>CM048749.1:113031001-114310287 GCA_026315105.1 Locusta migratoria | reverse complement strand
CCTAAATACGGTATTCTTTCTTGCCGGTAATCACCCATAGAGTAGTGTGGGAACTGCAACTGTTTTATAGAATGAAAGTTCACTCTGCAGCGGAGTGTGCGCTGATATGAAACTTCCTGGCAGATTAAAATTGTGTGCCGGAACCGGGACTCGAAGCTGGGGCCTTTGTCTTTCGCGGGCAAGTGCTCTACCGACTGAGCTAGCCCGACACGACTCACGATGCCGCCTAACAACTTTACTTCCGCCAGTACCTCGCCTCCTACTTTCCAAACTTCGCAGAAGCTCTCCTGCGCAAGTTGTGAGGCGGCTTCGTGAGTCGTGTCGGGTAGGTCAGTCGGTAGAGCGCTTGCCCGCGAACGGCAAAGGTCCCAGGTTCGAGTCCCGGTTCCGGCACACAATTCTAATCTGTTTTATAGAACTTCATTCGAATATCTTTCCTGGTTTAGTTGTTTAGATTTCTGTTAATTGTTCCACATACCCGCCTTAGTTTCAATAGCTCTGCTGTAGACATATGTTACTTCAAATACGAGGTGATTTAAATGGTTAACTTGCTCTGAAATCTTCTAATCTGTCACTAATTTGATTTTAATTGGTTCTCTCCCCACGAAGACCATTGCCTTCTTTCGAGATTTCAATGAAAATTTCGCACTTAATTGTTGTAGTAAGCAGACTCCTTAGGTTGAAGGTCATCTTCCTTATCTGCAAGGATCACTGTATCATCAGCGTATCGTAAATTATAAAAGAGTTTTCCTCTGTAGGTAGATATCGTTCCGTTTTTCAAACATGTATTATTTCATTAATGTAAATGTTAAACGAAGTTGGAGAGACGCAGCTGCTGTATGTACGCGATTGTTAGTTTCTTCATACAGATCTAGAGTTCTGTTTTTGTTTTGATACAAATATTTAACACAATCAGTGATGTTTGGAATATTCGCGATTCGTCATTACCTCCAACAGTTTCTGTCTTTTGATGTTTTAAAAATCCAGATGAGGGGTGTTCAAATGAAAAGGTTCGAAAAGACACTGTGGGTAAAACTGAAGCCTTTTTACAAAATTAATCACCAGAGACCTGAGTACAAGTATCCCATTGTTTAACGAGCCAGAGGATTCCCTGTTCCCATAATTACTGTGGCTGTAAGAACAGTAAGTCCTCTGCTGTGTCCCTCAGTTCGTCGTCCGAGTTGAAGCACTTCCCTTCGAGAGTGGTTTTTAGCAAACCAAACAGATGTGAGTCACAGATTGATATATCCGGGCTGTACGGCGGATGATCAACCTACCCCCACTTGAATTTGGCCAATGCTCTTCGAGTGACCCTAGAGACTTGTGGACGCGCGTTATCATGTTCAAAAATGTTCAAATGTTTGTAATGCTTACGGAACTTAACTGCGGGGTTATCAGTCCCTAAACTTACAAACTACTTATGAACTAGCTTATACTAAAGACGGCCACGGTGGAGTAGCCGAGCGGTCTAAAGCGTCTCGCTGCGGAGCGCGCGGTTGCTCGCCGTGGAGGTTCGAGTCCTCCCTGGGGCATGGGTGTGTGTGCTTGTCCGTAGGTTAGTTTACCTAGGTTTAATTAGTTTGTAAGCTACGGACTGGTGACCACGCAGTTTGGTCCGACAGATTTACAAACATTTGATACTAAAGGCGGCACAAATATCCATGCCCGAGGGGGGATTCGAACCCCCGACTGGGAACGGCCTTGCGTATTGTAGCATAGCACGTCAATGCGCTCAGCCGTTCCGCCGTAGCGCGCACACGCCAGTTTTCATGGAGCAAAATCAATCTCTCCGTCAGCAGGCCCGGCGTTTGCTCTTGATTGGAGTTGCGTAGGTTATGGAGTGTCTCACAGCAGACGTCATTCTTAATCGTTTTACGTGCTACAGGGATTCGATCAGTATTGGACATCAAATGTTCAAATGTTTCTTAAGCTTATGGGACTTAACTACGGGGTCATCAGTCCCTAAACTTACGAACTACCTTATACTAAGGACGGCACAAATATCCATGCCCGAGGGGGTATTCGAACCCCCGACCGTAGTGGCCGTGCAGACTGTGACTGGAGCTTCTCAGTCACCGCGGCCACCGCAGCCGGCTATTGGACATCGGAATACGAAAAATTCTATGAGCTGAGGAGACAGCCTCTGATTTAATGGTAGGTGACGACGCATGCTTCACGTCGCTAGATGTTTCACTACGTTACCCAAAATTCAAATTTCAACCCGTTTGGTTATTAAGACGTTTCGTACCTATCCATTTGAACACCCCGCGTGAAAGCCATATGTGTTTCTACCTCGTTCCGTGTTTCTATTACTTGCTGTAGAATAAAAAAACTATATCCATTTTGGAGCATCCTTTCCTAAAACCCCTTTCTTCCTCATTTCGTATTGCTTCTGTTATGTTTTAAAGTCATTTATTTGAAATCATACGTATTTCTTATATGGTGAATACAGTAAATGTATTCCTCTGTTGTTTCTGCATAGGCTTTGATCTCCTTTTTATTTAACAAAAAATTATATCACTGTAGTTGTATCTCATTCACTGGAATACTCTTTTTTGCATTTTCAGAACTTCGAATTTTGGTATCATGTGATAGCTTAAGAGGTGTAATTCGCAGTAGCATCCACGTAAATCACGTGTACCAGAAAATCACAGATCAGCCCACAGCTATTGCTGTGTATACTTTTTTTTGTAGACTGTTAGCCCCATTCCACGATCCACAATTGAACAAAGGTAGGAGCTTCGTTCAGGGAACCAGAGTAGCAGACAGGAGGTCAGCGGTGGCGTTGCGGGGTGGTTAGCAAGAAGCAGAGGGGCCATCAGGGAGAGAGCCGGTGGTCTCGTAACTGTCGCCAGGGGAGCCGCAAGCCAGCGCACTGCGCTCTGGGGGAGGCGGGGGCGGCGGGGGCGGCGTGTGTCCGGCGGCTGCGGCGGGCGCTGTCACCGTGACCTCATAGTAGTGACAGAACGAGAACTGCGCTGCAAGAAAGGTCGTCGATCACACGCGCTAAACTATAGCCTATATCTGTGAGATGGTCCAGTTAATGAAATGCAGCAACCGGTTTCGGGCGCTTGAGTGCCCTTCTTCTGGTCTCTATACAGACAACTAAGTGCATTGGTATACAGTAAATGCTATAGAACGTACAAAAGTCGGTTACAGAAATTTGAAGCAGTTTCGAAACAAATAGATTCTAATAAATATAAGTTCATATAATGGAGGTAGATGAGTTTTGTTACTTGGGCAGTAAAATAACAAATGATGGTCGCAGTACAGAGGATATAAAATGCAGAATGGCAATGGGTAGAAAAGCGTTTTTGAAAAAGAGAAATTTGTTAACATCGAATATTTATTTAAGCCTAAGGAAGTCCTTTCTGAGGGCATTTGTATGGAGTGTTGCCTTGTATGGGAGTGAAACATGGACGATAAACAGTGCGGACAGGAAGAGGATTGAGGCTTTTGAAATATGGTGCTACAGAAGAATGCTGAAGATTAGGTGGGCGGATCGCGTAACTAATGAGGAGGTACTGAACAGAATTGGGGAGAAAAGAAATTTCTGGCATACCTTGACTAAAAGAAGAGATAGATTGGTAGGGCACATTCTTAGACATCAAGGGATTGTGAATTTAGCGTTGGAGGGAAGTGTGTGGGGTAAAAACCGCAGAGGAAGACCAAGAGATGGATACAGTAAGCAGATTCAGACAGATGTAGGTTGCCGTTCTTATGTGGAGATGAAGAGGCTTGCTCAGGATAGGGTGTTGTGGAGAGCTGCATCAAACCAGTCTCCGGACTGAAGACCACAACAACAACAACAACAACATATAATGGGATAAAATTAACACTTACATATTTGTAAGTCAGCTGCTAACAAAGTATCTATGGTTGAGGCTTACATTTGTCGTACTCTTTTGCTATAAGCCTCATCCATAGATACTTTGTTAGCAGCTGATCGTTATTCATTAAATAATTTCTGCACTTAGCGTTGATTCTCCTACTAGCATGTACATTCATTAAGCAACAGTACAAATATGTAAGTGTTAATATTATCCCATTATATGAACTTATCTTTATTAAAATATATTTGGTTCGAAACTGCTTCAAATTTCTGTAACCGATTTTTGTACGTTCTATAGCCTTTTCTGTATGCCAATGCACTTGTTTGTCTGTATAGAGACCAGAAGAAGGGCACTGAAGCGCCCGAAACCGGTCGTTTAAGTTAAAAATAAATAACCACAAGCAACTGATTGCTGCATTTCATTAACTTATAATCTGAACAGTTGCTGAAATGGATAAAATACTTCAACATTGTCCAGTTCTTGATGTTTGGAGCGCATTTTGTGTTCGAGTATTACGTCATTTCTGAAGGCAGGAAATCGCCTTTATAGGACCTGGCATGGTCTACGAACAAAATGATCATGTGAAATAAAGCTCGCACTATTCATCCACTTGATCCAGAGTGCTGTAGCTACAAAATCCCACGTAGATGTCGAATTCCACAAGGAGTTCGATACCGATCCGCACCGTTGTATGATGAACAAATTGCGAGAATACGGAATATCAGATCAGCTGCGTGACTGGAATGAATCGTATCTAGCTAACGAAATCTAGCATGTCATTCTCAACAAAGTTTTCAGATGATAAAATTAATCGTATACGACCATCGATTTTCTCTGTTCGGAATTGCAATTGATCGTCAACCAAATAGTAAAGTGCTGCGTTTATATAACCATGCAATAGCAAGGCGAATGCTGGATGCACTTACTTCTGTAAAATATCTGGGAGTAGACTTAAGGGGAGATTTGGAATGGAAGTATAATAGAAAATGGGTAATGTACATGCCAGATTGAGATTCATAGGAAGTATCCTCAAGAAATATTGTCCGTCAACGAAGGAAGCAGGCTACAAAACTCTTCTTCAGCCAGCACTTGAGTATTGTTCATCAGTGTGGGGTCGGTACCAGGTAGGGTTTATAGAGGAGACCCAAGGTAGAGCAGCACGCTTCGTTATGGGCTCTTTTAGTCAGCACGAAATCGTCATGGAGATGATTAGGAAACTCCGGTGGCAGAGGCTGCAAGAGAGACGTTCTGAATCGTTGTACGGCTACTGTCAAAGTTGGGAGAGTGTTCGTTGCGGGAAGGGTCACCCAATGTACCAAGTGATAAAAAGTCAGTATGACACACATGCTTGGAATGACATTGGGTTTTATTAGAACAAAAAAAAAGTTCAAAAATGTCCGACAGATGGCGCTTCATCTGATCAGAAAAGCAATAATTAGCATAAAAAATTAAGACAAAGCAAAGATGAAGTTATTTACAGGAAATTCTCAAATGTTCACCATCATTCCTCAACAACAGCTGTAGTCGAGGAATAATGTTGTGAACAGCACTGTAAAGCATGTCCGGAGTTATGGTAAGGCATTGGCGTCGGTTGTGGTCTTTCAGTACCCCTAGAGATGTCGGTCGATCACGATAAAATTGCGATTTCAGGTAACCCCAAAGCCAATAATCGCACGTCTGGGGACCTGGGAGGCAAGCATGACGAAATTGGTGGCTGAGCACACGATCGTCTTCAAACGACGCGCGCAAGGTATCTTTCACGCATCTAGCAATATGGAGCGCCATCCTGTATAAAAATTGTACGTTCCAGCAGGTGCTTATCAGCCAGGCTGGGGATGATGCGATTCGTCTTCAAACGACGCGCGCAAGGTATCTTTCACGCATCTAGCAATATGGAGCGCCATCCTGTATAAAAATTGTACGTTCCAGCTTATCAGCCAGGCTGGGGATGATGCGATTCTGTAACATATCGTCGTACCTCTCACCCATCACGGTAGCAGTTACAAAACCAGAATCAGTCGCCATCTGTCGGATATATATATATATTATTAAAATCCCATGTGTGTCAATTTTTACTTCTCTATCAACATTATTCAGTGATTTATTAAGTTTTCAAATTTATACTGATTTTTTGATCACCCGGTATTTCTTCCTGTTTCGTATATCTTCACAAGGATAAAATTAGAGTGATAATATGGCCCACATGGAGGTATACAGGCAATCATTATTCCCGAGAACCATCACTTCCTCCATTTCTATGCCTACTTGTTACCTACCTCTCTTTCCAGGATTCTCTCTTCGCTAGTTGAAAACCCTGCATTGCTCGCGTGTTCACCTTCTCCAGAAGTCAATTTGAACATGCTCTTTTCTCCGTTTTACCCTCCCTCTCTCGCACCGTCTCCCCGCTCTCTCTCCCTCTGTTTACCCATCTGTTGCTTCTACTCTCTCTTCTTCATTGTCGGCCACCCCTCCCCCCTCTATCCAACCAACCCAGTCTCTGTTATTACCGTTCCCGATCTCTGCGAATGACCTCCTATTCTCCTTTTCGTTCATCTACTCCCACAAATGTACATGAAAAATTAGATTCATCTGCCAAATTTCATGATAAACCGACAAAAACTGCCGAAACATTGATTAAGCTACTCCCCGACATGCACTGTACATTATCATATGTAGAAAGGGCTTCTTCTGTTATTTTGAAGGTTAAAGTCTACGAAAAATTTTCGCAATTAGAAAACGATATGGCAGCTCATAACATAGGATACAGGTACAACATTACTAATTCAGGTTTCTTCTGGTTTTTTTCCTTCGCATTCCCCCCTTTTTTCCAAAAACACTGCTGTACTTAAACGAACAACACGAAAACAAAACTATTGGAATTAGTCAATGCATATATATCATGTAAGTAGACATATTAAAAATAGCCCTATATGTCCGCACAACATAGATCAAATACCTGTTAAGAATGGTTTCTCATAAGTGTTTCCTTCTCCATCGCGCACTAAAATCTCCAATAAATCGAGAACTGAAGTGTCACCAATAGAAATGAGTCACCTGTCATATCATGGCATCAACTTTATGTTCCTTTTTGGTAGACGCCAACCACCTGTGAATGAAATCAGTGTGTGAAAGTCGTCTTCAGTTCTTCGTCGTTGTCAGATCGCTGGTCCGTAAACAGGAATGCTTCGAGGTTGAAGAAACGATGTAAATTTCTGGTGGCAAGATCCGTCTATCCCAGTATTTGTACCACCCTTCTCCTTTCCCCTTCCGTCCCACTCCTACTCTTGGCTTCACCATCCCTTGGGGTCCTTCCGCCTTCCTCCCCCATCCCTCCTACCCGTTCACCTCCTTTCCCTTCCCTCCGCACCTACCCTCCGTTCTTCATCCCCTGCGGAGTTCTTGTGCCCTCCAATTTTAACAGTGAACCGTTAGTGTTTAGCCAGTGTCTGTGTTGCAAGTGTCTTTTAAAACGTAAGCGACCGCCGCATAGGCAGAATATTCGTGTTGCCGTGTGCTTTTAAGCAGTGCATTCGTCATCGTCCTATGTGCTCCGCCCTTGTGTTTCTAACAACGCTGGATTTTAAAACCATGGCTATTTTAATTCTGACTATGAGCCTTAAAATTCTTTGTTATATGTATCAGTTTTCATTTTTAATCTCCTATCAAACTGTTTCATTCTGCATTTTATCACCGTTCAATGTTTTGTACTGAATTTTCCAACATTGTAAAACCGATCGGCTGAAGAGCAGCACTGAATCTGCTGCCACCCTGCCACAAAGGGTACTCCTGTGACAGATTAATGTTAAAATTGACCAGTGTGTTGCCTGCAAAATAAAGTTGGACAAGGCTATCTTTACAGAAAAATTGTCGTGCAAACAAAAACCAACTAGTGAGGGAATGCTGCTACAACGAACTACCACACCAGATAGCCCGTACCTCCTACTCTAGTAATTACTAATTGAACTGATTTAATTATGAAACAATCTCTCACACACACGTATGTATTGCAAATTATAGAAGTAACAAACAATGAAACAGTAAAAAAAAGCCTTAATAAATTAACACGGTCGCCAGCCCAATGGTGCACTCAGGGTCTGTTGTAATTAACCACGACAATTACGAATGGGTATCACACACGTTAGTGTTGCACAACAGAAGGCTGGCAAACACTTTTGCAGTCGAATAATTTTTATGAATAATGATGCTTTGGTTTTATCAGTTTATAAGAAGAAAGAAAATAAACCACGTAATTATCATTTGATTAAACTGGATTACTTCGGAAACAGTGTTCGATCGGAGACCAATGTTGCCCTCAATTATCAACGCACCTTCACTAACACTCACCTGCATGAGAATTACACAGTAGGCAGCAAAACATTTGATTGGCAGAATAGTTAATATTAAGATTACCAAGAAAGAAAGTACTCAGAATAACTTACAACTAGATCACAACTGGACAACGCCGAAATACGAACCAACATAGGAAATCAACTTGACACATAAATTTTAAACCAAGAAATATTAAATAGTAATGAACCAATTAATTTAGCTACTACTCCTACTTCCTCTCTGTTGTTCCAAAGACCACATACCACACACTCCAAAGATGTTTCGTACTTTCCCTATCGTCGATTACCCAGATACATAGATGACAAAATAACATAAATTCACATAAACAAACTAAACAAAACTACAATATACATCAGTTATTGTAAAAGCTATAACAAAACCTACATACATTTAAAGTTTAATACATATTTGAAATATACATCTGGATGATAACGTCACAAGGTGGCTTTAAAATATGAATAAAGAAAAGAAAAAATGGTTTTGCCTAGTGCTTCATAGAGTTGTGCTCAGTGTTGAGTTGCGTGCTTCACGTGCAATTACGGCACTTTCACAGAGCGATCAGTGAACATATTTGTTTGTCAACAGTAATTAGTTTTGACTAGGGAAGTTGGCGTGTCTTGGAGTTATCAAGATTGATAGGAAGTTTTGGCCGATTTACTTCAGCTACAGATGAAACGAGCTAATTTTTATAGTATTTCAGAGTTGCGAACAAAGCCGCCATCGACGCAGTAAACGATATTAATGTTGTTATGCACAGCTAACTTTTGTTTCTGCGAGGTCGCTTCTGTGCAAAGGTATGGAAGCCAGTACAACATTATTCACTGTATTTACCACGACAGTCTGTTCTATTTCCATTCTGTTGTACAAGAATCAAGCTTAGGTGTGATATTTCACCCAAAGTCTGTTATGTATTTTTCTCCTCTATAATCATTTTTTTTATATTTTCGGTTTGAAACGATACCATTAATGGTTCAATTCTGCCATTTATCATTAATTTCAATTAGCTAACTTTGCTGAATTACATTTCATTTTTAAAGATAATAAACTATTTTTTTTCTTAACCTTTCAGTAGAATAACAATTTTCTTTTACTGAGACAATGCTAAATACCACGTTCCAGTACCCAGCGACGTCATTCAGCAGCATTTATTTTACTTTCTACTTACAGGAATGGTCGTTCCGTTCATTTTAAGCACAGTTAAGAATCACATTCCCATCTTGGATTGAAATGTGCGTTGTTTTCTGCTATCCACCCTGCTTGTCTTGATGGATTTGTTTATCCTGAAGGGCCAACCGCTTTAGATTACAAAATATCGCAGATCAGTACTTGAGCGTAACACAATGTGGGAGAAATAGTCTGTTAAGTTGAAGAGAACGACCTGCGACACATGAAGTTAAAATTGCTAGAGTAACAGTAAGAATATTACTAGTACGTGGACATCGAATTATTACATGTTTAGTCCACACATGTTCATCAGTTATTAGAAATAACTGACAAAAGTAACAACGTTTAGTGAAATGCACATTCCACGGACGTTCACTTTTAAAAAATTCATTTACAGGAACACTCGTTCACAGAGCAGCTACAACGCCACAGCTGCTAGGTAGATGATTTTGGCAGCATTGGATAGTAAATCATGGTAGTGAGGAATGTTTTCTATAAGAGAACGTTGTTGTAATTTTCCTCCGTTATAACACAATTAGAATTAAGTTTCAAATAATTAATTTCATCATTTTTAATTGTTACTACGAAGGAAAGGAGGGGAAATTTTCAGAGAGAGGGAGGAGAAGTTAGCCAGAGGGAGCATATGGATGGTAGGCTGTCATGTGTAGAAACACGGTCGTTTTTCTCAGTTATACTCCACATACTGCAGGTTCGGTGAACTGTTTCAATTATGTTTTATGTAGAAGATGGACAATACAAAATTTAAGTTAGTCCGCTACCTTACCGACAGATGATTGTCTGAGAAAACCTCGTATTGGAACAGCTGGTTAACACAGATCAGTGTTCCAGTAAATATGTGACAGTTTCTTTCTATGCCTTGTTACATTTATATAAACGGTATAATAAAAGAAACAAATTCAGTCTCTTATCGAAAGAAGTCACCAGGCCGTACAAAGTCTAAATAAAAGTTGTCAGGGAATAGTTTTCTAGAAACTGAATGATAAGTATTCCTCATTAAACTGACGTCGACAGGCAAAGAGGTTTCGTCCGCCGGATATGAAACTTATAACTGGAGAATACAATGGGATATTGTTGTGCTCTCAGTTTTAAACAACATTTCGATATCTACCCTGACTTTAATACACTGATAAGTATAAGCTCATTTCATCTATATGTAAAGTGTAAGATTTTTTAAATCTCTGCAAATGTTTCAAATACGTTACACCATTCTCCTTAATTCGATGCTGCAAGTTACTGTAAAAAATAACGAAAACAAAATCAAGCCTTCAAAGAACCCAGACATCGAAGTGTAAATTGCTCAAACATTTAAATTTTCTTCGGATAGTAAATGACTTCAAATTGGACAATAAGTGTTATAGCGGTAGGAACGTCGTCTCTTACCACAACTGACAATTTCGGTCCTCAACCATCAGTGATTTTCCGGAGTATCTTGATGAAGTATGAAGATTTTAGAACATCACAAAAACTTGTTTTAGGTGAACATTACAAAAACTTGTTTTAGGTGAACCGATTTGAAATGGTTTTTGTGAACCAACTTAATCACCATTGTTGTGTAAATGTCTGAGGGTTCTTCATGCCGCACTTTAAGCTCTTAGGCGCCGGCCGCAGTGGCCGAGGGGACTGAGGCGCTCCAGTCACAGTCTGCACGACCACTACGGTCGGGGGTTCGAATCCCCCCTCGGGCATGGATATTTGTGCCATACTTAGTAATAGTTAGCTCATAAGTAGTTTGTAAGTTTAGGGACTGATGACCCCGTAGTTAAGTCCCATAAGCTCTACAAACATTTGAACATTTAAGCTCTTAGGGGAAATGTAATACATAAATAAAGTCTATGCATCAGAAACATGTATTTGCAGATGTTTAAAACTACCTTAAAATGCACTATTATATATGTTTGACTAAGATCTGTGATAGTGTCATACCTTTCTGCGATTGGTAGTGACAATTTTAATCATTCTTGAGATATGGTCAGTATATAAGAATATATTTGCCGAAGGAAAAAATGGGGAATGCAACGCATAGCTACTTCAATTATTACAAGTTATTAGTGATTAGCAGAGCCATTCTTGATATATTTTTCAGTCGTCGACATATTATTGGAATACTCATGAACTGCAAGGTAGCTATCAACGATCGTTTTTTTCTTAACTGAAGAAACAAATTTTCATGGGTATAGACATGTAAGAGGGGGAGTTGTGAACGGGAGGAGTCGCATATCGCTAATAGTTTTTTGTTAGACTCAATTTCTGGTGAAAAGTTATGTGCATTATGTGCATGCCCATCAGCGAAACTGGAAATTTTCTCAATACAGTCTCGACGAACGTCAATACAAAACGCAGAATTTCTCGTCACAGACAAGATTTACGGCAATATATGAGGGTATTATCCGAAAAGAAATGCAAAATATTTGTCACAGGCACAGTTTACCACAATTTTTGAGGAATATCAGTAAAAACTGAAAATGTTTCCATCGTAGACAAAATGTGTAATGATTTGTGACTCTTATAATGTTATTGGTGAGTAAATGACGAATACAAACATTATTTCGTCACCTCCGAAATAAGAACCCTTCATGTACGTTGGCTACGTTAGTGAAAACTACAAAAACTTGTCAGACCAGATATTACGAGCTTATTTTACGTGTGTATGTTTGTACATTACCGTGCATCCTACGGCTCTCGATAACGGATACTATATTAAAATAATAATAATAATAATTCCAAAGCTTCCAGGAATTATCATCTTCAGAACATATTGTAAAAATTTCGATGCTTTGGCATGGATAGAAAGTGCATAAAGTTGGCTCGTTTGATGCTCTTGATAACGAACACAGGGTTCCGAAAACGGGAAACGGATTTTCTAAATAAACATCTAACAAGGTACAGATAACACTTGCGTAATTTGCTACTCGTCAAGATACTATTCTTTAAAAAACAGTATTTTCGCATGTGTCTTTTGAAACATCTGACGGTAAGTTTCAGAGTGGCCGAACACGGTCTTTCAGCACAATGCGCCCTTTAGCTACTAACATACATTTTTCGTTTATACTGATAAAGTACATAGGTTTTCGGAAATAGAAAACTGAAGTTGTGGATTAATCTCTGCGGGATATATAAAATATCTGAAGAAGTTGCTACGCATAATTGTTTAATATTTGCTACTCACGGTGCAAAAGCTGCTATAATCTGTGTCTTGTCATTTTGTGCAAACGTGTGATAGTTTAGATCTTCTTGATCTCGTTAACAAATGAAGCTGTCGAAAAACATATAAAAAGTGTTTTGAGAATATAATCTTAGAAGCAAATGGCAAGATCTTCGACGATTTGCAATGAATAGAAGTTACTGAAGTGAGCATTGCCACAGTTCGTGGTTTCGGTACCCGAGAATCATGGTATTAGTGATTATGTCAGGAACTGAGCATATCTAAATGGTGCTTTTGTTAAATGATTTTTCTTGCAGACAAATGCCCAGAAGGAGGCCCACACTGGCCGAAACGTCGGGCACATTCTTGAAGTTTGACAAGGCGGCCTCACATCCAGAAAAAATTACTGATCCTTCTGCATCTTCATCTACTCTCTTCTTTACTCTAAAAATCATGTTTAAGTGCATGTTTTAAACCTCCGTTACCGTCTTCGTTTTTATCTATACGTTTCACTCTTTTGTCTTCATGTTTATGTTGTAGATGTCTATTTGTCCACACTGCGTTTTCAACGCTTGGCTGAAGAACAGCCTCCACACTTCTGCCAGCTCGCCCCTCAGTGGAAGCAAAGAGGGGGGAAGGGGGAGTGAAATTATGAATAAAGGGGACTCAAAGGAATAGAAAGAATACGAAAATTGTATTTCATACATTTAGAACCATAAGCGTTTAATTCCTCGTGATATATTACACGAACAAACACATTTCTATAGTGCAGCAGAGCAGTGACTTCGTTGTACTTCATGTTATTTCCAGGTGCGAAGTAACATAGAAATTTCTTTCCTAGTTAAGTACCTCACAAATTTCCACAAAGGAAATGGGTTTATATATATATATATATATATATATATATATATATATATATATATATATATATATATATATCCTTATTACTTGATAATGTAGGGTTTTTTTTTTTTTTTTTTTTTTTTTTTTTTTTTTTTTTTTTGTGAAAACGTATATTCTATTTTGCTTTCACGTATTTATTGTCTCATGCAACATGTACAATGTGTGACACAAATAAAGTAAACATCATGAAGAAAATAGTGAATCAAATCTATTAAAAATGATGTAATGTGTCAAAGTGTTGCCCTTTACAGCACTCTGATTACACTCGATAAGATTTTTGAGAACAGGATCCGTGTTATTATGAATGTGGAGAATGACTGACTACGTCATATACGGATTTGTAATCATCATTAAAATATAATTACTTGCTTGATTGTTCGATGTCTGGAGGAAAACTGTGTAAAACTCAGTGAAGGTTCGGGAAGCAAATTTCACCGGGACATAATGACGACGAGAGAGAGAGAGGGGAGACGGGGATGGAAATGTGGCAACAACGGTTCGACAGCACCAGGCCCTGAAGCACTCTTCCACGAAGCACTGAAAACGCGTTACTACTGAGGGCAGTTCTGCCACCTCTGTTAACCAAACTTCACGGAACCACAGCGAAATAACTGGTGGCGCAGCACAATTGAGCGCTGGACGCCTGTCGCCAAGTTGGCGAGACGGCAAAACTGTAAACAACTTAATGAAGACCGTCAGCTACCTTCTGCCAATAGCTCAAGGGAAAAGCGGCCAGCATATTTTTACAGCTGAGCGTAGCAGAGACGCATCTGGTTGGTAAATTAGAATATGGAGATGGGAGAGAAAAAGATGTATCTACGTCGACATCATTACTGTGCAAATAACACTGAGGTTCCTGATATATAGTTTATCTAACGACGTCCATAATAATTACCTACCATTCCATTCTATAAAGCATGCGAAAAGAGACAACACCGAAATCTCTACGAGTTCCGATCCCTCCCCGTGTACATGAGAGTAAACATAGTACACTGACGAGCCAAAGAAACTCCTAAAGAAGCATAATATTGTGTACTACGTGGCATGGACTCGACTAATGAAGTATTGCTGGAGGCAGTTGACAGCACGCATCCTACAGGGCCGACAAAAGCCCAGTAAGAGACGGATGGAGATCTGAATACAACATTGCAAGAATCCCATAAATAATAATGTTATGTCTAGGTGGCTAGCGTAGTTATTTAAACTCATAAGGGCCCTTTGTAGTAATTCCTGACCTGGGAGGGGGCTGGGGGGGTGAGGGGGGGGGGGGGTTCTCACAGTGTCCTGCCAGAATTACCCAAAGCCGTCGGAATGCACTGGACACATAAATGGATGGAGGTGATATGCCAGGATGTATACGGACGGACGTCATCTGTCAGAGTCGAATGTTTGGTCCCTTTATATCCCCAACCTACAACCACCAGGGTCGAATATAGACGTAGCAGAGGTTCCATAACAGTCCAACTGCACACGCCCCATAGCATTACATAATCTCCACCAGTTTGAACAGTCCCTGCTGAACGCAAGGCCACGCACTCATGAGTCAAACTCCATACATGTACACGTCGTTCTCTATTTCTAACGAGACTCTTCAGACCAGCCATCTATAGCCCATTGTCGGTGTTGACAGGCCAAGGGAGGCGAAGAGCTTTGTTCGTACAGTCAGCAATGGTACACGAGTGTGCCTTCGGCACCTAAAGCTCATATCTAACATGTACATATACATGGGGTACTTTGCAATTCACATTTAAGTGCCTGGCAGAGGGTTCATCGAACCACCATTTTATTATTTATCTCCTATTCCATTCTCGAATAGCGCACGGGAAGAAAAAAACACCTGAATCTCTCCGTTCGAGCTCTGATTTCTCGTATTTTATTCTGATGATCATTTCTACCTATTTAAGCCGGAGTCAACAATATATTTTCGCATTCGGAGGAGATTGTTAGCGATTGGAGTTTCGTAAGTAGCCCACGCGGCAGCGATAAACGCCGTTGTTGTAATGATTCCCATCCGAGATCCCGTATCATTTCCGTAACGCTATCTCCCCTGTATCGTGACAATGCGAAACGAGTTGCCCTTCTTTGGACTCTTTCCTCCGACAAACCCACCTGATAAGGATCCTACATTAGGCAGCAATACTACAAAAATGGACGGACAAACGTGGTGTTTGCAGTTTCTTTTGTAGTTCTGTTGCATCCTTTAAGGGTTCTGCCAGTAAAACACAGTCTCTGGTTCGCTTTTGTAACCACATTATCTACGTGTTTTTTCCAGTTTAAGTCTGAAAAACAGTAATACTTTTGTGGAGTTTATGGCCTTCACTTTTGATTGATTTATCTTGTAGGCAAAGTTTAACGGATTTCTTTTCGTACTCATGTGGACGACCTCACACTTCTCATTATTTACAGTCAAATGTTCAAATGTTTGTAGAGCTTATGGGACTTAACTACGGGGTCATCAGTCCCTAAACTTACAAACTACTTATGAAATAGCTAATACTAAGAACAGCACGAATATCCATGCCCAAGGGGGGATTCGAAGCCGCGACCGTGGTGGCCGTGCAGACCGTGACTGGCGCAACGCAGTCTCCTCGGCCACCGCGGCCGGCTATTTAGAGTCAATTGCGAATATTTACACCATACTGGTATCTTATTCAAATCGTCCTGCAGTTGGTTTTGATCTTCAGATGAATTTACTAGACGGTAAATTACGGCGTCATCTGCAAACAACTTCAGAGAGCTACGTAGATTTTCCGCGAAATCGTTTATGTAAATAAGGAACAGCGGAGGACCAATAACACGACCCTGTGGAACGCCCGATATCACCTTTGATTTAGTCGATGCCTTAACATCGATTATAACGAACTGTGTTCTCTCCAACTGAAATCCCCTATCCAATCGCAAATTTTCGGCGATATACCATAACCACGCAATTTGATTAAAAGCCGTTTGTTAGGTACGGTGTCAAAAGCCTTCTGGAAATCAAGAAATACGGAATAGATTTGCAAACCCTTGTCGATAGTACCCATCACTTCATGTGAATAAAGAGCTAGTTGTGTTCCGCATGAACGATATTTTCTAAACCATGTCGACCTTGGGTCAATAGATCAATCTGTTCGAGATAATTTATAATATTTGAAAACAGGATATGTTCCAAAACCCTGCTGCAAATTGACGTCAATGACATAGGCCTATAGTTTAGTGGGTTACTCTTACTGGCTTTCTTCAATCGTTGAATAGTTCGCATCTGAAACTTGTTGATGACCCACCATTGAAATCCGAAGCAAAATATTTGCAGTTCTGTATAGTTCACCTAGAGTTTTCAGTCGTTGTTGGCTCCGTTCTTGAAGGATTAGTTTCAGTCTGCAGCCTTCGGCTACTAAATTATGTTTGTAGAGCTGTGTCAGGGGGTTGGTCAAAAAGAGCTACTTACTAATTTAATCTTGTTGTTAGGTATAACCTCTACCCACGCCATTTCACAGGAACTACCTACTTCAATTATGCTACAAGATAAACCGCTTTTGACAGCAACAAATACGCCATGTCCTATTTTATTCAAAATATCCTTTATGAATGCAATTTGCCCCGTAATAAAAATGTCAGCTGAACTAAACTCCGGCTTTAGCCAGCTTTCGGTACCACCAATGATTTGAGATTCGTACTTTCCATAAGCGCTTGGTGCTCTGGTACTTTCCCAACAGTTCTCAACTTGTACCGAACTTATAATTAATTATTCTCTCCGGCAGCCGGACAAAATGAAAAGCTCACAGACCAGCACGAAATTATTCACAGCAGGTACCGGTAATAGAAATCAGTGCTGTGTACACAAATATTTCCATTTCGGTCCTTTGCACTCGTAATTATGCCGCGGTGCAGTTCCTCCAGCAAGCAACAGTAAATTGCGAATCTTAATAACGCGCAATTAATTACCGGGCAGTAGATTTATTTCGGTAGATGCTGGGCGTCGGCAGCGCGCTAAATCACCGGCCACATTAATAACAGCCTTCAGTCGCAGCTCAGCTCAGCTCCCGGCTCCTACTGTGCGCGCCTGTAGCGCAGGCTTCCCGGCGAACGCGTCTGCCCGCCTGGCTGCCGCCCCGCGGGGGAGAAAATAAACATCCCGTAAATAACCCAAATATATTTGGCGATTAATTTGGATCGTATTTCACTCCACAGTGTATATGACGCGTTACAACTAACTCCCTGTAGAGTTATTTACGATTACGACCGAAAGGAAGATCACATTGCAGACGGTGTTGACGTGTTAACTGCTGAAATGTAATATAGAAGACAAGTCGCGAACATAAGCACTCGTATATTTCAGAACTTGGACCGTTCACAGGGATGAAGTCGTCAGATATTCTACAACTCTGCGTCAGTTTAAGGGATACAACACAGAATTTTACGATATCTTGACATTTCTACTCACTGAATAAAGCATATATGATACTCAAATGATCATACTAAAGTTGCAAGCTCATGTTCCTTACATTGTACGAACATTAAATAAAGTGCACAATGAAGCTTTTACTCTGCAGCGAAGTGTTCAAATGTTTGTAATTCTATGGAATTAAACTATTGGCTCACCAGTCCTCTAGGGTTACAAACTACTTAAACTAAGTTAAACTAACCTCAGGACAAATCACATAACCCACGCCCGACGGAGGACTCGAACCTCCGACGCAGGAGGCCGCGAAATCCGTAATGTCGCGCTCCAGATCATGCGGCTATTCTCACGCCGCCAGCGGAGTGTGCGCTGATGTTAAACTTCCTGGCAGATTGAAATTGTGTGCCTGAACCGGGATTCGAACCTGGGATCTTTGCTTTGTGAGGACGAACCGTGAAGAGTGCCGCAATAGAACATCGGTAGAGCACTTGTCAGCGAATAGCAAAGTCCAAGGTTCGCAGCCCATTTCTAGGTCACAATTTTAATCTGCCAGGAAGTTTCCTATCAGCGCAGACTCCACTGCAGAGTGAAAGTTTCATTCTACAACATCCCTTAGCCTGCGGCTACGCCATGTCTCTATCATATCCTTTTTTTCTAAGAGGACTATCTTGCCAGGTTCGCAGGAATGTTTGGAAAGAAGATGTCGAAGTACTGGATGAAGTAAGTTTCTGAGGGGCGACCGTGAACCGTGTCGGGATAGTTTAGATGGTAGAGCTCGTGAAAGGCAAAGGTCCAAGGTTCAAATCCTGGTTCCGGCACAAAGTTTTAATCTGTCAGGAAGTTCCATTAAATACAGTATTGCAAAACCACGATTATAGGATTTCCTGATCCTTAACATAACTCGCTGATCATTCCGGGGCAGTAATAGAAGAAAGCGAACGGAAAGCTGAAGTTCTAAATTTAACCTTTAAGAAATTTTTCACGCAGGAGGACCGCACAAATGTACCATCATTTGATGAACGTACTAATTCCGAAATAGCAATAGGTATTTTCGGTGTAGAGAAGCAGCTGAGAGAGCTAAATACGAAAATGTCTGCTGGTCCGAATGGAATACCAGTTCGGTTTCACAAAGACTATTTTGCGGCGTTGGCCCCCTACTTAGCTTGCATTTATTGCGAATCTTTAATTCAGCGCAAAGTTCCTAGTAATTGGATATAAGCACAGGTGACTCCCGTGTATAAGAAAGGAAAGAGAACTGACCCACACAATTACAGGCTAATACCGTTGACATCAGTTTCATGTAGAATTTTTGAGAATATTCTCAGTTCGAATATAGTAAATTTCCTTGAAACGGAAAAGCTTCTTTCCATGAATCAGTACGGGTTTAGGAAACATCGTTCATGTGAAACTCAGCTTGCCCTTTTCTCACATGACATCATGCGAGCCATGGACGAAGGGCAACAGGCGGATTGTGTTTTTCTCGACTTCAAAAAGGCGTTCGACGCGGTGCCACACTGCAGACTGCTAACGAAGATACGAGCTTATGGAATAGGTTAACAGATTTGTGACTGGCTGGAAGAATTCCTAAGTAATAGAACGCAGTACGTTGTTCTCGACGGCGAGTGTTCATCAGAGACGAGTGTATCGTCAGGCGTGCCCCAGGGGAATGTGATAGGACCGCTATTATTTTCTATCTATATAAATGATCTGGCGGACTGAGTTAGTAGTAATTTGTGGCTGTTTGCTGTTGATGCTGTGGTGTAGGGGGGGTATCGTCTTTAACTGACTGTAATAGCGTACAGGATGACTTAGACAAAATTTCTAGTTGGTGCGAAGAATGGCAGCTAGCTCTAAATGTAGAAAAATGTAAGGTGATGCGCATGAGTAGCAAAATCAATCCCATAATGTTCGAATACAGAATTAGTAGTGAGCTTCTTGATGCTGTCACGTCGTTCAAATATCTAGGCGTAACATTGCAGAGCGATATGAAATGGAACGAACATGTAAGGACAGTTGGGAGTAAGGTGGACAGCCAACTTCGGTTTATTGGGAGAATTTTGGAAAGATGTGATTCACCTGTAAAGGAGACCACGTATAAAACGCTTGTACGACCACGTCTTGAGTATTGCTCAAGTGTTTGGGACCCGCAGCAGCTCAGTTTAAAAGAAGACGTAGACGCAGTTCAGAGGCGAGCAGCTAGGTTTGTAACTGGTAGGTTCGAGCAGTGCGCGAGTGTCACGGAAATGTTCCGACAACTCAATTGGGCATCGTTGGAGGAAAGACGAAGTTGTTTTCGTGAGATTCTGTTGAGGAAATTTAGAGGGCCGGAATTTGAAGCTGAGTGTAGTACGATCATGCTGCCGCCTGCTTACATTTCACGTAGTGATCACAAAGACAAGATAAGAGAAATTAGGGCTCGTACGGTAAAATATAGGGAAAGGAGAGTTATTTATAACTTGTACAAAAGCCAGACCGCAGTTATTAGACTCGAAGGGCATGAAAAGGAAGCATCAGTTGGGAAGGGAGTAAGACAGGGTTGTAGCCTTTCTCCAATGTTATTCAATTTGTACATCGAGCAGGCGGTGAAGGAAAGCAAGGAAAAATTTGGAATAGGGATTAAAGTACAGGGGGAAGAAATAAAAACATTGCGTTTTGCTGATGACATTGTAATTCTGTCAGAGACAGCAAAGGACCTGGAAGAGCAGTTGAATGGAATGGACAGTGTGTTGAAGAGAGCATATAAAATGAATATTAACAAGAGCAAAACAAAAATAATGGAATGCGCTCTTAGAAAATCAGGCGATGCTGAAGGAATTAGATTAGGTAACGAAACAATGAAGGTGGTAGATGAGTTTTGTTACTTGGGTAGTAAAATAACATGTGATGGTCGCAGTACAGAGGATATAAAATGCAGAATGGCAATGGGAAGAAAAGCATTTTTGAAAAAGAGAAATTTGCTAACATCGAATATTAATTTAAGTGTAAGGAAGTCTTTTCTGAAGGCATTTGTGTGGAGTGTTGCCTTGTACGGGAGTGAAACATGGACGATAAGCAGTGCGGACAGGAAGAGAATAGAGGCTTTTGAAATGTGGTGTTACAGAAGAATGCTGAAGATTAGGTGGGTAGATTGCATAACCAATGAAGAAGCACTAAACAGAATTGGTGAGAAAAGGAATTTTTGGCATACCCTGGCTAAAGGAAGGGATCGCTTGGTAGGACACATTCTTAGACATCGGGGAATTGTAAATTTAGCATTGGAGGGAAGTGTGTGGGGTAAAAATCGCAGAGGGAGACCAAGAGACTCGTATAGTAAGCAGATTCAAGTGGATGTGGGTTGCCGTTCTTATGAGGAGATGAAAAGGCTTGCTCAGGATAGAGTAGGGTGGAGAGCTGCATCAAACCAGTCTCCGGACTGAAGACCATAACAACAACACGGAGGCATATAGGCATTCTTTTTTCCCTCGTTCTATTTGGGAGTGGAATAGGAAAAGAAATGCCTAGTAGTGGTACAGTGTACCCTCCACCGCGCACCTTACGGTGGTTTACGGAGTATGTATGTAGATGTAAGAAATAACGACAGGTCTGAAGATAGCATCCAGCACGCCGAAACTGGTTCAAATGTTCAAATGTTTGTAGAGTCTATGGGACTTAACTACGGGGCCATCAGTCCCTAAACTTACAAACTACTTATGAACTACTTACTACTAAGGACGGCACAAATATCCATGCCCGAAGGGGGATTCGAACCCCCGACCGTAGTGACCGTGCAGACCGTGACTGGAGCGCCTCAGTCTCCTCGCCGAAACTGGTCATATAATTAAAAGAAGAATACGATTTTGGCTGAAAATCTCTTAATTATTAAAATTTTGTTAGGTTAATATAGGTATCACAATAGGAATAAATTTATACTGTTTTTTTGCATGTTTATTTGCCAGTGGAGTGATTTATTTAACGGAGAGTGCTGAGTGGCCGGTAGAAGTAGCGCTGCGGAAGTCGACGGCTCTCTGCGAGACAACCCGCGCCGCCAGCTCGGCCGGCGTGTCTCAGTGCGGCTGCAGCTGCTGCTGGCTGCTGGGCGCTGGGCGCTGGGCGGCCGCATGCATATTCCGCGGCCATTCAAATGCATATCGGCGGCCGCGCCGGAAGCCCTGGGCCACCGCCGAGACCGGGGCAGCCGCTGGCCTCCACACGCCGCTCGGCTGCGCGCGGCTACGCCAGCACAGGCTGCCAGTTTGCCCTCCTTACAGTCCGAAGAAGTCGGCACCCAGAAAAATGTCCGTTATCACACACGTTGAAAGACGGCTGTCTGCCGTCTTCCCTAGGTTTTGAACTATGTAAGCTCACTTTTTTGCTAAACGAGAAACCCTCTCGTTCGCAGGCATGAGGAGTAGCATTTCATTTCATGTTTTTAAATGTTAGTTTCTGTAATATTGCTGGGATTTTATTATGCTAATAATTTATCATTACATCATTGAATGTGGCAATATGAACAGTTTCTCCGCGTCGCTGCTGTCCCTGTGAGAATGTGTACTTGCTTTATTCTGTATGTGCATGTATGAGAATCTTCTAGCATGGGAGTCTGAGTATATGTATGAAAATTTTCGTCGTCGGCTGCTGGCTGCTCGGTACTAGTGTTTCTCTGGCTTCGAATCGATAGGTAGTCGTTACCAACCTCTGCTTTTGATGCTAACAAAGAGGTCGTCCACCCTTTCATTTCAAGTTGGGTTGGCAATACCCAGTTAGCGAGCTTCGGGAAGACGCGCGAGTTTCAGCTCTCCCCCACCACCTCGTTTTTAGTGGGTTTTGCCGATTTCCGACCGATTTCCGGTCGCTGGTGGTGGGATCATGGGCCATCTAGTCATTATGTGACGGCGCTTCGACCTGGTAAGACGTTAATGATTTTCATTCCTCCCTTGAGATTGTAGCGATTCATTGTCTGCTTTGTTAGCCTTCAGATCTTAGGTTCATTTTTTTGGGATAAGTTTCTCCGATCATGTACGGAAATGAATTCTATTTACATTTCGGTCATTTTGCATAGGTAAACATGGTGAATATGCAACTAATTCGGTTTGATAACGACTGGGAAACGATAAATTGTATGAGACTAGCTGGCGGTGTATGAACTCTGTTTAATTTCTTTCTAGCCTTGCGGAACACGGCTAATAAGTAGGGTTACTTTTATTCTGTGTAATGCATGTGAAATACTTCTTTCCGTTTTCTCCTTCCGCAAGTGATATGTACTCCACATGGTGTGTTCTTAGAACAAAGCCTTCAACTACCCCTGTGTCTGTTTCTATGCCCTCCACACAAGAAATCATGTAGGTATCTCCTCTCCGTCTATTCTAAATAGCTGTATCGTTTCCATACCAGTACTTTCCATTCTGACTCTGTCAGTAAATTCTCTTCTAGCCTTGTTCGACCCCCTTTATTAGCTTGCTTATGAAATACTACGTATTTATAGGGGCTGCATGCCGTACTTGTTAGATGATTTACTCCGAATTTGAATTATTCCACTTTTTCTGATGTTTGAAGAATGGACTTCGTCTATCCGGGTAAAACCTTCCCAATCGTGCCTAACTGTATTTCTTTAGCTTCCTCATGATATCCTTCGCATTTCCAAGGGTTGCATCCTGTAGCTATTTTTCTTTATTTTTCGGAAATTGAATTTTAGTATTTTTACTGGTTTTCGGAACCACGTGGTTCCGAACTGCGACTTCAAAGGATTATAGCTAGTCAACTGAGTTCTCGCCGCTGCTCACACACCAGTTCCTTCCTATTTTGTGTTCTTGCTTCGTAATCTGTGATTCCGTTGGTTTTTGTGCAAATGAATACGATCTTTAAGCACTTCGCCTTCGGTGGGGTGCGAATATGTGATGTAGCAGACACGTGCCGTGTGTGTCAATAATTCCACATTCTCACGGTTAGTTTTGAATGGAAATTAATGTCGATATTATTGCGCATCACCTCAAATAAAGAAAGACAGACCAGAGCAACCTACGAAGTTTAATTATTCTTGTGTTGTGTGGTACATACTGGTTCGCTGAATTCCGCCTACGATAGCGGCGCCGGCTTCTGCTTCCCTCAGCACCCTGAGTTGGATGAGTTTCGCTTTGCATCGCGTGTGTTAGTGGGTGAATGCTTGTTGATTGTAAATCCCTCCCCCGACGATGTTCAGTTCAGATTAATTTCATTTAGTAGTTCAATGAGATGCACTTTTATTGTTTAGCAAAATTGGTGCTCCCATTTGATCATGTTTGAACTGAATAAATAAATAATTTTCAGTGAAATTTTAGCCTTCTTATAAATATTAGTTTATATATACCCTCCCTTTTTATATAATGTAGTTTTTCATCAGTGCTGAGAACAAACTCAGGTGCCGATTATCATGTTTTTTAATTTCGATGCGCCATAAACGTTCTCACAGCCACCTTCGTGAAAGGGTTTAGTTCGGGGTGGCTTGTATATTAATGATTGTGCGTAATTCTCGTGATATACGACGTATGTTGGCCACCGTCTCTTTGTCTTCCTGCTGCTAAAGTAAAGTTTGAGTCGGTTCTAAATTCTGGGGCCAGATAACAAGATTCTGCTGCAGGAAGTAGTCAGTAGTTCACGCGAATCCCTTAGCTGGTTTTACGGTCAGAGTTATATGTTTAAAGTAAGCTTTTAACTGGCTCCTTTCAGCCAGAATTAATTTTACATATTTTTCAAAGTATACACTGGTGAACACAGAGTATTAGCTGAGATATCTAGGTTGTGAAGTCGGCTTTCTGTCTGTTCTACGGAGTGGAATAAGAGACATAATGATAATAAGAGTGAGTTATTTCAGAAGGTGGTTGGGGTTGTCTTGCGTTTACTCTACCAAACAAACTATACTCGGCTCCCAAATTTCATTAATTTACGAACAAACATATTTCTCTGAGTATTTCTTTACACTGTGATTGCAATAATGTATATTTGTTAGAAATTTGGATGTGGGATGACTCCATATTGCATCATTGGTACGATATATGTTCTGTATTGTAACTAACAGTTTTGAAACAGTTCACTACTAATTTATTAATGAAATTTTCAATTTTTTTTTTATTTTTCGTAACCTAGATATAATGACCTGAAAGTCTTGCTACATGTACATCAACTTACACATTAAGCAATAAAATATTTTGTCAGGGCATTGTTGCCAAATGCTCTTTTTCTTCGAAGTAATAGTAGACAACTTAGTCACAGTGACTATTTGAAAGCCCAGCAGTGCTTTTTAGAGTCTTTGGACAAATGGTTGTGACAATGGGAACACAAAAAAACCTCGTTGCCATACGGTAACTCTGGGAGGGACAGTGTTAACAGCCCGCCGAGACAGGAGGCTTAATACAACACAGCTGCAACGCACCATCTAGACAGAAACAGGGCGAGCAATACCAACAAAAACTGTCCGAAATCACTTTCAGGAATGTGGCCTCTACGCACAGAGGCACATTGCATGGGACCCATTAAAAGCATGGCACCGTTTAGGCCGCAGAAACTGGACCATGGAACATCGGGATTGGACTCGTAACGAATGGCGCCACTTTCTGTTCACAATGAGTAAAGATTTTTGTATTCTGCCGGAAAATCGCCATTCTCATCTGGAAAGAACGTGGAACAATCTTGCTTATGTGCAGGAAACATCGGCATATCCTGGTAATGGACGAATAGTGTGGGCAGGTGATAGACATGGCGGACGTATGGACTGCTCAGAGGAATAGGAAAGAGATCCTGATTGAGCAAGTCTTGCATGCATTTGGCAGACACACTGCAGGCATTCCAGCATCCCCCCCCCCCCAATGTCGTTTGCAGAGCTGGATGTTTAACTCATGGAATAATGGCCAAATGTCCGCCAAGAGCTGACTGATTACCTCATACCATCCACGTGCTGTTAAAAATTTCTATTTTCTTCCCAGATATTATCGTTAATTGTAGGGCACCTAACAGTAAGAAAGGCATTACACAAATTTGTGGCGCTTGGGGATCCCAACACGATAACTCGTACTTTTTAGGCAAAACCTTTTCCCACTCAGCTCTCATTGCTTTATGGATAATGACACTATATAGAATGTATTAAGAACACGTCTCCCACCACTTCAAAAACTTTAATTCTACCTCCATAATTAAATGCAGCTTCTTTCTTTTCAGTATCTGTAACGTCATTAGACAACGTATGTCAGGGGAAACTGAATTATTTCTTGACATTTAAGGCATCGTGAGGATACTGTTACGGTGTACTTATGTTCCGTTCCCCAGGCTCTTATTGTCACGGAGCAACTATACACTCAAGGCTCTGGAAGTTTTCCAGTAATTATCGGGACTGCAGCGTGAGCCCGTCGACAATCCGTCACGATATTTCGACCCAGATACAACACGAGAAAAGCAGCCGTGTGAATATGGAGAACTCAGACGGAAAACCAGTACTAGGCAAAGAGGGGAAAGCTGAAATTTGGAAGAAATATATGGAGGGCCTGTACAAAGGAAAAAGAATTTCAAGATGGCGTTCTAGAAACGGAAGACGAAGAGGAGAAAGAGGAGATAGGTGATACCATACTGCGAGAAGAATTTGACAGAGCGTTGAAAGATTTGAGTCGAAACAATGAACTTGAAATAAATGATATTCCGTCTGAACTGTTGATATTGTTAGGAGAGCCAGTCATGAAGAAATTTTTCCACCTGGTATGCAAGATGTATAAGATAGGGCAAATACCCTCCGATTTAAGGAAGAATGTAGTAATTCCAATTCCAAAGAAAGCAAGTGCAGACAAATGTGAAAATTACAGAACTAACAGTTTAATAAGTCATAGTTGCAAAATACTAACACTAATTATTTACAGACGAATGGAAAGCTTGTAGAATCCAACCTTGGGGAAGATCAGTTTGGAATTTTGATAAATGTAGGAACACGGGAGTCAATACTCATATTACGACTTATCTTAGAAGATAGGCTAAATAAAGGCAAATCTACGTTTTTACCATTTGTATATTTGGAGAAAGCTTTTGAAAATTTCGACTGGATATAAACTCTTTACAAATCTGAAGGTAATAGGGGTAAAATATAGAGAGCGAAGAGTGGTATTCAACTTATACAAAAGGACTGCGGTTATTAGAGGGCATGAAAGGGACGCAGAGGTTGGGATGGGAGTAAGACACGGTTGTAGCCTTTTCCCAGTGTTGTTTAATCTGTACATTGAGCAAGCAGTGAGGGAAAGCAAGTAGAAATTTGGAGATGGATTTAAAGTTCAGGGAGAAGAAATAAAAATAAATAAAAAATAAAAAAATAAAAACAATTTGCGGTTTGCCGATGATATAGTATTTCTGTCAGAGACCGCAAAGGAACTGGAAGAGCAATTGAGTGGAATAGACAGTGTCTTGAAAGGAGGGTATAAGATGAACATTAACAAGAGTAAAACAATGATAATGGAATGTTGCGTCAGAAAGTCAGGCGATGCTGAAGGAATTAGATTAGGTAATGAGACAATAAAAATAGTAGATGAGTTGTGTTATTTGGTTAGCAAGATAACTTCTGATTGCCGAAGTAAGGAATATGTAAGATTCAGAATAGCTGTGAGAAGAGCATTTCTGAAGAAGCGAAATTTGCCGACATCCAAGATTAATTTAAATGTTAGGAAGTCCTTTCTGAAAGAATTTGTCTGGTGTGTAGTATTGTGTGCGAGTGAAACTTGGACGATAAGGAGTCCCGACAAAAAGATGATAGAAGCTTTTGAAATGTGGTGCTACAGACGAATGATGAAAATTAGATGGGTAGATCACGTGGAGGTGCTTAACCGAATTGGAGAGAAAAGGAGTCTCCAGTATATCCTGACTAAGAGAAGGAATAGATTGGTGGGACACATTATGAGACATCAAGAAATGGTCAACTTAGCATTAGAAGGAAGTGAGTGTGCTAAAAATCGAAGAGGGAGACCGAGAGACGAATGCAGTAGACAGATTCAAAAGGATGTAGGTTGCCGAGTTTATTCTCAGATGATGAGACTTTCACAGGACAAGGTAGCGTGGAGAGCTGCATCAAACCAGGCTGCGGACAAGAACAATAACATGTTCGGTTATCCTCAGATGAGTACTGAATAAGTCAGATGCATTCACGGTGTTAATGGCGCTTCTAGTGCATGTGAAATGTGTTAATTGATTCGTTACATATTATTTACAACGTGTTTAATACAGAATTGATAGCCTTGTTTGAATATATACGTACTGAAATTTATGAAGAAATAGACGGGCCGCCTGGGATTATCTTCGTGGTGTAAGGCGTCATATGGTACCGACTGGGCGGCGGCTCCCGTCTGAAGTGTGTGTGTGTGTGTTCTTGGTGTAAGAAAGTTTAAGCAGTTTTTAAGTTTAGGGAGTGATGACCATAGCAGTTTGGTCCAACAGGTTTACAAACATTCGAACATTTGAACAAACGAACGGAGTCGGCATGGGAGCCCTTTGTCCCTTTACGGTGAACTTAGAGGATGAGTCACTTCAGTGTGTTATTTTAAAACCCACGGTGTTCTGGCGTTACGTAGATGATAGTTTAATTATATGACCTCAGGGCAGCAAAGAACAGAAAAAACCCAAGTTTCATTAGATTATCTAGATATGCTAGTACTCCTTAAGACTGATGAGTCATTGACACATTCTTAGTATAGAAAACTAACGCACACTGATCCATACTTACAGATATCTAGCTAATATAACCTCGCAGAAACAGCTCGTGTTCTTAGCAGTAAAAATCCATTCGGCGCACGTAATAATAGACAATGATACCCTCCTCTCAGAATGGAAACCCTTGGAGGTGTTTAAATAGATTTGCTATCCTTCTCGCTAAATAATCAATAACTAAATAAAGATGACCATCACAATAATGAGGAGCAACGCAGAAAGAACACTGATGACGCTTGCAGATCTACTACATTACTTCCTTATGCCGGAGACGTCTTTTGAAATAGACCGGTTATGTGAAGGTCATGTTCCAAACACGAGTGAGGAGTTTGGCCTTAGTATGATCCGTTAAAGATGATACGAACGGTACACGAGCGATGCAAAGAACACGACAGTTTCAATTCTGTACCTGGAATTCAGTAATTTAATGATTTGTGAAAATAAGTCTGGTGATAATCTTATGAATTATCAAAATGAAAAAGATAGAAAAAGTTCTTCACGTTCTACATAAATTATTTAGTGAGTTGCTCATCGGCTTTCGTCTTCTAAGGCCGACCTCTCATAGAAATTGAATGCGCTTAACATACGTTCGAATGTTATTACCAGGGAAGATACAAATTAATTTGTTCACATGAAAATGTAATTTTTTTTAGAAACTATTACATTTTCTGGCACTTTTATGTAACACTTCCTTGTGAACATTTTAATTTGTATATTTTGTGATTATATCTTTATAACCCGCACGTCTGTGAACGTATGTTAGCGACGTACAATTGTTACGTGATGGCCTAAAAATGATAATGCGAATTAGTAACCCAAGAAATAACTTTACAGAAATAATATCACCACGTCTATAAAGCAGCGACGAAAAATCCAATTAATCTAACAAAACGTGAGAACGACATTCATCTGAATATAAATTAAAATCCCATAATTTATATCATGCAGTCATTTCGGACTCGACGTTTTCGATCGATAAGCAGTGATTTGTATGCTTCTCTTCCACCCCCGACGGCAGCACATTCAATTGAATTGTATCGCGCATGCCACCAGTGTTAATTTCTCATGCGCAATAACCACAAATACAGTGAAAAATACTCTGGGCCGAAATATCATGGCACAACATCCGGTTGCGCACTAAGAAGTTATTGGAAGAATACACGTGGGGTATGCGGTTGAGGATGTGCAAATCCGTCACATCTAACTATGGTTTCTGAAAGCCACTAACAATATATCTTCAGATGTCTGTCCCAGTAGCCGAAGTGGATACGCTTATCGCTGGCTCGTACAGGAGTGCAGGATGTGACTATAATTCTGATAAATTCCTATGCAAAGTGCATACCTTTATGTTAAGATGTGCCGTTGTTCATTACGCTACTACTCTTACGTTCTCACATATAGAAAGAGTTGTCGCCTATTCAGTGTATTCATCATTTTTATAACATGGTACCAGCCATATGTTTAACGTTTTCGCCTTCGATCGCTCCAGATTCCTTGAATGCTGAAATGTGCTGCGGTGTTCTGAACCCTTGGGTGAAGGATAACACTGACTTCATCTCGTACCTTTATTTAGTCATCCTCCCTAGTGCTTAGCGTCAAGCCTTCACCAAATCCTATGCCTGATTAACGCCCTTAAATCGAAGCCTCCAGCCGGCTTCTTCTTCCTTCAACATCTTGCGAAATTAAGAATTAAACGATTTATAAAAACTTAAATTTTCAAGTATTACAGCACGTTGTTATTATTAAGAGTATGATTAATAATGACTGAAAATGTGCTCTTTTCTTAGTCCATGAGAAATCGGAACAGCCAAATTTGATGACCTACGATGTCTCCAGCAATTTCCAAGTTTAATTTTTGTATCCTTTTTTCCTGTAGGCTTATGAATTCAAGCGAAGTTCAAGGTCCAAATGTTGGTGTGTGTCGTACTACCAGCTGTCATTTAAAATGTCATTTAGTACCTTCAAATAAATTTCATATGAACTTAATTCTCGTGATGAAATCTTCAGACCATCGAAATAACAAAGAAAATTATGTGTAAGTTTCAGTACTTAAAAGAAATTGAACAAGTAAGAAGGTGAAATAGGGAATGAAAAGTTATTTCTCAAAATACGTTGTTATTCAGATAATTTTGAAGCTTGAACTGCAAAAATTGATATTTATATTGTTGGCTAGAATTTAAAAAAAATAAGTGTTTCGGTATTTTTTTGAAATTGAACCATAAAGGGCGTTAAATTGGAGAGGGGATATTTTTCGCAAATCTCTTGCTATTTAGGCAAATTGGTATATGTTTTCTCTGTCGGAATTAAAAAGATACGTGTTTCGGTATTTTCAGAAAAGTAATCATTTAGGGATCGAAATGGGGGATGAAACATTTTGAAAATATGTTGCTACTAATCCAATTTTGAACCCAGAATTACAAAAAATGATATTTGCATACTTTGTTGGAATTTAAAAGACACATGTTGGGGTATTCTTCGAAATTCAACTATTAAGGGGTGCCATAAGGGGTTAAAACTAGTAAAATAGTTTGTAAATCTTAAGAGACTTATCTACCGGGCCATCAGTCCCTAAGGCTTACAAACTAATTAAATAACTTAATAATACAGTAAGGACAGTTTACAACTTATCGCAAAGACGTGGCGACGAGCTGCGACAGGCACATACAAAAGACACACACATACAACAGTTTCAGATATCGGCCATGGCCTTCTTCAGAAAATAGAACACTCAGGCAATCACACAGGCATACAACCATCACCTCCGGCTGCCGCAATTCGAAGTCTTTGCGGTCAGTTGTAAACTTTCCTTACTATATTATTAATTCCAACCTGGACTTTCCATTATTATATTTAAACTAACTTAGACTAACGTATGCTAAGGACAACACAATCACCCTCGCCGAGGGGCGAATCGAACCCCCTACGTCGAACAGCAGTGCGCACCGCAACATGGCGCCTCAATACGCACGGCCATTCTGCCGCGGCTACAAGTAGTATCACAATATTTCATCTTGATAGTACTTAAGCTATATCTATCAAAATTTATATGAGGGAGAAACCAGGCTATGCATGCGAAGCTGCGGGTGTTAAGCTGGTCTATAAATAAAAACATACGTCCCATTGACCATAAATAGTACGACTGAGTGACAATAACAGGATCTCGGCTCATTTTGTACTGACATTCGCTGATACGAAAGGTACATCATATAAAAGTATTTTTTTTATTTAACTTATTGTTATTACAAGGATTTGCGCATATCCATACGAAACTAGATGGATGTTTATGGCCTGTCACAATAAGTGACAAGCAATATTGTACAGTTATATAGGATTTGCACATGATATTTAATGTGAATCCCTTAAGACACCTATAACTGGGAGACGCCTAATTCGAAAGGTTTTCCCCGTCCTTCGCGCCTGTAGGCACGTTTCCTTCGTTAAGTGTGAGGTACGTATGCTGACGTGTCTGTGTTAAGTGTAGGTTACTGTAACGGGTGCGTTTGTAGTGTAATGTCGTGCTGGAGTTGATGCGAGAAGGGAGAGGTTGAGACCCGGTGCCGGCACATAGCATATTCCTAGGGCCGGCGCAAGCTCAAGTGCCGCCCCGTGCGAGCTGCTAAATTGCCATCCTCCCCCCAAGTTTTTTTTCTGTTTCTCAAAACCTTTGTTGAATTTTATTTAAACAAATTTGTAGGAAATGTCAGTAATCAATCGCAATTTTTGTCTTTACTTTCCAGGTCTACCTATATTTCGGCCACTGAGTGGCCAGTCTCAAAGCTTTTAATATGTGCTTACATCTAAACCGTCATGTTGACAGTGACGTTCAGCATGACGATATAGATGTAAACATAACTCATAGCATTGAGAACAGCCACACTGTGTCCGAAATGTATGTAGACCTGGAAAATAAAACAAAAATTGCGACTGATTGGTGACATTCTCTACAGATTTGTACAAACAGTTGCTGGGCACTAGCTCAAAAATGGAGTCAAACCTGACTGAAAAAATCTAGTTAATTTTAAAAAGCCTTGTGAATTTACGAAAATGTTCAAATGTGTATGAAATCTTCACTGCTAATGTCATCAGTCCACACTGTTCAACCTAAATTATCCTAAGGACAAACACAGACACCCATGACCGAGGGAGGACTCGAACCTCCGCGGGACCAGCTGCATAGTCCATGACTGCAGCGCCTTAGTCCGCTCGGCTAATATCGCGCGGCATGAACTTACTATTACGTAAATAAACATTTTTCAATGGTTGTGAACAGATAATGTATTCAACGTTAAACTGTACACAGTAAATAAATGTTGGACAAGTGATAGTGAGCGAGAAATATTGTCAAAAAAAGTGCCGGTCAGAGTTTAATTGTTGTTTATGCAGGTGCAGACAAGTGTTTCATGGCTCAAGAACCAAAACGTTCGACTATCACTCAGAAACGGACAGCAAAAAAAAAAAAAAAAAAAAAAAAAAAAGAAGTGCGTCGAAACCAAACTTACCCCAAGCTTACTACCAAAGTCTTTATCCCTTGTATTCAGGCTTAACATGCAATCGCAGTATCAAAGATTCCAAATTAGATTTCGTCTTCTGCAAAATTAGTTGTGAGTATACGCACGGGCGTAACAGGCTAGCAGCGCCCCACTCAAGAATACTGGCATGTAATCCCCTATCTGTTCGTCAGGCGTACACACGACGTTGCTGCCATACTGGTGAGGAAGAAATCAGTCCTCCTCCCTCCCCTTGTTCAACAGGGGCGGCCGTCAAGTAGTCGAGGCGCCAGGCCACAGTTCTCGAAGTCGCTCCCTCCGTGGTTTGGTTTCGAATCCACTGTTGGGCATGAAAGTTGAGTTAGTCCAACAAAAAAAAAAAAAAAAAAAAAAAAAAAAAAAAAAAAAAAAAAAAAAAAAAAAAAAAATTAAAAAAAAAAAAAAAATAGAAAATAAAATAAATAAAGAAAAGGGGGGCGCAGATTTGCCTCCCCTCGGAAAGTGCCGCCCCATGCGACCGCATGTTTCGCACGTGCCCTGCGCCGGCCCTGCCTATTCCTTTCGAAAAGCACCACGGGACCCGCTGGGCCTAATGTCCCCAATCCGTCGGACGGATCACCAGCCATGCCCTCACTTCATGAGACAATGCGGACAGGTTTGGAATATAATCCAGAAATTGAGATGAAAGAATTTGCACCACCACCCGTCCTGCCCCCTCAGCCGTAAGGCAAACGGTAAATTGTCAGCAGCACGTGACGTACCCATACGGTAAGCCATCCAAGTACTGGCCACGCACGACGGTGCGTAACTTCGGTATTGTGGCGGGTACCAGTGTATCGACTTCGAAACGGCCGTTGACACCATACCCTACGGAACATTCAATGGGGTATCTTCTTTTATATTACCTTACACAATGAACCAAACACCCACAAATTGTGAGAATTTCCTCAAAGTTATTACAAGATTGGTTTCCGACGATATACCTTCAACGGATCTCAAATAAAATGTATTATGTACTCAAATTCTATTATCAACTTCAAAGAAATGTTCATAGAGGAACTACAGAATGCGTCCAACTGGATGGCATTCCAGCGCAACAGAGCTTGAACGATAGCGGCAATCCTCTAGTCGCCCTTCCTTTGAGGCCAACCGTTTGCGAAACCCCTTGGCCGAGCGATCTCAAGCGTCTCGCTGCGGAGCGCGCGGTTTCACGCCGTGGAGGTTCGAGTCCTCCATGGGGCATGGGTGTGTGTGTTGTCCTTAGGTTAGGTTAATTTAAGTAGTTTGAAAGCTACGGACTGATGACTACACAGTTCGGTCCGATAGAATTACAAACATTTGAATTTGAAACCCCTTGTCAACAGATGTATCGCTGACCGCGTGATCTAACTTAGAAGCTGACTTTGAATAAAGTTGGCACTACTCCGATTTAAACTCTATATTCATGAATGCCTTCTGCTATCGTCAACTACGTTAAGTTACAAACATGCTATTCGATGAAGACTACAGACTTCATTAAATAGAAATGAAATAAATTATGAATTACAGACAATAACACCACGGAAGTACTGCGGAACTGCGAAGAAATATGTAGAACTTACCAATATTTCAGATGAAATTCACTGTTGCAGTAAAGAGACGTAATTAACAGTACCCCTAAAAATTAAGGAAATATTTTGCAGACATAATGCATGTACATACGAAGTAGAAAATCAATGTTGATTTGTTGGTAAATGTATCTGGTAGCGCCGTCCGGTCAGGCGTTTGAAGGCTCAGCGGTACGTACCGACCGATGAGCCATCCTCACCAGGAAGGTGTCAGTGTATGCGGTATGGAGAGGCATGTGTTCACGACGCCTCTCTCCCAACTGTTCTCAGTTTTCGTGACTGGAAGCAAATGTCAATAAATTAGCTCCTCAGAGCACCTCAAGTAGGTCAACAGCATCACCAATCGGTAACAGCAACGTTAGACTCGGACGGGATCCATGAAAGTGCTAGCACAGCCTAATGGTTCTTACCATCGGTAATCTAACAGAAAAGAACATAATACATAAGGAACACATTGTTGGGGCGATATAGAATTGTTTAATAAAAGGTTTTAAGGCAAGATCGCTTTTTTCTTTAAATTATATGACCGGTTTCGGCGTGCTAGACTCCATTTTCAGACCTGTCGTAATTTTTTACATCACTGCTATATTAGAAATTGCTGTTATAGCAGTGATGTAAAAAATTACGACAGGTCTGAAGATAGTGTCTAGCACGCCGAAACCGCTCATATAATTAAAAGAACAAAGCGATCTTATCTGAAAACCTTTTATTAAACATCTTAATAGTTTGCAACTTCAGTCTCAGTGTCTCAAGAAATAAAGACACAGTCTTGACGAAATTTTAGTCAGTTCAAATTCAACGCGAGAATAAAGTCGTCTTGGGTGTAAGAGTAACGTTCAGCAAATCGTTCAGGAGACATGGCGTTATAATGAATGAAATGCGCGATGAACTTCTCCATCATGCGATATTTTGGCACATCTCCTCTTAAACGACTGGTGCAATATCAACCACATATGGTGCAAATATTCCTTACCGAGGAATAACAATTACTGCAGGGGAACTACAACCTACGACACACAGTTCACGGCCGCGGAGCGCGCGGCCGTTCGCCGTCTGGGCTTCGAGTCCTTCCTGGGCATCGGTGTATGTGTTGTCCTTAGGTTAGTTTACCTTCGTTTAAGTAGTTTGTAAGCTAGGGCCTAATAATCACGCAGTTGAGTCCCATATATTTACAAACATTTGAACATTTTTTTGAACATTGTTCAGGAGAAATGACCCATATTGTGCGCGGCGGAGATGCATTACCTACTGAGCGCAACAAAATTTAGTTTTATTCCGATCTTAATAATATGTTGAACAGCTGATGCTGAAAGCCAGAAGACAATCACTATCCATCTACAATTTTGTGTGTTGTGTAGAGGACAGTATTTTACACACGGACTTTGACAAAATCCTCAGATTTCAAATGCTTGTAAATGTATTGGACCGAAGTGCTAAGCCCATCAGTCCCTAGACTTACGAACTACTGAATCTAAATAACACTAAGGCAACAAACACATACATGCCTTAGGAAGGACTCGAACTTCCGGCAGGAACGGCTGCCCAGTCGGTTATGACGCATTACACTACGCGGCCATTCCGCGCGTCTCTACAGTTTTACTCCAATGTTTATGAAATATCAATAAAAATACACCTTGTTCAGGTTGTTAAGCGAAGATCGCCAATAAAATACATTGATTTCTCTTAACCGGTTTCAATGATTTATGTCATCATCTTCAGCACTGTTTAAACATCTTCACTTAGGAGACCATGAGAAATAGGGTTTCTCGTCGAAATGTAAAACGAATAGAACTCATGGTCAACAAAATACACGTCTCGTTATATTAGAATAAACATAAACATTTGGCACGTAAGTATAAGACTGGCTGCAGTCGGCAGTAAAAAGGCACAGTACGGATCTCTTCTACATACATACTCCGCATTCCAACCAAAGGTGCGTGGCGGAGAGTACTCAGTACCAGTTACTTGCTTTTCTGTTCCATTCCCATATAGCAAGATGGAAAACCGAAGGCTTGTATGCATCTGTACGAGCTCTAATCTCTCTCATCTTGCGATCTTTACGCGAAATTCGGCAGCAAAATGGTTCTACAGTCCACTTCAACTTCCGTCGCTCTAAATTCCGTCAACTCTCTTTCTAGAAAAAAACCTCGCTCTCCTTCCACCGACTTTCATTTGAATTCCAGAAGCGTTTGAGTAGCTGTCGTATTGATCGAACCTACCAGTAACGAACAAGGCCGCCCGCCTCTGAATTACTTCTGTGTGGTGGGGATCCAAATTAGTTGAGCAGTACTCAAGCGGGGTCGTTTCAGATACGGTTTCGTCTACAGACGAATCATATCATCCCAAGAATCTTCCAATAAACCGAAGTCGACCATCCTCCTTACCCAGGACAGTCCAGCGTTACACATAGATACTTAATTGACCCGATTCTGGCAATCAGCACACTATTAAATAAGATGCTGTATTCGAATATTTTGGGATTGTTTTTCCAACTCATTTGCATTAACTTACATTTTTCTACATTTAGCTGCGATTCCTCATAACACACAGAAATTGCATCCTACTACAGTCATGACGACACATGCATGTACACCACATCATTAGCAGCGAATCATTTATATAGATAGGAAATAACAGCGGTTCTATTACACTTCCCTGACAATACCCTAGTCTCTGATGAACATTCGGAATAGAGAATAACTTATTTAAGTGGTAGGAAAAGCAAACCTACGTTTTTAGCGTTTGTAGATTTGGAGAAAGCTTTTGAGAAATTCGACTGGTATACACTCTTACAAATTCTGAAGGTAACAGGGGTAAAATATAGGGAGCGAAGAGTTATATTCAGCGTATACCAAAACCAAACGGCACTTATTACAGTCGAGGGGCATGAAAGGAACGCAGAGGTTGGGAAGGGAGTAAGATAGGATTGTAGACTTTCCCCAATGTTGTTCAATCTGTACCCTGAGCAAGCGGTGAAGGAATGCAAGGAAAATTTTGGAGAGGGAATTAAAGTTCCGGGGCGAAAAGAAATGCGGTTTGCCGATGATACAGTAATTCTGTCAGAGACCTCAAAGGATTTGTAATAGCAATTGAATGGAATGGACAGTTTCTTGAAAGGAAGATATAAGATTAACATTAAAAAGAGTAAAACGAGGGTAATGGAAAGTGGTGTCAGAAAATCAGTCGACGCTGAAGGAATTACATTAGGTAATGAAACAATCAAAGTAGTAGATGAATTTTGTTATTTGTGTTGCAAGATAACATCTGATGACCAAAGAGGATATAAAATGCAGATTTACTGTGGGAAGAAAAGCATTTCTAAAGAAGCGAAACTTGTTAACATCCAATATTAATTTAAATGATAGAAAGTCCTTTCTGAAAGCATTTGTCTGGAGTGTAGAATTGTATGGATATGAAACGTGGACAATAAGGAGTTCATACAGGAAGATGATAGAAACTTTTGAAATGTTGGTGCAACAGACTAATGATGAAAATTAGGTGGGTAGATCACGTAACTAATGAGGAGGTGCTTAACCGAATTTGGGAAAAAAAGGAGTTTCGGGCATATCCTGACTTAGAGAAGGGATAGATTGGTAGGACACATTCTGAGACATCAAGGAATTATCAACTTAGGATTAGAAGGAGGTGAGTGAGGTAAAATTCGTAGAGGGAAAATGAGGGCCAAACACAAAGGATGTAGGTTGTGAAAGTATTCTCAGATGAAGAGATTTCACAGGACAAGTTGGCATGGAGAGCTGTATCAAACCAGTCTGCGGACTGAAGGCCATATCAACAACAAAGAGGCACTCATTTATTCTGGGTACCTAACTCATATGCTCGTACTTCCGTTAGCACTTTGTTGTGCGGTACCGTGTCAAATCGAGAAATACGCTGTCTGCCCGTCGTTCTTAATGCATAGATCGCAAGATGTCCTGATAGGAAAGCGTAAGCTGTGTTTCGCACTATCGATCCTTCCTCAAGCCGTGCTGATACATGGAGAGAAGTTTTTCCGGCTCCAGGAATGTTACTGTATTACTACTGAGAATATAATTTTTGTAATGTAGGTGTGTAATTATGTGTTCCCGTTATTTGACTTTCTTATACACGGTAGTCAATTTCCCCTTTCTCCAGTAGCTTGGAACTTTCCGCTGTATAATGCAGCTCATAGTGGTTCTTGGGGTTTGCGTCGTTAACTAAAATATTACGTGAAACCTTTAAATCGGGGAAAAATGGAGTTTAAATGGTGGATATGATTTTAAATATTCTTCATATTATTTTCAATAACGTCAGTAAAACAGGCAACTACACCATATAAAGACGACGGAGTTTACCTTCTGCGTTACCATACATATTTTCGATTATATAAGAGCAGCAACCTGTAAACTCAAATGAGAATTAATAAAGGTAAAACACCGCCGTAATCAGGAATTGGATGGGTGGAATTTTGATGTGCAGTGGACCATGTGTTAAATGTTATTTGTGGGCTTCTCGTTTACGGCTGGCGTAATATTACAGGATACAATATTCGGATTTAATCATATACTATTGTGTAATAAAAATGACTGCAGGTGCTAAAAATTGAATACTATTGTGAAAGGGAAAGATCGGAATCAAATGATAATAAAATGTTTAATAATCACTACACTTTTATTGGTCAGCCGTAAAGGCGTCTAATTCCGTCACACGCAAACTGTGTAAATCATCTACTCCACAGGGAGGCGGGGAATCAAATAAGAACACACCCGCCATTTAACAAAGGAGCTTATATATTTCAAAGAAACAAACTTTACACATTATTACAACCACTGTCATGGTGATCGGGGAGAGCTGCTAGTAATGGTTCTTAAGTCGACGGCGGCAATACACAGACAAATGAAGCGGTTCGCTGTTCTTTCTATCAGGCTGTCGATTTATTTTATTACTTCATTTGTTTAAGAGAGAAAGAAAAACGATCGTTGGTGTTGTCTGTAATCTTCGACTCGCGAAGTTTATTGTTCTCTATTTATATATTATTATTTGTAAAGTTTCAGCTCGATCAATGATTTGCAATAGATTCAAGCGAAGTAAAGAGCGAATGCTGCAGAGTCCTCTTTCTGAAACCGAAATGACACTATCTGGACCTGACAACTTGTTTTATTATTGTTATTATAATTATTACTTTATTACTAGCTGAAAACCCGGCGTTGCCCGGATATTTTTTAATTCCTGCCATTTTTCAGGTATACTTTCATTTGTATATGGGCTGTATGTCTGTAAAATCTCTTGGGAATACAATTAGTACTAAAGAAGTAATAGATTAAAACTTGGTGCGTGATGGGGCGGTTGTCCATGAACCTTACTATTTATGTGCTCGTATCTCATGAACTACGTGTCTTATTATGATAAAATTTCGAAGGTACATTCAGCTTTATGTATTTATAATGTCTGTAAAATTTCCTGCGGCTACAATATGTAGTGTACAAATTATAAATTGTAACGTCATACCGAATGCCACAGTTTTACTCCATAAACAGTGAAAAAGTAGTAAGCGAGAAACTATTTTCCTTTCATCAGTTTGCTATGATTGTCAGCGTGAGAAAGTTTAATAAACGTTTGAATGTTCAAATGTTTGTATAGTCTATGGGACTTAACTACGGGGTCATCAGTCCCTAAACTTACAACCTACTTATCAACTACTTACGAACTAGGACGGCACAAATATCCATGCCCGAGGGGGGATTCGAATCCCCGACCGTAGTGGCCATGCAGACCGTGACTGAAGCGCCTCAGTCCCCGCGGCCACCGCGGCCGGCAATATACGTTTGAAATTATGTTTAAAGTTGGTTGCAAGTCGCTAAGTACTCTCGCTGCATTATGTGACAATTTTTGCGATTCCTATTGTTTATGACTAATATCTTCTGAACCATGTGTTGTATGTCATTCTTAACAATGTAGTAAGTGTTATATCACGGTACGGAATGAGTGTACCAAATTTGGTTGAAATCGGTCCAGTAGTTTAGGAGAAAATGAGCAGCATTGTTGCTAAATGCATTAGTTTTTCGCGCATCTCATTGTTTATGACGTCATATCTCGTGAACTATATATCGTATGTCATTCTTACACTTACGGCGACCGTCCTCATGGATTGAAGCTTACGTGTACAAAATTTCATAAAGATTGGAACAAAATTGTAGATTTGTACGCAACACGTACAAACATACGGACACTCTGCTTTATATATTAGATTATTTTTTTCAACTCAGCTGATTCTCTGAATCGGTTATGCCTACTACTATGTCCTCCACTCCGGAGTTACCTCGATCATCAAATGAAAGTATGTTTGCATGGTAGCCATGGGTGAATGCTTTCTTAAATGTGAAATTGGAAACTTCGGCATTTATTTTGCTGTCTGCTTTCACCACAACAGAATGATCAACGGGTTAGTGGACAGATGGCTCTCATCCACTGACCAATTTTACATAGGAACAGAATTTCTGCTGGTTCTCGAATCCGATAGTAGCTAACTCCTTTCTAATAAATAAATGTTGTGTCAATTTTAGGTGTTCACACTATTTGCCCACCCCATGTATGCAACCTTACATTACAGAGCTAATATAACATTGCAGTCGGTAATATCATGTTGACTCTCCGCTGTAGTACTGTTAATGCCAGGTCCGGTGAAATGCGTTTTGCACGGCAGGTGCGTGCCTGCGGCTTCGTTGCCACGGCGGCGCCATGCAGTTCATTTCCTGCCCACCTGTGTCACGCACGTGACGCGGAAGCGGAGTGACATCGCTAGATTAATGCCGGCCTCCGCCGCTGACAGTATCAGTTTGCCTGTCATGCTTCCCGCTTATGTCCTGGGACCAAAAATGAACGCAGCGACTACGACCGCAAAATTAGTCATAACGTGAGGACAGCAGAGATACGCTTCCGATAACATACTAGAACAAAAAGCGGCACCTAATTCCAGTTAATCAGTTGTAGTCTTTTAATTAATCGAGTTAGACCACCAAACTTTAGAGAGTGAAGTTTGAATACGTTTTTTTTTAATACCGTAGCATAAAAGTATGCATTACGGTTATTACAGATGAAGACAACATTTTAGATTAGGAAAATCTTCGCTGATGGCGTTATTACGAGTGAATCGTTCGCTTATCGCTATATAGTAATCCCGTATGTGATCAAAAGTATACGGACACACCCTAAAACATGCGTGTTTCACAGTAGGTGTATTGCGCTGCCACGTACTGCCAGGTTCTCCATATCAGCGAATTCATTAGTCGTAAGATATCGTGAGAGAACTGGGCACTATGCGGAATTCACGGACTTGGAACGTCGTCAGTTGATTAGGTATCACTTGCGTCAGAAGTCTGTATGCGACTTTTGCATACTCCTAAACCTCGCTAGCTCTACTGTTTCTGCTATGATAGTAAAGTGGAAACGTGAAGGGGCACGTATAGCACGAAAGTGTACTGGCCCACCTCGTCTGTTGACTGAAAGAGACCACCGACGGTGGAAGATGGTCCTGCAGAATTATAAGCAGACAACTATCCAGACTACTACTAAGTAGTTAAACTGCATCAAGATCCACTCAAATTACTACGAATGTTAGGCGGAAGGTGAGAAACTAGGATTTAATGGTCAAGTGACTGCCCATAATCCCAACATCACGCAACATTGGACGACAGAACACTGAAGAAACGTTGTGTGCAGTGGAAAAATCGGTACACAATGTAGCGATTCAATGGCACGGTATGGTTATGGCGAATGCCCGATGAACGTCAGCTGCCAGCGTGTATAGTGTTAGTAAAATTCGGAGGTGGTGGTGTTATGGTGTGGTCGTGTTTGTCATCTAGGGGGGCTTTCACCCCATGTTGTTTTGCGCGGCACCATTACATCGCAGAACTACATTGATTTTAAAGTAGCTTCTTGCTTCCCAATGTTGATGACAAACTCGTGGATGTCGATTTTATCTTTCAACACGAGCGAGCACCTGCTCATACTGCACGGACTGGAGTATGGCGGAGTTGTTACACGAAAATAATATCCCTGTAATGGACTGACTTGCACAGAGACCTGACTTGAATCCTACAGAATAACTTTGTGATGTTTTGGAACACCGACTTATTATGTGGATTCGCCGACCTACATCGATACCTCTCCTCAGTGCAGCTCTCAGTGAAGAATGGGCTGCCATTCACAACAATCCTTCCAGCATCGGATTGAACGTATGCCTGCAAGAGTGGAAGGGGTCATTAAGGCCAGTAGTGGGCCAACACCATACTGATTCCAGCATTACCAGTAACTTGTAAGTCGTTTTCAACCAGGTGTCTGAATACATTTGATCACATAATTTCGAAACTTATCGCTATCAGTCTTCACTGTATGAAACCATTTCCAATTTATCTCTTCAATTTTCAGATTTATTTTTTGAAATACGGATGAGAGTTCTGTTAAAATTTCTTATAACTGTAGAAGATTTATTGTTTAACAGAGGAAATTTGGCACTCAGAGGATTTCTATGCTGCAAAGTTTTACTACGTTTTAATGCCTCAGATGTGGCAAGTAAATATCTCAAACAATGTTTACACACCTAAATGTCCCCTACACGCTCTCCATCGCACTGAAAATTCATAAAGTCTCTGCTTTTAGGTGGATGATGATCAGTTGAAGCAGTAGTTTCTTTAGCCCCTCACATTTCTTTTCCATATTTATAAATCGCATACACCTGCTATTGGTGAGTGCTGTCTGATGTCTGTGTTATATGATTACAGATACATATTTCATTGATTCAGGTCGCCTTTTCATTTATCGACACTTATTTTTGGCAAGCTATGTTACCATAATCTGGTCTTAATGCTGCCAATTCAATAAAATCCACTAGCTGTCCTGTAGACTGTATTATTACCTTCTAATCCAAACCATAAAAGTGAATGACGTGACACGGCACTCAGGAAAGATATTAAAAATTTACTGAACCTATCACACATATTTCACTGACTGCTCCGCCATCTATTAGTATAGGAAAAGCTCATTAACATTTTGCACTGATTGTAATTGCTTTTGCTGTACTAACACATGGAGAAGGACTCAGAAGATCAAATACCATTACCTTCACTACAATTACTTTGCAGTTCAATGACACACTGGCGACATTTCCATTTTATTTTACCGAGGATAACGGGAAACAGATATGGTGGTTTTCTTTGTTCATCCACTGTTATGTTATGATGCCCTGTTTCGATAGACTAACAATTACACGATGTAGGGATACGTTATTTACGAAAAATCTGAATACACGAGAGCAATAATAAAATCATTCTTGGTGCATTGTTGGTGACTGTTCTAATTGTTGATTATGCAGGACATACTTCTACTAACGCACCTGATATAACAAATGATACTTTAGGAATAATATTAGGTTTTATCGGGTATATCCTAAATCTTCTAACAATAGCGGTAGGCGCCAAGGGCCTCGTCCTTACCTTACTGAAGATATGCAGGCAGGAGGAGAAACAGAAGAAAATTTTTACATAGGCCCTGATCAGACTCCGGATCTTCAGATAACAAGACAGTTACGCACACCGCTATCCAACCCTAGCAGATTGTCTTTTGACAACCTTATCAGTCTACCCTGGAAGGTTTGCCTCGTCTACCCAAGTTCTCAAACCAGCAGCAGTCTACACGATGTTACTCTTTTAAAAAATTTTAACGCTCTCCAATTCAAAACTTCCTCCGTCAAGAACGAAATGTGTGTTTTGCTTCAAAACCAGGCGTAGGTGTCCTAACGCAAATTAAACAATGTGATTTATAGACTTTTACACGCCAGAAACATTAATGATGATTATATGTGGAGTGTAACAAGGCCACCTGTGTTCAAGTCCCGGCCTAGGTAAGAATTTCAAAACGATGCTTCTGCCTGCATCAGTACATGTTTGTGTTTGGTGTGTGATCATCTCGGGCATACAGTACAGTTGAACACCTGCGTAGCGTGGACAGTATGAGGTTACCAATCAGCTCATGATAGATTTTGGCCATTCATTTTATTCAACTATGCAACCACTGCAGGAGGTGCTGTTCTGGCTGCAATGCGTCCGCCAAGTTGATCCCAGACATGCTCAATAGAGTCCGGTGAACAAGCCAACCACTTTATTTGTTGAATGCCCTCATTTTCAACCATGTTATCCACCAGTGCAACTCTGTGGGAACGAGCGTTGTCGCTCACCAGAAGGAATCCATCTCCTATGGTACGAACGTAGGGCGCAGCAACAGGTCGAAAGGTCTTGCAGTATCTCACGTCGATACGTCTCAGCAGTCAAAGCGCTATTCTGAACGATGCTCCTCTAATATTGACTCCTGCCCACATCATCCGACCACCACAATTATATGGTGATGTTTCCGACACATTATCAGGATTATTCCGAGTTTGATATTCTTTCCAAATCAGGGTACAACCATTGTCAAGCCGAACACAAAATCTTGATTCATGTGTGATCAGAACGCGGTGTCATTCGTTACGACTCAAATTCAGATATTTCTCCGCCCAGTTTCTGCGGGCTAAACGTTGTCGTGGTTTTAATGGGGCACACATCATCAGCCGTTGTGTATAGAGAGCACATTGGCTAAGAGGATTTCGGAGTGTTTGTGTTGATGTTGCGCGTCCTGTTACTGCCCGGAGGGTGCGTTGCAGCTGAGTTGCATTCAGCTTTCTGTCTCGACGGGCTTTTGTCTGAATTCGCGTCAAGGTCTTGAAATTACACTTTGTGACACTCCAGTAGCTACAACCAGATCCCTCTGTTTCTGTCCCGCTTCCAACTTTCCCATACCTCTCCATCCCATAGCTTCGGATAAGTCAAGTTTTTGTTGCATTTCACTACGAGAGGATTACAGTATCTAAACCCAAAAGCTTGTGTAATTGGCTTGGTAGAGTAAACAGAAGTCATCTACTACCCACTGTGAAACAACGTTATGTTATTATCACGATCTCGGTTGCTGTCATGCTGTTGCCTGCACGCCTTGAAATCGATAGAAAAACGTCGAACCATTTTAATTCATTCTGCAGATGTCAATACTTCAGAACCTAGATCCTATAATTGTTTTGACCAGTGTATTATTGTCGCCATAGTTCAGCTATCCTTCATATAGGTTAATTATGGATTTATCGTTAAGGGTAAGATATTAATGTAATATTTTAAAAAGGTAACTTGCTATTTGCCATCACCTAAGACCCATGAACCACAGACATTGCCGAGGTGGGGTGGTTTGCGTGCCTCAACGATACAGATAGCCGTACCGTAGGTGCAACCACAGCGGAGGGGTATCTGTGGAGAGGCCAGACAAACGTGTGGTTCCTGAAGAGGGGCAGCAGCCTCTTCAGTAGTTACAGGGGCAACAGTCTGGATGATTGACTGAGCTGGCCTTGTAACATCAGCTAATGTGGCTTTGCCACACAGCTACTGCGAACGGCTGAAAGCAAGGGGAAACTACAGCCGTTACCTTTCCCGAGGACATGCAGCTCTACTGTATGAACATATGATGATGGCATCCTCTCGGGTAAAATATTCCGGAGGTAAAATAGTCCCCCATTCGGATCTCCGGGCGGGGACTACTCAGGAGGATGTGATCATCAGGAAAGACAATACTGGCATTCTACGGGTCGGAGCGTGGAATGTTAGATCCCTTAATCGTGTAGGAAAATTAGAAAATTTTAAAAGGGAAATGGATAGGTTGAAGTTAGATATAGTGGGGATTAGTGAAGTTCGGTGGCAGGATGAACAGGATTTCTGGTCAGGTGAGTACAGGATTATAAATACAAAATCAGTTGGGGGTATCACAGGAGTAGGATTGATATTGAATAAGAAAATAGGAATGCGGGTAAACTACTATGACCAGCACAGTGATCGCATTATCATTGTCAAGATAGATACGAAGCCAACACCGACAACAGTAGTACAGGTTTATATGCCAACTAGCTCTGCCGATGATGAGGAAATCGAAGAAATATATGAGGAGCTGAAGGAAATTATTCAGACAATTAAGGGAGAGGAAAATTTAATTGTTATGGGAGACTGGAATTCGGTAGTAGGACAAGGCAGTGAAGGGAAGATAGTAGGTGAATATGGTCTGGGCAAAAGGAATGAAAGAGGAAGCCGCCTGGTAGAATTTTGCACAGAACATAATTTAGTTATAACAAACACCTGGTTCAAGAATCACAAAAGAAGGTTGTATACGTGGAAGAGACCAGGAGACACCGGAAGATATCAGATAGATTTTATAATGGTAAGACATAGATTTCGGAATCAGGTTCTACAGTGTAAGACATACCCAGGGGCAGATATAGACTCTGACCATAACTTGTTGGTTATGAACTGTAGGCTGAAACTAAAGAAACTACAAAAAGGTAGGAAAATAAGGAGATGGGACCTGGATAAATTGAAGGAACCTGAGGTTCTTAAAAATTTCAGAGGGAGCTTTAGGCAACAATTGACAGAAACGGGGGGAAATAAAACAGTAGAGGAGGAATGGGTAAAATTGAGAGATGAAATAGTGAAGGTAGCAGAGGACAAAATAGGTAGGAAGGCAAGACCTACAAAAAATCCTTGGATATCACAGGAGATACTAAATTTAATCGATGAAAGGAGAAAATATAAAAATGCAGTAAATGAAACAGGCAAAATGGAGTACAGACGACTAAGAAATGAGATTGACAGGAAGAGCAAAATGGCTAAGCAGGAGTGGCTAGAAGGCAAATGCAAGGATGTAGAAGAATGTATAAATAGGGGAAAAATAGATACAGCCTACAGGAAAATAAAAGAAACATTTGGAGATAAGAAAAACAGCTCTATGAATATCAAGGACACTGATGGAAAACCAGTTCTCAGCAAAGAAGGGAAAGCTGAAAGGTGGAAAGAATATATAGAGGGGCTCTACAAAGGAAATGAACTTCGAGACAATATTGTAGGAAGGGAAGAGGATGTAGATGAAGATGAAATAGGAGATACTGTACTGAGAGAAGAATTTGACAGAGCCCTGAAAGACCTAAGTCGAAACAAGGCCCCTGGAATAGATGATATTCCCTCAGAGCTACTGAAGTATCTGGGAGAACCAGCCATGACAAAATTGTTTCACCTGGTGTGTAAGATGTATGAGACAGGTGAAGTACCCTCAGACTTTAAGAAAAATGTTATAATCCCCATCCCTAAGAAAGCAGGTGCAGACAGGTGTGAAAACTACAGAACCATCAGTTTAATAAGTCATGGCTGCAAAATATTAACGCGAATTATATACAGAAGGATGGAAAAGCTGGTTGAAGCCGACCTCGGGGAAGATCAGTTTGGGTTCAGGAGAAATGTAGGAACACGGGAGGCAATACTCACTTTACGGCTTATCCTAGAAGATAGATTAAGAAAAGGCAAATCTACATTTCTAGCTTTTGTAGATTTGGAGAAGGCTTTTGACAATGTTGATTGGAATAAACTCTTTAAAGTTCTGAAAAAAGCAGGAGTAAATTATAGGGAGCGTAAGGTTATTTACAACTTGTACAAAAACCAGACAGCGGTTGTCAGAGTTGAAGGGCATGAAAGGGATGCAGTGGTTGGGAAGGGAGTGAGACAGGGTTGTAGCCTTTCTCCAATGTTATTCAATTTGTTCATTGAACAAGCTATAAAGGAAAGCAAGGAGAAATTTGGTGAAGGTATAAAAGTTCAGGGGGAAGAATTAAAAACATTGCGTTTTGCCGATGACATAGTAATTCTGTCAGATACAGCAAAGGACCTGGAAGAGCAATTGAACGGAATGGACAGTGTGCTGAAAGGTGCATATAAGATGAACATTAACAAGAGCAAAACTAGGGTAATGGAGTGCAGTGTAAGAAAATCAGGTGATGCTGAAGGAATTAGATTGGGAAACGAAGCAATAAAGGAGGTAGATGAGTTTTGTTACTTGGGCAGTAAAATAACAAATGATGGGCGCAGTACAGAGGATATAAAATGCAGAATGGCAATGGGTAGAAAAGCGTTTTTGAAAAAGAGAAATTTGTTAACATCGAATATTGATTTAGGCCTAAGGAAGTCCTTTCTGAGGGCATTTGTATGGAGTGTTGCCTTGTATGGGAGTGAGACATGGACGATAAACAGTGCGGACAGGAAGAGGATTGAGGCTTTTGAAATATGGTGCTACAGAAGAATGCTGAAGATTAGGTGGGTGGATCGCGTAACTAATGAGGAGGTACTGAACAGAATTGGGGAGAAAAGGAATTTCTGGCATACCTTGACTAAAAGAAGGGATAGATTGGTAGGACACATTCTTAGACATCAAGGAATTGTTAATTTAGCGTTGGAGGGAAGTGTGTGGGGAAAAAATCGCAGGGGAAGACCAAGAGATGGATACAGTAAGCAGATTCAGACAGATGTAGGTTGTCGTTCTTATGTGGAGATGAAGAGGCTTGCTCAGGATAGGGTATTGTGGAGAGCTGCATCAAACCAGTCTCCGGACTGAAGACCACAACAACAACAACATCGCTACATCTAGGATTAAAATAAGATACATAAGGAAATGAGGGAGTAAGCGTAAATAAACTTAACTGTAACAGAAATTTACATTGATTACACCATTTCGTGACATCTTTCAGAAAGAAGGAGTGGTTAATGATTTTGTAAAATTCGGGGCGAGATTAGTTTCTGTACAAGAGAAGAGTACTCTGGGAGGAACAGTTTGAGAAAAGTTAATTGTTTAATGTAAATGTTATGTACAATAGGAAAGAGTGTGAAAAAATTGTTGAAATATATATGTAACTAACACATATGAGAATAAGTAAACAAGGGCCGTAATTTAACGTGGAATACCAGTACTAACCAGTGCCTTTACATTCTTTATCAAACTAGATTAATTCAGGCTAGATGAGTGGCCGAAACGATGACTGTCCAGGACTGAAACCTGCAGTAAATCACTTTTCATGAAAGCACTAGACCTATTCCTCTTTTAGAAAACGTAGGTCCCTGGCCCTTGTAGACGTCAAATCATTAAACAAAAAAATACTTTACCTATTGTTTGGTTCGTGTGTTACATTACCATTGCGCCAGTTCTATTTGACGATTATGTGCAGCGATTACTACCTTGACATCCAGATGATACTCTGATACTGAGGCACATTCACTCAGAATTTCTGCAACCACATAACATCAGGGGAAGCGGTTAAGACAACTAGAGAATAAAAGGGTCAAAATAGACCACATTCCCTCTCACTTTTGCCTCAGAACCAGGAAAAATCTCTTCCCCCTCCTGTATAACACGTTGACCTCTCGAAAGCTACATTCGTTGAATTATTACAATTAAAAATATTCAAATGTTTGTAAATCTAAGGAACTTAACTAGGTTGGTCATCAGACCCTAGGCTTACAAACTACATAAAATAAAGCAACTTATAGTAAGGGCAACACACACACCAAGACCGAGGTAGGACTCTGACCTCCAACAGAGATCATCCACGTGCTCCGCAGTATGGCGCCTTAGAATGCACGGCCACTCCACAGCTGTAATATTGGGAGATTATTATTGTGTTCTTTTGCAATATTTTTAAAAATAAGCTAGAGCCACCCATTTTAGGATCCATTTCCAATGCCCAGGTAAAAATGACATGTAATTATCCTACTTGAAGCAGTTAAAATTGATCTTCGTCTATGTGCTGACCACTTAACTTCAGACTTTCTTCACTTCCCAACACGTTTAAAACGGTTGTGGATTGTGCGAGTAAGTGTAAGACCTTTTAAAACTGTATAAATGTTCATTTTACTTCAACAACGAACTGCGGTCTCAGAATTAATATGGCTAAGTGTCCAATAAATACCCTTGAAATGAAGCATGAACTGCAAATGTTGTCGGTCTGTGAGATTTTGAGGTATATTTGAAGCGTGGATAAAATATTACCCAATCATTTAGATTATCTGAGTGATGATCAAGAAACATATTTAAAAAAATTGACTCTCTATAAAGGGAACAAGCACTGTTTTCTGTATTTGCGTAATAGGTGTCAAATTTTGTTTTTATGTGTTATTTTTTATTATTTTCAGGATCACAAAACAGAATAACTTGTCGTACCTTTCATTGACATATAATTTAAATAAATGTTTTCAAGTTATTCTGTGCACTTAATATCCGAATACATTTCTTATTTAGCACACAACAAATTTTCTACTGTGTGGTACGTAGACCATTTCTGTTTTCTAGGAAGTGCAATTGTCGGTGAACCTTATAATTGCTTGGAAGATTTGAATATGTATATTTACATACAGCTTTAATACAAGGATAGTTTAAAGAAAAAAATAAAAGAAGGATTAACGAAAGAAAAAGTAGAAAAATCGAAAAAATCAAAATTGGTAAGTTTGGATGGGCGTCCCCATATGGATTAAATTCGTATTTTATACACTGTCACACCCTTCACCGGACTGTGAAAAAATTTTGCACACCTGATTTTCAAAACAAGAGGAACGCTACTGCTTACACAATAATTAATACGACGAAGGGAGGATAGTTATTTCCAAAAGACTTCGATAGCAATCTATAGTTTTGGTGATTTTTTCAGGGTTTACATTCAAAGCTGAAGTAACATCACTAATACATAAATTTCGTGAGATTCCTGATGAACCCCTTACTTCAGACATCAACCCCGTTTGACCCATCACCTTGAAATTCCGGAGTGTAATTTTTGACATACAGGAGAGAGAGAGAGAGAGAGAGAGAGAGAGAGAGAGAGAGAGAGAGAGAGGATCAAGAGATAGCAGGGATAGGAATATATTAACAGAAATCGTTGGATGTATGGGTAGGCAAAGGCGGGTGGTACAAAGAGAAATTGGTGGTAGAGACGGCGGTTGAGGAGGAAATGAACAAAGAGAAGAGGGAGGAATACATGGACTAGCGGAATATGGGAATAGATAAAAAAAACATGCAATTTTGAATTTGAGCTACGTAATTAAGAGAGAAGTCAGAGAGGGCAAATATAATGCTACGAAAGAGGCACAGAACGAGGGAGTTTATGTGCAGTCATTGATGGAAAGAGTACAGGATGTATAATTGATTACAATGCATATGTAGGAATTGTGAACCTTGTTCAGGTTCTCTAGTACTAAATACATTATAGCGTCAGAAATACAAAATAAACGTTATAAATGATGGATTTAAATGTATATTCAGTTTGGAAATATACAAGGAATGTTAAATTGGGTCACAAATCAATATTTAAAAGGAAGTTACTTAACGTCTGCTTTACTACAATGGAACTGATAGTAAAATAAGGTTCAAAAACGGTGAAACGAGTCATACATTTTATGATGCAGTAACGTCATACAAAACTCCATTGTCAGATTAGTCGCCGTTGTAATTGACAGAGTTGATCAGTAATTTTTATTAAGCGGACCTGGACGTGAACAGGCTGCAATTTCATACCTCGCTTTCGGTGCACATTACTATTGATCTGCAATGCGGAAGAAGTTATGATTTTGTACCAAGACATTAACTCAAGCTGTAATAGCAAACTTATTGAAATATCTGTTATAATTTAACAATTACAATATTTTTCCTAATAGATATTTTTATAATACACTACCGCATTCTAGAAACCTTGGTGCATCGTCTGTCTAATAGCATTTATACTGTGACAGGCTACAGTCAACATTGGTAGGTACATATTTCGCCTCTTGTTTTGTAATTTGGAGTATATCTGAGGACATAGAAAAACCCTTATCACCCTTCACTACTTCTTCGTCTAAAAATTACCGTTAAAATTACATCCAGAATGACAAACATGATCATTTCTGCAATGTGTTGGGCATAATACAACGATACTGTCCCATTCCATTCTTTAAATGGAATACATTTGTTGAACATAATCACCTTTATGTAGATATGTGTATGTAATATTGTGAAAATGTAGTTTCGAGAAAATGAGGAAAGAATGTACACAGTGTTTTTCATTCACTTCGTGCCTCTTTCAGAACATTACAGTGCCATAACCCTGCTCCTTTATCCTCTACAGACTTTTTCAAGATTCTCTTCCTTAGTCTGTACTCTTTCTCATCCCTTTCAGCTTCAATTAGTCGCTGAAGATCTTTAGCAGTCAGAGCAGCTATTATTTCATGGTTGGAGGCCTAATTTGTCCATTGCTTTTGTCTTGATAATCAGGCCACCACTGAAAGAGATAACAGCATCCATCACACCAATTTTGTGTACTGTACATCCAACGAACACTGTTTTCGGTGCTCGTTGCCACACGCAGCTGTTGAAACTCTTTTTAGGATTTTGCATACGGTCATGTAGACATTTGCTAAGTATCATGCTTGATTCCATGGTGGAATTTGTGCTTCACGGTTCTATTTGACTTGTGGGAATATTTCAGCAATCAGTCGTAAAAATATTTATTTACTGGCATATCTAGATATCGACCACTGTGTGGTCATTATCAATGCTAAAAACTTATTGTTTATTCGCAAGGTACCTGTAAATTGGCTTTAATGTCTCATGACTGTGACAGATATAGAATGTTTATGATAATATTTCTTGCCTGAAATATCAGCGTGACCAGTGGGTAGTCATTTGTGAAAAGAGTGTTTAAGACTATGTAACTATTTAAAAGTAAATAAACCATACTTTTTTTTCAAGCTGGAGAAATTTGTCTTTCAGAGGGATGCTTTTTTTTCGATTTTCAGTCTTTTTGTATCCAGGTCCCCTTAAACTACAATTACAGGTTAGGATGTACAACTTACTTTCATGGAGCATTGATTGAACACCATACATTGAAATTTACAACTCTCTGTGCTGTGTAATTAGGCGAAATTCTGAGTTTATTTGTTGTAATAATGTAATCGATTGCTGTGTTCTGTGCCAAGTTACTTTACGCCGCCCCTTTCACTAGGCTACCAGGTAGATTACCCCGCTCTCGGGCACTTTGCCGTAACAAAAGACGATGACAGATGGTCTCCGTGACACTGTGACGTGGCCATACTTCACTGTCGCAGAGTTTTATTCACTGTTGTTTGAATCCCCGCCACCATTAGAAGCAAACCACTTATCATGTATTCGTGCAAAACTGGAAGCAAGCACTATCTGCTGAAAGTGGCAGGCCGAGATTTCTTTCAGGACGTAGTCGGTAAAGTATAGTGCAACATTTCCGCAGCGTTACAGAGCTGTATTTTTGATCTTCAGTCAGGCAGTCTTTACTTCATGGCAGTCTTTACTTCGACATAATCGTGGTCTCAGCGCTGTTTATCCTTCACTATTTTCTATATCCTTGTCACACACATGCCTAACACGCCTTTCATTATCACATCGGTATTCCTCTGCGTAACTGTAAATATAAATTTTTACCAACTGCACCCTTGCTTCACTTGTACGCTATCATATTAAAATTACATGTTCATTATTCGGCGCCATCAGTAGATTCATTGTCTCCCTGCCATACAGACCACAGGGTAATGAGAATTATTGGGAAAAATATGTTTGTGCCATTTACTACAACTCACCGCGCAGAAATATTACTTATTTTGTAATATCCTCTTGATTGATTTCGTCTGCTTATACAGTACTTGCATGGTCGGTTTAAGGGAATTCGGAGACCCTGCGAAATCAAATTTGCCCGTCAAAAAATATTCAAATGTTTGTAAAGCATATGGGACTTAACTGCGGGGTCATCAGTCCCTAAACTTACAAGCGACTTATGAACTAACTTATATTAAAGACAGCACAAACATCAATGGCCAAGTGAGGATTCAAACCTCCGATGCAGGAGCCCGCGCGATCCGCAACGTGGCGCTCCAGACCGCTCGGCTACCCCCGCGCGGCAATTTGCCTGTCCTCCGACTCTTTTGTTTAATGTAATTTTATATACAGTTTGTACGATGTTCGAAATTATATACACTCCAACCACATGAATGTAACCATCTCCTACGTTCGACTCAACGTGCTACAACCACAAGCATCAGGTTACAGCACTACCAGTGGCAAGTAGACAATGCGTGTCGGTTGGTTCCGGAAAGCACTGTAACCATTGTCATGGCGCTGAAACGGAGAGATTTATTTGATACATAAAAAGGCGTGTTCATTGGCAATAGTAGCAAAGCTAAAATATGGTGAAACCTCATTGCTTCCCTCCATGTTGAAAGTATATTTTTCATGGATAAACGGTCGCTAAGGGCAAATTTTGTGCACCATGGAGCATACGGGTCAACGACATAAGCGAAGGTTGTGGCCCTTGAGCAATGACCACCAAGAAAATCAATGACCATAAAGGGAACGTCGCTGAATGTATGACTAGTTGATGCACTCATGTTGATTGCTGTTCATAATCGACGGAGGATGGAATTTTCACCCGAATATCGCAACTGGCGGGACAATAAGTGATGACAAATGGTCTGTTCAAACGAATCTCATTTTGTGCTCCATTCGACAGATGGTCTTCATTGTGTACGGCATAAGCAAGTATTTTACAGCTATCGGAAAGATCCGAGCCTCTTTAGGGAGCATCATGATGTTTGGAAAGTTTCGTGGCCTTCGGTGCGTTACATAACCTTGACACTGTTCCCTTCTAATTCGCTGTTTTTTACAGTTGATATTTACATAATGGAAAGAACTGAAAGCTTAGAATGAGGCGATCGTTTCCGATGGAAAATCTCAAAAATTAAATGAGAAGAGCCTTAGAAGGTATCATCAAAATGAAAATTCTGTTGATTATAAGGATACAAAGAGGTGTGCCCTCCTTTATGTAGGGTACAATGTTCAGATGTTTGTTAAGCTTATGGGACTTAACTGCGGGGTCATAAGTCCCTACAAACTACTTATAAACTAACGTATACTAAATACAGCACAAACGTCCATGCCCGAGGCGGACTCGAACCCTAGACGGAGAACGGTCTCGCGCATCGGGGCATAGCACCTCAAAGCGCTCGACCACTCCGCCACGGCTGTACTGTACGCAAAAAAGACACCATTCGTTACGAACTCTGACTGGCAAACTGGAATTACTTTCTCTACACTTTATAAACACAATCTCGGGCACAACTGGGCAACGTTCATTGAATTATGAATTAAGATTAGCACAGGTGAATAAAATGTGATTGTCTTATAGCCAGAATTGAGACAGAAGGACGACTGATATACACTCACCCATCGATCACTACTTTTAACTTTAGCGTTACTTAAGAGCCGCGAGTGTGAGGCCTTGCGGTCTAAGGCGCCTTATTATGAATTGCGTGGCTGCTCCCCGTCGTAGGTTCCAGTCATCAATCGGGTATGCGCGTTTGTGTCGGTGTTTCCACCGCATTAGCTATCTGAATATCCGGCGTTGCTCGGATATTTATTCATTCCAACCCACAACAATTAGCCCATGCAGTCGGCACTCCTCTCTCTGCCCATCTCCTACAACTTCCTCTCCCTGTCTCTGTCGACCTACCTGTAAATGACACAAAATCGTATGTACACGATAAAGATCCTCTTATTTTAATGGTGAAGTGTGCAAAATTGTATCAATTTTCTTTTAAAACTGTATATTTTGCCGAAGTCTGTTGCTAAGTAGTCTCGCCATGCACCTCTTGTTTTGAAGCTGAAGTTTACAAAATTGTATTGCACTCGGATGAACGGTATGCCTGCGCATAAATTACGAATCTATTCCGAAGTGACTATGCCTCCATAAAAATTACCAATTTCGACATTTCTGCTGTTCCTTAGTATTTTCCCTATTTTTACATAATCCTCCCCTGTGATAAAACGAACAAAGGACAAATATTGTTATATGGAGCATTTTCGAACGTAAACGCACGTAAAACGCACGAAAAGGAAACGCCCTACACCCAAAAAACTTTATAATCTATTGTGTGCTGGAAATCTTTCGATTGGACGCATTTTCGGCCACTCACATAATCGTAACCTACCCCAGTTATAGAAAAGGAAAAAAAAACTTTAATTTTTGGTGGAATCCTAATTACGTGTCAATTCTGGTGACTCTTGAAAGGCAAAGTGGAAGAAAATAAGTACATAATGAAATAAAAATAAATAATAGTAATAAAAGAAGTTTACCCCATTGACTTTCTAACACGTGTAATTTTTAACAAAAATAAAGTTTATGTTATTAGTTGATATAAAAAGTATGCTCTCTCCAAATATGCTTTAATTGGACCACATCACACCAAACATGAAAAGTTTCATTAAGATCAATTGAGGAGTTGAGGAGGTCATCGCGTGAAACTACCGTGCTGACACGGGATATATACATCCCACTTCCATGCCTCGACGATACTACAGTACGACAGGCCAGTCCTGGTTTTCATTCGTTCACTCCACTCACAACATTGTATACTTACGACATATAGATCAGGAGAGTACCTGATGCGCGTCTGTGTCCTGCACTCAATGCGAACGTTGCCCTGATTTTCCAATTAAAGAACTGTTCAAATGTAGCATGTTAAACTATAGTTCACGCAGTGAGTCGTTCTGCATGTAACTAACTATACACAGAATATTTAGCATATATGTGGAAATGACAGCACGAGTCTTACGTATGCGGTCGATCATGTCTTTACAGCCTTTTGGCATTCGCTGGACCCTTTACGTTTTCAGTATTTCCTCAAGAAGGAAAAAAGGGGCGTCAAGTCGGGTGATCTAGAAGGATATTTAATAGAAAGACGTCTGGCGAACCAACGATCAGTGTAAAATGGTCTTATACTTCACGTGCTTTACTTTCGTATAGCGCTGGGCACCTATCTTGGTGAAAACACATACGTTGCCGAACGTCCAGGGCAACATCGTGGAAATGTATTCGCAGTTCTTGTTCCAAGAACGTTTCATATTTGCGTCCATCCAACGTGCCATCAGTTGGGAATGACTACACTCCAGTTACGGTTTTTCTATGGGCTAACGCCACCATGATTTGTGAAGGTAGACTCATCGGAAAACAGTGCGCCGACAAAGAACGTAGGAATCGTTAGTATTTGTTGAAGTGCTCCTTCAAAAAACACTACCCAGTTACGGAAATTGTCTCCATGCACTTCTTAATCCAGTGTCACATGGAGTGGATGGTATCTATGACGATGTAAAATGTTGCCAGTAGTACCAATGGACGTAACAGAACCGCTGTGTAACTGCTGAACACTTACTATGGATTGCGATGTATTGTTGCTAGTACTGACGTTTCATTAGCTTCTCCTGTCACTGGTTTGCTTCGTCACTGCTTGGCAGTCGGCACACTGCTACCAGACACAAAGGCGTCCACAGCCTCTGTATATAAAGGCGCTCACAACCTTGCAATAGAACGAACGAGAGCGAATAATCTTTGGAAAACGCTCAGCAAACACTGCAACAGCAGCGTCATCATTTCTCTCACATTCGCCATAAAATAAGACCACGACATCTTCTGTGGTTGCAGCATTCACCGTCTATCCACACGTCTAGTCTACGAATGAAAGTATTTGTGCAGGGAGTAAACACTGTACACGTAATGCTTCGCATCTGTTCTACATTATCTAGATACGTGAGCTGCGATGACAGTGTACTGCATGTCATGATACGTCGTAGTTCGCTCAAAGCCACAGTAGCGCATCGAAGAGTCCGATGTTCGATACGTCAGAGGGAAACAGCGTTAAGGGTTGGATTTCCAAATAAACGTTATAAATTACTGGCGAGTCCCACGCTCGCAGTATGAATATTAGGTCCCTCGTGCATTAGAGTATGAAATTGACGTTGAGCTGCATGTGTAAATTTAAGGAGTGGACTCATTTCGATTCTGTTGATTACAGTGACACCTGTGGCGAAACGTAAAACTTTTGAAGACCGAAGGTACGCAGTTTTTGCCATACTAACTTGATCTGCGATAAAAACCGGGGGTTGCTATTGAAAATTTCGAAGTTGTGCCCCGTCACAGATGCACAGGATTCGGATAAGGAGGAGGTGACTGTAACATCAGTGGATGTCCCCTTCCCATACAAATTGACAGCGAAGCAATCTTGGCGAGCAAAAGTTTTCGCTTGCCCACACATATACATTGTGGCTGTTGAACATACCCTCTCGTGTAAAGGATCCTTCATCCGTCAAACATACACAGTTCATAAATTCCGGTTGAGTGCCACACTTTTGCAAAAATCACTGTCAGAATTCAGTTATAAGTGTAAAACCATCTGCTTAAGGCCTGGAACCTTCTGAAGTCGTTAGGAGAGTAAATCAGCTTTATGCCACATACGCCAAACTGTGGAATGGCTTACACCCTTCTCTCTGGCAACACACCGTTAGCTCGTTAAGAGTTGGTTTGAAGCAGTGCTAAGACTTTCTCTTCAAACCCCAGTGAAAGCACTATACAATCACGACCGCGTTCCTCAAGCCTTCGCACCTTCGCCACAAAATGACTACATCCGGTTTCGAAAAAGGTCTTAAAGACATCTTGCCCGTCAAGAAAACGTGCTAGTGGAAAAACTATCTGAAGTGAAACTGTCTCTCTTTGCGACCTGTGGATGGCAATATGTAGGTGTGTATCGATTCCGAAACCGATGAACGTACAAACGTCGAGCAGTTTGAGCATTTCCATCCACTGCCCCGTAAAAACAGTGTGTCTCTGCCATATCCGTCCAAGAATAGCGCTCAACATCCTGTGCCCTCCATACAGTAACAAACACACGAGTGTCCCTGTTTGATAAGAAACTGAAGAAAGGCAAACCATACTCTGCAGTGCGCACAGATGCTGACGTCTATTCAAAACCTATCAAACAGGCGGAGAAGGAAGTGTTGTCCTGCAACTATGCCGACCACAGCGTTTGCAAATAAAGAACGTAAACTTTCAACCCGACGCCATATTTACCTTGGTGTCACAAATACCCTGAAAACGTTGTCATGCAGTCCCGCTACTGTGGTGTCTCCGATGTCATGTGTATCCACCCCCTTGGTGGAACGCGACTCTCCTTAACGACGCCTAGCGCTTTACACTAGGGGATGCGGGCATGGGTTGCTATGTGAAATGTGGATGTTATGATACACACTATCAGCCCTCTTATTTTATACATTCATTTAATTTCTTCTCTTCGTAAAAGGAAAGTAAAAAAACATAAATTGAAAAAAAAAAATAATAATAAAGAGAGAGAGTTTAGCCAAACTGAGTTCTGACAGTAAGTTTTATCATAAGTTTTCAAATATTGAAGTATCATTTTTCAGTGGCTGAGATTGTATCTGTGTGTGTGTGTGTGTGTGTGTGTGTGTGTGTGTGTGTGTGTGTTGAGAGGGGTGGGGTTCTTGGAGAAAGAATTCTCACGGATCTGAGGGACTTCTCAAGATTATTCGGTTGATTCACTTGGGACACATTATTCAGGGAGAAGTTTTTCATGCTGTCTGCGTCGTAAAATAAATATGAACGTATGAAAATTTGTGGAGGGGCCGGAAATGAAGGCTTGGACCTTCTGTTTTCTAGACGATTGCGCTGGGCCCCTGCGCTACCTTTGGGACACACGAGTTTAACACCGCCTGTTCCAAGCTTCCATATATCCTCCTACAATTATAATAATCCTATTCTCGCCGCTGCCTGTGCATTCCTGCCATGAGTCAGGTCCTCGAACGCGTCGTCATTGAAATATACATCAGTCTTCGACGTGGAGATTTAAAACTATGCAAGTATAACAACGGCAGCAACTTTGCATTGCTTTATTCGTTATTGTGCAGGCGTGGATTAGAAGAAACAGTGGGGATAATCTAACGGAACAGTTGGAAAAGGAATGATAATTGTATATGTATATCGCTACTTTGCATTAACTCGTATTTTATTCGCTGTAATGTTGTGATAAAATTTTGCAGTCTAGACTTTCAATTCATGAGGAACGGCATTGTCTGTACAATAATTCGTACTATACATTGCGGTGGGTATTACACAACAGATTACATAGCAATCTACACTTTATTGCTGTGTTGATTGCTTAAGTCAACGGGTGTCATCTCTTAAAAATAGATTACTTTCAATTTCTTAAAAAGCTATTACCCTTTATCATAGCGACGTCTTTTTAAATACTGTATTACATCTCTTTCGAACATCAAATCTGCCGAAAATTACAAGTTGTTTTCCTAAGATAATCACTGTCGTAAAAGGACAACAGCAGCTACCACAGCGGAACTTAAGAATTTACAATTCCACCACGTTGGTAAATATTAAAAATAACATATTACTAAGAAAAAAAGTGACACACGTAAATTACATAGTAACATTGTGCCTCAAATTCAGTATGTACATATGTATCTGAGTGTATGTATTGTCGCCTATACTTTATCGTTATACACTAGGGATAATACTGATATAGTATAGAACCATAAGGAACTATTAATATATATTCCAGATGGTTCTATACTATGTAAGTGTTAGCCCTAATGCATAACAATAACGTATAGACATATTAATAGTTCCAGATGGTTCTGTACCATGTAAGTGTAATTCCTAATGTATAACGATAACGTATAGGCAACAATACATCAATAAGTCATTATAAATTTGGAAACTCAATATATATACAGGGTGTTTCACTAAGTGTGTTTGCCTCTTTAACTTATAAAATAATAGGTGACGGGAAATTTTAATGCGGTAGGTCAACACAAGAAATGTTACACTTTTTGCGGAGCTATGAACATAGTTTATTGTATCATTTTCCAAAGAGTTACAGCACAAATATGTAATTTTTAAAATGAAACAATAGTTTTTTCTATCGTGCATTGGATTCGTTGAAACCAGCTGCGTCCAAATCAATTTAAACTACATTCCTATCACTGTTAGTTTGGGAGCTACAACCCTTCAAAATTTAGGGGGCGGAGGCAACGACAGCGTAGCTCACTGGCTGGTGGTCATGAGACAGTGGGCCGTGCCCCAGGAGATAGCCACTCGGCCAGTCAGCTACGCTATCGCAGCATTCGCTCCCGAAACTTTAAAGGGTTGTAGCTCCCAAACTAACAGTGATAGGAATGTAGTTTAAATTGATTTGGACGCAGCTGGTTTAAACGAATCCAATACACGATAGAAAAAACTATTGTTCTATTTAAAAAATTATATCTTTGTGCTGTAACTCTTTGGAAAATGATACAATAAACTATGTTCATAGCTCCGCAGAAAGTAACACTTATTGTGTTGACCTACCGCATTAAAATTTCCAGTCACCTATTATTTTATAAGTTACAGAGACAAACACACATAGTGAAACACCCTATATATATATCCGACAGATGGCACTTCATCTGATCAGAAAAACAATAATTAGCATAACAAATAAAGACAAAGCAAAGATGATGTCGTTTACATGAAATGCTCAATATGTTCACTATTATTCCTCAACAATAGCTGTAGTCGAGGAATAATGTTGTGAACAGCACTGTAAAGCATGCCGTAGTAATGGTGAGGCACTGGCGTCGGATGTTGCCTTTCAGCATCCCTAGAGATGTCGGTATTTCACGATACACTTGCGACTTCAGGTAACCCCAAGGCCAATAATCGCACAGACTGAGGTCTGGGGACCTGGGAGGCCAAACAGGACAAAAGTGGCGACTGAGCACACGATCATCACCAAACGACGCGCGCAAGAGATCTTTCACGCGTCTAGAAATATGGGGTGGAGCGACATCCTGCATAGAAAGCAGGTGTTTATCAGACAGACTGGGGTTGATGCGATTGTGTAACATATCGGCCTACCTCTTATCCGTCACTGTAGAAGTTACAAAACCAGAAACACAAGTTCCTCGAATAAAAAAGGCCCGATAACGGTAGATGTGGTAAATCCAACCCATACCGCGACTTTCTCGTAATACAGTGGAGTTTACACGACAGTTCAACGATTTTCGGTAGCTCACATTCTTCAGTTGTGGGCGTTGGCAGACCCTCGGAACGTGAAATGAGCTTCGTCGCTCCAAAACAGGTTACTCAACCTATCTTCATCTTCCGCCACCTTTTGAGACGCCCACACCGCAAATACCATCCGCTTCACTAAATCGCCAGGTAACAGTTTATGATACCGATGGATTTTGTAAGGATAGCATCGGAGGGTACGCCTAAGTGCCAACTAAACCGTAGTGTATAGAATGTCGGTGCATAGACATACCCGCTACAGTCTCCATTTCTCCATGAACTGTCTCAGCAGCATTACGCTTTGTGCTGGGCCGGCCACTACGGGGTCTATTGTCTAAAGAACCCGCGGCTTCGAACTTCGAAATCATTCTCGCCCCAGCTGCAACGGCGATAGGACCGTAACGCTTAACTAGCACATTTCCCATTCTGATAATACAGCTTCACTAAAAGCCGCGAGTGCTGGTGCATTTAATTCTCTCTCATTATAGCTCCTTTTATACAAGATTGTCATGCACAGACATTTTGCTGTCTAGAGCCATCTGTCTGATATATTTAAAGGCTATTTTTTTTTTTTTTTTTTTTTTTTTTTTTTTTTTTTTTTTTTTTTTTTAGTAATAGTACCCCATGTGATTTCAAGCAGCATGTGTGGAAAGTTTTACCTCTCTATCTGCATTATTTCGTGATTTGTTAAGTTTACAAAATGTTTGTAAGGCTTAAGGAACTTAACTACGGGGTCATCAATCCCTAAACTTACAAACTAATTATAGACAACCATATACTAAAGACGAGACAAACTATTATGCATGTGGAGGGTTTAGAACCCCCGACGGCGGACGATCGCGCGCACCGCAACACGGCGCTCCAATACGCGCATTGTCAGACTGTACCACACTCAAATGTTCAAATGTTTGTATAGCTTATGGGACATAACTACGGGGTCATCAGTCCCTAAACTTACAAACTACTTATTTACTACCTTATACTAAGGACGGCACAAATATCCATGCCCGAGGGGGGAGGGATTCGAACCCCTGACAGAAGTGGCCGTGCAGACCGTGACTGGAGCGCCTCAGTCCCCTCGGCCACCGCGGACGGCTGTACCACACTTATTATGATTTATTTTCGTAACAACATGTGTAATATTATCAAAAATGTCAAAAGATGAAATGTTTGTACAGCTGATGGGACATGACTACGGGGTCATCAATCTCTAAACTTACAAACTACTTATGAACTAGCTAACACTAAAGACGGCAGAAACATCTATGCCCGAGGGGGGGATTCGAACCCCCGACAGCAGTTGCCGTGCAGACCGTGACTGGCCCGCCGCAGACCTCTCGGCCACTGTGTAGCTTTCTAGGTTGAATACCTATTTTCTTATGTCTAGATCTAATGCAGAGCCCTAAAAAGATATATAGTTTCCTGTGTCGTATGATTGCTATCTAGGTGAAACATTAAGTGGTAGCTACGTTTATCATGATTCTATTCTTTAATTTCATTAAATATTCGAATGAGTGTCAAAAGATAACGTGAATGCTCGTTTTATAGCAAAATAGCTGTAGCTGTTGTAGTTTCTACTACACATTAGGATAGGTTTACAGAAACATGTGATACTTCAAGGGTTGAGCCTGGCTTTGCGACCGGGGCCTGTACTAGCCGTGGCTCGCGAGCTACCAGCTGGCTGGTCAACCACAGCTGATGCCGAGGCGAGCCGGCCGCGGTGGCCCTGGGGACTGAGGCGCTCCAGGTCTGCACGGTCTGCACGGCCTATACGGTCGGGGGTTCGAATCCTTCCTCGGGCATGGATATTCGTGCCGTCCTTAGAATTAATTAGTTCATAAGTAGTTTGTAAGTTTAGGGACTGATGACCCAGGAGTTAAGTCCCGGCGGAAACCAGCCAACTGGCGGTCGCGGTGGTGTACAACAGTCCCCAGCACGGCGCAAAGCGGGACTCCGACGTAAATACAGAATGTTTACTTCTGGCATCATAGTAAGAGCGGAAAGCAGAAATACAAATCAGGTCGTCTCACTTCGAGCAATCAACTTGAGATAGAGTCGTGGCTTTTACTGAAGAGAAGCTGGTCCGATACTAGAGTGGAATACTTATATTCGTTATCGGTTATCGCGCCACCAAATATTAGAAGATCTTTCCTGAGCTCGATAGAAAGGAATAAACAAACGAACGACAATCGTCACCTGCTGTGCAAAAGACGAAGCTTCATGTACTCAGTGGAACCCACCGTAGCTTCCATAAAATCACTGTGTCAAGAACAATATCCTGAAGGTACTAGTATAACGCTATTTGTGAACATATTTAATATTTGACATCTGATTGTTATTATTTAACAAATCATCAATATACCGCCTTCTGTTCCACAACTTTATGATGTATGACATCTGTGAATTGCACTATGTTACATATCTTCAGCGGTTACCTCTCAGCAACAATATGTGCTTCATTAAATTCTTGGTGCAGTGCTAGGATTATAATTTATTTCTGGGCTCTGATATCGGTCTTGCAAACCGATACAAATGAAAACGTCAGTGTTTTACGTCTATTTGTGCCTAGAGATCACGAACTTAAACGTGGCCCCCGAGCGGTGAATTTTGGGAGCTGAAGCTTTCATTCAGCTTGTAGCGCATTGGCTGTTAGAACAAGTCCCACCTCTTTCGCCTAGTGCTGCCAGCTTACGGCGTATAGATTTCAAGTTTTAAAAGAAACCATACGCAAGAGGTTAAGTCGTCAGAAATGGAACACGAAATTAAGTAACACTTTAATGTTTGAGTAATAAGGGCTTATTAAGCGGGTGTAGCAATTCTTTCTGCCTATTTTTATTGTTGTAACTGAATAACAATCAGAATTAACATTGTTCATACCACTATTTTCTAAAAGAAGACATCAGGGTAGGTGGACTTAATTTAGCAAATAATAAAGCGGAAGACAATTATCGAAACCAAGCACAAACAACAATACATCGACGAGGTCTACTGTGTACAATGCTGTTACGAGGTAAGTTTGGAAGCGAGCATAAACGTTCTGTAGACACACGAACTCAGCTGACTTCTACCGATCAGAGAGGGGCCACGAAAAAGTGCGTGACTTGTAAACGTATCTCGATCAGGCCCACAACTGTTGTTTGCTTAACAGTGCGTTCAGATTCAAATCTGGAGTTTGATGGCGTTCGGTTGGCTGTTGAGCGGCACTGTAAGCCTAACACAGGCGAGCTGCCTTTATTTTTGACTTGCTAGCATGTTGCATAATTTTATAAGTTTGGACTTGAGCACACTGCTCGTAATTGCACGTCTTATGTTTTAATTTTTATTCTTGTGATGAAGGCACCCTTAGATGGTGTCGAAAACTATATCAAGGTATTTTATAGAATTTTGCAACCGGTTGGGCTGACCTTTGTCAAATATTTGTAAACCCGCAGTTGCTGCAGCCGAGAAGCTATGTTTAAAATCATCCATATGAAAACTATTATAATATCATAAAGTATGTGTGTGTGTGTGTGTGTGTGTGTGTGTGTGTGTGTGTTCTGGAGCCTACCTCTAGGCCACGTTTGGAGCAGCTAACTCGTCTTTATGCACACGCAGACCGCTAGCAGATCTGTGGTTTTTGATATTCGGGGTTTTCGAGTGATTGCAAAGATCGCCTGTGGAGAAGTTTGAGCCAGCAGCTGTATGGGTAAACCCTGTTTCCTATGAATGCCCTCCTGGTTTATTGCCTCTCGAAACCTTCAAAAAATCTACGCTGTTGTACGCCATAGCATAGTATAATGGATGTAACTGACAGAGAATGACAGGGGCACTGTGTTGCGTTTTGTAGACTAACGTCGTTTGTGCAGCAGCCATCAGCATCTACGCTGCTGGAGTGTACAGCGATGGGCCACTTTACATAAATAACGGTAGATATTTTGTGATGTCTTTATTTTATTTTATTTATTTATTTATTTGTACAGCTTATGGGACGTAACTACGGGGTCATCAGTCCCTAAACTTACAAACTACTTATGAACTAGGTTATACTAAAGACGGCAGAAACATTCATGCCCGAGGGGGGTTTCGAACCATAATGTTCAAATGTTTGTATAGTCTATGGGACTTAACTACGGGGTCATCAGTACCTAAACTTACAAACTGCTTATGAACTAGTTACGAACTAGGACGGCACAAATATCCATGCCCGAGTGGGGATTCGAACCCCCGACCGTAGTGGCCGTGCAGACCGTGACTGGAGCGCCTTAGTCCCCTCGGCCACCACGGCCGGCGGTTTCGAACCCCCGACCGCAGCGGCCGTGCAGACCGTGACTGGCACGCCGCAGATCGCTCGCCAACGTGAAATGAAGTGGAGCAATACGTGTAGACAGCGACAAGCGCCAGCACCTATAATTTTCACTCTCGATAGCACCGTTGGGTGACGTTTCCGAACACGGGTTCCCCACCTCATTTTGTTTCTCAAATCATCCTTTACCAACCCACTAAGTTTAACGGTATCATTTAGAAATACTGTAAGAGATTCAAAGATATCGTCAGGACAGTGACTTGCAGGTACAGGGGCTCCTTGAATACATGACATATTATGTTTGAGACAGAGGACATCTTTAGTATTTTTAATGGAACTCTACGTTAAATCTAAACAGTCGGTTTCAGATATGTGTGTATCATAATATTTAGGCGATAGTTTTTGAGACACAGATATGATCTCCTACCGTAATCGGCCTTCCAGGCGGCGTTGTCTAATGCGACCTTTACTGTTGTGTAGACTACAGGGTAAACTTCTCGAGTCCGTCCTTACACAAACAACTCCGCTGCCTCATCATATATATGTGGTCTTTGGTCCCTAAACTTATAAATTACTTAAACTAACTTACTCTAAGAACAACACGCACACTTATGCCACAACGAGGGCTCGAATCTTCCGACGTGGAACAGCAGCGCTCGCCCTAGCAAAGTGCGTTAGTGCGCACGACTATTTAGCCGCGGCTGTGTGTATGTGATGGGCTGGTCGAGTCGTAGGGTAATTTTACCGGTAATCGGCACTGTCGTAGTAATCGGCACTTTAATTGTACATTTAAAATACGTATTTAATCGCTAATTAGATTCGTCATTTACACACAAAAATTTTGCCCTATTGTCGATGAATAGTATGATTGACTGCCGATAACAGGCTCTCGTCACAGTTTGTACTGATCACGTAATTATTTTAAATTGAGCTGATTGTAATTACATAGATTTGTGCACATCGAAACGAAACTGCAAGGGTTTAAGTGGCATCTCACTATAATCAATATTTTCTCGCAATAGCGAATTTCTTTTAGCGTCACTGTTTGAGGTACAGCAATTCCAACAAATGGTGACATGAAAATTTGTACCTGGCCGGGACTCGAACCCGGGTTTTCCGCTTTCCGCGAGCGGACGCCTTAACCACTAGGCTACCCCAACACGAACCCAGGACGGACCCAAACTTCCATATGCCACACTGACTGCACATATAATTCAACTGCACTTTTCCCTTAGCACTCGCAGCTTAATTGCTATTCCCGCACCAGGGAGAATGGAAACAACTAGACATTAACCTACGCTGTTATCGTCATTGCCTCGCTTAGGCATCTGTTAAATTAGTGTATGGTGACGAATTACGGTGATGATAATATTATCAATATTTTCTCAGAATAGCAAATTCTTTTAGCGTTACTGTATGAGGTATAGATGTTCTACCAAATGATGACATTTGAAAATTTGTGCCGGGCCGGGACTCGAACCCGGGTTTCCCACTTTTCGCGAGCGGTCGCCTTAACAACTAGGCTACACGAACACGACCCCAGGACCGACCCAAACTTCCATATGCCACACTTACTGCACATATGAGTCATGGCCTAGTGGTTAAGGCGGCCGCTCGCGAAAAGCGGGAAACCCGGGTTCGAGTCACGGCCCGGCACAAATTTTCATATGTCACCATTTGGTAGAAAACCTTTACCACATTCTATGACGCTAAAAGAAATTCGCTACTGCGAGAAAATATTGATAATATTACCATCACTGTAATTCGTCACCATACCGTAATCTCACTATATGTTACAAACAATTTTGAAGAAATAATGTGCCTTACAGATATTATTTAATGTGAATCCCTTTAAGATGTCGCTAACTGGTAGGATTAACCGACAGTCTCTTATTTTCCTTGGTGTCAGGTAGATGGAGACTCGATTTCCCTTATGAATAGTGCCATATCCTACATTCCTACGAAAACGTTTCTGCAGTTGCGACCGCACTTTGTGCTTACTCCGTTGTTTGCCTGTAACAGCTCCGTTAGTCGACGAGACTTTCTGCCACGTTAGCAGGGAGGCCCTGCGCAGTGGCCTGAAGTGAATCGCCGCCCCAGTCGCGGGTGCAGCCGTCATATCTCTGGCTCCCTGTTCCCCGCGCGATACGCGGCACATAGCTGTCCGCTGGGTGATTAATACGTCTCGCCTTCCCGGAACCCTGATAAATACCCGCCATCTCGTATAATTCGCAATAACCTTCAGCGCGAAAGGCTCAAGCGAGCGGAACACTGGAGCACGCGGAACATTAATCAGGGCTGCTTTGAAGCGGTGACGCGGCGTGACAGACACCGCTGGGCAGAGTCGTCTGGCGCGCCGCGGCGGACACGTCATTTGATGTGGCGCAGCGCGTTACACGCGCCCTGCCTTCCGTAATGAGGGGACTTCTGCGAAAACCAGTAATGTGGGTGACGAGGGCGGGTGTTGCACTAAATGCCATGCCGAATGCATTTCAATTTCGTCGTTGCTAGCTCTACTAATCACTGATGAATATTCACATACTGAAGTATCGAATGTGAATTGCTCCTAAGACCTGCACTCGAACTGTGGTCTCCTGATCACCAATGTGTAACGAGCCAGAGACTGATTCCAAACCTTTCGTTGGTACAGATTTTCAATCGATGCTTTAGTCTGTATCATGGAGGTTTATGACTGTAAAATTCTTTCAAACATTTCATTTAAATAATCAAAATGAGTATGTGAAATTTTGTACTATGTACTAGCTTAGGTTTCCGCAACTGAAATTAAATGAAGTAAGGTTCTTGTGAGACCATCTCGTATGTCATACCATGGATACTATATTTCATCTTCTCTTTTCTGCACCATACATGGATCTTTTGCAGTGATGACACACAAGTCCAGCAGCATCCGATCTCAATACCTGTCCTGTAGAAATTTTTGAGCAATTAGTCGTAAGTATTAATTTATTCGTTGTAGTTGTTGTGGTCTTCAGTCCACAGACTCGTTTGATGCAGCTCTCCACGCTACCCTGTCCAGAGCAAGTCTCTTCATCTGAGAATACGTTCGACAACCTACATTCTTTTGAATCTGTTTACTGTATTCGTCCCTCGGTCTCCCTCTACGATTTTTACCCCACACGCTTCCTTCTAATGCTAAGTTGACAATTCCTTGATGTCTCAGAATGTGTCCAACCAATCTCTTCTCTGAGTCAGTATATGCCAGAAACTCCTTTTCTCCCCGATTCGGTTACGCACCTCCTCATTAAATACGTGATCTACCCATCTAATTTTCATCATCCGTCTGTAGCACCACATTTCAAAATCTTCTATCATCTTTTTATCTGAACTCGTTATCGTCCAGATTTTTGGTAGATGTCAGTGTTTTCTGTTTTTATTAGGCATATCTGTAATGAGTTACGGCTTTGATATGCTATTTTGATACCTTGTTTCTTGAGGATGTTTCCAATTATGTATGCCAGTTTATTTCCGTAAGTAAGTGTGTACCAGTTTATTTGTTGAGTATCTGTGTTATGTCTTTCATTTGTGTTGTTGTTGTTTTGGGGGGTGGTTGTGAGTGTTATGAGCTCTTGGTATTTACCAGCTCAAATGTAACATTTGTGATGCTCTATACTTAGGCCAGACCAGCAGGACATTTGAAACGCGATACAAAGAACACAAACGATCATGGAAATATGGCAACAGCCATTCAAAATTTGCAGAACACCTTACACAAGAAAACCACTATCCCACCACCATAGAAACCGACGTGTAAATAGCCAGATTTAGCAATAAGAAAACCTCCTGACCCTCCAAGAGAATTTCCAAATTCAAAAAGCATTAATAGAAAAGAAACACTTATTAAATGACCAAGTAAACATCAGCAACCAAACATTGTTTAAACTAATAAAACACATAGTAGACAAAGAAAAACCTCCCCCTCCCTCAAAACCACCACAAAATACGACCACATAAGACAACAATTTCCTACCCACACGTTAACACATGCAGAAAATCAGAATCTCTCTCTCTCTCTCTCTCTCTCTCTCACTCACACACACACACACACACACACACACAGAAAGTCACTAGTTGAACTAAAATCATATTTATAAACACACAATACATTTAGAACTTCACACACAATGTTGCTAGCAGCCGGCCGCGGTGCGGCGCTCTGCGGCGCGCCAGTCACAGTCCGCACGGCCGCTACGGTCGCGGGTTCGAATCCCCCCGTGGGTATGGATATTTGTGCCGTCCTTAGTCTTAGCTAGTTCATAAGTAGTTTGAAAGTTTAGGGACTGATGACCCCGTACTCTTAAGTCCCATAAGCTATACAAACATTTGAATGTTGCTAGGAGACGCCTGTTTTGACAGAAACGAAATTAAAACACTCCTCACAGCAAGAACCAAAGAACTCGAATGCAAAGAACACACACAGACAATAAACAAACAAAACAAACGACATACAGAGCCTGAAAGGCCACAGAAATGGCTATTACTAGCGTCTTGCTAGCAGACGCCTGTTTTGACAGAAACGAAATTAAAACACTCCTCACAGCACGAACCAAAGAACTGGAAAGCAAAGAGCACACACACACAGACAATAAACAAACAAAACAAACGACATACAGAGCCTGCAAGGCCACAGAAATGGCTATTTTTCAAAAACATTCGTAAGAAATGTTACTGTAAAAAAGTGTAAATAGTGTAGATATAAGCAGTGACAGCAAGTGACAATGTGCTACAAACCACACATGAAGACGAAAACATAAAAAATTCGTGAGTAATATTAATAGTCCAATTTATTCAGAATCAAAACAATCCAATTGCATGAGAACTGTTACTGATCGAATTTAGTAAAAACTCAAACAAATAATGTAATACAAACCATTTCTTGTACTGCTGATCACTGAAGATGCTTTAGAATAAAGCGAAACGGGTCTGGTCCAGAATAGAGTAATTTACAGTTGCATAAGACGGTCCCATATCCTATACAAATTGTATAACTGCAACTGGGGAAAACGAGGCCAAAAAACGAAGAAATATGTACATTACTAATCTTACAGACTTGGAATAAGTAAATATTGGCGAAAGTGATGTACTCCTCCCTTATCACCAATGATGATAATTAGAAAATGTTCAAATGTTTGTTAAGTTTATGGGACTTAACTACGGGGTCATCAGTCCCTAAACTTACAAACTACTTATGAACTAGTTACGAACTAGGACGGCACAAATATCCATGCCCGAGGGGGGATTCGAACCCCCGACCGTAGTGGCCGTGCTGACCGTGACTGGAGCGCCTCAGCCACCTCGGCCACCGCGGCCGGCAATGATGATAATTAGATGCTCAGAAATACGTTGCGATAGTTGGAGCGCCAATGGACAAATAAGTTTGAGTACATGCGGCACTACGCCTACTACTATTGCAACCTACTGTATTCTGCATGGTATTACACAGTATTGATTGGGGGAAGGAGTGGGGGAAGAGTGGGGAACTATACTGTCTTCCAGCCTACCCTATTCAAAGTTTCACACGTTTTTACGCACTCCTGTAGTGTAGAATAAATCTGTGTTAATTTGCAAGGTATAGATTTATTGGAAGCATAGGATGTGCTACGATATCTATGTTGTAACTTTTTGTATCTGCGTTCAATTTAACTCAACTTCCGGTAGAAAATAAAGAAAATCATGGTTAAATCAGATAAATGGCTTAATTTGATACAAAATCTTCGAACAGTGTTCTAATGTTCATTAAATACACCAACCGCAGTAAATAAAAGATTCAACTGACGGAACTTAAATTTCGTACATTCGTTTGGAGATAAATTGGTGATCATTAGATAGAACGCTTAATTTATTTATTGACTTATAAATTAATATGTGCTACGTGTGTATTGCTTTTTATTAGTTAGTGACATTAATTGAAACTCTAGTATGATATGTAACTATGGTATGAAAAAGGATATTTTCTGAGCCTATGTGTAATGATGTGAGCAACAAACATTTAACTGCCTTTTACTGGTACGAACTTCTGTGTGTCAAGAAAATTGAACGACATTTTCAGAAGTGATGCATAGCTGCTCAGTGGCAACAGCTATTGCTCTGTTAGGCAGTCAACTGTATTTTCTTCATGGAAAACTAAGTGACACAGAGGTCAAAAATGAAAGCAACTGGACCGAACCACAAGTGGTATCAAAACGTTAAGGTCTGGGGTACCGAGAATATGCTTGAACGATAGCATATTGTTTTATAAATAAGTGTAACATAATTTTGAAGCCGAAATTATTGATTACATCTTTTTTGTCGTGTTTATTAAATCTATTGTTGTTAACCTAATCCCCTTTCTAAAGATAATAAGGCTCCGATAATTTTAAGTGTTTACATTTGTGAGTGCGTTTCCGGCTTATGTTCGCATGGGCCATATTTTCAACGTCCTTAAATAGTTGACAGGAATGAACGTACTCAGTATGATTAAAATGTAGATATAAAAAGAATGAAAAAGTTTCGTAATTTCATTGATTCAACCTCACTGAGACTATCTAATTCCTACTAACAAATTCTAGATATAGTTATTCGTTGTAAACTAGTCAATTAAAACCTAGGCATGAAAAGAGAGAGACTACAACAATGAGCTGACACGTATGACTCTTTATCACTTATAAGAAATAAGCATACTCTCCACAGCCTGGAAACATATCCAAAACCTCTTCCTGAATCCTTCTGTTTCATTGAGATACTGCGTAGAAAAGTAATAAAGATAATGAGCTTTACCGTTAAAGATGATACAGACTTGGGAGACTTAGAATGACCGCAGGATAGATAGAAAGTAATCGTCAATCATAAAAACATCATTATATGCAACTTTGACTGTTTTGACATATTTGAAATAACCCAAGAAAGTTTCCCATAGAATGAAAGGAGTTTATATTAAACTAAAGCTTACCGAATATACCGCAATTCTCGAAAGAGAGGTCCTAGGTGCTCTATGGTTTCTTCAAGCGGTCTCTGATTGGAGGTGTGGGACTAGACGAGGCATTATTTGGCTAGAGCGACGGTGGAGAACCGTGGAGAACTAGGGATGAGTGAACCTGCGGATCTATTTCCTCTCAACGAAGAAAACATTTGACGATACTTGCTTTGAGATATAGGAGTCATATGAGGCATATACATGACCGCAACACTTCACCGTTCGAGCGGTTGCCTATCGTCCCGGCGAACCGCTTGGATTGGATGGAAATGAATATCAGTTCTAACATGCCCAGAGTAGAGCTTGATAGCCATTCATTCTTGTCACTTGCTGTGCTCAGAAAGTTGCTGAAGGTGGTTTAAAGCTGCACTACTGGTATCACTGTCATCTCACCAGAAATTTTATTTTGCAGTTTTGTTGCTTAGCACCCTATATATGAGGGAACCCTTCACAATATAACGGCCCGATGAAAAATCACGTGACCTTCGTAGTCAGCTGGCGCCACTACTGAAGTGACCTCTGTTAACAAATCTATCAGTCGTGAGGGCAGTGTTAATGTGCTCCAAGATTCTGCGTACATTGCGGGTAATGGTTCTATCCTACCATATTTAGCTACAGGTCGTTATCTCCCTGCTGGTTTCTCAGGTCGCTGCTAAAGTAAATTCAAGTTGTCTAGGCCCCTTTTATTTGCCCTAACCTGTTTATGACACCTTGTGAGTATGTAGGACAATTATAAGAAAATCTGTTTTACTTTTCCAGTAGCATTGCATTTACGTTATCTGTACACTGTGATAGATATTTGTACAGATCATGTGTAAAGCTTCTAGATTATTAAAGGCCAGACGCGGTGGCCGAGGGGACTGAGGTGCGCCAGTCACGGTCTGCGAGGCCACTACGGTCGGGGGTTCGAATCGCCCCTCGGGCATGGATATTTGTGCCGTCCTTAGTATCAGATAGTTCATAAGTAGTTTGTAAGTTTAGGGACTGATGACCCTGCAGTTCTCTACAAACATTTGAATTTTTTTTTATTATTAAGGGAAATGGAACATTTCTACGTTTTGCTCCGCTAATCGCATTTAAGTGCATGGCAGAGGGTCATTCATCTACCGTCCTATTCTGTTATAGCGCTGTGGTCAAATGGAACACGTGAATTTTTCCGTTTTAGAACTGATTTGTCTTATTATATTATGATGATCATGTCTTCCTATGCTGGTGCGTGTTACAAAAATGTGATCGCATACGGAAAAGAAAGTTGGTAACAGAAAGTTCGCAAATAAAACTCGCCGCAACGAATGACGCCTTTCTTTTAATGAATTCCTCCCCAACTCGTGCATCATTTCTGTGACGCATTCTCACACACATCGTGATAATACAATACGAGCTACCATTCTCTGAACTTCATATATTCTGTCAGTTAGTGCGGATTCCACAATTGGCAGCAATACTCCAAACTAGAAAAGTAAAAGTGTAGATGTAGGCAGTTCCTGTAGTAGAAATGATATGTCTTCTAAGTATTCTGCCAGTGAAACATATTCTTTGGTTCCCTTTCTTACGGTATTTTCTATGTCTTCTTTCCGATATAAGTTGTTGGAATTTGTAATTCCTACCTATTTGATTCAATTATGACCATTAGATTTAACATATTTCTTTTAGTGATCATATCGATGACTTCACACTTCTGTTGCGAATTCCTGCACCATGCAGATATCTGAATTATTTTGCAGCTGCTTTTGATCTTGTGGTGACTTTACTGTCGGTTAAATGTCCGCCTCATCAGCGAACATTGTAAGAGAGCTACTCATATTGTCTCCTAAATCGTTTATAAAAAAAAGGGACCTTAGGGGCTCCATAATCGCTGCCGAACGCCAGATATCACTTCTGTTTTACTCGATGATTTTCCGTCACTTACTACGTACTCTCCTTTCTGACAGGAAATTGCGAATCCAATCACACGTGCCGTCAATAGCGTGTTCATTAGAAACGGAATTAATGCTCTAATGTTTTTGCAAGATTGGGAAGGGTAGTAGCCCTGCACTTTCAAAGTAATCATCGCGGAATATGCCCATAATGAATTAGGAAAATCAGTGAAAATCTAAATCTGGATAACTGGAGGAGGATTTGAATCATAATACTGCCGACTCGAGTGCAGTGTCTTATCACTACGCCACCTTGCTCGCTGTCTCCAAACGATGGTATAAGAAGAACAAGTTAATAATCAGGTTAATGGAATGTAGTCGACGAAATTAAAGTGATGTTGCAGGAATTATATTAGGAAATGAGATAACGAAAGAAATAGTTGGATATTGGTATTTGGGAGTAAAATATGTTAAAATGGTCGATGAAGTCAGGATAAAAATGTAGACTATCAATGGGAAGAAACGATTTTATGAATCAAAGACATATGTCGGCATAAATTTTAATTTTGTCAAGTTATTTCGAGAAATGATCGAAATACTTTCGTAACAATCTTTCAAACAATTTGTTTGAAATAAATGAAAAGTTTTCTTTGTCTCATAATCTGTATCGAGATAGTTAGGAAAGACTATTGGTTTGACACAGATAGGAGAGCATCTGTCTTAAACCCAAAAGACATTTTTTTACGCAGACCCAACATTCAAGTTTTTAGTCCTTGCAGAAGCTTGCAGGCTCTCTCATACAGTCTTTGAATTTAGATTGCCTATGAAAATGACTAAAACCAACTGTGATAAAATCAATAGAGAAAATTCAAAGAACGACGGAGACAATCTCACTTGCGACTTCGCAAGAAGATACTGGTGCGTCCGTAACTTTCTTGTCCTGATCATGATGAAAAACTACGTTAACGTACAAATTCCACATTTCGTTAGCCTTTGAAGCGGTTAAGTTGAAAACTTGAATATTTTCCTGCTCTCATATACTGCATAATTTTTCGTACTACATTTAAACATTGAGAGCATTCTAATTGAAAGTGGTACTCCTTTACTACTATATTGGACAAACTAGGTGTGGTACTGACGTGCTGTTTATAGACACAAAGTCTGCTATTACTGCATATCTGCGCGAAGTAGGACACTAAATTTCCAGTATGGAGAGTAATCGAAAAATTTGATATAATGGAAAGAAGTGAAATTCTTGAAACATTCTAGGAGAAGTGAAGATTGTAAGATCTCGAACTTAGTCGGATCAACAGTCTGTACTATGAGTGGAAACAGAGTGGTATTTAGGCTAATATCGATAGCCTGAACAAAAGTTGTGCCCGCTAGAGTAATGAAACATTATTAAATTGAAATAGTAAAATGATTAACTATTTAATTCTCACTTTTTGGAGGTTAATTATATTTCCAGTTCATCCTTCGGCTGTGAAGCCTTAGTTGAGAACAGGGAAAAGATGATACTGCTGTAAGTCATCTTAAAAAAATCTGAAAAAAGAACAAACAACCAGATTGGGTACAATGAGTAACCAGTACCAGTTCGCTTAGTATCTATGATGTGAATTAAAAGTTTCTTTGATTAATAAGAGACACTTGTTCGTCCAGTTTTATGCGTATATAGTTTTATTTGAAGCTCATTCGGTTCATGATTATCTTCACGTGAGATTTTGAGTATATTTACTTGCCGCAAATATTCTCTGCTGCAAACGGCTAATTTAAATCTAGATTGCCTTTAGCGTATGGTGACATGGAAGCACGAATTTAGACATTACATTCGGTAAACTGTAAGGTTAGCACGATAATTGATGCACTATAGGGTCTCAATTAATGCTGACTCTTCCTAATATGGTCGTAATTTTGTGTTATTGTTTTATGTCCCTGGGTTTTATTGGAGCAGAAGTTGTTTTGACTCTTAGTTTATATAATTAGATGTGTCAATTGACAAATAAGCTTTTGCTGGGTCTTCCACCTTGAACTTTATCTTGTCAAATAAAACAAATATCGTAAGTAAATCAACGTTCAATTTTGTTTTTGCTGTCATGTGTTATACCTTAGTACCAATATTTGTGAAATCTACTCTTACTTTTAATACAGATACACCTAAAAATGAACCTATAACGATGCAAAACCGATTGTGTTTGCTAATATAGGAGGATATCTACTTAATGCGGTAGTGAAGAATTTTAGATTGATTTAGAAACAATCTAAATGAATTTTATGATAACTTTTGGAAATTTCTGAAGATTAATTTATTACATCACGTGAGATTTCCTTGGCTAAACAGTAAGTTGTAATAATTAAAGTGGTGTTAAATTTCTTTTGAAGACAATCATCTCCTCATACGTGACGATGATTTGAAGCTACTGAAATAAGGATCCACAGAAAAGTGTTGAATATTAGATGGATATTTAGCGGAATTAATGAAAAATTGCTGGACAAAACTGAAAAGAAAAACATATTGGGATATATTGACTAGAGGCAGTGTCGACTTGTAGGAGATATCTAAAAGTCAAGGAACAGTGTTTAGACGGAGATATGTGTGTGTGTGTTTGGAGAGGGGGGGTATAGGGTGTTGGAGAGAGGTGTTAAAATCGCAGTGGATGACGAGAAGACGACTACAGTAAGCAGGTTCAAATGAATGTACGTTTCCATTGATAATGAGAGATGAATAGGCTTACCTAGTACAGAACCATGAGTAGACGCATTACACCACATTCCGGACTGAAGAAGACATCAAATACAACACCCTGTGAGATGTTGCTACTAGTATGATTTTTATTTTACTGAAGCGACTGGAAATACCTCGTAACTATTACTGGTCGCGGCGGAGTGGCCAAGCGCATTGAGGCGCTATGCTCCGATGTGGGAGGTCGTTCCCCGACGGAGTTTGAATTCTCCATCGGGCACGGATGTTTGTGTTATCTTTAGTATAAGATAGTTTGTCAGTAGTTTGTAAGTTTGTAAGGTTAACAAACATTGGAATTTGAACTAAGTTATTACTAGACTCTGACCATAAATTGTTGGTCATTAACTGTAAGCTGAAACTGAAAAACAAAATAGTTAGGAAAATAAGGAGATCGGAACCTGAAGTTCTTGAGAATTTCAGAGGGACCTTTAGACAACAAATGACAGAAATAGGGGGAAATGAAACAGTAGAAGAAGAATGAGTAGCATTGAGAAATGAAATAGTGAAGGCAGCAGAGGACAAAATAGGTAGAAGGCACCTTGGATGTCACAGGAAATATTAAAATATTTAATTGATGAAAGGAGAAACTATAAAAATACCGTAATTGAAAAAGGCAAAATGAAGTACAGATGACTAAGAAATGAGATTGGGAGGAAGTGGAAAATAGATAGGCAGGAGTGGCTAGAAGGCAAATGCAAGTCTGTGGAGGAATGCATAAACAGAGAAAAAATAGATACCGCGTACAGGAAAATAAAAGAAACAAGAGACAAGAAAAGCAGCTGTATGAATATAAAGAACTAAGATGGAAAACCAGTTCTCAGCAAAGTAGGGAAAGCTAAAATTGGGAAAGTGTATATAGAGGAGTTCTACAAAGGAAATGGAGACAATATTGTAGGAAGGGAATAGGATGTAGATGAAACGGGAGATACTATACTGAGAGTAGAATTTGAAAGAGCACTGAAAAACGTAAGTCAAAACAAGGCCCCTGGAATGGACATTCCCTCACAACTACTGAAGTAACTGTGGGATCCAGTCATGACAAAACTGTTTCATCTGGTGCGTAAGATGTATGAGACAGGGGAAATACCATCAGACTTTAAGAAAAGTGTAATAATCCCCATTCCAAAGAAAGCACTTGCAGACAGGTGTGAAAATTACAGAACCATCAGTCTAATAAGTCATGGTTGCAAAATTTTAACACGAATTATTTACAGAAGGATGGAAAATCTGGTCGACGCCCATCTTGGGGAAAACCAGTTTGGACCAGGAGAAATGTAGGAACACGGTAGGAAAGTCACACTTTACAGCAAACTTTAGAAGATAGATTAAGGATAGGCGAACCTACAATTCTGGCTTTAGAAGATTTGGAGAATGCTTTTGAGGATGTTGATTGGAATACACTGTTTCATATTCTGAAATCAGCAGGAATAAATTATTGGGAACGGAAGGTTAATTACAACTTGTACAAAAACCAGACAGCAGTTATCAGAGTTGAAGGGCATGAAAGGGATACAGAGGTTGGGAAGGGTGCAAGACAGGGTTGTAGCCTTTCCCCAATGTTATTCAATTTGTACATTGAGGAAGCTATAAAGGAAAGCAAGGAAAAATTTGGAGAAGGTATTAAAGTTCAGGGTGTAAAAATAAAAACCTTGCGTTATGCTAATGACATTGTAATTCTGTCAGAGACAGCAAAGGACCTGGAGGAGCAATTGAACGGAATGGACAGTGTGTTGAAAGGAGCATATAAGATGAACATTAACAAGAGCAATAATGGAATGCAGTCTACGAAAATAAGGCGATGCTGAATTAATTAGATTAGGTAACGAAACTAAGGTGGTAGATGAGTTTTGTTACTTGGGCAATAAAACAACAAATGATGGGCCAGTACAGATGATATAAAATGCAGAATGGCCATGGAAAGAAAACCGTTCTTGAAAAAGGGAAATTTTGTAACATCGAATATTGATTTAAGCGTAAGAAAGTCCTTTCTGAAGGCATTTGTGTGGAGTGTTGCCTTGTATGGGAGTGTAACATGAACGATCAACAGTGCGGACAGGAAGAGGATAGAGGCTTTTGAAATGTGGTGCTACAGAAGAATGCTGAAGATTAGGTGGGTGGATCGCGTAACTAATGAGGAGGTACTGAACAGAATTGGGGAGAAAAGGAATTTCTTGCATACATTGACTAAAAGAAGTGATCGATTGTTAGGACACATTCTTTGACATCAAGAATTGTGAATTTAGCGTTGGAAGGAAGTGTGTGGGGTAAAAATCGCTGAGGGAGACTAAGAGATGAATATAATAAGCAAATTAAAATGGATGTAGGTTGCCAATCTTATGGGAGATGAAGTGGCTTGCTCAGGATAGAGTAGGTAGGAGAGCTGCATCTCAGGACTGAAGATCACAACAACAACCACAACAAATTCTGCAGTTACTATTGCTTACTTTAATGTTTTTTTGTGAACTTAACGTAGACAAAGATAAACCGTTAGAGTAAATCTAATTTTGTTTTGGATTACATCCATTCAATGTAGTAGAGCAACGACTAGATGTACGATCCCGGCTCATTGAGACGCACCTCCCCCGCACTGACCGCGTGCGTGAGGAACAGGAGTGCCTCTCAGCCTCGTCAAAGAGCAGCTCGTCCTCGCAGCGCTGCCACGGTAATGTTTCACATCAACATGCAGCTGCGCAGGCAGATCGAGGGCGCCGACTGGATCGCATTAGCCGTGTTCACTAATCCCGCAACTGCGGGCGGCACATCTGCCGCGACCAGGCACACTCGCCGTCGTCCGCCATTTCTGAAACGGAAAGGGCGTTTCGCTGATCCGTTGATAGCCCATAGCCACTCAGCGTGCTCAAATGGGATGGCATAATGTTGATGGGTGTGTTCCAGATATGGCCTCAATTTGTCTTTGACGACAAGCGTTCTGCTGTACAGTTGCTCAGCCAATCTTCTCTTCATCGGACAGACGGTTGGTGCTGTAATAGCCTATCACCAGCACTTGATATGCGAATGTGCACTGCACTCCCAAATTCGGAAACAGTATCGCCCTGCTAATACTGAAGGAGTCTATTACCTTCACGAAAAGGAGCCTCTAATGAGTTTGAGCGAGGTGACGAATTGGCTTGGAATTCTGACGATTTCCTTTCTCATCCAGCCGCCGAGTGTGGGATGTAGGACGCAATTTATTCCGGTTGTTCTGTCAACATACTTTCTACGTCTCGTCTAGAAGAGAGACAAAATGGACATTTTGTTATTTCACCGTTGTCTTTGTGCCGAATAATACAACGAATGAACCGCTTTTCTTTGATCACACAGCGCCCCGTCACATTCTTTTTTGTCGTATTTACCCCTGCTTGCTGTTACTCTCTTTCCTCTTTCGCTGTTGCTTTCAACTCTTCTCCCATGTCCATCACTGTCCCTTATTCATTTGCTTATAAATTTTCATTAGACTGCATCTCATTAATGACTTATAGTAGTGGATTTTTTCTGCACTACTTATCTGTTACTACGGTTTAATGCCATTTTATATCACTAAGAATGAAACTTATTCACATAATTTCTGAGAGGGTTGAGACATAATCAGTGTACAGGGTGATTAAGGACTTTGTCCCATAATTTGTGAGGTTATTCTCCATGTCGGAAGGAAACGATAAAAATGCATATACATGTATCTGTGTTTCGATTGTTCCAGAACTACACTTACCGATCGTCAGTATGAAGACATCTTAGTGTGAATACTGTTTACCGAAATGCTGCTTGGGTATTATGGTGGGCAGAAAAATGATATGACATCACTGATCAGTCCTCAAAAAGTACTCCACACATCTCAAAGGACTTCTCAACGCGATGGAGAGTGTTTTGTAGCACGTCAAACACTGTCTCAGCGGGCTTGGACACTGGCACACCGTCAGTGATGCGAGCGGTGATATCCTCACGCATATTCACCTTCTTAAACTACACTGCCTCCCTAATTAGTACCATAACTTCATTGATATAGCACGCAAGTGATGTCGTTCACCACGCACAATCCATTGTAGAGGAAATGAGGATACTGGGACATTTTTCTTGTTCATTGAATCAGTGGTGCATCATGTGGCAAGTACATATATTGTCGTTGTTCCTATGCCAAATCTTCATAAACTGCATGTACGTCTGCTACCAACAAATGAAATGGTTCAGTGCTATCATTATTCAGTCCAACGAAACGCCTAAACAAAATTTCGCAGAATCCTTCTACCGTTTATGTATATCTTTATCCTTTAACCCGTTCCATCTTCGTAATGATGGAAGAAAGGACCCAGTTTCATAGAAATTTTTCGTTTTATTGTCACTTGTAGAATTAGCTCACAATTTATGTGACAGTCCTTACCATTCTCCATGTATATCATCCAGGACAAAAAGTTTGAAGTTACTTAGCAACTGAATTTCATTATTCCATTGTGATTAAACAGTGTGGTAATCGTCCCTCCCCTATCTAATGAATAAATGTTGCTTACAAACTGTGAGGGTTGGTTATGAACGCATGGGAGCCCCATGATCTAACACAAGTAACAGTGTCTTTTGTGTATCATATGGCTCCATTGACCATCTCCACATCCTTCTATCCCCAGGTCGTGGAAGTAATTTAATTCTGGTACTGTAGGGTATTGCCTCGAAATGATGAGAGTCAAGCGGTCATTACACCAAGTGATCTTTCCAGAAATTTACAATTCATTCTGGTATATTTTAATATGTTAAACCATAAATAAGAGCACATGAGTTTGACAATAATAAGCTATATTTAAGATTATGGTAAGGGTGAATAATTTATCACCAGCATATCTACCGCGTTGTTAATTTTTACTTGTAAGATGTCTTCGATGAGTTTGACAATAATTAGCTATATTTAAGATTATGGTAAGGGTGAATAATTTATCACCAGCATATCTACCGCGTTGTTAATTTTTACTTGTAAGATGTCTTCGAACATTCTCGAGGAAACGGAAAAGTTCTCAGGAAATAAATAACAAGCGTAGTGGGTATTTTTCAGCCAATGATAAATAAAAAGAAAGTACACCATACATTCTAATATAGCGTCTCATTCTACAGATGGTAGTAAGTTCAATACTACAAATTAAATAGTAGTCTTATTTCCAGAAACGACTGTAAAACCCTGATACACATCATCTAAGAAGAATGGAGAGAATGGTAAAATCCGTCCTTCACAAACTTCCATTTGTTCTACATTGAAAACAGGCAGAAGGTAGGCGAACTAACATCTATGCTATTTCTAGAGAGAACTTTTTAATAAAATATTAGATGAAACTAAATGTTTAAAAACTTAGAGACAATGGAGGATGAAAGGTTGTCAACACCTTGCACATAATTATAGGATAAGCTGAAAGAGGTGAACTTTGGCTAATAACGTTGTAGTAAACGAGAAAGTATCGTTGCTAAATGACGAAACATGCCATGGACAGATATTGTATTTGGTATTGTGAATGGTAGATTGCCCCAAATATAGAAAAAAATTATATGATATTTGTATCTGTTATGATTAGGAAAATCAGCTATCCAATTTTCAAATGCTGTATTAGTATCCCTGCCATACCAAAACAACTGAGGGCGTTAATCAAACAAAGAAAACAATTCCACGGTTCCGGATAGAATTCCAGTTCGGCTTTATAAGGGAAATTCTACGATAATAGCACCTTACTCATCACGAATATCTCGGTCAGAGAAAAGACCCATGTGAATTGGATATCTTATCTATAAAAGACGCAATAGAAGGGAACTGCAGAATTACAGAACCAAGATCAGAGAAATTTACATTTTCTTTCAATGTTTAAGTCATTAAGATATAAGACGTGCCAAAAAAGGGAACAGCATAGTTCTAGATCCAGTGTCTTTAACATTGGTTTTCCTTATTATTCTTTAAAACATAGTTGAAAAGCTGTAGTTTCCTTCTCTCTTTATATCTTCATTGCTACATAAATTATCTCTACTGCGAAATTGAGTTTGCCATTTTGTCTGAGAATTTCTACGAGCAATGCCGGAAGTAGACCCCACGTTTCTAAATTTCCGAAAATCGTATGAGTCGGTTTCCACTGCAGATTGGAAACGAAGGTTCTAGCATATAGATCAGGTTTGCAGGACTTCATAAGTAATATAGCGAAGATTAATTTTCTGCTCGGCGAGCACTAAATTGTAATACACGTATTTTAATGACTTTCTTAATGGGAATTCCGTATTCTTCCTGCACCCCTTATCTCCGGCCCCATTGCTCCTTTTTCCTCGTTTCTCCACTTCTATTATGTATTTCCTCCTGTCACATACCTTTCTCAAACTCGTCCTCTACAATCACCATCTCTGCCTACCACTCTTTGTCAATCCAATCCTCCCTCCCTTCTTTCTGAGCATTTACCTTCTCCTTCTTCCTGAACACCTCACATCAATGTAACGTTGTCCTCCTTCCCCCGATATGTCCCTAAGGTGCCCTTGTTGATTGCGGCACCTCGATCGTACATGAAACAAAACATTTTAAGAATCATATTATAAAAAATAACAATATTTACATAAACATCGAATATGTATGCAACTTAAATAAAACGTTTTCTTTCATTTTTTTATTTATAACTTCAAAACAGAGCTGACATAGGAAAATGTTGTACGACTATACTGTCTCACTACAGTTGTACATCTCACCCATACTGAGGTTATCTGGTCTTTTGCCTAGAAATATCACTCAAAAGTATAATTCATCTACATCTACAAAGATACTCTGCAAATCACATTTAAGTGTCTGGCAGAGGGTTTATTAACCACGTTCATAACCTTTCTCTACCGTTCCATTCTCTAATAGTGCGCGGGAAGAAAGAACAAGTAAATCGTTCAGTTTTCAATCTCACTTCTCTTATTTTATTGGGATGGTCATGTCTCCCTAAGAAGGTGGGTGCTAGAAAAATATTTTCATATTCAAAAGTCGGTGATTGAAATTTCGTAAATAGATCTCGCAGAAACGAATAACGCCTTTCTTTTAATAATTTCCACCACAAATCGTGCTACATTTCCGTTACGCTTTCCCCCCCAGTAACGTCATAAAACGAGCTGCCCTTCTCTGAACCTACTCAATGTCTTCCATCAGTCCCACCTGGTGAGGGTCCCACAAGGGGCAACAGTACTCCAGGAGAGGACGCACAAGTGTGATGTAGGCAGTCTCTTTGGTGAAGCTGTTGCAACTTCGAAGCGTTCTGCCAATGAAACGTAATCTTTGGTTCGCCTTCCCCACAATATTTTCTGTGTTCTCTCCCTAGTCTAACCAGGAAAGTACTTGAGATCGTACAAACACAGATACATGAAAATCGTACCAGAGGTAATGTGAAGATCCCTTATTGCACTAGTGACAGTCCCCCATATGCAAAACTATGCAGTCGTCCGTTAGAGGCCTCTGCGTGTGCCTTGCCACATTGCACTTTGACCTGTCGGTTCGCCAGTAGGGACGATACAGTGTGCCTCCGAAGTTCCGTTTTGTGATGTTATTTGTGTGGTGAAGCGTGAGATGGAGCGGCGGTTGATAATCAATCCTGCTAAAGTATTGCGGTTGGTTGAGATGAAATTACGAAGAACCATTCTTCGTGAAGATGGTATTAGTGTAGAAGATGAATCATTCGCATGCTTTCTTGTATCTGTTATGGTACAGAAATATGAGTATAAGTTAGAAACTGTTGTAACACTAACACATAATGATGACAACAGAGATGATAATGACGAAGAACTCATTGCTAGCGGTAGTGCTATGGTAAGTACGGGAAGAGGCGATGGAAGCAGTGGCAGTGAATACCAACAGTCTTCCAAGAAGAAGGTTAAAGTTGCAACTATCATCACGGCTTTTGATGACAATACGCTAGAGAACATGTACGACGATTCTTACATAAGTTATAGTTCAGATATCTGCATTACGTTTGAGGTCTACAATTATATCTACAGTGCTATCTAGAGCATGATTGCAAAGTTTTGCATAAAAACGACACCCACCAGCACATTGAGGTGTAACCAAACGTTCATACAGATATGTTTGTTCGCGCCCAAGTACTTTCTTTGCAAGTTGTAATTGTAACTCCTACGTACTTGGTAGAATTTACGACCTTAATGTTTGACTGGATTATCGCATAATTGAAGTTCAGCTAATTTATTTTAATGGTCATGTGTATTGCTTCAGACTTTCTTTATTTAGTATTAATTGCTAGTTTTCGCAACATGTAAGAATTTTGTCTAAATCGCTTTGCAGTTGCTTTTGATCATCTGTTGACTTCACTAACCGATAAACGACAGCATCATCCGCGAACAGTCTAAGGGAGCTATTCAAATTGTCTCCTAAATCGTTTATAAACACAAGGAACCGTAGGGAACCCATAACGCTTACCTAGGGAACGCCAGATATCAGTTCTGTTTTACTCGGCGACTTACGTCAATTACTACCAACTGTGTCCTTTCTGATAGGAAATCGTGAATCCAATTGCACAATTGGGGCAATATTGCATAAGCCCGCAATTTCATTAGAAGCTGCTTGTGAGGTACAGTGTCAAAAGCCTTCCGGAAATCCAGAAAGATGGAATCGATTTGAGATTCCTTGTCGATGGCACTTATCACTTCATGTGAATAAACGGCAAGCTGTGTTTAGCAAGAGCGATACTTTCTGAATTCGTGTTGACTATTGGTTAATAGGTCGTTCCCTTCGAGGTAGTTCATAATGCTCGAACAAAGTATATGTTCCAAAATCCTACTGCAAATCGACGTCAATGAGATTGGCCTGTAATTTTGGGGATCACTCCTATTGCCTTTCTTGAATATTGGAGTGACTTAGGAAACTTTCCAGTTTTTGGATCTTTCACTGAGTGATCGATTGTATATGATAGATAAGTATGGAACTATTGCATCAGCATAGTCTGACAAGAATCTAGTTGGTATACAATCGGGCCCCGAAGATTTGCTTTTGTTTAGGACTTAAGTTGTTTTACTACTTCAGGAACATCTACTTCTAAATTCGCATGCTGGAAGCTGTTCTTGGTTTGAATTTTGGACAGTTCGCATCGTCTTCTTTGGTGGACGAATTTCGGAAAGCTGTGTTTAGCAATTCTGCTTTAGCAGTACTGTCATCGGTAGTATTACCATTGCTATCGCGTAGTGAAGGTATTGTTTGTGTTTTGTCGCAATTGTACTTCACATACTACCGGAATTTGTTTGGATTTTCTGCAAGATTTCGAAACAGGATTTCGTTGTGGAAACTACTATAAGCTTCTCGAAGTCCGCGCTAGGTTGCGAGTTTCACTAAAAGATTGCCAGTATTGGGGATTCTGGGTCTTTTTAAATTTTGCATGGGTTTTTCTTTGCTTCTGCAACAGTGATCTGACCTGTTTTGTGTACCACGGACGGTCAGCCCCCTCTTTTATTAATTTATTTGGTATAAATCTCTTGATTGCTACTGATATTATGTCTTTGAAAGTAAGCCACAACTGATCTACACTCGCATTTTTAGTTTTGAAAGACTATCACTCAGAAAGCGTGAAGCAAATTTATATAGCTGCTCTATTGAACAGATATATTTTTCGTTGATTTCTGGTGCATTTGGGAATTTCGATAATTAGTCTCGCTACCACAACTCCATATTCGCTAATCCCTGTATCTGTTTTATTTACTAGCTCAGGATTATTTTTGCTAGGAGATCAAGGGTATTTTCGCAACCATTAAGTATTCTAGTGGGTTCATGAACTGTTAGATGTAGTTTTCAGAAAAAGCATTCAGAACTAGTTCGGACGATGTTTTATATTTGCCGCCGGTTTTGAATACGTATTTATGCCAACATATCGAGGGTAAATTAAAGTCGCCACTGTTTATATCAGTATGCTTCGGGTACCTGTTTGAAATGTGATCCAACCTTTCTTTGAACATTTCGGCAATTGCATCGTCTGAGTCAGGGGGTCGATAAAAAGATCCAATTATTAATTTATTCCGTTTGTCAGGTATACCCTCTACCCATACCAACTCACAGGAAGTATCTTCCTAATTTTCATGCAGGATAAACCGTTTGTAACAGCAATAAACTCGCCACGCCCTTTTTTTTATTAAATTCTTTCCTTTGTAAAAAATTCGGTCGACCTTACCTCTGGCGTCAGCCAGCTTTCAGAACCTATAAAGATTTGTGCCTGAGTATTTTCTAACAGTGCTTGGAGCTCTGGAACTTTCTCAACACAGCTACGACAATTTACAACTGTTACAACAATGGTTCCTAGATATGCACTCTCCTGTGTTGAGACTGAAAACCATTTTGTGTATTCCCGAGCCCCTCTAACCTAAAAAACCGCCCAGTCCATGACACGCAGGGCCCCGCTACCCGTGTAGCCGCTTCCTGAGTATAGTGGACTCCTATTCAGCGGAACCCGGAAACCCACCACCCTTTGGCGCAAGTCGACGAATCTGCAGCCCGCACGGTCGCAGAACCGTCTGAGCCTCTGATTCAGACCCTCCACTCGGCTCTGAACCAGATTCAGTCCCATCGACTATAGTGCAGATGGTGAGCTCTACATCTTGCAGTCCTTACCACCTCTGATAGCCGCTCAAAACCATAGAGGATTTCTTTCGATACAAAGCGAGACACATTGTTGGTCCTGACATGAGCCACCACCTGCAGCTGGCTGCACTCTGTGGTCTTCATGGCATCCGGAAGGACCCATTCCACGTCTGGAATGACTCCCCCCGGTAGGCACACGGAGTGCACATTGGACCTCTTCCCCTCCCTAGCACCCATATCCTTAAGGGGTTCCATCACCTGCCTAACATCAGAGTTCTCAACTACTAACAAACACGGACCTTTCTGGCATAGGGGTGAGTACAGGACAAGCGACACCATTCCGCGCCTCGAATCTGTTCGTAAGACGAACCGGGGCGGCTTCCATTTTGGTCCCTTGGGAAGTCTTACGCCACATGACACGCGTTGAGGAGACCTCCCAATCCACCACGGATTGGGAGGCGGCCTAATCGCGGGCAGTGAACGGGCTGGTCACAGCCGCAGGCTGATCGGAGTCTCACACGGCTTCTGCTGCACCCCCGCGAGCGGCCCGCAACAGTGGTGCCCACCCACCGTAGTCTCAAGCGTTGCTAGCGAAGCCAACGCCGCCTGAAGCTGCGAGGGAAGAGTTACCAATTCGGCCTGCATCCGTTCTCAGCATTCACAGTTACTAGCCATTCTAAAAACCTATGTATGTTCCAAAGAAGTACGATTTAAACTGTGGGAGAAAACAACAAACTGTGACTTTGATGGAAATGTAAGTATACAAAGTGGACACTAAAGTGTTCCTTCCAAGCGAAGCTGACTAGATATACGATCGAGGACACAAAAGTTTGATAATCAGTGAGCTTAGAAAAATATGTACCAAAAACTAAACTGCTTATTAATGGCGAATCTTAAAAATGTATACGCGAGCTAATAAATCAAAATATCGACACTGATCTGTCAACTAACCGCGATTCTGAATTTATAAACACGCAAGCACACGAAAGTTTGAGGAACTGTAAGAGAAAGCACACACGAAATGAAAGTAAGTCGCTTCTATGAAGGAGCCAGTTAACTTTCAGTGTAGAGCTTCAGCTGCGCGACATGTGTACTGGCCACCGGTGACTGAGCAACGCAGTTGGAGAATCATACTAGGACAACATCTGATGGTTGTGATGTGAATTTCTGTGCTGAGTAGCATGATTTACCCTAAGAAAAAAGATGGAGGTCAATCTGTTGCATTTTATGTTTTTCGTGTCTCTGCACCACTTTTCATGTTTTTGGTTGCGAATATCAGCAACTTAGGAATAATCTTCTGTTGACAGATCCTTTACCCATTGGTGGTCTGTTAGTTGACTTTCTAAAATACTATTTAGTATGTATTCTACAAGGTTAAACTAAATTGGTCTTGATGGATAATAATACTGTAGATTGTTTTACTATGGCTATATTCTGTAAGGTTGACTGGAATATACGATTTGTGCCGTAAGAGTTGAATAATGATGAGAGTTCTGTCTCTCCATTGTGTGATTTTATCTGGTTCGCAGAGGTATGCTGTGTGGTCGTTAACGTCTGCATAGCTTTATATCTGTGAAACACACTCGATGATTGTTCGATTCTGTGGTTACTATAGTCCTGAACCTAACTAGAGGCGTTTGTTTTCTATTTTATCAGCTCTGTTCTACCATCTATACCCTAACTAAGATTCAAAGGAGTGAATGGTAATATACATCAACCTTTTGCATAACATACATGCATCTCTCCGTATTTTATTAGTATTGATCTGTATTTTAGCATCTCCATGTAAATGGCTAAACATTTAGTGTGTGCTGGTTACTTGAATCGTAAGGCATTGGCCTGTGGTTGGGAGTTCGAGCTTGTCGTTGAATTGGTGTCAAGATTTGGAACTTGTTCTGTATCATGTATCAGTATTTGCTTGTGTATTTGGTTGTCATGATGTATAAAAGGACATGATTAGGGTTAGAATAGTCGAACAATAACATTCTAGCTTTGATTTTTATTGGTTCTTCATATAGAATGATGATGCAAAAAGCATAATTAGAGTAATATTTGTATATCTTAGGATGTGTGGTTCGTTTTGTACTAAAAAAAGGGGTTAGATGTGGGTGTGCTGTGTTGTAATCCTATGGTTTTGATGTGAAAATCATCGACTTGCGGATCGCTTTGCCCAAAAAAGGTCACAGTGGCATCAAATGTGTTGTAAACCATTGTAACACAATATCTTTGTCGTGATGTGGGAATCGAGTTAGACGCATTCTAGGTTTCTTCCCGCTGTGGAAAGAGCCCTTTACTCTTCTGCTGTGTTTATAGACTAATCTTACGACGTGTTTGCTGTAGATCATAAGATCTGTAGGGGGATCACGTGTGCTGTGGAGGACTCCAACGTGGATGTTATTACCTAAAATATGTAATAGCTTGCATCTGCAACAGCTATTTGTTGTTAAGACTTATAGCTTTTCGTGTAAAACGTTTCCGTTTTACAGGTGTTTGGATCTAGGAGAAAATACTGGAAGACAGGTTACATGTTAGTAGAGTGGGGCTTCGATTGATCGAGTATCTGTTAGTTGGTCAGTTATCGAAGATATACTTCTGTGCTGTTCTAGTGTGCAGCTAAGCAAGTGTTTGTTTAAATCGACGTCTTGGCGTGTAGACTGGAGTTTGACTTAAAACACATTTGATCTAACTCTAACTCTCTTTAGGGCAAAGCGACCCTCAGATCGATGATATTACATCAAGCCCTAAGGATTACAACACAGCACAGCCGCATCTAACCGCTGTTTAGGACAAAACGAACAACATCTACTAAGATACATAAATATTATTCGAAATATGCCTTTGGATGATCATTCTATACGAAGAACCATTTAAATTTAAAACCAGACCGTTACTGTTCGACTCTTCTGTCCATAACCACGTCCTTTTGTACACCCTAATAACGGTATAACCCTGAAAATCGCGTTACATGCTACACTACAAGTTCCAAATCATACCACCTATTAAGTGATAAGCTCGAACTCCCAACCACAGGTGATACCCTTACGGTTCAAGTAGACAGTACACACTAAATGTGTAGCCCTTTACAGACAGATGCTAATATACAGATCAATACCAATAATATACGGGAAGATGCATGTATGTTATACAAGTCTTCTTAGAAAACAGAACCACGGATATTCCTCTTATGTTCTCCTCCAAACATCAAGTAAAATTTTTATGTCTAATTTATGAACTCAAAAGGTAAAGTTGAGATCAGAACTCCACCTAGGCTGTTTATTTGTCATATCCTGCATCGCGAAAATAGCACAGAGCTACGAAAAAACACAACAGACCCGCTTCTATAACTTTTTAAGGTAAATAGACCCATAGATAAAAATACATTTTCTGTTAAGACAGCGGAGTGTTGGTCGAATTATGCTTCAGTGTAATACTGCAGCTGGAGAACTATTCAAATACAAACTAATCACGAGGTTGTACGACTCCTGAAACTAACCACGACTTTAGATCAGACATTTAGATGCCACACTGATAAGTACAATATGCAAAAGCTAGACCACTCGACCCTTTGAATGTTATATCAGGGTATAGAGGATGAAACAGAGTTGATAAAATAGAAAACAAACGCCTCTGGTTAGGTTCAGGACTATAATAACCACAGAATCTTACAATGATCGACTATGATTCCCAGACAGAAGGCGATGCAGACGTGAAGGACCACACAGCATACTTCTGAGAACCCGGTAAAAACACACACTGGAGAGACAGAACACTCTCTTCGTTATTCAACTCTTATTACATGTATCATATACAGCAATCCACCTTACAGAATATATCCATAGTAACAACGGTCTACAGTATTATTAACCACCGAGACCGATTTAGTTTAACCTTATAGAGTACATAGGACATCGTATCTTAGGTAATCATATCTTTGACTACAGACACATTAGCGCACATCGATGACATTGCAGAAGCAGTGTAAGGTATCTTATGACGCCAACAGACAACTCGCAAGAGTCATCAACATACACCACCAACAGTTAAAGGGTCTGCCATCAGAAGAATACTCCTAGAATGGTTACATTGGCAACCAAAAACACGAAAAATTATGCAGAGACGCGAAAAATTTTAAATGCAATTGATAGACCTCCATACCTTTTTTAGGGTATATCAAGCTACTGACCACAAAATTCACATCACAACCAATGGATCATGTCCTAGTATGACTCCGAATTGTTCTTCAAATTATGCTTTCGAGTTATATTTCTAGGCAAAAGACCAAATAACCCCTATATAGGTGAGAGGTACAACGCATACTTTGATTTGAGATGTATACTTCGAGACGTATGGTACAGCGACAGATTAATCACATGACAGTGTTTTTAGGATAATTCATGACACTTATCACAAAATTCACGCGACTACCAGAGGATCTTATGGCAGCAAGAGTCCAGGATGATCCCCAAATGATGTTTTTCAGTGGCACTTCCAGGTGGACGACCAAATAAGCCACATATGGCTCTGTCATGTGTCAACAGCAGACTTTGCACGAATGTGCAGTCAGCGACAAGATGGCGCATTGTGGGCAAAATGCGGTGTCCAATTGCCGACACGTGCATGGCGCAAGGTGCCATGTAGCCGAAGGCTGGCGGCGTGACACGCTGCGAAAAACAATTTTCACGGAATTGGGCCGTCAGATTTCACACACTGCATTTACCACATAGTCTCAAAACTTACAACACTGTTAGGGGAAATGTTGAAAACATCACGTGATCTAGGGAATATTTTAGCAATTTGTCATAAATAATAATTTCTGCAACCTGAGAAATATTTGCATTTTGTTATAAACATTTACAATCATTCACGTAAGCTGCGGAAAATTAACATTTTATTGTAAACATCTATGCCAGATAGGGAATATTAACATTTTACTGAGCAATTAATTTAGCTGTTTGAATCTGAACACCCATCACTTGATTTTTTGATGACTTTACAGTCTGGTGTGTAACATGGGTTACATTATCATTTTGGCTTCACACTACCATCAACTGATTTTTTTAACGACACATGCTCGATTCCTTGCTCTCCTCTCCACATTTGTGTCATACGGGTTATGTAATCAGTTTTGCTTTCCCTCCCCACAATACTTTTGTAATATGGGTTACGTGATCAGTTTGCCTTCATACCACCATCAATTAATGTTTTTAATGGCTCATGCTCTAATTACTTGCCCTCCCTCCACATTTCTGTAATATGGGTTATGTAACAAGTCAGTGAATTTATTTGATGACTCAGCAGTCTGGCAGCCTTTCACACTTGTGTAATATGGTACCCTCATGACGACATCTGTCTGCCCCAGTACTACCATCATTCCCGTACACGCATACGTGCCGCCATCTGTAGGGCGCATTCACATTCGGTGTGTGCATATTTTAAAACAGATTATCTGCGTCTACATAAATAGTATGAAAATCATATTGAAGTACATGGCAGAGGCCTGATCAAGGCGTTTTTATTATATATATCTCTACTATTCCATTCTCTAATAGTGCGTGGGAAAACGGAAAACCAAAATCTTTCCATTCTTCTTTTTTTGTCTCTTGTTTTATTAAAATTATCATGTCTCACAATATAGGCAGGTGCCACCAAAACATGTTCGCTTCTGGAAGAGAAAGTTTGTCAACGACATTTCGCAAATAAATCTCGGAGTAACGAAAAATCCCTTCTTTTAATGATTTCGGCCCCAAATCTAACATCATTTCTGTAACACTCTCTCCCCCCTCCCCCCTACATCGAGAAAATACAAAACGAACTGCCCTTCTCTCAACCTGCTCTATACCGTCCGTCAATTCTATTTGTTGAGGATCCCACAACGCATGGCAGTTCTACGTACAAGCGTAGTCTAGGCTATATCTTTAGTAGAACTGTAGCATCTTGTAAGTGTTCCGCCAATGAAACGTAGCCTTTGGTTCACCTTACCTACAATAATTTCTATGAGTCATTTGAAATGTAAGTTGTTTCTAGCCGTAAATCCTGCTATGTAATTGAATTGGCGGCCTTTAGGTTTGACTGATTTATGGTATAAATGAAGTTAAATGATATTTTTTGCGCTCAAATCTATGTCTTCCAACTTTTTATTTTTTAGGGTTGACTCTCACCTGTCGCATTCCCCATAACTAACCTCTTTCTGAAACTCAGAGTTCGACTGAACTTCGCCTTTAAATGTATTGTTGCGTCATGCTGAAATTTATTCTAAAAATTGTGTGAACCCTTGTTCAACAATATGTATGTGCTTTACTACTATTGTTACATTGAGCCCTGATTTAAATGTTCAATTAATCCTAGCCGGCCGCGGTGGCTGAGGAGACTAAGGCACTCCAGTCACGGTCTGCACGGCCACTACGGTCGGGGGTTCGAATCCCCCCTCGGGCATGGATATTTGTGGCGTCCTAGTTCGTAAGTAGTTCATAAGTAGTTTGTAAGTTTAGGGACTGATGACCCCGTAGTTAAGTCCCATAGACTATACAAATATTTTAAAATTAATCCTAAAATATTACGGTACATAAAATGGTGCTTTGAAAACAGTTTTTATGCATGAAAATAACCGATGGAGTATCTTGTGGATACTTCTGGTCATAATACTAATTTTGTGGCTTTTCGAAACGTCTACATTGATTTTGCTGTTGTAATGATTGTGATGACTTTAAGCATTTTAAAGGCGACATTAATCTGGACACATTAGTCCCCTAGGTCCTGAGGTCAGCTCCTAGTTAATAAATGCTTCTCTTCGGTCACGGAATTCCGGCAACAAAACGTAGTTTAATTTAAGGGAATGCCTTTTTACTCTCCAAAGTCACTCCTATGTGAATACTACAGTCCATTTTTTTGACGAGAATTACATTTGAATTTTTACTAGCTAAAATCGCTATTTTCTTAAACATCAACATTTACAGATTCATTCTTAATTAACGCAAACGAGAAAGTTGAAAATTAAACTCATTCAAAAAATAAAATTACTTTTTCAACAATGTGACTGTTGACAAATAAATTCCTGCTTTCTCACTAATCACACTCTAATATTATTTCTTCAAATACGCATATAGCGCCTCTGATGATGCAAGTCATTTACACATGCAAGATTCATAGATCTCAACAATTGCAAGTCAAAGTAGGGAAGATGATACTTTCTAACTGCAATACTAAGAAGTCTATTTAACTACTTCATTAGGTATTCAAAAATCAAAGCATTGTTACAGAAACTTCTATATAACTGACCATCCTTTTCAAACCTCTTTACACTCTCATACCAATTTAACTAATAGAAATTAATTACAAAATTTTAATTTTCCGTATTTTATAGCGGAAAAATTAATATCAATCGGTGTCTGGCGTCCCTGTGGATCAGACAATTTCACTATTCCATATCTCGTCCTGGAGTGTTGTGTCTGTCGCCACTGCGGATCAGACTACCTTCCTCTACGACACTCAAAACAGGGGTGTTAGTCTCTAGCCAAACAGTGTACCTCCACGCGACGAGCCAATGAGATTATTACACATCTGTGTATGTTTGGCGCATAGTAGCAACCTACTGCCAACTTAATTATTTTTCTTCCAAAGACACAAAGAAATGTATCAGCTTCAATTGCCCATTTTTCCACTATGTAGATATATTATGTAACGCATTTTGCAGTTGCTTTAGATCTTTTGATGTCTTAACTAACTGAGAAATGACACCGTCATAGACGAACAGTTTAAGAAAGCTACTCACATTGCCTCCTAAATCGCTTATAAAGGTAAGGAAGAGTAGGTGCACTATCACATTTTCTCGGGGTACAGCAGGTATCACTTCTGTTTTACTCGTTGACCACAGTAAATTACTGTGTTCTTTCTGACAGGAAATTGCGAATCAAATCGCACAACTGCCGCTATATTCAACAACCACTCCATTTAATTAGAAGACGCTTGTGAAGAGCATTTTCTAAAGCCTTCCCGAAATCTATAAATATGGTATCGATCTGAGATCCGTGTTGATAGCACTCATTACATAACGTGAATAAACGGATGTGTTTCAAATGAACGATACTTTCTGTATCCGCGTTTAATATGGGCCAATAAATCGTTTTCTTCGAGGTGGTTCATAACGGCTGAGGAAAGTATATGTAACAAAATCCTGAACTTTCCAGTCTTTGGGTGAAGATGTTTCTATTAGCACCCAGTCAATAGAGAAAAGATCGGATGTATTATGAATTCCTTTGGTATGTTAAGGTAACTTTCGAATTATAAAAATTTCACTAACCTCTGTGTATAATTAATATCAGAATTCGTTACAAACTATTCATGTTCACGTGTTAACATAATGATGATTCTGAAATAGAAAAAAAAATTTGTAGATGAAGAAGCAGAACGTTTTGGCCCACATTAGGTTACGGTAGTAATACTAAAAGTGGGCCTTTGCGATCGTCTTTTGACAGCTCGAAATGTAAATGAAAATAACGACTTAACTATTCATCCGACACAAAAACTGAATAACCGAATCTGTAGAAGAGAAAATTCTCTACAACTTTACTCTGTAATGTTTTTCAGTATCTCGTAGAGTTTCAAAGATATTTGCAAAAATAACGGCGGTTTTGGGATATCTGTCTGTCTGTCTGTCCGTAACGTGTTCCCTGTTTTTAAGACGAACTGTTCAACCGACAAGGACCAAATTTCACAGACTTGATTGTAGGCTGCCAGAGACCACAACCTCCCATTTTCAAATATTTCGGACAAAATATAGGGTAGTACTACCAAAAAAGCCGTTTGTAATATAATTGTAATTGCAAACGAACCGTTCATCCGGCACGAAAATTGAATAACCTAATTGGTAGAGGAGAAAATTCTTTACAACTTAGCTCCCTTATGTTTTTTTTTTCATATCTCGTATCGTTTGAGATATATTCGCAAAAATAACGGAGATTTGACACCCTCTATTGAATCAACGACGACCAGTCATTCGGAGATATCACGTGACATTCCTCGCGCACAACTCTCTCTGGCATACGCCATCTTGCGTTGCGTATTTGATGATTTTCTTATTGTAACTTACACGTTGTCATTTCATATCAATGGCGCACTGAAGAATTAACAAAAACACATTGTTCTTCGTACGGTAAATGATAAATCTAGTGTCTACAAATGCCATATTAGCGTCAATTAACAACGGCCATCAATAGTATGTGATTAAAGGACTCATCATTCGATTGATAGCAGTAGCGCAGTGGGCATGGCATTGGTCTGTAACGCTAAATGTCGGTGGTTCGGTTCCCGCAATTACCTAAACTTACATTGATCTTGCCAAAAGCCGAGAAGCGATTGTTCTTGGTGTTGTAGCTCTCTGTAGTGCTGAGCATCTCTGTGAGGCTGAAGCTCATTGATTTGGCGCATGACCTTGGCTGGCGGCGGCGTCTCTAATTTTAACAAGACGCCGCCCACTGAGAATCAAGTTGGAGTTGCGTCATCGTCTAAAATGACGTCATCCAGCTAAAAATAGCATACTACGTCATCACACCACGCGTGTTTTTAAAAATGGTTTCGGACATTCCTATTAATTAATTTTTTATTATTTAGATTTTTATTTTGGTGCAAAATCTTATAAAATTACAAATCTAAAGTGGGCCGTAAAACACGTCGGTGCGATTTTTTTAACTAAATGCTACACAATTTTGCGGAGCGGAGCGATTATGTTTCAGTACAGTAGCACAGTGTAGCCCCTGCCGTTCCTCACGCGTGGGCGCCTGCCCGCAATGCAGAGCCGCTGCCCGGCGCACACAGCCACAGTGGCGCTGGCGCCGCTATCGCAGCGCGGCCGTTCATCTCCCGCGGCCCGCGCGCCACAAAGGCTGACGACCGAATATTTCTTTCTGCGGCCGCATCCGTCTGCCGCCTCCCGCGGCGCCCCGCCGTATCGCCGGCCTCCCCCGCCGCGTGAGAGTGCGAGCCACAGCCGAGCGGAAAGCCAAACAGGCCGCCACCTATCCCAGACAGAGACATGTGGCTAGCGCGTCTGCGCCGCTTTTAAACTCCCCACTCACGTCCTTAATTCAATTTCACTTCTCCTCACGACTTCTCTTCCTGCTACGAAACTGTTTACATTCAGTCTCCAGATCGATTGTCTTTATTTTCGAGTGGCGTATTTCAGAGTAGTCAGCCTATTTGATATTTTAAACCACCCATGTAACCGACATCGATAACTTGAGGAATTACACGACCAATGTTCCTTATTGCATTTGATAGGCATCTGCTCATAAAGAATAAAACAGATAGTATTTTATTTTTTGTAGCCAAACTGCGTTGCGCTGTTACTTTGCGCAATATCATCATCACATGATCCTCGTCATCTCATTTAAAACATTATGCCTTCAGCGGTGATTGTGTAGCATAGTCCCCCTTATATTGTTCCTCTATGGTCCGCTATTCAATGCTAATAATGATGCCTCACTTGATGTTGATCCTGTTACTTCAAAATCATTCTTGACCGAATTCAAGTACTAGGCGCGTTTATTAAATAACTTCCGTTTGAACAGAAATACACAACGAAAGGTTATATAAAAAAAGAAGGTATATACTTTACTCTAATTTTCTACATAGTTGCCAAGTTTGTTCAAAAACTTATCTGCCCCTCAACCATTTTTAAAATACCTTCTTCGTACAATCTTGCCGCCTGTTCCGATAACCAAGAGTTCACTGCCGTTTTGTAAAGCACTGATCTCGACACGGCAGGATATACGTTTGAGAAAGATGTTATTGTGAAGCTCCTGTTTTCACCAATCATCGCTTCAGATGAAAAATCCAAATCGTCTGTAATCGAAGATGGGCGACAGGAGCGGTCCTCATCATGGACGTGGTCACAGTCATCGTTGAATTCTCTTACCGGCTTACGCATTTTGCGTTTACTCATATCAGTATCACCGTACACTTCGCAAACCTGTCGATGAATTTCTGCAGCAGACAGGTTCCTTGGTGACAAAAACCATATCACTGAGCGAAATTCACACGCGGCAGGCGAGTTGATAGTCTTAAACATTTTGAGAGCACAGAAAAGAACCGTCCAGTTTAGCTACAGATCTGAAACTGAGCACAGTTGTTCCCGAGGCACGTTGGTACACGACGCACGCGCTCGTTGTGGTATCTGCGCGAAGTACTAGTGTGTACAACGAAACGGAACTTACTTTAAAAACGCGACTCTTACTTTCTTCTTGGTCTACGGGACAACTCCTACCCTCCACGGCCGAATAGTCCCTTATGTATCCTTGCTTGCCCTTGTGTGTAACATCACCCCAATGAAAATGCTTGTTCGCTCTGACTGTTTTGATTATGGTGATCATTATCCGTTTTTCTCGGCTTTTATCATCACAATAACGACATTGTTCCATCTACTAGAAACTACAAACATCCACGTTACTTTTATATGCATCTCTATTTCTCTTTGGCCTTGTTCTCGCACTTGCAGGGTCGGATCTGTTAAATCCGGATTTGACTTGTTAATATCTACGTGGTGGCAGGATGCACTTCCTGTCGCCACCCCCTGCCTACCGTCAAGTAACGTGTACCCAGAATGTCTGCGTATAGTGTCATATGTGTGAAACTGCACAATGTTTCGAAATGTTTACGAATCGTGTAACTACGGCGGGACTTTTGGACCAGCCCGGTAGGGGGATGTGGAAAACCGCTTAAAACCACATCCAGGTTGGCTGGCATTCCGACCTGTTTCCTTAATCCGCAGGGCGGATTCGAACTGGTGCTGGTACGCTCCCCGGAAAGCGGTGCGTTGGACCACACGGTTAACTGAGTGGGTCCGTTACTTCTATATTTATAACCTGAAATTTATTAATAAATTAACCTGTATTATCCTCGCTGCTTGCATTCCCCAACAACAAATTTAGCCGAAAAAAATGATTAGTACACTTGTGGCTCAGTCTTGCTATTGATCTCCTTTTAGCAGAAGCTTTGCTACTCCTTGTTTCTTGTTCATTCACTATGTTTCCATTGTGTGAGAAAATACATGCGAAGTATATGAAACTGGAACCTGTCCTGACTTTGTTCTTCTAATTTGACTGAAATATCCCGTAAACGTTGTAGCAGACGCTAATCTTCATGCCATAACCCATACACATCTCATCTAGCTCTGAAATATTAGATTGCAACCTTTGTATCAAATCTGCCATCACCACTAAGTCATCCACAACTTTGAGTACGTATCCTGTTTCCATGTTTTGTAATAACACCCTAGTCCATTGTTTCCGATATGTTATCCATAATTAATGTGAACAACAGTAATGACTGGTTACTGCTTTAACTAGCCCTTGAAACTATGACGAAGAATCAACTCAATTTACTGTCTGTTATAACAATTGTCTAACTATCTACCTAAGGAACCTTCAGTGCCTCCAGAAGTCTGCCTTCTGATCCATAAGCTTTAGCACTTACATTAGCGTCCTTCTAAGAACATCTACATCTACATGGATACTCTGTAAGTTAATTGAAGCGCTTGGTAGCGGGTTCATCGAACCACTTTTATGATATTTCTCTATAGTTCTCGGTAGAAAGGAACACCTTAATCTTTCTGTTCGCGATAAAATTTCTCTAATTTTATTATAATGATCATGTCTCTATATGTAGATTCGTTCTATCAATATATGTTCGCCTTCGGAGAGAAAGTTGGTGAAAGATATTTCACAAATAGATCCCGCCGGAAGAAATAACACTTTCATTTTAAATAGGACGCACAAGTGTAAGACAGGCAGTTCAGCCAATTAAACATAGTCTTTGGTTCGCCTTCCCTACAAAATTTTCAATGTATTCTTTCCAATTTAAATTTAATTGAATTGACCGCCAATACATTTGCTTTATCGAGTAGATGAAGTTTACCAGATTTCTTTGGTGGTCATATGGATGACTTCACACTTATCATTATTAACGGCCAATTGCAAATTTTTGTATCATGCAAATATCTATATTTTGCAGTTGTATTTGATCTTCTGGTGAATTTACTAACTGATAAATGACAGCATCACTCGCGAAGAGTCTAAGAAAGCTCGTCAGATGGTCTCTTAAATTGTTTACAAATATGAGGAACGTTAAGGGCCCTGTAACACGTCCCCAGGGAACGCAGGATTTCACTTCTGATGTACACGTATTGTGTCTTTACTGATAGGAAATCAGGAATACAGTCGCACAACTGTGGCGATATTCCATAAACATGCAATGTGATTGTATAAGCCTTTAATAGATCTATAACACATGTGTGTAATTCCGTGTTCCACTCATAGCACTTCTCCATTAACTGCTGTAAGATAAGATCTGGTCCAATCGTTATCTGGGAAAAGTGTTGAAAATCAGTTGAATATGGAAAATTTTGTGTAAGCAGTGAGAAACGAATGATTTTGAAAAGGATTTAGTAAGTTGTCACTCCAAAATCCTTTATGACCCTCATCAATCAATGCATTGAAATCATCAATTACTATAAGACTGTCCTTTTCTTTGATCAGTTTCATCAAGTCGTCGATTTGTTCATATAATTCTTCGTCCTCACACTTTGTTGTTGGTAAGTAAAGAACAGTCACACATAAATCCACAGTTTGTGCTTTAAATATAATCGTAATAGTCCTCTCACTGCAGTGGTATTGTACTTCCATTTTCGGCTTAATATTATAGCTACTTCACTTCCTCCTGATCGAGCACTACCAACGTGACTGATACTAAAATCTCTGGACATATAATCTTCATTACCATGGCATATAGTTCCGCAGATTCCTATAATGTCCATCTGTGACTTATTCATCACCGTCGCAGCCCCATTCTAATTTTCCAGCTTATAGTAGAGTTCTGACGTACCAAGTTCCCAGATTAACATGAGTAACAATTTTCATCTGATAGACTTCCATATACTAAGAAATTCCTGCCTTAGAAAAACAGAAGTGATTACAAGATATTTGGAGTTGCTAACATGAAGCAAACTGATCGAAACATCAAATGCTAAATAGAAAGTACATGCCATGTAGGTGACAAAGTAAATGAAATTGTTAACGTGTATTTCTGCATCAGCATTTTTGTTAAACTAACATCTGATGTCTAATAATATTTACAATAGTTGTAAGTACTTATTAGTCAATGGATTTCTGGGTGAATAACTAAAAACGGAACCCATAAGTCCAGAGTTTCCATTATGAATAGAGTATCACCTCTTTCAAGAGCTTGTATCGTAATGTTAGTCTGGAAATATTTCCCAATGATCAAACAATGTTGCTGGTTCGCCATTTCTCAAGCTACAGATTATACATCGCATCAGATTATACATCGCCGAATTTCTTTAACTGGTGATTCCTGGAAGAGATAATGTTCCGAGAACTGGTCATAGCTCATGACAGCTGTTCAAATGTTTGTTCAAATGTTTGTAAATCTTATGGGACTTAACTACGGGGTCATCAGTCCCTAAACTTACAAACTACTTATGAACTACTTACGAACTAGGACGGCACAAATATCCATGCCCGAGGGGGATTCGAACCCCCGACCGTAGTGGCCGTGCAGACCGTGACTGAAGCGCCTCAGTCCCCTCGGCCACCGCGGCCGGCCAAATGTTTGTAAAGCTTATGGGAATCAACTGCGGAATCATCAGTCCGTAAACTTACAAACTACTTATGAAGTAGCTTATACTAAAGACAACACAAACATCCATGCCCGATGGGGGATTCGAACCCCCTCGGGGAAGCCTCGCGCATCGGAACATAGCCCTTCAATGCGCTCTGCTGCTGCGCCGCGGCCATGACAGCTGTAATAGGTAAACACCACTCAAATGCACCTATTACCTCCACTTATCAAATTTAGGTTTCAGTCATCCCGTGACGATATTTAGTCATAATACAATAACGTATCATGCATGCTATATTTCTACATATACATTTATATTCATACTCGTAAACCATCTCACGGTTGTAGCGAAGGGTACTTTGCGTTCCATTGTCACTTACTTCAATTACAGTTGCGTTGTATTGAAGGAAAAATTATTATTACCTCTATGTCTCTATGCTTCGCGAGAAATACTTAGGAGGAAGCTCAAAAATGTTCAAATGTTTGTAGAGCTTATGGGACTTAACTACGGGGTCAACAGTCCCTAAACTTACAAACCACTTATGAACTACCTTAGACTAAGGACGGCACAAATATCCATGCCCGAGGGGGGATTCGAACCCCCGACCCTAGTGGCCGTGCAGAACGTGATTGGCGGGCCGCAGACCGCTTAGCCACCGCGGCCGGCTAGGAGAAAGCAGTATACTGGTCGACTCTTCATGAAGCGTTTGGTCTTCGACAAAAGCATCTACCGCGATAGAGAACGCCTCTATTGCAGAGTATGCCACTGGAATTCCTTCATCATCTCCGTGACCCTTTCACGATTACTAAATCAGCCCTTAATGAAGAGTGCCGTTTTCCGTTTTGTATGTCTTCTATCAACACCACCTGGTACGGATCCCACACTCACGAGCAATACTCATGCGACGGCTGTACAAGTGTCTTTAAACCTACTTCCTTTGTTGACGGGCTACACTTCCTGAGGATCTTCCAATGATATCTCGGTCTTGTTACTCAAGATTAATTTCATTTGTTCGTTCCATTTCAAATTGTTCCGTATGGCTACTGATAACTATTTTGTTTCAGTCTTGCTATTGCGTGGTTATATAATAAAATATCTTTTTTTATATGTAGACGCAGAACTTTACACATCCTTATGTTGTTGCTCAATTTTTAATTCCTACACAATACGAAATTATGCTGCATACCATTCTACATTTCGTTACCCTTTCCCAGACTTTATTATGTTGTTGCTCAATTTCTAATCCCTACACAATGCATCATTGTTCTGCAGATAATTCTACATTTTGATAACCTTTCCCAGAATTGCGACTTCATATTAAAGAAAAGCCTCATTGACCTTCCTATGTTTCCTACGAATTTGTACAGGGTGAATCACCTAACACTTGCACCGGAAATATTGCGGAAACAAAAAGTGCGATTGGTGCTCGGTTTTCACAAAATGGATTGGTAGTCAGGGGCTCGTAATTTTAGCCAACAAACAGATAGTAATGTTACTTAGAAACTGTGTTTTAATGCAAACATACAGTATTTTAACTGAATCAATGGTTGTGTCTATCAAGCACTGGAATTTCTGACACCAGCTGTGTACAAAGAATTTTGAATGACATTTTTATCACCTTTAGTTTGGCAGCTACAACCGTTCAAAGTTTCGGGGGCGGAGACTGTGATAGCGTAGCTGATTGGCTGAGTTGCTAGCCCATGGGGTACGGCCCACCGTCTCTTGACCACCAGCCAGTCGGCTACGCTGTCGTAGCCTCCACCCATTAAACTTTGAATGGTTGTAGCTGCCAAACTAAACGTGAAAAAAATGTAATTGAAAATTCTTTGTACACAGCAGGTGTCAACAATTCCAGTGCATGATAAAACAACCATTGTTCCATTTGACAAATTGTATGTTTGCATAAAAATACACTTTCTAGTTATTTTTACAATATGTTTATTGGCTAACAATACGAGTCCTTGGCTATCAATCCATTCTGTGAAAACCGCACATCAATCGCACTTTCCGTTTCCGCAATATTTGCGGTGCAAGTGTTAGGTGATTCACCCTTTATATACTGTGAAAATCGAATGTACTGTAACACTCCCCTAGGGTTACGACTATAACGTCTAAAGACTTCTCTCCTTTGAGAAGACATGCTGCGTTCTGTTAGCTAGAAACGCCTCAATGCAGCCGCGCAATTGATCTGACATTCCATATTCTCGCACTTTGTTCTTTGTTTCTCAGGTGACGTGCAGAACGGTGTCTAACGCCTTGCGTAAGTCAAGGAACACGACGTTCAACTTGGACACTGTACTAACTGCCGTGTAGATATCGTGGATGAATATCGTGAGTTGTGTTTCACATGATCGTTGCTTTCGGAAACTAAGTTGTTTCCTACCAAGGAGGTCCTGGTCTTAAAAAATGACACAATGTGTTTCAAAGTTCAGGAACTGACAAGCCTATATGTTTGTGCATCTGCTCGACGACCCTTCTAGTAAAAGGGAATGACCTGCGTAGTCTTTCAATCCTTGGGAACATTTCCTTCCTCTATAGACTTTCGGTAGAGGAATAGTCATACAATTTCGAGCAGTAATAAATTTCATGTTGGTAAATATGCATTAAAACGTTACTCCCCATTATGCGTACACATCGTTCTACTTGGAACCCTTATAACGATGGCTGATTTCGAGTCTGTTTGCAATTGATACACAGCTGCATGAAGTGATATCTTTACTCGTGTTATTCATATTAAATTGTATTTGCTATATTGTTGTTTATTCGTGTAATAGAGATTATTACCAGCAATGCAAATCATTTATTTAAACTCCCTGTAATTAAAATGGAATGAAGCATTTAACCCACATTATAAACATTTCTGAACCAGAAAATTTACGTAAAGGCATATCAAGATAACATCGTACGAAACGCAGCAGAAAAACAGTCACTACTTAATGTAAATTACGAGAGTAAAATTTATATCGCAGGTCTCAGTTCCCTTTGGAACGCAACTAGGGTTCCGGATCACAATATTGGACGCAATTAGTTTTCATGCATGGAATATAACAAAATTAGCCACTCAGACCATACTTAAGAGTGGTTTCTAATTAAAATTATTCATTATTTGAATGAAATGTATCTCAATTAACAAATATTACTATTGTTTGACATCCTGTCTCGGAGTCAATCTATTAGCATTTTTCAGCTGATCAGATTATCAAAATCTGTTGAGCCTCCTTACTGTAATGTTCTATGATTGTGTGACTGTGTTATTCATATTAAATTGTATTTGCTGTATTGTTTATTCGTGTAATAGAGGTAGGTTGAACCTCATCGAAAATACTAACGCTGAATCGCAATACTATTTTTTTCCTTTCTTTTTAACCTTCACATAAAACATTTACCGTCTTTGAAGACGAATTAGTACCACTACACACAATGAAAAACAGAAATATATCAAATGCTCCTAACCCTTGAAGTAGAAAATAATCTATGGAAATATTTTTTACGGTTAAGTGACGCACATTTTGTAGAAACTACAAATCGAATTATAGTGGACGAGAAACCCCAATTTAATTCTCTTGCTATTGCATAAGACCAGAAGAAGAAAACTTCAGTTGATGTGCTCAGTTTTATTTGAGGATAACGTTTCGTCTGTAGAAGTGCCGTTACGGTGATCGTCTCATTTGCATGTTGCAGGGCCTGGCACGGTCGTGTCCAAACTTCTCTAAGAAGAAATTTTGTCTTGGGTGGGATAGCCCTGTACAACGTGTGCCAGAAGCCCAAGCCCCTTAGGGTCAGCACTGCACACCCGTTACGCCGAACTTCTCCAGGTTTCAAGGGCTTACTATTCCTTTGAAGGTAAGCTTCAGACTTAACAAGGTCTCTCTTGGGGCAACGAGCGAAGTTCGCCCTACGGGCGTTTCGTCGATGTGGAATCAGAGTTGCACATCCTAATTTATATTTTACTGATGGCATAGCTTAGACTGCAAATTTTAATTGTGCCCTGCGGGTGTCCCTGAAACATGAACAGTTCAAATTCTGTTAAATTCCACTTAAATATTACAAGTTATATTTCACTGTAGCGACGCTTATATCTGTGAACTGTAATATTGGTGTTACTGTTCGTATGACAAGACTCATTTTGGTTCCCTAGAGTGAACGGTTCTTGTATAATGAAATGACAGACACGCACATACATACACACACACACACACACACACACACACACACACATACACACTGAATAACTAACAAACAGGCAACCATCATCTCAGATTGTTATGTGTGTTATTAACTGGTGTGTGTGAGAGTGATCCTCTCTCCCCAGATTTTTATGCATGAGTGTGTGTTCTAGCGTGATTAATTCTGTGATAGAAAGCTACGATTTGCCCGTGTGTGTGTGTGTGTGTGTGTGTGTGTGTGTGTGTGTGTGTGTGTTTGGGTGGGTGGGTGGGTAGGTTAGACAGAGTGTGTGTGTGAGAGAAAGAGAGAAGTAGATGTTAAAAATTCAATGATAGTTTTTGTGGTTTTTGGCTATTACTAACAAGTGATGATATGATCTCTTACGAACATGTATGTTATGATTTTTTCCATTGATATTTTCTGTGTTTTTCAAACCAATATACATAAATTACTGTAACATGATCGAATTCAATGATTTTTTCTGTTTGATTTCTTTCTTTTTATAATATACCTACAGTATATTCACATTCAATTTTTCTTTCTATTTTAGTTGACCGACACTTTACTTGAAAGACGTCAGTGAGAACAGTTAAAGTTTGTAACCGTCCTCGCAATCAGAAATGGAATACTGGCTCATTTTAGCAAATACAAACTGTAGTAAAAGTGTTAGTTGTCTTTCACACCACCGCAGTTTAACTACTTTTTTTAATTTAAAAATAATTCCGTTTAATACAACATTTACGAAACGAAAGTTTAAATTTCGAGCTTAATTGCAGAATCAATGACGAAGATTCATTTGCCTTCTCATTCCAGTTACTAAGTGTTCAAACAGTCCAATAATTATCATGTCACAACATTGCATTCATATAACTCCAACTAATTCTTTGAAAGAACTCTGTCGTTCTACTTAAAAGTAAGAAACTAATTACGGCCTACAGAAAATACTGTTATTATTGACAAATTAAACTGTTCCAATCGCTGAAAATCTGCTGCATTAAGAGAACCATTTCTAATGCTTATTAACTTGTATTACTATTTTAAAGCGCAGTGAGACGTTGATTACGTATTTATGCGTGACGACTCCTAATCATCTCTTCCTATAGGAAGTAAAACACGGAAGAAACCTATATACAGTTTTCGAAGTAATTTTCACTAAGCATTGACTGATGTATGTGACCCTTTAAATGAAAACCGGACAAAAATGGATAAATAATTTATCAGATAAATAAAAAATTTTATTCCACAATTCCAAATTATAATAGAAATTTTGAACATCGTAATAGTACGAAAATATATGGGGAAAGTCTATTATATCTACAGAGTTTCTTTTAAGCATGAACGAAGTAGTACATGTTTTCGTGCTATAATGCTAAGTAACTGGTCACCTAAATGAATGAAATGATCCTGTAATGGTTAGTTTTAAACCAATTGAAGTGAAGAACCCTAAAAACTAAGGTAATTCTTTGTAGTGTCAAAATACACGGCACAACTGTGAGAGCATGATAGACAAAGCAAACGGAAATATGACTTGTTCGAAGCGTATCGACGTCCATGATAATCAGCCTCCAAAAGTAGGCAAAACTCACAGGGATTAACAGGAAGTGTATAAAGTATAAGTAAAGGGTTCCATCCGTACCTTCAACAACGTAGACCAAATGATCTTGACAGTGACTGGGTAGCAGCCATTAACCAAATACAAAATGAAGCCACTACTGAATTTTGCCTCATCATTCTCAAAATATTTCCGATAAATCCCAATACGATTTTCTACTTCAGGAGCCCTGTGGTCCACGAATTTCTGCGAAGTGGTTGTTCCGTAGGCAACCAAGAAAATTTGATATCGCTGGTGGTGTAATTTGCCTATGTCGTGTTATTCCCCTAAAATAGAAATTTTTGTTGTATCTAACCACATATCGCGCTTCATGCCAGTGTAAAGTTTGTTAAACATCGTCTTCATCATTTTCTCATATCATAGCAGAGTATACCGGTGGCAGTCTATTGGAAAATGATCATTGTATTAAAACTACTTTCAAAGTCGTTGCAGCCAGATGGTGCAAACAAAAATCCATATCAGGTAAAACCTAATTCCGGCGAAATGCAATGAACTCGAATAAGGATATCTGTCCTGCTGTACCGTGAACTAATTGTGGTCCATCGCTTGCCGTTGTTAAATATTTCCGACTGTGGACGCGTTACTTATACAGTGGAAATTAATACTTAACGGGAAGTGCCTTCGCTTTCCAATTACGAATAATGTATTGCGAGCACGCCAGACTCTAAATTTGTTCGCGTGTAATTTATTGATGCTGCTCTGCTAACTACGACGTATTGCATCAGAGCCGTGATTCGCATCTCTCTGTTCCTGGATGTCGTAGTAACTCCTATAGAATCCGAGTGGTATGCCTACCATATAGTGATGGCTGACAACCTAATGTCAGTAGCCGGGAATTCTAGGTGGTTAGGTTTGTCATACACTATTGACAATTATAACAGAGAGGGAAATCAGTCATGTCAATGCTGAACCATAAAGACTAGAGCGCTCTATAGCAATTACTAACCTCTCACTGTTGAGCCATCAAAGTATACGTGTACTTCTCAAAAAGTATAAAACATCACGAAAACCGCAGGTTGATGTAAGACGAATGCTAAAGAGGAAATCTTCTATCTTTGAGCCGTGAAATACTTTCATTAACACTTATGAACCTGTAAGGTGCATCTTTCATGCTGGTGATGAAGAATAACTCGTTTACGAAGGCAACATGAGGCATTTGATGTGCTGTGATCATCTGTCATCTACATTTGACACGACATCAATTTAACTTGATTTTGGCAACATCCCATAGCTTACGACTTGTACCACTATTACATCAGTAACACTTCCTGCGCATGCTTAATCGACGGCGGAGCTGCCGATTGTTTCATTAACCACGTAGCTTCTTCTTAGAGACATATACATCCAGCTGTGATAAGTTTGCAATAGAAGAAAGATAACTCTTTGTTGTTATCCAACAGTGTCAAATTGGGTTTTGGGACAGATGACACCTTAATGAGGTTGAATCCTTATTTTATCACACTAAATTAGGATGATGGTAGCACAAAATCTTGTAGATAACAGACTACTTATTCTTCCAGTACCTTGGCTAAATAGGGCATAATCTTCATATCTGATTTCAAGTGCCAACAACTAGTGCTGTATTTGTGAAACATCTTACTCAAAGTAAGCTCCCTATTAGACACATCCAAGAGAACCTGCAGATGTTGTAAACGCCATAAAGGGTACTTTTTAAATGATCGTCAAGGGATTGAAATATTATTTTATTATAGGAAACAGCCACTAACATTAGTAAACGGGCATATAGATTGTACGTAGAGACACATTCGCCGTCTTTTGGTTTCGCCTTATATCATGTCTGCTTTATTGCTTCACCTGTCTATTCTGTGTTGTTTACATGGTATTAACATGTCTTAAAACTCCACGTACGATAATTGAACTCTTAGGATGGTTATATCGGCTGCTGTTTATCGCAGAATAAAGGGTTAATCAGTTTGGAATAGTCCTTGATCTTGTGATCATTTTTATATCCACCAGAAGAATGAACATAGTGTAGTTGATCTACTGTAAACAGTCAAACTTTAATATTACACGCTTCCTGTAATCCAGCAAATTTAGAAAATTGGTTAGATTTTGTACATTCATTGTGATGAAGTTCGGCTTTCTATAGCTTATTAAAACAACATTTGTTCATGGTCTGTACGCGATAAAATTATGAAAAGTCATAATTTCCGGGATACCAGAACTGTGAATATTTAGGATGACCATTTATTTACTTTCTAATCATTGCTAACCGTCGAATGTTCGTAAGATGATATTTTCATACAACTTTTAAAATCTATCTTGTATATTCATCTGTCACTGATATGCAGTTGTTAAAATTTACCGTACATAATAAAAATCATGGAGACAGATTTTAACCGTTATTGCACCATGTGCCAGTCACATAACATTGCCCAAATTGTTACATTATATATTTTAGACTTTATTTCGCAACATAATAAATGCATTTCAAAACTTTAAACCGTTATACAAATACGCAGTAGAAACCACGATATTTCTTCGCCAAAGTGCCAACTGCATTACGAGGCTACGTTTCTTCCACTACGAAACCTACTATCTGAATTCAAGACACGTTCTTGGCAAAGGAAAAAAAAAACACATTTTACAGTTTTGTATTTTCACTTTTTGAACGCTGAATTTTGTTTTCGTTATTCGTCGTAGTACCTGTACATCTTCAAATTATCAGTTGCATCACTTTTTAAAGGTAAGTATATGGTGTCTGTTCCTTCATATCTAAAAGAACAGACACCACATATGTTTAATTAGGTTGAAGATAACCAATGATACTCTCTATAGTACGGATGCATACCATGTCTGAAGACGTACGGCAGCTGTGGTGGAGGTTGTAAATCTACGTACTGATGAATGGGCATGTGTGTGTGTGTGTGTGTGTGTGTTGTCTCAGTGTAAGTTAGTGTAGTTAGGTTGTAAGTCTAGGACTAATGACAACAACAGTTCGGTCCAATATTTTTAAAAACATTTTATTTTGTTACGGAAGACGGAGAGGTGTTGCCACCTACTGAGTGATAATGGGCGGGGTCTCTGCATCAGTAGTGTTTTTATAAGTGCAGACTTTGCATCTGAACGTAGGCATGCTAGGGTATCCTGTGTGGGCCCATTGATACTTGCCCTCAAGTGGCGCAGTGGTCAGCGAGGCTTAGTATGCAGAGGACGTGGAGATACCTGGCTGGACCACATTTTCAATTTTCTCTGTTGATCTTAGTTAGTGACGACTAGAAATTAACATATTTTATTGTTTCTTGAAGTTTTAGAGATTATACAAAGGTAAAAACACATTACAACATTACATAGACATCACGTATGTTTGATTTTGACTGATATGTAGCAGAGTCCGAAATACAAACAGTAATCGACATTTTATTTCGCATTGAGGACACAACAGTATCTCATTACTTGATTGTGCTATAGCCAGAAGACCATGTTGTGTGGTGTGTCCAATTTCGACCAAGCGGCCATCACGAATTATTTATCATCCATTTTTACTCGGTGAGGCTCACGCCTGGAATCTGAATGCCAATTTATGCAGGTGGACTCACAGACCCTTGCGGTTTCCATTACATTTACTTTTCTATCAGGAAACGTCAGCAATGCTCACTTGAAATTACTAAGGAGATAGTTTCTAGTAAGCAACTTTTCAGACATTGTGTTAAAATGAAAATATTTCTCGTCATCTGACAGACCGACTTCTTGTATTACGCAGTTAAGAAACTATTCTGACAAAATATTTCGTATATGGTACAGTCTGACAACTTCCTACAATAAATGAATGAATCTCTCTCGGTTATTGGTATATTATGATACCGTATACAAAAATAACATCGCAAATGCAGTAAGCACTACCGCAGTAATAAATTAGAACGTTATTCCTGAAGAGGTAGGTACCTTGAATAGCGACAATACAATAAGCGGTAAAATTTGATTACTTTTGTATATTTAGTTTTTTATGTGTAAAATTAGATCATTTCAGGGTGGCATAACAAAGATCTCCACGAGAAATGCAAGGTTGTGGTAAAGTGTCATGTCAAGCGATCGATCAAATCATCGCTACGAATGAGACAAGAAATTTATATTAATGAAATAAAAGGTTTCCGCTTGGTAGGCGATGTGAGATGTTTCTTTTATTAAACTTCAAAACGTATCGATATCATCCCTATGATGGGACATCATCAGTGCAGAATTGCAAGTCATCATGACCTGTGTGCTCTGCTTAAAACATTTTTATCAGTAATGTCATACAAAACATTTAAAAGGTCTTGCCGGTATTCTAGTGACTTGTATCACCAAGACCTTTTAAATGTTTTTATGACATGACTGATAAAAATGTTTTAAGCAGAGCACACAGGTCATGATGACTTGCAATTCTGCACTGATGATGTCCCATCATAGGGATGATATCGATACGTTTTGAAGTTTAATAAAAGAAACATCTCACATTGCCTACCAAGAGGAAATCTTTTATTTCATTATAATTCTGTGGTAGGCTGGCACAAAATGAAATCTAGTTACAAAAAATTGTATTAGATGTGACATACAAGAAAAAATTCGGAAGTGTACCACAAAAAGGAAAATAATAATGCACGTTTAAAAAATTCAATGTTGACTCTCGGTCTACCGAAGAAATCGTGTAGTACACTGAATCGAGGTTAATTCGATCAGTGCAAGGGCACACTCTACAAAACATACTGACTAAAGCAAGGTTCTGTACGAGAAACGTGACTGAATTTCTCAGATGTACAACTCCCTAAGGAATCGCTTTGAAAACTTTAAGATATGGATCAACTATCAGGATAGTGTGTATGCGACGTACCATCTGTGAGTAACTGTTTTAGTAATGAAAAAAGGGTTTTCCTGAATACGTGACTTAACTAGAACAATGTGGTGCCTGTGATAAGTAGTATCTAAGATTTATAATTGTCACTCATTATTATATGGACTGCATCAAGTTAAATTATTAATTCTTTAAATTGCGCTAAGTAGGTTAGGAGAATGGGGATGGAAGGTTTCAATAAAACGTGAAAATCACATTTTCCACTGAATTTCTAAGAAACTATATCTGAGTCAAAATATTGCCTACCAAACCACATCTGGATAATCCTGAACACTAAAATAATGAATAAAGAAGAGACTTTCAACACTAAATGTTATGCTTAGACTGTACGCCAATAAAACAATGCCACATGCAAATAGAGAAAATCATAGTTACACAGTAAATAACAAATTTTATGTTTGTAAATTCAGGTAAAATATCTAATGATGTCAGATTCAATCTTAAATTAGAAACAAAGGAAATGTACCATAACAAATGAAATATTTTATGGAAAGCATCTAAAATTCTGTTTTTTTAGAGGACCCACAGACCTAACAGTTCTACTGTTGATTCTGTCTATAGTATGTATGACCGTTCTCTTTTGAAGTACTATTACTGAGTTTACGAAATTATTTGGGAAAAATTACTAGAAAACAGAAAATGTAACCCCGATGTAACACCGTTCATCATCTAAGGAAATATCGAGAGAAATGGACATACATAAGATAGTACAATGATTTAATTAAACTACAGAAAATGAAACATATTGTTATAATTATCAGTAGGAATGTTGAATGAACTTGTTAGCGAAATATTATTCAATGAATATAAAATATTTACGAAGACCGAGCAAGAGATGTCAATACCTTTACCACGAAACGTTAAGAGCGAATGGTTTATACATTCAGAAAAGGTAAGAACTTACTGTTTATCAAATGTTTACCAAAGTGAAATGCTGATCACCGAAAAAGTTGAGAGAATCAGCATAATAAGCGATTTTAGGTGCCGAAATAATGTGTTTGTGTCGTGATCTTTGATGAAATTTCAATCACTGAAGTTCTCCTCCGAATGCACGTGTGTAAAGGGTAGTAACGGAGAAGTGTAGTAAACTGAAAAGGAGACAGAGAGATAGGAAGTAAGTAAGATGTTTAATATATCAAGGGTAATCGTCTTAACTATTAATAGGTTTATCCCACTATGAGACAATATGGTATGTGTCGCCTATGGAGGGAAAAACAAAAAAACAAAAACAAAAATGAATCGTGATTTTACCGAGGCATGCAAGTCTGTGCGAAGTGAAACGTGCAAGTCTGTGCGAAGCAAAACAAGAGCGACGTATTTTGCCAGTGTTCCAAAAATATTGAAATCGCTTGGTTAGAGATAGGGACACTATGGTACGCAAGGGCACACCAGCAATGTAGTTGAAAGAACCTAGTTACACGACAGCACGTTGACAAATTTAGTGAATATCCTAATGACACTTTGTTTCGTCCATCAAAGTGTTGAATAACTGCTGGATACCAACAAAGAGCTCATCGGTATGTTCGACTCAATTAAATTTAATTACATTTTGCACTCCACAGATTTACATTATTCGTTTAACAACGATCGGAAAATTGATCCAGTTTTTGAGTTCCGCGTCCATATGTATCGACTACTTCATTAACAGTTTCCTACTAGGATCTGTGTGATCCATCGTTGTCAAAACTCGTCCCCCTACCCTGCGCTCCCCTTGCGTTCATCCTTATTTCAGTTTTTCTGGTGTTGCCGATGCGGGCTTCGGCACAGCATCACACACGTCTATGCAGCTTTGAATAAATTATTGGTCATATTTCACTACAGCTGGACGCGACTTGCATTTGCTGAATATCGGGCCAGAAAATCACGGCGAATATGTGTGCAATTTGGGTGCATTTGTAACGGTTCATTTCCTTCACGAGTACCTGGTGATTTGATTTTCCATTCAGCAAGAGTAGCGCACGGCGGGCGAGGGCTGCGGGTGCAGGCTCAGTGGAAACTCAGTATCGTACATCGCCCGTGAAGCGGACACCACGTAACAGTGCAGCGAGGCGAACACGTTCGACACGTGCCATGCTGCTGCCGGGCACTCGGAGACCAGTATGACGAGTTTTCCATTCAGGCTGAGATGCGGATAATCGGATTTCCTGTTACATTTCCTGTTACACACATATCAACCAAATCATTGCTTACACTAAAAGATAAAATTTTAAAAAAGGGCCAACCCCTTTCACTCTCACGTCTGCTCTTCCACATGTCATTTAAATTGAGGCTCAAATCATCGAAACACTAAAGCGTTTCAACTATTATCCAACAGAGGCAGCAGTCACACACACACAAACCTTACGCGCATGGTCAATATACACACTGTTATGTTGATAACATATCATAAATAACTGAATGCTTAAAAGAGTTAAAGCTACAAAACGGTGAGACGGATAAACTAACACGTTCACAAACTGAAGCAATGCAAATAAAGTAAAGGGAAATCTTGTCCAAAGGTAGTAAACTTACAGTCGTTAACACATCAAAAGAAATCCATACAAAACATGTCGTATATTGACAGTACAGAAATCATAAAACACCAAAATTGGTATGAAAAATTTAATTGTGGTATAACAAACGGCGCAATACAATAATATAAACTGAAGAATTAAAAAAAAATATTCGAGAAAAAAGGAGACGGGCTCCAAAATCACACTTCAGGAGGTCCTGATGTTCATTAAAACATACCTGAAGAGAGTTATAAATGTGAGGGTGATATTTAAGTCCCTTTCCAATCATATCAGACGAAGCACCTCCAACCACATACATCAGCTTGTAAGACACTTTTAGACCGAGTTAGCTACTGAAAGTAAATTTTCAGGTTGTGTGTGTTATCAATGAAGAAGGCAGATTGGTAAACAAGCACATTCAATAATGTGTGCAGTTCCTTCACATTTAACACTACTGTAGATGAGTAGTATCACCAGTTATTACCAGCAATGCAAATCACTTATTTAAACTCCCTGCAATTAAAATGGAATTAAGCATTTCACCGTCATTATCAACATTTCTGAGCCAGAAAATTTGCGTAAAGGCATATCAATATAACATCGTTCGAAACACAACAGAAAAACATTACTTAATGTAAATTACGAGAATAAAATTCCTGTCGCAGGTCTCAGTTCGCTTTGGAACACGCTGTATAGATATAGCTGTGAACGCTAAATAATAGCATCTAGGGTTCTGAAACACACTATTGGCCGGAATTAGTTTTCATCCATCGAATATAACAAAATTAGCCCCTCTGACCATACTTAAGAGTAGTTTCTCATTTAAAAATTTCATTATTTTAATCAAATGTACACTTAATTAATAAATATTACTATTGTTTGACATCCTTTCTGGGACTCAATCTATTAGCATTTTTCAGCTGATCAGATTATTAAAATCTGTTGATCCTCCATACTGTAATGTTCTACGATTGTGTGATGTCAGTCATTTTATTGTTTTTTAATGCAGCAAAATACAGTTTGCCTTATTTTAAGCGCCAGATGATGATGAAGTGGTGCGTCGAAACTGGTTGCCAGTCAATAACAATATGAAAGTACAGCTGACAGTGTTATTATTCATTGATATTGAAACTCGCTCGCTGTATTTTTTGTCTGTTAACTAGTCGTGTTTGTGATGTTAACAATTGACTGCTTGCTCACAAAATCTAATTACGGCGATATTCACACAGCGGCGGAAGTATACAGTTCCCTTAAGCAAAACTCTGATTCTATAAGTTAAGCAAACAGTCTACCTTCACCGCAATCTTTAGAGGAAACTGCACACAATTAAATAATGATCCGCACTCATGGATCTAAGTCAAAAATCATGAATGTTGGCAACGGGAACGCATATAATGCTACAGAAGGGAGCAGAATCACAAGATACATGAACAAATTTCCCCACATTAATCCAAAATAAATGATGAGGAGAGAATTTAAATTACCACAAAAGGATTATAATTTAACAAATTAATTTATTATTCAAAACAACAACAACAAGGGGTGGGAAGACCACTTTTTTAAAAATACAATAAAAACACGCCTTTCAAAATATTTAAAATATCTACAGTTACATGGCCCTAAATTTGCCCACCTGCAAAGTTGAGTACAGGTTAATTATGATCACGTTTCACAGGCGGGAACGGAGGAAATGCAGCACATTCACACACAGCTTCATACGCCAAGCAATGCAGGTACTTACCAAGCACCTGACACCAACACACCAAGACGACAGCCAAGCAATATGGAGAATGCAGATCGAAGGTTCACTCGCGCACAATGAAACAGTACTTGGCTTCCATAACGTGTCAAGCTAGTGGCTTAGGCTCATGATAAACTATCAGAAACAAACGCACTTTGTTTAAGACCACAAACTGCGGTGTACAGATGGATGTTATTGTTTCCCTAGAACTTCTAACTATACATTAAATCAAGATTTCATTAAATGATATCTAAATGCGGTCGCTCTGGCGTTCGTTTATCACAGGGAGAAGATAACTACAGAAGGTTACAATGTTAGTTCAATACAGCACTCTACAAAAACGGAACACAAAATATGCAAAACTTTCACAATTTCAAAGAGAATAAGATCGCGAAATATATCGTGTAACCAATCTTTCTGGTCAGAGGACTGATATCTCTTAGATAAGCAAGGTTACAGATTGCTACTGCACAATACAGAGTTCGGTCACAAAAATTCAGAGAAGTGAAATAATTCTATTTCATGAAAATTAAAAACACGATAGACGTCGTGCAACGGTTCTTTCTACACAGAGGAAAAAGATCTATTTAATGGTAATAACCACGAGAGGGAACACGCTAATCGGCGCACATATGGGCCGACAATTACACAGATTACAAGTTAGAATGGACAGTTTTCGGGGAAAATTATCACGCTACACTCACTAGGAAACACCTTAGCAAATTAGCTATAGAATTATTAACCACTCATGTGCACTGAATGAGAGAAAAGCTGAAAGCTTAGTCTGATATCGTCCACGTGTTATGTCAACAAAGTACGAACAGTATAGGCACCGCGAATCCCCGAAAATATTAGAATTCAACTACGATAAGAACGCGAAAGTCATTGAACATATTTAAACAGGCGAAGAAATGATTAAAAGTTATAAAGTGCAAGAACTATGCTAACGAAACACCATCAGAGCATCGGAATCAGATTCCAGCAAAAATCGACATAAAATTAGCAATCCTGTAGGAAATTAAGCAAAATCTCACTACTATACATAGTGTAGCTGCTACTCCCGGAATTAAACTCGCAAAAAGGCATAAGTACGACTATGGAGCCTGAACTAAGTCGAGCCACGAGGCCACAGCAGAACCAAACCCAGAGGTACTTACCTACCAGGAACCAAGACGCGAATGAATAGCTCTCTTCACCACTGCCTAGCCTTTACCAAGGAGGAATAGTGGAGGGGAGCCCAGAGAGTGTCACCGTTGGTCAGGCAGGTAACGACGACACGAAACAGACGAGGTGCGCGTAGCACTTCCTAAACTTTCTTACATACAAAGTTACATTCATTCTATGGAAGCCAGGGCCAATACACACTAATACATATTTGGGGCCTCAAGTACAACATAGATAGAATTTTACATACAGATACAACTAAATCAATATATAATGCCTGGTATCTCGCATATTGCGAGTGGAGTGTCTTGCTACCCTTAAAAATGTCTGAAGCTCATCAAAATTTGTTCATAGGGAGTCAATTAAATGGAACACGTTATGTGGACGTGTTAAAATATAAAAATGTCCTGATATCAATTTTCATTTAATATGATTACCTGATTAGGCTCATCTCTGAGCCAATGTCAAATCTAAAATACAGAATAAAACAATACTATACTTAAAACAATATTAGGTATACAATAATAGAGGAATAACTTTCTTACAATTTGTTATATACATTCCATATTGGTCAATTTGTTAAACATTTGCCAAAAGACAATGTATCAATCGAAATACATCTTGATTGGTTTTATATGCCAACAAAATGCATTATTTGTTTATTTATGTTTTGTTTTTAATTATCTTTTGATCTTAGAAAGTAAAATACCTTGAATACTGATCACATAGACAAATCCTGTTAATCGAATACTTATTTGTTGTGGCCAATAAAAATGTACAATTGAGCAATGCCGATTAAAATCATTCAAAAGTATGAACTTTAAAGATGACACAACATTTGTATAAATCACAACAAATATTTGCTGCAAATAACTAGATTACATGATGGCTGATATTGAACTGAAAGACAGTTGACAGACTAATCATCTTAGAAAGGAATCTGCTACAAGGTGTTGCATTACAAGATATCGTAATTTTATTGAAATAAATACGTAATAAATATTGCAGGTGGTATTGCTATACAATGTGTAACTGCAGGAAGATATTCTGAGAAAACTGTACATTTCTTTTGATTGAATTCTTAGAATAATATAATGAGTGGATCATATTTCTTCCATTCGCATAGACAGTAATTTTTGTATAGTTATTATAACAAAGGTATTATCGTAGTGATTTACTAGTACTGATACTATATTTACAAGATAAATCTTGTCAACCAGAAGATAAATAGTTTCTGAAAACATTTACAATATGAGGTTAGGAAATAAACACCATATCAGCAGATGATAATCTGTCTGTACATATTAAAAATGCTATTTTTGTGAAATGTAAAAACATTGCGCGTAAAAACAGCATGATCAACCAAACAACAAAAGAGTATTTATTCATTTCTCAAGGTCTATGTTAAATATGAGTGAATAATATGAATGCTTTAACTATGGTTCAACAGAAAAAAATTGTTGCTTAATGATGCAAAAACTATCGACATCACGTGATACTACTATATGATAACACTTTCTACTGATTTCACAAACAAAAAATTCAACAGCCTGTTTTGGAAATTATCCATCTCTTACACATTCTTTAAGTAATTTGCCCTCAAGTAATTATCATTTGAGCACCTAATCGAATAACCAGCAAAAAGCATTATTTTGTTTCCTGCCGAAAACACAATCACAGTTTGACGAGATTTTGTAATCAGCTTTAGTTTGATCCCGCTTCCATGGAACTAGCAAACTACCTAAGCACTGTTAGCCTATTTCAAATAACGTGAGAAATTTCTGAAAATAATAAGAAGTGTTATTAAGTAGTCCCTAAATATAGTAACTTGTAGCTACTGTCACAGAAACAGCCAAAAATGTGTATCCAGCGAGACGGGTACCATGGACCAACGCAATTTCTACTTCACAGGTGACAACGGCACCGCAGGGTTAGCGGAAAGCTACGGAGCGCCTTTCTACATTACTGGAATATAATTCATAGAACAGACACGTCGCTACATAAAAGACCAAATTAGTTGCAATTTCTACGTGTAACGACTATTGAAAACCTTAGTTTGCTAAATGAGTGAAAAAGTAATCAGATCATTCACGAAAAATCTAGTGAATTTATTTTGAGGTCTCCAGTTGTTACATTGTAAACATTAGGAGTCAGCATCATCGTCATTGGAGATTGGTTATGCCTTTTAGCGTTCAGTCTGGAACATAGTGCGTCTAATTAAATTCATCTATGATCCCCTAATCAATGATAACATTGATGCCTCATCTGATGTTCATCCTTTTACTTCAAAAACATTCTTCATCGAATCTAAGCACTTTCGTCTTGGTCTACCTCGACTCTTGCCCTCCGGAGCCGAGATCACGAATCTCTTAGGTAACCTTGCTTCACCATGCGTGTGACATGACCCCACCATCTCAGCCTGTTCGCTCTAACTGCTTCAACCACTCGAGACGCAGCCATCAAATTACCTGCAAGGACTACCTGAGCACGCCTCCCGTCAGATACAAATTCCCAGCGTTACCTTTCAGACACTAATTCCGAACCCCTCCACACAAACGAAAGGGTCATAGCCGGTCATCGGCATATTATATAAATACCGTGTTCGAATTCGGGCTGGATACACATTTTCAGCTTTGCCCATTCGCAGTTCATGTCATATATTCTGTGAATACTGCAGGATCAGAAGTGACCTCTGCTTTTTGCTGTCTGAGATGCCCAACCTTATTACAGATTAACTGATATCTCAACTGTCAGGACCCATTACTGGGCTATACATACCTTATTGCAATTATACTGGCTTCAATTGCTTACCCTATGTAAAGTACTACAAACCACTGGGCGCTTACTGCTTTGACTCCTTAGAGGGCGACCTTGTATTCTCCGACTTCGTTTTCTTTCTCTTCCCATACCCTAACGTCATTAACAGCTAAACCATGTAACCCCATCTTACTTGAAGCCTCTGCCAGCTCTGCCGTCCTCCCAGTGTAGTCCCCACTGATAATAATAGTTCCCCATGTCATTCCAGATCGTTTGTCAAGTTGTATCTGTGGAGTCCCTGGTTTGTCAGACGTGGTTGAGGTAGAGCCTCCAAAGGTCCCAGACATTTTGCTCTGATTGTTTCCAGCATTGTATTGAAGTATCTGGGAAGCAGGTTGCTAGCCTAACTTACCCAGAGCCCCACTGGTTGAGGGACTAACCGGTGGATTTAGCAGTCTTTGCCGTCTGAGATACCCAACCTTAGATTAACTGGTATCCCAACTGTCAAGACCCCTTATTGGGCTACACATACGTTGCCTGTGGTTCTTTAAATAACACATGACTACAGGAACCCACACTATGAACCACATTAGGAGTAAGAAAGCGTTTCCTTTAGAGTACAGACATGGAAAAATCTTTTCTGGTATTACTGCAAGGAGACATCACATCTTCAACATATCTTCAAGCACGAAAACGAAGTGACAAACACATATCGCTTATTTCAAAACTTGAACATCCATGGAAAGTCTTCATAAGCTAGAAAACATAAGAACTTCTGTTACCAGAACGTAGAATAAGGGACAAATTACGCAAACAGTAATGTATTGGATAAATAATGTTCAAACTGTCATCCGGTCCACAAATATTGAAAGAGAAACAAGTTATCACCTACTGCTTGCAATTACAATAAATAAGCCAACAATGCTTTGCCTATAAAAAGGAACAATGTATACATTGAAAGCCTTTTAGCTTACAAAAAAAGAAATAAATAAATAAAATAAAAGACAAGTAGTTTCCCGAACTGAGTGTGATTCTGACATTCTATGCAGGGACTGTATACACTATTTATTTGAATAGAACCAACGACCTGCCTCAATATTCATACCTGCGTTGTAATGTCGTGACACTGATGATCATATGCTTCAAAGATTTGCAGAAACTATCCCTATGTTGACATCTAGAGTAATGGGTTTACTGTCGGATGTTTTTGTCGCTGTGACACAATATTTAGGCTGCGTAACTCGCTGCCTTCTTCGGCTGCTACCTGAGACTGACTTCTCGGAGGATCGTGTCCAGTATTTATACCCAGTACGTGCTGGGTGCTTTGTTTGCGGTCCGCGCCCACCTGGCGCTGTTAGTAAGCTGTTGTCCTTTCCATGGTGATCTGTCGGACGTCCGAATCCAGCTCTGACACCATATGTGGCCATGGGAGCTCTCTCAGGCCTGTCCCGCCTTGGGCGCTCCGTTCGCGGTCCGCGCCCGCCTGACTCTCCTCCTCATCCCTGGTGTTCCAACGGATATCTGCGCCTGGCTTGTTCACCTTCTGTAGTCGTGGCAGGTGTCTGAATCCCGTCACGCATCAGGCCCTCCGCTACCGGTCCGCGCCCATCTGGCGCTGCTCGCTGCTGAGGAGCAGTGTGGCGCGGATCGCGAACGGAGCGCCCAAGGTGGGAGAGGCCTGAGAGAGCTCCTACGGCCACATGTGGTGGCTGAGCCGGACACAGACGTCCGACAGAGGACCATGGAAGGAATAACAGCTTACTAGCAGCGCTAGGTGGGCGCGGACCACAACATAGCGCACATCGCCTTCTGGGCATAAATACTGGACACTATCCTTCAAGAAGTCAGTCTCAGGTAGCACCTGAAGAAGGCAGCGAGTTATGTGGCCGAAATAATGTGCCACAGCGACACAAACATCCGACAATAAATCCATTACTCAACATGAGGTGTTCGCCAGGAGGACCTCAAGAGATATATCCATATGTTGCTGATGGATTACCATGCTAGATTTTAGCTCAAAGTGTATATTAATTTCCAGATGGCCAAACATCTGAACTGTCTATTTCCAGTTTCAAAATCCAAAAATGTATATTATAGTAATCGCTCATTACTGACAATAAAGTGTTGTGCGAAAATTGGCATTGTTGTCTCTTTAAAGGGTCTTAACGGAATCGTTTCTTTAGTCATTGTGTTGTGATGGCTCTGTCCTATTTCAGATTCATGGGGATCAGGATTCACAGTCTATTTATGAAAATATCATTAAAATTGTATAAAAGTTTTCAAAACATAGTTTTCGACTTTCGTCTAATTGAGGTGTAAAAACAGAGGACGCCAATTTGTATATTGCGATTCTCTTTTGGCAAATTATGTCACAAAAAGTTTTCTCTTTTCAAGAAAGGTCGTACCGGTCTGGATAAGTGTGATAGGTCATAAACTACGATGAGTTGGCCCTCGATATACACGAGTCGGAAGGTGAAAGTAGGAGTATTGCGCGCTGTGCAATTTCAAAGTATCAAAATTCAAATGACAGACAATTAGGCATTTTTTCTTGAACGGCATCAATTCACTCATTTAGCACAGATATAATGCTGTTATTGGTAAGGAATTGTGATGCCTATATTATACCTTACTAATAAAAGGTTTAATGACACACTCCTAAGGATACTCAATGGTATTTTTAATATAATACTTTGTATCTGACGGTTAGGAAATGATGTGGAGTTCTCTTCGTCAGTGTGTGCCCATCATAGCAGGTATTTATTGCCGATTACCTTGTTGTCGAGATGTAGAGAAAGTAACTGTCTAAACTACATCAAGTGTTATTACAGCTAACAATAGTATTCGAGACTTCGTTCGGGAAATCATTACTCACGAATTTATTGTTCTGACCTTTGGCCCTTTACGGTTTACCTATTCCATGCCTTATCGAACAACTTTCACAAATTGTTTCCTGCAGGAATATGCATTCCAATCCTAGCTAAATGCATCTTATACTGCAGATGTAACAGGTTTATAGAGGCGTGGAATCAATTAACTTCTTGATAATTGCGACACTGTTTCAGATTGTAAGAGAAAACAAGTTATAGATGCTGAATTTCTCTGATATTTACTGTCGCAATCAAATAAACTATCGGAAACTGCTAATAGTAAAAATTCTATAAACCTGCGACGAAAGTGTAATAAACCTTCATATCTGTATGTAGAATTAATAAGATGTTATTCATGCTGGATTTGGAAATGGTCTGTGTTCGTTTGTCCCAAGTCAAACAAACTAAGCGAATTTGGCATTTCATAGCTGCAAATTTTTTATTAATTTTTCGAACGGACTGTGTAGTGCTATCACAAAACTGTAAAAACAATAATAATAAAAAAGATTGGATGCACTGCATCAAGGCCGTGTGCGTGGGGCAGAGCAGTCTTCGTTTCAGAAGCACATGTGTTACCTCTCGGCCACTGAATCGCTGCTGCTATGTTTCCACTGCTTACTGGAGCTTTACTGAACGTGAAAGACGAGATTAGTTATATTTTCCACGAATTATGACCTCCTTGGACTTAAGAACAGAAACTTAAATGACGACCTCATACCTTTAAATGAAATACTGCAGTTTTCTTAAGCAAACTGAAATGGATAAATTAATGAATTTGTTAGCTTATTTGTATTTATTAATGCGTCCACACTGATATTGTCAATTGCCTGTTGGGGTAGATATTCAGCTATTTATATGGTGTCTTCATTAAGTAGACATTGTCTATAGTCTTGACACAAAATTTATTGACAATGATGACCGGTTTCAACTCATTTCTGAGTCATCCTCGCCTACTGTGTCTTGTAAATCAACCACATAGTATTTAAAATTATGTTTCTGATTTGTAGCTCCATGAACTGTTTAAGATAAGTGAGCCACATTGGTGGTTAACACAATATTGAAGTACAGTATGGTGATAGCCACCATGTGGCTCACTTATCTTAAACAGTTCATGGAGCTACAAATCAGAAACATAATTTTAAATACTATGTGGTTAATGTACAAGACACTGTAAGTCAGGATGACTCAGAAATGATTATTTTTTGTTACAATTCTTCAAAAATATTTTAACCAACTAGTACCATATATGTTCAACATCCAATCTGCATTTCTTCAAATGTTAGGACTGATGAACCCGTAGTTAATTCCCATAAGCTATACAAACATTTGAACATCAAATGTTATACTGCATTTTTTGTCTTCCATAAATTATCATTTAATGATTTTAAGGTTATACGGTCTGATGGCAGATACAACTATTGTCAAACAAGAAAACTGATCCGAGGATGATTCAGAAATGTGTTGAAACCGGCCCTCATTGCCAATAAATTTTACGGTTAAGACTATAGACATTGTCTACTTAATCAAAATATTTATACCACATCCTGACAACATGTCAACATATATGGTATCTGTTCATTCGGGCATGTCCGAAAAGAACAGACACCATGTAAATAATTGTATATCTGTTCCAGCAGGCAATTGAGAATACATTGCGGACGCCTTAATACGCTCGATCGCTTGCAGAAATCCAGTATAGGCTGTGAGCAAGTGGAATCAAATTGGCAGAGGGCCTTATGATCGTAGTGTGCTACAAGGTGAAAATTTGGGTTGGAAGGGTGTCTTCATAGCCTTTTTGATAGCCATGCGCTCTGTCAGAGGATTCTACGTTCTCTGTGACAATAATAATAATAAAGCTGAGAACACATCGAACAACAACGAACTAAAGCGAACAGCGACCGCGAGGAACAGAACTACACATAGAGGGAAAAAATTCATCTTTGCTGTTGGATTTATTTCAGTGCCCTGAAAGCGTCGAATGTTTAATGATTTCGAATTAGGAGAACAAAAATATTGAAATTCACATAATGTATCAAGAAGGAGTCAATGGCAAACTGTAAACGTGGAAAATGTAATTGGAATACCTGAGGAAGAAGAAATAAAGAATGCTAAAATATTAGGACTTTGCGAAACAGAAATCAGTAAATGAAAAGTTAAAGAAAGTGAGATAAAATTTGTTTTCTATGTCTATAAACTGCTAGGGTCATCGGTCCATAGGCATATAGACTGCTTGAACTAGCTTACACTAAGGAACACACACGCCCATATCCGTGATAAAGCATGAACCTTCGTCGAGAGCGGCAACACAATGAAACATGACACCATTCTTGCGTGGCTCCTAGTAATCTGTAGGCACTAAATTTATTTTCAGACCTGCCCAAAGATTCATCAACAGGTATGACCGTAGCAACCAGCATCGTTGACAACTGACGTAGCACGCCCAATTTATGTCACAGTTCTCGAAAGGATCTTCCCACCCCTGGGTAGAATGCAATTTGACCGCTTTCAAAGTCGGTCAGTTGACTGTAGGACGCAATGGAATGGCAACGGGCCCGGTGGTCTTGGGGTAAAGCGCTCGGCTGAAAAGCCTAGGGTCGCGTGGTTGAAACGCGGTCGGACCTCGGATTTTTTCAGTCTGCGCTTTAACGCATCCTTTACTAATTAACGATGTGAAGAGTCGCCAGAAACGACACGTGGTTCGGATTCCACGATAAGCTGTAGGTCCCCTTTCTCCGGTTGGATAACTGGGGTAGGCTAGGGACACGCAAGTCGCCGAAGTAGCGTCCAATTGAAAGACTTGTACTAGCCCAATGAGTCACACGAAATTATTATTATTATGTGGAAAGGCACCTGTTTGTTTTAAATATATTGGTTACATATTGTAATTTGTGAGATACAGTGCGATATTTTTCTAACTCTTTCTTGAGGTTTACATGCCATTTACTTATTACGAGGCGCCATGGGTCTGACTTAATAGTGCAAAAAGACATTCTCGTTGGCCTCTAAGACTGTGTGTGATCACCTCAGACAGCCAACACACCTGCATACCTGCGTGGCCTGGGCAGTGTGAGGTTATTATTCAGCTCATGATGGACATTTGGCATTTCTTCAATGTGTGCAAAATCCTGCTCTGCAATCGTTGTGGGAGGTGCTGGCTACATTATGCCAAGTGCATCCCAGTCATGTTCAATCGTCTTTCAGCCAGATGAACGAGTCGGCCACTCCATTCGTTCATCAGCTAGAAGCAAGTTGTCCACCAGTGTAGCTGTGTGCGGACGATCGTCACTATCCACCAGAAGGAACCCATCTCCTATGGCAATAGTGTAGGGCACAACAAATCGTCGAAGGATCTCGCCTGTATACCTATGAGCAGTCAAATCGCTATTCTTAAAGACATAGAGGTCCATAAGTTTGCCAATACTTACTCCTTCCCACATCATTCTCCCACCATCATGATATAGTGATGTTTCCTGCATTGAAGCTGAATTTTTCCTAGTTCCATGTACTCCACAGATGAGGGAACGACGATTGTCCAGCTGGACACAAAATAGGTCACAGTATCATTCGTCCTGACTCCAATTCTGATGCTCCCCCACCCAGTTTCTGCGTGATAAACGTTTTGATTTTGCCCGTACTGTTGCTGCCTGCAATTGAGTTGCATTCAGCCTCCTGTCTGGACTAGCTGTTGACCGGAGATAATGGTTATCTCTTGTTGATTTACACGTAGACGACCTTTCTTCTTGCCTTCCTTCAACGACTCCTATTGTCTGAAAATACCTGTCCAAGGCCTGTACATTAACCTTTTAGACATTACAATCAATATTTGGAGCCACCTGCCTCTGTGTCTACTAAACTTCCTACATATTTGTCGCCGCGGTGGAGTGGACGAGCGATGTACGGATCCTTGCAACAGACGCGCGTCTGCTCGCCTTCGGAGATTTGAGCCCTCCCTTGGTAATTGTGTGTGTGTGTGTGTGTGTGTGTGTGTGTGTGTGCGCGCGCGCGCGCTCATCTGTGTGTGCCTATCTGTGTTTTGTCCTTAGGTTAGTTCAAGTTAGTATAAGTAGTTTGAAAGGCTAGGGACTAATCTATACCTATGAATGTGAATGTCTGTTCGGTGTACGTTTATCACGTCTGAACCACAAGACATAAAGAACAAAAAATTTGTAAAGTTACTAATGTCTACGCGGGAAAGGCTTTAGGCACGGTTTTATGCCGATCGGATAACTATTTATCTATATATATTAATGTGGATGTCTGTTCGGTGTACGCTTATCACGTCCGAACAACAAGACGCAGGGACTTAAATATTTAGTTAATAATTTATACCTGAGGAAGGTTTTAGGCACGGTTTTATAGCGATCTGATAGATATTTAGTAATTTGAAAAATATAACGCGAAATGCGGAACAATAATTACTCTTTGAAAATGGTTTTATTGGTTGCATTGTTGTTTGAGGGTTGATAATGATAAAAGGGTGGAGTATATTGGGATGGAAAGTTATCGATGTATATAAAATTATACGTGTATGTGTGTGTGTGTGTGTGTGTGTGTGTGTGTGTGTGTGTGTGTGTCAATATTTCGCTCTGCAGCGAAATCTACAGTAAGCAAACAAATGGTCTGTGTGTAATTCTTGTCCCAAGTCTCCCGTTGTACACGATAGCAGTTCCATGCCGATAGCTATAAGGGGGTGGAAGATATGGTGGTTGAAAGTCGTAAAATTATTTTAAAAAAATCGAAGGCCAGCGATGACGTTTGCGACTCTATAGCAGGGAGGTTACATACAGCGAAACGTGATGCCACAGACCATATCTTTGGTCTATGCGTGCTACAATGTCTTCAGCTCTTTCTGTGTAAGGATAAGCATACGAATAAGGAAATATAAGAATAAATAAATAAAGCAGTGAAAAAGACATTTCTTTTAATACATCTCTTTAAAAAATCGATTTTACGTTTCGGGCATTACATCAAGTGATCGATCTGTGATATTATTACAATCATTATTGTTGAATTTCGTGATTGGATTCTTCGAAACGAGTGCATTTTTACGTGTGATTTGATCTAGACTACTTACTATCCTGATAAACGGTAAGTGCATAGACTTCTGCAAACTGATATGAATATTTTTCAGTTCCGCTTTATCAGTGCTATTTCCTCAAAAATGTGTGAAATTAATTACATTAATTTAATTGTTATTTAAACTTCGTTTCTTATATACTCTCCAATAATATTTTCAGAAAGAAGGAAACGGACAGAGAGAAGGCATAGGAGAAGTACTAACACAAGGCAGGAACAAATAAATAAATACTCGGGCAACGCCGGGTTTTCAGCTAGTAACCATATAAGCCTCTTAAATTTAGATGCGTTTGAACATTTGATTATTTTGTCAGCAGTTTATTATGTCGGAGACATTTTGACTGAACGAAGGCGGTACCATTCTCAATGGTTTACAACAGGAGAATATAACATTTTCTCCCTCGGTGGTGGAATTCGGTTCACGTAAACAGTTGGAGCGCACGTGTAGAGCCGCTCCGCCACGCCTGCGCGCTGACTTGGGATAAACAGATGAAGGAATACCGAGAAAGAGAGAGATAGAGAGAGGGGGGGCAGCGCGGACCCTTTTGAAATTCGGCAGCTGTCGCCGGAACAGATGAAAGCGCGCAGATAAGGGCCGTAAGTGAGAAGGCGCGTCGCGCAGATCGATGCGGATTGTCCCTTTCCCTGCGCGCCCGATTCGTTGGCCCACTTCCGATCGCTCCTGCGGGGGCCCCACGGCCCGGCACGACGCTGCGTTTCTCATGTCGGCTCCCACGCGCCTCCCAGTGACGAACTGATTCGCCTCAGTTCCGTCACGATTTCAATCAACCAGTGAAATGTGAACGCTGAGCGACGATCGACACCAGTTTCCACAGAGTTTCATTTTGTCAAGCAAGAAAAAGATCGTGTAATCCTACCTCACAGAATGAAAGAAAAGAAAAGGGGTAGCAGTCTGTAAAGGATAGCCTACGAGAAGCGCCTTCGCCTCGAAAATGGAGGAGTCCAAGTATGACTACCTGCACAATTCTATTGGTGTAACCAGTCCCTCAGAGGTATTAAAGTCGCTGGGAGAGCCAGCCATGACAAACCTATTTCACCTGGTGTGTAAGATGTATGAGAAAGGCGAAATACCCTCAGACTTTTAGAAAAATGTAATAATCCCCATTCCAAAGAAACAAGGCGTATACAGGTATGAAAATTACCATTAGTTTGATAAGTCATGGCTGCAAAATTTTAACACGAATTATCTACAGGACAATGGAAAACCTGGTAGAAGCTGATCTCGGAGAAGATCAGTTTGGATTCAGGAGGAAAATAGAAACGCGTGGTCAGCACGGGTAAAATATAAGGAAAGGAGAGTTATTTACAACTTGTTCAAAAGCCAGACCGCAGTTATTAGACTCAAAGGGCATGAAAGAGAAGCATATGTTAGGAAGGGAGTAAGACAAGGTTGTAGCCTTTCTCCTTATTCATGCGGTGAAGGAAAGCTAGGAAAAATTTGGAAATTCAAATGTTTGTATAGTCTATGGGACTTAACTACGTGGTCATCACTCCCTAAACTTACAAACTACTTATGAACTACTTACGAACTAGGACGGCACAAATATCCATGCCCGAGGGGGGATTCGAACCCCCGACCGTAGTGGCCGTGCAGACCGTGACTGGAGCGCCTCAGTCTCCTCGGCCACCGTGGCCGGCGAAAAATTTTGGAATAGGGATTAAAGTTCAGTGAAAAGAAATGAAAACATTGCGTTTTGCTGATGTCACTGTAATTCTGTCAGAGACAGCAAAAGGCCTGGAAGAGCAGTTGAGCGTATAAAATGAACATTAATAAGAGCAAAACGAAGAAAATGGAATGCAGTCTTAGAAAATCAGGCGATGCTGAAGGAATTAGATTAATTAGGTGAGATTTGTTACTTGGGTAGTAAAATAACATATGACACTCGCAGTACAGAGGATATAAAATGCAGAATGGCAATGGGAAGAAAAGCATTTTTGAAAAAGAGAAATTTGCTAACATCGAAAGTTAATTTAAGTGTAAGGAAGTCTTTTCTGAAGACATTTGTGTGGATTGTTGCCTTGTACGGGAGTGAAACATGGACGATAAACAGTGCGGACAGGAAGAGAATAGAGGCTTCTAAAATGTGGTGCTACAGAAGAGTGCTGAGGATTAGATGGGTAGATCGCATAACTAATGAAAAGGTACTGAACAGAATTGGTGAGAAAAGGGATATTTTGCATACCTTGACAAAAAGAAGGGATCGCTTGTTAGGACACATTCTTAGACATCGAGGTATCGTAAATTTAGTATTGTAGGGAAGTGTGTGGAGTAAAAATCGCAGGGGGAAACAAAGAGACGCATATAGTAAGAAAATTCAAATGGATGTGGGTTGCCGTTCTTATGAGGAGATGAAAAGGCTTGTTCAGGATTACGGTGGAAACCTGCATCAAACCAGTCTCCGGACTGAAGACCATAACAACAACAAACAGTCTAACTAGAACATTTCCTGATTGGCTAAAATATGCGGATATTAAACCTCTATTCAAGATAGAGATACCATCATACTACAGAAAGAGATACCATTATACTACAGACCGATATCACTTTAGCCAGCATTCTCAACTACTTGACGAAAATATAACGTTTTTACCATATCACCGATTGGATTTATAAATGGTTCCGACTTCGAGAAGGCTATTTACACGAACAGTGAGAATGTACTTAAATCATTTGGTAATAAATCAAAGGGAGTGGGTATTTTCTGTGATTTGACAAAGGCATTTCACTGCCTGAACCACAACATCCTATGGTGCATGGGCAAAACTGCAAAATCGTTCAAGAAAAACCTCGCTAACAAGTGCATGGGACGAGTGAATTAAGCTATTAGTCATCATCCTATTAGGAAGAAATTACATGTGGCCATTGCTTTTTATTGTGCACATAATGACCTCTCATCAGTTTTTAGTGTATATACCCTAGAAAATCTCGCTTTTTTGAATAAATGAATTGTTCGATACCACAAATGATCGTGGCATTATGCCCTAATATTCCGTGTTTGTATTATATAAGCATTTTAAGGCACTTCTGGCTGGTCACATAATCACTTTAATTACTTGGGTCTTTTAATGAACTAAATAAATAAATTATTGAAAGTCGTAAACTTAATGTTGAACAATAATGTAAACATATATTAACACTGCGCTAATTGTTATTTACTTACGATCTTTTGTATTGTTTGTTTTGATATGTGAAAATCTATTATTGCATCTGTCATAATTTTGTGTACCTTTATGTAAAGCAAGATTTATTGATGTTTCATGAACAAATTTATCAAATAAAAATATTGTAACTTCCGTGTTCTAGAAGGTTCTAGAAATTAGAATATGTATTAATACGCGCGAATTGGCGCGAACCCAAGTAGTAATAACTTGGCCTTCAGTCAGTATGAGTTAGTTGCAGAGTTGTGAAGTCAGTCTAAAGTTAGTAATAAGTCAGTCAGTTGGAGAGTTTGTATCACTTTGTCCGTCAGTATGGGAGTTTGTGGTGAAGCAGTCTTACTTTTGTCATTATGTAACAAGCTGTCATCAAGAATGATAAATAAATGTTTAAAGTGAATCCTGTCATGTGGAAAGTTTCCATAAGACGCCTTAAGAACCCGAAGTCCTAATATTATTTTCATGATGATTTAAAGGCAGGCAAGAAATTTAAACATCTACCACTGAACAACCGAAGGTGATGTGTGGAAAAATAATGGTTTTAGTATAATGGTAGTATTATTATACATAAAAAACTATTATAAGTTACAGTGCGAGAAGCGCAGTTAGTTTTGTTTGCAAGTGATACAAGTATTGTAGTAAATAGCATGTCTAGCATAGTTCTAGAAAGGTCTGCTAATCATATTTTTATGATCATCAATATATGGTTTACAGGCAACTTATTGATATTAAACGTTGAAAAGACTCTCTACATTCAGTCCAGAACATGTAAGAGGTTTCCATCTAGCATACGCATTAATTATGAAGTAGGCAAGATAGAAAGTGACAGTATTAAATTCCTGGGATTAGAACTTGGTAATAAATTTAGTTGGAGGGTGCCCACTGCAAACCGGCAGAAACGACTTAACAAGTCTCTGTTTGCAATTCGACATATAGATAAAAGTGCTTGCATACTTTCCTTGCTTTCCTTGGCGTGACTATTCAAATCAGAGTTTTCAGAGGCCAAATGCGTGCAATAGCCTACGTATAACTTGTGAAGTAAAATCACGGTAATCTAGTGCAAGCCTCTTGAAAATATTGGGTATACAAACTACTGCCTCTCAGTTTATTAATTCGCAAACGACATTTGTCGTTAATGAAACATCCCTTTTTTACAACTAACAGCTCAGTTCATACATGCAATAATAGGAAGAAGAAATACCTATATAGTGACTAAAAGGCACTTACTTTAGTTCTAAAGGGGTCCACTACTTAGGAAAACACATTTTCAACGAATTACCAGTAACGATAAAAATTTAAATACATATATAAGCTTGTTAATATAGATATAAATATTGACATGTTTATCATCCAAGAGGATCTTCTAAATAGGGAAATTTTAGAATGAATAACTAATCTAATCTACTTAATAGCGTATTGGTACTTTGCTTCTAAGACGCATTTCTTTCTGCAATTCATGCGATGTGTTAATAGAGTAGATCTTTTACCGAGATTTATTACCTGTTTCCTCATATTATGTCACTTTTCACATCCTTGCACTAATGCAGTGTATTAGTTCAGACCTAAGACAATGGTGCAGTCGTTTCTCCGTATTACTGTGCAGTCATGTCGGTAGTTGAGGACCATATTCACAAAATTTAGTAATTACAAAAAGAAAAAGTTTAAGGAAACATATTTTATTGAATTACTTGAACAGTATAGTGTTTCCAAAAAATACGTTACCCAAAGTAGCTCTCAGAAAAAGACTCCCCACTATTTCTGTCCCTTGACCGCTTCCTCATTGGCCGATCGCCAACCTTTAAATAAAAGGCTTCCATCTGAAACCACTTCCTTACTAATATCACATTATTTTAATACAAAAGAGACTGTTTATTAGTATTACATAAAGTTTGAAATAAATAAACATATAAACCAGCTTCCATTAGCTGCACCGCTAGTTTCACACAATATTTACGTAAATTCCTGACAATTGCACAATAAATCGACACGCTACATTAAAAAAATGATAGGTAAATTACGCTGCTTGCAATTTCAGTGTTACTGTGGAGAATATGATGATCTTCTTATATTTACATTATCAATTTATAACAGTTGATATCAGTCGTTAAATAAATGTAAAAAAATGTGGCGCTTTCAAGACGATAGCTAGGAGGAATAAGCTATCACATAGACAAGAGTTTGCTGAAATTCCTTGACGCATTCATAAGTTCGTTATTTTCAGCTTGATTTGTCTATATTTTGATGTAGTAGACATAAAAAATTTGAAATTTTCAGATATCGAAATTATATTTAGAATCATGAGCTGTGCATAATTATTCAGACATTCTAGATGTCTTAAAGGTTGACAGTAGATGATTTTATAGATTATTTTTTTTCTGATTTACTGAAGAGCTCTCACATGTCCACCAGAAATCCCCTTAAGAAACTCTCAGCTATCAGCCCTCATTAGTTTTGAGTACAAAGAAGGGGCCTTCTTCAGATTTCCGCCAATTTGGATAAACCACCAACCGGATGCTTGGCTTAACCTGATACTAATTGCCTGTCTCGTAGCTGATCTAACAGCTTATCGTGTCCACTGTAGGTTCTTTATCTTTCCAAACAGTATCATTTCTTGTACAAATTGCGTGACTCTCCGGACATTTCTTCCGAAAAGTCACAAGTACAGCAATACGTGCTTTCACGCCTCACCTCATCACCCATAGCAAGGCCTGTCGGATTGATTACCATAGAGGACTCATAGTAGGGAGTAGAGTATATCACACCTCATTCCTATTTCCATAATTCTTACAACTAAATGTCAAATGGTTTCTTTCAAAAGGCATGGCAGAATTCCTTCCTCGGTCATAAAGTTCAGACCTACTGCTCCCTCTCTCATGACTACGCTTGTGATTGGATGTTAAAAGCTATCATTTTTCCCCTTCTTCCAATACTCAATTACTAATACTATAAACGTAAATTGCCGTTATCTTAGCATTATTTTCATGGAAATATAATTGTTTCTTTTTAAACTCCAAAAATGGCACCATAAATGTGATATTTGTACTAAAACCTGCTAGACGGTGGATCGCCTCCACATATTGCATTAAGGATATGCCCCAAGTATTCGACTTGTTCCACGAAAAAAACTACAGTTGTCCTTGTTGCACAAGAAGGTATCAGCCTGAAGGTGAGAAAACAGTGTAGTATAAGATTGGTGGCAAAATCCGCCGCATCAATGCCAGCAACAATGATATCATCTAGGTAATCTGCTGCCCGGGGCAACTCTTTGATGAGCGTCTCCAGATAACGCTGAAAAATGGCTGGGTCGCTGGCAATGCCGAATGGGAGGCGGTTGTATTGATATAGAGCAAAAGGCGTATTTATGACCAATTTTTGTCGGGACTCGGCATCGACTGGAAGTTGGAGGTAAGCATCTTTGACGTCAATTTTTGCGAAGATCTTGCCCCCTGCCAAACGAGCCAGAATGTCCTCCACTTTGGAAATAAGATACGAGTGTACTACCGATTGGAGATTGATGGTATTAGAAAAATCGCCAGACTCGCAGATAACTATGGGGTGTCTCGATCAGGCTGTTAGACACTGGGGTAAGCACGCCCTTGTCTTGTAAACGCTGGAGTTGGAGGCGCAGCTTGTCCCAAAGAGCAAAGTTTACATTCCATACCTTGAAGAATTTGGGGACCGCTGACGGAAGCAGTGTGATGTGAGCTTCAAAATTGTTGATGCTTGTGTCGGGCGGAGAAAACACTGGGCTAAAACGGTTAAATAAGTCATCCAGGAAGTTGGACTCACCAAGAGAATGGACGTGGGTAACGAGTCGTGGATCTCCAAACTCAAGGCTCCGAAAAGGTCCAAACAAAATAGATTAACTGACCCAGGCGTGTTAACCACCAAGATATGTGACTGAATGGAGCGGGTGTCGCACTGTACCGGCGCTGTGAACTGACCTTCGAAACGTACGACATCATTGCTGTAGGAACGCATCTGGAAATCAACCGGAATGAGAGAGGGGAGTGACTACCTGTTGGTATGAGCGCCAATCAATGATGGTAACCGATGACTATCTGCAATCGGAGGGGTGCCCATGCAATGGAGACTGTGAGATTAGGACACTTGGTGTTGCGGGGGAAAACTGCCCTCATAGAACAACCCTCTAGAAATTATCGTTGCCAGACGCGGTGTCCCTTTCTAGGTGCTCAACCTGAGCATAGTCTACCGCTATTTTGGATGCCTGACAGACGTCGCCCTGTGAACAATTTTACCGCAGGCGGAACATTTAGCCCGTCGAAAAGACACTCCTGCCGGGGACGTGACGCATAACGTTAGCTACAGGAGAGGAGCTGGTGGGGGGCTGGGCCGAGTATGTCAAAGGTGAGTCTGGTCGTGCGGGGGCTGAGATCCGGTCGTGAGGGGTGGGGTCCAGTGCGGGGGCTTTGTTGCAAAAACCTGAGACTGATCGTGCAGTGCCGAAGCTGAACGTACTGAATGTTGAAATGCGCGGATGATCGGCGAACGTGCGTCTAACGAAGCGTCTTTCAATTTCAACAGGTTTGGACGTAGAACATCATCTGGAAAACAGGATAATGTCCCGCACTAAACTAGCTGCATATGATCTTTGGCAAGTTGGGCTGAGGCACACAAAATGACAGTCCCTGGAGAGGCCTTGTAAACTGACGATCCACCCAAGATTGCCCAGTCACTTTTTGGCAGATGAAACACTTATAGAGGGCAGCCGCGACGTGAATTTGCGAGTGAAAGTAATCAGAAAGGCCGGATCTCAGCTGATCATAGGGCTTGGGGCTCCAACTCCGGATTGAGCTGTAGCGCCAGCTGGTAGATCTCTGGACCGCCGTACGTGAGCAAGAATGCGCGCTGCTGCTCGCTACTGGTTCAAATGTTCAAATGTTTGTACAGCTTAAGGGACTTAACTACGGGGTCATCAGTCCCTAAACTTACAAACTACTTATAAACTAGCGAATCCTATGGACGGCACAAATATCCATGCCCGAGGGGGGATTCGAACCCCCGACCGTAGTGGCCGCGCAGACCGTGACTGGAGGGCCTCAGTCGCTACTGGTGATGCCATGGACCAAGAGGTGTAGTTCCAGACATGCGACGTAGTTGACCCACGGCTCCAGCTGGCGGTCGAACGATGGGACGGGCATTCTTTACCATAGTGTCGATGCGGGCTGGAGACGTCTGAGGGAGTCACGGTCACAACGGTCATCCTTTCATTCAAGGTCACGGAAGGCTGCAGGGTGCACTCATCTAGGAAGTCACTTCAACCTGCTCAGTCATCATGCACAGAGTAACACTGAGGAAAAAAGAAAAAAAAAAACTACCTACACTGGTTGTCGCACGAAATATGCACACATACACACACACACACACACACACACACACACAAAAGAAACATAAATCCTCGTCGCCCCTGATGACTCTACTGTAAGGAATCACTCGTGTAGTCCTCCAATACAGTTTATGATAATACAACGAAAAAAAAGTAAGTGCTCAGCTGACTGTATGCTAAAGTTACAACAGAACAAAATTAAAGGTCCACTGGTTTGCAGTTTCAATATTTCAACGTGTCCAGTTCATCAATTCCGCGCGTCAGTGTGGCGAACCTACAGTTCGTCCGTCCCCACAGTCAGCAGCGCTGCTGCGGAACCCGATGGCGCCCTTGGCGGCGCGGCTGGGTGTCTGAGCAGCAGCAGCGGCGGTGGCTGCGGCGGCGCCGGCGGCGACGTCGGAGGGCGGAGGCGTGATAGGTCCCTTGGCTGACTTCCGTCTGCCGTGGCTACGCTGGGTTTGTCCTTAAATATGCACGTGGAACGATATTTGCCTGCCCTAACTCCGCAATCACGTGTACTGCGGACGAGAGTAGGTCCTCTTTCACCACTTCCTCTGGGCGTGCTTCTAGCGCCGCCTGCGCACTCTTATAGAACAGTGGATTGTTCGCCTAGCTGTACGGCAACCCCCGACGCCCTTGTGTTGTGCGTGTTGCCGCTGTAGTAGGCGGACAGGACACGCCTAGAATTTGAGAGAGTATGCCATTCGCCATTGTAGAAAGCTTTCTCCAAATCTACAAACGCTAAAAAGTAGTTTTGCCTTAGATTAGTTTATCTTCTAAGGTATGTCGTAATGTGGGTATTGCCTCGCGTGTTGCCACATTTCTCCTCAATCCAAACTGATCTTCTCCGAGGTTGAATTGCACAAGTTATTCCATTCGTCTGTAAATAATTCGTGTTAGTATTTTGCAGCCATGACTTATTAAACTGGTAGTTCTGTAATTTTTACATTTGTCTGCACTTGCTTTCTTTGTTATTGGAATTACGATATTATTCTTGAAGCCGCGGGCCATTTACCCTGACTCATACATCTTGCATACCAGGTGAAACTATTTTTTCATGACTGGCACTCCTAACGATATCATCAGTTAAGACGGAATATTATTTACTTCAGAGGATTCGTTTCGACTCAAATCCTGCAGCGCTCTGTCAAATTCTCGCAGTATCATATCTCGTACTCATCTTCTCCCACTTCGTCTTCCATTTCTAGGACACTGCCTTTAAGTTTATATCCTTTGTATAGGTTCTCTATTTATTCCTTTCGCAATTCAGCTTTCCCTTTGTTGCTTAGTACTGGTTCTTCGTCTGAGATACATTTTATTAATTTGCGCACTATTTCACAAACCCAGTTTTCGTTCTTATTTGTCTGTGCAGCATTCTTGTCCCTGTTGGCACCTGTCCCAACATGTTGGAACCTTGCAGCAACGGCGTCGACGTTGATGGACCTAACCAGCATGATGGATCAGGATAGAGTGCCATTGATTTCGATCTCTATCATAGGTCATACAATAGATGAAACAGTTCCGCAGTAAGCCGCGGTGGATAAGGCCTAGCGGTCTAAGGCACCTCGCTGCGGAGCGCGCGGCTGCTCGCCGTGGGAGGTTCGAGTCTTCTCTGGGGAATGGGTGTGTGTGTCTTGTCCTTAAGTTAGTTTTGTTTGTAAGCTACGGACTGATGACCACGCAGTTTGGTCCGATATATTTACTGTTTCGCAGCAGATCGTGTACTGCAGTTGCTTCCAATATCCGCAACACTTTCCTCCACTCTCTCCAACGTGCAGTTTTTCCAGCTAACAAGTAGAATCATAGAGCAACTCATCGGAGCGATGTGTTGAGGAAGATGGCGATAAGCTATATCCTATTTCATTTCTACACAACCACAAACAATTTAACCCCCAGTGGTGCAAATATGTGAACATTGGTTTAGAACCAAATAGCGAATGTCATTGCTTCGTGGCTACTAAAACTGAGACCAGTAAATAGAAAACTAAAGTGAAGTTTTCCCAAGATTAAGTGACGAACTAATAGAGGCGTTGTCATACATTTTCGAGAAAACTACTCCTGATTATGATATATCGCATACAACTCTGGATGGTTATTTCCTCGGTGTGACGATGTACGTTTCGGAAATGTACAGCCTTGATGATAGCAGAAAGTAACTGTGGTTTTTACCTAAGCTGTTCGTGTGTTGCGCACTTACGGAACTATACGATGCATTATGGCGTATGTCAGACAGGGTGACCCTGTCAGGGACAGCACGGCTGTTCTTCCTCCCTCGGACATGGGAGTGTGTGTTGTTCTTAGCATACGTTAGTTTAAGGGGTTTGTAAGACTAGAGAACGATGAACAAAGCAGTTTGTTGACAATGGATTACAAACATGTAGTTTTTTTTTCAAAAACATAGTTAGATGAACGCGTGTTTTGTTAAAACCAGCATACGTTGACGTGAAGACCTATCAAAGGAATCACATTATGCATGTAGACGATGTGCACCATTGTAAACATGTGTGGTGTTCAAGCATTGACTAAGCCAGTACCCAATGAATTGATGAGTGAAAAATCCTTGTACACTAATTTCACTGTCGGATTGGCTATGTGCTTTTCTATTCCTCCTGATGTAAGATATTTACCAACTGAATTACTAGCGTATTGAGCGCAGACGTACACAACGACAGAAGGTACCCGCTCCACATGTAAACAACTGCTTACACATAAAATCAATATAACTTTGAAACCAAAGAGATATGATTATGCACTATCTTGACATTAAATGAAACGAGAATGTTCATACTGTAATACGAATCACACAAGATCAAAATAAAAAGAGATAGCATTCTCAATGAATAAAAGAGTGACAGCTGAAGTCCAATATTGAAATTAGTATATAATTTTCCTTAGACATTTTTAAGAATAGTAAAATAATTAGATAAAAAAATCAGTTACAAAAGTAATTATTATTAAAACAAAGGGATAAATATAGATAAAAATAAACATAACACACACACACACACACACACACACACACACACACACAGACACAGACACACACATACACACACATTTTCCTTCAGAAGCATGTGGCAGAACCAGTTAAAATTCGATCACTGTACGTAACAAGAGCCTTGTTTTATTACTAAAATTAGTAAATACGGTCCATGTGAACTACCGGTTACTCCCTGCTATAAAGCCTTGTTCCCTGGCCCGAAATGAGAACTGACTCGCTTCAAATTACTTCAATAACAGGAAGTTAATACTACAGTGGTCAATATACATAGCAGCTCTCTCGTTATTACATACAGATATTAATAAGCAAGCCATCACAATTAAAGTTATCTTAGAAAGGTGGCTAAGAAAACATTTATGGTGCGACGGAATTTAGACATAAGAAAGATTGTATCTGAGCTTGTTCTCAGCATTTGTGAAGAACAATATTAAGTAAAAGAGGGAAGGTGCTCTAAAACTACAATTTATAGGCAACTTCCGGATTATCCTGAACTTAAACTTGTTTATTCAGATAGAAAATAAGCAAAATGGGGAACCAATTTTGTTAATACAATAAAAATGCATCTCTTACATGGATTAATGCGGACGGTGACCAGCCTAAATTTTACATGTTTTAACGCTACTCGGGGGAAGGATTCACAAACAACACTCATTCGCTCACACACACGCAATGCCACAGCGAAACTCACCGAAATCAGCGTGCTGAGACGAGACTGAAGCAGGCGCCGCTATCGTAGACGAAATTCAGGAGGCGGAGTTAGCACAAAACACAATATAAAAAAACACTTTGAAACTGGCTCTGGTCTGTCGTGCCTGTTTCGAGATGGTGCGTGTGTATACCCAAGTTAAATTACATCTGAATTGGACCGCGATCAAACACGCTAACTGCTACATTACATGAACGGCTACGTTACATGAACGCACTCCACTGAAAGGGAAGTGGTTGAAAATCGGATTCATTGTACAAAATCACTGTGGCTTCTTAAGTTGCAGTCTGTTAAAAATCGAGCTAGGTACTGGTTTTATAAGAGAAGTGGCGTCAACTCAGGCGACTAACTGCAAAACCCAAAACTCGGAACTCGGACCCAGGTGGTTCTGAAAACCGATAATATTAAATAAATTCAGATTCCGAAAAATAAAGAAAATTAACTACAGCATGCAACCCATAGAAATGTTCATATTACACGAAGAAGCAAAAGATATGCATCTACACGCGATAGGGAGCGATTACAGAGACGGATGAAGTCCAGCCTCCAAAATTCGTAAAAGTGAAATAATACAACGTCGGAAAAATAAAAAATAGAAAAGGAATTACTTAAGGAAGCTATTGAAGGAGGTTGTACAAGGCTCAGAGAGATTCACTGAGCTAAACAGAGTGAGTACTACAAATCGGAGAAGAAGCAGCAAAATCAAATAGACGGGGTCAGAATGATCCGACCGAGTGACCACCGGGGTACGCGAAGCGACCAGAAGTCGGAAAATCCCTGAAAAAGCGGTGTTGGTGACGGAGAGCGAGTACACTCGCGGTGGAGTAGGTCCGCTAACTAGCTCGCAACCAAAGGGTGTGGAAACCTCTTTTGCCACCTCAGCAGCCATCGACTCTGATCCAGAGAGAACGGTGCAAAGCGAGATATCACTCCCCACATACAAACAGCCATAGATTCTCGCACACACTTAAAAGTACAACAACTGCACATTCGCACAGAGACAGTGGCGTAGCGGAGAAGCCGTACTTGTGCCACATTAATTATTATAATAATAAATTATTAATATAAATTAAGGAAAACCTAGCAATATTAACTAATATTTAACCGATGAAATAAATATGCTATTCTTCAAAGCTTGAAAAGATTTGATAGTCTAGCGACATTAAATAAATTATAACTTTACAGAAACTATACAGAAATATATGGATGACGTAAGACGATCGTTTTTGTGTGAGTTTGCCTTAGAGTTTTATATTTTTTGCTTATTACTTTAGCTATTATGTCTAATAATTATTTTTCTGTAATTTTTCCTTAGATTCCGCATTCCATCCCCCCCCCCCCCCTCATTCATCTTAAACCGATCTTTTCGTTTTCCTGTTACAAAAGTCAAATACTTGTTTGTTAGTCTGTTATGGTTTTTCCTGATAACTTTACCACAAAAATCTTATTTTTTGCATAGTACCTCAGAGCTCTTTAATGTTCTTTTAAAGCATAAGAACTAATTATCCGAAAATCCGTAAATGAGTGGCATGATTATTGTGGAAAAAATTCGTTTCTGTTGCAAATACATAGTTTTTTATTTTGGCCAGTGTGTCGGTTCTTGACTTTTAGTTATAATCCTAAATTTTTTTACCTAATATCAAAATCAAATCAAATGTTTGTATAGCTTATGGGACTTAACTACGGGGTCATCAGTCCCTAAACTATCAAACTACTTATGAAGTAGCTAAGACTAAGGACAGCACAAATATCCATGCCCGACGGGGGATTCGAACCCCCGACCGTAGTGCATACCTAATATCATTCTTGAAATTGTCCATTAACGCTGTTATGGAATTAATCAATTGATTATTAAGAGATGTTTGCTACACGTTAATAAAAAAGGGGGATTCGTCTATTTGTTTCTAACTTCTTATCATTCTATGGTACTGGATATGAGAATAATCTCTTCTTGGTATCATCTATATTTCCCCACAAACAGTAGCTGATGTTCCTAACGTGTTATGTTATCTCGTCTAGTGTATCCTCGTTTATACGATCTTCAGCTCCACACCAGCTAGCCCCTGCCGCCTCCTGTTTTTGCCCTCGTAGTCCCACGTGTACGACGCCATTCACACGGACGTCGACGGCAGCCCGCGGTCGACTGTCGCAGCTGATAGCGCGCGACACTCGGGCAGGGTCCGCGCGGTGTCTGGTCCGTTGTAATTGGGACGGCCTTATCTGCCGTGGGCGTGGCCTCGGCATTGTAGCTCCTCCAGGCCGCTGACGAAGCACAGAGCGGGAGACGGGATCGAACCAGGCGACAGGCCGGCAATGCGGAGGGACAAGAGACGCTGGCGGTGGCTCTGAGTTACGCAAGTGGCCTCAATTAGAGCTTCCGACCACTGCATTTAGTGCAGTTAAAGAGTGTGTAACTGTTGCCTAATCATCTAAACCAACAGAAAGAAGGTTTATGTTGCAATTAAGAATGCAGACGTATGTGAAAATTTGTTGCTGTTGTGGTCTTCAGTCCGGAGACTGGTTTGATGCAGCTCTCCACAATACCCTATCCTGAGCAAGCCTCTTCATCTCCACATCAAAACGGAAACCTACACCTGTCTGAATCTGCTTACTGTATCCATCCCTTGGTCTTCCTCTGCGGTTTTTACTCCACAGACTTCCTTCCAACGCTAAATTCACAATTCCTTGATGTCTAAGAATGTGTCCAACCAATCTATCCCTTCTTTTAGTCAAGGTAAGCCAGAAATTTCTTTTCTCCCCAATTTTGGTTAGTACCTCAGTTACGCGATCCACCCACCTAATCTTCAGCATCCTTCTGTAGCACCACATTTCAAAAGCCTCAATCCTCTTCCTGTCCGCACTGTTTAGCGTCCATGTTTCACCCCCCTACAAGGCAACACTCCACACAAATGCCTTCAGAAAAGACTTCCTTAGGCTCAAATCAATATTCGATGTTAACAAATTTCTCTTTTTCAAGAACGCTCTTCTACTCACTGCCATTCTGCATTTTATATCCTCTGTACTGCGACCATCATTTGTTATTTTACTGCCCAAGTAACAAAACTCATCTACCTCCTTTATTGCTTCGTTACCTAATCTAATTTCTTCAGCATCACCTGATTTTCTTAGACTGTACTCCATTACCCTAGTTTTGCTCTTGTTAATGTTCATCTTATATGCACCTTTCAGCACACTGACCATTCCGTTCAATTGCTCTTCCAGGTCGTTTGCTGTATCTGAAAAGTATCAAAGTGAAATGGTGAGCCCTAACAAGTTCACAAGTTGTAAAGCAGCATACAATAATGGACGATATCGTCACTCACTTTAACCTATAAAGGGTGGTCCATTGATAGTAATCAGCCCAAATAGCTCACGCAATAAGCATCAAGCGAAAAAACTACAAAGAACAAAACTTTTCTTGCTTGAAGGGGGAAAACAGATGGCGCTATGGTTGGCCCGCTAGATGGCGCTGCCATAGGTCAAACGGATATCAACGGTATATTTTAAAATAGATACCCCCATTTTTATTACATATATATCTAGTAGGTAATAAATATGAATGTTTTATTTGGAACACTTACGTCGCTTTGTGATACATGGCGCTGTAATATTCACAAACATATTGCTCACAATTTTAGACGAACAGTGGGTAACAGGTAGTTTTTTTTTTTTTTTTTTTTTTTTTTTTTTTTTTTTTTTTTTAATTAAAACACAGAAAGTAGGTATGTTTAAACTTTATTTCGGTTGTTCCAATGCGATACATGTACTTTTGTTAAATTATCATACATTATGACAACGCATGCTGATACTGCGTGATTACCTGTAATTACCTCATGACTTCAATAAATGCTCAAATGATGTCCTTCAACCTCAATCCATTTGGCAATAAGAGTAACGAAATTCCTCTGAACAGCGAGTAGTTCGCCTTTGGTAATGTCTTCATATGCATTGACAATGCGCTGCGCATGTTTTCAGGCCTTCTTAGTGAAACACGATAACAAATATCCTTCAATTTCCCCGCAGATCTTTCATTCCCCGGGTGTAAGATCCGGCGAATGTTCGGGCCATTGTATGGTGCTTCCACGAAAAATCCACCTGTCATTAAATATTCCATTTAAGACCGCTTCAACTGCACGCGAGCCATGTGCCAGACATCCATCATGTTGAAAGTACATCGCCATCCTGTCATACAGTGAAACAATTGTAGTAAAATCAGTAGAACATTACGTAAGAAATCAGCATTCATTGCACCACTTAGATTGTCATCGATAAAATAGGGGCCAACTATACTACTATAATGCCGCACCATACATTAACCCGCCAATTTCGCTGATGTTCCACTCATCGCAGCCATCGTGAATTTTCAGTTGGCCAATAGTGCATATTATGCCGGTCTACGTTACCTCTGTTTGTGAATTACGCTTCGGCACTAAACAGAAAGCGTGAAAAATATCTGTTTTCGTCCCGTAATTTATTTTGTGCCCAGTGGCAAAACTTTACACGACATTCAAAGCCTTGGTCATGCAAATCCTGGTGCATAGAAGTATGGCGAAATTTATGTTGATATACAATTCTCTATACCGACGTTTTTGAGATTGCCGATTCTCGCTCAATTTGTCTGCTACTGATGTGCGGATTAGCCGCAACTGCAGCTTGCAGGTCGTGTTTGACACTTCAGTTGTGGCTGAACTCTCCCTGTCTCCTTAAATAACGTAATTATCCGAAGAAATGTCCCAAATCTTGGTTGATGTCTTCCAGGATAACGATCAACATACATTACGCAGGCCCATTATGCATTATAATCACAATAGCTATACATAAATACAATATCAACATTTTCTGCAATTGGTAAACGGTCCATTTTAACACGAGTAATGTATCACGAAGCAAATACCGTCAGCACTGGCGAAATGTTTCGCGATACCACATACTATTACAGTGCCATCTATAACAAAGCGCAAAAAGTGTTCCAAATAGAACATTCATATTTATTTACGTACTAGACGAATATGTAAGAAAATGGGGGCACCTACATAAAAACTGCAGTTGCTATCCGTTTGACCTAGAGCAGTGCCATCTAGCGGGCCAACCATAGCGCCATCTGTTTTCCCCCTTCCCACTAGAAAAGTTTTGATCTTTATCGTTTTTTTTTTTTTTTTTTTCGTTTGATGCTTATTTCGTGAGATAGTTGGCCCGGGCACTATCAAGGGATCACTCAGAATATCTCAAAGGAGGCACAGACGTCAATTTACCGGAAACAGTAGGATTTACGTAGACTACATGTATCCAATTTGAGACAAAACTGTTACACTAAATAATGAAAGGACCTGTGCTGGATTACTTCCCCAACATAGTCCAGTGCGATGTTTTATGCAGAGAACGGCCTGTATTTAAGTTTCCAAGTTTCGCCATAGGAAAACGCAGATCATTTTTAATATTTTCATACAACATGATTTCAAGAAACGTCAGTTATAAGGTTTCTTACTGGTCACTGTAATTTCCGTCTCAGATACGAACCGTGCACAAAGATACCCATAAATGCGGTTCTGAACTCGGCCTTTGAAACACATAACGCTGTCCCCTACTATAAAGTATCTTATAATATCCACAATTATAGCTGCCCTCCAGCAGATGTAAATTCCTGTAAGTATGTGAGCATTATACGAGGGTTATTTAGAAAATAGGGAACGTTTTCGTCTGCGCCGATCGAGTATGTTTTGATATGTGCGGGCTCGGCAAGTCAGTCGACATTCAGCCGTAACAAAACTAACGGCTCAGTTCTCGTGTTTTGTTTTCCGATATTCGAACTGTGCGAAGTGTACGGAAACAACGTAATGGGTGAATGTTCTGTCCGGAAATGGTGCATTCGATTAAAAAGTGACCGAACCAACATTCATGATGAAGAGAAGAGCCGACGCCCAAGCATTATTACTGACCATTTTGTCGCTAAAGTACATGAAACGATCCGTGAAAACCGTCGCTTCACAATAACGGAGCTTTCTGTTTCTTTCCCACAAGTTTGATGAACATGCATGTCCAGGCGGTCGTGACTTACTGGCTGTGGTCTCAGCCGGCAAAATTTTACGACGAAGGAATTTCAAAACCTGTCCACCGTTATGATAAGTGCCTCAAGTTGTTTGGTGACTACGTGGAAAAGAAATATTGTAGTCGCTCTTTCAGATGTATATAACAAAATGTTTCTCTCGTAAATAAGTTTTTTTTAAGGCTACAACGTTGCCTACTTTCAGAATAGCCCTCGTATATCCTGTGTGTGGTGTACGTATTTTAGGTGTAATCACGTTCAGCAAAATCCTGAAACATTCCTAGTCCTTAACACATTCCGACAATCAACAATTGCTACCGGTAGATTTCTGGCATGGCTGTTACATGACTTCCAAGCGGCTTTTACGCACAGGGGCGCTCTCTTTCCCTTTTGTTTTTGCAGCATGTAGCAACTGAAAAGGAAATACAATGGAGATTTCCCGAGCTCTCTATGAAGACTGAATTGCAACTATGCGTTCCGGCGCGAACTATTGTGTCGCTCTTAGCCTCGAGTTTGTGAAATACACACAGTTAGCATAACTTCTAATATCGTGATTAAACAAACCGCTTTTTCCCGGCAGAGAAAAACAGCGCTACGTGGTACAGTCTCAACGTGTCGTTGGAAGCCCAATTCAGTAATATAAAGAAATAATTGCAACAGTGTTGATGGTGCAGAGTTTTTTACACCAACTGGCCTCCGCATTATGTTCGACAAATGCTCAATGGGATTCATAACGGGCGATCTGGGTGCACAAATCTGTAAGTGCCGAGAATGTTCTTGAAACAGATCGTGAACAATTAGGGCCTACTGATAAGTAGCATTATTAACCAAAGAAATTCCATCGTTGATTGAAAATAACAATTCCATCAATTGTTGCTTATTGTTTCTAACTGAACAGTCACTAGCGGTTAATGATCAGTTCAGCTGGACCAGAGAACATAGTAAATCCAAGATACTACTGGATTGAAGGTGCATTCAATCAGTGATTTCGTGGGGGTCTGCACCTCTCTCAAAATATTAGCTCGATCGAACTGAAATCTAGACTCATCTCACGAAACCATGATTTGCAGTCGCCCAGAGTGCAAACAATATGGCTGCAAGTCCAGCATATGCGCTGCAAATAATGCGATGCTTTTAGCAAAGGTACAAGTATCGATTGTCTGCCGTCGTAGAGGATATTGTGTTTGTCGTACGTCTCACATTGATTCCAGCCGATATTTCACGCATCGTGGTTTGTTTTTTAACTGTGACAACTCCCTTTTTAATTACGTACCGGCTGTCATCCACAGCGCGTTGCGAGATCCTTGTAGCTGGATTCCGTTCGAGCCATTGCCATTCGGTTCGAGCTATTGCCTGGTCTTTGGCGAGTTCTGACTATCTGATTCCTTCCTACCAAACTTTTCTTCCTCGTTTCGTTGCCAATTCACACATCTCCTTTTCATAAATTTTCTGACAACCACAAACCAATGCGTTCTTGTAAACTCTACATCTTCTTCCATTTATGCTCGCTTCTTATATTAGCTTTGGCAATCAAATCTCGTACTTTTTCAGTGATATCTTTTCCGTCGCTAGATATTTCATTTCCTAAATCAGTCTACTTCTTAAAAATAAATAGAAATATTTCCGTATTTCTCTATCTCTCTCACGTATATTGTGACTTTACTCGTTATTTCTTTTTAATCCATACTTTTTATGATTTATTTACATGCATCAAGTAGTAACTACACATCTACCTTTTTATCAACGCACATTACCGTATCATCTGCCAATAAAATATTTTTGTATTTCGTCTTACGAAATCTTTACTACTCTAGTCATTCCCTCCATCACAACGTTAAATAACAGAAGTAAGGGAGTAAGAAGTTTCATGGATGGGCCACGGCAACTTAGCCCGGAAGTTTTAATTAATGAGAAGATAGAATAATTTCTTGCTTAAGTCAGTCTCATATTTCAAAACATTCAGAATTACTCACTGGTATTGTAATCATACAATTGTTTCATTTTGGACGTTTTATTTACTTTATTCCTCTCTTTCTTCCAAGTGTTTCGCTGTTTAAGTCATTTAAATATTGATACTTCCTGTTAGATTAAAACTATGTGCCGGAACAGAATCGAACCTACCTCGCAGAATAGAATCCTTGATCTGAATGAAGTTCCATATCACAAGACACTCTGCTGTTGAGTGAATATATAATTCTGAATGTTCTTAGTCTTTAAATATCATTATCACCCTTCTATTGTACTCCCAATTTTATCTATGAGTGTCTATGTTTTCTTCAATCAGCTCAAATGTTCAAATGTTTGTTAAGCTTATGGGACTTAACTACGGGGTCATCAGACCCTAAACTTACAAACTACTTATGAACTACTTACAAACTAGGACGGCACAAATATTCATGCCCGAGGGGGGATTCGAACCCCCTACCGTAGTAGCCGTGCTGACCGTGACTGTAGCGCCTCAATCAGCTCAGTTTCCATTATTCGATTCATTGATTTGTATCTGTAAGCTGAAAGCTGGCACCATCCAACTCAGCGTAAAGGACTACTTCGTACTTTCGTTCACAGGGCCCATATTATTTCAGACTCTGAAAGTTTGTCAGCTGAGTTGCCCCATCTCGATGTCACGTTTCGTCAGAATGGTTATATTGAGTCGCAGGTAAAATGTGCGTTGCGCTATCAGCCTACTGTGCAACGGGAGAGTAATGATTAGTAACGAAGTGGCACCTAAACCTATGGCCTTTTTCCTTCCGAAGGATGCATTTTTAACAGGATTGGCCTTATTTTTGGGAATATGATGTGAAATATGTTTTTCGATCACCTTGTAAGATTAAAAGCTGTGTGTGTGTGTTGTGGATGTTGAACCTATCGTTAAATCAGACAACAAATTGTTCATTAACACAGCAATTTGGTTTAATTATGGCCCTGATATTGATGTATATACTATTAAATAGGAAACAGTGCATTTAAACTGATTATGTGCGCAACGGATATTTTAAACACAAAAGAACTGTGACAAGTCACCATTTGAAACAGACACTGACTATACTCAAAAATTTTGACTGCGAGAAAGATATTAAAAAACCACAAACCACTTTCTTAATGCTTGACTGTGAGAATTTTATGCAGATCAATTTCTGATTATTGAAATTTAGTATCATAGTCAATTAACTATCATTTACTATGGCACCAATAACTAAATCTGTTCAACAATATTATTAAAATCAATACTGCACTTTAAATCCACTAATAACTAATTATCAAATGAAGGAAGTAGGTTAATTTTCTAACTACGTAAATGAAACAGGAAAGAAAGGTCATCTTTGTTACTTATTATTAATAATCAGCATTACATTACCTACACAATACAACTTCTGACTTGCTGGCAAAGCAGCCTCTGCTCTACATCGGAGCCATACACACAACTCAACCGCTCTCTAAGCGAGCTGAACCACCAGTGCTACTCTCTCTCAGCGCGAGCTACAATGCTATGCAATACATGATCTTTGCCAAAGATGAAACTTCACAGAGTTAAGTACACATATCGATACATACAGTTGAAGCGATATTATACATTTTCTTGCAAGCAAGTTACTCGATACAAAACAGGAGGCACAATATTAGACATTTTCTTACAAAAATAATTTTTATGGACACTTTTCATCACCCCCTCCTACCTATTAAAATTTTGTAGGGTGGGTGATGCCAATGGCATTGCCTAGCCAGCAAAATTACTGAATTTCAAGTCTAAAAATCCATTAATGACATCCAAAATATAACATGAAAAATATGAAAACCTGATAATCATTTTTATACAAGATATTCAAGATTAAAAGAACAGATGGAGTACATAGAAAAATTGAAAAATGTGACAGTCATAAATACATGCAATTTTGCAAACCAGTACCAACAAGAGTAATGCTTGGAGTGGTACAGGATGTGACAGGCATAAGCAAATGTCAAAATGTACAGAATATCAGCAATAAATGGACTACATGACAAATATACATAATGATAAACATAAGTATATATAGAATTTTACAGAATATAGTTTGATAAATGACATAGTGGAGAAAATGAGGTAGCTTGAAGTAGTACACAAATGGAAAAATACAATAATAAACATGAACAAATACAAAGTTTTACAAAAGATAGTTTAACTAATGTCATCATCGTTTTTTTTTTTTTTTTTTTTTTTTTTTTTTTTTTTTTTTTTTTTTTTTTTTTTTTTTTTTTTGAGAAAATAAGGTAATTACAAGTAATACACAGTAGTGTAAGTCCCATGCGTCTAAATTTTGTAACAGAGATCAGTATTTTTTTAACATAAAATGAACATTTGTATCTTGTGCACAATGTAGTCTCTGTAAATTTTTAGTGCACTTAGTATAAGATAAAGTGTCAGTTTTGTATTCTGTGATGCATTTAAGATGCCATACTTTCATGGATGCTAGATCATAAATGTAAAATTTTTCGACTACATAGGTTTCTGATCATGTACAAAATAATGTCACTGCTTCGGCACAATAAGATTTCAATATAACGTGTGTCAATCTAATAGGCACAATGACATTTCAGACTAAAGGGTATCGACTCATTATAGTTCTGAAAGGATATGTATCTATCAAGAGCACAAGTTTATTTTGGTCACTGAATGTAAAAGAACCATGAAATATACCTAAACACTGGTAATGAACCTGTGGACAACGTTTGCAATGGGAGGCATTGAGTAGTATAAGCACACGAATAGCACATTAGCTCCTAACATTCATTTTAGGTCTGCACACGAATAGCCAATTATCCCCTAACATTCATTTTAGGTCTGCACACGAACACAAAACACTGTAAGATTACACCACACTGTAGGCGAGCTGGCTGGTTGCATTGAAGCTGAAGTCATGGGGAAAAGGTTCTGATGTATTCCTCCATGCAATTCGACAACCAAGTGTGCTCCAACCAACTGAGCTATTTGCAGACTGCATCAGCATAGCCAAAATTAGAGCAAAATGGTGGTGGTTGCCCAAGGCTGCAATGGACAGTACTATGTGGCCAAACATCATCCAACAAACATCTTCATTAAAAGGCCCAAAACCAGTGGTGTATAATAACACGTCCATTGTTCTGTGTGCATTCTGGAATCTCGTGTGCGAAATCGCCAGTTCCCATGCGTGTCCAAAGTACATGAAATAAAGCATTTTACACACAAATTAGTAACATAGTCATGATATTTCAGTTTACACTGAAAGAAAAGTCATTGATTAGTACATGTCTATGGAAAAACTTTGCCCCAAATTGAAGTGGTACATATGGGGTCATGGTATTAAACCATATTTCTACATTACAAGTAGGGTCTTGAAGACGGATACATTTGAATACTAATGAGTAATTTAGTTCTTATACTAGAGTATCTACAAAATTAGTGTCATTTCATATAGGCATAAGGCTTTACATACTATGTACATATTACTTTACAAACACATAATCGTATGAAATACATTCAGGGTGCTTGTCATCAATTTGGCATTAGGTCATGTAAAGTAAATTTGTTGTCATAATTAGAGCGATTAACGTGAAGCCACTTCAAATAACTTGACATTCCAATTACCACTAGTTTACATCTCTTTAAATTGACATACATCACTATGGTGGGGATTGCATTACCACCAAATTATAATAATTAAGTTACATATGTTGCCATGGCCAGGCTTTTAATTTAGTTACACATTTCATTGCCTTAAGGTATAACACATCAGGGAAAATTCATGAGAATATCAAAAGAGGTTCAAGTCATCAGGTCATGTCTGTGTCTGTCTGAGTCAACAGTAGGGTCAAACAAAACAATTAAGGCAAATTTTGGCACAGTAATAGATGTACATCACAGTAAATCATCCGATAACATAAATACAGACGTAACTGTTTGTTAGGCATAGCTGCAGATTTTCGTCAACAAGATCATCAATAAAATTTTGATGATAGCAATAAGCAAGAGCAAAGTATTTCTGTGCATTAACTAGACTTAACTAGGCGTAATTTATGGCAAAACTGCAAGTTTGCAAGAGAGATGGCTGTGTGCAACTTATAAGCTTAACCATACATTGTCATTGAGCTTCATTATAAAATTAATTAGAATAGTGGTAGGGATTAGGTATATAATTAGTGAGCATAGCGATAAGCTTTGATTACAAGAGCAATAAGAATATCTGAAAGCATAATTAGAGATATTCATTACACATAATTACAAATAATTACAGAGCATCAGAAGGATATGATTCTCACCAATCACGCATGCCATTGAAGGCACAATGCATCAACATACAAAATGGTGCACATAAGCACAAAGAGAAAACACAAAAGGGCAGTGCGAGTAAGCACATAAGAAAAGAACAGAGCATAGCATCATTAGCAACAGAGCGATTCTCCTCATAATTGCTTTATAATCGTCCACATACCATCATTTATCCATAAACAATAATGCATTTTAAAGACCACCATGACATATTGTGTACTGCCTTACTCATCATCCTCCAGAATGTCCTTTTTCTTTTTTACTGCTTAATTGGCTTACAAAATGCTTATGTCAACTCAAAATCTTCTTCACTCGCTCAGAAGTTCGTAAGTTATGTAATTATTAATACAGAAGAGAAATTTGATATTTTCTGAAACATAGGAACTTAATTAGATTACTCAATCAAATATTTCCATTAATTTTATTTGTCTTGCACAGCCACAGAGTTATATGCAAATTGCAAGATAGTCATAGTTTCGTATAACATTATCCCAGCGTAGCACAGAGCATAAGTATTCAGAGTTAGAGAAAAGTAACTGAGAAAAAGAGGTAGATAGAGCGCACTAAGCAAAAGCGGAAGAATAATGACACTCAGCTCGAGAACGGGCCACCAATCGCCACTTGGTGTGTCCAAAACAGATTAATGGACTCTCTACCCCAGTTTTATGCCTTGAAAATTTTAATATTGGAAATGTGGTGTATGCCTTTCGACTTGTGCGTCTTTAAAGTCTCTACCTCAACGACGTTGTCGTGGATGATGCGTTTGATGCGATACGAACCATTGTACAGTAAGAAGAATTTGTGAAACATAGATCTTCCCTTGTGAGATAAGTAGTGGGATCTAATTAATACCTTTTGTCCTACATAGAGTTGTTTGGCATAACAATTACGTAGAGAGCGTTTCCTTTTGTCTGCGGCTTTCTTAATGTTTTTAAGCGCTAATTCAATTATCTCATGATGACGTAGTCTTCTGTGTTTAGGAAAAGGTATCAATTCCTTGATACGGTCAGGAGGTTGCTTGTTTTTCAGAACCAGAATTGGTGAAAGGGCTGTAGAATCATTAGGAAGTTCATTTATAATATTCTGAAATGACAGAAGATTTCTATCCCATGTGTTGTGTCGTCGATAGCAGTACAGCCTACATAGTTTTCCACGCTCTTTCATCACCCGTTCACAAGGGTTATAGGCAGCATGGTAGAGTGATATGAACACAGGTTTGATGTTTCTGCGACGCAACATCCGTGCCCAATCATGAGAACGGAATTGAGGTCCATTATCGGAGATGACTTTATCTATATGGCCAACATCTTTTAGGAAGTTTTTGACAAAGGCGTTAGTTACTGTCTTCGCCGTGGCACGGCGGAGCGGAGTAAAAGATACAAATTTTGATGTGAGCTCAATAGCAACGAAGACAAAAGAAAAATCATTGTTAGTCCTCGGAAGAGGTCCAAACAGATCAACGGCTGCTAACTGCTTTAATTTTGAAGGTATAATCGGAAAAAGTGGAGCAGAATGCGATATGGTCGGCGGCTTTGCCTTCTGACACAATTTGCATCGAGATAATACATTGCCTATACGTTTCTCCATGTTGATGAAATAACAAGAGTCGCGTAATTTCGCGAAACACTGCTTGGTACCATAGTGTCCGTAACTGAGATGAATATACTAAATCAATTTGTTCGCGGATTCCTCCGGAACACACACTAACTAAAATTGACTGTCAGTGGCTTTACGTTTGAAGAGAATGTTATTATGGATAATGTAAAATTGTCTGATAGAAACATTATATTTATCGTGCCATTTTATTTTAATATCTCGCCAGATTGGATCTTTATCTTGTTCTTTAGCAATGCCAGAAAATGTGGCAGATATGTAATTTTCGAAAGCAACTTGCTGCATATAGAGGATAGTAAAGTTATTTTCTGAGTATGCCTCTTCCGTCGCCTTGATGAGCCCAACAGGCGAACGAGATAGCAAGTCTGCAACTATGTTTTGTTTACCAGGAATGTAAATTACAGAGAAATCGAATTCTTGAAGGAACAAAGCCCATCGTCTATCATGGTTAAGTTTTGCCGACATGAGGAATTGAAGTGCACGGTGATCCGTGTAAACTTTAGTGTGTCTGCCAACCAAGAAATAACGGAATTTTTCGAATGCCCAAACTACTGCCAAAGCTTCAAGCTCAGTGACGGAATAGTTCCGCTCTGACTTGGAGAGTATGCGACTAGCAAACGCAATGGTTCTCTGAGTGGCAATGCCATTTTCTTCATCCTCTTGAAATACGTGAACGCCAAGTCCGAATTTTGAACTATCGGTAGAAATGCAAAAGTTCTTAGACAAATCTGGGTGGTGCAGAATAGGTGCGTGAAGGAGTGCATCTTTTAAGCAAAGAAATTCTCTTTGGGTAGCTTCATCCCAGAACCAAACAGTATTCTTTCCAGTTAATTCATATAATCTGGGAGTAGTTAGGTCTTTCAAAATTATAAAACGCCGATAGAAATTAATTAAACCCAAGAAAGCTCTTAATTGGCATTTAGTGGTGGGAACAGGCATTTTCTTTATCGCCTCTAACTTCTCGGGGTCGGGCTGGATTCCATCTTTAGAAATAATGTGCCCTAAAAATTTAATCTGAGAACAACCAAACTGTGACTTTTCTAAGTTTGCAGTAATCCCGGATTGAGCAAACACTTCAAGTAAAGACTCCAAAGTACTGTTATGTTTTTCCCAGGAAGATTCTGCAATTAAAATATCATCAACGTAAATTGTGATTTGTTGTTTTAAGTGCTCAGGAAGTGTGGCATTCATCGCACGGATGAAAGCAGATGAGGAGATGTTCAGTTCGAAAGGCAGTTTACGGAATTGATAACAGTTTCCGAAGCAGAGAAACGCGGTGTACTTCCTACAGTTGGGGTGCAGTTTCACTTGCCAAAAAGTAGACCTAAGATCTAATGAGGATAAAACTTTGACACCATAGAATTTTTGTAACAATTCTTCAAGGGTTTGGGGTCGGTCGGTTTCAGGTAAAATGATAGTGTTAATTTGTCTGGAATCGAGCACTAATCGAATTGATTTATCTCTTTTTTCAACAATATGTAGGGGACTGTTATATGAGCAAACTGCAGGTTCAATTACACCTTGACTGAGCATGGACTGAATTTCAGCCTTAACTCTTTCCCTATATACTATCGGAATGGGATATGGAGGTACACAAAATTTATTATGTTCTTTGATCTTAAATTCATAGAGAAAATTTTTATGATACCAGGACTGTTAGTGAATACACGGGAATAACGCCGCAAGATAAGGAACAATTCTTTCTTATCACGTTCTGAGGCACCTTCAACTTCTACTAATTTGTTCTTAATGATGTCAGAAATCAAGTCAATTCGTTCAGTCTCAAAATGGTTATCTGTTATATCATCATCAGGTTTGACATCCTGCGTCACATTAGAAGTAGATAAAAATTTTAAACAACTGGCACCTTCTTCATATCTGGTAATCCAGTCTTCGAATTTAATTTGAATGGCATTTTCCTGAACAAAAGCAATGGCACTAGCCGCATTGAAATCTAAAATAACCTTGTACTTGGATAGGAAGTCCACACCTATTACTATCTGTGTAATTAAGCGGGGGACAATCAATAGGTTGGCAGAAAAGAGATGACCTTGACATAAAAATTCTACGTATGTTTGCTGTCGAATTTCGACAGGTTTGCTAGAAATGACGCGACGAATTTTATTGCAATGCAAAGGCAGAGTGGGACCATTAAGCAAGTTCTGATATTTCTTGAAAGTCACTTCACTAATTACTGACACTGGGCTACCAGAATCTAAGACAGCAGAAAGATTGATTTTGCCAATTTTGACAGATACAATTGGGTGAATTGGAATATCGAGACACTCTACATTCTCTGCTAATAGTGCCTTTTTTATGTCATCTACCTGTACAAATTTTACGTCTTTTTCGGTGGAAGGTTCATAAGAAATTTATTTGTTGAGACAAGTGTTACCAAGATTAATGAGGCTTTCACAAGATAAATGCTTTTCAAATCTTGATTGTTCATCAACTTCGCATTCACTATCATCGTCATTAGAAGACATGTAATTGTCTATCCAATCAGCGACAGAGGTGTGCTGCAAATCTAATTGTTCGAAATCAGTTTTTGCTGTTCCAAGGTCACTGTTAGTTGCATTATTGTGTGGCAGTACCGCATCCTGCATTTCAAAGTACTTGATCGGTCTGTCATATGCAATTGTTGGTTGATACTGTAAGAATTTTATTTCATATATAGTGTCTTCCTCAGAGTCTGAAGACGAAGCTTCTGTCTCCCACACTGAATTGTCGTCATTATATTGCTGATCGACAATCATCTCGTTTAACTGTTAGGCAATGTAATGTTTGTTCGATGCCTTTTCATTTGTTTCGTTAAATCTGATAGTACAATTTTTATTACTGTCATTGCTTTCAGGTGTAACGGCTTTAGGTTTTAACACAAGTTGTGTCGGTTTTGCCTTATCACTTACAGAGGTGCTACCGGCATCAGTATTGTGCACTTCCGCACAAACTACTATTCTGTTTTGTTCGGGAGGTTGTTCATCGTAACCTTCCTCTCTGTGAGGACGTTCACAATGAACAAGTTTCAGCGTATAATTAGGATCACATAAATCCTGTACGGCCGAATTATTTGCCGTCGAGTCCGCTAGTCATACCTGACGCGGCTTTTTTTGACGAATTGTAGCGTGGATTAGCAGGTCTGATTTCAATGTTTGGCTCTTGTCTTTCCGGGGTACGCGATCTGCTTTGGCCCCGATTTGAGTTTTCGTGTCGCTGAAGGCGACTACGCTTGTCAGCGTTATTGTTGTTATTTTCAATCTCGCGATCACTATCAGTATTTCGTCTTTCACGCCAATTAGTATTATTTGAGGTATTGCTGTTATGATAATAATTATTGTGGCGTCCTCCGCGACCAAAGCCACCACCTCGGTTACGTCCACGAAAACTTCCACGGTTATTTTCACGATCTTGAAAATCACCGTTCTCATTGTCGCGACTTTGTTTGTAAATTTCATTAGTGAAAGAATTACTTTTTGTTTGATCCTCGTGCTCTGGATGACATTTAGAACGCGGCGGGCTTTGATGCGATCGGCGATTATATCTGTTTGTTTCAAAATGTCGACTGCGCGAGGAATTTTCCTCGTCTTCTTCCTCTAAGTCTTGTAAGAGGTTTCTAAAGGCTTCAATATCATTCTTGCATCGTGCCGCAATGGCAATTTGACGCAAGTGTAGAGGCAGTTTGTTCAAACAAATTCTAATTATTTCAGCGGGGCAGTAAGGTGCCGATAAAAATTGATTTTTATATACTAAATGTTGGAAATATTCCACCGGGCTCGAGAAATTTGATCGTTCGAAAGTTTTGAACGTGGCAATACTGTTTTTAACGCGATCTTGTGCCGCTTCCGACCAGTATGCGGATAGAAATGAGCGTCGGAACTGATTCTCGCTATTCTCTTGTGCAATTGCTCTCATTATGGTGGCTGGCTCGCCTTCCAGATAACCACATATAAATTCTAGTCTGTGCTCAAGTGGCCAATTCGGGGGAAGACAATATTCGAATTGTTGCACCCACTCTTTAGGGTGCAAGTCGTTCGGAGAGTTTTTGAATATTTTGAATTTACGTACAGTCAGAAAATGCTTGTAGTCAAACGCTTCCCTTCGCCCGTGCGGCGTAAGTGGGCGTAAACTACGCATCGCGCCTTCATTGTTGTTACTATGAGGTACACTTCGTTCACGTACCAAGCGACCTACTTGAGTCGAATCATCATTGTCATTTTCGTTCTAATTTTCTTCTACGTCTTCGTATGGATTTCCACAAGTGTGGGCAAATGTCCTCTCTATTCGCGCCACACGATCATCTAATTTCCTGACCTCAGCCTTGTATTGCTGATTAATGGTCATTTGACCTTGTTTGAAACGGTCAAGGGCGAGATATTCATTAGTTTCATTAAACGGGGTAGGATGCGTTACATCAGAACTTTTGTCAGTGTTATCACTGATTTGGGTCATTTTAACAGTAATATCCTCAAACTGTTTATTAATTTTGTTGATCTGTTCCGTCGTGACTGACTGGAAATTCTGCAACTTTTCATCAAATAGATTACTCTGTTGCTTCAATTGAGCGAGTTCAGAAGTTTCCATATTTTCGACTCGTGACGCAAGGCTTTCCATATTTTCCACTCGTGACGCAAGGCTTTCCATTACCGGATTAATCTCGTCGCGAATATCTTGACTTATTTGCTGAGATTCACGTTCGAAAGTATTAATCAGTTGTTCCCTGAACAGATTGTTGTCCTCATTTATCGTATTAAAACTACTTTGAATACTCACAAACCTCGAATCGCACGTTTGTTCTATTTTCTCAAATTTTTCATTTAATTTCTGAGATTGTTCCTCAAGTTTTTCATTTAATTTCTGAGATTGTAATTGACTATTCTCAAGTTTTTCATTTAATTTCTGAGATTGTTTCTCAAGTTTTTCACCTAATTCCTGAGATTCCTGAGATTGTATTGACTATTCTCATTTAACTTAGAGAGCTGTGAGAGTAACATCTGCATGAAGTCATTTGGTAATACGTTTTCCGTAGCTGTCACATGTATTTTTTGTAGCAGAGCTAGGCGGAACCGATACATCCTTTTCTGCAACCACATTACAAGAATCGGAATTCTGGATTGTTGAATTCTGTACTTTGTCATCATCCATATTGTCTGTTCCTGTACTAATATCTTCCGCGTTGTGGCCGAGGAGACTAAGGCGCTCCAGTCACGGTCTGCACGGCCACTACGGTCGGGGGTTCGAATCCCCCCTCGAGCATGGATATTTGTGCCGTCCTAGTTCATAAGTAGTTTGTAAGTTTAGGGACTGATGACCCCGTAGTTAAGTCCCATAGACTATACAAACATTTGGAACATTCTTCCGCGTTCTCGGGCACGGTATTTAATGTCGTATTTGTATTAGTACAGTGAGAAGACTCTTGTAAAAATTCTTCTTCTCTCCTAGCATCATTCAAGGTCTCATTTTCGAAAGCAGATTTAGCATCAGCGCTGGCTATTCTTCGACATTGTTAACAGAATCTTGCAGTAAAGTGACCAGTAATATTTATTTTCACCTACTGCAAATTTTTGAAAATTACACACGGTAATTATGAGAGAACAATAGGCTGAATCGGGCTAGTGCAACATACAGTCACAATCGAGATTACGCGAACCGTTAATTATCACATGAATTCCACGGTACTAGAAGTTTCGACACAACAAACATCAGACAATGTAAAAGAGAGACTTTTTCAGTAGTAATGTAATTATTTATATATTCAGTTAATCTACTATAAACAATACTACACAATGTCAAGAATGGTAAGTAACAAACTACAGAAACAATTACTATGCTACTGTTGCTATAACAGAGGATGGTGCTATAAAAATTAAATTAAGAGCCAAAAGGTAAGTTGGATAGTGGAAAAGACAAACTAACTTAAGTAAGGCTACGTATCTACGATCCTGTTTGTGAACTATCCTGGCAGGAAGGGCGCCAGATAAAAGCTGTGTGTGTGTTGTGCATGTTGAACCTATCCTTAAATCAGACAACAAATTGTTCATTAACACAGCAATTTGGTTTAATTATGGCCCTGATATTGATGTATATACTATTAAATAGGAAACAGTGCATTTAAACTGATTATGTGCGCAACGGATATTTTAAACACAAAAGAACTGTGACAAGTCACCATTTGAAACAGACACTGACTATACTCAAAAATTTTGACTGCGAGAAAGATATTAAAAAACCACAAACCACTTTCTTAATGCTTGACTGTGAGAATTTTATGCAGATCAATTTCTGATTATTGAAATTTAGTATCATAGTCAATTAACTATCATTTACTATGGCACCAATAACTAAATCTGTTCAACAATATTATTAAAATCAATACTGCACTTTAAATCCACTAATAACTAATTATCAAATGAAGGAAGTAGGTTAATTTTCTAACTACGTAAATGAAACAGGAAAGAAACGTCATCTTTGTTACTTATTATTAATTACCTACATTACCTACACAATACAACTTCTGACTTGCTGGCAAAGCAGCCTCTGCTCTACATTGGAGCCATACGCACAACTCAACCGCTCTCTAAGCGAGCTGAACCACCAGTGCTACTCTCTCTCTCAGCGCGAGCTACAATGCTATGCAATACATGATCTTTGCCAAAGATGAAACTTCACAGAGTTAAGTACACATATCGAGACATACAATAGAAGCGATATTATACATTTTCTTGCAAGCAAGTTACTCGATACAAAACAGGAGGCACAATATTAGACATTTTCTTACGAAAATAATTTTTTATGGACACGTTTCAAGATTAAGGCCTGTTGCGGTCCGTAAAGGATGATCTTGGTTTTGCGTAAGGCTGTTGTATATTTTCCTTGGATTTGTGGCAAATTATATATTGGTCAGACAATCAGGAACTGTGGAAGACGAGTCTATGGAATATGTCACACACGCTTACAACAGCCGAGCAAATGCGCTGTTGCAGAACATTGCCTTGGCACCAGTCATCCTATGGAATACAACAACACATACAACCACTTCCACCTACTGGAATAGTGTTATTAAGAAGCTGTTGAAATTAAACTAGCAAGTTACATTAAAGGTGGTGATTTTTGTGTAAATTCTGCTAGGAATCCGACTGTCTCTCGCCAAAAAGCAGAGGGTCAAAATTAATGATGCCTCACCTGTTGATTAATAGACAGTATCGATATATCTGACGTTCGTCATCTTTGTGTTAAATCTGCAGTTAATTGTACTGTTGAGTGCAGTAAATAAGCGAAATAAAAGAAAGAGAACACATGAAGTGAAAATGGAACCTTAGTGCAGTTCAGTAAGGCACGGCCGAGTAAATCAGCAGACCTGCACTGCATTCCGACAGTGCGTCGACTGGCTAATACAGCACATTCAGCACGACATTGTCCCGCCGAGTATTCAAGTGTGGCGGAAGGCGACCAGGACGCTATCACTTTCGCCACAAGCGGAAGCCGCTGATTCAGTGATCAGGCCATCGATCGACTACCTCACGTGAAAGCACAGGCTGTAAAACGTGACTTTACCGAACTTCTCGAAGGAACGTGACAAGAAGCCAATAATCTAGTGTACCGACCTCCAGAGTAAAGTGACTATGGCCATTTCTAAAAACTGTACAACGTGACAGAAGAAAACTGTGTTGCCAATTCTTCTACATCTACATACATACTCCGCAATTCACCGTAATTACCAATGAAATTCCCCACCAATGATCATGAAATTACCCGTTTCAAAAATAGTTGCAAAAATCCTTACATACATTACGTGGTCAATTAAAAATCAAGCATTAAACTAACCTAATCTGAGCTTCCTTGAGCTGAGCGATGCCATACCCTGCTTCTCGTCATTTCTCTCGTTCGTTCAAAAGAAGTACATCCTCCTTCGCCCTCAATCCCTTTTGCAGCCATCAGTGCTACTATTGTTTCAGTTTTCGGGCCTTTCTTATGAACCGATTTCATGTTTTTAAGAGTACTAAACACACGTTCCACTGAGGCATTGGACAAAAGAAGGTAGATTACTTTTTTATAAATTTGGGAAATTTGGAGTTTTTGGCTCCAGATTTCATATGAAAAACTTTCTTCCAATATACATTGGCAGGTTTAGATACATCTAATCCAAGTTTCTCGCTCTCCAGCTGGTTAATTTCTGGAGAACAGGAAACCTCTTTAAGACAGGGAACAAGGATTTAAGAGTGAGCTACGTTAGGTTACTCTGTGGAACTTATTTCAAAAACGGTATCTGAGAAGACAAATAGTCTTTTGCTCTGTGATACAAGCTCCATATAGAAATTCAAGCACTTTTTATAAAAAGCAATTTATGTCCTGTTGTCCATTACACGTTTCCTGTTCAGCGATACCGAAGTATATTTTCTCTAATCCAACGAAGTGCTTTATAGTTGTATGGTCTAACAGTAAAATTGTAGTTCTCCTGATAACATTAATGTTTATAAAATTTCAACATATATCTTTCAGCATATTTTCTACGTCTGACTTCAGTCTGTGAAGAAAAGGGTCTTCACCTTAAAAAATAAGGTACTAAAATCTGTAAGTATGCCTAAAACATACGACATGAATTCCGTATATGACAAGGTAAATGCATTACCAATATTTGAAAGCATATGTTCCGTACTTGAAAATGGAGTTTCCATGACAAATTTCCCAGGCAAGAATTATTTGCGCCGTACTGTTCCAGTACCCTATACATACTCGATTTGGCAGACGACTATCGACTTGCACAAGGGCATAGAATATTGTGCATTTCTGTACGATAATATACTTAAAATTAATTAAATGTCCCTCTCCTGTCAAAATTTCTACTGGAGTGAGAACCTTAGTTTCGAAGCAGATCCTCGACACATCTTGGAAGTTTTAAGCATGCTTTTGAAGCACATAGGTGAATCATATGGCATGAGCATTCAATACATGCTATATGTTGGAAAGTCTGTTTTTAGATTCAAAAGAAACTTAATTAAACTCTCCAACCATAACATTTGCTGTGTTGGCCTGAATTCGGATCAAAATCCACGACTGTCAATGCATATTGTATAGTAACGTAAGTAGTTTCATCCATTACCAGCGTAAAAAACATACCTGGATGTCTCAGATTATCATACAATGACTCTGGAAATGATTTCCCTAACTCATTTTTAATAACATTTTAAGATTTCGTGCGCTTTAAAGCAATCTTCTGAGTGACTGTTAAATCAGAAAAAAATAATCTTACAAAGAGGAATCAGTGTTTCCAACGTACTGGACGGTAAATTATTGGTAGCGAAAAGTTCTGTTAATTTAATTGCTGCTCTTTTTACGTCGTCGTCAGTGCTATTTAAAACTGAAGACTTGAAGATATATTGGAAGTAGATGGAACAGTTTTCATTCCATAAATATGTTCGGAAGACTTTGTATACCTCCAAAATTTATGATTAATGCTCTGTTAGAAACACTGTCACATACCTTACAGTACGCTAAATTTTGTCTGATCCTCCGTTTGTTACTCCTTTGCAAACAACCCGTGTACTCAGGCAAGCTCAACCAGGAATCACTAAAACTGTTTATTTTGGATTTCTTCGATTTCCCATTAGAAGAACACGATATTGAGGTAGAAGTAGCATTATGGTCCTTTTCAACAAGCACATTTTGTAAATTAGGAGTTTCAGGTGAATTAGGCGAGATAGGAAATTCAGAAGGAGCATGCAGGTTGTCTACATATTTCGCAGTAGCACGTACTTTAAGCAACCACTTATCCATTTTAGTGAAATATAAGCACCGTAGCTTAATAAGTGCAGTATTACTGACCACAGAAGTATAATCCTCACCAGAACATTCCGTCTACAAGTACGGAAAAACTGCGAGATACTGCTGTCACAAGATCAACAAGCTGACTGGCAGTTTTACGACTTTACTAGTTCGACACACTGGAGTACAAACAAACTGGGGAAGCACGAGCAGAGAACCCGGGGAAAAATTCCCGGGCTCATTGCACTATACAGCGCTTGTTAGAATTATGATATTGTCAAAATGTTTGGAATTCTTATGGGACGAAACTAATTTGGTCATAAGTACCTAGACTTACAAACTACTTCGACTAAGTTAAACTAACGTAAGGACAACACACACATCCATACCCGAGGGAGGATTTGAACCTCCGACGCGGGAAGCCTGGCGATCCGGAACTTGGCGCTCCAGACCGCTCGGCTACTCCCGCGCGGCTATGATGTTCTCATACCGCGCCTTTAACAACATTAAAAAGTGAACGAATTTAATATAAATAAAAATCTTTGGTTTAAAAATTATCAAATTACCCGCTATTTCATTTCATCATCCAAAATATCCACCGACCAAGATTTTACCCGAAAACTGGGTAATTACCCTCCAATCGGCAACAATGGAAGACAAAGACCTCGAAAATCGTTCACCTCTGGCTAGGTCCATCGAATGAATACCACAGCCAAGAAGACGTCGCGAGAACGTAATAGAATGATGGAGTTAGGTAGTGTCGTCAGATTGGCAGTAGCGGCGTTATTACCACCAGCATCATCAACATTAGCAGGAGATTGAGTCATGATCAGCCACCTGCAGCCACTGGTCGCCATTAACAGTGTTCGGTAGGAGATCGAGGACAACGGAAGTATTCAACCAGGATGTCTGGGCCAGAACAATACGATGCGGTCCGGTCGTGAAAGTCATCTGTGATCTCAAAAATAAAGAAATAAAAAACGTTCAAATGTTTGTTAAGCTTATGGGACTTAACTACGGGATCATCAGTCTCTAAACTTACAAACTACTTATCAACTACCTTATACTAAAGACGGCACAAATATCCATGCCCGAGGGGGGATTCGAACCCCCGACCGTAGTGGCCGTGCCTGCGATCTCCATCAAAGTTTCTGCCACTTGAAGACGTGCAGCCTGAAGACCGCCGGTTCGATCCCAGGGCAATGGTGCAATGGCTCCACGCCAAGCCGCTACCTCTGGTCGTAGCACAAAATGGTAAAATCACACAGCACCTCCACGAGGTAATTCCGCAGAATTCACGGTCTGTTAACGCACAGTACTAGTTTCGACAGCGAGCGCTGTTCTAGCGGAGAGAGAGAAGGTTGATAGGCCGCCAGCGTAACCAGAGATCCACGGACGATGATGCGAAACACCAAATCGCCACCACGCGCCTTGCCGCTGCTCACACTCGCCGAGCCTTGTAGTTCACAGTAAGAATACCGTATGGTTTAATAGTTTGATAAAAATGTTTTGTGTAAATGCTGTTTCATTTATGCCTCATACTCGAGCCAAGTAAAATATCCCACATCCCACATGCTTATAAGATTCCTTTTAAAATGCTATCCTGGCCATACAATGTTAATTTTTAGTTAAAGCTTGCCATACTGACAATAGCGCAATGCATTCACAGTGATTGTTAAGTGTTCAATATTTAGCAAAGCGGTAGGTTTACTTCATTTGATAACGGAACGCCTTCTTCATTTGATGTCAGCAGTGTCTTACTTAGAAACATTCAATACTGTGTGTTTGTGTTATCTTCCTCTTTACCATTTGAAACCGAGATATTAAAATTCATTTGTGCATTGCTTACTTCAGTGCAGTTGTGCCTAGAGAATTGTAGGGTGTGCTCCTGCCGAAATATCGACGGTGGTCGACGACTTCGCCCGGCAGCATACTCGTAAATTGTCTAACCATCCATACCTGTTCGTAGCATTATTTTGAAAAGTTTTGCACGTAAGTCCTACTGATCTGCATCGTTTGGAAGTCTTTTCCATTGCCTAATATCAGGCTTCTTTACTTTAGTTGCTTTTGCATGAGGTCTGCCTTGAGCAAAACACTGTTTCTATGTTTTTGTATGCCCATACATGTTTCACTACAGTTGTATCATCTTCAGTGGATCCTTTTTACTGCTTTAAGGTGAACAACAGGAAATATTTTTGGTTTTTAGAATTATTATATGTACAAGAATTTCATACATGTAGATACACCTTCCAGAATGAAATTTTCACTCTGCAGCGGAGTGTGCGCTGTTATTAAACTTCCTGGCAAATTAAAATTGTGTGCCGGAACGGGATTCGAACCTGGGATCTTTTTCCTTTCGCAGGCGAGCACTCTACCAACTGAGCTTCTGTGAAGTTTGGAAAGTAGAAGGCGAGGTACTGGCAGAAGTAAAGTTGCGAGGACGGATCGTAGAGTCGTGTCGGAATAGCTCAGTCGGTAGAGCGCTTGCACACGAAAGGCAAAGGACCCAGGTTCCAGTTCCAGCACACAATTTTAATCTGCCAAGAAGTTTTATATATACCTTGTTTTGCATGTAGCATTTGTTGGTTTTCTTAAACCACCCCTATGGGACTTTGCTTACAGTATGTCATCTGCAACCATATGTAACATATACAAAACTGTTGTTGAAATATTTGATCTGCTTTCTTGTGTTGTTAAAAAATGTTCAATTGTTTGTAAAGCTTATGGGATTTAACTTCGGGGTCTTCATTCTCTATACTTACAAACTACTTATGAACTAACTTATATTAAAGACAGCCCAATTATCCATGTCCTTGGAAGGATTCGAACCTCTGACGCGGGAGACCGTGCGATCCGCAACGCGGCGCTCCAAACAGCTCGGCTACTTCTGCGCGGCGTTTCTTTTGTTGTTTTAAGGTCAATTCTACTGCTTAAGTTTATGTAAATGGCATCTCCCTCCCTCCCTCTCTCTCTCTCTCTCTCTCTCTCTCTCTCTCTCTCTCTCTCTCTCTCTGTGTGTGTGTGTGTGTGTGTGTGTGTGTGTGTGTGTGTTAATTGTTTGCTGATGAACGTATTTCATTACCAAACAATCAAAACTCACACATTCATGCAAATGTCATTCACATAAAATTAATTAGTTTACCTAAGCTTAAAGCAACACAAGAAAGAAGATCAAGTATTTCAAGAACAAAAAGTTTTGTATAGAAGTGCCATATGGATGCAGATGACAAACTGTAAGAAAATGCCCACAGGGATGATGTAATAAAACCAACAAATGCAACATGCAAAACAAGATATATATACATATACGAAATTCTTGAACACATTTATAATTAACAGGATGAACTTGTAATAACTGTAAAAACTAAAAATATTTTCTGTTGTTCACTTTAAACACTGAATACAGAAGGATGGAAAAACTGGTAGAAGCTGACCTCGGGGAAGATCAGTTTGGGTCCAGGAGAAATGTAGGAACTCGGGAGGCAATACTCACTTTATGGCTTATTCTAGAAGATAGATTAAGAAAAGGCAAACCTACATTTCTAGCTTTTGTAGATTTGGAGAAGGCTTTTGGCAATGTTGATTGGAATAAACTCTTTCAAGTTCTGAAGCAATCAGGTGTAAAATATGGGAGCGTAAGGTTATTTACAACTTGTACAAAAACCAGACAGCGGTTGTCAGAGTTGAAGGGCATGAAAGGGATGCAGTGGTTGGGAAGGGAGTGAGACAGGGTTGTAGCCTTTCTCCAATGTTATTCAATTTGTACACTGAACAAGCTATTAAGGAAAGCAAGGAGAAATTTGGTGAAGGAATAAAAGTTCAGGGGAAAGAATTAAAAACATTTCGTTTTGCCGACGACATAGTAATTCAGCAAAGGACCTGGAAGACCAATTGAACGGAATGGACAGTGTGCTGAAAGGTGCATATAAGATGAACATTAACAAGAGCAAAACTAGGGTAATGGAGTGCAGTGTAAGAAAATCAGGTGATGCTGAAGAATTAGATTGGGAAACGAAGCAATAAAGGAGGTAGATGAGTTTTGTTACTTGGGCAGTAAAATAACAAATGATGGTCGCAGTACAGAGGATATAAAATGCATAATGGCAATGGGTAGAAAAGCGTGTTTGAAAAAGAGAAATTTGTTAACATCGAATATTGATTTAAGCCTAAGGAAATTCTTTCTGAAGGCATTTGTATGGAGTGTTGCCTTGTATGGGAGTGAGACATGGACGATAAACAGTGCGGACAGGAAGAGGATTGAGGCTTTTGAAATATGGTGTTACAGAAGAATGCTGAAGATTAGGTGGGTGGATCGCGTAACTAATGAGGAGGTACTGAACAGAATTGGGGAGAAAAGAAATTTCTGGCATACCTTGACTAAAAGAAGGGATAGATTGGTGGGACACATTCTTAGACATCAAGGAATTGTGAATTTAGTGTTGGAAGGAAGTCTGTGGGGTAAAAACCGCAGAGGAAGATGGGTCTTTAAGCGCTCATCTGCTTTCCTTCTGCCCTTTTATACGTGGACACCGTCAGTATTCTAGAGTATGACCATACCATCTTTCTTGTAGCGTCAGTGCGTATTCGCACAAGATTATTGCGCAATAAATTGTTCGGTCGTTTGAATTCCTTTTAAAAAGCGTTTAGGTAGTCGAACGGCTGTTGCATCACTCTTCAACACTAGAGACATCACCACCAGAGAATTCTCCAGCTCGAGAATTTTCCGCCTCCTCCAGAAGGGTTCTGCGCCGCTCCTGGCAAACCTCGGCGGCCGTCTTACTTCCCCTGCTGAAACATTGCTAGAGGCACGCGCTACGTCTGATCTGCCTCCCCTCCACCACCCCCCATCCACCCCCTCCCCTCGTCGGCACCCACTCCAAACCAACCCCCCGACCCGGCCCGCCGTTCCTGCCTTCGGCTGAGCCCCGGCTGGCGCTCTGCTCGGTGCCAACAAATCAACCGTGGAACCGAATTCAATTAGGGGATGAACGGCGCCGCCCCGCTGCCGAGGAGCCGGCTGTCTGTTTATCCTGCAGGACGCCTCCCACAGATTTAGAGGCCGCTCAGAGACGCTTTCTTATTTACCATTCGCTTTACCGGAGAATCAAGCTGTGTTTGGCTGATGCATTTCTAAAGTCATATTTCAGATAAAGAACAGCGTTCTCTGGTTTCTTTTCTATTTTATGGGGGTAGATGAACGATTCAGTACCTGTTCGGTTGGCTGTGTGGTCTTACGCACCGATTTACGATACGGGGAGGCGTACCGGCCCCGGTTCGAATCCGCCTGGCGGATTAACGAAACGGGGTCGGAGTGCCGGCCAGTCTGGATGTGGTTTTTAGGCGGTTTTCCACATCCCCCCTAGGTGAATACCGGGCTGGTCCCCAAGTCTCGCCTGAGTTACGTGATTCGCAAACTTTTCGTAACACTTAACACTTTCACATGTAACACTATACGCTGACATTAGGGTGTACCCATTTTCTCCCGGGGATCATGGGATGACGGCAGGAAGGGCATCCGGGAATCTCGTAATTGCTAACACGCCAAATCCGATTAAGAAAGCCGACGCTGCTTGTGCGGGAATATGGCTCAAGGGAAACAAAGAAAAAGATAAATGAACAAATCAGTGTGCCTCTTGGCTCGATGGTCTGGGTAGATGACTACCATGCTTGGGATCCGTGTTCGATTCCCGGAACTGACAAACAATTTTCCTTCGCTGGTAGATTAACACGAGGTTCAGTCAAAGTTGTGAGACGAAGTGAAGAACTACTTAACGTAATGTACTGGCCTCTTGTTGTTATTGTTGTTGTTATGGTCTTCAGTCCAAAGACTGGTGTGACGCAGATATCAATGATGCCCTGCCCTGAACAAGCCTCTCCGTCTTGTAGAGATTACAGCTTTCCCAGCCGAACAGAAATGTAGCAGTGAGTCACCTGATACAGCATTTATTAAATGGAGGAAACGCATGAATTGTTATTAACTTTATGGTTACTGATTAGAAAGGTACGCAAAGTTACGACTTGAGTTGTATCTCTCAAGGCCCGGCCCAACAAAAATTGTGGTGTCGGTAAAAATAACCACCATTTAAATTACATAAAACTAATAAAATGCCTGCTTAATCAGATGACGTTAGTCTCGTAGGAGTGTATTTTGCAAGTCTTAAATTAATTATCATTATAAATTCGCTAAAAGAAGAAGAGGGAAAAAGACCGTTCCAAAAGTTATTTTGAGAGATTGGGCAGGGCATCTTCTCACAACATTACTTGACCACCCTTACTTCTGCCATGAAAGGTGATCAAGTGATGTTAAAATATTTGCAAATCTAAGGGACCAACTACTTTGGTCACCAGTCCCCAGGCTAGATTGTTGATTTACGAGACCGTTATACAGGGTGTTACAAAAAGGCACAAACTTTCAGGAAACATTACTCACACACAAAGAAAGAGAACGCTTAATTTCTATGTTAGAGCTCATTTTATTACGTCTCTTCAAATCACATTAATCATAGACTGGAAACATACACAACAGAACGTACCAGCGTGACTTCAAACAATTTGTTACAGGAAATGTTCAAAATGTCCTCCCGTTAGCGAGGATACATGCATCCATCCTCCATCGCATGGAATCCCTGATGCGCTGATGCAGCCCTGGAGAAGAGCGTATTGTATGACAGCCGTTCACAATACGTGCACGAAGAGTGTCTAAATTTGGTACCGCGGTTGCCTAGACAAGAGCTTTCAAATGCCCCCATAAATGAAAGTCAAGAGGGTTGAGGTCAGGAGAGCGTGGAGGCTATGGAATTGGTCCGCCTCTACCAATCCATCGGTCACCGAATCTGTTGTTGAGAAACGTACGAACACGTCGACTGAAATGTGCAGGAGCTCCGTCGTGCATGAACCACATGTTGTGTCGTACTTGTAAAGGCACATGTTCTAGCAGCACAGGTGGAGTATGAAATCATGATAACGTGCTCCAGTGAGCGTAGGTGGAAGAATATGAGGACCAATCAAGACATCACCAAGAATTCCTGCCCAAACGTTCACAGAAAATCTGTGTTGAAGACGTGATTGCACAATTGCGTGTGGATTCTTGTCAGCCCACACATGTTGATTGTGAAATTTTACAATTTGATCACGTTGGAATGAAGCCTCATCCGTACTAAAATGAGCTCTAACATGAAAATAAAGCGTTTACGAACACATAACATGTTTTCTTTCTTTGTTTGTAAGGAATGTTTCCTGAAAGTTTGGCCGTACCTTTTTGTAACATCCCGTATACAAAAAAGAGATTTTAGTAGCTTCTCCCCCCCCCCCTCCCTCCGTTTTCAGCCCCTCCATTCACTTCCCAGAGTTCCTTCGAACTCACTGTAAATCAGATGTCACGTTATGACGTAACAAGTGGTCACTCCAATACGAGACGACAGTGTACATCGCTGTTTCACCTTTCACCATTTTTGGAGCCATATTGCAGGCCTCATCATCTCTATGGTGGCAATGTCAGAGCCTGTCGCGGTGGCCCCTTTGTCTCGGGAACCGCTAATCATATACAAGGGCGAGGTCCGCCCGCCGTCGGTCGGGTGTCGGTCACGTGACTGGCGCGTCACGTCACGGCTGACCGCAGCGACCGCGCGGCTGCAATTTGATTTGCCGGCGGATTTTGGCGTGACGCGGGCCGTGATTTTTGACGCGACGCGCGCTGTCGGATTAATCAAGAAGGATGACAGCCGCCAGCGTGAGGGACGGCCGCGGAGCCCGTCTGTCCGCTGCTGCGGTCGATCGGAGGACACTTTATTGTTTTACGCGGCCGCCGCGCGTCGCTAAATTATTCTGCGACGCAGCAGGTGTTAGCTTTTTCTGTCTCTCTCGCGCAGCAGAAGGCAGTAGCTGTTCATGTTTTGGATGCCATATTTGACACTCCTATTCCTATTCCACATCTTTGAATGGTTCAAAATTATTCACTGAAATATTATCTGTGAGATATTGAAAGGAGTATACAATATAATTTTCACTTAATTTTTTGTCTGACATTTAGCTTTGAGCATGTTTTGTTACAAAAAACCTAAGCTATAATTCCGTAGCAAACAAATTTATGTGATATTTTGTATCATTGCATTAATCGATATAACATATTGCACTTATTTTCATATCTGTGCTGTAAACCAAAGACTTTGTTTTATCTTTGGAGTGTGTCTTGCACTCGCAGTTGTTGCGGTTAAAGAGTCGTTCTTTCACCTTCGTGCAGATGGTAGTCGATGTGTGACTGTCGTGTAGAGCAGTCGTTGTGTGATATGTTAGAGTTGAGTCGATGAGTCGGGGAACTGTCGAGTTAGTCTGTGTGTTAGACTCGAAGAGTAAAAATTCGGAAAGTTTAAGCCAAGTCTGCAGATTGTAATTTTTGCATGAAAATTAATCTGTCTCAAACAAGGTAAAACTTGTATTCTTCTATTGTTATGTATGGTAGCCTGTGTTTGAACTGTTGTAGTTGGTGTTTGTCTTCTTTTGCTAATGAATGATTAGTGCAGCTTGCATTTATCATTTAACCCTGAGTCATTTTACCAGTTCCTTGTACCTTTCCACCAATTTGAATTGCAATCCGTTCTGATCATTGTTTCTTATGGCAGTGTTGCATAATTATTGTGTTTGTGAATTTGTGTGTTAATTAGAACAGTTCAGTGTAGGCATTTTGTCATGATCAATTGGTCTATTAATGAAGCAGGGAGTAGTTTGTTCATAAATCCAGTAAAGTTCATAGTTAGAGATTTTCTCAGTCTTAATGAATGTTCAAATTATTTAGTCAGTTAATGTTACTATCAATTTATGTGATTTGTCTGATTAGAAGAGAAGTACATCACGTAAAGAGATAAGAAATACTTGCCGTGAGTGATACTTGAAATCCTTGCCAGATTTGTAGGACATTTTTTTTATTACGTTGAACCAGTATGGTCATTGTTGTTCAGATAGGCAACTTATCAAGTGCAGTGATCTTGGTATTCAATTAATATCAAATATCTTTGTTTGACATCCTGTTTATTCAAGTGACAAAATTATCACAGTAGTTGCACGCTGTTTCGTTGACTTTCGCAGTCGTGCACGTATAGTCTGGCTATTGGTACATGGTGCACGCTAACAGATCTGAACATTTCATTTGTTCACATTGTTTCTCACACACGAGATTAATGTTTAGACATATTACGAGTTTCATTACTGTTATTTACTACTGTGCAATTTAAACTGTTATCCGTAACGCATCAAACTAAACAACATACACGTAAGATTATTGCATTCCATGTCAGTTGCAACTTATTCTAACCGGACAAAGGAAGGTACTGTCTCATTGCTTAGTCAAGTTATTTTTTAGCCAAAACCACGACAGAAAATTTATTTGTGAATTTTAGCGGGCTTGGTCACTTAACACAAACAGTGACTCGCTTGTTCCTACGCACACAGACACTGACACAGACACAGACACACACACACACACACACACACACACACGTACTACTTCTATCATTAAAAAAAAACCTTAATATCTTGTCAGCTCGTCAGTATATAGCTCACTTCTCTTAATTATCTAACAAAGAGTGTAATGAATCTACTGGGCAGCACATACAACGTATGGTATGAACACTACAGATGTGAACAAAATTATGAGTAGACATGATACTTAGCAGTTACTGTGCAGTTGAAGATTCTGAAAGGTAGATTGGTCTGAGAGATTGATTGGAAGGATATGAGGCTGATAAAACAAATACATGTAGGACAGAAAGTAGTTGTTCGAATAGATTAAGATGAAACTTAAGAGGTGGTTAATGGAAGAAGTGTGACACAGTGTTGTTGAATGTCACCAGCAGGGAGTTCCATTTATCTTGACCACCCAAAATATCTCAGGAACAACAACAGATATTGTAAAACGACTTTCACCGGTACCACTGAAAGGTAGGGCCTCATGAATGAAATATTTGGAAACGTTCTAAAACGAAAGCATATGTGTATGCTTTTTCTTTTTTCAACACAAACTGATGTGTTTTTGGATGGACACCTAATTATTTCATCGGAAATTTATAGCATGACAAATCTCACAAACAATGGCGTTGATTGTATCGCAATATGCCAATTACATCCCGAGATACTTCGAAACGAAGTTGACGCATGAAATACGCGAAACGCGCGGCTAGCGCACGTCCTGAGACTCAGGTGAGAGTCCCCACGCTGCTCTCGACGTGTGTTAGCTGAGCGTTTTGCGTATTCCAAGCGTCAACTTCGCTATATCTCGGAATGTGATTGGCGTATTGTGATGCAATCAACGCCATTGTTTGTATCATTCGTCATGCTGTAGATTACTGGTCATATGGAGTAACGATTTAAAGTCACATACGTTTGAAAAAACACATGAGCTACCGTTTTAGAATGTTTCCAAATATTTACGTACATGAGCCCCTGACTTCCATTGATACCGGTAAAACTCGTTTTACTATAGCTGTTGTTGTTCCAGAGATAGGAGGTCAAAATAAATGGGACTCCCTGTATATATTGAGAAACTAATCAACAAGGCCCTGGAGAAAGCAATAGGACTTGTAGTATTTAGATTATATGACTGTATTAGCAGAACAGAAGAAGAGCTTCTGGTAATGACGGAGAATATTATAAGGGTGCGGGAGGAATTCGCAATTTAAGTGAACATGGATAAGACCAAAGTGATCAAAATCAGAAAAGAAGGTGACACAATCAAAAAATCACTAGATAGAAGAAGACTGCAACAGGTTCAATGGTTCCAGCATCTGGGAATCTTCATATCTTTCAATGGAAGTTGTACAGAGGAAGGGAGACGCAGAATGCATGCGTGAAACAATGACTTTGGGAGTTTCCTGACAGCCAGGAGTATCTCCATTAAGCTCCAGGACAGGTTCACCAAATGTTTTGTTTCGGGCATGGTGTCTTATTGTTCAGAAGCGTGGACGGCCAGAAAACTTGTAAATATGACTATGGAGAAGAATACAGGAAATGAAACGGAGTTATAGAATGGGAAAGTAGGACGAGCTGAGTAGGGTAAAAAAAGGGAAGAAAAAATGTTCAAATGTTTTTATAGCTTATGGGACTTAACTACGGGGTTATCAGTCCCTAAGCTTACAAACTACTTAAGAACTACCTTACACTAAGGACAGCACAAATATCCATGCCCGAGGGGGATTCGAATCCCCGACCGTAGTGGCCGTGCAGACCGTGACTGGAGCGCCTCAGTCCCCTCGGCCACCGCGGCCGGCAAGGAAAGAAATTTCATGAGGATGATATAGAAGTGAAAACGTGTAACGCAGGAACTGCATACTGTAGAGGATAACGGAGGTAAAGTAGAAGGAAAAGGAGAGAAAGAATAAAATTTGGAATGCTAACAGATGAGAAGAAAGGAAGAAGTTACAACTAAACGAAGGGAATTCCTACGAGATAAGGACATGGTGGATGTTCGGTTGATACTTGTCCGAGGGCTGATTTACTGAAAAAAAGAAAATAGATGCAGTTTTTCCGCCATTCGACTTCACAACAGCTGCAGATTTCCCAGGAACAGATTAGTAAAGTATCTTTATACTTTCCAGCAAAATGTTATCCAATCATGTACCAAAAGATCCGCCATTTACTTTAAACCTGTCAGAACTGTTAATGTGGTCTTCACTCTCTCCTGGAAAGATTACATAATCGTTCAATTATGTTGACTCATGGCAATTTTGTGTGCAGGTGGTGTGTTTGATAATTTTCTGATACTGTACAAAGCACGTCTTAAACTTTTTGGCTCTGTGTCTGGCTGCAGTATCATATTGGAATATATCAGATTGTTTGCAATACGTATTTACTGTAAGCAATTTGCTGTCCAGTATGGTGAGATATTTATTTAAATTTATCCGACCTTTGAGGTTAACAATAGAAACAGCTAAGTACCATGAAATAGTAGAGTTGGGTGGGGTCGTTTGGTTCGGATAGGGGAACTAAACTTCTAAGTTTATCAGTCTCCACCAGAGGTAAGGAATAAGGATAGGAACGGTGGGGAGGGAGAAAGGAAATGCAGTGCAGAAAGTAAAGAATGAAGGAAGACTGCAGTAGCTCGGATCCCCGTGCTCGCTACGCACGTACTCGGGTAAGAACCGTGCCCCCCCCCCCCGGGGGGGGGGGGTGATGTAATGTAAAGAATGGCTGAAGGAATAGTGAATGAATACTAATATATGCTCTTTCCATTCGTACTGTAAATATGCAGTAATCATAACTTTTCAGGCTAGCCAGGAGTGAAGTAATTAATTGAATAAAATGAAAACCTCACGAAAATTCAAGATAGTACTGATTGAAAAGCAAAAGAACTTGATAAAAACTGTTGTGCAACTGCTGACATTAACAGTGAAATACAGATCTCTGGTCATACCGTCAGTGGTACCATAAACTAACTTGATGCCCGTCAGTTCGTGTTAACCTTAAAACACTCTAAGCTGAAAAATATTTTTATTCAATCTCACGCTAATTGTTCCACTGTTCGATAAGAACGGTTTGAATGCTTGTATAATGTATTAAACATAAGGAGAGGCAATGAATTAAAAATGCAAGTGGTGTAACATGGAAAAGCACGTCTAATTCTTTAAAATTCCTCTTTTCTGTATCATTACACATGACGTAAATATACATTTACTTCAGTGTGCATCAAGCAATTAACTAAATCTGATTTTGGATGTTAGGTTTTCACTTGCTTATGATAATCTTTAATATTTCTCGGGTATTCAACAAGGTGGAGTAGTCCAAAAGATGCTTTATTTTGACAAACCGATTTCCTGTAGTGTTCAGGTGTTTCATCTCTCCTTGAAGCCGCATTTATATATTTACCCCACCCCACCCTCACGTCGAAGGAAACTCGGAAAGATCATATCGCGCATAAGCATACATTGCTTATAGTAAATCAAAAAGTACAAATATGTTTGTAGCTCGCATGTCCTTTCCAACAAGAAGCTCTAATCACTAGCTATGCGTATGTACGACATGCGAAATATCGAACTGCAGCGATTACCAACCCTGGTCTTGATCAGTTTTGAGTTTTGTGCACCTCTGTGGATGAACAGTCAGCATACCAGCTAAGTAGCACAATGCGAATAATACTAGAGGGTGTACATAAAGTCGGGGAACACTCAATTATATATTGCACACGAACCAAACATTGTACACATACATATGTACCGTGGAAGTTTTTCTTTTCCCATGTGTACCGCCAGAACGTAGTTTTGTAATTTGCCGATAGCGCTAGTCCCAGACATGGCGAGTTCGTATGCTATGCTGGACATAAAGCGGCCATTGTCAACAGGCAACACCAATGCCACAGTGGTGTAGCGGGAAAAACACTCAAGAGGCAGCAATATTCCAAGTAGGGATAGCCAGTGACTGTTTTCGGCGAAGGAGAATGGTCAGTACAGTTTACGACGTGCCAAAGTACAAAGAAATTACCTTTTGGGGAATAATGCATTCTTGAGGGTGCTTTGTACCCCAGATTCGACAATTATGCCTGGTTAATTTCCCCATAGTTTGAAAAGTGACTTCGTCACTAAAAATTTAACGATCAATAATGCTATCCCTATCGTCATTCAACTGTTGCAACTGCGGACAAAACTCAAAACGCTTGTCTCTTTCGTTGTCATTGAGCTTTGGCACTACCTCCAATTTGAATGGTTTTATTCACAGCTTCTGTCGCAAGTATTTCCAACTGTCAATGGAGCCATTTAGAGTTCACGGGATGCACCGATTTCTTTGGCTTCCTTATGAATGTCTCTCGTATGCGCTCTACATTCGCTTTACTCACACTGGGACTTCCACTTCTCTTTGCAGGAACAAGCAACCCGTCGTAACGAATTTTTTGTGCCTGTGGTGAATGGCCTTCATTACTGGTGGCTTCTTACCGCACTTCGTTCTAAACATCCTTTAACCACTCTAGAACACTTGTTTTTGTCGAACTCCAACACACAGTAAGCTCGCTCCGCACATGAACTTGCCAAGTTTGCCTCTAGCGCTATAAGCAACTACCAAATTACACTGTGGCGGGATACATGAAAAAATAATCAGGGACTCTCATCAAAATGACATATGTATGATATCTGTAAAATGTTTGCTTCTAGTGCAATAAATAATTGTGTTTCCAGAATTTATGTACATACTGTAACTTGGGTAATCTACCCCACTTTAAGGGTTTCCACTAGTAACAGGATTAATGCTTTCTCACGGGGGCTCCCATCCCCTGGAGCACGACGGCGAAATGCCTAGGGGTTACCCTAGATCAAAGGCTCAACTGTAAACATCACGTCAGTGATGTAAAGACAGAGGGCCATTGGGCGCTTGCGCGTAATTTACCCGCTGCTTAACCCGCAGTCGTCGCTGCCGCCGCAACATAGGATCACGCTGTACTTGTCACTGGTTCGCCCAATGCTCGAGTACGCGTCCCCAGTATTTGGAAACGCCGCAGACCTTCACATCGAGTCGCTGCGGAGGATCCAGAACCGCGCCCTGAAGACTACCCTGCATCTTCCGACGCAGTACTCCACCGCCCGGTTTCACGACGAAGTCGGCATTTTGCCACTCCGGGAGAGGTTCCGCGATACCGCCAGGAAGTTCTACGAGAAGTGGCAGCAGTCCCAAAACCGGCTCGTCCGGGATCTTTGGACACAACACTTCAGGCCAACGAGTCGTTGGCCTGACCTGCTACGAGATTAATCTTATAATCTCGTAGCAACTATGGAAGAAACCGCATCGTCATTATCTGACACCCTAAGACCCTTCCTCCAGTCAGCCATTAATATGTGTTTCCTCTGTTTCAGGTACCGCAGGAACAGCAGTAAATGCTTAGCGTGCAACCCATCGGACCAAGGTCGAGGTCCGTCAAGAGAAGCGTGAGCGTGAATGCTTTCTCACAATTCTGAGGGGATTTTCACAAAATCTTCAGGAACCCAAGCCTACCTTTGCATAGTGACCTGCCGGTTCTGAACCTATAAATAGTCAAATCGAACCTCACAATACTGCGTGATGCTGATGACATGTATGCCAGGAATTTTAAACCTGTTGACCAATGTAAAGGTTGAAGGAAAGCAGTCACATACACCTTACCACACAACACCTTCACAGGTGTCAGAATTCCAAGTAGGTGCCAACTGCCACGCAGCACCTGGACTGATCTCAATACCAGGCTTGGTTCCATGGTGGAATTTGTGCTCCACCATGACTTGTGGAAATATTTCAGCAATCAGTAGTAAAAATATTTATTTATTTGTAGATCTAGATTTCGGCCGCTGTGTGGTCATTATCAGTGCTTAAAAACAATTAAAAGACTTATAGCATTTCGCGAACGCAACCTCCAACATGGAGGTCGAGATGTTTTAAGTATTGTAGTTGTTTGAAGCACTGATAATGACCACACGGTGGTAGAAATCCAAATCTGCAAAGAAATAAATATTTTTACGACTGAATGCTGAAATATTTCCACATAACCTCAATACATTCAGAATTGATTCTGATCGGTTCAGAGAAGCCCACCAAAAGTGGCAAAACTTTCCAATCCAGAATGTGACACCTTAAAACAGGTTGGTGTTGTGGTCAGTGCTGCAAGCGACAACTCTCCATTTGGTCATAAGAAAATCTTTTCTTACATATAAAGATCTCTGGTTTTTTTTTCTTTTTTTGTTTTTTTTTTATTTTAATTTAATTTGCGTTCAATATTCATTTGATAGTTACTCTTTGGCTCATTTAATTGTCCATAAACACATTTATTTTTTCATTAGGTGGAATGTAGAAATGTATAAGGTCTTCACGAAGTATTAACAAATGGCTGTCAACCAATTTGGAACGTTAAAACAAGAACAAGGTACTTCTTAAGACAAATAAATAAATAAATTTTGTTTCTGCCTTTCATTACCTTCATCACTCCACAAACTGAATCTGTGACAAAAAAAGTTTTATTGTAATGAAAACATATTTTACATTTATCTGTTTGCAGCTGAAACTAGTATGTTATTAATAAACTTGTTTATCTATAATTACAGAAGTAATCTGTTTTAATTAAATTCAAGTCGAATTACCAGCACAACGCCAATAGCAATTGACGTAACCCAACTGGTTTGTAATTGTAGTTGAAAACACACGTGAATCACGACATGTTTCCAGCAATGAAATCCGTTGGAGACGGATTTTGTAGAAATAGAGTGAACCATTCCAAATGTACTTTAAATGGGGTATGTCCCGTTCACAATTACAGAAAGTCCGAAATAAACTAGGAATAGATTGTGTTTAACAAACTAAGCAATGTAGCGCCCGGCAGACATAGATAGTGCCTAAAGCCAACGGACACTCTAAATGACATCAGCACTGAAGACAAAAAAAAAAAAAAAAAAAAAAAAAAAAAAAAAAAGATGTATTATTAAACATGCGAATATGAATCAGCGTTGTTGGTGACATACGAAAATTTTTGACTGGCGATGGCTTTTAACGGATTTTCCACTATTGGCACGAGGTCACCTCAGTTATTTGGCTTAGTGCACACTTCGCGGGCTCCTGCAAACGTTCATGTACTACACCTAATCCACTTTTAAGACGCACATTCACGCACATATGAAGGACATTACTTGGTTTAATCTTTTAACACGGTCACTGCACACTGTACATCAGTCCAAGTAAGACTTGCAAAGATAAATAAGCATCTTTTTTATGTGTTAATCACAGAAACTGAGTGAACACTAACGGGTAAAAATAGAGTATGTGTTGCACCCGGATCTGGATTCGAGCTCCAGGGTGGTAGAAAATTTCATCTCACTAACGAACTGTATAGCTGATGCTCAATGATACATACAATCCTGAGTAAATTTCCGGTATGCTACAAATATTTTACAATTAGTGATGTATATACTGTGTCAAAAACGAATTAATACATGTACATACATTTTACACAGTTATGACTACAATAATTTTAAACAAAGTCTGGCCACTTCCAGTGTATTTTCTATTTCATCTGGAAGATCATCTTCTGTAAAGGAGGCTGGGCACCGTCAACACAGAATCATAAACCAAACAGTCTGGTATTCTCCACAGTGACACTGAATATCATCTGGCGCAGTATATCCCCATCTTGCCAAGTTAACTTTTGAGCTTCCAACTCTGGATCTCAGTCTATGCAGGGACTTCCAAGTTATCCACTATTCCTCATGGGCAGGAGGTAGGGCTTCCACAACTCTTTTCCAACCAAGTGGAAGTTGGTTGTATGCCTAGCTGTTTCAAGAATGGTTCTAAAATTCTTTCATGTTTCATTAGAACTCCACCTTGACTTCAGTCGTTGCGAATGCGGATCGTGAGTTACAGAGGATGAGTTACTTCCTGCTCCATTGTCTTTGTTTTCTTGTTTGCAGCTATTTCTCTTCGGACAGGAAGTGGTGCTATTCCTTCGACTACAGAGGGTTTCACCCATCCTGTATAATTTTGTCGGTTTCGTTGAGAGCTACATACATCTGTTCGGCATGAATTAAATTATATCAAACAGGACAAATGTTTGTTAAGCTGATGGGACTTAACTGCGGAAGTCATCATTCCCTAAACTTACAAACTACTTATAAATTAACTTATACTAAAGACAGCACAAACATCCATGCCCAGGGAGGATTCGAACCCCCCATGAGGAACGGTCTGGCGCATCGGAGAATAGGCCTCAATGCGCTCGGACCACTCCGCCGCGGTCCAAACTGGTAAGGCATACTCCGCTGCAGAATAACATAGTTTAATTGCAGATGGCCGGCCGCGGTGGCCGAGAAGACTAAGGCGCTCCAGTCATGGTCTGCACGGCCACTACGGTCGGGTGTTCGAATCCCCCCTCGGGCATGGATATTTGTGCCGTCCTAGTTCATAAGTATACTATACAAACAATTGAACATTTTTAATTGCAAATGTTTGGACTCTTTACGTAGAATGCTGAACACTGTATTCCATTTAAAAGCAACTAATGTAATGGTACAATGGCAATTAGGAATGTGATTAAAGTGATGGTTCTGTAAATATTCTGTGTTCACATCAGATACTCATTTTATTGTAGCGTGGTGCATAGCTAATCACTTACTCCATGCTGTCGTCTGAAACTGTTACGGTATAATCCATAAAAGATTAAGATTCTCAGCCATCTGAAAAATAATGCCATGGCGAAATCTTAATCGTCAATTTCTGTTTAAAAAAAAAAAAAAAAAAAAAAAAAAAAAAAAAAAAAAAAAAAAAAAAAAAAAGTTTAAATGTCTGTAAATCTATCGGACCAAACTACGTGGTCATCAGTCCGTAGCTTACAAACTACTTAAACCTAGGTAAACTAACCTACGGACAAACACACACACCCATGCCCCAGGGAGAACCTCCACGGCGAGCAACCGCGCGCTCCGTAACGAGGTGCTTTAGACCGCTCGACTACTCCACCGCGGCAATTTCTGTTATTAAAAAGTCAAAGACGGGACTTGTGATGTTACCAACTTTTAGTTTCGCATAAGTTTCTCATCTGCGTTCTGTTTACTTTTTCGTCAAAACTCGAAATACCACTATACACCTGTATGCGTACATGATAATCGAATTAAAAGGTAGTGGATCCATTTATCGTGTTACAGATAATGAGTGATCCACGATTTATATCCGGACAACTAAAACGACGTTTACCTATGCGATGAATTAATTCTAAGTCAGGACTATTGAATGTCGAATTAGTAAAAGTGTACTATATTTAGCTTATCATTAGTTACTCAATATGTGAAAACCAGATGTGAAAAGACATCGCAAAACAACTACATAAAGATCAAGTAGATGCTACAAAAACACAGGTGATATGTCGTACTGCATTACTGACGATTTCTGCCAGGTCGGTGCTTTCGTTAGCTGAAACTCTGTGGCAACTGTTCTTCAGTGAATGAGTTGCAACTCATTCTACGGTACTAAGCGGCTCACCGTAACATCGTACCCAACCTGCCAATAGCGCCATTCACGCACTTGTTTTGTCTTGCTTCAACAATGCCTCGCTGTTAAAGCCTCCTCCGGTATTGCCAGCTATTGTCGGAGACCATTGTACTCTCACATTCTTAAATCAACCGAGATTTCTAAATCGTTATAAAGCCATTTCGCGTTCCGCTTTATGAAAAGGTACCGAGTAACGATTTGCCTTGACTCGCTTAGTGTCTTACAATATTAAATGTAATGAGATTGATCAGTAACATAAAATCTATTTAATGCTCCCACTTTTGAGGAGGACATAACACGGAAAATATGATGAATACCTAATTTACTAAAATCAATCCTTCAATTTCTACAGCTACATGAGTGACTCTGACTATCCCATACTTGTCCAACATTTGCAATATCCTGCATCATTTTTTTAATATTCGCGTTCCAATTAAAATCTTATTCATTGGAGTATAACATAAATGCTATGTCTATGAAACAACTTATTCACAACACGTCCATTTTATTTTGAACACAATAATGTCTGTTCAAATTTGTAGTTCTTGTGTCACCCTTTTATGCCCACTGTTTTAGTGTTTCGGATAAATTTGATTTTATGGCCGCAGTTTACATACTTTAGATGCTTCGTGGGAAGAAATTTGACCTGGTAAAGGAATGGTACCTTCAAATACAGTGAACAATTATTATTATCTTCAGGATATTCATAAATAACAGAAACAATGTCGTCTGGTCTGTCCTTCCAATAAACGCGGCATTCTACATCAGTCGACGTAGCCAGATGTGAAAGAGTGGTAAGTGTCATACAAAATCTTAAGTTTGGTAGGGAATCGAACCCAGGACTTTTAGATTGATAGGCTCACGGCAATAGCCTTGCTGCGTGGTGCGCGGTACCACAGCGTCAAACTAAAACATACGTGTTTTACCGGGAAAGTGAGTTCACAGGTCGGAAGAAGCCACCGCCATGCCAACAGTACCAAGCCTGGTAAAGCGCTGTGGTGTTCACACGAGTCTATAGATTGATGGCTGTTTTACTGTACCTTAGTTATCATTGTATGAGCACGTGTTTAAACTGAAAGCAGTGTTGGTAGAATGATATTATCTGTCTGCAGTGGAAGTGTGAGCTTACATGAAACTTCGTGGCAGATTACAACTGTGTGCCGATATCGGATTCGAACGTGGGATCTTTGCCTTTCGAGGGCAAGCGCTTAACCAACTAAGCTTTCCCGGCAACTTTCACGGTCAGTACTCTTAGCGTTACTTCCGCTAGTATCTCACCTCCTACTTTCTCGACTCTGCAGAAATTTTCCTGCGAACCTTGCTGGACTATCACTCCAGGAAGAAACTATATCGTCGAGTCAAGCCTGGTAGAGCGCTTGCCCGTAAAAGACAAAGGGTCAAGGTTCTAATTTCGGTTCCAGCACACAGTTTTAATACGACAGGAAGTCTCGACAGTGTTGTTAAAGAAGAAGGATGGATGGAAGATTAGTGTTCAACGTCCCGCCGACAGGGTGGTCATTACAGGCGGAGCTTACGATCGGTTTGTTTGGGTAAGGATGTGGAAGGAAATCGGCCGTGCCCTTTGAAAGGAATCATCCAGGAATTTGCCTGGAGTGATTTAGGAAAATCACGGAAAACCTAAATCTGGATGGCCGGAGGTGGATTTGAACCACCTTCGTCCCGAATGCGAGTCCAATGTCTTACCACTGCGCCACCTCGCTCGGTCAGTGTTGTTAGTCGTATAATTTGTAGTTTACTGGACGTGACTTTTGGTTTTCTGAACCATCGTGCAACACAGTGCTGTAGGTACGCACGTATTATTGTGCTACTGCTTTTGCACTTTTAAAGTTCATTTAATTGTCCAGAAATACAAATGTTGATCTAAATATAGTTATTGCTGCTTGGGAAATCAGTTTAATAGGCAAATCACATTCAACACAGCGCTGATTATTAATTGCTGTTAAGATTCTACTAACGTGTCACTACGGAAAACATAGTCATGATCATGAAAAATGTTTAAATGTTTGTAAATCTATCGGACCAAACTTCGTGGTCATCAGTCCGTAGCTTACAAACTACGTAAACCTAGTTAAACTAACCTAAGGACAAACACACACACCCATGCCCCTGGAAGGACTCGAATCTCCACGGCGAGCAACCCCGCGCTCCGCAGCGAGACGCTTTAGACCGCTTGGCTACTCCACCGCTGCCATGATAATCTTTATACACCGTAATCATAAACAAATCGTTATTGCCTTCCGTAAAATATTGTTTCCATATCACACTGAGATGATTTAGATTTAGTGTAAATATATAGATACAATTGGCATTATCTGAATGAACTAAATGATCTTTTTGGAACATTTACTGTTAATTACTTCATTCCTTGATGATTTACACACTTTTATAATCCGCATCCACCTTGTTTATACATGCTCCCATAAAACAAATTTCAACTTCCCTTCAAGAAATTCCTGAATCTGCACTATCCTCCTTCCTTTTCGTATGCCTCATGTAAGGCCTATTTACCGACAGTGTAGTTACAAGTCCCACAGACAACAGAAGATCCTCATTTTACACGCCTCTCTTCTTTTGTCTTCGTACATGTGCTGTAAATAAAACAAGAAGGGCTACCCAAAGTGGAATGTTTATTAGAGTAGTCGAATGCTAGAATTATATAACGAACTTTCAAGACTGTATACAATTCAATACTCACAAAGCGATTGAGTTTATGAAAATAGCATTGGCCTGTATCGTAATGCTGTACTAAGAACAGTAAGGTTCATGCAATAAAATCATAACAGCAGGGAGATGTCTTTTACATCAGATTTATTTTCAGGTATTTCTTCTATTTTAAAAGCAGAATGTAATACGACCGTAATAGCAGCAATATGCTGGTTTGTTACTCCAGAGGTGTGGTGTAAAATTGTATTACTTAATGGAAAATAATGCTATACTTGAACCGTGTAGGCTCGCTTTTGTGTTTTTAAATTTCCGATTGTGATCTTTTATATATTTTCAATCTTTCTTGGTGTGGCGTTGAGCCGTTTCTGCTCGTTTCAGTGGTGGAGTAACTTTATATCCCCTTGTACAAGTTTTAGGCGGGGCGATTGAACCGTGGTGTCTCCTGGTTCTGATCCAGTGCTTCCTTTGACGTCACCCTATTACTACCGCTGGGTAGACGGCCTCGTTTGTTTTTTTGATGCAACTTTCGTTTTAAAATACTTCTCTCTCCTTATTTTACAACATCTTGTTACTACATCTACATTGTGACTTCTATATAACTCGCGTTCCTCGATGACTGCATTTACTTCTCATGAAGATCCATTTTACAGTGCCTTATATGGTTACACTCATTATGAATATCAATTTTACAACGCCTCATATGGTTACCAATCGTGCATGTAATTTCATCGCTTTTTAGTATATATTTCCGTTTTTCCTGCTACCACCGAGGGCGTTGTTATACATGCTTGTATATTCACGTATAAGGTCCCTGCTCACTCTATGCTGGTTGTTATTCACGGCTAGTAGGAACTACGTGTTAGACGTGTCTGTCACCCATACCTTCAGATGTCAGACACTCAGATCGGTACCAAACGTTGCATATCGATAATCAATGGAAACTTCCATATAATTCGTGCTATGCGCTGCCGTCCGGGAAAACGTGCGTAAACGGGAAATAATATGTAACACCTGTCATACGGAGCTCAGAAAAAAGCGAATCTGTAAGGATTTGCTGCGCTGAACTCCCGTGGGGTTGTTGATAGAGCGAATGTTTGTCGTTACGAGGGACGTCGGTTCAAACCCTGGTGGCGCGAATATTTTATTATCACTATTATTGTTATTTTTATCTGTATGACGTTGCAAATTGTTCCACGTCGACAAACGTGCACAGATCGATGCATGGGTGAACATGTTCCTTAAATGTAAAAGGACTGTTCGGGTTTCATACCACTGTGTAATCGACAGTTTGCTTCTGCTTCGTTTTATTTGAAAGTAGCAAACCTGTAGAGTATATTTCTAGAAAAAATAAACAGGCAGGCCGCGGTGGCCGAGGAGACTGAGGCGCTCCAGTCACGGTCTGCACGGCCACTACGGTAGCGGGTTCGTATCTCCCCTCTGGCATGGATATTTGTGCCGTCCTTAGTTGTAAGTAGTTCATAAATAGTTTGTAAGTTTAGGGACTGATGACCCCTTAGTCAAGTCCCATAGACACTACAAACATTTGAACATTTGATTTTTTTGAAATAAACAGTGCCACCATACATGTGGAGATATTAATGTAATAATAATAATAATAATAATAATAATTATTATTATTATTATTATAAATGACTGCTAGATAGCCGGCCGCGGTGGCCGAGGGAATGAGGCGCTCCAGTCACGGTCTGCACGGCCACTACGGTCGGGGGTTCGAATCCCCCCTCGGGCATGGATATTTGTGCCGTCCTTAGGATAAGCTAGCTGATAAGTACTTTGTAAGTTTAGAGACTGATGACCCCGTAGTTAAGTCCCATAAGCTTAACAAACATTTGAAACATTTCGACTGCTATACAGGCATCACCGCCGTTCAGCGGATGTGCGTGTTGTGGCTAGAGTGCCGCATGTTTGCCCACACCATCAAGTGGGGCTGACGTTGCTGTCCAGTCCACACGCTACTGCTACTGCTGCAGCTACAGTGCTGTTTTGCGAAATGAACCCGTGGAACGTTATGGACATTCAACAATTTTCAACGTACTGCAGTTAAAAAAAAGGCTCTAGGCGAGGCTTGAACCCACGGCCCTCTGTTCGATGTACTAACGCTCCACCTAGCGCACGGTAGCGCAAGGTTATGCTTTTCCTCTACTCCGTGGGTTAGGAGTTACTTATTATTTTAGTTTACGTACGTTCTCTTAGACTGCAGCATATAGCACGAATTATAGAGAAGTATCAGCTGATACTCTAACGATGTAGAACGTTTGGTACCGATCTGAGTGTCTGACATCTGGTTTGGGTGTGAGGGCTGCCTCGTCCTGTGTGGCCTATCAGTCGATGGCTTTTTGGCAGCGCCAGGCTTCCACCTGCAGTCGCAGATTGACAGCTGTCGTATTCTGCATTCCACTGAGGCAGTCGTGGGGGTGGAATAATGTGTTAACAAATGTCTGCGGGCCATTTCGTGCTTCGAGGCTTGTGAGCCGACACTGTTTGTGACAGCGTCGTGCGTCCGCCGCCAGTGGCATTTTGATAGCTGACGTCCTCGGATTTCACCTGTGGCCACGGCTGGTGATCATATTCTGGACGTAGAGAGAGGAGACTGAGAGCTTTAGCTCATCGCAATGACTAGAGTTTCCAGTTCAGGAATAGCAGATTCTTCATCACAATAGAACCTAAGATTAGATAATTTGCTCTGGTTTCACATCTTTCGAGGCTCTTTCCTATCCATAATATCTTCCAGTGGCCGCAGGTTCCATTTCAGCTCTGTTCTGGGAGTTTTGTACCTGCTGCTGCGTTCCGTAATATTTTCGATTGTATTTGTTTAATTTTCATTGTTTAATTTTGTCCTGTATCGCTTTGCTAACCTCAACCTGTGTATCTTCTGCTTAATAGTTACTAGCATGCCAGTCACATACCCTGCGCGCCACGAAAATTTTAGCAATATAATTGTCCTCGCCATTGTCTGAAACTGTCCAACGACAGGGTGTATTTTGGCAGTCTGGCCTTTCGTTATTTTGGTATACAATCGTGTTTTGATATAATCCCACCATAAACGAGGCTGGCGTAAATTTCGCTAGGGACCGTTGTATTCTCTGGCTACTTTGTGTGTCGGTTTAGCTGACAGTAGACAAAATTCAGTTTCTGGACCTGTAATTGTAGGATATGGTTACCACCCCATATAAATTTGGCGGTAAGGGCCTGTCACCTGGTGTTTAATGGTTGTCACTGCCTACCACCAGCGGCGGTATACTACTTTTCTTTCCTTTAAGTATTGTATCCTTAGGGCAAGTGTTATTGGTATTTTGAAAGTGTAAACCTAAATTTGTAGCTGCGCATTTAAGAAAATTAAAAGTATTTTGATGCCTTCGACTGTGGTAAACTTATCAAGACAGAACCCATTACAATAGTATTCTGTAGCGCTTCCTGATGTTTAAAAGAAGCAATCATGACTTTTAAGAATGGATTCATTATTTGTATTTTGAAATAGACCTAAATTTAAAGCTGACACTTTAAGATAATTAGAACAGCTTTGCTGGTTTAAAACTGAGGCTAACTTACCAGGGCATTGGTGTTTTTAGATTCCTTAAAACTATTTTAGCTGTTCCATAAAATCAATTTTTAGTTCCTTCCGTCTAACTAACTGGAATAGTAAAGACTTTTTAATAAAATGTTACTCAAGTGTCAATTGGTTTTATTGGTCTCCACCCCAGCCGTCTAAATCACCCTGCTTTTCATGTAACTGACGATTGTCAGAACACTGTAGCTACTTTTAGTTGAGTGATCTAGCGCACACCTTCAACTATGAGTTCACAAGCACTGTACAATGGCAACAGTATGATAAAGTATTACTTTCACATATTTCTTATTGACAATTTTTCTCCACCGTTCTATGCAAACTGTTGGGCTAATTTGTGATTTTTGAATGAGAAATGTTTCCCTTGTGGATATTTTTGTAAGGGTTACTAGCTCGAATCGTGGTGTAATTTTCACACACTGTCGCACTATTTACAAAAGAAAATAGTTTGTGGACCTGAAGTCCATCCAGGAGTGGATTTTCTGCGAACCACTACAAATGTTGGTGCTGTGATCTCAGAAATTTCAAGTTTATTTATCAAAAATCAAATGTTTGTATAGCTTATGGGACTTAACTGCGGGGTCATCAGTCCCTAAAGTTACAAATTACTTATGGACTAGGTAATACTAAGGACGGCACAAATATCCATGCCCGAGGGAGGATTGGAACCCCCGACCGTAGTGGCCGTGCAGACCATGACTGAAGCGCCTCAGTCCCCTCGGCTACCGCGGCCGGCCTTATTTATCTCTACCTCTTTTATCGATTTTTGTAAGGTGTATGATTATCACATACCCGTGTACACATATATCGCACAAACGGTAAACAGTTGCTAGGTAATATCAAGGAATTTTATATATTGCATAACAATACTAGTTAGTCTCTGAAAATTTTAGAAACGACCATTGTAGGCACGTGCAGAACATGTTGATACAATAAGTCTTTCGTTATCGGAAACACAAAATGTAGGTGATGATTATACCCAAATGAGAAGAGTGGCTGAAGATTTTCTGTGACACATTTGGAAAAGCCTGCCCATTCTGCTCATGCACAGGACGTTTCTCTTAGATGCCTGCATTGTCGGGTATTGTACAGAGGGATACTGAAGACAACAGCGTTTCTGATAATCTCTGATTTTCAAAAAGAATCAACGATTATATTATGTTACTACGCATCGCTTTCATGTCCCACACCTAAACTTCAGAAATGTGCTAATGCGTCTACCACGTAAAATCGGCACTGTTCATAATCCAAGCAACAGTACCTCCGTAACGCAAAGTACAGCCGTGAACATATTGTCTAGTAAAGCGAAAGTAACTACGACTGCTGATGGTATGATAAGTGGAAACTTTTCTATACCTAGAGGTAGTGAAATATGGTTTACTATGCCTTCAATTTCCTTAAAAGTTCCAGAATATTACAAGGTGTAAAATGGTTTGCAGGGGCTCATATCGTTTTAATCACCTACTATTCTATTTAGCTTCAATCGAGTAACGTGCTTGTGTGAATCTTTCTAACACGGTTGTTGTTGGCGTGACAGAGCAAATTTTACCCTCTGTCCATGAATACTTCCTCCAAATAATAAGTAATTATGAGTTACTTTTCATATGTGGTACTTCGGGAGATGTTCGTGATTAGTAGGATGTTTCACCAGCACGAGTAGGTGGCACTGACAGAGCTTCACCCTACACTGCTAACAGCATACTAGAGTCCAACTCACGGCCGGCAGGTTCTGTTGACCTTCAGGTTTTCACCCTTCCTTATTTACTATAGGGTAAAATTTAGTAATTAAAACAGAGTACTGGTAAAACAATGTATTGATAAACAGGAAAAAACTGTCGTTTTCCGGAATTTTTATTTATATTCACTTTTAGTATAATATTGTATTGACTTGTCTCCTCTGCCCACTTCTCCATCTTCCTGATATAAACAATTGTTTGTGAAAGTCACGGAAGTATTTCCTGGTGTTATTGTGGTATTAAGTTCAAACACTGATACGATGCGGTACTGCACGCAACTCTATCACGCGCAAGCCTCTTCAAATCTGAATAATAACGGCACACCGCATCCAGTAGCGTATGCTTACTGCGAAGTTGTTATAGTCTCCCTCTTCGATTTTTAGCCTGGCAGTTCCCTCCAATATTAAAGAATTTAATAAAGATTTCTTGGATCTCTGGGTCCCGTCGATTCCTTTTTTAAAATTTTGTCAAAAATTTCATTTCTCCGCAATTCAGTAGCTCCTCATTTTTTACGTCATCTAGCAATGTAATTTCAGCTTTCGTCGGTAAGCACTACATTTCAAAGGCTTTAATCATCTTATGTTCCGATCTATTTATGTCCACGTTTCATTTCACTACTAGGCTAAACTCCAGACAAAAGACTTGAATATAAACCCCCAACACTTAAATTCATATTGTATGTAAAAGTATTTCCCTTCTTGCGAAACATTTTTCCCTGATCAGGCATTCTGCATCGTATATCTTTTATACTGTGACCATCTTATTTTCTACATTATGTATTTGTCTCACCTTTCCATAATTTTTTCCCCTCGCCCTCCCCCTCTCTCGCACTCAGCTACATAAGCGCCACCGCGTCCGCTGTCCATGTTCTTTCCCTCCTGCCCTTTCTTTCTTTTCATTTTCGCCACCTCTCTCATTTCACACCGTTTCTCACCTGTGTATCACCACCCACCCAACCACCTCTCCCACTCAATTTCCTCCCACAAACTCTTTGCCTGTCGCTTCCTCACCATCTTCTGTCAGTTAACTCCTTGTGTACTCTATCTGTAAATGAAATACTCCCCCCCCCCCTTTTTTTTTACCAGAAATTACATCTCCTAACGATAACGGTCATCAGTCAAACTGTACCGACGTCTGTTGAAAGATACTCTCCCGTAAAGCGTCATATATTGTATTGTAGAGTACAAAACATTTTTCCATACATGATTGAGTATCTGTGTAAGATAATTTGTCAAATAAGTCATTATTATTGCCAGTCAAGTTGGAGGGTGCATTCTAAACTCAGGTATTAGCAGTATGTTCGAATTTTACGACTTTAACTTATAAGAAATGTATTCACATTGGTGAATTATTAATCATCATTAGCATCTACATTTACATGGGATACTCTGCAAATCACATTTAACTGCCTCTTTTTACACCTTCTCCCTATCTATTGTTCATAGTAGTCATACATCTTCCGTTACCACATCACATCTGTCTTCCAATATCATGCGGCAACTAAGTAGATCGGACAAGTTACCATCATCTACGATTGTCCCAAAAGGGCATATTAGTGGCTGAAAAACTGACTTGCTCCAATAGAGGGCAAATTTCATGTGGAGAAGATGAGGGGATTTCTTAGGTACTTTATAAAAAAGCTACCTACGAGACAGATTAGACTAAGAGTGATTCATTTGTCAGCTAATCAAGTTCCCCCATTGCATTAATACATACGATATTGTGCATGATTATTATTTAGTAGTTCTTAGAAATATATTGTCTAACTACTCTACTCCTGTTTTGATTCCAACAGTACTACGAAAGTGTAATCAAAATGTTCAAATGTTTGTAGAACTTATGGGACTTAACAACGGGGTCATCAGTCTCTAAGCTTACAAACTACTTATGAACTAGCTAAGACTAAGGACGGCACAAATATCCATGCCCGAGGGGGGATTCGAACCCCCGACCGTAGTGGGCGTGCAGACCTTGACTGGAGCGCCTCAGTCTCCTCGGCCACCGCTGCCGGCAAAGTGTAATCATTATGATATTTGCAGCCCCTATTCTAAATTTTGATAGGTGCAGCATAGCTGGAGAGTTCTCATAGTTTCTCACGTCAGCATTGGCGACGCCGGGTAGAGGCTGCATTATATTTCTTCCGTGAGAAAGTGCGCCAGTTTGGGAAGAGAAGTAATATGACTGGTTGCTGTCACAATAGTGTTTTCAATCGCCCAACGTTCTTCGTTAATATTTTATGAACACTAATTGATTTCCACGTTACTTTAGCTTAAGAAACTGTCAATAACAGCCTCTCGACATTTTCGAAATTTTCCAAAGTATTAATTTTTATACATAAAAGACTAACGAGATGAGTGAGCGCGCTTCGACAACTTTCATTCCGCATGAATAGAAGCCTGTTGCTCTGACACACGTTAGAGAGCCTGTATCGGGAGAAAGAGTTTTTACCAGACGGGCATTTAGATAGCGAAACACTAAACGATTGAACTAAGGCATCAGTTCGATCCATGAGACGAAATCACAGTTTCTAGGAGTACTTAGTTAAAACAAATGATATATATACATTTGTCTCGTGAAGCAATAAGCAGTGTCTATGTTTTCAGAATGTTAATATCATATTTTACGATCTTCTAGCAACTTCGACAGTTGACAATTGATTAAGAAGAAAGGTATTTCGTGTTGCGTATCTCAAAGAAAGTGATGCTCTTCCTGATTTTCCTGTCTGTCTATCCATCGTTGATATTAGTACACTGTTATCGGTTTCCGCCCCTATATAATGCATTTTATGTGTGCTCCGTCGTTCTTATAACATTTTCCTACACTGCGGAATATCAAAAACGTGATTTTGTACATACATTTAGGAACACATTACCACAGAAAATTGGAAAAAATACCAATAATATCTCTACTGAATAGCAGAAACAGATTCATAATAGGGAACTGTATATCTACCAGTCAGTAGTCCCCCCCCCCCTCATCTGTTTTTCATGTTAGAACCCAATTATAAGATTGTGAATAGACAACAATACACAGCTAAGGGGGAGGTGCCGTAGTCATTTTAAACATATCTTGTGGCACAACATGTCAAAATCGAAAACCATGTACGAACAGAAGCTAGGAAATACTGAAAAAGAATTTCTACGTACCGAAATCAAACTCGCAACTTTCACATTACTGAGTATGCAACCCCTACAGCAATTGGGAATTGCAGTGCCTTTCTCGCATAGGGTGGGGACAGGCAGGAAATATTTACTTCACACAGACAGAAATGATTCGTTGTTCTCCATACGTCGCATTTGGTTTCTTGCGTTTTCGGTTAATTTTCACGGCCCACTGTTTCCGTCTTTCCTCATTCGTTGGGAACACACGCATCATATGGCAAATTTCACTTCGATTTTTACAGCATACAGTGCAACAGCAAGGCAATTCTCTTGCCTGTCGTTAGTAATTTGGTAATACACATTATTGATCACATTCAGTAAGTTACTTAATATCAACATTTAATCTTAAAAATTGTCGCGATGTTCCAAAGTTACCGTCAACGACCAACGAACAACACGTTAATTTACGTAAATACAACTCTCAGAAGACGTTCAAAAGTGCAGCAGTGCCTACGGTAATACAACCTGTACATGACTTACACAGATATCGCTGTCAGAAGCGTTAAAGACCCTCTACAGAACAGAAACACACACAACAGCTGTTCAAATGTTTATAAATCTATCGGACCAAACTACGTGCTCATCTGTCTGTAGCTTACTAACTACTTAAGGTAAGGTAACCTAAGGACGGCACACACACACACACACACACACACACACACACACACACACACACACACACACCCTTGCCCCAGGGAGACTCGAACCTCCGACGGCCAGCAACCACGCGCTCCGCAGTGAGGCTCCATAGACTGCTCGACCACTCCACCGCAGCCAACAGCTATTCACACATATGTAAAGCCCGCCAAGTTTGGTAAAAGCATGGCGTCCTGGGCTCTCAGCCAATCAGCAGCGACGTCACTCATGGCACTCTAGTACACGCAGCTCACTCCTATTCCATCCTCCGCGGTGGTAGTATCGAGCCGAAGCATTGAATACGTATTTGGCTGCTTGAACATCGTCACAATTGCGTGCCGCAATTGTTCAATAACTCATTTTTAACTAACAAAAGTTTTATTGTATCTTATTTGATTTTGGTGAATGAAAGATACATTGTGTACGAGAGAAGTTTCAAAGGAGTGTTTGGGGGATAAGGATTGATCTTTCTACAACAACCCTTACTTTAAGTGCGTGAAGGATCATGAGATGTAGGCGGCTAGACACATTTACCACAGGTAGTCATCACTTTCTGGAGATTTGAAATTTATTATCAATAGACAGTCTTTTACAGGAAAGATTCAGTAAAATGTTCTTGTATTTTTTATCAACTTAAGAATGAGAAAATTTAATTGAACTTTAAACCTCCAATAACGACATTAAACAATCATGAGGTCCGCACGTGATTTTGATCAATTTTTAAATTCACAATGGGCGGGAAAAATTTTAAGTTTCTCACAAGGAGCAATAACAGTTACCCGGAATTGGGCAGATTTTAAAACTATAATGAAATGGGAAATGAGACCGAACTGAGTTGCAACTACAGGAGTCAAACACCCACTAGAGTACAATCAAGTAGAGAAGCAAATTTCAATGACCTGAAATGAGTAAATTAAAATATGCATTAAGGCTCCAATTAGGACAGTAAGGATCCAGGCAAACACAGCTTTTAAAACTTTTAATAACTGTCCAGATTTAAAAGTTATATCAAATAATAGATACGGCTGAATATGTTGCAACTACATTTATTAAACACCAACTTGGACCCAAGTAAGTATACAACAATTTTCCCTAATTTGAAATGAATAAAGACTCCAATTAGAACTTTAAACAATCGTTAAATCACAGCTCTTAAAACTTACAAGAACAGAGCCAGATTTAAAGTTACATAAAATTAGTAAAACACACTAGGAAGCAATGGTAGATATGACTGGACAAAGTTGCATTTACATGAATTAAAGCACCAACTGTATTCGAATCTATACATGAAATTTTGAGTGATACCATTTCAAACAAACGCGTTCTATTTTCCCTAACACCCAACGCCACTTGCAACAGGAATGGCCAATGCCTACCAGCATGGTACAGACGGTGGGAAAAGGTAGGATCACAGATGGAAGCAATGGACAGAGCGGAGCACATGAAAATCAAAGTTCGCAGTAAATAATTGCCAAACTTACAACTACGGTTGGGTAGGGAAACCGAGCAGAGGGGAACCACACAGATGGTAATAACACCAAATCTCCGGGAAAGTAACGGAGTACAAGCGAGCACACACCAGATAAATTCCCCAGTGACGCTTGCCAAGGATTAAGTCTAAATAATCATCTGTTTTCAACAGTGGCAAGGTTGATAACATCCTACAGTAAAGAATCAATAGCCAACTTATAGGCCACCAACATGAAAGGTACAACGTGGACATGAGGCAATGCGAGATGCTGGGGTTCAACTCCCAAGCCTACTCAGTGAGAAAAACACAATAGAAATTCTACGATAAGGCAGTGCCACAAAAGCTGGCGAACGAAATAATCCTCAGCTCTGAAAGACAGAATTCTGGCACACAGAAGTGTAGCAACGAACACGACAAAGTCACCACCAAGTTGTACTTGGTAGCCGATGATGTAATGCAGTTACTCCACAGGTCGTCGGTGGAGTATATCCATGGAGTGATGATACAACAGATGTTGAAAGAAGCTATGATTACATCCTCCAAAACATCCAAGTTAAAACTAGGAAACTTAACTGCATGTCATTGATTCCATGTCAGATCATCACACCTGATACCAATGTAAAGTAATGATTGATAATCACAACTACAATGCGCAGAGTTCGTGGCGCCCAGCAAACTATCAAACAACAGCATGGAGCAGTGCAGCTGACACATGGCTACCAGCTTTTGGTTCCTCACTCCCATAACTGTTCCCTTCGTCGTCCGAGGCCGAACTGTCACACCTTCCGCACGCGCCGCGAGATACAGTCGCAAATCGCGGCAACTAACGCCAGCCGTGAGACAAGTGACGAACGAAACGCTAGCCACACTACACCGCGGTGAATCGACGAAGAGATACGGGTAAGCGAGTACGGGTGGGTGGAACTGGCGCCAACGCAAAGTAGAGAGAGAGAGAGAGAGAGAGAGAGAGAGAGAGAGAACTATCGAAATCGATCCAACACGACCCACAATTCCTTGCAGTTTGGTATTTACTTTGGCGAAATTAAAATCGGAGGCATCCCTACAAACTATATTGCATTATCAGTTTATATCATAGCCCAAATTACCTCTCCCGAGGTTTACAATCATTTCAAATCAACAAATCTGCGATTTTAGCGTCATTCCTCTGAGCTGGGATATCTGGGAAGACATCAGGTTAGTGAAGATACTGTAAGAGAACTTTTGGTCTTCTATTCTGACACGAAAGAAGAAAACTACTCCGTTCACGTGTGTTTGCTAGTACAAATAGTAACTGGCGAAGATAGCTCATGGCAACACGAAGGAGGGAAAGGGGACAGAAGAGGGAAACCAGTGTTGTTCAAAGTAGAAACTATTGACCTTACGTAACATCTCTGACATACTAGTTGACATGAACTTCGTTACATCAGATACCCCACTCGTGACTCGACAATACCTGTAGGCCCAAAGTTGTAAAAGTTCTGACAACTGTGTATGCAACAATTTTAATCACCTAGTACTAATATTAGTGGTAAAAAGAAGAATGTTAAATGTGGATTATGGAGGTTTGCGCCTGCATTCCGCAATTTTCATCACGTAATTCTAATGTTCTGGAACCAGACTGTAAGTTAATTCAGAAGTTACAAGTGCTAATTGCCTACGGGTCATTAGGAAGTGTTCCACGGGCAATTTATACTACTCAGAGGGCGTGAGTTGGCGCAGCTGGCTGGCGGCAGCTCAAACGTGATTCTGTAATCTCTCTTGGAGTTTAATGTGTAATTAAACACGAACTCACCTCACAACCAAGGACCTCCTGCGCAGGTGTCCAGTATGAGAGCGTAGTTTGTCTAACGTTCTTTCACGCCTACCTGAATTTGTACAAAGTTCATTACAACATCTGGGAGCTTCTCCAGGTGTACATTGGGAGTGTAGTGCCTCTGAGGCTCATCATACCTATCTTAACTTCCACATCAACCTCACATGTTGGTACTGGTCATTTATACATACTAACTTCCTAGAATCGAAACAAGATTGTTACAATTATAACTCCGAACAGAAAAGTAATAAGAGCGGTGATAGAGTAAATAAGACATTTCACATGTCTATATTCTAAAGAACATTACCTAATATTTTCCTTTAATTGTTTATATTTGATCTACCAGAATCTAGTTTCTTTAAAGCAGCAAGAATACAAATCACTGTTTAATGCATTATTAATACGTGAGATATTCGAAAACTAATAAATGATCACTTTATTTCATGCCGAAAGACAATTCTGTCGTCAGAAGATGTCTTCTGAAGAAGTATCATTCACTTGGCACACAGGATAGCAGGCTAAGATACCATTGTCACCGCATTATTTCCAGTTGCGAAACATAGTGTAAGATTATTATTTCAGATGAGTAATTTCGAATATAAATTTAAGTATTTAAAATGTCATAGTCAAAACACTAAAATATTAAACCTGTTCACAAAAAGTGCCTCGTTTGTGTAATATACAATCCACGTAAAAGTGGACAGCCCGCAAACTTCGAATCAGAACTCTCAAGCCTTGAATCATTGTCTGAACATGTAATTCTCAGCTGAGACATTAATACAAATTTTCTAAATAATGCCCTGTTGTATCAAAATTCACACGCCTACTTCCCTGTTCAAACATAACGCTAATACCACTCAGGCCTACCCACCACACAGCAGACACTCATTCTTCTTTTGATATTTCGCAACAACATCTCCTATTGGGTTTTTACGTACTGACCTGAGCCCAGCAGCTGGACCGGCTGTTCACAACATAATAGTCATGAATTATTCGCTGCAGTGCCCAAAAAATAATCCGCAAATGTCGATATTCAGATATTCAGAGATTTTAAACGCATAAATGTGCCCGAGCCTATAGATGACTTCTACAATTTATTTTGGCGGGAAACGGCAGGAGATAATTTCGACGTCAATAATGAAGCAACTAATTTCACTATTAAACAATAATTTGTACAATAAATCCCCTGCTGAAACCCTAGTGCCTACTGAGGAGTTAAATATTTCGTGACACAACGACGTCTACTTGACAAACGCAGTAGGGCGCCAACCATCGATTCCCTTAAAGTATTGGTGCCGAAAGGCACCGCAAAATTCTTTCTGCACCCATTTAGCCCTAGCAATGTCAGGAAGTCAATACCACGAATTCGTTCGGCAGCCGCAGGTCACGACAACATTACATTGAAAATGATCAGCCTTATCGTTTCTTTGCTGCCCGTATGGACGGCTATGTTTAAAAATTTCTTAACATCGAGCACCTTCCCAGCAGCCTAAGAAGGACTGTGCAGTACAGTCTTCGGACTACAGCCCAATATGTAGTCTACCAGCATACATAGTTCATGAGCAGTTAATAATTATTTGACAGTAAACAATCTCTAGATGAATATCAGTCAGGGTTTCGCCAAAATCGCAGTCGACGACTGCCCTAATAAAAGTAACAGACGAACCGAAAAAAGCTATTGATAAGCAAGTAACTTATGTGCTTTTTGGATTTCAGCAAAGCATTTGACACTGCCGACTTCAGTGTACTACTTTCTAAACTTTCTAAACTCTCTTACCTAAAATTGTGCAAGCAGTATGTAGTTATTAGAACGAATAGATCACATTGGAGGGATGTATTACCAGATGTTCCACAAGGATCATAGCTGGGATCATTACGTTTCTAGTTATATGTTTATGGCGTGTCAACAGTTTTTTTCCCAATGTAAATACCACCTTTACGCATATGATCTTCAATTATATCCAACCGCCAGCCCAAGAGATTTGTTCACAGCAATCCAGCACATTCATGCTGACCTATTTGCCTTATCAAAGTGGGCACAAAATATCGGCTTGAAATTAAATCCATCTAAAACGCAAGCGATTTTAATTGCTCTCAAGAGACTCATTATACAGCAGTACAGCGAATCTCTTCCACCACTAACCCTGGACGGCACAGCTATAATCGTCGGCAAAGGGCTTACAAATGATAATTGACAAACCCCTAGACTCGACTGAGCAGACAACGGCAGTCTGTAAGAAGGTGTCAGCGTCACTCCTCTCTATACCGAGCTACAGAAAAGTGTTTGTATTTAAAAAGGAAGCTCGTGGAGACACTCACACTCCCTATAGCCGACTATGGTGATGATATTATTCAAGGAATTTCATACGAAAGCTCACGTTTACTAGAATTGTCGATGAATGCTTGTGTACGATTCATTAGCGATAATGGCTATTTTGACCACTCATTCCAGCCTACAAGCAGTTGTCTTAGCTTCGTGCTGATAAGCGTAGAGAATATCATTCGCTTTGCCTGGTCTATCGTTTTCTAAGCCTTTACACTCCCTCCTACATATCATCAACTCTAAATCTGCTATCTAAGCAGTAAAACAAAACTACCCGTTCCCAGAATAATAAAATTCTTTCTGTAGCATCGCACAATACTGCCAAGTTTTCTAAATCTCTTTCTGTATCAGGAACCAGACATGGGAATAATCTTCCTCAAAATATCAGAAAATACAGATCCCTCCAAAACTTCAAAATACAATTAATGGCCCATCTACTGTCACAATATCCATCTCTCTACACCTTACTCTGGTAAGTTCCCGCTACCCTTCAAACTTTCCCTTCCCCTCTGTTGGCAATGTCTATTTTCCAACCTTTTCTAAGATCCTCTGTCTTTTCTTTCTTCTTCTCAACATTTGTCCCTTTAAATTTACTTCAATGTTTAACGTCTTTTTATTTTAAATGCCCTGTAACGTTTTATAACTACCACTAGTTCTATTATTATTATTGTCAGCTATTATTCTTTTATTGGTAGTGTGATTTTTTTGTAATAGCTTTTATATGTGTTGTTTCCTTGTCAGATGTAATAGGGGGCCTCAAAGCCCTAATCTTGTCACACTAAATAAGCAATAAATAAATAAATAAAATATTACTTCCTAATTAAATGTAGCAGACTAAGAGCAGAATCTCACTTTTTGTGACATTTTTGATTAAACATTTCGTTGAAACGACAATACATAACCCACTTGGTTATAATACGACATGATATTGATGTGTACATACTACAGAGAAATTTGTCGAATGGTTATAATCATGGATGTTCTCATGAAAACAAGCCCTAAGTCTATAATTCGGAATGTGGCAAGTGCAGTAAACTTCGATTTCTCGATCACTGGTTTCATCGCACTCTTTGACTGGCTGTTTCGGTGTGACATGGTACATAAAGCTTTCTGGAGCCACAGTCCTTTCTGTGTGCAGAGTAAATTCGATAGAAGGAAGATTCCATTAAATACGATCATTATTGTTTATTTGTACTTTAACTGCCTGGAATGTTATGTCGTAAGAACTCTGGAACTCTAAGGTTCACGTCCGTTATTAAATTCAAGTCGAAAGAAAGATGCAAATGTAAATGAATTGTAAATAATTATTAAGCATTATCTGCAAGTTAATACGTATATTTCGTTTTAAAAAAATAATACATTGCACCTGATTTATGACGCACACTAAAATATCATATGAATCATAGTATAATATGTACTTCATCTATGCAAAGGCTGCTAGCACTGTTATTACGATTTCAAACAATGAGGAATCGATTCGGAAAATTCTTTTAGTGTTTTACATTGTTGTGAACCAGCAACTAATAGACGACTGTTGTAGTCCACTAGTAACAGAGTCATTATCGTAATTCTTTTGTGGTAACGTGCTTCACCATTGCTTCCTCCTGAAGATGTTTCTTCTGGTACCATTTACCGATAATTGTCATGTATAGTAAACAATAGCGCGTTGTTCAGAAAACTCACTGGTTTCTGACATTTCCTTCAATGTTCTATGTATTCCACGCTCGGACGAAATAAATTGAACTGTTATCCCCTTAAAACCAAAAGAAAATTAAGCACCACAAGCGATAAATGTTTCTTAACGTGGAAGCAGATTATAGTACACTTTTCGTAGGTCAAAAGTATTATCCACATTATTGTGTGGGTATATGATAAAATTTAAGTTAAATCATATCCCTCACGAAACTGAAAGTTATTTGTTCCTCAGTTTAGTTGAAAATATGTGCAATAAACGGTGTACTCTAGAGGTTAATACACCGTTTCGATAGGAGAACATTAATTTTCCCGTGTATTTAACCGATTCTAATTTTGGACCATCAGACCATCAAGCTAACACTGAAGTGTTTTCCACATATAAAGAAGTTGTTTCGGTAAAATTTCAGTTATTTCGTCAAATATCAATTGTTATTGTCGCAGAAAGTGAAATGCGTTTTCAATTACGACTTACAATAATGAATTTTTGAGTTGTATCGTGTTTTACATTAATCGTTGTGTGTCACAGATGTGGCAGTATGTATATTGTGGGCAGCACGCTCCAGAATTCAAATATTATTCTGTGCGGCCTGTTCCATCGAGCACCACCGCCTGCCAACAGAGTGGGCTTTGTTTGAAGACGATCTTAATAACCCGACGTCGCTAACGAAATAAACAAGAGATTTGTTATCAGGACTGTTTTGACTTTAGTTTTAAAAATATCTGACGAATACGTCTAGTATTGTAACAAATTTAAATGTCATAACGAATGGCGTAGTTCTACGAAATGAACATCGAAAAATTAGTTAGTGATATAAGGTTGGCGGTAGAGGATGCGTTGAGGAACAAAATGAGACAGGGAACCAGTGTCCGAAAACGTCAGCCAACGGCGCTACCGAGCATCAAAATTTTAGGTTTAGTGCTCTATTATATAGAAAACGAGGTCTCCTCCGGCGATCATTGCAGTCACTCGCAATACCCGAATATCAAAAACCATATGAAGACTACACGGAAAGAAGGGGTTAAGTCCAAATTTCACGAAAATGAGTTACTGGTATCCTTATGAACTTCATCAGATGTACTTTCAGTTGGGTGAACTTAAATGAATGTAATGGGTTTAGTCCTTGAGTTAGAGCGAGATCAAAATATGGTATACACTAAGAAAACGGGTCAAGACCATACGAAACACGGAAAGGAAGGGTGAAGTCAAGTCGGTGTCGATTTCTCAAAAGTCAGCTGTATTTTTTCCTGCTGTTACGGAAGTATTATGGTTGACTTCGTTAAATGCAATGTCATTGTTGATTTTCATATGTATTGTTGAAGCAAACACGGAGCAGATTTCACATTAGTTTCCTTGCTTTATGCTGTGGCAGAACCGAATATCGTGTCGTGATTTGTGCTAACACAGAGTAGCCTTGACATTCACTTGAATTCTTTGTGGTGTAGTAGATTGAATTTCGTGTGATATCCAACTGAGGACGGTGTTTCAACTGGCGATGAGAGATCCAGATTCAAGCTGCTAACTGATACAGAGAAATCTACATCAATATCTAAATTCAATTTGCTGAAGGACTGGAATGAGCAAAGTTGTCACCTGACAGGAGTGATTTCTGTTGACAGTGTACAACGGCGTAGTCCTCGCAGAGATGACCACACTCAAATATAAATAGAATTTTGTCAGGGGAATTGAAGGGAAGTTATATAGTAAAATATTATCCCAATATCACATAACAATCTGACTTTTACAATCGTATTCGTGCGTTACACTAAGAAATTAAAAAATAGATTTACAGATAAAAAGACGTAAAGGGTCCAGTTCTTTTTATAAATATCGTTTTATACTTTCAGGGAATACAAAAGAAAGGTCTTAGAATGTACTGTATAAATTACAGAAGCGTATGTCAATAACCAATGAAACTGTAACGTTTTAAACTTTGAAATTACTCTCCCGAAAAGTCTGTAAAATGGACTTACCCCCTTCTTTCCGTGTAGTCTTCATATATTATAGGCCTGCCCGTGGTCTGTGTGTGCATAGAACCACGCGTTCGCCTAGCGGCTGGCGCCAGCACTTATAATTTTGACGCCCAGTAGCGTCCTAAAGTCATCCTCTACCACCCCGCGAAGTTTGTCGGAATTATTTAAAAACAACATGTACATAGTTCTTAAGTGGAACGTTTGTTCCATGTTGCTAAGAGCATTTATTCTCAGACAATGGATTAGTAAAGTCTCGTTATACACGTTTAACATATGAAGCTGCATTTTTTCCGGAATTTTATTCACTAAAAGATATCTGGAGAAATATGTGTCATGGGTGGTTCTCAACCCTTCAGCATCTTTTAACTGTCAGTCGAGTCGAGTAATGTAGGGAGAGGTTTGTAAAACACACACTCATAGACAAACATATACATTTTGTAATCTGTATAAACATATATATTGACATTACATGTACAACTATTTTATAATGTGGAGGAGAAATTAGTCACGTTGTTACATTTGAAATACATCCTAGAAAATATTTGAGTACATGTTTCGCAGTTCCTTCACTATCAAAATCCACAGGGTACTAGAAATAAGACAGATCGGTATGATACTACCAGACAGTCACTTTATCGTAGGATAATCAACAGATCGAACAATTCACGAAACTTTTAGGAACTGTTCGAAAAGTTGGATTCGTGTTTAAACGTTGTCCTAAGTTTCAACATTACACGGAAGATAAATAAATAAATAGAAGGGCTACCAATGATTCCATTTTGCACCATCCTCTCCAGTGATCACTGCTCTTCTCCATCAACATGACGTCGATAATAAGTGACTGTATTGGTCCATTGTGTCTAATCTATTTGAAAATCTCATTACATAAATACGCTAACACGTAAATTGTGGTACAGATTACTAATTTATTCGTACAAGAAGGCCAATGAAAGTTACATAATTCGAAAGATTGTCGTAGATTTCACGAATATAAATATTATGTGTGCGTTTAGCCATTAAAAGTGGTAAAAGGAAGTAGAAAATTTCCTATCTACAGCTTGGATCTACATTCTCCAACAATCAGCTGTCTGATTGGTTATTCGTCTCGACCAAAGACGCTGTATTGCAGCGCATCTGCAGTATTAAAATGAGTGAATATCGAAACATGGAACGTTTCCAACTCTCTTTCTTGTGCCGTTCAAATGCTTCATTTTCGCAGTGATTAAGAGTGGTTAAAGGAAAGGGATGTTTTCATATGAATGCCGATATAAATGATGATGCGCCGGGAGATGCATGTAGCGGTGCACGGGTGGAGCTACGAAGTCGACATGTTGTCAGCTCTGGAATTCTGTATAGCGCAGTATCGAAATAACATTATTTCTTGGCGTTGTATAAATATACGAACACCGAAACCGTAGTTCCATTTCAAATATTAGGATAATGAAAGTTATATAATACGAAAGTGGCATGAGAAGTATATACATTCGTTATTATTTGTTGTTATTGTGCCAGGCATTTTCCTTAATACGTAAAAGAAATCGTTTCATACCTCCCAGTGCCGGTTAAATTTTACCAAATATCCCAGCGGCCTCCTATGATAATGTTGGCAACAGATGCTGAATAGTGAGAATCCTTTGAGTCTTCATTTTAGACAATCGCTTGACAACGCTGATGTTTTCTCATGGAATCTTTGCTTTACGAGGGCAATTATTTTTACTAAGAGGATGAGAGTACATACAAGTACCTGTGAACCATAAAGCAGGAACAGCATTATTTGTTTACTTCATGGTCTGTACGATACACTAATCTAGTCATTCTATGTGGTTCGAACAAATGGGCAAAGATTTTATATCGTGTTGTTGATGTTGCCAACATTATCACGCGAGGTCGCTGACATTATACGTTAAATTTTACCCCCAGTGACCATTGTAAACAAAATTGGTCGATTTTCGACCACAGGCAATACTAGTTTTTAAAAATCTACGTGACTAGTTAAATTGTAGGAGTCCTAGAGGGTACCTTTCTATTGCGGAAGCCACCTTATCCTTCTATATTTCTTTTAGGAACGAGAAAAATGATGTGATAGCACTATTTCTAGCAGATGTATAACTTCATATTTATCTGAGTGGCAGATATTTCTAAATTTTAGTAGGTTTAGTGAATGCGTCATTATATACATCGGTAACACCTACAACGAGAAATTTTCAAATTCCTGGTATTTTTATGTTTTTATCGGCAGTGAGATAAGCGACTAACAGTCAAAAACAATATACAGATCACGCATTCAAAAGAATTTTCAATTTTCTTGGTGTGGTCTTAAGTCTGGAGAACGGTTTAATGCAGCTCTCCACACCGTCCTGAGCAAGCCTCTTATCTCCTCATAAGAACAGTAACCCACATCTATTTGGAGCTGTTTACAGTATTCCTCTCATGGTGTTCCTCTGCGATTTTTACCCACACACACATCCCTCCAATGTTACATTCACAATTCCTCGATGACTCTTACTTTGTCCGTGCCATCGACCCCTTCTTTAAGTGAGAATATCCCAAATTCCTTCTGTCAAATTCTGTTCAGTACCTCCTCATTGATTCCAGACCCTACAAGAATTCCCAACACTTAAATTAATATTCGTTGTTACCAAATGTCTTCTTAAGTAACGCTTCTCTTTCTATTGCCATTCTTCATGATCTCTATTGTGCCCATCGTTTGCTTTTTACTTCCTAAATAACAAAAGTCATCAACTACCTAATATCTGTAGTTCATTTGCGTCTCGAAATGTTTTTCAAACCTTGCTACATCAGTTAACGATAAAAATTGGAAGGTATAGATGTGATAAAATAAATACATCAGAGGATCGTCTGTGAAATTCTGTAGACAAACAAAGGTTTGTAGATTCCATTTACAGTTAAATAAGCCTCTTTTAAAACTTATCCCTCATATGTTAACATCATTTACAGTTAAATAAGCCTTTTTTAAAAACTTATCCCTCATATGTTAACATCACTTAGCACGCAGTTCGCCTTATTTGTCGAATATATTTGTTGATATCCAGTTGAAATAGTACAATTTTAGTGTCCTTCATTTCGAATTTACTTGAGGCAGAACGTTTCCAAACAGCTAAATTGTACCAAATTGCAATATTTTGAAATTATTATCCCTCGTCGTTTTTTTTACAGATTCCAATGGATGGCAGCAATACAGAGAGAATCGTATCTGGAAAAGAATCCATATGATTAACGAAAGGAATGTTCATTTGAAAGCCGGCTCGCCCTATTCTTTCACGATAACGAGAGGGTAGTAGAAACATGTTCCCAGGCATTCGACATGGTTTCACACTATTGATGATCAAAGTGATAGAATATGAAATACCAGATTAACTGTGGTACTTGACTGAAGACATTCCAGCTAACAGAAAGCTATTTACTCTTTGACTACTTAACTATTTTTCAGAACTTATAATAAACTATTACAAATGCATTGTTCCTTTTGTAAAAAGTGGATGGAATGGCAAAACAAAAGAAGTACCTGTCAGTTTTCCACAATTTTTTTCTAATTTCTGGCTAACTATTCCAAACTTTTACTTCACTCAAGCCTTCCTCTCGCTTTGAACGTCGAATGTGCAAAATTTTATCGCAATCAGATGAATGGTATTGATAATTCTTAGAAAAATCTCTTTTTATTTTTTCCAAATTTTCCAATTTTCCGGGAAACTTTTCCAAATAATTTTTATTCCATAAGAACGTTACTCTTGCTCAAAAAAAAAAAAAAAAAAAAAAAAAAAAAAAAAAAAAAAAAAAAAAGAACCACCCCTCTCCGTCGTGCGAATAGTCAGTTATAGTGCTGAATTCAATCAAAAGCACATTGGGAAACGCACACTCAGTTTTTCTCAAATTTTACAATTTTCGGTATATTTTTTTAAAACAAATATTTCATACAAACCTCGTCCTGTCAAGTGATGCTCTTACAACCATGTGGCAATTAATTTTTATTCAAAGAAAAAATCGCTTTCGGTTTTTCCTAAATTTTCCTACTTCCTGGGTGACTTTTCCTAATTTTTATTTGATGCGAACCTTCCTCTTGCTTTCAACATGAAACGTACAAAATTTTATGGCAATTGGACGAACGGTATTGATAGTTCACTGAAAAAATCTGTTTCAGTTTTTCCAGATGTTCCTCTTTTCCGGACAACTTTTCCATATTTTATCACCGTTTAAACCTTCCATCGACTTAAACGAATATTTGAAGACTAAAACTAGCCAAATCGGTTCAGCCGTTCTCGAGTTTTAGCGAGACTAACGAACAGCAATATATATATATATATATATATATATATATATATATGGGTACCAAAATTCGTTAGGATCTACAGCGTTTCAACGTATGGTGCAGAGAATGGCATATGGCCCTCAAATTAAAGTGTTGTCATTGTTTATAATGAAACATAATTACAAAAAGTTAGGGAATATCTGGGAATAGAGATAAGGAGCGATTTGAAATGTAACTACAAAATTAATCATAGGTAAGGTAGATGACAGACTTGTAGAGGATCCATTGGCCTAATAGAACACTAAGGAAGTGAGGACCTTCGGCGTATGAGTATTGTGCATCAGGGTGGGATACGTGCCAGGTAGGGTTAATAGAAGCCATAGTAAGGATCGCTTCAATATAGGTGCATTTACTGAACGCGAAGGCATAGGCGAGATTATTAACAAGTTCCAGTGACAAGAGAGGCGTTCTGAATCGCGTTACCGGTTGCTGTCAACGTCGGAGAGCATATACGTTACTCGAGGATTCAACTAATATATTGCCTTCCCCTCCGTGTACTTGGTAAAACGACCACAAGGGTAAAATTAGAGAGATTCGTTACCTCACGAGGCAGACCAGCAATCATTAATGGGGCTGAAATACGAAGGAGAAGTGTCAGTGGTAAAAACGTGCACTCTACCATACATCGTGAGGTACCTTAAAGACTGTCAATGTAGAGATAGATCAGTAAATTAGGTGTGTAGATGCAGAAGTGTCAGCAATATCGGCTTTCTGTTGGAATAAAAAGAAGATAGAATGGGAATTAAAAGAGGAAGGTTAACCCGATACAAGTGGCCATTTTTAAATCGTTTCACTGTCCAAGCTTTGTGTTAGAATTATATGTGTGGATTGTTTAACTGACAGAATTTTGAAAAAGTGCGAAAAAGATGTAGTAGACATTCAGCCTAGATGCTGGAAAATACCTCGTAGTTACGCAAATGATGAATGTTGTGACATTGTAGTCTATCTCGGCACCTACACTTAGGTAAAACAGTAGATACCATATATTTACACACTAGAATATAAACTTTTTGAAATTCAGTCACAGTGAAAAAATTTTTATCACTAAAATTATAAAACTACAAACGTCGAACATGTGATCATATGTCAAGAATAACTTATTTAGCGATTACAATGCGTTACATACGTTGATACAAAGACAAACATTAGCGAAAATCTCTGACGTCGGTTTCTATACATCCCGTTTGGGGAAATGAATAAAACGTCCAAGTAGATAACGGTCTGTTGCACGTACGGGGAAGTAGGAACCCTTAATTATTCAAGCAGTTTGCGGTCAGACTTTTATCTCCTCGCTGCAGATGTACTAGGGGGAGTCGGCACTGCATACGCGGAACAGACCTGTTTTCTAAAGCGTGTGTGCGGATTTTATTGTTAAAGAAACGACCGGCCACTGTGGTTATTGTTCGTTAAGGTGAAATCTCTTGTGATGATTTGCACATTACTAACACAAGGGTGATAAAGGAATTCGCTTAAGAACACATCTGTTGCATGTGTGCATCCAGATGAACATTTCACGAGACCATTCATTGCTGCAGTTCAACAGTGTTCCGGAACTACAAATGTATGCGCTTCGTTTGCTTTTATTATGACAAACCTGTACCGGCAGTAGAATAGCTGTGCAAGTTTAGACACAAACAAACGGGTAAATAAGGTGTATTACGAAAATTCATTGTAGATACGAAGAATTGAACTACGGCTGAGAAAATGTAGACACTGAATACTTAGAAGTATTTATGTAAACTGGCAACATGTTCTAACTAAAAGCATCATTTATACCGGAGAATGTGTCACAGATATTAAAACCACTGCAAGTTTTGGATATACTAAATTTTAATGGGAGACTTTTAGTACAACATAGGTATTTTGGCAAAATGTTATAAAAGGGAATAGACACAAGTGTCTGTTTACAGAAGGTTGTTTGTAGAGTATTTTTGCAACTTAAACCAAATTTGCGACTGTAATAATAAATAATAAGAAATGGTATATTTCATAAGGCTAGATGATGTTTTATGTACAAATTTTCAAGATTTCTAAATTTATGAAATAAAGGAACCAAACTACTTGGATCATCTGTCCCTAGATTCACACTGTACTTCAAATTATACTAAGAACCACTCACACAAAAGGGTTCCCCTGGTAGCGGTCGCTTAATGTGTGCACTTTTGTTATTTTGTAAGTGACATCTATCGTACATACGAAAAAATGTATGTGGCTACTGAAATATGAACACTAGCACAGGTAGGATAATATTTCTGCCAGCACTGACGGCTAGTTTACACCTCATCTTGTATATCTCTGACTAAGTTAACCCTTAAATGATTTTTTTTATTAAAAAAAATGTTTTCGTGTTATCTAAGTTGTAAAAACACAGGGAAAAATTGTAAGAAATGCCTATGTTATTTGTTTTTTAAAAAATAGCATACGCAATATACAAAACTTGTTACATAATTTTTTAAGTTGGATAGTATAAACAATTTTGGTGCTTATTATGGTTCTCCATATCTGTCTCAATTTGTGTCATTTTTTACTCCTTCCGAAACTGGCTCTTTATATGGAAAACGAAACGCCAAAATCTGCAATATCTGCCGTTTCCTCCAAACACAAGCAAAGGTGTTAAGTAAACACGATGTTAAGTTCACACTGCAGCCAACGTCGACACAAAAACAGCAAAGGCCCTTTCTACAAGCTCTGCTGCATCTGTTGAACATGTGTTAATTCACAAAATTACAACTAGACGCAGATAAAACAGTATTACAATCGATGTTGCAGATACGCAACGGCATGAATTTACGCTGCTGATGTGTTTGATTCTTGAATATGACAGGATGGCTTCATATTGTATTAGAAAATGATCTGAAGAATCAAATATCCTCCATTGTAATGTAAGGCCATATTTTTCACTTAGCGGAATATTGCAGTAACGTTTCTCACTAACAAATTTTAGTAAATCTGTATACCTCAGTTTGTGAACAAAGACGTGAGTAAATCGCACACACAAACACACACACACACACACACACACACACACATATATATATATATATATATATATATATATATATATATATATATACGAGGGAGTGTTAATTACAGAGTCAAGTAAAATTTTTATCAAATCAGTCAAGTATTTTTAGAAATGTTTGGTAAAACCGATAAAGAACGATTGGTTCTTAAGCAGGGTACAATGAGTACAAATATTTATAATGCTCACGCAAGACAGTGAGCCGAACGAAATTACGCAAAAGATTTGCGTATATGGAAACTTTTAAATGTAGCTGTTAAGAGTCGTATGTTTTCAGGTTATGTAGTACAGTGCATGCATAGCGCCCGAGATCAGAGGTGAAGCGGTACTGTACGTCCGTCGATACTGCGATTGGGGGTCACTCTCCTTGAGGCCCAGGTACGGCAAAACAGAAAATATCAGGTTACAACGTTTGTATGTGTTGTGTGGGACGACTGTTAGACGTTGAGAAAATAGAACCAATACACATGTCGAGGTTCCACATGTAAAGATATTGGTACTTTTACATTTTATAACCCGTATAAGAGTGTACAGCGTGATTTCTTTTCCATCGTGTACAGACTGTAGATTTTGATCTAGGAGAGGATACGAATCATAACAGGTTTAATTAACTTCAGAAACGCATGGTTTCCATACCAGAAACCATTGTGCAATGATACATTTTTATTTTACAAACACTGCGGTCTAATACCAGCTGTACTATGCAGCAAGAGTTACAGTATCAGTTGAAAATGGATTCCACGTGGTTCAGCGGATGCAAGTTCTACCTCATACTTTCACATTGGCCATACTGCTTCGGAACAAAGGCAGCTCCGGTTTCTTCAGTTCAGTAATGCTCTTTGCATAGACGATACTTTTGAGATGACGTAACGTAATACTGCACGGGTTGACATCCAAAGTACGAGAATTCTATGCAAATAGAACTCTTCGTCCGATCAATCGACACAACTAATGTGCGTCCGGACGTTGATAGCGAAGGGGACTGGATATCCCTCATAAAGCTGCCAATAACTCTTCGAATCATCAGTGGCAGTTCTTCCACCAGGTAACGCAAAGTCACTGGCAAGAAACGCCGATAGTTCCCGCCTGTTCCCAAAATAGCTCGTCGGTTATCCAGGACCACACATTCTGGATGCACCGATACTGATGATTCGCTGTCACCTTACATGCATGATGATTGATATGAGTGTTAAATACACGAACCATCATGCGGTGGTCTCATCTGTGAATAGGATGGATGTCACAAATCTCGGTATCGTAGTTACCTGGTGAATAACACAGAGAAATATCTGATCCGGATGTGGAAAGTCTGCCGCTAGTAAGCGCATTACAAGCTGGGAGTGATAAGGGTAGTAACAATTGTCATGGGGAATGGTCAACACTGTAGACGGGCGGGCCAACTGCATGGTACTGACACGGCATTGCTTTCCACATGGTTCATCACTTTTCCCAGCACGTCTGGTGTCCGAAAATGTTGGGTTCGTGCCTCTTTAAATATCCTGTATCACAAAATGGCGAAACAATGTTGCAAATATTCGATGCTGTTTCTGTTGTCGTTGGGGATAGACCTTCTGATACAACTTGCTTGTCATCGCCGGATGCCATTTGCCTTTAATTAAGTAAAGAAATTGTCAGCAAGTTCTTGATTCGAATACTGATCAATTGCGTATAGCACTGTTAAAATTTTCAAAGGTGTGTAAACCTAAGTAACTAAACCACTCCGATCATAGGTCACTAGACTTTCAAAACTACTTAAACCTAACTAAGGAAAGCACACTCGTCCATGCCCGAGGGAGGACTCTAACCTCCTGCGGGAGGGGCCCCTTGTGTTGTCAACTGCACGGCTATTCCCGCGCGGCACTATGCTATATAGCGTCAACAACAGAGTGAGTCAGCAAGATATGGTAACCGTAGAGAACATTACGAATTGCATCGTAAGAAGAGAGACCCTAGGGCAGGAAACATTGAGCAACTCTACCGCCTTGTAGGTGGGAACCACGCATTGTGTAAGTCTGGTTTCATAGTACAGCGCGTATGTGGCTGTAGTCGCTGTAAAAAAGTTTCTGTGGGTAAATGGTCTCTACCATGAAAACCATGCATTTCTCGAAATGGGTTCGTTAGAATCAAAATGTTCAAATGTTTGTTAAGGTTATGGGACTTAACTGCGGTTTCGTCAGTCCCAAATTGTTCAAATATTTGTAAAGCTTATGGCACGTAACAGCGCGGTCATCAGTCCCTAAATGTTCAAATGTTTGTTAAGCTTAAGGTATTTAACTGCGGGGTCATCAGTTCCTAAAGTTACAAACTACTTATGAAATACTTTATGATAAAGACGGCATAAACATCCATGCCCGAGGGCGGATTCGAACCCCCGACGGGGAACGCCCTCTCACATCGCAGCATAGCGCCTCAATCCTCTCGGCCACTACACCGCGGCGGTTCGTTAGAACTTTCCTCTACCATATCGACTCATCGATCATTTCATTGTGTTTGTTTGCGGTGGAATAATGACTCTGTTCGAGGGAATATTTATTAGAGCTTTCTGAGCCGGGTACTTTTAGATATTTTTGGTAACAGCGCCACATGACAACTTATCTTTACAAATTAGTTCGCGATGGTTATAATTAAACTGATGGTGTTCGGGCTGCATACATTGCGGACTGCATACATTGCAGGACACTGAAACTTTGTCGGTTCGATCGCGGAGTACGCTGGAAGAAATAGGGAATTTGATTTATAGACGTCATCATAAATAGTTAATTAAAAAAAAAAAAAAGACATGAAATTCAAATAATTTGAAACAGTTCTAGGTACTGTCTACTTAGAGTAAACTGTGTGTCCAAGAAACAAAGTCACAGCCTTGTAGCCTATCGTGGGACTGCATTTGGTTCACATTATGAATTTTTTAGTGACGACTGTCAAATAAACCGCAAAATTTATTGAACTGTTGACCAGATCAGAGGTAACTCGAGCACTGTCAGCTACAGCAACTTCATCAACAACGTCCACGGCAATAGGACGCCTTCGTCTGTCAACCTAATTCACCTTTTTTGTGGCATTTCTTGATGATATTCATTATTGAGGCCCCTTTCTGTTGCTGATGTTCCCGCAATGCAGCGTTGCAGTTCCTATCGTTCTGATAAAACAACTTCACCAGCAGTGCCCTGTCATTTTACCGGATACACATTGCAGTTCGTACCCATTATCCCGTGAGCTCACCGAATACTAATCATACCCACCAAATTTCGTCACCCTGTGATGTATACAGTCCGTACTGCAGCACTCTTAACAACGCCAGTTTAATTATAACCACCCGGTAGATACAAGGTGTAGTTAAACATGTGGGAATATTCCAGAAATCCGACAGAGCACAAGACAACAAGCAGATATGTGCAGTAAAACTTGTGTTTTATATGCTGTCCATACGGTGTTACAGGTGTTTGTAGTGCTGTACGTAACCACTTTCATAAGTCATTTGTGTAGTGCACGAGCCACATGTATGGTTCATCTCTATTCACCTGTGTGCATGTGTTTTGCATTCATAGAGTGTTGCTAGAACAATTTTACATCTGCGGGAAAATAATTTCGAATGTTCGTAATTATGTGGGACGAAACTACTCTGGTCACGTGTCCCTAGACCAGTGCTTTCCAAACTTTCCCTCATGGTGCAACCTTTTATAGCTTACAGTTTTGCGCGACACCCTTTCACTAATATTGTCACGTTGGATTGGAAGTAGGCTTGACTTCGAAGGCAACTAAACATAGCACTCAAAGCACGTTTATTACGAACTCAACATACACGCAGCACTGACTGCCTCTCAGGCAGAGTGCTCTGCTATTTATACACAGACAGAATTTTCCAGAACTTAGAAGAACAGTTAACATAAGAAACAACTAGAATTTACAAGTGAACATAAGAAAGATGTAGAACCTTCTGGAATTGTAAATTACAAAGAAATAAATTTTTGCCGGTGGGCGGTATTGAACCGGCGACCTTCTGCTCCGCAGTCCGGGACGCTATCCCCTGCGCCACGCCGGCAGTTGGTGTTCGTGGTCTCTCGCAGCATTGCTCTCTCTCCTGGAGAAACAGCGACCCGCTGTTATGATCCCTGTGGAGCCAGCTGCAATGTCCTGGATCTGTATGACAGTTCAAGAGAATCCTTCCCTTCTCCGCGATTATCGACGACAGACGTTCCTGTCGTGGCTTCATCAGGAACATTACCGTCCTTAAAGTCCTTGAACAAGAAGCCATTGTCGTCTACCTGCTCTTCAGGATCGTAGTAAGGCTTCATGCGCAGGACGTGAACAATGTCTCTTCGTTTTTGACGTTTCGACGACGGCTCATAATCCTCAACTTCGTATGTGACGTCTGACAGGCGGCGTATGACACGATACGGACCAAAGTATCGCTTCAATAACTTTTCTGACAGTCCAACCTTCCGTACAGGGGTAAAAATCCATACCAGATCTCCTGGGCTGTACACAACAGGTCGGTGCTTGTCGTTATACCGCTGACGGTCCTTCTCCTGGGCGTCCAGTGTCCGTATGCGAGCCAGCTGCCTTGCTTCTTCGACCCTGGTGATGAGCTGTTTAACATAGTCATCCTGAGTGTCGTCCGGTTGGAACGGGAACAGTGTATCCATTGTCGTCTCAGCTTCACGGCCATGGAGCAGGAAAAACGGAGTGAAGCCTGTGGTGTCTTGTCGTGCGGTATTGTAAGGAAATGTCACGACTGGCAGAATTGTATCCCAATCCTTCTGCTCAACATCGACGTACATCGACAGCATGTCGGCTAACGTTTTGATAAAACGTTGCGTAAGACCATTTGTCTGAGGATGGTATGCAGTTGTCATTCTGTGGACAATGTTGCACCGTGACATTACCTCTGATACTAGTTTTGACTGGAATACTTTTCCACGATCAGATATCATGACACGTGGTGCTCCATGCTTCAAAATAACGTCTTCTACAAGGAATTTTGCGATCTCTGGAGCTTCCGCAGTCGGCACAGGTTTGGTGACAGCGTAGCGTGTGAGGTAGTCAGTGCAGACTATTATCCAACGGTTACCGGTTGTCGACTTCGGGAACCTCCCTAAAAGATCGATTCCAACTCGGTGGAATGGAGTTGCTGCCGGCGGAATCGGTACGAGATGTCCTGGAGGTAATGTCACGGTGCAACATTGTCCACAGAATGACAACTCTCTCCGCGTGGTCTCTCGCGGCAATATAAATACATATGGTAGAATTTAGATGGTTCTAGCGGGGAGGGGGGCGGGGGGACGAGGGACGGAAATAAAGTATCGCTTACATGTAGTTTGTAAACGAAACTGAAATCCTCGTACGCATTGACATGTTTAATGTTGATCCTGACTGCAGCAGTTTACGTACAATCAGCAAGAAAATGAAACATTAGGAACTACGTAGTTGTACAACAGATTATGTTGTTGGTTTTTGAGGTGACTAAACAGCTAGGTCATCAGTCCCTACAACAGAGTAACACTGCAGACAACAATGCCTAAGTCACACAGACATGCGACCAAACTTCCGAAACACGAAAAATGAATTTAGGAAACCGTTTTTGGCTGTCGTGTGTACGTGTCAGGGCCAGATACTGTTTTGCTGGATGGACTGAAACTGGCATCTGGAAATTAGCTGCTCGGATATCTGATTTAGACAGCACAGTGGCTGTTCCTTTTCAGTTCAATATTATCACATTATTTTCAGAAATAAAGAGGATGTATTTATGACAAGTATGAATTATTATTTAAGTTCTGTTGCTAGGTTCTTGCTTCACCACGACCTCGGAGAAAATGGGTAAATATTTGAGACAAGTAAGTATATGAATGTCATTTCTGGTCCCAGAATCTGTTACATACAGGAAACTGGGAGAAAAAAATATTAACGCATACCATGGTTCGAACCAACGATCACTGCATTTAAAATACTACTCTCCGTTAATCACCTGGCCGTACTTCATACTAAACATCGCTACTGAATAGATTTAGTCAGTGGACAATTGTGACTGCTTTTACAATCTGTGACAGCTTTTACAGCCACTGTGTCATTGATTGACATTTAATTGTAAGAAACACTACCGAGAGTGACGTGGCTTTGATAAATCCATTAAAAAACGCTCAGGTGCAGCTTTTTGAGAAGGAAAGGAGACTACAAGCGAAGGTTCGTTCAAGCAGCTGCCAGTTCCAGCAAACTGCGCATGGGAAGAGCTCTTATCAAGTATCAGCAGCAGCTCTGCGCATGCGCAGTTTGCTGCAATCTGGCAACTGGCAGCTGCTTGAACAAACCCTGAGTGTCTACTGCTGCTGAAGCAGAGCTGCCGCCTAGCAGCTGAGCATGCTATTAATGTTCACCGATCATTCCTTTAATACGTGATCTGAGGTGCACTGAATGAAGAGAAGGATGATTAGGTGCAGGCGAGACTTCAGGGTTGTATGAAGAGAAGGACATTTTGTGTTTTTTTATGACAATTTCTTTGGTTTAGAGTCTAAATTGGTTAGTCTCGCGACACCCTTGATACTACTACGCGATACCCCAGGGCGTCGCTACACCCAGTTTGAAAAGCTCTGCCCTAGACATTAAAGCTATTTAATTTAACTGATGCTCCAAATCGCACGGAAATTGCAGCGCAGGTACGTCACTGATTACGAAGCCTGTGGATAAGATGTCAGAGACCGACTACGTGACTTGCTCCATCTCCCGACCTCAATCCGTAGATTTCTCCTTTTGGTGTCTTTTGAACGCCAGTGTGTGCTGCCAATCCTATTCACAATGCCGAATTGCTGGGTTAGTATACAGAAGAAGGGTGCCAGCAGCTTCAACAGACGCCTGGAATGTGGGAACGAGTGGGACAGTAAATGATGCGTCCCGTAAACGTCCGCATTAGAGCTCGTGGTAGCCATTTTGGGCACCTTGTGTAGAGAACTACGTACTGAATTACGCTGTATGAACACCTATGCCCTATCTGCACAGTATAGTGGTCTGTTAAGTACACCTCAACAAATTCCTGTTCCATTTGTTAGTTCCTGTATCGCATCCCTGGAGATCCCCAATATTTAGTTACATCCCCTATGTAAAGTATTTTCGTAAAACCCAAAAAATCTGGAAGTGGTGCAATTTTGAAAGGGTGTTCAAAAAGAAACGAGTCGGGGTCTAAAATGGGTAAACTGGTGACATGAGAGTAATATCGTTATGGGTTTAGTGAGGTGTGTTTCAGACATGAGCGTGGAAGTTCGCAGGCCGTTATTAGAGGGCGCGCGTGCAGGTCACGGGACTATACAACGCTGCCAGAGCATGCATCATTCTTCCAACGCTGCCATTCTCACTGCATGTAGTGACACGGGGCGTCAAAAGAAAAGGTTTAATAATGATTTTGCAGCCAAGATCACATTTTTCATTCATTATGTTACCGGTTTCGGCGTGCACGACGCCATCTTCAGACCTGTCGTAATTTACATAACTTCACGACATTTAACACAACATAACATAATAAATGAAAAATGCGATCTTGGCTGCAAAATCATTATTAAACAATTATTGATGGCCCCATTAAACTATGAGTTCCTTATATATATGGAAGAAAAGGTGTTAGTTTAATGGCAGTGGAAGGAGTAAGGAGAATGGACATTGATCGACGAATCTCACAAGTGTCCAGCGAACACTGTATGTCACTTCCAGGGGTCAAACCCAGCGCATGACGGAAGGACGGGTGTTGTTAGCCGATAATGCACGACACTTCATTGTGGGTGACATCGTCCAGCTAGTTGATGCATCCATTACCCAAGCCCGCCTCTTTTCCTATTTTAATCTGCCTCATCTGACAGTTGAGGCATGTTATGGTACACTACAATACACTTTTGAACTTACAACCCTTAGGGATGCAGAAAAATAACCCAGAAAATTTGACAAAACGAATCTCTCCAGTGTCAACGGCACTGTGCTTTTGTCCTCTGGGGCCACTCCAGTCTCCTGGACTTTTGTTAACAACACTGGGCCCCGTGAACAGGGCGGGGTGTGCCTAGGTGCGGTAGGGGGTTGGTGAGTGCAGGGGGCAGTGGGGTGGCCACCGTTGGGTGGGCCTCAAGTTTTAATTATGGAGGTCGGCGGGCGGCTGCAGCTGCAGCCTACAGCCGGCAGCGCAGGGCGGCCTTCCCTCGGTAGGGCGCGTATGAATATTAACGCCGCACCGGCCGCGCCGGGCCGGGATGAGGCGGGATTCCGCCGCAAATATAATTAGGCCGGCTTAGCCTTCACACCCGCGCGTGCGCCAGGCGGGGTAGGCGGCCTGCGCGCTCTGCTAACTGCGGTGGGCACTAATTTGGCGGTACCACGTGTCTCTAGCCACCAGGAAACGTACAGTTACTAGGGCAAAGAATGTGTAAAACGTAGAGAATGCGACAATGCTTCGCAGTTGCTACATATGTGTATGAATTGGATGTCCGCCGTCTTCATGCTCATGTTTTACCTTACTCTTTGTCCTCTTAGGATTATCTCTATTAGCTGGCTGTAAACTCGACGTTACATGGATATTTGCACTCGCTCCCACCCTTCAACCTCCCTAACCCGTCCTCCAAACGCACCTTACCCCAATTTTCTTGCTTGTGTAACCAGTGGCTCCTCACGGTAAATCCTGAAAAACCCAACAACCCTCATCTGCCAAACCACTCCCTCTCTCCAAGACTTTAACTCACTCTTTACGGCCGTCCCATCCGTCTCATCTCCACTCCGAAGATACCTAGCTTAGTACCGCTTAATCACCTGGACTCCTCGCCTTCCCGCACCTTCTCGTTTTCCTCGAACACGTCCTTACATTATAAACTGTTCACAAACTGGTCTCCCACAATTCTCTAGTCACCCCTCTCTTTACCAACCCCGGTACGTTGCTGCATCCCTCCTACCATATACCTATCACCCTCCACATCATCCTTCCAGAGACTGAGCTCCGTCCTGAAATCTATCCATCACACAAATTTTATTCCTTCCTTCTCTATCCCCGTCTCCCCCTCCCCATCCTTCCCCTTCCACTGATATCTTGCTCTTCCTAACACCTCCACTGGTCCGGCCTGCCTCAACCATTTCACATTTCCAGAGTAGCACCTTCACCATGATATCGTGGGCGGTCCTCGCCCACATTCACCCCCCCCCACCTGAAAATTTACAGTGATGCAAGAGCAATTCTAACATTTTAAAATTCTGTCGCTCACTGAATTGTGAGCAAACGTGAGTAGCAGATGTCTATTTAACTGTGTGTGATTTCTGAAATTTTTTAAATCTTCACTGTAAGTTTTTTAATCCTCCGTGCACAATTTCAATTGTTGTACATATGTTTCTCCTTTCTCATGTTGTTTTTATTGCATCTCGCACTTTGCGTGAGTGTTTGGATCGTTATATATGATTTTTGTCTTCAAACGTACGTTATTTTACTCCCTTGAACTTTCTCCGATTTTCATCTTTGTTTCTCTATATTATCTTCCTTTTAATTATTGATTTATTTACTTGCCTATACCAAGCTCTTGGCTAAAGAGCAGTCCCCACGCTGCTGCCAGACGGTTCTCCAGTTAAGAGAGAAACGAAAGTATCAATAAAAAGGGGTATTTATTTATTCCAGTTTTCACTTCCTTCAAGCACTACTTTCCCTTTCTCTCTCTCTCTGTTCTACGTCTGCCTCCTCCTCCGCTGCCTTCTCCTCCTCCCTTATTTCTCCTTCTTCGCTACCTCCTCTCCTCTCTCTCTAGCCCCCCTCCCCCACCCAACATCCTGTCATTACGTCTACAAAATGTTTGTTAAGCTTATGGGACTTAAGTACGGGGTTATCAGTCCCTAAACTTACAAACTACTTATCAACTAGCTTATCCTAAGGACGGCACAAATATCCATGCCCGAGGGGGGATTCGAACCCCCGACCGTCGTGCAGACCGTGACTGGAGCGTCTCAGTCCCCTCGGCCACCGCGGCCGGCATTACGTCTACAATACGCTGCCAAATCTATCTGTCTCTCTTCATCTCCTCCCTCCCCTGATCACATATCCCCAAATTTCTCTGTTATCGGTAAAACAGTGTCTTCTGCCATGCACCGAATGAAAAATTACACAGAAAGAAAGGTAACATTTTTGGAACACTTCCGATATAAATCAGCGATCTAGTGTTAGATAATTTCGATTGTCGAGTAAAATTATTTTTATTTATAGGATGATATGTTTTGATCTCTGAGATGTCGTCAGGAGAACTGTTCCTTACTTTGATGTCTGTGAGATCTGAAGATTATCTCTCAGAGATCAAAACAAGACATCTTAAAATTATTTTATGCTGTCGGTAATATCGAAATTATCTAGAAATATCGCTGTTGTTTTGAAGGTAACGTTTGCAAAATCCCATAAAGATTGGAGTAGAAATGTCAGTTGGTGTAAAGTGTGGAACGTTGTGATAGATGAATGATCTGGCAACACAGAAAATACGAATTAATCCGAAGTGACTACGGCCATATCGCATTTCCTGCTCTTCCTTAAGCTTTCCCTTACTTTTTCGAAATTACCCTTTTATTACAGAGACAGCTACTGGTATTTGCACTGTACATAAGACATAAATAAAGGCATGTGAGTTGAATAATTTTGTAATAAATTGGAATTCATACTTAATGAAATATAAGATTCTAGAAGATTTTTATTAATTGACAAAGTGGTTTTCTGCTGTTGCCCCAGCATCAGGATCATTTAATTCTACAGAAATACTGCGCGTCGCGCGCCACATCACAGTTTGTAGCGCAGAACAGTTCGCGTCACATCCTCCTTCCATTCCAGTCACGTGCAGTACACTGAAAGAAAATTTTTAAAAAAGGTTGCCTTTATCAATCCGCGTGATGTCTAACCTCTCTGATTTTACCTTTGTGCCGTTTCGCGAGATGGACGCAGAAGGAAGCACTGTATTGGCTGACTCAAGAAAGTAGGCTTTCAGAACAATGATGGAATCCTCTAGTGGCATACAAAATGTCTCTATTGTAGCCTTTGACACAGCAGTTCCCTGATCATTTCTGTGGTGGTGTACCGCATACTAAACGGCTCTGTAACGAAGCATGATGCTCTCCATTGTATCGTCTCTATATATACCATCAAAGCTACTTTCTACGGGTCCCACAATGATTAGCAATACACAAGCATTAGTCCAACGAGTGTTTTGACACTTATTTCCTTGGTTGACAGACTACAGTTCGTGAAAAATCTTCGAATCTTAATCTGGCACTTCCCTGATTCACGATTAATTTTATGTATGTTTATTGCTAGATATGTTATGGTAGTAACTGTTTCCGGTGTTCATTTCGCTATTTCGCAGATATTTCAAAAAATGTTCAAATGTTTGTTAGGCTTAAGGGACTTAACTGCGGGGTCATCAGTCCGTAAACGTACAAACTACTTATGAACTACCTTATACTAAAGACGACACAAACATCCATGCCGAGGGGTATTCGATCCCCCGATTGTAGTGGACTCAGATATTTAATAAAGGGTCTGTTTCTATGTAAACACAGCGCATTAATTTATGTTGAAGCTCAAACGACATTCCCTGAACATTGCGTCCAACTTTCTTTGTACTCAAACCTAATGAGGACTGTTAGTCTAGTGTGGTGTATGGAGGACATCTGTGTTCCACTCTCCAGTAATGCAGAATAAAGTGAAATAAATTACAAAATTGTTTACCGTCAACATTTAAGACATCTACAATATCGGAATTATTAAGCACATCTCAAAATTCTAAAAATAATTTCAGTGTCTTAAAAATTACAAATTCTTATGGCAACTATATCAGAATATAGAAAAATCTGCCTGAAAATTACCTACCTTTTAATGCTTTATGCAGTTTCAACTAACTCGGGTTTAGGTAATAGCTTATTGCTCTAGAAAGAGTAACACTTGCATACATTTATTTATTAACTAATTTCAACTGATATAAATAATGAAAATATAAGGAAATCATTATATTTTTGTATTCTGCAAATACAAGTAGCATGTTTTACCTCTCGAATATTTAATTTAATTTGTCGATTTATTTTAGAATTATAACAGTTATTTATGTAATAATTCTTGTTTCGCAACCTACAGCCTATGCGTAGAGTGTTTGTAGATACAGATTCACAGGTAAAATATTATATCTGACGCTAAGGTACCTGCTAGGGCATGAGAGCAGGCAGGTACGGTTCGACCCTGAGATAACATCGTGCCAAACTTCTAAATCAAAACCGTACATAGCCCCACACGCAGGTTATTACAGCGTGTAGGAACACTTCCTACACTTGCTTTAATATTAGCAATGATAAGTGCGATGCAGGATAATGCGTAAAAACGCTAGTTGTGCGATATCTTACAGTATCACACACAGATTGTAACGAAATACATTACGATATCTGTATTCTACAATCTCATCTGATCCGCTAATAGTTTCTAGTAATGTACTCCTCTAAATGTTACCACAAAAGACAGCGGGACAAATCTTACAAAAAAGAGCGCACAAACGATCACAAGTACTTCCAACTACGTCTAGCTTGCGACTGACTTTGTAAATAGTTGATATGAGCGGAGAGGAAGGTTGTGGCTGCCGACCCAGGAGTTTGGTTATCGACTATCAAGATCAACACGTATTAAAGGGTGTAGTACGAAGTTAATGAATATGATATTAACTGTTTTTAGAGTGAAAATACTACACTGTGCGCCGCCTCGTCGCCGGTGTTCAGCACGACGCGCTGGGTTCCTTCTACTTGTCACTGTGCCAACATACTTTGAATACAGTCCACGCAAGCAGGCCTGATTTTCATAGCGACAGGCAGAGCGTTGCTCTTTAGTCGCGTCCAGCAGCGTTCAGCGGAACTTCAGCAGATGTGTACGCCAGCTGCAACTACGTAAGAAAGTGGAACAGCATTGACCACTGTTTTACTAGCACCCTGTTTGGCAAATCTTTCATCAGCTGCTGCCAAAAGCAACCTCTAGAAATCGTTTATAGCTCATCCACTCAACAACCATGCATAGAGGTTTCGAAAGTTTTACTTTTCTACTCTTCACCGCTACTGTTTGACTGTACTGATTTGCCCTAAGCTCTTTAGTAGCAGTATTAACTCCATACAGACTCAGTCTCTCAAATCGTTTTCGAAGACGTAGTCACGGTTGTCCATCAGATAGGTGCTCGATTAGAATAGTTTCCTCCACTAACTTGACAGACTGTAGTATCATTACCAACACCCTACAAATTTTCAAATGCGTAGTACCGTTATCAATGACTGTATGTGCCCGCATGATATTTGTAAGAAAATACAGACACGTATAATCAAGGGGAGAGTTATTTACTCAGTTGTACGGTAAAACTTGTCATCACACATAAAAACACAGAGATTATACCATGTTACTTTTCACATAAAATCTGTTACCCTGTGAGTCGGCAAATTTTTGTTAAATGAAGTGGATGGATTTTTTATATTATGATGCATTTACATTGATAGTATGTAATAAAAGTGTGGGGGTATGTTGTATGTTAAAAGGCATCCTTTGTTAATGAATCAGGTAATTATTGTTACGGTATGCGGTAATTTTTGTTACAGTAGTGGGCAGTTTTTGTTACGGTCTGTGTTAATTGCGTTGAGGTGTTTGGGGCCAGACAGTTTTTAATACAATATAATTTTTATTGCGCTATTATACATTTTTACAGTGTAGGATACTTTATGTTACAGTATGGGACAGTTTTGGTTGCAGTAAAGGGTAGTTATGTTGCAGTAAGGGACTATTTTGCTGCAGATCTAGACAAGCGGAGACCTCGAGAGATCGTATTATCAAATTGTTGCTTCTTTCCACAGGCACCAGGTGGGTGGAATGGCATGGGTACTCTTCTGTACAATCTGACTGTTCTTGTCCTACCTGTCTCTCTCTCTCTCTCTTTCTCTCTCTCTCTCCCTCTCTCTCTCTTATCTACATAGAGAAATGAATACGGTATGATATGATAAGTACATGCTTCCTGACTTTTACAACCATTTCGATTCTTCACAGATGATTTAGTACGACTCCATAATAGGGATGTGGAGTAGAAGGAAGGAAGGACAGGGCAAGGAGGACGGTGGTATATAACAATTCCCTTACACGTATTCTGACAAAATATGAATTTCTTATGTGTAGTTGGGGGGGGGGGGAGGTGGTAGTATCCAGAAGAGCATAGTAGCGTGGTACTCCCAGGTGAAAGACACGAGAGACGTACAGGAGAAAGTGTATTGAATAATTCATTTAATTGGATATCATTCAGTTTGATATCGTTTGATGACAGATCCTTAGAAGGCAAACTAATTATCTTATCTTTGCAGGTTAATGTGGATTTCCTTAATTATGGCAGACACAAGCGGTGACTATGAGACAAGGAATGTTCAACATTTCCACCACATGTGAGCAACAGACTGCTTGTTACCTGTGTTTTGATCTTTTGAAATCTACACTTACCACACTTTTTCACCACATGTGAGCAAAAGACTGCTTGTTATCAGTGTCTTGGAAACTATGACGATCCCTCTTTGAATATGGTGATCGCCACATTTAATAATTAATTTGCTATAAAATTTGAACTTGACGATAAATGTTATTAGTGAATGGGTGTTTTTCAGAAAGAACAAATACTTCTTCGAAATCCACTTCGATTTATCGCTACAGGCAATATACACAGATCTGACATACAACTGACTTGAACTGAACTCTAATTCTGAAGTACAACAACTGACTACTAATTCCCACACATTACATGTATTTATTACATTATTAACAATGTCAAGTGATGCATAATTATCACAATGATAATTTATGAATCGGTTCTTTTATAAACAACAAATCCATGTAATTTACATTCGTCATACAATGTCAATGTATTAGTATAACAAAAAACTGATTAAATAGTTTTAATATTTTATAAATGAAATGAATCCTATTGTTTGGTTGAAGTTAAATAATCTGCTTTAAAATGAACTACAATATCTGACAATTAGCCATAATGACAATTAGATGTAACAAAAACTTTAAATTACAATTTGTACTGCAATTTGGTCAAGCCTAAAATACTACGAAAATTAATCTAATCTTAATAAAGGAAGTGAAAGGAAGTAAATGCTGCAAAATAAATACTACGAAATTTCTGGGTATTTAATAATGGGAACAATAGTAATAGAGCATTACAAAATTAATGAGGTTTGATAAGGGGAAAATAAGGTAATAGTATTTACAAAGTTATAAAAATTTATTAATGTGCATAAAAGCTGTAATTACTATGAAATTAGTGGATTTTATTAATGGGAATAAAATTAGGTAAATAGTTAGTGACATAAACAATGTAGCTGTTATAATGTAGAAATGAATACGGGTGGTATCACAAACTTTACTACAGGATAGAAAGGTTTAAAGGTGGTATCATAAACTTTACTACAGGAAAGAAAGGCATCTGGAGCTTCAGTATATAGAAAATGGTATGCTAAACGACAGTATAAGGAGAGAAGGGTATCCTGGGTTTTACTAAAGGAAGGTATCGTATACTACATTAGATGGAGGCTCATGTTGTTACATTACACAAACCCCTCCAGATTTTCCGTGTGTTGCTTGCTACACACGGAAGATCCACCAATGCGTGCACCGAAGAACCTGGGCAGTACTATTTAATTAAATTTCTGAACACAAGATAAAGAACAATAGATTATCAATGAATCAAAATCAATCATAGTATTTATGAATTGACCATCACATTCACTGTTTCCTTGAGAAATTCAAAATTTTGTGCATTACATTTGTTTTCTTTTTGCAACAGGTCCAGGTCTTAGCTCGACTGTTGGATGGAAGGTTGGCATCTGTCTTCTTCACCATCTGTCTAAGATCACTATTCTAGCACAAAGGACTGAAATAGCACCATTTGTGTCAATATTTGGTAATAAGGGAACGTTGAGTCAAACCAACGGTGACCAATTTGCTGACATGTCCAGTTTAATGACTCGAATGTCAATCCCTGGTACCCGTGATTTGAACATAACTGGAATCACATGTACATTAAATATAACATAAAATTAATAGTATTGAACTCGTAAAATTTACTGATATTTTGCTTGAAATGTTTTATAGCAATTATCCTTCAAAAATGATTAAATTCTGGCCATGACTTATAGCTTTCATTTCTCAACAAAATTAAAGATCATTCTAAGCAATAATTAAAGATTACCAATGGTTTTATGTTGAAACAAGTGAATAGTTCTACAATCGTGATGAAGGAACCAAAACACCTCAACTACTGTTACCTAAGATTTACATTAAAAGCAAGACAACAAGCACGAAAAGTTTTTACACAATATTCATATTTATGCCAATTTTTTGGTAGGTCAGATAGTATATTAATTACTGATCAACCTATTAGGAATATATACATATTTACAGATAGGGTTTACATATTTACCATTCAGTACATGTCTCTCAACACAAATGGTTCTGATTTCCTAGATCTTCATTGAATTAATTGGCAAAATTCCATGTTTTATACTGTTGATCTACCCCCCAAGATTAATCAAAACCCACACTACTTTACAGGAAAGACTATTTACATTATGACATTAAAATGTATACATAAAGCATGACATCAAAACACTACAATGAATTCGAAAAGTCACCATGTTTTACACTATTTTTAACTCAGTCACATTTATCAGACCAAATAACTTTCCTGATTTGGGGTACACAAGTCTATACGTATTTGGGTGCAGAATCTCCTTTATTAAGAATGGACCAATATAGATATAAAAAATTTCTTAAATTATCACTTAGAGCTTTCGATCTCTCATTAGTTTTTACTAGCACATAACTGATCCATGTCAGAGGTGGACATCTTTCCCATGCTGTCAGTCTCTTTTTTCTGATATCAGCTTGTTTTTTCATAACTACTTTTTCAATTTCTTCCAATTCTTATGGAATTAAACATTTACATGCAGGAAAATTTATTAGTTCATTAATAAGATTATCTGGTAACTTGTTGTGTACAGTTTCATCTGGAGAAAACCCTGTAGATGCGTGTTGGAGACTTTTCATAATCAACTCAAAATCAGCAACATAGTTAGCCCAATCAGAGTGATTTTTGCTACAGTAAGTTCGAAATAACCTGCCAATTTCCCTCATATATCTCTCAGCAGGACTGCTGGAAGGATTATATAGAGATGTTAAAATATGATTAATATTCTCATCACTGACAAAATCTTTCCATAAATTGGTCGTGAATTGACTGTCATTGTCTGACAATACACACTTAGGTTTTCCCATACAATTTAAGTAATCAGATTTTATCTTATTAATGATACTATGACTGGTAGCCTTTTTCAGTGGATACAATTGTCTGTACTTAGAGAGAACACAAACCTTGATAATATGTAACAAAAACCTTTAGATTTTGGTAAACTCCCATACAAATCTATGGCAACAATTTCTAGATTGTCTTTAGGTAAAATGTTTTGCATGTATCCCTTACAATTTTGGTTAGACACTTTCACTCTTTGACATCTATCACATTTGGCTAATAAAGTTCTTACTTTTCTAGATATATTGTAAAAGTAAACAATTTCCTGTATCTTTTGAATACATTTCAAGGCTCCACAATGACCAAAGCTTTCGTGAATATACCTGATTAATATATCTACATCAGGTCTTGGCCAACATAGTTTCCACATGTCCCTATCAATGTTCATTCTCCTAAGCAAAATACCATTATGAACCTTGTAATACTTGTCAACTTTTTCATGTCCTTTTTTACCAAGATAACTTTTTACCAATTTCCAATTTTGATCATCATTATGGCACCTCCTGATATCTTTACAATTTTTTCTTATTTGACCCTCATCTTTCACACTTTTGATATACATTAGCCTGAATTCTCTTTCATCTAAACTATTCATTCTTGTTGGAAACAGGTAAACGAGACAGACAGTCTGCCACAACATTATCCTTTCCTTTAATGTGCCTGATTGAATAATTAAATTGTTGTAGAAACATGGGCAACCTTGTTATTCTATCATGGTATAGATTACATTCCTGAAGATAAATTAAAGCCCAATAAATAGCCGAAAGTTCCTTCTCAGTTGTGGTAGTCATCCTTTCGTGTTTTTGTAATGTTCTGCTAGCAAAGTCAATAGATTGCTGAATTATTTCCCCATTTACTACCTTTTCCTGAAAAAAATGAACACCTACCCCATAATCGCTATTTGTGGTGATACAAAATGGAAGGGTCATGTCAGGTCTATACAACATTCTCCCTTTACACAGTTCCCTTTCTATGACATCAAAAGCTTCCTGACAGTGACTATCCCATAACCAAACATTAGTTTTCTTTAGCAAATTTGTTAGATATGATGAATTAAGGACTTGATTACTTAGATGTTTTCTATAATACCCACAGATTCCTAAAAATGACTTTAGTTGCTTTTCTTGTTTTGGGTGCTGGAAATTTTTCAATAGCTTCTAATTTATCTTTATTAGGTGCAATCCCATGTTTAGTTATGTTATGACCTAGAAATTGTAGCTCTTTGACAGCAAATTTACATTTTTCCAATTTAAGTGACATACCTCCTTCTCTAAGACTAGTGCAAACTTCCTCTAGTAAATTTAGATGTTCTGCCCAAGACTTTCGAGTTACAAGTATGTCATCAACTTAATACTACTAGCTTATTAAGTAATTCTTTCCCCAGAACTGCATCTAGTGCTCTTATAAATTCTGCAACAGAGATATTTAATCTGAAAGGCACAACACAATACACATAATATCTCCCACCATACAAAAAAGCACTATATTTTCTGGAATTATATTCTAAAGGAACCTGATGAAATCCTGCAGTCAAATCTAGACTAGACATGTATTCTAAATGGTCGAATTTATTTGACAAAAAGGTATAGGAAGCTGATGAACTTGATGATAGGGAAAAAGTTCAACTTTAAGATATTTGTTAACTAAATCTGCATAGTCATAAAATTCAGAGTTCCCCTCAACATATCCCTCATTATATACAGAAAATTGGTTTTTACAGCTTACTTTTCTTATCATATTACTAGTGTCTACACAATTTCTAATTAACAGGTCAGTTTGTATACAAATTTTGTCTCTAGATTCTGTTAAAATAATATTCTTGTTTTGCCAGTCAAAATTTAGATTAACTTTGTATAACCAGTCAGCTCCCAAAAGTATAGACTCAATTAAATCTGGAATAACTAAGCAACCTTGAGTAAATTTTGTGCCTTCTACACTAAAGGTCAGTAATACTTGTGATTTGATGGTTTTGCTAGATTTACCTGTATCTCCTTTAATTTTTACTCCTACAACTGGTACCTCAACAAAGTCTTTAGTTTTACAAATTTTGTTCCTGAGTCGTTCGGATATTCCTCAAATTGGACTACCTGTGTCTAGTAAGCATTCTCCTTCCCAATTTTCTAATTTGACAAATATGTATGGACTACCAGATATTACATTTTCATTACCAGATACATTTTCATACAATAGGTCATCAATTACTTTGTCAAAACTCATGTCATTAACTTGATTACTTGTTTTCTTATCATTATAATAGTCATCATTAGGTTTAATTTCAACCACATGGTAAGTATTTGGTTTGTACAACATTTATCATAGTCAATGCTAGTATCAGAATCACTAGCTGCTTTCCTCTCATTAATTAACTGCATTACCTAGTTACAGTTATTTGCATCACTGTTTTGAACCTCATCATTAAATACATCTCTCACTTCAATGCTAATTACTTCTTTGTCAGAATTACTATCTACACACTTTTTCTCTCCATTTCCTATTTCACATGATACATCAAAAACCTCACTACCTACATCTTTTACTTCCACATGAATCATTCCGTCTAGTTCTTGCAATATATCAGAAAGAATTTGGTCCTCCTCATCTTGGCTATCAGATAACTCAATTTCTGAGACAAAGTCACTATAGTTAGAGTCTATGTCACTCATGCGATTGGCATTGATACTGTCTAATTCAATAAAGTCATTTTGGTTACAATCCTTATCTTCATTAAACAATTCTACTAGGTTACACAAATTACTGTCTCTATCTTCAATATTCCTTAATTACTAATAGTGTAACTATATAGCCTAATTTCTTCACATTCATTGGTTACACAATTGTTTGTCGCAACAATGCCATTATCATTTACATATTTCCAAAAATTTTCATCAAATACAACATTGTTTACTATATGACCTCTATTACTATTACTGTTATTTTAACATTGTTCTCCTCTGTTTTGATTTCTAAGAGACCTAGCCTGATTTTCACCATACCTGTTAGCCACCGACTGACAGGCACCAACTGGGGCATCTCTTAGTTTTCCCTTTCTATTTTGTCTTTTTTCATTACCATTAAAGTTTTGTGATCTATCATTTCTCCACTGTCTATTCTGATGTTCTACATTTCTCCCATTAAACCCATGACTGTTACTATTCCCATTGTGTGGCCTGTAATTGTCATTATTACTACCATTACTTCTCCCATTACCCCTACTCTGTCATCATAATTGTTTCTCTCATTAGGCTGATTCTACCCTCTATGGCTAGGTCTATTCTGTTTATTCTGGTTGAATTCTTTCTCCATTTCTACTCTTCGATCTAGTTTGTCTACAAAGTTTAAAAATAAGTCAATGGATTCGTCAGGTGCACAGTCTAATCCTTTTTTAATTTTCCAAGGCAACTTTCTTTGCAACGCGGCAATGATGGTTACATCATCTGAAGGTTTCACAAAAACCTTTCATTTTTCCATTGGATTTTTTGTACATAGGTCCATTAAGAAATGCACTTTTGATGCAAGCTTGTTCCCTACTAGAGCAATTTTTTTCAGATTCTACATATGTTAAATGTGGTTCAACAATTTTATTTGCCCAAGAGAGAGCATCTTTGTCAAAAAAATCTTTTAACGAATTTAATTTTTGTGTTGTCTTTCATATCACAGGTGATATTATCAATGCATGTCTTAATGAAATCTTTAGGATGGATGTTTCATCTACATCTACATAGATACTCCGCAAATCACATTTAAGTGCCTGGCAGAGGGTTCATTAACCATTTTCATAACTTTTCTTTACCGTTCCATTCTATAATAGCGCGCGGGAAGAAAGAACACCTAAATCGTTCCGTTTTCGATCTGATTTCTCTTATTTTATTGGGATGGTCATGTCTCCCTAAGTAGGTGGCTGCTAACAAAATATTTTCACATTCAGAAGTAAAAGTCGGTGATTGAAACTTCGCAAACAGATCACGCCGCAATGAATAACGTCTATCTTTTAATGATTTCCACCCCAATTCGTGCAACATTTCCGTGACGCTTTTCCCCCCGTAAAATGATAAAAGAAAACGAGCTGCCCTTCTCTGAACCTTCTCAATATCTTCCGTCAGTCCCACCTGGTGAGGGCCGCACAAGGGGCAACAGTACTCCAGGAGAGGACGCACAAGTGTGATGTAGGCAGTCTCTTTGGTGGAGCTGGTGCATCTTCGAAGTGTTCTGCCTTCCTCATAATATTTTCTATGCCTTCTCTCCAGTCAAAGTTGTTCGTAATTGTAACTCCTAGGTATTTGGTAGAATTTTCGACCTTAAGGTTTGACTGTTTTATCGCGTAATTGAAGTTCAGCGGATTTCTTTTAGTGGTCATAAGTATTACTTCACACTTTTCTTTATTTAGTGTCAATTGCCAATTTTCGCACCAAATAGAAATTTTGTCTAAATCGCTTTGCAGTTGCTTTTGATCCTGTGTTGGCTTCACTAACCGATAAACGACAACATCATCCGCGAACAGTCTAAGGGAGCTATTAAGATTGTCTCTTAAATCGTTTATAAACACGAGGAAGAGTAGGGGACCTATAACGCTTCCCTGTGGAACGCCAGATATCACTTCTGTTTTACTCGATGACTTACCGTCAATTACAGCGAACTGTGTCCTTTCTGATAGGAAATCGTGAATCCAATCGCACTATTGGGAAGATATTCCATAAGCACGCAATTTCATTAGAAGCCGCTTGTGGGGTACAGTATCAAAAGCCTTCCGGAAATCCAGAAATATGGAATCGATTTGAGATCCCTTGTCGATGGCACTCAACACTGCATGTGAATAGGGGCAATCTATGTTTCGCAAGAGCGATACTTTCTGAATCCGTGTTGACTATTGGTTAATAGGTCGTTCTCTTCGAGGTAGTTCATAATATTCGAACAAAGTATATGTTCCAAAATCCTACTGCAAATCAACGTCAATGAGATTGGCCTGTAATTTTGGGGATCACTCCTATTGCCTTTCTTGAATATTGGAGTAACTTGGGCAACTTTCCAGTCTTTGGGTACAGATCTTTCGCTGATTGATCGGTTGTAAATTATAGCTAAGTACGGAGCTATTGCATCAGCATACTCTGAGAGGAATCTAGTTGGTATACAATCTGGCCTGGAAGATTTGTTTTTGTTTAGTGACTTAAGTTGTTTTACTACTCCAGGAACATCTACTTCTAAGTTTCGCATGCTGGCAGCTGTTCTTGGATTGAATACTGGAGTGTTCACTTCGTCTTCTTTGGTGAACGAATTTCGGAAAGCAGTGTTTAGTAATTCTGCCTTAGCAGTACTCTCGTCGGTAGTATTACCATTCCTATCACGTATTGAAGGTATTGTTTGTGTTTTTCCGCTAGTGTACTTCACATATGACCAGAATTTCTTTGGATTTTCTGCAAGATTACGAGACAGGATTTCTGCAATAGTGATCTGACCTGTTTTGTTTTGTGTCCCAACTTCGTCGCCGCTTTTGGTGTCCCAGCCTCGTCGTAGGTGTCGGTGGCCGAGTGGATGAGACCGACACAGGAATAAGATAGCACGCTGGTGCAGGTACGGAGGGGAGCAGCCAGAAACTATAAACACGAGAGAAAATTAGAAAGAGATATATATTGCACAGAATGTAACAATACTTAACTTTTACATAGTACTGCAGAATGTTGATACATAGTTGTTAGAGGCCTGCCTAGTGCCTGTACGATAGCAAAGTCTTCAATGGTGCCTATCTGATTACGAAGGTCCTAACTGGTTGCTATCTCCGTCCGAAGTGACCGATGTCTTTCCGTGGTGGCCACGAGCGGGGTTGCAGCAGAGGGCGCTCGTGGCTGTCCTGAGAACGCCGCGCCGTGTGTGCATGGCGGCGCGCGGCGAAAGTAGGTGGCGCGCACTTTGTACTTGTGCTACACCACATTTTGTGTACCACGGGGGTCAGCCCCCTCTTTTATTAATTATTTGGTATAAATCTCTCGATTGCTACTGATATTATGTCTTTGAAAGTAGGCCACAAATGATCTACACTCGCATTTTTAGTTTTGAAAGACTGGAGATTATCACTCAGCAAAGCGTGAAGCGAATTGTTATCTGCTTTATTGAATAGATATATTTTTCGTTTATATTTGGTGCATTTGGGAATTTGGACATTCAGTCTCGCTACTACAACTCTATGTTCGCTAATCCCTGTATTTGTTTTGATGCTCTTTACTAGCTCAGGATTATTTGTTGCTAGGAGATCAAGGGTATTTTCGGAACCACTTAATATTCTAGTGGGTTCATGAACTAACTGTTCGAAGTAATTTTCAGAAATAGCATTCAGAACTAGTTCGGACGATGTTCTATATTTGCCGCCGGTTTGAATACGTAATTATGCCAACATATCGAGGGTAAATTAAAGTCGCCACCGATTATAACAGTATGCTTCGGATACCTACTTGAAATATGATTCAAGCTTTCTTTGAACATTTCTGCAACCGCATCGTCTGAGTCAGGGGGCGGATAAAAAGATCCAATTATTAATTTATTCCGGTTGTCAGGTGTAACCTCTACCCAGACAAACTCACAGCAAGTATCTGTCTCAATTTCGCTGCAGGATAAACCGTTTGAAACAGCAATAAACACGCCACCCCCCTTTTTTATTTTTTATTTATTCTATCCTTTCTGAAGACCATTTGGCCGTTTGAAAAAATTTCGTCCGAATTTATCTCAGGCGTCAGCCAGCTTTCAGAACCTATAACGATTTGTGCCTCAGTACTCCATCGCCAGGGTAACATTTCATGTGAACACTACCAAAATAAACAGGATTATAGTTTAACATTTTAGTTACCACATCATCCTGTATGTGTGATACCTCCCTACTTAAATCTATTACATTTTGTTCACATTTTTCCACACTTTTCAGTAATCCTTTTTCTACATAAGTGATTTTTAAATCTAAATGATCAACTTGAGACTGAGTTTCCTGTCTATGAGCCTGAATTTGTTGTTCGACCTCTACTTTGTGCTGTTGCATCAGATCACTTTCAGTTCTGACAACTCTTTCTAATGCAATTATATGTTCAGTATTGTCAGTGATACCTTTCGACAGTTTGGTTTCTACATCGCCTATTTTACATTCTAAGTTTAGCATTCGAGCATCAAACTGTACATGCTTTGACTCAACTGATACTTTAAATTCAGCAATTTCGTCTGTTAATTGTTTCAATTTGCTGTCAAATTTGACATCTATGCCTTTTATCTGCTCAGAAAGTTCACTCTTTGTCTTCTCTAAATTTTCTGCAAGTTCGCAAGTATTCTTATCCACTTTTCCTAGATGTTCTGAGAGTTCACAAGTATTCCTAGCCACTTTTTCTATCTTAGCTGATTTCTCATTTAATACTCCGAGTTTCTTCAATATTTCTGACATTGGATCTACTTTGAACTCTTGCGTATTTTCGTCCCTACTCAAGTCAATAGTACTTTCTTTAAAATAGTCAAATTCTTGCTTTATCACATCGCTATCTTCCCCTGTACCTGACATTTTGGCTAATACGTCTATTGTCAGAACGTCATATATGAACAATCTAACAGTTATCACCACACAAAAGAGGTAGATAGGAAAAAGTTTGATTACTTATCTTTTCTGGAGTGCAGATGAGAAGTCCTTTGTTGATATTTTAAAACGCTGTAAGATTTCTTCTTAGCAGGTTCACCTTTGTTTAGTTTTCTTGCAGCAGCACCGTGGTATCTCGTAAATGTTTTTTGTTCATTCTCTCATAGATGTCCATCTTCATTTTTTATGATCTTTGCCATTTTTATAGATCTTTGTTCGATATTATGTTTTCTGCTTCGACCTGTAACAGAAAGTCTTTAACACAGTTGTTCACAATCCCAGCTCCTAACACCATATATGACGAACCCTCTTTGAATAAGGTGATCGCCACATTTAATAATTAATTTGTTATAAAATTTGAACTTGACAATAAATATTAATTGCGAAGGGGTGTTTTTCAAAAAGAACAAATACTTCTTCTATTTCCACTTCGATTTATTGCTACAGCAAGACACACAGATCTGACATACAATTGGCTTGAACTGAACTTTAATTCTAAAGTACAGCAACTGACTACTAATTCCCGCGCATTACATGTATTTATTACATTATTAACAATGTCAAGTGATGCATAATTATCACAATGATAATTTATGAGTCGGTTCTTTTATAAACAACAAATCCATGTAATTTGCATTCGTCATACAATGTCAATGTATTAGTATAAGAAAAAACTGATTAAATAGTTTTAATATTTTATAAATAAAGTGAATCCTACTGTTTGGCTGAAGTTAAATAATCTGCTTTACAATGAACTACAATGTCTGACAATTAGCCATAATGACAATTAGATGTAACAACAACTTTAAATTACATTTGTACTGGAATTTGGGCAGGCCTAAAATACTACGAAAATTAATGTAAACTTAATAAAGGAAATGAAAGGAAATAAATGCTGCAAAATGAATACTACAAAATTACTGGAGTTTATACTGGGAACAATGGTTATAGAGCATTACGAAATTAATGAGGTTTGATAATGGGAAAATAAGGTAATAGTAATTACGAAATTATAGAACTTTAGTAATTGGCATAAAAGCTGTGATTACTATGAAATTAATGGATTTTATTAATGGGAATAAAATGAGGTAAATACTTAGTGACGTAAACAATGTAGTTGTTATAATGTAGAAATGAATACGGGTGGTATTAAAAAATTTACTACAGGATAGAACGGTTTAAAGGTGGTATCATAAACTTTACTACAGGAAAGAAAGGCATCCGGAGCTTCAGTATATAGGAAATGGTATGCTAAACGACAGTATAAGGAAAGAAGGGTGTCCTGGGTTTCAGTAAAGAGGGGTATCGTATACTACATTAGATGAAGGCTCATGTTGTTACATTACAAATCTCATCTTCTGAAATATACATTTATCACCCATTTTAAAATGATATCATTTAGGTCCTTGGCTTATAAGTGTCCTAGCATACAATTTTCTCCAACACTGCTGAGAGCTATGTGACTGATCAGTCTTTACCTCGAAAATTTGGTCGAATGCCTACTTTTGAATGCTATTAAATCAGAATATTCTTAATTCCACCTAATTACTATGCATACTTTGCATACTTTGCCATTTCTGTTGACATTACTGCTCTGCAACCGTATAGTTATAAATTACTCATGTTTTCGATTTTAATTTTGCGATGTACAACTGGTGAATAATTCAGGATCATCATATTTAGTAGTTTTGCTTGTAATGCACTTTTATCAGGAACATTACTGTCGCAGTCCAAATTCGGCGCCTTTTATTTGGTACGTAGTACAACATTTTCTATATATATTCAAGAATACTTCCAGGTAAATTTTCAGTCTCAAGAAGACCACAAGTAATGTTGCAGAAGAATATTTCTAAAGGCGCCGTTGTTGCTTCGGGGTTTGTATTCGGTTGTTTAGCACGCTCTCTGTATGGCATTAAGGTAGCGCTCATTTCATGCGTATTAGGTGTCTGGGATGGTGAGCCTGGAGGGGGGGGGGTTGTTAAAGGAAGGGTGGGAGGAGAGGGGAGAGGGACCGGCCTGGGGCCGGCAGCAGACTAAGCAGCCACCTGCTGGCTCCCACGGGCGGCCTGTGACGTCGCTTGGCTTAGCTCACTCCACGCTTCGCTGCATGCGCATGCGAGGGCCGAGCTAAAGCAGCTAAAATGTGTTTCACTTTACGCTCCCTGTCACTTATCCACTTATCGACACGTTTCTCCGCCTCTTAAACGCATTTCGACATCCACCTTCCTCCACTCTCCTCCATCTATCTCTTTCTATCTCTCGCTCTCCCTCTCTTTCTCTCTCTAATCTCCTAACCTTCAGCCCCTGTAATCCGAAGACATGCTTACTCTGATACTCACAGGGTGTGAAGCGAATGTGATTAGCAAGCTTCTGATGTGATTTTGACGACGTTCAAACCAAGCCAGCTACCGAAGAACCTTAATATGCGGAAACGATCTGGGCTCTTCAAACAGAATAGCTGCGCGTCACTTTGAGGAACAGAATTCTGACAACCAGACGAAATTTCAGATTGTGCTCGAATGTGGGTGAAGATGGGTGTAGCTAGGTGTATGACACAACGACTTATATATCAGCACTGAAAACGTCAATTTTTAATGATTAACTTTATTACACTCTGCCTCTGTTACCCTTTATTATAGGAAATAGATACAGGGTGTATTTTGCCGGGTCCTGCTAGTTGCGTATGAAACATCTCACGTAGCAACTAGTCAGCTTATAATAAGTTCAGAGATAGAGCTGTTTTTATATAAACTTAAATGAGGACGTACAAAGTCGATCAGAAGTATCCGGACACCAGTCTGAAAATTACTTACAAGTTTGTGGCGACATCTTTCGGCAACGGTTGAATTCAATACGGTGTTGCCCACCCTAGGCCTGGATGAAGCTTCCACTCTTGAAAATACGTTCAATCAAGTGCTGGGTTTCTTGGGGAATGGCATCCCTTTCTTCACAGCTTGCAGTACTGGGGATATGTATAAATGTAGGTCACTGAGGCCTGGCAACAATTCGGAGTTTCAAAACTTCCCAAAGATGTTCTATAGGACTCCTTGGAAACCAGTACGTTACAGGGGTGTTATTGTTGTGAAACCAATCCGCCATAGGCCGTGCATTACGAACAGGTGCTCGATTGCACTGAAAGAAGCAATCGCCATCCCCGAATAATTTTAACAGTGGTAAGCAATAAGGTGCTTAAAACCGCCAGGTCCTAGGATTTTGATTTATCACTTTCTTCTTCTTTCACCCCTGCCAGTGTTGCTGATATGAAAAATATCGAGTAGAACCGTGGTTCGGAATCCACGTTAAACTGTAGATCCCCCTATAATTGACTTGGTAAGTCAGTTCGAAGGTCGGAGGAAGGCAACGGCAGAGCACCTCTAAACAGGACCATGCCTAGTAAAGCACTGTGGTGCTCAAACGAATCTTCGGATTGCTTCCTGCTTTACCTTTTATAGGCTGCGATGTGATAGCGCCATGCAAAACAAACAAGGGGTGCAAGCCTCCTCCATGAACAACACGACCACACCCTAACACTACCGCCTCCGAATTTTACTGTTGGCACAAAACATGCTGGCAGATGTTCTCGAGCATTCGCCTTACGCTTACCCTGTCATCGGATTGCCACATTGTGTATCGTGATTCTCCGCTCTACAAAACGTTTTCCCACTGTTCAATCGTCCAACGTTAAAGCTCTTTACACCAAGAGATGGCGTCGTTTCATGTTGCCATGCGTGATGTGTGGCTCATGGGCAGCCAGAAAATCCAAGTTTACTCACCTCCAGCCTAACTGTGTTTGGAGTGGATCGCGATGCAATTTGTAATTCCTTTGTGGTGGCCTGGATAGATGGCTGCCTATTACACTGTACGACGCTCTTCAACCATCGGCGCTTTCATTCAACAAACGACGTGGATCTGTACGCTTTCGTGATGTCCGTGTCCCTTCGCGTGTCCACTTCTGTATAACATCAGAAACAGTGGACCTAGGCATGTTTAGAGTGATCTCGCGTACTGACTTCCGACACCAATCTGTAATTTCCGCCGGGTGGCCCATTCTGATCTGTCATGTCGTCTAATGACTACTGATGTCGCTGTTCTGGAGTACCGGCAGTAGACAGCAGCACATTGCACTTTAAAAAAAAAAAAAAAAAAAAAAAAAAAAATATATATATATATATATATATATATATATATAATTAATAAAAAATAAAAATTATGTTTAAAATAAATAAATAAATAAAATAAAACGAAAAACAAATTATATATGAACATGTGGAGTATATTCCGAAATAACAGACATCACCTCTGATCCTGCAGTTGTTATTCTTTCATATTCACAGATTATATGACATCAACTGCACATGGGCAAAGCTGAAAATGTGTACCCATCCGGGAATTGACCCGGGTCTCCTGCTACTAGGCAGATGCGCTGACCCCTCCACCACTGGGGACACAGTGATCACCGCACCTGCAAGGACTACCTAAGCACTCCTCTCGTCAGACACAAATTTCCAGCTTTACCTTGCCCACAGTACTCAAACTCGTAGTCACTATGCACGGGCTTCAAACTTGCCCACACCTCCTCACTAACGAACGAATCATTGCCTATCACTGGCATATACATATGGCGTCTATTCCGAAAGAATTGCGAGAATTAGTACATAGTGACTACGAGTTTGAATACTGTGGGCAGGGTAAAGCTGGAAATTTGTGTCTGACAGGAGGCGTGCTTAGGTAGTCCTTGCAGGTGCGGTGATCACTGTGTCCCCAGTGGTGTAGGGGTCAGCGCAACTGCTTAGAAAGCGGGAGACCCAGGTTTGAATCCCGGCTGGGTACACATTTTCAGCTTTGCCCATGTGCAGTTGATGTCATATATTCTTTGAATATGAAAAACATTGCATATCTACATGTTATACAATGATGGTCACACAGTGAGTGAAGTCTATATCTGCCACAATAACGAAATACTTGTAACTGAGGACTGTACACCTTCTACATATTCTCTGTGCCAATATGGTAGAGGGCCGCACCGCAGCGGGCGAGCGAATTGAGCCGCTAATGCTCTGATGCGCGAGGTCGTTCGGGGGTTCCAATCCTCCCTCGGGCATGGATGTTTGTGTTGTCTTTAGTATAAGGTAGTTTATAAGTAGTTTGTAAGTTTAGGGATTGATGGCCCTACGATTAAATCCCATAAGCTAAAACATTTGAACGTTTTTAATTGGGTAGAGTGACAGGGACCGGCTAGCACATTCAACAAACGGTTGCGACAAGGACCGTACCTCTGCCTTCGGTGCATGCACTCTACTGTCTTTTGCAGGGACGACAGACTAACAAGCATGGTACTACACCATGGCGTAATTTAAGCGCCATTGTGCGTCACAGCGCCGACATAATGTCCGTCTCAGAACGTATTGGCTGTACCTCATACAGATTTATATATTTGTAAATAAGTAAACGTCATGCGTCCCTGAAATTGGGAACTACTTAAACTAACTAACGCTGACAACACACATGCCCATACTCCAGGGAGGACCCTAATCTTAGACGGGAGCGTCCGTGCAATCCGTGAGATGGCCTCTTAGACCACTTGGCCTTTCCCTCCCGATCAATAACTGCCATCCACTTGGATCGAAGTACATTCGGCTACAGGCCGAAGACGGTGACTTTTCAAATAGTGTACGTCTAATCGATTTTGAGACACATGCTAGTATGTGTGCCGGTGTTTCCGTGCCCTTATCGATAGTGGTACACTTGTCTTTCGTGTCATCAAAATACGCGACACTACTCAGACGATTTGAAGATGAAACGCATGGGTGTAAAGTTTGTCTCGTGGTTGGTGGCACGGATTAAATGGGATGTCATTAGTTCAGTAAGATGAAATGGTTTGTAAAGTGACTGAGGACTGAATTTTTGTTCAGGGAGTCATTGGTGATACTGACAGCTGAGTTTGCGCTGAAGGAGGAAATAGACAATCATCAGATTCGGGAACAACATCGTCTCTTGGACCAAACAAGCACGGCATGTCATATCTAACATGCCATGCTCACTACATGTTTCTATTTCGAAACAGAGACGAATCATTAATCTCCAATAGCTGCACAGTCCATTAATAGGATAATAAATTACGGAAGGATTGGAAGGAACATGAACAGTGTGTGTGTGTGTGTGTGTGTGTGTGTGTGTGTGTGTGTGTGTGGTTGCAGGGGAAGACTGATAATAGGCCAGATTGGGTGTTTAATCATCAAACCTCTAGAAGTATCTGAATATTACATGTTCCTGTTCTAGTTGGTACTGGGAAAGCAGGACATGGGCTATTCCATTTCAAATCGGACGAAAAATGAAAAAAAGTGATCTCGTATTTTTTTTAAATAATTAATAATATCTATATGTGACAATTAATACAAAAGAATGCTATTTTGTGAAAAACTGACATTTTCAGATCATGGTTCTGTATGAAAAACAGGATGATTCATACAGTAAAGAAAACAGCAACCAACCACATCTGATTATGGTATTTATTTGCTAAATAATCCGTTACCGGTTTTAAACTTTCCAGTTCATCGTCAGACGGCTGTTCACATAAACATACATTTACATTTGGAGCGCCATATGAGGGCCTACTTAAACTAACTTACGCTGACGACACACTTACCCATACCCCAGGAAGGACTCCAACCTCCGACGGGAGCGTCCGTGCAATCCGTGACATGGCCTCTTAGAACACGTGAACTTCCCCTTGCTTACTCGAACGTAAATTCAGCCACGATACTGACAAATGGTGTAAACAAACTTTTACAATAGAATTTTACTTTTATTCATTTACTGACGTGGAAAAGTCGGTTCTATTACATTGTGCTGTTGATTGCTGCACTTGTTGATACTTAGAATACATAGATGGTGATATTTCCAACATAACACTACCAAAGATGTTTTCTATCACACTGACATTGAAGTATTTTACACAGTAGGGACATAATAGTATTGTACAGAGAATAAACGTTATACATGTGCATCGTACATTCAGCGACCTAGGCTATAGTTAACTATAGAGTTGCATTTAGTGTTTTCTAATGCAATAGCATATAAAAGAAAATGTTATGACGTCATACATTAATTGATTACTATTTTTCGAGTTAAAATTAGTTGAAGTCAGCTTTATTTTCCGAACGTAACACTTTTGTGTTGTGTACCTCAAGCAACGCATACCGGCTTTCGGTGAACTGCGGTTCATTTTGAGTATCTAAAGTTGATGTAAGTATATAACCATAACATGAAAACAAGTAATATATTTTGGTCAAAGTTTTCATTAACTAAAATACATGTCATTTTCCTACGGATTAAATTTACATGTAGATTTCCGTTTTAAGTATTATGTAGTCCCTTAAAATCAACGTCGAAAAATTGAGTAATATAAACGAAAGCTGTTGCCGTACTTCAGTGTAGCTGTGGCTGGCTGCCGTCCGCCATTCAACAGGGAAAGACGCCACGCAGCTGAATACGGTCAACAGCGGTCGTAATGACGCTTTGTCCATAGATATTGGTAGACTGGGCATGGCATTGTATTCAAGGCACCAACATCTCCACAGGAAAAACCATTGCTTTGCCAACAGTCACATGGTAGAGCTCAGCTAATGAATTTACATAGGGTTTGTGCGTAGGAGAGTAATATGAAATTTCACGTCTAGGTATTATCAGTGACATTTCTTCAATACTGCTAAGATATTTATTGTGTCCGGCTAGTGTTTACCAATAGTCACGTGGTTATATGTTGCTACCACGGATGTGTATAGTCGTTCTGCTGTTTGTCTACTAGTTTGTCTACTAGTATCTAGGGTCGAAGTAATCACCGTGTAGTTGCATACTAAATGGTGTAGCGCAGCCGGCAAGTATGGCGAAGTTTCTAGATACATTTTACTTTTTCTACTGTTCTACACTGCGGATACCATAAAACTGTTTTATGTAACTGATTTCAAATCAAATGCTACACAATATGGCATACACATTGTTCCACTAACAATGCAATTTATAGACAAAAGATGACATGTGATGAAATGTATATTAAACTCAAATTCTAAGCCGCGGTAGAGTAGACGAGCGCTCTTGGCTCCTTGGTCTGGAGCGTGTTGCTGCTCGCCGTCGGAGGTTCGAGTACTGTCTCGAGCAAGAGTTTCTGTGCTGTGTCCTTGCCGTAAGTTTAATTTGTAACCCTAGGGACTGATGAGCACACTTGTTAAGTTTCAAATCTGAAGTTATAGAACTACCGCATAAATACCGCGTCAATCTATAAAACAGTGACTTACTTTTTAATTTATTTTCGAAATTTACTTTGTATAGTTTCCGAAGAATGAGTGTAACAATCGCGTGTTATCATTAAATTACGTTACTTTCGCTCCTAAGAAACTACCAGGAGCGTTTGCGTATCACAGCTATGAGTTCGTCAAAGATATTAATGTCTACTCTCTTGACAGAAAAAGGAAACGCCATTCCCGCTGTATGATTTGAAATGGAATGACCATATGCATGGCGTGTAGTAGTATTCAACCTCGTGAGGGTATGGCGTTAAGGTACTGATGATTTTTACAACTCTAAGATCTTCTTCAGATTTTTTTATCCCAGCGCAGAAGTAATAAACGGGTCGCAGAACCTTTGTTCATGATGTGAAGCCGAAATAGTAGCGGTGGTGGCTAAGGTTCCAGAGTTTCCTTAGTGATATATGTTTTACTATTTTTTGCATTTTCAAAATGTTGTTTGTAAACCTAAGGGACCAAACTTTTTATGTCATCGGTCCCTAGAATTACAATCTACTTAAACTAACGGTAACGAAAAGACACATCCGTGTCCGAGGTAGGACTCGAAAGTTCGACGGGAGATGCTACGCAGTCTGTGACGTGGTGCTAAAGAGCACGCGGCAGTTCCCACTCGACTGTAATGTCTCCACACGTATGTTTATACAGATAAAACATGAAACTGTGTTTTATTCATTTTCATACACTGTGTCGAATAGATCACACAAGTGATTATACAAAGATAATTATCACACATTTCTGTTCTAAAATTTATTTACTTTTCACAAATGTTGCTGTCTCATTTATAACTACGATTCCTGACTGTTAATATTAGGTTTATGTTGGTAAGGTAGGAGGTGAGGTACTGGCCGAAGTAAAATAATTTCCCATATTAAACTGCTTGCCATTGATCCAGTCCAGCAGCAATGTCACATGAATCCTCTATGCTGCTCGTCTCTACTGCTCGACTGCCTACGCTACTCTTTGTTAGCCCATTAAAGCGCCAATAAATATTGAAATTAAATAAATATTGGAAACACCCTACGATAGATTGTTATTGAGGGCTCATGTAGACTGAAGAGAACCAAGTTAAATTCTCTGATATTTATTCAAAACTAACGAATATTCCGGTTTTTAACTGGTTTACATAACCTGGTCTTTTGTGACACATGAAAATTTGGACGAAGCGGGACTTTAAATCGAATCTCCCACTTTTCGCAAGTTCTCCCCTTACACCTTCGGTCATCCGTTCACTTGCGTGTATGGACTAGAGTACGCACACTTCTAATGTGATTCCTCCCACGGGGGACACATTCGCATCGTCTCTGAAAGCGATACTGTCTCAATCCCCATCAACCACAGACACTGCCAAGGTGGATCGCATGTCTCAACGGTACAAATTGTCGTACCGTAGGTGCAACCACAGAGACGGAGTATTTGTGTGGAGGCCAGGCGAACGTGTGGGTACTGAAGATGGGCAGTAGCCTTTTCAGTAGTTACAGGAGCAACAGCCTGGATGACTGATGAGATGGCATTGTAACATCAGCTAACGCGTTCTTGTCATGCCGTTACAGCGAACGACTGCAGGCAACAGGAAACTGCAGATATTACTTTTCCCTACGTCTTGCAGCTTTACTGTTTATGCCGAATGCAACGTATCTTGCGCACGTCCGGTGATTTGCATCGTCTTCCGCTTACGTTATCATCTAAAGATACAGGAACTTTTTTATTTTTATTTTTCTGCGTAGCCATTGCTTTCGTCTAGTATGTTCGTTTCAAACCCCCAGTCATTCTGCACCTAGGTTCTTTTTGTGCAGGTTTCTGAAAGGTGGACTTTAATTATATGTAGTTATATATAAATATTTATGTTAAATATTTACTGTACGAGTCAATATTACAATTGTCTTCTAGCTTTTTTTTTTTCAAATTCATAATTTATTTTCACTAGTAACTAACATAAATTAATAACGGTTAATGAAATATGTAATAAATAAAAATAGTAATATTTAGTTTTGTAAAAGTCATTAATTTTATTTTGCTGATTGTATGCATGTGACATCTGCCGAACACTGTTGCAACTGCCTGCATTTGACACATTCACTAAGATCAATTTACGCCATTCGTCCTAGTATCTGTGATTAGTCAATGCGAACGACGTGTAGCTTAATTATCCTATACGAAACATAAGAAGAGCTACGCCTTCCAGCAGTACTGTTGTGGCAACAGACTGATAGGTCATTCATATCAACTTTCCTTTATTATGCAACCAAGTTTCTTATTTCGAGTACATTAGGAGCCGTTAGTTCAGCGCTACATTTCATTACGACTTTATAGTCAGGAAATTCTACGTAAAAAGGAAGAGCCCATTAAACTACATTTTTAATTTCGCGAGATCTATCTAAATAATTAAAAAGGTTGTTTCTTGCTACAGCCTAAAAGGTAAATAACTTCTGAGAGTAAGCTAATTATTCCCCGTTATTGAGTTTCCCCGTTATTTTCCTCCGCTCTGTGAGGAGAGAACTAGTCGTGCTCTGCAGCTGCTGCAAAACTCTTTCCGCTGGGCATGTGATCGAATGTTTGTTGAAGCGGAAACCTTTACACTCATTAATTGGTTTTCTCTGGGTTCTGGATGTCTTGGTTTCTCACATTATCGGCAAAAGTTTCTGAAGATCAAGGGAGGGAAGAACACTCCAGTGAAAAAAAGAACCTCCCAGGAGTTTTAGCTTTAACTTTCTCGATAGACCACCATTAAATTTTTTGATTGCTACTAAAGAACGCAATTAAAAGGTCTCTAACTGCTGTTAATCACGAATTTCAATCTGCCTATAGCGTATATATGGATTTTCAATGCCCTGAGGTATGAATCTGCAAATAGCAAGTTTCATGTAATGAAACAGGAACCTACGTTACGTTATTACGAACATATCTGGAAACACAGACTCCATCTAACGCGAGGATCGTTCCGAAAGTAATAAAACGGTGGGCGTAACATATTGAAAACATGTTAGAGGCCTTTCATACACTTCATTAGAGTAATTTTTCCTCTATACAATGACAATATTCGAATAAAATCGAATGATTACGTCAACAGCCAGGTATCAATTTCATTGCAGAAGCACAAATGTCATCCGATACTTTGCAGAAATAGAGGTACGGCTGCAGTCTAGAGGCAATAGTAATGTGAGAATCTGGCGCGACGGAAAGCGTGTCTCGATAGCCTCTCATGGTTAAGACGAACACTGTCGCGAATCAATAAATTATAACAAATCCGGAATGTGAAGTAGTTTGGGTGAAAGTCAGGGTTAAATATAGCTTGAGCATGGTCACTGGATCTTTACAAACGCCTGATGGAGAGCACTGGTGGCAAAACATTTGATGCAAAGTAAGGAAAATGCGAGCTTTTCACTTAAATATCGTAATGATAGTCTTTGCTTGAGCTAACTTACCGGATGCAGACTGGGAGACCTAAGTGTTTTAGACAGGCGGTAGTGACAGAGGAGCTAAACGTTCCTAGTGATTGAAAAAAAGTAAATAAATAAAATAATAAAAAAATAATAAAAAAACGGTAATACACATTTTCAAGACAGGTCTTCAAAGATGCCAAATATATATGTAAGATTTGACCACGTTCTATATTTGAGTATTATGAGTTATGTGAATAACGGAAATATCCTATATAGGAACATAGGTTCTGAAAAGACTGATCATGTGAAAACTAGCTCGCGCTATTCGTCAAAAGAATCCTAGAGGGCGGTAGGTACATGCTCCTAGGTAGCTGCCGCAATCTTGATTTCCGGAAGGATTTCTATAGGCGTACTATTCGTCATCCTCATCTGAAGATCAAAATACGAGCGTACGCAATATCAGACCACCCGTGCGGATAGATAGAAACTTTTCTAGCTGTCAGATGTCACCATGTCAAACTCAACGGAGAGAAGTCTTCGGCCGGCTGCGGTGGCCGAGGAGACTAAGGCGCTCCAGTCACGGTCTTCACGGTCACTACGGTCGGGGGTTCGAATCCCCCCTCGGGCATGGGTATTTGTGCCGTCCTAGTTTGTAAGTAGTTCATAAGTAGTTTGTAAGTTTAGGGACTGATGACCCCGTAGTTAAGTCCCATAGACTTTACAAACATTTGAATTTTTTTTTTTTTAGAGAAGTCTTCAGAGATAGGCTTCTGACGTGTCCCTGAGGAGTGTTATAGAACCGTGTCCTTTAATTATTTATACAAAATAATAAGATAACATAGGGATTTGACTGAGGCTATTTGCGGATTCTGCTGCTGTATATTGAGAAATCGCAACACTGGAAAATAGCAACAAAATGCAGGAGAATTTACAGGGTGTGACACAACAGAAGTACCGGGCAATCTTTATTCTATGGGAAATACATATGAGGATCATTGCTTGCCAGCAGGCAGGCGGGAAGCAGGCGGTTGCTTGTAGTTGGCGTGGTCTATCCTGTTTTTCACAGATACCTGGATCTGGTTAATCCCATCGGTTAGACGGCGATGTTTGAAATTGGACAGTGAGGTCTCGGCGTATACAAAGATGGCGGTCAATATGGAGACTGAAACATAGTTGAAAGATGTCAATACTTGCAAATACAGAATTCAATCATAATTCGCTCTGTTGTTGTTGTTGTTTTTAGGGGACCAAACTACAAGGTCATCAGTCCCCCGCTCTGTTGACCTACAGCAATTCCAAATGTTCCAAGAACGTAGAAAAATTGGACGTATATCATGAAATGACGGTACTTTTAAATCAACTTTCGATTGCGTCATGCGATATCAACAAACTGTATCTCAGATGAAAGCTTATTACGTCAAGCTGTCATCATGAAAGCAACACACATTTATCTATTCAAGGATATTTGACACTTGTTATAATAATTTTTGTTTACGAAGTATGGTCAAATCATCGTATACTCCACAGTAACTCACCAGCTGCATGCAACATGATATACACCTCTATTCGTCACCTTCATATATCTGTTTAAAGAATAATTGTTCGCCAGTAAATGTACGAAAGTGTAGTGTAGTTCAACCGATCAAGCTCACAGAGGCTGTCTTGTGTATTTATTTATTTCATACATTAATTGTACTGCAGATAAAAAGTCGTACGTTGACTGCTTGATAATAACTTTTCCATTAAATATTGCCAAATATTAAGTTTGTGTGAGAGTGGTCAAAGTACAAACAAACCTTTTCCGTTAAGACCACTGCTACCTTTGGAGGGGATGGCGATTTATCAATTAGACTGGCTAAAGCACCAACTTTGAGGATATACTCATAATCAGTTCCTTTTGTACTTGAGCTCATCAGGTTGCAATTCATACCTGCTCTTAAAACATTTCTGGACGATACCATTACGACTATCAAGGACAGGGTTTGACATTTGCGTTACCGATTTCGATCAATTATGCATGGACTTTCTATATTGAATATTCGGCTTTTTGCTAGACACTGCATTTTAAAACAGATCAAGATCAAACTTCATGATGGAAAATTGAATTTAGTGTGCTACACATCGAAGATCGTCTGAAGATAAGCATTTTTACCAGTAGATATGGCGTTAGATGCTAACGTTTTTGTGCTTACATGGTGTAGCCTTGGTACTCATAAACATGAGTGACATCCCGAACGGTCGCCGGGTGCAGTAGCTCAGCGTGCTCGGCAGAGGGCCGAACTTCCTCTGTAATAATAATAATAATAATAAACTGAACCAAATACTCAACGAACAACCCGTAACGAACATGAACAGACTGCGAAGCACCAATCTACATGAAAAAAAAAAAAATGTTCAGGGCTTAGACTATCAAACCGTGGAACCAGGTTCGATACACCATCATAGCATTTTTTTTTAGTTTTTTTTTTTTTTTTTTTTTTTTTTTTCCTGATGTATTTCATAAATTTCTCATAATGTAATACCTTTTCTTGCTTAATTTTTAAGTAGAACATCGGAAAAAGGGATTAACGTTCAATTAAGTGTATTATCTGTTTACAGCTGTTCTACTTCTGATCAACAGTGAAAAGCCGATGATGGATGCGCGTGTTGTCCTTAGGTTAGTTTAGTTTAAGTAGTTTTTAAGTCCAGGGACTGATGGCCAACATAGTTGGATCCTATAGAATTAAAAATACCAGTGCAAAAAAAAGTATTAAACATAAGGAAAGGCATTGAATTAAAATGTATGTTGTGGCCGGTATTCGAACCCGGGACCTCCTACTTACTAGGTATGTGGTTAAACCACTCAGCAAACACAGCGTTCCAACCAAAGCGACTACATGGACTGTCTTAAATCACGTTTCCCTCCACATGAAATACTAGTAAGTAGGAGGGCCCGGGTTCGAATCCCGGCCAAAGCACAAATTTTAATTCAATGCCTCTCCTTATGTTTAATACCTTTGGTATAACGAGACAATGTTGTCTCAACGAACTGTATTATTTGTTGATATAATAAAATAAGAAATAAATAAAAGAAAAGAAAAATCCTCTAAAGAGTATTATTACCTAATTCCAATTACTGACCCACTACTAATCAGTGTTCTCACAGAAAGAAAGGTGATCACCTTATTTCATTTTACTGTGTGTTTATATAAATAAGGTATGTTTTCTAGGAACGATACTTCGGACAACATGTGAAAGTGGCAATATATTATTCACATGTTGTCATGGTACGAGAAATACTTGTGTTTCAGTTATTTCTGTAGTACGTTTCACCCTACTGTATATGAGAACTGTGGCGAGTAGACGACAAGTTTTTGGAATTAAATTAGAAGTTATTTTATTTAATTTAACTTACTTGTTATTTTTATTGTTTTGGCACTGTGTATCCCAATTATAACAGCTCTAAGTAGTTATTGCACGTAATTCATTATTAATCACAATTCCCGATGCTCTCCTTGAAAATACGACATGAAAAAAGCTAGAAATATGACAATATATTTGTTTATTTTAACAGAAATGGTCAGGATTGAGTTTCGAAAATGGATCTAAGATTTGATAGTCCCAGCCCTGACCCGCTCGACCTGCGCCGGCACTCGGAAAGTTTACAATTACGAAGGCTATAGCATAAAAACATAGAAACCTTTGTTACTCGAACGTCTTTAACTTTGGAAGCCAAAGGTTTTACAAAGAAATTCACATCTTTAGACGATCTTTTGATGTATAAAAATGTAAACACCATTTTTCAAAATCAGATTTGACATTGATTCTTCCAAAAATTACAGTCTAGCTAAAAGCCGAAACCCTCTAAATATCCAAAATAAAACGTTCATGTAAAATTCTATCGAGATGGATGACCCACAAGCCAGACTCTCTCCTTGTCAGCCTCTGTGAGCGGTATGAATTAGACTGCACTAACATATTCTTATTATAAACTGCCATTATCAGAACCAGTTTATTGATTATGATATATAAAACTAACAGCACCTAAACAGCAACTACTCATTTGTGTTATGCCATTCTTCAGTAATACTTCAGCAGCACAATTTCCCTGAGAGAGTTTCGCGACTGTTTTAGAGCTTGCCCTTATTGGAAAGGCACCTGCTGTATACAGTCATAAATTAATGTTGATGCACTAAGAGCAGTTTGATCTACGTGAATGACATCCTCAGACCCGTAACCACACCCTTTCTGCATGACACCACAGACACCATTCTCCAGCAAGACAATGTGCGATGCAGTGCTGCACGAAAACGTGACTTCTTGGTTCCGCAGACTGTACGCTGCTTGGTTTGTTCCGAAATGTAACCCGACTTCTCGATAATCTCAAATATGTGGGATATGTTGAACGGTGGACACACGAGGTGTAACAGTGACAACCACCACATTTGTACTTTGGAACAAGTGACTGCAGAATGGACGGTTATACCAAAGGACCGCATTCAAGTCATATTCGCTACGATACCGTCACAAGTGACATGTTACAGGCCCCATGGCGAACCCTTTGCGTGGTAGGCACATGTTAATCCGAAATGACTGAAATGCTTATACAAACGAACATATCCAGATAATATAAAATTCGTATCTCTAGTCGTTAATGTTAATTGGTATTTAATCAGCACAAAAACCCAAGATCTCCACAGTCGAAAGTTCTATTTGTTTCTCAGAGATTCGAGTGGTGTGACCAAAATAATTTGACAGCACAGTAATGAAGAAGCCCTTTGCAGATTCAGAATTTTCCAAAATATCGAGAAGCTGTCAGAAGCAGGAAAACAATATTGAAGGCCTGTAATGCTTTTTGCAAAATAATTAAATTACTTTGGTATAAAATGGAATTGATTGAAAGTCGGAACTTTCAAAATTAACGTTAATATGATTTGAAATCTCAGAGATGAATGTTAGGTGACATAGATACAGATGTTGAGAAGTTGTAAATCTAACAAATAAAATGGCATAATTTTCAAATGTTAGTAAATCTAAAGGACGTAACTATGGTTTTATTAGTACCCACGCTTACAAACTACATACACTAACTTCAAGTAACTTATACTAAGGACAACACAAACAACCATGTCCAAGGGAGGACTAGAACTCCCGAGGACGAATGGCCGCGCGCACCGCAGATGGGCGCCTTAGTGCGCACGGCTTTTCAGCCGCTGCATTGACAATGGGTCCGTATGTTCAAATGATGAGGTACTTCACTGAATTTTGGAGGGTATCTTCTCAGTAGTGATAGTGTCCGACGAGAAACTATAAGCAGAAGAGAGGAAGAGCATCTGGCGTTGGCGATCCACAAACCAGAAGCGTAATTTAATGGGAAAGTTAAATCCCCATTCTACTGGCCACTTTGCACATTAGCAAACATTTGATCGCGTGCCCAGGGAAAACAATTCTGCAGATAATTCAGAACATCAGTATTTCTCTCCTCAACAAGTCAAACGAAATTAAGCAGGATATCCAATAACGTAAATGTATGTTAGTTGTTGTCTCCTCGTTTACTGAAGTACATGTAGTAGCCAATGTACAACACACATGCTTGTGCCAGGTTAAAAAGCGGTGTTTACATATGACGGTGCTCACTAAGCATTCCTCAACACTCTGCAAACTATTTTAGCTTTTAATCATTCTTTCTCTGAAATATGCATATGACGAGAGGAAATTTAGGGCATTTATGTTTCAAAATCCGCCCTACGCATCGCAAGCGGCCCACAGGAAAAGCACGTTACTCTACATACGGCAAAACTCTATACGTACTTTCCCTTTTTGTGGCATGATAGTCCATGATAGAAAGCCGTTAAATATATTTACATTTTAACTGCTGCAGTTGATATTGTAGAAGGAAATGAAACAGAGATCTACGAAGTCTTATGAAGTCATGAAAATTCACTGCCTTAATTAGAAGTGCACCCTCTTAGAAATTTCGAATTCACTTTAGATTCATTGTTGAAACATTTTGTAAGCAGGTGCATAAGGTAATGAGAATACCAGCAAAGTCATAATCCTCACAGTGAGACAAGTTAGGCGTATCATAGAACGCAAATGTTTTAAGGAATTATATTTCTTGTTAACATGTGTGTTTATTAATATCTACCCAAAGATATTGGTGTGCAATTGGTCGTTACGATGTCTATAATTTGATCAAGGATGGCGCAAACTTATACGGTTCAAATTACTCGATAACAGAAGCAAAAATGTCTCAGTAAACGTGGATCCGCGAACGAGCCGTCGGTGAAATAATTACGAATGTATGATTACAAGCCGCCACTGACGTGATTGTAAGCATCGTGCTATAAGTACACATTAATTTGAAATATAGACTTTATTATTGAGATTTACAACGCATTTTGTTCACGTTTCACTGACCCGTTATACACATCGTCCTAGTTAGTGCAAATGAGTTTGAAACTTAGACATTACTATTAGGCGAGCACGAGAGCGTTCCTCGACGGGGTTTCGAATTGCCCCCTCGGGCATGGATGTTTGTGCCGTCTTTGATATGAGTTTGTTCATAGGTAGATTGTAAGTTTGGGGACATGGTCCCGCAGTGAAGTCGCACAGGCTTTACAAACATTTGTTAAGTTTTACATCTCATTTAGTTTACATTTCACGTATGGGTTACGTATTAAGGAAGGTGTTCGAAGTGTCTTCCTTGCATTTGGATGCAATACTGTGCTCGTCTCTGCAAAGAATTTCAAATTCCTTCGAAAACCCGTGGATCCTGAGAACTCAGTACCCAAAACAACCACCTCTCACCGTGATAACGGCCTTGATACGCCTGGGCATTGAGTCAAACTGAGCTTGCATGGCGTGTACAGGTACAGATGCCCATGCAGCTTCAACACGATACCACAGTTCATCAAGAGTAAGGACTGAAGTCTCGGCCACCATGCACCAGACGTTTTCAATTGGTGAGAGATCTGGAGAATGTCGTGGCCAGAGCCTCAGTCGTGCATTCTCCGTTTCCAGAAAGGCCCGTACGGGACCTGTAACATGCGGTCGTGCGTTATCCTGCTGAAATGTAGGGTTAAACACAACTGAAATGAAACGGCCACTGTGTCGTCGATGCGAACAAGAGATGACCGAGACGTGTAAACAACGCTTGTGCCAGAAATAAGATGTCCTAAAAATGAAATATGGTAACGCGCTAAAGTAATTTTAGATGGTTTAATGATGAGGCCTGCTGCCTGGAGCCTATTAAGGACTTATTCAATAAGTTATAGATGGTCAGTAAAGGTTTTACTATAAATGACTAGGTCATACAGATAATTATATACGCAAACCAACTTCACCTAGAATATTATCGAGAGGGCGATAGCCAGTGGTTAATCCAAAGGGAACACTATGTTAAATAAACTAGGGGCAAACACAAGCAATATCCTCACTACGTGATAGTAATGGCGATCCTGCGGATGACGGAGCTACTAAAGCAGAGTTACTAAACATAGCTTTTAGAAACTCATTCACCAAAGAAGACGAAATCAACATCCCAGATTTCAAATTAGAAACTGAGGCTGTAATGTGTAGCGTAGAAGTAGATATCATCGGAGAAGTGAAGCAACTAAAATCACTTACCAAGAGCCGGCCGCGGTGGCCGAGGGGACTGAGGCGCTCCAGTCACGGTCTGCACGGCCACTATTTCGAATACCCCCTCGGGCATGCATATTTGTGCCGTCCTTACTCTTAGTTAGTTCATAAGTAGTTTGTAAATTTAGGGACTGATGACCCCGTAGTTAAGTCCCATAGACTGTACAAACAAACGTAACAAGAATAAGTCTTCTGGTTCGGATTGTACACCCATTAGATTTCTATCATTATGCTGAAGCGATAGCTCGTTACTTAACAGTCATATACAACCGCTCTCTCAAAGAAGGATCTGTACCAAAAGATTGGAAAGATGCACAGGTCACACCTATATTCAAGAAAGGCAGTAGGAGTAATCCATTAAACTACAGGCCTATTTCATTGACTTCAATTTGAGGCAGGGTTTTGGAACATATCCTGTATTCTAATCTTGAACAGAATGATCTATTGGCCCAAGGTCAACATGGATTTAGAAAATATCGTTCTTGCGAAACAAAACTAGCTCTTTAGTCACACGAAATGATGTGTACTATCTCCAAGGGTTCGCAAATTGATTCTGTATTCCTTGATTTCCAGAAGGATTTGACATCGTACCTCACAAACGGCTTTTAATCAAATTGCGTGGTTACGGTATATCGTCCCAAATTTGCGAGTGGATAAAGGATTTCCTCTCAGAGAGGACACAGTTCGTAGTAATCGATGGTAAGGCATCGAATAAAATAGAAATGATATCGGGCGTTCCACAGGGTAGTGTTATTGGTTTTCTGCTGTTCCTTATTTACATAAACGATTTAGGGGAAAATCTAAGTAGCTCTCTTAGGTTTTTTGCAGATGACGCCGTCATTTACCGTCTAGTAAAATCATCTGAAGATCAAAACCAACTGCAGAACGATCTGAATAAGATATCTGTATGGTGTAAGAATTGGCAGTTGACTCTAAATAATGAGAAGTGTGAAGTCGTCCACTTGAGTACGGAAAGAAATCCGTTAAACTTTGTTTACATGATAAATCAATCAAATGTGAAGGCCGTAAACTCCAAGAAATACCTAGGAATTACAATTACTTCAGACTTAAATTGGAAAGAACACATAGAAAATGTCGTGGGAAAGGCGAACCAGAGACTGCCTTTTATTGGCAGACTCCTTAAAAGATACAACAGAACTACTAAAGAAACTGCATACACTACGCTTGTCCGTCCTTTTATGGAGTATTGCTTCCCAGTGTGAGATCTTTATCAGATGTGTTTGACGGAGGACATCGAAAGAGTCCAACGAAGGGCAGCTCGTTTCGTATTGTCACGATACAGGGGAAACAGCGTTACGGAAATGATACAGGATCTGGGATGGGAATCATTACAACAACGGCGCTTATCACTGCAGCGTGGGCTATTTTTGAAACTACAATCGCTAACATTCTCCTCCGAATGCGAAAATATATTGTTGACTCCCACTTACATAGGTAGAAATTATCATCAGAATAAAATACGAGAAATCAGAGCCCGAACGGAGAGATTCAGGTGTTCATTCTTCCAGCGCGCTATTCGAGAATAGGATGGGAGATAGTATAACGGTGGTTCAATGAACCCTCTGCCAGGCACTTAAATGTGATTTCCAGAGTATCCCATATAGATGTAGATTTAACTCAAAATATTTCAATCAGTATAAAATGCTGTTACATGTTTGCACTTCTCAGCAAGAGGTAGTTGGTAATAAGCTATTTAAGAGCACAGTGAACCAATTTTCTTCCGCAAACAAGGTGAACGAATTGTGGAGATCGGGTAGAGATACTGACTCAAGAACTACTTTCTTACTAAACCGTCGACAATCAAATACAGGGCGAAAATCACAGCCCAGATATTTAGGTACAAAAATATAGGAGCCTTGTAGAGTGTCTAATAACTCCCTGCTGAAGCATCTTCCAGAGTTTACTCTGAAGTATTTTCATTCTAGGTGGTGATAAACGATACGTTGACTGAGTTACTAGGACATCATCAGTCAGGCGAATGTGACAATGAAGCACATTAGTCTCTCCTAGTTTATCAGGCAATACATTAGGAAATTTGTTAAGAATAGTGGTAAGTAAATTCGACTGCTCAGATGAAAGATGCGCAAGCTCAAAATTCATAGTATCAGCGACCAACAAAGAAAATGTGTAAACGCCTAAGCTGCGTTTAGCACACTCGCATAATGCGAATTTTCTTGCAGTGGCAGACTTAAAGGAAAAGTAATGCCCTGAAATATCCAACAGCAGACCGGATTTAGCAATGAAATCATAACCCAATAGTAATGTGAGTGGTATATCTTTAACTAAGGTAGATTTGGGAAATCCGATATTCATTTTCGCTGCAACGACTTTGTGTTCAATAATCCGTGTTTGTTTTGATACTCTCTATTAGTTCCGGATTATTTGTTGCGAAGATGTCAGGTATATGCTCAGAACCATTCTATTGGGTTCATGAACTAATTGCTGGAGATCACTTTCTTAGAATCCGTTCAGTACGATTTCGGACGATGTTTTATGCTTGCCTTTGGTTTGTACATCTAATTTTGCCTCGATTCATCTGAGTCAGGCAGTCGTTACAAGAGCCAATTATTAATTTATTCTGGTTTCCAGGTATACCCCCTATTCATAAAAATTCACAGGAAGTATGTACTTCAATTAAGCTACAAGACAGACCGCTTATGACAGCAATAAATACGCCACCACCTATTTTGCCAACACAGCTACGACAATTTAGAACTGTTAGACCAATGGATATTAGATCTGTATTCCTCCTACGTTTGAAGTGTGCCCTTTGAGATTGAAAACCTTCCTGTGTATTCCTGAGGCTCTCCAACATAAAAGTCCGAACATTCAACGCCACATAGCCCCCGCAACCCGTGTAGCCAATTCCTGCGTGTAGTGGACTTCTGGCCTATTCAGCGGATCCCGGAACCCCACCACCCGATGGCGCAAGTCGAGGAATCTGCAGCCAACGCGGTCGTAGAACAACCGTCTCAGCCTCTGATTCAACCCTCCACTCGAATCTGTACCACAGACCCACAGTCGTTCCTGTCAACTATACTGCAGATGGTGAGCTCTGCTTTCATCTCGCAAGCAAGACTGACAGTCTTCAGCACTTAAGACAGCCGCTCAAAACCTGAGAGAGTCTCTTCAGATCTCAAACAACACATAACATTGGCACCAACGTGGGCCACTACGTGCAGTTGGCTGCACCGTGTACCCTTCGTGGCATCCGGAAGGACCCGTTACACATCTTGAATGACTCCACCCGGTATGCACACGGAGTGCGCGTTGGCATTCTTCCGCTCCTTGGTAGCCGTCTCTCTAAGGGGCTCCATATCCCGCCTATCGTTGGAGCTCACAACTACAAGGAAAACATGCATGCATTTGTGAAGGACATTTGCTTAGTTCCATCAATAAACACGGACACTGCACATCGTATTTAAAATAAGTCATAGAAAGGCTTGCGACAAATGTACCAAAAGTTTCACCCTGTGCGGGAATTACATCATAGAATGTACGAGCACTCGTGTGCAGTAGACAATGTGTGGCTTATAAAGGTTTGGTTCGTTCCTGTATGCGTGCGCGGGTAGTGTACTGCTAATGCGACGGTTCGCGATAAGCGGTAAATCCGGGTTCGAGTCCCGGCCCGGCACAAATTTTCATATGTCACCATCACACCATACAGCTGATGCTGATTAATATTCGCAATTGTGAATATATTTCTTGTATTTAATTCCATAAATATATAAAGAAGAAAATTACGTATTGTTTATAAAGAACTAATTCTGTAAATATGTACAGAAGAAAAGGAACGAAGTAAGATTTCAATTTACTTTCCGTTAACTACATGGTCAACAGGGACGGATAAGACCTTGGATTTTTTCATATTTCCTAATTTTTATTATTCGGTTGGGAAAGGAAATCGATGGGTCCTTTAAAGCGAATCATCCAGAATTGCATCAGTGCTAGAGGACGTGTGTGCTACAATTTACAATGTCTAGTTATCGTCGTACAAATTGCCAATAAATATTTTTGTACATCGCTGTTGAGTTGTTATTTAAATGGCAGGATGCAAAACCACACTTAATGGGTGTATTTTCAAGTGTCCTTCCGTAGCACATTGCATTAACTTTGCCCTAATTTATAGAAAAAAAAAAAATATGTTCGGAATTAAATACGCAAAAAACGAAAAGAAATACCCATTTTTTTCGGAGGACCGTTTACCAGTGCAAATCTCATTAGTGAGCGCAGATTTCTTTACTGCGAGGGTTTACAACTTCCGTAATTGCTTCCTGAATGGACGACATTCTTTCGCAAGTAACTAACGTAACGTTGGTTATGAATTAATTTTTACCTCTAGAACCAGCAACAAACAAAAACATAAATCAAATAATTAAAAGGAAATAATATAAGAGAACGTTTCCTCTTTAATAGATTGTTGGAAGTCGTATGTTTTCGAAGCAGATCGTCCCACTACTCTGACAATGTTACTTCAGTGTTGATCAGCTGTTATCAACGCCCTCGGCGATGCAGCTAGGCAGCTTCTCCATGCAAGCCGATTTGAAGCGGAAAAGGTCGAGTTCCACCGATACACTGTCCAAATACATACTATAACTAGCTGTGTACGTTCTATTTTGTGACCATTCTTCCTTTACGCGCACGCCACTGTTAGGTTTCTGAAACTACTGCATGTCGAACAAAATTTTAAGAGATAGGGTTTTTCTTAATCTGCAGTTAACACTTACCGCATCTGATGACGGACGCACTATCGCCCACGATTAAGAACGAAGTGATCGACCCTAAATTGCGTGTTATTAACTTGTTGCAAAAGTCAATGAACTGGACAGACAGAATCACCGTCTCGCTATTTCTGTACTTTAACAGCATTTTCTACAAATTACCCAGCGTGAAAGGGTGACAGTGCTGCAAGTGGAACGGAATTCTAAACTTGTGTAATGGTATGGGAAATGTTTGAACGCGCATGAAAATTCAGTTGATAAAAATGTAATGAACACTCTGTCACTAAAGCGTTATCTGAACAAAAATCCTAAGCTAATTCCATGTCACCCTTGAACGCCTATGTGTAATTCGTTGCTATTTTTCAAAGTTTTTCTATCACATGAGCCACAATGTACTTGACATACTAAGTACATTCACAATAAGAAATACGATCTCTATTTCGCCCACCGGTATATTCACAGCATAGCGGGTGTCCTAGAGGGTCATGACGAACTAGTATAGTAATGTATGAATTTCATAGTGTTATAAGGAGCCGCAATACCACCGAAGCTCTGAAAGTGTTGCTGATCTTTACTCTGAGCAGGCAGTCCTGGTTACTCATTCAAAATTGTAGGTTGACATTGATGATCCAGTACGCATTAACGTTACGAGCAAAAATCCTGTAATCTTAGGCTCGAGAGGAGGAAGTAAAGCAGTTTATCTTTCCCAGAGTACTCATGGTGGTAGTTCAGAATGCAAAATTTTGTAGTCGTAAGGGACCAAACTTTTGTGGTCGTTGTATCCTAGTCTTACAAACTGTTTAAACTAACTGAAACCAACCTAAGGATAACAGACACGCATGCGCGCGAGCGTGCACAGACAGACACACACACACACACACACACACACACACAGACACACACATACACACACATTTCCAAGGCAGGACTTGAACGTCCATCGCGAGCGGTTGCACGATCCGTAACTTAGCACTCCAGATCACATTGTTATTTCCACAAGGCGATAGTATAGTAATTGAATTCATCGGTACATTGTTTTTACATGGAAATTGGACCAGTTGTATTACCATTTAATTACTATTCCGAGATGACATCCATGTCTTCCCCTCACCTTCCCAACTCAATTTTCTCCCAGTAGTTAGTTACCAAGTTGCTGTTTCAATCTCGCAAACAGATAGCTGTGGAATACCTTTTACTGAAGGAACGTCGAAACCTACGGAATAAAACGACGGTCGCAACATTTATTTAAATTTCGGTGCTTAATCAAGCAAGAAGATTAAAACAAACGGTAATTTTTCTAGCCATTTAACCAGCAGCTTCTATAACCAACTGGGAAATACGAAACAAAGGATTGGTCGGTTTTGTTCTGTCCGTGGTAATTTCCCTTCGCGGAGCTGCAAACGAGGTACCTCATTTAAAAGTGAAATTAGAATTCTATTTATGTTATAGTGGTATGAATCGACAGAATAAAAAAAAAAAAAATAACAGATTATCGGGTGGAACTGCCCGGCTTATTTCTCTTGGGAAGCATTCCGATAACTTGCCGTACCGATTTAGCGGGTAATTCCGTCGCGCAAATAATATTTAACGACCGCATTTATGCAGAGTCATTTATTAAATAAACAGGAGCCATTTAATTGTCAGGAAACCTCTGTGCGACCAAATGAACGAGTACAGAAATTCCACCACAGTGCCTACAAAACGTAAGTATGTGCTACAAGTAGGCATTCTGTATTTCACTTTTTACTTTCTTTTGCTGAGTGAGAATACGCAGTGAGCCTTTACTTTGTGCCATTACTTCGGCTTCAGTTAGTATCTGTGAGTAAAAGGGAAGAATTCTTAGAAAGGATGCTGACTTGCTGTTATTGCTTGCCAAAAGATCACATTACAAAAAAGGATTTGGAATTCACTGTTTAGAATATCTCGACCAACTTTGTACTGTTTTGCGGTACATTTATGGATGAGTAATAATTTTCATTAAGTTGGAGTCATATATCTTTATTTCTTACAAATTGCATATACATTGTAGCAATCGTAGAAAGACCATTGTAGTCGCTCGTCCTCATTGCCATTCGCTCTTCTACACCTCAGCAATTTTTCCAACACGATCACACTTTGAAATCCTTTCAGTCCTGATGTCAATTTGACGATGGTTTTTCACTGAAGTATGCTTTGCAGTATTCTTAAGCTCAAATGTTCAAATGTTTGTAGAGCTTATGGGACTTAACTACGGGGTCATCAGTCCCTAAACTTACAAACTACTTATGAACTAGCTAATACTAAGGACGGCACAAGTATTCATGCCCGTGGGGGGATTCGAACCCCCGACCGTTGTGGCCGTGCGGACCGTGACTGGCGCGCCGCAGAGCGCTCGGACACCGCGGCCGGCTATTCTTAAGCAATTTACTTTTTTATTATTTTGACATGTAATGGTGACTAATACTTTCTTTGTTCCCAATCTGAAAGCAGTAATGAAATCGCAGATTTCCGGGCTCAGAAAAAATGCCAGTCATGGAATACGGTCGTAGTTGATTTCTTATAAACTGTTAACAGGTCTCTAAAAGTGATCCCCTGGTTACTACGATTATGTGTCCGACGTAAATATAATCTTTAATTAGCTAATTACTCAACCAACCAACAGTAAAGAGGGAAAGAATAATAACAGAAGGAGAAAATTATGGAAGTAAAAAAATCTAGTTGTAATATCTTTCCTATACAAGACAAATTACATGTTATCACAAAACTTATTCAACAACATATTATGTATTTATTTCCCTGCTACTCTACGGTTAGTATCTGCAGAGAATGTTAATATGTGAATAAACAAACTAGAAAGTTATTGCTCAGTGTAAGAAAAGAAACGTGTCGTGCATTGAATCCATTGATCTGAAGTAATTAATAAAAAATAGCGAATTCTCTAAGTATAATACTTTGAATAACGTTGCTCAGGTGGTATTTACTACATGCACGGCCTGAAAGACACAAAGAATTTTTTTTGTGTGTGGTGTAATTAATAACGTGACACTTTTCAAAGATTACTGAATATGGTCTCAAACGTGCCATTTAGTTCCCACTCGTAGAAGTACTGAAACCTTTCCGATAACAGGTGCAACCAAGAAAGTGGTAGAATTTGACCACCAAAGAAGGTTGGAGAGTGGCTGACTACAGAGTTTTTTCTTCAAAGTCCTCCATCAAATAATTGGGCACCATAGGAGACAGAGGGATTCCCGTGGCAGCTTGTTCAAAATTTTGGTCTTGAAATAAGAAGAATGTTGAAGAAAGCATATGCTCAAGTAATGCCACTATGTCCTCCTCAAACATGTTTCTAATGAGCTCTAAAGAGTCCTGCAAAGGTACCCTGATGAATAAAGATACATAAAACCTTAATAAGCGGTCCGATGTCTGCACTTTTCAGGCGTGCAATGAAATCCTCAGTTTCGAATGTAGTGCTCACACTTGCCTACGAGGGATTCCAATAGTGATGTTAGATATTTAGCAACAAAGTAAGCAGGTTTCTCACAATCGGACGGAGGGGCACCCCATTCTTGTTGGGCTTGGTTAGAGTCTAGGAGGAACTGTAGTCTGCTGACTTAAACTCTTAGTAACTAGCGCTGGAATCGAGCTCTTCCTGATGAGTTACAAAGTCTTTCTCTGGACCTTACCTTAATCGGATCACCCATTAATTTCCTGAATGCAGGATAGCAAGGCATTTTGTACATCTTGCTAATAGATTCTGTCCGAGAAAGAATCACAGTAGCATTTCCTTTGTCAGCCGGTAAAATAACTCTCAATAACTCTCGAAGAGCGTTTCTTTCAGCAGAGGTGATGTTGCAGATAGTTCGGGCCCAGATAGGGCATGTGTCTTGCCTGATATCTTCAGCAGCGTCCTTAGGTAGTTTCGAAAGAGCCTGTTCTATTCCACTGATCACGTCTAGGATGGGAATGGTCCCCGGTGTGGGTGCAAAAATTCAGTACTTTCTCTAGCAACGAAACTGCAACGTCGTACAAAGGTAGAGAAACGTCTTAATTTTGCACCCACACACGGAACGATCCCCATCCGAGATGTTATCAGTGGAATAGAACAGGCTGTTTTGAACGGAGCAGCATGAACACACAAATACACCCCTTCCACCTTGGCGTTCTTGCCGTACTTTGGTGCCATGTCGTCGAGAATTGGGAGAGTCATGGAAGATACGAAATTTGGTGTGTGTTTCGACCATCTCCTAAACTGAGGAACTAGTTAGAATCAGTCAGGGATGATCGTGGTCTGAGAAAACGTGGAGTATATACAATACCTTGTGAGTGTGGAGCGGCATATATAGACCAGACGTATCAGAGTGGAAAATCGCTGTGATGAACATCAGCGTCATACACGCCTGTAACAATCCGAGAAGAAGGCAATTGTAACACACTGTCTGAACGCAGGACATCACATGTTTTATGAAAAGACGTAAATTTTATCCCCGGTTTAATCCTCTTGGGATTGCGTCATTAAAGAAGCAACACATATACATACATCTGATAATCTCACCAACCGGGATACGGGATTTCAATTGAGAACAGCCTGTAATCCGCCTTGACTACTATCAAATCACGACAAGAAAGTCAAAACCTTTCGAAAACCGACCCACCATCAATTGGTTTAGTTCTAGAGAGTAACGTCTGGCGGTACTGTTGGTAAGCCGCGGTGGAGTGCGCGGTTGCTCAACGTGGAGGTTCGAGTTCTCCCTGAGGCATGGGTGTGTGTGTTTGTCCTTAGGTTAGTTTACCTAGGTTTAAGTAGTTTGTAAGCTACAGACTGATGACCACGCAGTGTGGTCCGATAGATTTACAAACATTTGAACATTTGGACTGTTGGTAAAAACAGCGTACAGCGTACTGCGCAAAATAGCCGCTCTGAGTTTCCCTGCAGATGGCTCTTTAGATCGACGATCTGTATCAGCAAATTATTGCGCATGCGTAATTTGCGCTTCTGCGCGGTCTTCGCGAGCCTTCTTTATACAGCGGGGCCCATATTCTGTTACCGTCAGTCGCACGTGGCTATCAGCACGGTGCAACCACCTAAAGATGTCGGACAGTTGCTCCGAAGAAATATTATGGGATTTACACAAAGTTATACTGCGGCAAACTAGTGAAGACTACATGCAATATTCTGCCGAGAAAGCTTGAGGAATTAGATCCCTGCTTATCTGGTGGTGAACGAATGGTGTTGGCAAGAGTCAGTATTGGCAGACGTGTTTATTTCAATGTCGTTCCGAATGGCGATTTGACTGCAATGAGAGACGATATCCTCCAACTTTTTGTTGTGTCATAAACTGGTGACATAGGAGATGGTACCTTCTGGTGGACGATAACGCTCGTTCCCATAATGCAGCACTGGCGGACATCGTGCTTGAGAGAACAGACTTAAACGCAATGCACTTCGCAGTCACTTTGCTGACGGATCAGCACCTTCCTCAACTGATGCATAGCTAATATAGCACTCGTGGAAAAATGGTGAGATATCCCTATAGAGCCGATTAATACCCTCTTACTCTCCACGTCACACACATCTGCAACTGTGCTGTCAATGTGACAAAAACCTTTTGACCATTATGTTAGCCCTATGGTTACTCGTTCTAAATAAACGAAATGCTAACCTCAAGTAATGTACTGAGGAAGCAAAATATCTTACGATAATACATGCAACTTACAACTGTAACCAATATATGAATAAAGTACGTTAAGTCATGTATATCGTGTGTACGTATGACCCACTAAGTGCTTTGAGCAGTATAGTCCCTGCACTGCACCTTGCACATGCACAATTATTCTCTGTTGCAAAACCCACGCCTCATAATTGTTCCTGTAATTTTTTAAATTTATCAGATATACGATTTTTTTCGCTAAATTTGTTAATACTACATGTCTACTCACGTAAATAGATGCACATTCAAGTTATTAAGTTGTAGTATACTGAATAAAAATCACCTGGAAAAGCCTTCATAAGCTCGTAATGGTAATAATAATAATAATAATAATAATAATAATGTTGTTAATAATGGTCAGTTGGTCCATTTTATGGCACTAGTGTAAGATGTTTCGCTTCTGGTGAGAAGCTACCTTCCGCCCCCACCCTCATCCCGACACACACACACACACACACACACAGACACACACACAAACACACACACACCAAATCGTCGCAATGATAAGAGATTCAGGACCGAGCAATTACTTTTTTACTGTTACTTTTGCAAATACCTCGCGAAATAGTGAACCCCAAGTCACTTTAGGCGCTAGCCATCAGACAATGAACTTTTTTTTATCACAACACAGCCCAGCTGATACAACTCCCTACTAAAAATCTATTCAAATCCCGTTCCAGACGTTGATACCATTGGAGTAACACACAGCGAGGAAGGCGGCGGCAAAGTCTTTGCACTCGCCTTACCTGTGTAAAGCGCGTTGCATTCAGCCAGGAGCTACGCTGAAATGTACGATTAAACCAGATCTTGGAGCAATCTAATATATAAAGCAGAGTGTCCGTATATTTGTACGTGTTGCATACAAATCTACAGTTTTATTCCAATCTTTATGAAATTTTGTACACGTAAGATTCAATCCATGAGGACGGTCGCCGTAAGTGTAAGAATCACGTACGATATATAGTTCACGAGATATGACGTCATAAACAATGAGATGCGCGAAAAACTGCTGCATTTTACGACAATGCTCTTCATTTTCTCCTAAACCATTGGACCCATTTCAACCAAATTGGGTACACACATTCCTTACCGTGAAGTAACAATTGCTGCATGGTTAAGAATCACATACGGTACATGGTTCAAAAGATATTATGTAATAACCAATAGAAATCGCAAAAAATGCCATATAATGCGGCGAGACTTTCGAAATACACTGTATGAGAATGACAGCACTTAGCGACTTGCAACAAACTTTAAACATAATTTCAAACCTTTATTAAACTTTTTCTCGCTGGCAGCCATAGAAATATGATGAAAGGAAACATTTTTCTCGCCTACTACTTTCCCGTGTATATGGAGTACAACTATGGCTCTCGGTATGACGTTAGAATTTATAATTTGAACACTACAAATTGTAGCAACAGGAAATTTTACAGACAGTATACACATATATAGTTGAATGTAGCTTCTAAATTGTATCACATTCCGACACGTAGTTCAAGAGATATGAGCACATAAACAGTAACGTTCCGCTGTTCATGGACTAAAACTACGGCATTCGGTATGACGTTACAATTTATAATTTATACACAATAAATTGTAGCCGCAGAAAATTTTACAAACAGTATACACGCATATAGTTGAGTGTACCTTCTAAATTGTATCACAGTACGACATGTAGTTCATGAGATATGAGCACATAAACAGTAACGTTCATGGAAAACCGCCCCGTCAAGCACCACGTTTTAATCTATTACTTCTTTACTACTAATTGTATTCCCAGAACATTTTACAGACATACAGCCCTTATACAAATGAATATATACCTGAAAAAGTCAGGAATAAATAAATAAATACACGGGCAACGCCGGGTTTTCAGCTAGTATAAAATAAAACCATAAACATAATTCGTACATTTGTTACGAATGGTAATTTCTAAATTTTTTCAAGCCCTGGCGCACACACCTGGAACAGACGCCACTGGCTGTAGCTCATATCAGCTCTACCATAAAACTTACTTTTGAACATTTTGGTTTTAGATGGAAGTATGAATAGAATTTACGTACAAAGTGACCACCAGAATAAGGACATCAAAAGACTTAGATTCTCATTGCTGCTAGCGGATTGTAAGAGACGAAGAATAATTCAAGTTTTGCCGACATGCGCAACATTCTCATTCCAAGTAGCCTACGCATTACGGAATGAAACCGTAGAGAAATTAACGAAGGAATTAACTAGATTCGCTATGATGAAAAATGTGTATCCTCAGTTACACGCAGAGGTTGTAATATTATTCTAATAGTCGCGACCTGAGGTAGGGTGCAGGAGCCGCCAGGCATCCGATACATCGCAGATGATGCAATGTACAGCGTATGGACAGCGTGCGTCATTAATCAGCATTCAGCGTCCATAACTGAGTTTGACAAAATCAGCTTAAGGCGCTACGTTATTGCGCTCGGTTGCGGATTTGCATCAATATGCATACTCAGCAGGCAGCCTGTTGCCAGGGTTAATTCCACATCAGCATCGCGTCTGCTTCCTGGCTTCACCGAGGGCTCTCTCTAGTTCATCCACACTATGCTTTACGTAGTCACTGAGCTCGGGGGATAGTATCTTGTAGCAATGTTATTTATTTCTTTGGCAGTTCCAGTTAATTTATACCGGTTGGAAGACCAGTATGGTGATGAAGAGGCTAAAACTTCAACATTGCCTCAGGACGTGTATCCTCTCTCTCTCTCTCTCTCTCTCTTTGTATTCCCACCCCCCTCAGGAAAGACACATTCGTGCCAGCACCGATTCTGTGTCCATCACTACGATAGTCATATAAGAATTAATAGTACAGTGTTCAGAGTCTGTTGAACTATTACGCACTGTCATACTGTTCAGTCACCATGTATAATCGTTTCCATTGAAGTCCAGCAGATTTTCGCTCTCGCCCCCAGTCCCCTCTCCGCCATTTTTCAGGCCACTAAACAGCCAGCACTGCAATTTAGTAGGCTCTCACGGCCAGTGTCATTTTGAATAAAGCAATTCTAGGGATTAGGGTGCTTCATTTTTAAGAAACAGTAGCGAAAGAAATGGCAACGTTTCGACAACTCTACAGTGGTCCTCTTCAGGGCGGTTCAGTGTTGGATACCGATGAACTTTCGCACTTATATTACGTGAATTTTTCGATTATCTGATTCCGACGCCATACATCTAAGATGGTTGGCAGTAGTGCCTCTGGCTGACATACACACGCGGTTTGCTAGGCTGGCATCTTTGGCAGAAACGTCGAAAGTAACTTGTACCGTTTCTTCCTATTTGTGTTGTTGGGTAGTTCAAATGTTTCGATAGATTCTCTTATTTTGCGTTGTTGCATCCATGGTTCCCGGTCAAACACGTGAGGCTCTTGACAGGTAATAGTACCTTCACATTCCTTTTGGTGTTCTGACACTGCTGACTTGTTGACTTATCCTAATCGTATGTAACGTTCTTGTTCCCAAACACTAGAGTCTCCTAATTTCACCAAACTTCCCGCATTCTCAGTGGAGTTCATAGACGCTTTCAGGGCGGAGGACATTTATGGGATCCTTTGTTGGCCTCAACAGATCACGGAACTTGCAGCCACTGTGGAAAATCGGTTTGATTCCTTCTCGGATAAGGACATTGCTGTATGTCCGCTAACGCCTCTTACTTGAGGTAAACGAGCTATACTGTTTCTTCCGCATATTTACCAATTGCTCTTCGTTGTACCTCATAATTTGGTGCATGGCCCTATTGCTGTTCCCATTCGTACAGAATGTCGTTTTTAGGTCACTTAGTTCATGTTGTAAGTAGTCATCATCGCTAATTCTGTGAGTTCGTGATGTCAGCATAAGAAATTCATCGTTTTCTGTGTAGAATGATGGTGAGAATCCGATTGGTGTGCGTTGGTTTCCTGTAGACTTTGTGTCTTAGTGTCCCGTTAGGTGCTTTGTACATTGCTACATCTATAATGAATAGGTTCGTTAGTTTCCATTTCCACCGTACACTACATGTAGGGTACTGGTGGAATCAATGTAGTTCTGCTTCCCCATGCGGACATATAACTAACGTGTCGCCCACGTACTTCAGCGCAGTGTTTAGTGCCGTCTGTTCAAAGGCTTCTATAAACAGTTTAGCTACTAGTTGAAAGGGGCGACCCATTGCTACTCCGTCTGGCTGTTCATTAAATTTTCCTGCCAACTAAAATATGTTGAAAGTAAGCTCAATAGCAACAGTTCGCAGATGTCCAGTTGTATTTTGTCCTGTTGATGTTTTCCGATGCAGGCACAATGATAAACAGAGATTTTGTGTGAAGGCTAACCAAAAGATCTGTACGTGCATGAGCTGGATTCAGTGCGTGGATTTTTTTCGAGTGAGCGTCTATTTGTGAGGCTCACTGAAAGTCAAGACTACGACAAACAGGGTGTCATTAAATAATCAATATTTAAATGTCACAATATATACATTACACATCACAATACAGGAAACTAGCATGTAAGTTCCATGGAGCACCTAGCTGACACTAATTAGACCTTATGCCAGGTCAGTGAAGGCTACTGTTAAACATCACAAAGAATCAAATCCAAAAAGTAGTAGCTAGCGGCTGGAGGGTACATAATAATATAAACGTGTAATAAATTAAAAGGGAAAAATTCCACACAAGGTTGTTTGGGGGCGGTTACCCAAATTCCTTAAAATGCGCAAATATACCCACTCTCTGAGGCAGTAATCGAAGAGGCGCAGAAAGAACGCTGCCCACAAATACGTTGACGGCCAGGGCAGGTTACACGTACGATATTGCTATGAAAATGATAGCCAGCCGCAGTGGCCGAGCGGTCTGTGGAGCGCCAGTCACAGTCTCCACGGCGCTACGGTCGGGGTTACAAATCCTTCCTCGGGCATGGATGTTTGTGTCGTCTTTAGTATAAGGTAGTTCATGAGTAGTTTGTAAGTTTAGAGACCGATGACCCCGCAGTTAAATCCCTTAAGTTTAACAAACACTTGAACAATTGATGAAAATGAGAGAAGTTTTCAAACTTCACAACAAGCCATAAAAATTCACCAAAACAACGTCGAGACGTAATTCAGAGACGGTGGTTCTACATACATGAGGCACCAGAAGCTGATAGGGATACTTATCTTATTGGTTATGAACAGCTATTCAATCAATACAGCATGGCCCAGAGCACCAATGAGTTGCCAAAAGAAACGGCACACGAATGCTCAAGAAAGCAACCCTTTGCGTCTGGGGAAAGATGCAAATCACAATTTGTATCTAAGTGCAGATACAAATACACTATAACTCACACTACGAAATCCGACACCGCCGCCACACACACGGATACACTGCTGGGGCATGCTGCCCACTCCGCCGACTACTCCGAACTGCCTTGTTCATTGCAGGAGGCCCCACGTATCAGCATACGTGCAAAGGGTTCATGTCGATAAGAAAAAAAGCTACAGATAGCGACACGTGCGCCATCAGTGATAGCAAGTTGAAACATAATTGACAGTACGGGCTGGAAAACTCTTTTACACCAAGAACAGTGACGTAATGCACTGTAAAATAGATGGGTGGATGGGGGAGAGTGGTAGAACGCAAATTGTTCTAGAAAAACAATCTGAATTGGCGAATAATGAACAGCATAGAAAAAATTGGAGAAAGGATTTCACAGAAACCAACTAAGATCCCACAAACAGGAAAATAAGGTGATTGTGAGTGGTGGCAGAAGGTTTAGAAGAGGACATAGTACGCACAAAAAACAATGAGACCCGCCACTGCTCAAACTCTTCCCCTCAAACTTGAAGCAGCCCCATAGACGTAATATCACACACTAGAACTAAGACCACATCAAAAACCATCACTGATCAAGAACCTTAATAAGATTACTTTACACAGGTCTGTGATGTATTGTTAGTAAGCCACATGATGGGTGTTATCTTTTAGACTACCGACAGTCAGGAAAAATGAAAGGATTATTTCACCACCGAGACCTTAAGAAATATATTCAGTAGTCGAGAGAGATTTTCTTTATTTTTTTTCGCCAGTGGTCATGTTTGCACACCCTGTAAGTTGCAGGCACATTTTTATTTTTGTTTGACACACATTGTATGACACATTTCTGAAATGCAGACACATTTTAATCAGACTTGTGATATTTATTTCAAGAATATATAGTTTTTAAGTGAATTTCTCTGTGGAAGGAACAAAGAGATCACAAAAGTGATGAAATTTATGGATACAGTGGAAATTTATTTTGAAAACAGAGTAACTGTTAAGTATGACTGGTAGGAAACATAATGATCACCTTCTGCTTATTTCAGTTAGGTTACCCAAGAAGTGAACTGTCATTCTAACCAGTGTGAAGAATAGTGGTGAATATGTAGTGAGGACAGTGAACAGTAAAGAGAGACAGTGAACTTTCATGTAGGAAGACTGTTTTAAGTAAACTTAGTATGATGTTAGCTATAGCGAGGACTTTCCTGGTCATTTACAGGAATTGATATTACGACAGTTTAAAAAAAAGGAAGAGAACATTATGAAGAAGTCTCTGTAGTTTAATTTAGACACTTTTAATTATTTTCAGGTATATTTTGTGTATGTGTAAGCACTAGGATGTATAGTTGTAAGAAGAGAAAACCAAGCATGATTGCGTGGCACAGCTATATGTAAGCATGTCAATAGGAACTTTTACAAAACAGTGTGCATTTCAACACACACAAACAATTTCTAATGTTATAACTTTCACTTCGTTTACATGTTACGTATACTGCTAACCGAACTCAATTGTTTATGTAATTTATGTGGTGAACGCAAGTCAACACCAATACCCCTCTGCAACCACTATCTCGGTTGCTGTAATGTTGTCGTCTCCCCTACGTAGAACTGACAAGAAGATGTCGAACCATTTTAGGTCATTCTTCCGATGACAATACTTCAGAACCTATACATGCCACCTAATCACCGAATTGTTTTGATGAATGTAGAAAGCAAAGAGCTTGAAGCAGAAGAGATTTGTTTCACAGAGAAGAAATTCTTCTAGTGCCACTTAATGATATTTCCGAATATGGTTCATTTAAAAATATCATGTTCTGACTACCCTCACGTTTTATGTGTTGATTTTTGATACACTCTACATCTATATTCATTCCAGTGAACGTACAGGTTTGTTTGTGCTTTCATCAAAACAAATACTAAGCAGTTCTAAGAATATAAGTCTTACGTTACAATTGCATATTCAAACTATGCGTTTTAAATTTTCACAGGCTTGAAGATGTTAGTAGTCGTATATTGAATAAAATAACACAATATTTGCACACTTGTTACAAGTTCCTACCGTTCAGTCAAATCTAACAGCTAGAATATTCTAAAATTTTCTATTATACCTTTGCTTCTTCGTACAATATATTCCCTTATCTGCCTGCTCTTGTACATCCAGGCCACTTCATTCTTTGCATGCACGTAATTGACTATTATTTTGATATGCTGGCTTCAATTACAGAGCGCGGAGTCTCTTCCAAATGTGATGCCAATGTTCAGTTTTAATGTCAGTGAACCCAGCGTTGCCTTTAAACTTGGATCCGAAATTACGTCCTGTCTATCGTACGCAATATAACCTAGCATATATAACCGTTAATTTTTTACTTAATAGAGCTTGACAAATAATGAAATTTGTTTGCATGGGGTGAGAGGACTCGCCCAGTGTATGACTGTATGGATGCTGATATTTACTTTTTATTCCAATACGACCAGTTTTACGAATATACTGTATGGAGGAGTAATATTTGTTGAGCAAATACCTGAAAAATGGAGGGAACGTGAGCTGTGCCGGCTACTCTTGTACAAAGGGGACATCGCTTTTTTCCCCCCGATCCACCGGTAGCTACACGTGTGGCGCGGAACACAATGCAGCAATTTCTGCCCAATTACCCAGCCCGCTACCTCCACAGCGCGGTGGTGGGCGGTCGGCGATCGGCCCTTGCGGGGCTGTGAGGCCTCTGCTGCCGCAGCCGCCAAATTATTAACGGCCTTCAGTTAGGAAAATTAAACAGCTTTGTCGCGATGGCTTCATATGCGTGATGGCCCGCGCGCGCCAGCCGCCGGTAACGTGTGTTTAGTGCCGGGATTTGGCGTGCCCATTGTATCGCGTTATCAAGAGTGAATTAGCCGGGATCAGGTGGCCGCGCCAGCAAATAATGCACGCCAGCCGCGCTCATTGGCCAAATTAACGGCACCGCGGCCAGCGCCGGCACTGGCGCCAGTAGCCGCTCCTGCCCGTCAGGCGACTGCAGCGGCCGCAACGCCAGATGAAACTGTCGGGCGGACGTGCGAGACGTGTGCGGGGCGCAATTAAAATTTACTCTCGTTTGATACGTGCAATTGTTTATTTACTCGTTCAAAATGTTCAAATGTTTGTAAATCGTATGGGACTTAACTACAGGGTCATCAGTCCCTAAACTTACAAACTACTTATGAACTACTTACGAACTAGGACGGCACAAATATCCATGCCCAAGGGGGGGGGGGGGTGCGAACCCCCGACCGTAGTAGCCGTGCAGACCGTGACTGAAGCGCCTTAGTCCCCTCGGCCACCGCGGCCGGCTGTACTCGTTCCGCATGTTTAAAGGCATTCATTCTTTTATTAGTTACAATGTCCTTACACAACTTTTCTAATACAATTGCTCTTACAGTACTACACTATCAAATCACCATCATAGCCGTATACTTCACACACGAGTAAATGGTCCATTCTTTGGGTTTCACCGTACTCACATTCAGAGCTGTATGACAGGCCCCGTGTAAATCATGGAATTCTTCTAGGTGAAGTATTGTGGTATGTGTACAAATGGTTTAAATCATACCTAACAGGAAGAGTGCATAAAGTTGACAGTAGTAGTTCTCATAATATGCATAAAAACAGCTGAGTCCTCAAACTGGGGAGCAATCAAAAATGGGGTGCCACAAGGTTCGGTCTTGGGCCCTTTGCTGTTCTTAATATATATCAACGACTTGCCATTCTATATTCATGAAGATGCAAAGCTGGTTTTTTTGCTGATGATACAAGTATAGTCATCACACCTGACAGACAAGAACCAACAGAAGAAATTTTAAACGACATCTTTCAGAAAATCATTAAGTGGTTCTCAGCAAATGGATTGTCATTAAATTTTGATAAAAACACAGCACATACAGTTCCATACAGTAAATGGAATGAGACACCAATAAATAAAGACTTTGATAAAAAATCTGTAGCAAAGGTAGAATATTCAAAATTTTTAGGTGTAAGCATTTCATTATAAAGGATAAAGCGGGAATATTATTTACCTAAAGACGACCACACCCTGTTGTGGGAATGTTTTAACAAGGTACCCTGAAAGCTGGATGCTGTTCCAATTAATATGTAATCATTTCTTATGTCATCCACCTGAAGATGCATCTTTACTGATGAGAAACCGGTAGTGTCGGAATAAAAACATATTGACAGCTGTTGGGATTTTATTCTTTACACACCTCCACCTAAGACATCATAGAAGTCAATTTTAATGTTCAATCTTTATCTTTTGTGGTGATTGTGTAGAGAATTCCATAAATATGTATTCTAGCTGTGGTTGCCCTTTTAAGAAATTTTTTATTTTTTTTTATTTTTTATTTTTATTTTTCTATCTTTGATCAGCGATGCTTATCGCCTCCGGTTCCCTCTGACTCGCAATGCAACTAATTTAATTTCGTTCGTTATTTTTTACTTAAGAACAAGCGAGGAGACGGAACCGTGATAGTAGTTTTCTTCACTGTATGGTCTGTATCTGATGTGATAAGACATCTTTCATACCTGTATCCACTTAGGTAAGAAGAATGCAAGCTGTTGCTGAAAATATATTATTTAAATTTAAAAGCATTCCCTCTCCTTGGGTTTCATTTAAATCAAACTCCTCCACGTCAAATATTTAATTTCTTGATGTTTTTCAGCTCCTCGTCAAACGTAATAGTTTAATGTTCAGACGCCATTACAATCGCTTCCCATTGTCTGCAAAATTTCAATCAATCAATCATCCTTACACAATACTTTGCTTGATTTTAGAACCTGCAGTCATTCCTTTTGTAATTTCACAAAGTCCGATCATTTTTTTAAATTATTTTATCATTACCAGTAACTTCATGTTCCATCCACGGTCACACAACAATGAAAAGCGAAGTGAACAGTTTGAACATTGATCTCCTACGGAAAGTATCTCCAAAGTTCACATATTAAAAAAAAGTTATCATTTCCAGCTTCTATAATACGAAGCCCAGGATCCAGCTAGATGCTTTCCGTAAGTCTTATAACGTTATGTTTGCATGTATGGTGCCCAACTTTAATATGCAACCCGCGGTTTATTTGCCTTAATGTTCATTTTGTGCTGTACTTAAACTAAATTATTTCAAATTAAAAAAATTCGGTACCATCAATTCCTTGTCCAAAATATAATCGCGGAATCTACTTTGACAATTATGGTATCATACTAAGCAAGGGCAACGTTATATCCTTATCAACTATTGTAATACAAGTGATATTATAGTACTACACTGTCACGGAATGCCAAATTGCGGCACTACACAGAAACTGTAAGAAATGCTGCACTGTATGCATCAGAAACGGTCAAACTCGGTAAGACAGCTTGTATACCGTTGGAGAAGGAGGAGCGGAAAATTTTAAGAGACGATATGGAGCACTAAAGAAATGGGGATATCTGGATACACAGAACACGAGAGGAACTGTACGAAAATTTTGAACCTATGTCGAGTGAGATACGGAAAAGGAGGATACGATTTGTTTGGCATATCATGATGATGGACGATGAGAGGTTGACTAAGAAGATATAGAATGCAACATGTCATACGGCGAACAACTGGGTGAAGGAAGTCAGAGATGACTGGAAGACTGTAGGAATAAAAGAAAAGAAAAAAAATGTTCAAATGTTTGTAAAGCTTATGGGACTTAACTATGGGGTCATCAGTCCCTAAACTTACAAACTACTTATGAAATAGCTAATCCTAAGGACGGCACAAATATCCATGCCCGAGGGGGGATTCGAACCCCCGACCGTAGTGGCCGTGCAGACCGTAACTGGAGCGCCTCAGTCCCCTCGGCCACCGCGGCCGGCAAAACAAAAGAATCTGCAGGCACTGGTGCAGGGCAGGGAGAAGTATAAACGGTTGGTGGACAGTCACAAGTGGCTGGACACCAAAATCAAAGTCATCATAACAGAAGAAGAAAGTAACAGAGGAAGCAATAATATTAAGAGGTATTGGGAAGAAAGAAGACGTGCTAAACAAGCCACATGTGATCCTGAAGGGTCCTAACGAAGCAGAAGAATAGCACTACACTACAACTACTCTCAGGGCCGAGTCACTGTGTATGTCTTTCATATCACCATCATAGCCGTACACTTCACACACGAGTAAATGGCCCATTATTTGGGTTTCACCGCACTCACATGCAGAGCTGTATGACAAGCCCCATTTCGTCATTAGTTGCTTACATCTGCCGACACCTGTTCTTACGCGGTTCAAAGTTGTCCACAGTTTCCTTGGAAGATTGAATCCTTTGATCTTCTTGTTGGGGTCGTCCACCAAATTAGAGTTCTGGTGTGCACCTGTAGCCCATAACGCTTTCCAGGCTGTTTTTGAGTTGACCTCTTGAAGCTTTTCGCCGGTTTTCCAAATACTGTCCTGGATTTAAGTCTGATTGTAATTATCAGATCTTCATGGATAGGTAGGTCCAGGTTGCCTAGAACTTTTTGGTACGTGCGGGGGAATTTTGTATCGTATGCTCGGGTGAAATTAATGTCTGACGGATTCTGAAATTCCGAGTATTTAATTTTTACATCTTCCAGTTGCTTTTTTAGAAAAGCGTGAAATTTTTTGCAAACACGTCAAGACACTAGTGATCTTCGCTGATCGAACGGAGCATCTAAAATAAGTTTCATTGTATATTTGGCTGACGATAACTGCGACAAACTTAGAAACACAAATGACTTATAACCTGTCTGAAGATCAGTCATAAAACGTAATAAGTAGAAAGTAATTAATATCATATAATTATTAACATTTTATGTAAAATACTTGGACAAATAATTCTTGTGTATATACTTCGTGTATCTCGGAAACGACGCGAACGTGTATTTTGATTTTGTGAACCTTTGCAAAGTTTACACCAGTTGTTCCTTTCTGAGTTTACCTTCATTGGTGTCTTTACTAACTAAACGCGATTTTCCATTATCCAAATATGTATAACCACACTGAATTACATTAATAATGTTTGCCCTGAATGTTAGATACGCTGCGTTGCACTCTGGAGCTCATTCTGTTTATTATTTGTAGCCAACCGGTGTTCTTCATATATATAAGAAATTTTTCAAATTAAATCTACTGTTACAGTGATTAAAGTCTTTTCTTCCTCTGTGAAACAGCTTTTACAAGAGTAATTTTCTATTTCGGACCTTTGTGTGTTACCCTGTTTCAACGCCACAGCAGTCAGGGAGTTTCGGAATGTATGGTTTCGACCTGTTTACAGATTTGACGTAGGACCAAAATTTCTTTCAATTTCATGCCAGGTCGGTACATAGAACAGTTTGCTTTCGTTGTCGTCGTATACCTCTCGCACGGTACATTTTACATGAGATCGTACGAATTGTATTGTCTACAAGACCTTATCCAAGTTTATATTTGCAGTAGAGTTATCATTTATTTCGTAACAGTCTCCTAACTCGGTTGTTGAATTACAGTGCATCTTTTAGATACCTCGTAACTGTACTCTCTACATACGTCTCTGCGTTTATTGTACGATGCTCTCAGACGTCGTCAACTGATGCTCAACACTGTCAATGCTTGTGTCAGTACTTAAGTGATGAGCAGTCAGGTATTGTGAAATCTATTACTTTTTCCAATTGCTAAACAAGAAGCTCTTGGAATCCTTCATGATATTTCTGTTTACAGCTGTATCGGCCTTCATCTTTCCGATTCCCTATTCTACGGTGATTCGAAAAGTACTGGTCTATTGCCAGCAGGTCTAAAACGTTCTTCCCACGAGTCGCCTCTATTTAAGTGATCTTTAACATTTGAGTCTCCCAGTCTAAATCCGATATTATTTCTATAACTGACTAGGAAATCTAGGGGAAGTATTTTAAATGTTGTCCTTCAAATACTCCGCAATCATTGCTGCTGAGCCACAGGGTCTATACGAGAATGCAATAATCTTGTTTGACTCCCTTTTAACCTTGATTATCGCACTAAAATATTTCACGTTCTGTACATGTAATAAATTCAATATTATGGATTCTTTCTTCGGCTGCAAACAGGCCTCCCCCTTCAGTGTTCAGTATGTGTCTTAGGTATACGTTCCTGTTTCAGATTTCATTACTATTGATGCGTGCTTTCAACCAGCGTTCTTTCCCTAGCGCAATGTGGCTTTTTAAACGTTGAAAAGTGGACCAGTGCTTGGATCTTTCCTTAGACGCTTCTGTAGTCCCTACGTTCTCTTGTATGGATGCTGCCCTATCCGGAATTCTGTATTCTACATTTTAAAAAATCCACAGCTGGACACACCTACCCTAGTATCCGCCTCCACCCGGTAGCGGAGATCGAGAGATTTGCCCCACAATCGCAAATGAATCGTCTGACACTTGCCTCCAAATCAGTAGACCGCGGTCGGTTCGGGAAACAGTGATACAAATCGTTAGCTAGGATTTTACTCTGCGAGCGAAACTAGCTGCGTATCTGCGGTTCACCGAATACGCTAACCGCCAGAAGGACAATAGGATGACCTCCGAACCCGCGTGGCAGGAGTCATTGCTGCCGACATGGGTAAAGATTTGCAACCGGGTGCACCCAGTACTCTCTACCGCCACAGGAAAAGTCTCCTCCGCATGTCGGGGATGTGACTCCAATCCTCTTCCGGCTAGGAATCAAAGAGCGACCTTAACGCTATTTCCCCAAGGGGTTCCATTACCCCCTAAATATTTAACGCCATATGACTAGCAAACCCACTCTCTACGTGACTCCAGAGCTCAAATAAGGATCGACTAATGGCGCATCAGGCTCAGCAGCCCGTGCAGGCTCAAAGGAATTATTAGCAGCGGGTAACATCTGAAACATTTTTCCCCACGATCAGGAAAATGATGACTGCCTGGGACGAGGAAATCTGAAGGCACTCCAAGCATCGCAATAGGGCCCACCATTATTCTAACATTCGCCTCAGGTGCCCCCGTGACACCACATGCGAGGGCATCTGCCATTAACCTGCTGACCATGGCTAAGTACTCGTAGCTTCTAGGTACTTGATGAACACCCGCCAATTCCTCTACGACCACAACAGACGCAGACCAGGGCCATATCTATCAAGCATGTTACTCGACTTCACCACATGTAAAAACTACGCGGGAATAAATTTCTTAAATCAAGCAGTCACAAACGAAGTTTATGAATTCTACGAAAAATACAGAAATGTTAAATTACCCACCTCAGTGTTCTGTAGGTGATATAATTGGCTGCCAAGATATGACTGTCTAGAAAACTGAAGCATCAGTCTCTAACTCTCATCAAATAAAACACTGACAAATACCTAACAGATCAGTATGTGAGAATTAGCCGAAATTATTCTTAAAAAGGGAAACACTCATCGAAATTTAAGAAATGGCTACTAAGAAAGCACACGCACTTTCATAATACTGTATATATGGAAAAATGTTTAAACATTTCTTAACCTGAATATTTCCATTTTGGCGCATATTAGCACCTGGAAGTGTCACTGAATTGAAGTGGATAACCAATTATATCCTTAACAATTATATCCATCTGTTTTGGCCAATGCTAATATATTTTGTTTACAGGTGACTACAGACCTTATATAACCTGCGACAATGTGGACAGAATGGACGCTGAATATTGACATATACTTGTATCCTGTGAACACGTCGAATATCTAATTAGTTACCAGTACTACTCAATACATAAGGGTATTCATGTATATGCTTATTTATTTGGCTCTGCATCGCGGCATGTAAGATTCTTTCTAAATGTTTTGAGAAGTCATTCTGACGTTCAGTAAGTTCCCACTAGGTGCCTTATAGTCTTTGAAGCAAAAGAATGATCGCCTCACTCTCGGTAAGGATTTTAGTCATTAATTCACTACCTCCCCTCACAGAGGCTGAATAACTGCTATCCATACTAAAGTGCCCGATAAGGAATAAATGGTTGCATTTTGTTCTGTCTAAAATATATGTATACAGTGCGAGGGTCGGTAACAGCCACTAACTTTTTTTATTGGATTTATTAATCAGTTCACATTGATTACATAATTAAGTATTTATTTTCATTTATGTCTGGAATATGTAACAAGCAATAAATAGATTAATATGGAAAAATTGCAATACATTTCCGATATAAACGTTATGTCTACGCTTAGCCCTTAAATGTATCTATGACAAATTTGCTTATCACGAAGTTACGCTTCTTGTGCTGATGCGCAGGCAGCCAGCGTAAGACGTGTTAGATAACTGACTCATAAACGTTAATGTAGCTGTACAATATGATTACGTTTTCGAGAACTGCATCACAGGATAATCGAATACTGCTACTTGTTATCTTTCGAAAGAAGGAATATATGTTAAGATTACCTGAGATTGTCGGTTTTGGAGGCGGTCTGATAGTTTCATAGTGTTCAAAATGAAATGCCAAGATCGCACATTAATAATTTATTCAATGAATATGTGTTTCGGTGAACTGTGTCTCCATCTTGTGATCATATATATATTTTACAATCTCGTCATTTTTAATTATAAACTGGTCATATATATATATATATATATATATATATATATATATATATATATATATATATATATTATAAAGTGGTCATCTTATTAAAAATGACGAGATTGTAAAATATATATATGATCACAAGATGGAGACACAGTTCACCGAAACACATATTCATTGAATAAATTATTAATGTGCTATCTTGGCATTTCATTTTGAACACTATGAAACTATCAGACCGCCTCCAAAACCGACAATCTCAGGTAATCTTAACATATATTCCTTCTTTCGAAAGATAACAAGTAGCAGTATTCGATTATCCTGTGATGCAGTTCTCGAAAACGTAATCATATTGTACATATATATATATATATATATATATATATATATATATATATATATATATATATATATATATATATGACCAGATTACGGTGACACAGTTCACCAAAACCGATCGTCATTGAATAAATTATAAATGTGCTGTCTTGGCATTTCATTTTGTTGAAGGCTATTGAATATATATGTTCTTTGATTCTCTCCATTCCTCTCTGCAGATTCCGGCCTTTGTATATTTCTATATCTAGTTTTAAGTAAACGTTCTTAACCTCTATAATTTGTATTGACACATGCCCTTTCTCATCCACGATACCCCATATTGCAAAATTGACAATTCCTACGCTTCGGTATGTGTCCTATGATAATATTATCCTTTTACTTACATTATATCAAACTTCATTTTGTGCACAAATCGTATGAGAATCACTTTACTACTTCTCCAGTGCGCCAATCTCAACTTGAGTACTCGGCAGCAGAAATACTTTCAGTCAGTAAAGATTTCTAAAAAATATGACAATCAGTTGTTTGTTTTTTATTGCGACCTTAATGATATTTTACAGATGTGTCCTTCGATATACGAGTAAGGCAACATACGATACATAACTCTTGAAATATGACGTCATAAACAATGAGATTTGTAAAATATTACTGCGTAATGGAACACTTGAATTTCGAGCCTTTATTCATTCACTGTTAAAAAATGAGAGCACTTATCTCCTTGCAACAAACTTGACACGTGAATTTCATCTTTGACAGATTTTTCATACAGACAGTTTGAAGAAAATTATGGAAGGAAACACCCACATAGGATTTCCCGTTTCCGCTTTTTCGGCAGATCTATTATGCCATTACAATTTGGTGTTTCTACGCTTCTGTCTGTATTTTTAGTAATTTTATAGACATTAAACATACCCATATTAGATTTTTTAGAACCCATGACTGTTTATTAAATGGAAATGACAAATCCGCTACTAGTCACTATTTTCAATCCTTAATCCATAAAGTAGTTTTCGAACCTGTTAAGGTACATAATCAAATGGCGGGGCACAAGCAGAATTACATAACCATATGGTTAGCAGCATTTTGGGTGCTGGCTCTGTGACAAAACACATAAATGAAGCTTAATGTATCGTCATGGGTGTTGTTTATATGACGATTTTAGGGAACATTTGTATGCGACTTACTGCGATGGCATGGGCGACTTTATAGTTGTTAAACAGCAGGAAACTTTCATTGGAGTAATGAACTGGTCACTGAACTTAAACATTTCACTCTCGAATATATATATAATATATATATATATATATATATATATATATATATATACAACTGCTACTTTTTGCAAAGGTCTTCCTCGAATAAATACCTCACATTACGCAGGCAGTTATTAGCTTTGAGTCTGTAAAACACAAGGAATATTTCAAAAATAAGTTGTTAACATGAACGCAAAAGGAGAGCTGAAGTATACATGGAAGTATAATGTACAAACAATATGCAGAACGAAAGTTTCATTCTGGGACCATAAAGCCGCCCATACCATCGCAGTAAGTCACAGACACCCATGGTGATACATTAAGCATCATTTACGTGTTTTATCACAGAGGCAGAATGCTCTGCTAACTACATGGATATGTAATTCTGATTGTGCCCCAAAAAAATGTTTGTATAGTCTATGGAACTTAACTTCTGGGTCATCAGTCCCTAAACTTACAAACTACTTATGAACTACTTACGAACTAGGACGGCACAAATATCAATGCCCGAGGGGGAATTCGAACCTCCGACCGTAGTGGCCGTGCAGACCGTGACAGGAATGCCTTAGCCCCCCCCCCCCTGACCGGGCGCGCTGAGCCACGGCGCCCGGCAGTCCCCTCGGTCACCGCGGCCGGTTTTGTGCCCCGCCATCTGATATTGAAACTTAACAGGAATAAACGGATTTAAAAAAGCGACTGTTTGTGGACTTGTCATTTCAATTTTACAGACTATGTAATACACTCATCTATCTGCTATATGTTTCACACAGTATAATACAATAGCGAATGGTGCCAGGTTCGAGTTCCTACTCGTAAAAATATCAGTTTCATCTCCGTTCCAGGTTCGAATACAGCGCTATTGGGATGTTCTGTGTTCTGTTTCACAACTCTATGGCGTTTGCCACTTGAATGTCGCAATGCATTACATCCCTTCAGCGGGTTCAAGTCCCTGTAGGGTAAAATATCAATTGTATCTTCGTTTCCGGTCCCAATATAAAATTCTTTATAAGTATATTAAATATGTGACATTTTATGGTGCTTAGTTAACGATTCATATAGGTACTGCCTTCCATGCCAAACAATTTATAGCGTTTGACACCTGTGAGCTACACTATACGACATACCTTTAGTGGTTACCCGTGAGCAAAAATATTACCTTGATGCAATTCCTTGAGCAGTGCTAAATTTATTGTTTATTTACGGGGTCTGACATCGTCCTTGTAAACTGATACTCATAGAAATTTCATTGTTTTATTCCTCTTTATACCTAATCTATTTTCGATCCAACTTGCTCTTTGATTGATTCACAGTACGATCTAATTCAGATCACGACTCGTCATTAAATGAGTGTGAAAAAGAGAATGACTTCTCCCTTATTGTACCGAAATTCAATTTACAAGTGCTTCTGTGTCATATTTAATAACGTGTATTCTAATATTTCTTGTATAACTGCGTTGGTTTAAATCAGGTCTGTCGGCCGTAAGGAGCATTGTACTCTGGTGTATCATATTTATTATTTGTATGTAGGCAAGCCCCAAAGGAGTTTTGTGTAAAGAGGATCTGAAACACAGTTACGTTAGTTGTATTGCATCCAGCAGTGACCCAATTTATTTTCTGTCAAATATACTTCAACATTTTACAATTCTCACACTTCACACGGAGAGCACAAACTAAGTTGATTCTCGGCGTGGTGACTGATGGGAAGTATCGTAAACGCATTTACCATTTACGGTTTCTCCCATCAGCCACCGCACCTGTGCCTATTTAAGTTTGTACACGACTAATTTGTTTCAGGTGTGTTTCGCTCACTCACTCATTGCATCCCTCTCCCTCCAGATTGGTGCTGTGCCGATAACTCAGCGGCAACGTAGTGTACTTTGTTGGCAACGAAATGTTTACTTTTAATTTTTTGCTCGGACAGGGGTACAAACCTGTCAACCATACAGCATAAACACCATTAATTAATTGTCTCATCGTCAACACAATTATCAATCTTATTCTGTATCATCGGATTTTCAATAAGCATTCAGCCTTCGATGGAACATCAGCACACCAACGGTACGCCGCCGCTGCCGTAACATGTAATTAAAATAATAATAACAAGACACTAATCATTGCGAGCACAGTAGAACAACAAACACAACCAACTTTGATAGTCTGCGCAGTAACCACCAGTCTAGTGAATGAGACTCCGTGGGGTTGGTATGTCTCATACTCATTACTTACACTGAATAACACTCTGATGACTTCCTTGAATATCGCATACCATTTGGGTAAACAATTTACACTAACAAAAAGCAATTGTTTACAGATTTCCAATTAAAAACAAAATTTGTGCCACTAATATTCCCGTTAAGCGATTTCTTCAGTCTATTATGAGAATTCCTGCCTTGGAAAACATGTAATGAATAATTCGCGAAGAATTAATTAAAGCAGGCGTACAGACTTCATGCTAGTGTTACAATGGTTAACGTATTCTTTACGTTCTAGTTTCAATAATAACGTTGTGGTCACTATTGTTGGTGACATTGGAGTTTTCAGTCAGTAAGAACAACAATCATAATATCACATGCCATTAAATTGTTTTTGTGATAACATCATGCTAAAATGACAAGAAAAATTAAACGTATTTCTTGCCTGTACTTGAAATAGGCTTCTTTGTTTATTTCTCCATTGACCCCTGCTACCATGATCTGTTTCAACTATTTCAAATACTGTTACAGCGTGAATCACTGGCTGCCCATAACTGCATAGTTCTGCCATCTGTTGGTCATTTTGTTAAAAAGTATTGAGTGAGCGGGGTACAGTGAACGAAAGTGCTGCCTGCTGCCGGGCTTCAGTGCTTACTTCTGACCGCTGCACAGTACAGAGTGCGAATGAGTGAAGTAGTTCACATGAATAAACTGATTCTACCAATCGCTACGTCGGAATATGGTACTTTATAATTGTGAACGTTAATGGAACAGCTGCTCTGTTAAAATTGTTCTTCTAAAACTCTGGGAATTTGTAATGTGTGGAAAGTGGGGGGAACGCGCTACATGCTGCCAAATGTCAGCTGTTCGATAGAAGCTGTAATTTAGATGCGAGAAAGAAAAGTACTTTCATGAATTGTAGCCATCCTAATTTGAAATCTTTGTTTTCATAAAAAACTGTTGCTTATTAGTATTTTATCTGTTAATTTCAAAACTATATAAATTTTGTGAATTGAAAAAACAACAGGATGGCATAAAGAACGTATAAAATTATGCAACTGCTTCTTTCGGTAAGTTGCACAATATAATGTTAATTATGTAAAAGCCACAAAACGGAGATTAACATTTCACTTAGCATTAGAACAGTACTGAGCTCTATAATGGATCTGAAAACATCGCGACCAATTTAATTAATCTACCTGTGCACATTTAAAACTCTCATTTTATAATGTAACTAAATTCCTACCTAAATAGACCACTATTCTCAATTTCATTAACACAAGGTAAATTAGTCTCTATTCTCGAGATTACCATGTGCAATGTAACACGATTATTCGCATATAAAACGATGCAACCTAAATCATTTTATTAAAATTTCTGTGAAAATGGGAATAAATTGTTACTAGTTACTAGAAGAAAATAACCTACGATTTGCAGACTTATTAAGATTTTTATTTAGACAAAGAACTCACAATGTTTATAATGTCTCTACCGTTACAGAATAGATTAATATTACATTTACCTCTTGATATATGCTCATCTCCAAGATCCATTTAAAAGCATAAAAAACGGACAAGTACTTCTCTCAAAAATATTCTCATTAAATCAATGCCCCCACTACTTGGTAGCCCAAACTCCAGATTCAAACCACGTTACCACTGTGCCTCTTTGTACACAATTAATAATTGCGAACTGCTATTTCAGGAGATGGAACTTCTCTGAATAATGTTGTTTACTCTTGGGGCGCATAAATATGTAACAGACTCTTATGCAGATAAAAAGTAGGCACATATCATCGTAGTAAAGATACACAAGAAGCCAAGACCGAAAACAGTACCACAAGTTAAAATGTGAACCAGCTCTGTCGATGATGAGGCGGTTGAAACAATGTTTGATGAGGTAAAAAGAAGTTATTCAGACAGTTCAGACACAGAAAACTTGATTATAGCACGGAACTGGAAGTTCGTTGTAGGAAAAGAAACGGAAGAAAAAATAGGTGACTATGGATCGGGGTAAAATGAGTTAATTAGGTGGTTACCCGGTAGAATATTTTGCAGACGATAATGCAATAGCAGCAAGAACTTCGTTTAAGCACAATGAAACAAGGTTTTCTACGTGGAAGAGATCAGGAGACACCGGAAGGTACCATATCGACCTTACAATAGTAAGATGTAAATAGGCTCTGACCATTACTTATTGGTTATTGGTTATTAACTGCAAGGTAGAAATGTTTGTAGTTAGAACCTGGATAAAGTGAAAAACGCAGAGAGCTTCTGAGCAAGCATAAGGTGAAGACTGAACACTACGGTAGAAAGTAATACAGTAGAAGAAGACTGGGTAGCTCCGAAAAACAGAGACGTAGTGGCTAGAGGGGATCACATAGGTAGACAGACAAAACCTAATAGATACCCTTGGATGACACAGAACATAATGATCTTGGTAAAAGTACAAAAGTGCAGCATGTGAAGCAGGCAAAATGGAGTACAGACGGTCGAATAATGCGTGGTCAGAAGAGAAGATGGGCAAAGCAGTAGTGACTAGAGGGAAAAATCCGTAGAAGAATCTGTAACTAGGATAGATGATAGATACCGGCTATGGGAAAAAATTAGACGTTTGGAGACAAATGAGCAGTGGCATAAATATCATAACGTCAGTTGGAAAACCAGTCCTAAGCACGGAGGTAAAGGCTGAAAAGTGGAAGGAATATAAAGAAGATTCTACAAAGAAATGAACTTCAAGGGAATATTGTAGAAAGGCAATAGGAATCATATGAAGACGAAGAGAATTTGACAGAGCACTGAAAGATATGAGCCGAAACAAATCGCCAGGAGCAGATGACATTCCCTTTGAACTGCTGACATCGTTGGGAGAGCCGAAGATCAAGCAAATGTTTCAACTTGTAAGCAAAATGTATGAAACAGGCGAACACCCTCGGATTTCAAGAAGGATATAACAATTCAAAATCCAATGACAAAAAGTGCAGACAAATGTCAAAATTAGAAAACTATCTGTTCCATAAGTAAGTCATTATTGCAAAATACAAACATCAATTTTTTACTAAAGAAGAAAAATTTGGTAGAATCTGACCTCTGGGAAAATAACTTTGGATTTGATGGTAATGTAGGAACACATTAGGCAGTACTCACGTGACGACTTACCTTAGAAGATAACTTAAGGATAGACAAACCAACGTAGTTTGTGTGTGTGTGTGTGTGTGTGTGTGTGTGTGTAAATTTAGAGAAAGCTTCTAACAATGTTGACTGGAACAAGTTATTTCAAATTCTGAAGTTAATAAGGATGAAAGACAGGAAACGAAAAGTTATATACAACTTGTACAAACACCGAGCTGAAAATATAAGAAATAAAGAGCATGAAAGAGAAGGAGCGGATGAGAAGCGAGTACACAAGTTTGTATCCTTTTCACAATGTTGGATCAATCTGTATATTGAACAAGCTGTGAAGGAATGCAAGGAGAAATTTGGATAAGCAATTGAAGTTCAGCGTGAAGAAATAGAAACTTTCCGGTTTGCCGGTGATATTGAAATTTTGTCACAGACAGCTAAGGACCTGCAAGAGCTATTCAGCGGAATGGACAGTGTCTTGAAAGTATGTTATAAGAATTAACAATAACAAGAACAATTGGATAAATGTAATAATTGGATGAATGTACAATATTCAAGCGATGCTGGCGACTTTCAACCACCGTATCTTGCACCTCCTTATAGCTATTGGCATGGAACTGCTGTGGTGTACGGGAGACTTCGGAAAACAATTACACACAGACCTTTGTTTTTTTTTCTGTAGTTTTCGCTGCAGAGCGAAATATTAACACACACACACAGACACACGTAGAATTTTATATAGATCGATAACTTTCCATCCCAATATACTGAACCCTTTATCATTATCAACCTCAAGTAACAATGCAACCAATAAAACAATTTTCAAAGAGTAAATATAATTTTCATAGAGTAATTACTGTTCCGCATTTCGTGTTATATTCTTCAAATTACTAAATATCTATCAGATCGCTGTAAAACCATCCCTAAAACATTCCTCAGGTGTATATTAGTAACTGTACAAATATTTAAATCTCTCCGTTTGGTCTTTCGGACGTGATAAACATACATCGAACAGACATTCACATCAATACCTACAAATGTTAATGTCTGTTCGGTGTACGTTTATCACGTCTGAAGCACAAGACATAAAGTGCTAAAAATTTGCACAGTTACTAATGTCTACCTGGGGAAGGCTTCAGGCGTGGTTTTATGACGATCGGATAGCTATATAATGTGAATGTCTGCTCGGTGTACGCTTGTCACGTCCGAAAAGAAGACGAAGAGACTTAAATATTTCTACAGTTACTAATTTATACCTGAGGAAGGTTTTAGGCACTGTTTTATAGGGATCTGATAGATATTTAGTAATTTCAAGAATATAACGCGAAATGCGGAGCAATAATTACTCTTTGAAAATTATATTTTTGAAAATGGTTTTATTGGTTGCATTGTTGCTTGATGCTTGATAATGATAAAAGTGTGGAGTATATTGGGATGGAGAGTTATCGGTGTATATAAAATTCTAAGTGCGTGTGTGTTAATATTTCGCTCTGCAGCGAAAACTACAGAACGCAAACGAATGGTCTGTGTATAATTGTTGTCCTAAGTCTCCCGTTGCACACCATAGCCGTTCTATGCCGATAGCTAGAAGGGGGTGGAAGATATGGTTGTTGAAAGTCGACAGATTATTAATAAATTCGGACTGAAGGCCACCGATGACGTTTGCGACTCTATAGCAAGGAGGTTACATACAGCAAAACGTGATAGCACAGACTATATCTTTGGTCTATGCGTGCTACAATGTCTTCAGCTCTTTCTATGTAAGGATAAGCACACGAATAAGGAAATATAAGGATAATTAAATAAAGCAGTAAAAAGGAAATTTCTTTCAATACATCTCTTCAAAAAAATCTGTTTGACGTTTCGCGCATTACATCGCGTGATCGATCTGTGATATTATTACAAACATTATTGTTGAATTTCGTGATTGGATTCATCGAAACGAGTGCATTTTTACGTATCATTTGATCTACCAATATACGAGCGGAACCGTGGGTTTAAGCTAGTTTATAGATAGAGATGGTATCTCACCTGATCCCTGTTTGTTTTTAGATGTTTAGATGCAAATGTGGATGAGTGTGTACTTATGTTTGATCAGGTTCCGGCACCTACAGAAAAACTTTAAAATATCAAAGCAAGAGCGATATCGCTCTCGCCATAAATCAATGTGTTTTTGTAATTTCCGTATCTTTGCTGCAATGAAGTTCAGCTACTGCGCATCTTGCTGCATTCTGCTGCTCCTGGTCATAGCGCCCTTTGCCCCTCAGGACTTGGTTACACTCACGCTGTCCGTCTCCGTGACGGAACGTGGCGCCTCCGCCGTATCACCCCGCCGGGGCCCCTCCCCTCCCCTCTGTTTCTAATCCTCTCCCGCCGCCCCTTCGCCAGCCACCCACAAGAGCGATGCGCGCGGCGTCCCAAAACAACGTGATCTATGACCCAGCCGTAAATTTTCAGAAGTCGCTCGAAGGAGCTGGGAGGAACTTTGCGTCTGCTACTCACACTTGAGGAGTCTTGCAAAATGTACTACTTCCTGAGGCATTTCCAACATTGGGTATACAAACACACAATTTAAAATCTGGAGAAAATTGAATTTCACAAGAAACAAACGAGTAATTTTAATTATACGTGTAACACGTGCAACCTTCCTATCGGTTCTCACCAATAAGACTTGGGCAATACATAACTCAGGGTAGTAAAAGTTTATGGCTCGTTGTCTCTGTTCATAAGTGTGAGTTATGGATGTCAGCTACTATGCCCTAAACAGCTACCCAATCTGTATAAACTAGATCAATAATTAATCTGTAGTTTAGCCAGTCTACCAAACTGCATATGATGACGTGAAAATATATTTAAGAAACATAAATTAAACGTCTGAATGACAAACAAAATGGATTCTATAGAAGTGATTCACCCATGAAGTAATTCTTTATAAATGGAGACTATTACTCTTATTAGACATGAAACGCGGAGGTGGTCCTACATTATACATCGGTAAGTAACTAAATATTTCTCCAACTATTGTTCATGAGACGCACAATAAGTATCACACGCACTCCAGAGTAAAAGCTCCAAATTATCACTTGTAAGTTAGAGTAGTCCATCGAATATTGCAGTTCCAAGTTCATCCTGGCTAAAAGCATTCGTTATAAAACACAGTTTGTCTTCACACGAGTACACGATTGCTGAATTATCACAGTTCCACAGCTCTACTACCGTACAGAGTTTATCACTATTCAAGCAGGGACTAAGTTCTGCAGTCACAGTCCCGTAAATTTTCTAAGTCCACACATGTCTGTCTCTTCAAATCACAAGATCGTAGCACAGCTTCAGACCGATCAAAGTCACAACCTTTCACCACCACGTCCAAGTTACGAGCGTTCGAAAAGCGTGCTCTCCCTGCTCCCAAAACTGTAGCCTTCCGCGCATCCTAACACCTCATTTTTAAAATACAATTTCCTTTCCAAAATATTTTACATTTGAATATCACAGAATTAAATGCTTTGACCACCTCCCTACAAATGTTCTTTACATTTAACATACAAATATATATTTAACAAAACAAAAACGGTTGAGCCTGAAGCTCTTTGCTAATAGCGTGGCGTCTCACTGTTCAAATATACTGCCGCCGTCGAAATATAGTTACACAGTTAATAGTTAATGTATCATAGCTTTTTATTCAAATATATGTAGTTCTTGTCCACAAATACATATAATTGTTTTTATATAAATTATCTGCTGCATATCTACTATTTTTAATCGGTCATGAAATATTTAAGTGGCAGTCTACATTATAAAAATGAACGTTACTAAGAATAATATTAATTATAATAAAATACATATATAAATGTAATGCGCGTTGCTGGGTTCATGTTTTGTGTTTCTGTGGTGGAATCTATGTTCTGACACAAGAATATTACTACCTCAACGAAAAGCAGAACAAGAGAGTACAAGAACGTTTATTGAAAGACTACCGAACTAACGTGGTAGCGTGGTAGCGTAGTGCAATGCTGTCCATAAGCTTCTTAAACTGATACTGATAAACAATACATATCAATAATTGTATATATAAGTCTTATAATATTATCATTATAGTACTGAAATTTGTCGGCTTTTTATCTGTAAGGGATATTGAAATTGTAATTACGGCGTTTGATTCCCACAAGTCTCCTGAAAAAATGTTCAAATGTTTGTATAGCTTATGGGACTTAACTACGAAGTCGTCAGTCCCTAAACTTACAAACTACTTATGAACTAACTAATACTAAGGACGGCACAAATATCCATGCCCGAGGGTGGATTAGAATCCCCGACCGTGCAGACCGTGACTGGAGCGCCCAGTTTCCTCGGCCACCGCGGCCGGCCAAGTTTCCTGAATCCAACCTTATAATTATATTTGCCGTATGATCATTTCCTGATTTTATATGGATTTTTAGAATAATGTTTGTGACTATATTGTATTTCAGTTGCAATCTGTAATAGCCGCCCTCGCTCAGCCAAGCATTTCCGGTTTTCGAGCAATGAATTTTGTGCTACAAAAACCAATATTATTAATTAAATGGAGGAGAAATTTACAAAAATTTTGTCCTTCATAGCTGAAGGCTCGTTGATAGTTTTTGTACAGGGCAACTTAAAAATATTCACCCTCTATTGATTTTTTGATATTTCTAGATTTCCGGAATAATTTCGACACTGTACCTCACAAGCGGCTTCCAATAAAATTTTATACGAATGGAGTATCGTCTCATTTGCGCGATTGAATTCATTATTTCCTTTCGAAGACATCATTGCATCCGATGATTAAATGATTGTATATAGCATTAAACAGTTTGACTGTCTAGTGTGACCTATGCGAATACACAGCACCTTCGACCAAATTTACTGAAAAGTGCGAATCCTAGTGAAAGAATGAGTATTATAACTGTTAAAAAGCTGGGTTAGTTTTAAGAATTCTACGGCAGAACTTGTGTTGAAACGAACATCTTGTATTCTATTCATGAAACTTACAAATTCACATAAATATCCTTTCCATGTTGAGTAAAGAAACATTTAATTATTCTTTCACTGTTATAACAGTCGGGGCCCTGCAGTGAAAGAAAAGGACGGACAGATTATATACACATCTTCATAGCAACACATCCGTTATAACTTCCTTTGTGAACACACGGATTAAAAATAAAATAGGGCATTACGAGATACAGTACAGAACAATATCCCGTTTTGTGTAAGACTTTTGTGCAGGAGAAATATTTCATACGTAGCTTCAAAATTAAATTCTCACAGTCTTAAAGTCTTTCAATCCTTTCTAACAATAGAAATAACTTGTGCATTGTAGCGCTTATAAACAATAAGAGCATTTTCCCAGGACAAAGAATATATTTAATACCTCTGTTTTTAATTTTCCTGACTGATAAAGTTACTTTATTATGAGCTCGTAAATATATGTATGACGTTGAGCTAAACATATCCTTCTTCGTGCAAACCCCTGCTTTTGGAGTTGTCTCACGTTTTAACATAAGCTTATGAGTCAAAGTTTCAATAAATGCATATAAAACGTATGTAAATATTGTAGGTTGGAGCTCACAGCACACCTGTTCAAATACCAAAATCAAGAGTGTATGCAAGACAGACAAAACAAAACTACAGAAGCCGAAGCTAAAAGTTGCCTGTTTAACTAAATGTCTGGCTGCGTTTTTCTACTTGGGGCCAAGCAATGACTCGTCACATTCACACCGAAATAACATGTCTTAAATACGTTGGCCACGTTTAATTTATTCATACTTGTTAGTCAGTAAATATACTACGAAACTCAAAGGCGTTTCCGTTTCAAAAAAATGTTCAAATGTTTGTTAAGCTTATGGGACTTAACTACGGGTTCATCAGTCCCTAAACGTACAAATAGTTATCAACTACCTTATACTAAGGACGGCACAAATATCCATGCCCGAGTGGGGATTCGAACCCTCGACCCTAGTGGCCGTGCAGACCGTGACTGGAGCGCCTCAGTCCCCTCGGCCACCGCGGTCGTTGTTTCCGTTTCACCAAATTTATTTTTTTGCTCCCAAAGAAGTAAAACAGAGGGTAAAATTTGTCCAACGTTTGTCTCACATCACAGAAAGCAAAAATACAACAGTACAATCTCGGTTCAGTCGACCACACTTGCGGAAATTCAGACAAGAAATCGATATTCAACTCAGACTTTGTCAACATTTGGAAATATTGTTACCTCTTGATGATTGCTATAAAATCAATTCTCCGAATAATTAATTGATAGCAATCAGTCCTTTCTCAACGTATTAGTAAGGAGTAGAGATTTACTCAAGTCTACAATTACAAGATACTCTTAAGCAATTTTCACACCTTCAATCATAAAGGATACTAACACATGAGATTTATTAGCTTTACTGTATCTGCCAGTAGCACCTTTTAGTTTTACATCTAAAACTGGTACCTCTACAAAATCATATTTTTTTACAAATATTATCTCATATCTTTCTGATAGTCATAAATAAGACTTTTTCTATCTAACAAACAGTTAATGTTCCAATTTTCAAGTGACACGTGCATATATGGCCTACCGGAAAACACATTAGCATTACTGGCCTCTTTTCATACATTAATCATCAATAAAACTCTCAAAACGCATAGCATGCAACCCACTGCTCATACTGTTTCTAGCTTTCACATCACTGCTGAAACTTACATTAGGTAATATTTCAACAAGTTACAGCTACTGGATTTGGTTACATTCTGGTTTACTGATTGACTACATGTGGTTCTGAGCCTGCTCTTGTTTTTCAGATACCTACATCTACATGGGTTACTTTGCAAATCACATTTAAGAGTCGGATGCCTGTTTCTCACACACTCTCCACTAGTTCTTGCCTTATTTTCCCAAATCTGTCCCATGAACTTATCATAACTGATTACTTTTCTTTACTTGCCCATATGTTCAAACACATCATTTATCTTTTTGCAATCAACTGTAATATTTCTATCTCACAGCCATCATATTGAGATTTGAGAATTTATTCAGTACAGTAGGTTAGAACCAGTAACCGACAGATGATAGTGGCTGGTGAGAATAACGACAGGTGCTACCAGTAGGTCGGGTTCCCATGGGAAAGAGTATTGGCGAGTTTACCCGAATCGCCGATTGGCTGTAGTACTGGCGGTCATGCGCCAGAACGCGATCATATTTTTATTAATACTTGATAAACTAATTATTTATTCCACGTAAATTCAAGTTAGTAAACCTCTCAAAGCCAAGCTATGCCCTGACTAACTAACATATATTAACTATTGAAAAATTAATAAACTGAACGATTAATATAAGACGGTCGATTCACGTCAGCCATGTTTGGGCGCAAAATTGCTGAGTGGAGGCAGCCTTGCATCGAGCCGGCACACTTCAGTCCAGAACACGCACTCGGAGGAGTAACATGTAGCTCTCGCATATGTAGGCGGTCATAAGACGTAGAATTATCATATTAGAACAATGAAAAATAACAAAATATTGAACTTCCAGTTAAAACAATGTGTGGCAAATGGATATTTATATGCGGTTTCATAGTTTTCTGCATTCTTTAAGTAAATTATCTGGCATCCCATAAACTTGAATATTATTCCACAATGAATAAAATCCTGCCAATAGTTTAATAATTTCAGCGGCATTTCAAGACCTCCGATTAAGCCAGTTCTAGATCTCACCAATATATACCCAAGAAATTCTCAGAAAAAAAAGAAAAAAAAAATATCAGAGAGAGAGAGACATGTTCAAATGTTTGTGAAGCTTATGGAACGTGCATGATGTATATTTCAAAGATAGGTATGTAAAAACATGCGCGTTAGCCAGTAGTACGTTGCATCAATATTTCAAAGTATTCGGTCAAGAACTTTCAGAGATATAAGATTTTGAACGTAAGAGTAAACATGGTACGAAGATAGATTACGAAGACAAGATACAGGAAGGGTAGGCAATGACGAACAATGACATACTTTTTTAATTGTAACCAAGACTCCAAATACCAACTTTTGTAATTCAGGCTTCAAAACTGGCTTAATAGCAACATTTTTCAAAAATCTTTTCTGCGCATCTCTGTCCTCGTTAATGGCCGATTTTCAGAAAAGCTGAAAGACGCCTTCTTTTATTCTAACCAGGAATCCATATACCAATTTAAGTACATCTAGCATCAACATTGACTGGATAATTGCGTATTTTCAAAAACTTTTCATCCCCAATTTCATCCCCTTAGGGTGGGATTATCGGAAAATCGCTTCTTAAAGAACGCCAACAGTGTAAGATAAACACCCTCGGCTAATTTCAAGTTTTTATCATCAGTGGTTTTGACTGGGCGATGATAAGTCATTCATTTAATCAGTCTGTCACTCGGAACATTGCATATATATAAATGTTGTGTTGGTTTGTGTGTGTTTGAAAATGTCAATAAGTTCTTCGTCAATTCAGCTCCAAATTTGTCACAACTTTCCAATGTAACACAGGAAGATTTTTAGATACCTATTTATGTAATGTATTACACATAACGTATATAGATGACACTTTTGCGATTTGTGGCAACAACTTTGCGCGTAATCCAGTAGTACGTTGTATCAATATTTCAAAGAATTCAGTCAAGAACTTTCGGAGATATAAGATTTTGACGTAGGATTAAACATGGTTCGAAGTTAGATTTCTAAGACGAGATACAGGAATGATAGGCAATGGCGAAGAGATGGAGGGGAAATAAACACAAACTTTTGTAAATATAACCAAGACTCCAAAAACCAACTTTTGTAGTTCAGGCTTCAAATGTGGCTTAAGAACAGCATTTTTAATAGATCTTTTATAAGCCTATTTCTCCCCGCTAATGGGCGATTTTCAGAAATAGCTGAAAGACGCCTACTTTTAATTCTATCCAAGAACCCATATACCAATTTATGTAGATCTAGCATCAAATTGTCTGGATAATAGCGCATTTTGAAAAAAAAATGTTCATCCCCAATTTCTGCCCCTCAGGCATGGAATATCGAAAAATCGCTTCTTAATGGACGCCAACAGTGTAAGATGAACACCCTCTAATAATTTCAAGTTTTTATCATCAGTGGTTTTGGCTGGGCGATGATAAGTCATTCATTTAATCAGTCAGTCAGTCTCTCGGAATATTGCATTTTATTTATAGATATTACGCGTTGCAAGCTGTTGTGATCTCTCTCGAAGATGGTCTGTGCAGCGTCCTCTGTTATATACCGAGTATTACCAAATCGCTTACTCTCTCTAAGAGAATACCGCCATTACGGGTGCGGTTCGTCTAGGGAGACGCTTGTCCACTGTTGGTCAAGCTGATTTCTACGAGGTTACGAGAAAATCTCGAGCGTCCGATCTTTGACTGACGTAAGTGAAATGGTGCTCCTTCGTTAATCCATTTTATGTCTGCGGAAACTTCCCAGAGATAATTTAAATTGGTCCCAATACCCCGGTTCCGACCAAGGTTTTGGGAGGTTTTCCTTGGTCGTAAGGTGTATGCCGGAACTGGTAAGCCCCTCCCACTCATTCCCAATCGGGATCTCCCTTTGCCACACTATCAGCTTGGCTGAATAAAACCGCGATTCGTAATGGGCCGCATCTCAAACAACCCGGTCCACTCCTTGGAGTGGAAAATGAAAAGAATAAATAAGAAGTTGCCTACTACGTCGGACGACTCGGAGGATGACCTTGCCGCCCGACGAATCGATGCACGATGGACATATCGATTCCCTGAGTATCAAATAATACCCCCCATCGCGCAAAGAATCATTGGTGATACTGCTCACCGGTGTCGAATCCGTACCAGGTGGGCTTGATAGAGGAAGTAGGAAAGATACAACGAAGAGCAGCGCGCTTCGTTACAGGATCATTTAGTAATCGTGAAAGCGTTAAGGAGATGTTCGATGAACTCCAGTGGAAGACTCTTCAGGAGAGACGCTCTGTCGCTTAGTACGGGCTTTTGTCGAAGTTTCGAGAACATTACCGAGCAGTTTAGCAGTATATTGCTCCCTCCTACGTATATCTCGCGAAGAGATCATGAAGATAAAATCAGAGAGATTAGAGCCCACACAGAGGCATACCGAAAATCTTTCTTTCCGCGAACAATACGTGACTGGAATAGATGGGAGAACCGATAGTGGTACTCAAGGTACCCTCCGCCACACACCTATAGGGTGGCTTGCGGAATATGCATGTAGATGTATATTTGGATACGGAGATATAATTGCGTCACCTTTACAGTTTTGAGGTAACGCTTAAATTTTACCTAAAGCGGCGGCGTAGCTTGACAATGTTGGCAACGGAATGTTCTCTTAATGAGGATAATAAAGTTTTTCTCAGGACAACCTATCAACCAGAGATCAAGCACAGACTTAATTATCTGTTAAATTGTAAGCACAAAAGAAAAATCCCCTCAGGCTCTGTTACTGATTGCTCAGCTCAATTTCACTTATTGTGTCAGCAACGTAGAGTAGTAATGTTGGCAACGAACTGTTCAGTTTACAATGATAATTGATTTATTGACAGTGGTACAAGAACGTATTAACTACGATTCATTCAAAGTATTCAATCTGATAAGACTTTCCTTCAAATTACCATTGAGTTACAGAAAAAAACATTCCCGAGTAACGATCGGGAACCAAATGCTTTCTAATAATGTATCCAATTGAAGTAGCCGGGCCTCTAACGATATATATCGAATGTGTTCTTCTAAATCCCTGCCGACAAGAAATGGGCGTTTCCAATTGTAGAATTACTGGGAAATGAAGCTTATGGCAGCTGCGGCATTTGGTGGTAATGTAATATTTCATGCTAAATGCGGAAGATTATTAGCCTCATTGTATATAACTGAGATTTTAAAGAGCACCATTAGCCGCTGCTGCAAGTGATATTTTACCGAAATTATCATACAAATACATGAAAATGAAAAATGAAGTATCGATTTTCCATTATAGACAAGGAGGTCAATAAAACTTATACAATTCAAATGGCGCTTTGCCTTAGATGCGTGTAAAATGAAAATCATTTGTATACGTAGCAATTAAGAAAAGCGAAAGGAAGCAGATGTTCTCATATCTATTGCTCTGATCACGCTTTAAATTCTCCAGCTGCCAAATAAGTGAGTGTCGATAACTGAATTTCAACCTTGCGTACCGTACAGGTGCTATGGTAAAAATACGACACTAAATTAACAACATTTAGTGGGTACGAATTTTAAATAAATTCATGTTTAATGGTTAATTTTCAGTAGTATCGAACATGATATTAGCAGAGGAAACGAGTTCTGAACAAAACCATGTGTGGCCAGCTTCTATGCTCTAAGGCGATGAAGATTGACTGTCTGGTGTCTTTAGCTTTGACCAGGTTATAATATTTAGCTATTTCCTGTACCTTAAGAGTTATGTACATGAGACGTGACAAAACACAGATTGATTGATTGGATGTCATTCTGTAAGCATTCACCATTTTTAAAATGATTAACCGTTGGACTCTACTCATTTTGGTATGGTTGTATTGTCGCTCCAGTGCGTTAATCCACAACGGTGAGTCGTACGATAATATAGGCAGTATTGCTCCTTTATAAATTGTTTGCAGTGCTGTAGCCCGCAGATCCCAGTTGACTCTAGCTTATCTTGAAAGAGCATTAATTAAGACCGTGCATTTACCTGTAATATGTCGAAAGTGTTTTTTGAATGTAAACTTATTGTCGGTTATAACGCCCAGATATTTTAGATGATCTACTTGTTAAAGCACCTAGTTATTAAGGTAAATTCTGATTGTCGATTAGGGAAATTTCCTTTTACTTGCGATAGGCATAGCTTTTTATTTCTATTCGTCGAATTGGAGTTTATTATTACTGCCCTAAGTCGATATTAACTGCATGCCTGCGTTACAGATGTTCTCAGAGGTAAGAGGACTCTCCCCTTTGGTTAGTACAATCAGAACGTCAGCAAAAGCTATAATAAGAGAGTGTCCTGAGTAAGGCAATTTAAGCAAGGAACCATATAACATATTCCAGTGACCTAGACCACAACATGAACTGATCAGGTAGTACTGCCGTGAAGCTGGTTAGGTCGCAAATTCTTTATTATGGGTCACACTTTATGCATAGCGTGCCCTCAAAAATGGCGCGTTACGGCTTTACCGTCATCAGATTAGCATCTCTTTCGTGCCGCGTGCACACATGAACAGATGTAAGAAGTTGTTCGATACACATACAATAATAAAGAATTTGCGACCTAACCAGCTCCACAGCAGTACTATCTAATCATGGTCGCCTGCCTCCTCAACGACTTTATGTCGCATTTACGCAACATGAACCTTTTGGGCATCCTTTGGTAACATATCTTTCTGTGAGAAGTCGTTGATATTCAACGTTGTTAGTCTTGTTGCTTGGATTAAAGGTTTTGTAATCCCAGGTAATAATTAACTGTGATACCAGCCCTTCCATTTTCACAATTACCACCTAACATTTCTAGTCATGTGAGAGCAGGACGGGATTCACAGAGGATGGCCTGTGGATTCCCTTTTTGGGAATATGGGCAAGGATGTCATCAGTGGCGGTCTGGTGGGTGAAGGACGAGGCGTGGTCTTTATCTGTGAGGATGTGAAGAGGCAAAGTATCTATGGAGCAATGGTAGGTAACCCAGTACACAAGCAGTAATCATGTATGAGCTTGGAAGGGGGCGTCGAGATGGGAAGTGTGGTCATGGCGACCTGGGGTGTACGATGAGGTGTACAGGATCAAGGTCACTGCCAATGAGTTCAAGGATGTACACCAGCAAGCACTGGAGGAGGGTCAGAGAGGAGAGGACAACAATGGTGTGGTATTGCTTTCAGTGCACATTGATTGTGGGAGGGGAATAGCATATCCCTGAAGTGAAGCTATCAAGGTTAGCGGCTAACATATTGGTCATAGTCTGAGGTTAATGCGGGAGATGAAGCCATAAGTGAGGAGGACATGACAATGGACGTAAATGATGGTGATGGACAGAAAGAAAAGTTTGAGTATAAAGTTCGCAGTGGTATCATTTAGGAAGGGCTGTAACCGGACTGTGCTTTGGCAGAGGTGGTCGATTGCCACTCGATCTCGACCAAGGAGATCAAGCCATCGTTAAGTTGAAGGAGGTAGGGACTGGTACTGACCGAATAACAGGATTGAAGAAAGGTTTCATTAAGGAGAAAGGGTGAGCATGAAGAGGATTTGTTAGCAGGGAGTGATTGAATGTTGTGGTAAAGGATGGTAGAGGGTGGGTATGCTATGGAGGAGCTGTGGGGTGTGAGTGGTGGCTCATGGGGAAAAAGGTTACGGTAAGTTGCCGGGAGAAGGTTATATGGGAGGGTTATGAGAGGACACATAGGTCCTGCAACTTGGCAACTTTGGACGTCTCGACCACTAAGGTGGTGTAGTGCCAAAAGGACTATGTGTTCTCACATAACGTCAACACCATAAACTCGACTAAACCTATACTACGGCTGAGAATAATGCTCTACAAAAAATCTATTGTTCATGTTCGGAACTTATCCGGAGCGCAGCACAACCCTGTGTATTCGTAGCTCGCAAATGTGTGCTTCATTCGACCATTTGCTAACATATCGTACAACAACAATAATCTACTTACAAATCAGTTTGTCAGTAAAATGTCCTTGTCAATTTCTTCTAGTGGTGTATTTATTTAAATAAATTGTGAGAAATTAATCTTGTGACGGAAGATTTCGGCGTCCATATTTTGAATTTGTTTTTCAGAAGTGGAACGGTAGAAAAATAAACTTAGGTTGATTCTATGAATTCTTTATTACGAATTTCGGAAGTAACTGGAACAATCTCTTTCGTGATTGAGCTTTTAATGTAGCTGTAGATCTCGAACTATTGCTTCGTGTTTCGGCTGGGACAATATCTCAGTTCAGATAACCTTGGGATTGCTGCAGAGACGGGAGGCCTGTGGAATGCAGTATTAAGTCGGGTTACAGTGCATGAACTGAATACGCCAGTGCTCTAACCACAAAAGCGGAATGTCAGCCAGAGTTCTACAGACACATACTAGGGAACTTCCTCCCTTCAGCATCACTAATCTGGTCACTTAGAAGCGAGGTCTGAAATATGGTTAGAATTGTTACCCTTATGCTCTATTCATTCCTTTTCTTATTTCATTAATCACCCCACAAAATATTTTACAACAATGAAACAGTGTGATATTCATCATCCCGTACAAACTCGAGAAGAAGATACGAAACAGAGAAAGTATAATGAAATGACGTCCGGAAATGCAGTGTTCATCACATTTTGTTACAAAGACTGCCGTCTAATATGCTCTGTACCAGTTACAATAAGTGTTCGAAATGGTTTCCTTGTGCGTCTCGCATGCATATTCATGCGCTAACGCTGGTGACAACGCTGCATGAATACACTACTCCATTGTATATCCATTTCGAATGGGTTCTGCATAACCAGACAACACACGGGTTGAGTACTCAAGAATGGGCAGGCCATGCAACTGGACCTCTTCGTCCTACCCATAGTTCAGGAAAGACATGATTGAGATCCATCTGGATGTTAAATTTAACGAGGTGGCGCAGTGGTAATACTCTGAACTTTTGGAGAACGACGGTTCAAACCCGCCTCCGGTCATTCTGATTTAGGAATTCGCTAAATCCCTCCTGGTTATTCCAGGATCGTTCCTTTCAAGGGGCATAGTTGCTGTCCTTCGCCATCCTTAGCAAAGTTGATTCCCAACCTGTTCTTCGTCTTGTGGCATCTACCAAGTGTTGTGCCAATGAAACGTAGCCTTTACGTGCCTGCCCTACAATATTTTCTATGTGTTCTTTCAAATTTAAGTTGATCGTTGTTCCTAGGTATTTCTTTGAATTGACGGCCAGTAGATTTGACTGATTAATCATATAAATGAAGTTTAACCTAGGACTCTATCTGCGGTCACAGATGATCCCAAGAATCTTTACTATGTATAAAACAATATGCCCGTTTCTTGCAATAATCTAGAATTTTTTGACTTTTACCGCAAAGTATTTCAGTGCTATCATAGAAATTTTTAGAGAACTTGATGCAATATTTACATTAATAATCAACAAAATCAGTTGTTAAGGTGTTTTGCGAAGAAGGAAAGAATGCACTACCAGATTTGCATACAATGTCAAAAAGCTACTAGTTTCGTATGCTCCAAAAGGAAATAAGCCTGTATTACTCCTGTCAACAGAGCATCAACCGTTTGCAATGCCCGAAGAAGACAGCTTGAAACTAAAACTGGAAGTAGTGTTGTATTACAACCCAACAAAAACAGCTGTTGATATGTTGGATCAAATGAACTCTTACCATAATGTGAAAAAGGGCACAAAACTTTGGCCATTAACAGTATTTTATGATCTTGTCGATGTAACTGCGCTCATTGGCTTTTGTTTTGCTGGTGAGGAAACATAGACGTCTTTTTCTAATGAAGTTGGCTAAAGAAATGGCAATGCCCCAAGTGGAACGTCGTTCGCGTCGACCACAAGCAAGGGACATGGAAATTAGTATGAGTATTAAACAGTATGGATTTGATGATCTATTGGACAATGGACATTCAGACGAAATACCCGACAAGCAAATGAGAAAGCGAGGCAAATGGTCCATTTGCCTCCGATCAAAGGACACAAAATACCGTTCAACCCGCAAAAAGTGCAACAAATTTGTTTGCACGGAACATTCTAAAATATTTACTACATGTAAAATTTTTGCAAAGAGCTATGGATCAGATCCCAGTTAGAGTTTTTGAATTATGTTTCCTGTTGTTCATCACATTTTCTGTCTATTTGTGACTCATTTATGATATGTAATTACTCTGCCATATTTTATTTAATACTACTACGTACATTCCTCTTAAAAAGCGGTGAAATGGGTCTAAGTAGTAAATAAAACGTAAAGTAACAGTATTGAATCACATTAGTTTGTTTTATATATCACTATCAAACACTGGTATATTGAATAGGTTCATTTATGATTCCAGTTAGAGAATTAGGTAAATTTTAGAAGATGAAGCCCTAGAGTTCAAGGATTCCTTTTAATGATCATATGGATGATTTCATGTGAGATCATTTTCGATTGCTTTTAAATTACAGTTGAATTTACTAACCGATAAATGACAGCGAAATGTCTAAGAGTGTCTCATAAATCGTTTACGAAAATAAGGAACAGTAGGGGCCCCATAAAGCTTCCCTGGGGAGCGCCAGTGTAATCGGTCATGTGAGATAGAAAGTACAGAAAGTCGAGTCCATATGTAGTTGGATATCAGTGGAGAAGCTTCAAGACAAGGAAATCAGGCACAGATACATAAGAATGATCTCCGAAAATTGCCGCTTGGTTGAATGTAGTCATTTGGTCATTGGAAGAGGAGTGGACAACGACGTACTACTAAAAGTGGCTAGAGAATGGCTTGGAAAAGTATTGTGTAAAGGCAGGAACAAGACGTCCCCCTGGTGGCGTGACACTGTCAAGGCAGCCTGTAAAAAAGAAAATGCATGCGTTTGAAAATTGGCTCCATACTAGAATTCTGGCAGAGAAAGTTTTGTTGAAAAAAGAACCGAAGCCAAAAAGATAATTGCAGAATCCAAGCGTATTTCATGGGAAGAAATTATAAATTACTGGGGAAGACGCAGTGAAAGGATTTTGGAGCGTAATTAGGTCTTCTAATTGCGGAGGGGAGGAGAATGAATTAAGAATTCTTCTGGGCCGGTCAGGAAAGATGCTAGTGAATCCGATGAATGCTTCGGGCAGATAGGGGGAATATTTTGATCAATGTATATCAAACGTTCAACGACTTGTCAGATTGTGAGGTACAATGGAGTACGAATGATGGACACAGGAGAAAGTTGAGAGAATGGTCAGTAGACTGAAGAGTAATGAAGCGCCTGGGGTAGTGGAATTCTGTCGGAACTCAAATACAGTGGAATGTCAGGCCTTAAATTGTGAACGTAGATTTGGATTCCACAGGTGCGGTGTTGAATGCTATTGAGAATCTGATATGGACATTTCCCTGTCCTCGTCTGATTAATGTTATCTTAGTAACCAGACGTAATCAAAGTGCCCATGAACTGTCTGAGAACATAATACTGACTCGAAATCAGTGCTGTGGTACGTCGCGTGTCTGTAATTACATCTATATACGTACTCCGTAATTCACGGTAAGGTGCGTGGCAGAGAGTGCACTGTACCACTACTGGGCATTTCCTTTCCTATTACACTCCCAAATAGAAAGAGGAAAAAATGAATGCCTATATGCCTCCGTAAGAGCCGTCATTTTTCTTATCTTGCCTTTTTGATCATTACGCGAATTCTAAGTAGGCGACATGAAGATCGTTCTACACACAGCTTCAAATTCAGGCCTTCCGAATTTCCTCAACAGAACGTCTCGAAAAGAACGTCGTCTTTTCTCCACCGATCCCCATTTGAGTTCCCGGAGCATTTCCGTGACACTCGCGCATTGGTCGAAGCTACCAGTAACGAACCTAGCTGCTCGCCTCTGAACTGCTTCTATTTCCTTTAAACTGATCCACTGCGGGTCCCAAACACTTGAGAAATACTCAAGACGTGGTCGTAGAAGCGTTTTAGACGCTGTCTCCTTTACAGATGAAGTACATCTTCCCAAATTCTTCCAAGAAACCTAAGTCGGCTGTCCGCGTTACTCACAACTGTCCTTACATGTTCCATTTCATATTGCCGTGCAATGTTGCGCCTAGATATTTGAAGAATGCGACTGCATCAAGAAGCTCACTGCTAATGCTATAATTGAACATTTTGGCAATGTTTTTCCTACTCATGCGCAACACCTTACATTTTTGCTACATTGAGAGCTAGCTACCATTTTTCGCACCAAGAAGAAATTTTGTCTAACAAGGGGAGGCCGCCAATTGTGAAATTCAGATTCGATTCGTACTACGCATAATAAAAGCTCGTGGCCAGAGGTGTAATTTGGCAAAGCACCAAGATGGACGTCTCAGCCGTTGTCGAGAAAATAGACAATTTAAAAAAAAAAACCGTTGCGGGGAAATACTCTACGATTAATAATGTTCTACAGCGGCGTGGCGTTGGTAATCCGAAGGTCGCCGGATCGAATCTCGCGGCCTGGAACTTTATTATTATTATTATTGTAATTCAAATATATATCAAACGAATCATAGAAATATGGAAAGCAGAAAACAGCATGACATAAAGCACATCATATAAACGATGCGTTTTGACAAGAACAATTGCTTTTTTTTTAATTATCTGTTGGGAACCACACTTGATTGACATTCTGAAAAATTGTTCTATCGTTCGTCAGGTTTGACTTAAACTATACATATTCGTTTCGGAATATCGTTTATACTTCTTCCGTTAACTATACGTGGTAAACATTATGAAGACAATAACATTTGTGAAATACAACTTTGTTTGCGGAAAACATAATGATGTTCGAAGTCGGCAGTTGCATATAATAAGTTGCATATAATAAGTCGTTTGTCGTGGAAAAACTGGCGACTTGGTATATCAAATGTTATTAATTTTCTTTATATTGTGTGTGTGTGTGTGTGTGTGTGTGTGTGTGTGTGTACATTTGAATGACAAAAAACAAATAATAAAAAAAGTCGCATGCCGCGAGATTCGATGCGGCGACCTTCGGATTATGAACCTGAGCGCTTAGCGCTACGCCACGCCTCTGTACAAATTACTACTCGTAGAAATCGTAGAGAGTATTTCACCGCAACGCCTTTTTTTTAATTGTCAATTTTCTCGACAACGGCTGAGATGTGCGTCTTGGCGCTTTCCTAAATTCCACCTCTGGCCATGAGCTTTCATTACGCGCAGGATGAATCAAATCTGAATTTCACATTTGGCGGCCTCCCCTTGTAAGTTATCCTTTATGTTATTACAGTCAATTAAAGACAACCACCTCCCATACACCACAGCATCATCAGCAAACAGCAACAAATTACAACAACATTTTAAAAATGTTTGTATAGCAAATGGGACTTAACTACGAGGTTACCAGTCCCTAAACTTACAAACTACTTACGAACTATCTTATACTGAGGACGGCACAAATACCCATGTCCGAGGGGGGATTCGAACCCCCGACCGTAGTGGCCGTGCAGACCGTGACTTAAGCGCCTCAGTCCCCTCGGCCATCGCGGCCGGCATTACAAATTACTCGGTCCATCAGATCATTTATATAGATAGAAAACAATAGCGGTCCTATCACATTCCTCTGGGGCACGCCTGACGATACACTCATCTCTGATGAACACTCTCCGTCGAGAACAACACACTGTGGCCAGCCAGTCACAAATCTGTGAACCTATTCCATATGCTCGTATCTTCGTTAACAGTTTGCAGCGTGGCACCGCGTCAAACGCGAATGTACTGCTTAGTCTTGCATAATTGTGGAGTATTTTTTCTGATTTACGAGGCGCGTCCATAAAGTAAGTTCCGTTTCAATTTATCTCCGCTGCAGTGCTGCGATTGCAGTTCTGCATATGCGCTGTAGACGATGTGTATCAAGGAGAAGAACGTGCGCCATTTGGAGATCGCTGTCTGTTACGTACGCTTTGTTGTGCTTGTTTGAAATGTCGGCGTTGATTGAAAATCCCGCCGCCTGTGAAATCAGGTTGGTGATTCGGTTTCTGAATGCGAGGAAAGCGAAACGAAGTGAAATTTATCGGCAAATTTGCGATGATTACGGACCAAATTCGATGAGTGATTCGATGGTGCCGGCAGCGGTGGCCGAGGGGACTGAGGCGCTCCAGTCACGGTCTGCACGGCCACTACGGTCGGGGGTTCGAATCCCCCCTCGGGCATGGATATTTGTGCTGTCCTTAGTATAAGGTAGTAAATAAGTAGTTTGTAAGTTTAGGGACTGATGACCCCGTAGTTAAGTCCCAAAAGCTTAACAAACATTTGAACATTTGATTTTGATTCGATGGTGAGAAGATGGGACCGACAGTTCAATGGCGGGCGTAGTGATGTGCACGATAAAGAACGAAATGGGCGTCTACCTTTGGTTACAGAAGAACTGGTTCACGCGATTGATGACAAGATCCAGGAAAACCGTAAGTTTACAATTAGTGCTCTCGCTATGGGCGTCGACCTGACAGAAACTGTTTCCAACTGGTTGAAGACACAGGCGGCAGATTTCTATGACAAATGCATGCAAAATTTCGGCAGTTATGGGGAAAAGTAGTTTAAGACTGTTCAACTGTTTGTAGATCTATCGGACCAAACTGCGTGGTCATCAGTCCGTAGCTTACAAACTACTTAAACCTATGTAACTAACCTAAGGACAAACACACACACCCATGCCCCAGGGAGGACTCGAACCTCCACGGCGAGCAACCGCGCGCTCCGCAGCGAGATGCTTTAGACCGCTCGGCTACTCCACCGCGGCGTAGTTTAAGAGTTGTAGAATTTTGTGCAATTAAAATTTTCCAATATTTGTAAATCTTATGGGACTTAACTACGGGGTCATCAGTCCCTAAACTTACAAAATACTTATGAACTACTTACGAACTAGGACGGCACAAATATCCATGCCCGAGGGGGGGATTCGAAACCCCGACCGTAGTGGCCGTGCAGACCGTGACTGAAGCGCCTCAGTGTCCTCGGCCACCGCGGCCGGCCTGTGCAATAAAAATTTCTTCTGTATCAGTGTACAATTTCATTTTATTACCAAACGGATCTTACTTTCTGGACACGCCTCGTATATCTCGCTATCTTTTCGTGTTCTTGAAAGTGTAGCCTTTGATCTATGTGTAGTTATCGAGGTACGATTGTTCGTTCGATGTGTCATCTATTGTAACTGAGGGATTTCCTTGCAGAGAATCCGTCAGCAGTGTGTAAATTGTTTTGTTTTCGGTATCTCCTAGTTGTTGCGGTGGCTGCAGTGTGTAATTTTAACTGCCATCCCCTCCAGCTGCTCCCTTTCTTCTGAAATGAAATATTATTTCCAGTGCTAACTTAATTCCTGTCCTGATTTATATTATATATCTGGTGATCGATTAATGTGGTGTAAGTCGTGAGCTGGCTAGGGCTGTAGTGTACAAACCGAAGAAGTGAAAGCAGTAAAGCAGTTCGCTGCCCAGCCCTCACCCTCGCCTGCTCCGCTTGACTGATGCATCCGGGATGTCCGCGAAATCCCGCGAAATCCCGGCCGCGGCACACAATACCAGGGGGCGCGGCAATCTGTTATTTAACGGGTCGCTGTGCTAAGCTGCTTGCGTCGCGTAGGAGGAACAACAGCCGCTCGCCGCCCCCACAGTAGCTCCGGGCCGGGAAGAGGATTTCAAAAAACGAAAAAAAAAAAAAAAAAAAATGGTAGGGGGAGCGAAGCGGCTGCGGCGGCGGTGGCGGCCGGTCGGGTCTCGCCTGTAATTTCGGACGGCGTAATTCGGGGAGCGGCTGGTGGCGGCGCTGGCGGCGAGTTGGCGCGTTCTGTCATTAGCGGGGGCGGGACCGTGCCGGGCCGGGCCGGGCCGGTCCATCGCTGGCAGATTCTCGGCTTGCCTCGTTAGCGCGCCCTTGTTCCCCCTGAGCGATCGGTATCCGAGAGGCGCGCAGGAGGGGTTTACGGTTACCAGCCACCCTCCAGCCGGCTGCCGCGGGCTCTGGCCGTCAGATTGCTACAATGAACAGCGCAACGCAATGCCGGTATCTCCACGAATCGGCAAGGTATTCAGTTACACTGTGGCTGTCAGTGGTCTTGTACTGACGTGCTGCAGAACAATGTCGATATCGCGCATAACAATTTGCCATTCAGCTGCGAAAACTCGATGCAAATCGCACTGAAATTATGCCATTTATCTTGGAATTTATGCTGGTATGCTCGTAAAGCTCCCCAAGAAAAATCTATCGGTTTGTGATACAGGGTGTCCAGAAAAGGACTGTGTAAGATATATAGAAATAATTCACGCATCAACTTACGGGTTTCGGTGTACATAGGCCACAATATTTCGGGAAACAACCACGTTGCCATCGTTAGTTGCGCTGAAGAAATGACTTACCGTGTCGGCGCAGCGCTTTCGTCTCATGCTCGGTCGCTGTCGGAGATCCGCGCCAGTACCCCAGCCCTCACTCCTCCCGCCGACCGAGTGTTCTGTCCGGGGTGCCCAACCAGGAGTGCACGCTGGCGGCATTGCTTCTGTATCTCATGCTTCTTCTTGAGCAATCTAATAGCGGGTCGCAGCTTGCCAACGGCAAGGGATGTCAATTAGATTCCATATTTCTGGATTTACGGAAGGCTTTTGACACTTTATCTCAAAAGCGGCTTTTAATGAAATTGCGTTCTTACGGAATATCACTCCAATTGTGAGTTTGGATTCATGATTTCCTATCAGAAAGGACACAGTTCCTAGTAATTGGCGGTAAGTCATCGAGTAAAACTGATATCTGGCGTTTCCCAGGGAAGCGTTATAGGTCCCCTTTTTGATTTGATTTTTTCATGGAAGCCAAAACAGTCTTGGTCCAACCCTCCACTGCCCGCACCGAAACTAAGTTTATTATGCGGTACCGCTCCCTGTATATCTAGTAAAGCCAACCAGTACCCTTGAACAGTGCAAGGAGTCCCTTTACCAGTTCTTTACTAGAAACAATTTCTTCGGGTCTGGTTGTCCCAAATATTCTGTGACTTTTACTCTCCAATGCAATGCATTCGAAGATTAGATGTGATGCAGTTTCATCACCGTCATCACAGATCCTACATTTAGGGTCCTCTTCTGTTATTTCCATTGTATGTAGGTGTTTTTTGAAATTCCCATGGCCTGTCAGCAATCCAACCATGAGTCTAATGTCTCTCCTGTTCAGGCCCAGGATTGCAGAGCTTCTTTTAAAACATGGCTTTGGCATCATTACCTTGACATGTTTTTTTTTTTTTGGTAGACTTTGGTCCAATATTCTACGTGCTGTCTTCTGAGCCAGTTACGTAGCTCCAATTTGATCATTGCCTTGGTGATTGTCAGGACAGGTTCCGGTCCAATAAATGGAGTCTCTGCCCACATCCTGGCTAATCTGTCGGCATGTTCGTTACCACTGAGTCCCGAGTGGCCAGGGACCCACAATAGGTTTACTCTATTACTTTCCCCTAGCTCCACCAGAACCCTGTGACATTCTGCAACAATTTTAGACCTTGTCGCAGGAGCTGCCAGTGATCTCAGGGCTGCCTGGCTGTCTGAATAGATATAGATGCTACGATCTTTGTAGCACCTACGCAAATTCTCCTCCATACATGCCCTGATGGCAGTGATTTCGGTCTGGAATACTGAGGCCAGTTTCCCTAGAGAGATGACGCCATCCAGTCTTGGCTGCACCCCGTATACCACGGCCCCAAAGCCTTGGTCTGATTTTGACCCGTCTGTGAACCACACAATATCCCCCGTACGGTATCGATTTTCTCCCGCTGCTCCCTACTTCCAATTGTTATACAGAAAGGCTTGTTGAAGCAGTATGGGGTTATAATATAGTCGGCCGGCATTACCCCAACCTTTCCTATATTTACCTCACTATTTTAGTGTGTGATTCTGGATATCCCAAAGAGTTCCAGTTGTTGCCAGTTTTGAGTCTGTATGCACCAGCCGCTGCCTCCATCTTGACCCAAAGGTGTAATGGGGCATATCCAGCATGGTTTCCATCCCAGCATTTGGTGTGCTGCTAATTACGTCTGTTATGGCTAAGCAGGCTAATCTCTGCACCTTACCAAGCTCCTTAGTAGCAACCTGCTGTTCTACCTCCTCCCACCGCACGACCGCCCCGTAGGTGATCCTGGGTCTAATCACTGTGGCGTATATCCTATAGGTCCCCAACTCTTCCTTGTGTCTCTAAACGAATTAGGAGACAATCTGAATAGCGGATGATTCTGTCGTTTATCGTTTAGTGAAGTCAACAGAGGATCAAAAGCAACTGCAAAGCGATTTAGACAAAATTTCGATATCATACAAAAATTGGCAATTAACACTAAGTAATGAAAAATGTGAAGTAATACACATGACCACTAAATGAAATCTGCTGAACTTCAGTTGCACGATAAATAAGTCAAACCTGAAGGTCATGCATTTTACAAAACACCTAGGAGTTGCAATTACGAACAACTGAGCCTGGAGAGAAGATACAGAAAATATTGTGGGAAAGGCGATCCAAAGGTTACGTTTCAATGGCAGAAAGCTTCGAAGATGCAACGCCTCCACCAAAGAAACTGCCTACATCACACATGTGCGTCCTCTCCTGGAATACTGTTGCCGATTGTCGGATCCTCACCAGGTGGGACTAACGGAAGATATTGAGAGGGCTCAGAAAAGGGCAGTTCGTTTTGCTTTATCCCGTTACGGGGAGGGTGGGGGGAAGCGTCACGGAAATGTTGCACGAATTGAGGTGGAAATCATTAAAAGAAAGACGTTATTCTTTGAGGCGAGATCTATTTGCGAAACTTCAATCACCGACTTTTACTTAGGAATGTGACAATATTTTGGTAGCACCCACCTACATAGGGATACATGACCATCCCAGTAAAATAAGGGATATCAGATCGAAAACGGAACGGTTTAGGTGTTCATTCTTCCCGCGTGCTATTAGAGAATGGAACGGTAGCGAAAGATTGTGAAAGTGGTTAATGAACCCTCTGCCAGGCACTTAAATGTGATTTGCAGAGTATATATGGAGATGTAGATATTGAAAGTACGTCACCATAGTTGAAACTTCTTTAGTAAAATCGGTGGAACCTTACGTAATAAATCAGCAATCATTGCATCATTTAGATTGCCGTCGATAAAATAGGTGCCAATTATCCTTCCTCCATAATGCTGCACCATACATTAACCCGCTAAGGTCGCTGATGTTCCACTTCTAGCAGCCATCGTGGACTTTCTGTTGCCCAATAGTGCATATTATGCCGTTTTACGTTACCTCTGTTAATGACGCTTCGTCACTTAACAGAACACGTGAAAAAATCTGTTAACGTCCCGTAATTTATGTTTTGCCCACTGGCAAATCTGAACACGACGTTCAAAGTCTTCGCCATGCAATTCCAGGTGCATTCCGGGTGAAATCTGTGTAGATGTAGATCCCTTACTGACGAGCACTGAACCGTAGTACACAGGCATAACCTATCCACTATATGGCAGTAAAGCCGTGTGGAGCCGTTTATGTTCTACGGTAACTGCCAGTACATCTAACTGACACCTGCAGGAAGTCCGTGCTCGTGACTTGCCGATTCTGAAGAAGTATAATCTGACTTTATGTGTATATAAGAGATTAAATGAGCTGCAATTAGTATTTGTGTCGTGCACTAAAGGAATTGACACAAGTAAGGTGTAAGAGGCTGTACACTGAAATATCGTAATCATCAAGTGAAATATATGAAGAAAAAGAAGAAATTTCAAACAGTGTTATTCACAGCAGGGAGGTTGAGGAACAGGTGCAAATGTCCTCCGATGACGTCACGTATTCGAGCCAATTGTTAAGCCTTTTACTGATGATGTAGAAAGTGACTATGTTGCTTTCGAGTATATCAAAAGTTCGAAGGAAAACAGTAAGATTAGTAGTTGTAAACATGCATCAACTAAGATGGCTAAAGGACAGAAACTACCTATCTCGCTATAAATTACCAACAGAAAGGTATCAAACGTGTCTCGTAAGACTACGAGCAAGTCACGATTCTTTCTCAGAAGTCAATTCTTGCGATTCAGTCCCACATTGTGAATCTATTCCTTCCATTCGTTCACGATTCTTTACAGTCTGCATTGGCACGATTCATAGAGAATGACATACGTTCTACATCCTGCTTTAAATGTCTGTGTCGTGGATGTTGGAATTTAACCTCGTGAATCTCTTCCTATGATTCGTTCACGAATCTTTCTAGTTTGCGACGGCACAATTCTTACAGAATGACAAAAACGAGACAATATGGGTATCGTATTTTTTAATTTTTATGGTGCATAATATTCAGACTTAATATAATAATCAGCCAAAGTCATTCGATTCAACTCTAAGAAATTCACGAGAAAATAGTCTTTGAAGTTTTGCCGGAAGTTGTAAATACCTATATTGCTACCAAATACTGAATTTCAAGATTAAAACGCAAATGAACAGAAAGGAAAACCTTCCCAGGAAATGGGTAAAAAGGTGGGAGGGACACCATCATCATCATCACCATCCATCAGCTACAAAACTGCAGTGAACTTTCTATTGAAAGTAAGTTGAAATAAAAATGGTTTATTTGTTCATTCTATATTTTATGTTTCCATTGTATTTGTACTTTGTAAATTGAGTAAAGGAATACATATATTTTCAAAAAACATTGGTAGCCTAGTAGGTTGTAAACTAGGGACCGTAGGTTACGTAATTCGAATCCCACTGTCGCTCTATAAACTTTTTGTTCTGTTCGAATATTCTGCCATTTAAATATAAATTTCATGAAATATATGGTAAGTAACACATATATAATCGTTATAAAATACTTATTATGCAAAATCACTTAATTTCCGAAAACGCGTCTGTATAAATAAACATTGAAAATAAAAATCCCTCCCTAAATACTAAATTTCTTTTGTGATACAAGAAATTCGTGTTTTTATATTAAAATGTTTATTATTTGGTAATATCGGTTTCTTTCAGGAAAGATAAAGAAAAAAATTCGAGATGGCGTTCGCGAGAATTGCTTGTTTAAATAAATTACACGTAAACTACATCTGTAGCGCATAAGAAGTACGCAATTTTTCATCATACTTCGATTTCTTGACATTAATCGTGTCTATTAGCAGCTGTGTATTTTGCTGCGTTTCGTTTCTGTTATATATAATTTGTGAATAATAGTTACGAGGCGTGTTTTTTAAGTAAGTACCGTTTTGAAATTAAAGAAAGACGTGCTATAAATCTCAATAATTTTATATTTACATGAAAGCCTGTACCTTAATATAATTTTCTACGTAATTTCCGACAATATTGAGGCGCATGATATAACGTTGTACCAGTTTTTGATACCCTCCTCATAGAAGTCTGCCGCCTGACTTGTGAACCACCGCTTCACAACTGTTTTGACTTCGTTACCGTCTTGCTCGGTCACAATGCCATACAAAACACTACGAGAAACATTAGGAAAGTCATCCCGCAAGGAGGAAATCGTAGATCCCCTTAACTGCTTTCTGGCTTTGGTAATCATTTCGTACTATTTGTCAGTTGCCTTCTAATCACAAATCGTCAGACAATGCAGAGTTTGACAGTAGGAACAAACAGTACGATTGGTTGGAAAGTACGTCGTTCTGTTGACTGGAGAAATTGATTGAGAACGTGTAGAGGTTATGGTACTTAACTACGGGGTCATCAGTCGCTAAACTTACAAACTACTTATGAAATAGCTAATACTAAGGACGGCACAAATATACCTTTATAGACTTACAAGAAGCATTTGACATGGTTAATTGGAAATTGTTATTCCGAACAATGAAATAAATAAATCTTGATTAGAGGGACAGAAGATTAATCTGGTACTTGTATAAAAGACAGGAAACAGAAATAGAAGTGGTGTGAAAAAGAAAGCAAAAATGAGGGGAGTAAGGCAACTGTGCCAAGTATCACCATATTTGTTTAACTTATTTATTGGAAAAGCCATTGAAAAGTTGAAAAGAGCAACCAAAGGAATTAAAATTAACGGGGAACGAATACACTGTACCCATTTTGCGATGATATAATAGTACTTGCTGACTCAGCAAAGGAAATGGAGTTTATGTTGCTAAAAATTACCAAAATCCTAAGAGTATTTAGTCTAAAAATTAATAAGATGAAAACAAAAACTATGGTTGTTGGGAAGACAAAAGAAAAGGGTAAAGTTAATATTATACTAGAAGATGATGTTCTACAGCAGATTGAGAACTTCTATTATTTGGGGAGCACAATCACTGACGACAATAAATGTATCACAGATATAAAGAGAATAGCCTTGGCAAAGCAAGCCTTCGAAAATAAAAGGAATTTACTAATAGACAATCATATAAGCCTAGAATGGAGGAAAAAGTTTGCCAAAACTTTTCTTCGGAGTGTCTTAACATACGGATGTGAAGTTTGGACTCAGGGAAAGGCAGAGAAAAAGAGACTGGAAGCAATGGAAATGTGGATACGAAAACAAGCTGGATAGATAGGAAAAGTAATGAACAGGTCTTACGAGAAGTGAATGAGAACAGAACTCTGATAAATTATATAGGAAGAAGAAAATGAAAAGAATATATTTCAAGGAAAAGTTTTAGGGAAAAAACCAAGAGGCAGGCAAAAAACAACGTATTTTAATAACATCAAAGAAGATACGGTGATAAAATCGTATGAAGAATTGGAGAGGATGACGATGGAGAGAGGGACGTGGTTAAATCGACAAGGCATGGCCATTAGTTTATGATGACGTCAGTTAATTATCATTTGGTTTTTCAGAGTATACATGAACTGCTGTAAGCTTTTAATTAAGAAGGTCTACAATGAAATAATGGTAAGCAATGTAAAAGACTTATTAATTCAGAACGTCTGAAAACTACGTGAGTTAATCGACTATGGTGGAATAAAACTTTTAAAACCTGAATTTAAAGTGGTCCTGTGATATCACAGCTAAGGAAGAATATTTCCTGGATACTGTTAAATATGTAAAGTACTAGAACTAGCCTCTCTATGTACCCGGTAGCCTCTAAAATATTCGAAACAAAACTTATTGCCATATATCCACTTTTGTGCTACTTGATACTAATTTCCCAGCAAGGTGGTCTGTCGAGTGGATACATCTTTAATAGAATGGACCCTTGAGTTGGTATTAACGCATTCTTAAAGCTTTGGTCTGAATGTTATGATGAATGACATTACGCCATGCTTCTTGTTATAAGACAGAACTAATTGACTGTGTTACTTTCCATATACGCGAAAAGTGTCATGACTTTTTTGTTTTAATCACTCTATTAAGCTACTACATACAGCAAGAGGCTAATTGACCAGTTAAACATATTTTCTCTGGTCAGTGGGCATTTTTTGTGCTGTGGTAGTATCGTTTTCATTTTTGTAGGTGATAAGAATATAGTCTGCCAAGCGGACAGTGCTAATGTGAACGAATTCTCGGTTAACCGATTCCGTATAACAGCTGCTGCTCGCTGGAAGTCCATGTGATACAAGGATTGATATTCAAACCTATTTTGTCTTTGTATGTTCAATTTAATCAGTCTTCACGTAGCTTGCTCTTTCGACACCGCCTTTGGTAATTGTCTGTCGACGGAATATTGTTTATTCACGCTTTGTTGTTCATGGTTGTGATGTGCACCTATTGTATCCGGCTACGTCGTAAAAATATCGGTTATGGTAGACAAAGAAATCCAGTAAAGCATAAATATACAGTGGCTCGTCAGCTTGCGATCCCTCTTAGCCTGTATTAGGGGACAAAGCTCAACCAGTCGGGCACTTTGGGAGTTCGTACCTTGTTACCGAAGTCTCCGTAAGCGGACTCCCGGATATAAATGTGGCCTCGCTATGTGGACATATTCTTCTTTTACTTGTGTTTACGTATGTTTACTTCTCTTTGAGTATGTGGGTTGCAATTCGAGATTTCTAGCTTTATTTGAGATTTTATATTCGTGCCTTAAAATGTTTTAAACCAACGAATCAGCGTCGTCATGGTTGCCACATGGCACGTTGTTCGCTGTTGGTCCGTGCTTAGTATACGCCAGGTAACGGGACAAAACTTCAGTAATTTGGTGGTACACAGGTGTAGCAAAGCAAATTCAGGATAAAAAAAAATTAGTTAATAAAGAGACAGGGCAGAAAAATTTTTTGGCTCAAAATGAAGACAAATACATCAGATGTAATATTTAATTTTAGGAATGTCAAATGCTGAATTCAACGCTGAAGCATGGCAATAATCATTAAAAAAGAATTAGCTACAGTAAATTTTCCTGTGAGTGAGAGATAACAAAGACAACTATTAGCTTACAGAAAATACGAATAAAATAACTAACAGGTGCAGAGAAAACATGAATGTAAGAACTAACAGGCGTATTAATACAGCAGGTGGAATGGGCATGTCACGGTCTGCACGGCCACTACGGTCGGGGGTTCGAATCCCCTCTCGGGCATGGATATTTGTGCCGTCCTTAGTCTTAGCTAGTTCATAAGTAGTTTCTAAGCTTAGTGACTGATGACCCCGTAGTTAAGTCCCATAAGTTCTACAAACATTTGAACATTTGATTTTAATGGGCATGCACTTAGAAGTGGTGGAAGTATCACAATGGAGATGTGTAATTAGGAGGACTTGGGAAAAAAGTCAGTACAGACAATTCAAAAGAAATCAGTGAACAAAGATTATTGATCAATAAAAGTGGAGAAATATATGTTTCACTCATTTGTGTAAAAGTAATATGATTTGATGTCTACACTGGAAAGAAAAGTTTTGTGAAAGAAAATTAATGTAAGATTACATTATCTCCGGAAGTTACTGAAATGTCAGAATTATCCAACATGGAAGAGAACAGCATAAGATGTGGGAAACTGATTGCAGCCTTTGGACTAAGAGAAAGTTGATAATGGTCTAGTCGTAACATAGCTGATGAGTTAGCAGTTATCTGGAAAGACCTATATTTCACGAGCGTGAAAAAGCTTTATTATTCAAAAAAAATCATTGCCCAGAGACATATTTTGTCTCAATACGTATCACAGATACTAAAATGAAGGAGGGCATTGAATTAAAATTTGTGCCCTGGCCGTGATACGAATCTAAGACTTCCTGCATACCAGGCAGGTGCCATACCATTAAGCCACCATGACTTAGTGTATACAGCGAGTGCATGTCAAACGTATTAATGTTGGCGAGGTTCTTCAATAACGGAATAGCACCATATCAATGAACGTTAATAGGAATGATCCTGCCTATTAACGTTCATACCTACGTGAAATATTCCGACTTCTCGCAGGCATCTTTAGATGGCCGCTAGTAGGAATAATGTGGGATATGTCTGCGTTTACGCATGGTGTTTTTCTTAAATTTTTCGCCAAATATATGATTTTATATTCGCCTGTTTTGTCTTCCTTTCTATGTTTTGTTCTTCTATTAATGTATTATACACTGTAGGCTGAGGAGCGTCTCCAGCGCTGCCAGCCCGCCCCAGCAGGGGCATAAAATGGCAATAAAGGAAAAAAATCTATTTGAAGAACGTTTTGCATACAATCATGCAGAAGTTATCCCTTTGAAATCCACTTTCCCGTATGCAAGCACCATCTCCGTCCGAATTGATACAAGTCGCATCGCTATCAACAACGTTACTGCCCTGGCCAACATCACAAGATCCGCAGCACAACGGTCACAAGAGCTGTGTGGAGGAATGCTGTAGCGGCCTCGTATGAATGTTATTAGGATCAGGACGTCCATCCTCAATACACAGGTGTCTGAAGGGTTGTATACATTCAATATGCAGGCACCAAAACGGTTCGCATCACAGCAGTTCCTTCTCAAACTTGAATGCTCTTCCAGTGCCCTAGTCGAGTGTTCCCAAATATGAGTTCCTTCTTGAAAACCGATCTCCTTGCCGTCCCGCAAACATACTATGTGTTGTCGGTGTTTTTATAGGCGCCATGTATACAAGTAACGGTGCTACAAAAACGCTTCTCTTAGTGCTTCATGCAGAACACCAGCCGAACAGTGGGAATATTGGTCTCTCCACAATAATTACTTAACGTCTGCGGACATAATCGTAAAGACGTGACAATGACCTGATACGCTGAATCAGGGTACCCTATTTGCTTAAGTGGTCTCCACTGGAATATAGTATAATTAAAAACCTACTTCCACAGGCACCTCGACTACCTACATTGTATGGACTCCCAAAGGTTGATAAAATAAACACACCCCTTCGTCCAGTCGTGAATACAGTTAGTGTGCCGAATTACAAATTCACAAAATGGCCAACCTCCCTTACTTCACACGTCGGTCATTGTGTGCACCAAATCAATAATACGGCCATCAGCAGAATCAAATGCTTGCGACTTGGAAAAGAGGATATGAGGGTCAGCTTTGATGTGATGTCATTGTTCACAAACGTCTCTGTCAAGATCTGCATAGATGTGCTCACCCAGTTATTCGATGACACTGACGTCATCGTATTTCATGTATGGTGGAGAATATTTTAATCAAATGGACGGAGTCGCGATAGGAAACCCAGTTGTGGCAAACCTATTTATGGAGCACTTCGAAGACTTCGCCCTGGACACAGCACCTGTAAAGCCTAGCTATTTTTATCAGTACGTTGATGACACGTTCGTTGTCTGGCCTCATGGACGTGTGAAAGTCCGTGAATTCTTGGACCACATCAACAGCATCCATGACAAGTTCAACTTCACGATGGAGGTGGAGAAAGAGGGTGCCTTGTCGTTCCGTGACGTTCTGGTCAGCCTTAAGCAAATGGAGGTCTCAGCCATGGTGTTTACAGAAAACTCACCCACCCTGACCGGTACCTGCAAGTCACAAGCCAACATCATCCATCGAAGAAACGGTCTGTTTTAAGGACTTTGGTGCGCCGAGCGGAAGCAGGGTCCCACACTGAAAATCTTCAGATGGAACTGAGCCACATATGGAAAGTTTTTAGGGACAACGGCTACACCAACCGCCAGATTACGAAAGCTATCTTGCCGAACATACAAAAGCAGACGACCTAGAGGATGACTCACAGAAACTCGCCTTTTTGCCGTTTTGTGGCACGGTCACTGGAAAGATTAGTCGACTTTTTAAGAGACACAAGATCGACTCGTTCTTCAGGCCTCCATCAAAAATACGTCAGTTGATGGGACCTGTTAAGGATGACGAAGGCCTAAGAATAAGGGGAGTATTTAAAATACTTTGTGGTTGTGGACAATTTTACATTGGACAAACAGTGCGCACTATTTAACAGCGCTGTGCGGAACACGAACGTTGTTATCGTTTACGGTGTCCTAAAAAGTCAGCAATTGTGGAGCATGCACTTAAAAACAAACATTTATTGCGTTTGAGGAGACATCCATAATTACCAGAACGAACAGTTTCTTGGATAGGATAAAAAAAGAGGCGATTGAGATCAAAATAGCTGACAATACTCTTAACAGAGTCGGCGGCTTGCAGCTGAGCACGGCTTGGAACCCGGCGATCGGAAGGTTGAAGCGTGCGCGGCATGCACACGACCAAAACGTTGCCTTTTATGGTCATGTCGCGGAGCACCAGTGACGTCACAACCAGCAGTGCAGCTATTTAAGGACGACAGCAGCAATCATTCGACAGTCAACCACTTGACAATGGCCGAGGAGATCTCGACCGAAACGTCGGGGACAGTATACCACATGACGCGGCTGGAAGCCCGAGGAAATTTTAACGGGTAGTTTCTTGACAGAATTTCAGAGTCGCAGCGGCGCGCAACACAGAAAATGGTAAAGGCGCAGTGACGTAACCCTAACTTTTGTTGCTGCAAAGTCGCTTCCGTGAAACGGCACCGACACCAGCACATTACACTGCATTTTCGGTGACATCCTTTGTTTGGGTTATCAAAACTGTACCATTAACGGTCGAATCCTGCTCCTTCTTTCTCATCATTATTGCATTTTACTATTAAATTAATTGAATATTTCTCTTTGGTTTAAAAGCTCTTTAAGATAATAAACGACATATTTTACCTCGCAGTCTAAGAGTATTTTCATTTCACTGAGATAACGGCAAATACGACATTCCAGTATCCGTGAGGTTATTTGACAGTAATTACTTCTTATTCTACTTACAGGAATGGTCGTTTGGTTCATTGTGTGTACATTTAACAACCTCATACCTTTCTTGGAATGAGACGTACACAGCTTTCTGATGTCTGAGCCTGCGTGTGTTGGTAGATTTGTTCCACCTGCAGAGCCATGGTTGTTGGGTACAAAACGTCTCAGATCAATCTTTGTGAGCAATACAAGGTGGATGAAATAGTCTGTCCAGTTTTTCAAAAAGGCTGATGATACATTGAATGCAACGGCTTAGACTTTAAGTGGAACATTTAAATGTTTAGCAGAAAGACGTTCCACAACATTCACGTCAGAAATTTGATACGTGCATGATGGGTTTCTACCCGATTTTATTTTGCAAGGAAGAATAATTTCAAATGTGACTTCCCTAATAAGTGTACAAGGTATACGCAACCAACACCTTGCCCTAAATTGTTACATTTTCTCAAAGTCTCTGTTCTTTGGGATTTCAAATAATTAGGCTACCACTTGTAATCCGTGAGCTAGTAGCACAATACATGATGTGGTGTCACGCTGTGCTAGAACTAATGGTAGACACACTGAACGATTCATTTAGTAATTAAAAGAAAGCAGTTTTAAAGAAAGAAAAGACTCCAGAAAAAAATGTAATGATTAGAGTGTTTCTGTAAGTAACAGAATAAATATAAAAGAACCTTCCTTGTATGTGATCTTGTTGATTTATAAGTGGTTTATCCGTTCTCTGGAAGATTTCCACGCACTTTTTTACGCCTCGTAAATAAACGAGATCAATTGGCGTAAGTGAATGAGAAGTAGCACAGCAACATAAAACAGAGAGCGTAATTAGCTTTCTTTTCCACTCCTTTAAGATAAGAGTATCACGAAAACTTTCTTAATCACGGGATAAATGCGCGGACGACAAAGGGACGTCTGCAAGTTCTTTAGTTGTAATTAAGCTTCTAACGAAGAGAGAAGGCGGTCCCTTGGTGGAGAAAAGCAGAGAAGTGAGACAGATGGGGAAATTAGCCTGAAAGAAAAGGAGTCCAGCAAGAAAGAGAGAGCGAGAGAGAGAGAGAGAAGACATAACTGAAGAGAATGAAGAGGCTTCCGGCCCTCCACATCTGGCGCACCATATGACTGCAGCCGTCTATGTGGTCTACCGGAAGCAACAGAGCACGTGTCCAGCTGTGATGGAGTGGCTGGGAACACCAAAGAGGGCTTCTACGTGCCGGACGTCCGGCCTGGAGTCATCATCAGAAAGTGCGGAATGAGACGGCTGTGTCGACAGTCTTCTGGCAGCAGTGACAGTGTGTCTGCAGACGCCTTTCTATCTCTGACAAGTCGGCGTAGAACTCGGGGCGATCTCCATCTGTTACAGCGGTATTTCGCGCATTCGTCCTGTTCATAGATGTCCTCTTTGGAGATATTGCAGTATTACATTGAAATTTTTATTCAGTAAACAGTGTATCTACGACGCTTGTTGTTGACCACCGCTTTCTATGGCAGCTAATTACGCTCTTCATATATTTAGACTGTTAGGCAGCAGTCAGAGTAGATGGCAAATTAAGCTCATGGTTCAAGGTAATTTCAGGGGTAAGACAAGGCTGTAACCTGGATCATATGGATCATATGTTGAAAACAGTAGACTGGCAGGGTGGGATTAAAATAGGTGAAAACAAAATAAGCAGCCTCACATATTCGGATGACTTAGTTGTAATGGCCGATTCGATTGAAATGTTTCAAATTAATATTTCAGAGCGAGATCAGAGGTGCAAGGATTATGATTTGAAGATCAGCATCTCCAAAACGAAAGTAATGTCTGTGGGAAAGAGATTGAGTGCTAAATAGGAGGAACAAAGTTAGAACAGGTAGATAGTTTCAAGTACCTGGGATGTATTTTCTCACAGGATGGCAACATAGCGAAAGAACTGGAATCGAGGTGCAGCAAAGCTAATGCAGTGAGTGCTCAGCTACGATCAACTGCAAGTTCGAAGTCAGTACCAAGACTAAGTTAACAGTGCACCGCTCTATCTTTCGACCAACTTTGTTGTATGGGAGTGAAAGTTGGGTGGCTACAGGTTACCTTATTCATAAGGTAGAGGTTACATATATGAAAGTAGCAAGAATGATTGTAGGTACCAATAGATGGGAACAATGGCAGGAGAGTGTCCATAATGAGGAAATCAAAGAAAAACTGAGAATGAACACAGTAGATGAAGCAGTCAGAGCTAATGGACTGAGATGGTGGGGTCATGTTACACGCATGGGAGAAGCAAGATTACCTAAGAGACTCATGAGCACGGCAGCGGAGGGTAAGAGGAGTCGAGGTTGACCAAGAAGAAAGTACTTAGATTCGGTGCAGAACGATTTTGAAGTAAAAGGCATAACATCAGACGAGGCATCAATGTTAGCATTGAATAGGGGATCATGGAGGAATTTTATTAGAGGTACTATGCTCCAGACTGAACGCTCAAAGGCATAATCAGTCTCTAATGATGATGATGATGATATATTTTTGATGTTCATCTACTTTTTACGAGCTGCCCAGAACGCGGTTGTGCACTTCGTCTTTCATGTTTTCTCGCTCGATAAGGATAGTCGCCCGTCAGGGATTTCTTCACTACCAATTGTGTGTGTGAGATCGTTTTCGTTGTGAAATAAGATGAAAATATAATCTGTTCAGTTGACATTTTTTACTTATGTAAAATGACCCACCTTTTAATAATTCATGAAGTGTTTCTATTATTCCAGCCATAATCTTGATTATGTAACATGATGTTTGGAGCCATTGTTGGACTTGTATCTATTAATTACTAGAAACTTCTAGATATCGTTATATGTAACTTTCATGAATGTGACTTTATAGTAATGCCTGCAAGAAAATCGGAATTAAACGAAATCCGATCGATTTAAACAGTGTCGTCACTAAAGGTAACTAATTTTTATTTATTTTTTCTTTCATGGTCATTATAGTACAATCCGCTCTAAGCAAACCAAGCATCATTTTACACAATGCAGCAAGGGTTTTACAGCCTCATCTGCTAGATACAGTAGACTTAATGCAAGTATTATGGTAAAAAAGGTCATCGCAGAATCTGATAGTTACTTTGTGTAATATTGTGCTCAGGTGTTGCTTTTATTCCAAATTACTACCGCTGCTAAACTTTAAAGTCAGATTCCGCCTCCTTTTTTGAGTCTACTATTTATAAAGTTACTTAAATGTGTCAGATCCACCAAGTTACTTCCCTGTAATATTACAACGCTACTGAAACTTTAAAAGCGGCCCCGAACATTAACAACCACTCCAACACCTGATGGGATTAAAGAAAGCGCAATATTACTAATTATTTCCTATATATTTCAATTTAATTAGATTATAAACAATTCCATATAGGAAGAAAGGATAATTTTGAATAATTCCAGCAAAACAGCTTATTTATTACTAGCCTGACCACTTTGGGGATTTGCTAATTTCAGTAAATTACATATTAGAAAGACAACGTATTTTTAGCGGCCAGCCGCGGTGGCCGAGGGGACTAAGACGCTCCATTCACGGTCTGCACGGCCACTACGGTCGGGGGTTCGAATGCCCCCTCGGGCATGGATATTTGTGCCGTCCTAGTTCGTAACTAGTTCAGAAGTAGTTTGTAAGTTTAGGGACTGATGACCCCGTAGTTAAGTCCCATATACTATAAAAACATTTGAAAATTTTTTTTTTTATTTTTAGCGGTCGCTCCATGCATCATCACAAACTTATTTCTTGAATATTTGATAGTTCAAAACTACCAAACCGAAGTAAAAATTCCGTGTTGACGTAACAGATGACAAAGCTAAAACTGGAGAATAATATAGAAAGTGCATTGTACTCGCATTTTTCATGAACTATTCTATCTCTTACTATATTCCCTTCGTTTTGTGTCGAGTTGGATTTCTTTAGTCTTTTATTGGACTTCGATAAGACGTGAGTAGTGGGAGGGTCCGCATGTAATAATAATTTTAATAATTAATATCAAAAGCAAAATTACTTCTTGGTTAACTAGGACCTGTACTCCAGTACAGACACTCACTTATTTATATACACACACACACACACACACACATATATATATATATATATATATATATATATATATATATATATATATATATTACTAATTTATTACGTAATGACGACTCAGTAACACAGTTAATCTTCCGTTCATTAACAAGTTTATTACAAAGTTTTAAACAATATTTATACATCCGTCTTATCTCCAGACCATTTCAAGATTATCTCAAGACTGTCTAATTGTTGTCTTATTTGCAAAGTAACTCTATATTCATAAATGTATCGAGCCCAAAAGAACCCCTTGAACAAAGAAAAAACCAACACACACAACAGAATATATTTAAAATTAAAATAAAACATGAAACATCCCTTTTAACTGATTTTATCGTTTATTATTTACTTATTTGATGGGTTTTAATAATCTGTTCCCTTATAGTAGAGGCAATATCTTTTGATTTACTGAAAGTCACAATACAAATAAAGACGAAAAGGAAACTTTGTGTGAGTGAAAGACTACTTATGTAAGTAGGAAACTCTATTCGGCTTACACTATTATCAGGGATCCTTATTTGGCTTTAAGAGTGGATAGAGCCCACTACAGAGCTCTTACAAGTTATTTAATAAACGTGTTTCTGTTTAGTAATGTTGAATAGTAGTGAATTAGTGTACAAACAAATTTGTCTTCATTAACAGATCCTGAATGGCTGCCCGTCTACTATTGCTGTTGCGATCTTCAGTCCGGGGACTCTACTCTGAGCAAGCCAGCTCACCACCTCATAATGACGGACAACCACATGCATTTTAATCTGGGTACTAGTCTGTTGGTCTCCTAATGCTCCTTTTCCCTCCACTCACCTCTCCCAATGCTAAATAGAGAATTACATGATGTCTGTTCCCCACGTATCGATCAAGAAAAGCAAGAATATTCATTTCTCCGTAGTTATGGTCAGTACTTCCCAATTAGTTATGAAATCCAGCCACTTAATCTTCTGCATTCGTCTGTAACACCAAATTTATAAAGCATCTGTCCTCTTCTCATCTGAACTACGTGACTAATTCCCGGCAATACTCTACACGAATACCTTCAGTAAAGAGTTCCTAACACTAATATTAATATACGATGTTAACCATTTTTAATACCACTTTTCTTTCCTTTGCTATTCGCCATTTTCTATTATTACTATGACCATTGCACCTTATTTTACTGACCCAGTAAAAAACTAATCTGTGAATTATCTCCTTACCGAATTTAATGCCTTCGGCAATGCCTGAGTTCTTCGTCTATACTTCGGTACCCTGGTGCGACCATTGATAACGAACATCTTACTTGTTCCTTTCGTGAGATGCTCCTCCACTTCCTTCTATTTCTCTGACAGAATTACAATGTCACTGGCTACCCATAATATTTTAGCTAACAATATATGTCAGCGGACTCGGAAAAGCAATTATTTGCTTAACAACTCGGAAAATATTACTCCTACAGATCAGCCGCTGAGACCTCCACAGATCACAGAAACAAACGACCTCGCCGATTCGGCCAAGTCAGTACCACTCGAAACGGTGTATTGCTACACGAGAATTTATTGCAGGCTGCTCCGAGAGCAGAAGCGCACACGAGCGCTCACTCACACCATCTCGGAGCTGCGGTGGTGGGGGAAGGTGATGTCATGCACGCCAGTAATCGGGCGGGTATATGGAAACAGACGTGTTCGTTGAGTTCTGGTCAATGGGTAGTTGTGACAACAGCAAAAAAGGTCTAACCGCCCAAACCTAGTATTCACAATGTCTAATACATGAAAACTCTAATTGCACAAAAATATTCGATCTACAGCGTAATTACAGAAAAAAAACGACAGCCCCGTTTTCTGCTTGTGTGTCTCATCACAACACTTTTTATGAGGATGCAAATTTGGTCCGAATTTTTTGCACTGTTTTTCTATACTGAAAACCTTAGTATTAGTGCCATTTCTTGTAATAAATGCTGGATCGACTGTTATGTCACTTACTGTTGCTCCTGTTTACCGCGTTCTGAAACTTTGAAGACAGGTGACTTTTTGTTATGGTGGTGTGTTACTCATTTGCCTTAAGTAAGCTATTATGCCTAAACGCAAATGTACCAGTTGTCTGAACATAAAAATCATAGCCCACTTTTCTCGAAGATCGATATCGTAATTACGAAATGCACATTATAATTCGTATTGCCATATTTAGGATTAAGATGGAGGAAATTAGGATGCAGTCAAGGTTGATAATCATTCTTTCATTATCTGCCTCCTTTTGATATACTAGAAACAACTTCTAAAATCAGACTTCTTCATTAAAAATAACAGGGAAATTCGTTACACACATGGTAAGAAGTACTCTCTATGTTGGTTCTATGAAACAGGCATTTAAAAATGTAAAATAATGTCACCATGAACATAGTTAAATTCCAGTCATGAATGCACAACGTTGATATTCAGGTCCAAAGAGCTTTTCCGTTAATTATAATAACTATATATATATATATATATATATATATATATATATATATATATATATATATATATATAGGGTGTTTCACTAAGTGTGTTTGCCTCTGTAACTTATAAAATAATAGGTGACGGGAAATTTTAATGCGGTAGGTCAACACAAGAAATGTTACACATTCTGCGGATCTATGGACATAGTTTATTGTATCATTTTCCAAAGAGCTACAGCACAAAGATATAATTTTTTAAATGGAACAATAGCCTTTTCTATCGTGCATTGGATTCGTTGAAACCAGCTGCGTCCAAATCAATTTAAACTACATTCCTATCACTGTTAGTTTGGGAGCTACAACCCTTCAAAATTTTTGGGGCGGAGGCTACGACAGCGTAGCTAACTGGCTGGTGGTCATGAGACAGTGGGCCGTGCCCGAGGGGATAGCCACTCGGCCAGTTAGCTACGCTTTCGCAGCCTCCGCCCCCAGAATTTTGAAGGGTTGTAGCTCCCAAACTAACAGTGATAGGGATGTAGTTTAAATTGATTTGGATGCAGCTGGTTTAAACGAATCCAACACATGATATAAAAAACTAATGTTCCATTTAAAAAATTATATCTTTGTGCTGTAACTCTTCGGAAAATCATACAATAAACTATGTTCATAGCTCCGCAGAAAGTGTAACATTTCTTGTGTTGACCTACCGCATCAAAATTTCCTGTCACCTATTATTTTATAAGTTACAGACACACTTAGTGAAACACGCTATATATATATATATATATATATATATATATATATATGAGGATTTACCTAGCGTCACGTATCCCGCATTGCCATGGAAGAAAATGACAATTTCAATGATAACTATTTCAAAAACCAATCATGCCTATTGGAAATATAACTGGCAGTTTCTCGTGACGTCACAGCCCACTTCACGTGCACATAGGCTCGCTGCAGCCGTGTGCCCCACGCGACAACAGCTCAAGGCTGAGAAGCGGCGCCTCGCACACAATTGAGAGTTCCCTAGCTCACAGGCGAGTTCACAAGGTGTAACAGAACAGCCTGGTTTATTGGTAGCAAAGGTAACTCCTGAATGCCAAGCAAATTCTCAACATTGCTTCGGTGAACCTAATAAAGCATGCTGACCTCATTAACGTTCAACAAAAACTCACAGCGAAAGTTCAACTTTGAAGCAAACTATACGTTCAAGTCAAAACGCAATAAGGGAGGAACTATTCGATCCACCGGCGCTAAGAAACAACTCTTTGTGCTCTCCGCTGGTGCGAAGAAGTCAGTATATACACACAGCCGTTCTCCACCCGTGCACCCTGAAGAATTTCACGAAGGGTGTCCGCATTTCATTTAATATCCAGAAAAAGCCCAACACCGAATATTCTGCTTTTTTCACGTCTCAGAAGCTGTGTATTGCCCAAAAATGGAAAATAAATACAAAAAATCTACAATTTTGATTTGAGATTGGCTGCTATCTCTCCACAGATGCAATTGGTGGAACACATTCTGAGGAAGACGAATATGTAATTTACAATGTGAAGGAATTTCTCCAAGACCAGAAAGGGCAGTCAATGGTACTGACAGGGCATACCCAAACTTGTTTCACCGATGGTCAAAGAACGGGACGGCCATTTCGTGGAAAAATACATTGATCAAACCAATTAGCGGAATAATTTGAGATATCTAGGTGCTTAGGTATTGTCATCGGCAGAATGAGCTACAACGGTGTGACGTCTTTCTGTCGGTTCTACAGAGTCAATAACATTACGCCAACCGACATACCAGTGATGAGAGATCACTGAATTACACAAGCAGTTGTGTACAGTTAGTGTAATGAGCAGGTATGCCACGCCATAATAACGTGACGTATACGATTCTATGGCATGGAGTGCCATAGGAAGATTGTAAATGGGACAGACACGGAACGAAGAGGTTTCAAATGTTGGAGTGTCCAAAAGTGTAATTTCCAGCGCCAGGACGCGATTTGAGACAACAGAAACTGTTAAATGAAGGCAAGGCCAAACTTATCCACGGTAACAAAGCAAGAGATCACAACTGTCTCCGGTTAACAGCCCGTCGAGACAAGACCAAGACTGATTGCAACTCAGTTCAAACGCACCTTACAGTCAGCAACAGGATGCGCATTAACAACACATGCAGTTCTAAATCGCTTTTGGAAGTGTAGTCTCTACCCACGGAGGAGTAAGGTGAGTGTCCTGTTGTATGGATGGCACCGTTTCACGGGCACAACATGTACGAAGGAACGTTAAGACTGTAGTCATAACGAAACGCGGTGGATCCTGATCAAGTTTTTGTGTTCAGGCGGACAATTGTCGTTAGCTTATCTGGAGAGAACTCGGAACAATCCTGTTTATATGCAGAAAACAGGACCATATCACGGTGGTGGACTTGTGTGGGCAGGAGTCAGTATTGGCGGACGAATGGACCCCTATATCGTTCAGAATGGCGCTTTGTTTGCTGAGAGATTTAGAGACGGGACATTTGGACCTTTTGTTGCGCCCTGCGCTAGGGCCGTAGGGACAGAATTCCTAGTGATGGAGGATAACGCTTTTCCCTACAGAGCTATAATGGTGGCAACATCCTTAAAGCTGAGGGCACTGAACGAATGGAGTGGTCAGCATGTTCGCCGGACTTATCGGCGATTGAGCATGACTGCGATGCATTTGGCAGACGTAATGCAGCCAAACCAGCACCTCCGACAACAGTTGCAGAATGACACGGAAGAATAGCTAAATATCCCTCAAGAGCTAGTCATAACCTAATACTGCTCATGCTACGCAGATGTGCTACTTTTAAAAATCCCTCATAGTACTAAACCTGGAGTTGTAGACGTACTTAGAAGTCGGTAGAAAATGGTGTAGGGGGGGGGGGGGGAGTGCGAATTTACCAGCCCACACTTCTCATCCAGGGTCTGCAAAATAAGCTGCCCCACCTTCGAGTCAGACATGTGAGCCGACGTGGGGTAGGGGTAGGTATTTCTTCTGAATAAAATTCGGGTTGTCAAGTATGGGGCTTTATTGCTAGGCTCTCCATAATACAATGTTGAACAGTTTTTATTTTACTGCGGATACTGAGAATACAAGCTTCCTAGGGTTTTATTTACGGACTGAGAAGTTAGTACTGCTTCCTCCCACAAGTCCCCTAAAACCTCCACACCCTTCCGGATGCTGTTGCGTAGCAGTGTGCGTTTGTACCGCCCTACAGTACGCACGAGGTGCCGTAGTTGCTGTCCAAGTCTTTATAGAAAGCACAGAGGTCTGACTAACCTTTTGTCTTCTATAGTTGTGTCCCCAGCGCAGAAGACAGCACACAGGTCGTTGGTTCTTGTACATCATACAAGTGAGGGTAAAATAAGTTCTGTAGAATGGAAGCATAAGAAGAGACTCGCGAGATTTTTAATTATCAGGGATGCCATTTATTAAATAAATAATTAAATATGTTGTTAATACGACACGGCCGATGCTGCCCATAGCTCTTGTTGAGACCTCGACTATTATTACTATTACACAAATCTTTACTCATGACCAGTGCGGTCCGGCGCGTATAGTGGTCAGCTCGAGACTGAAACTGCGGCGCGTTGCGAGAGGGCACCTGACGCTCTATTTCGCGCCAAAACAGGGCCGCCGCGCGCCATCTGCAAACTCGCTCTTCTCTTGTTACAATAAGAGAAGGCAATTAAACTTTTTAAACTGTCAAAATCTAGCCTGTCCTTAAGATATATTTATCAATAATTCTCAGTTCTGAATAATAAATATTTAGTATATAATAAACAAAAACAATTTCAAAAGAAATCACGTGACGTGAAATGCAGCAGCCAATACGAGGAGAGTACCAGTAACATAGGCGGGTTTTCCCACGGGAACCAGCACCTACTGTGCCATATGCTACTGCTCCCCACCCCACATTTCAACATACGTTTCACTTCTGTCTTTCTTCCGCGTTTAAGGCACGTACGATGCTAGCAAAGAAACGGCCAGCGGAGATTTCCAAACTTGGAATGTTCTCAAAGACAACAGACAAGTTGGAAGTAAGAAACCCTCTAAAATTTGAAAAATAGTACCCATTATCTTTCAAGAACTTACATAAATCTTTAAAGCGTTACTTCTGAATCTTCCCATCTAAATCAAAAATGATTACACAAAAAGGTATAGAAACATCAACATTATAACCTTGTCTAAATTGAACTTGGGCAGCTATGAATTAGCTAACTTTACAATATATGAAACTACATATAAATGCTGATATACACCCTAAATATCCTTCTGAAAATACACACACAAAATCTCAAAGTTGCAAATTACTAAACACATTCTATGAAAATGTACAGAAAATAGACGATTGGACAATAGATAAGCAACACTGTTACTTTGAATAATTCCGAGAAGTACAGCAGGCATAAAGCCTCCCAATAGTTGTGATTTGAAATCGTTGCATTGCCGTGCATGTTTACAAAATTTATTGGCACCTCGCCATTTGAATGTGTGTGACATTTAGACTTTCGGCTCGTGGCCGCTTATGACACCAATTAAATTCTCGGCACATTGCCGTCCATCAGTACCACCACAACACATAGTACATTGCCTTACATAAAATTACTAACTTTCGGCGCATTGCCGTCCATCAAAACCACCACAACTCCGATTTCTGAGTTACAGAACAAATGAAACTATTTTTGGCACGAGGCCATTTATCACTTATATCGGCACAATGCCGTCCACCAAGCCTCTCAACACTTTCTCTTTTTATTAAATGAATTGCCTATTCACTTTCGGCTTAGCAATTTTGACACACGCATTGAGTGCAAATTCAAATGTTCAAATGTTTGTAAAGCTTATTGGACTCAACTACGGGGTCATCAGTCCCTAAACTTACAAACTACTTATGAACTACTTACGAACTAGGACGACACAAATATCCATGCCCGAGGGGGGATTCGAACCCTTGTCCGTAGTGGCCGTGCAGACCGTGACTGAAGCGCCCCAGTGCAAATTCAACACTAGGCACTCATGACTTTATACTTTTAATAATATTTCTCATAACCTACATTGCACTGCTGGCTTCACACGCTTGTACATGCAATGGATATACTTAAAGTGGTACATAAAATTTATACATACAAATACATTTATAAAATCAAATCAATACAGACATTTTGCATATTGAATAGAGGATCATACACCTATCGTTCAGTGTTTGGTAATTACCGATTAAGTTTAAGTTCTTTTGAGGTCATTGACGTTTCTCATATTTCTTCAGTTACCTATTATGTCATTTACTTAATTTAGTTATCTTTCGTGACACACTTTAAGATACATTAAGTCATATATATATATATATATACATATATATATATATATATATATATATATATATATATATATATCTGTTCCTAATTGGGTCACTGACCCTTCATTCATTGACAATACTCTATATTTTCAACATATGTTACGTCTATTCCCATATTACAATTGGCAACACATGCCACGTCTAATATTTAATACCATACTGTTGGCAAATTGATAACACGTTTATATTCACTGTTCAATAGGCTACATATAGCTTTTGATAATGCTTAATATTTAATGCAAAATGCAGATCACAGAAATCAACAGAAACTATTTGCTGCATAAAGGCAAAATATAATTTCGACTGACGGATGGTTGCTTTCATTGACAGCTGTTGATGAAATTCCATTACGTATGATATACATAGTCCTTAGTACATGTTGTTCATCGCTCTGATGTGTTACGATTCCTGAGGTTTATGATGAGGCGAAACAGGTCAAAAATATCATATAATTTATACATATACTTATTCATAGATGTGTATGTGTAAGAGCATAGGACAAATGTATTCCAAAATGGTGCCATTTCTGCTACTATTATTTCTAATTTAAAAAATGTAGAGTGATGCACACACTGCGTCCCCTACCTATTTTTTTATATTCCACAAATGACGACTTCACTGCCGCCTGAAACACCATATATAACATCATGAGTCGACTTCCAGGCCGGATCCACCAGTCACCTGTACTTGACCCTTTCTTACCACTTCATTTCTAATAACGAGCCTATTTCCAGGCCGAATTTATCAGTCACCTGTACTTGACCCTTCTTACTACCTTCTCAATACTTGCTTAAAACTACACATAGCAGACCATACACCTCGTTCCTCATATCATTCACAATAAAATCATGTTATACATTGCCTATGTCCAACAGTCATTTTCACTAAGTTCACTCACCTGTTGTTGCGCCGTCCTCTTCTCAGCGTCATATATTGCCTTATAAGAGTAAACAGTATTGGAATAAAATAATTTCAAGAATCCTTCAATGATGTAGTTGTTTTGTTCCGAGAAGATCTGTGACTGCCACTTAACTTTGTAAAGGTAACTCGTGCTTTGCAGATGTTTACCTTCTGAGTTACAGTATTTATCATATTCCATATTTGTTACATACTAACATTGAGCCAAATTCAGTATGTATTAAGTATGTAAATCTCGTATTTCTGCTTACTCATGTCAAATCCTGTTTTTATTTACTCGTCTAAATTAGTGTTTTTGTGCAATCTGGTATTTGGATAGAGAAGGAAGTAAAGGCGATAGAAAAGAGTTCAGATTGAATAGTAAGAGGAAGAACTAACAGCGTGAAAGGAAAGAAAGTAAGCTGCTAGTTAACTAGGGTACCTGGTAGGCGTCAGTTACCTGGCAAAGCAGAGCGCGCTATTGCCCCCTGAGGTACTTGTACCTATTTTGTGAGAAATTTCTTGATGTCCATTACGTTGTACAAACCTCTACTTTTTCCTGTCTTTGGGTGTGCAACTTCCACTGCACTAGGATGAGCTATCCTTATTATTTTGTGTGGTCCCTGATAAGTTCCATGAAATTTCTTAATTTCAGAGCTGATTTTTGATGACCTTAATCTAGACTTTACCAATACCAGTTCATTGACCTGATATGTAACATTCTTTGTCTGTGCATTATGTTTACGTTTACGTTTTTCAGCTTTCTCCTTGATTCTTTTAACAGCCAACTACCTTTTCTCATCAATAGACAAATCATCTCTAGGTGGAAAGTCGACTAATTGCTCTATCATACTAGGAACCCTCTCCCTAGTTAATAACTCCAGAGGCGGAATTTCTGTTGTGGAATGCGGTAACTCATTAATTACTCTTTAATATTCGTCAACATAATCTATGCAAGTCTCATGCTTTCTCGCACAATATGTACGAAATAAGCTGTTACGCTCTCTCATCACCCTTTCACTCATATTTGTTTGGGGATGATATTTAGATATAAAAATTGGCTTTATGTCAAGATCTTTTAACATCCTTTTCCAAGTCTCAGAAATAAATTGTGCCCCATTACCGCTAATGATCTTTTCTGGCTGTTACGAATTCTGTTTGCTACAGAATTATCTGTGGCTCTCCTCGGAGCATACAACTTCACATGTTTTGACAACATGTCAAGTACTACAAATAAATATTTGTATCCTCCTCGAGATGTTGGTAGAGGCCCATATAAATCTACACAAACTTTCTCTAGAATGCCTGATGGTATCATACTATGCATTTCTGCCTTGCTACTTACACTGGAGATCTTTCTTTTCTGGCATTTGCTAAATGTTTTCAAAATCTTTTGAACAGTTTTTTCCATATTGTTAAAATAACAACTTTCTTTAATTTTATCAGTACATTTCTTTGCCCCAAAATGTGCATATGTATAATGAACAAACAATACCAGAGTTTTAATACAGTGTTTTGGCCAATATATTTTCCAATGTTGTTTCTCAGGGTCAGCCCTTCTACACAGAATGCCCTTGTATATGGTGTAGTACTTCCTCACTTTGATACTCTTCTTACTCCATTCAGCTTTTATCATCTTGATAACCTCATCCTTGTTTTGTTCCCGCCTCAAATTTTGCACAATGCTTCTAATTTTATCTTCTTTATCAACTTTTGTCAAGTAGAACATGAAAACCTCTTTCTGTCCTGTATCATTGAACCCTGATTTATCCATGCCCTTGGGTAACCTTGACAACGTATCTGCCACAATATTGTCTTTCCCTGGCAAATATTCTATGGTAAAATCATACTCTTGTAAGGCAATTGCCCATCTTGTTAATCTGTTATGTGTGAGTCTGCAATCCATAAGAAATGACAAGGCCTTATGGTCAGTGAATACTTTTACTTTACGACCCATTACATAATACCTAAAGTTTTTGAAAGCCCACACAACACTAAAGGCTTCTTTTTCGGTGACTGAGTACTTCCTTTCCCATTTGTTAAGTACTCTGCTGGCAAAAGCAATACTTTTTCTTTCTATGGTTTCTCAATTTTCTATAAATTGACACAAATGTGCCCCCAATCCATATTCTGAGCTATTTGTGTATATGCAAAATGGAAAGTTCAAATTTGGGTGTGATAAGGGATTGCTATTACACAATACATCTTTAATGTCCTGAAATTCTTTCCTGCATTCATCCATCCAAATCCAGGTGGCATTCTTTTTAGTTAATTCTAACAGGTTCTTCGCATTAAGTGCTTGATTATAAGCAAATTTGCGATAGAAGCTCACTGTTACCATAAAACTTTTAATTTGATTCCTATTCTTAGGTTCTGGAAAATTTCTAATAGCTTCCAGCTTATCTGAATCAGGTTTTATGCCCTCAGCTGAAATGACATGCACCAAAAATTTAATCTCACCTTTCCCAAACTCAGACTTTTCCAAATTTGCACTAATGTTGTTCTTTTCATATTTATCAAGGACCTGCTCTAATATTTCGTTGTGTTCCTTCCAATCTTAAGCAGCAATTAAAATATCATCAATGTAAACAGTACTTCTGTTAAGCAGATCTTCCCCCAATACTTTATCAAACATGCATATGAAGGCAGATGTTGATATTTTCAGACCAAATGGTAATACTCTGAACCGATAACACCTTCCTCCATATATAGAGGCAGTGTATTTGCGACAGTTTTCCGTTAGAGGTTTGCCAGAAGCTAGAAGTCAAGTCTATGCTTATTATATCTTGACTCCATGAAACTTCTGAACACGTTCCTCAAGTATTTCGGGCCTATCCATTTGTGGTAATATAATTTTATTTAAAGCCCTTGCATCTAGAGTGATCCTAACTGAATTACCTTTCTTTGGGACTATGACAAGAGGATTGGAATATTCACTACCAGACCTTTCAATAATGTTCCATTCTATCATTTTCTTTATCTCCTGCTCCACTGCTTCTCGTTTGGCTAAAGGGATGGAATAAGGCTTAAATCTAAAAGGTTCATGGGGCTTGACTTTAAATTCATACATGTTGTCTCTCACGCAACCTGGTTTCTTTAAGAAAGCACTTTCATGACGTAAAAGAATGGCCTCTAATTCCCCAGCTTCCTGTTCGTTTAAGCCTTGAATGTTTACAATCTTTTCCTTAATTTTTATTTCTATACATACCTCAAACTGAGGTTTCACCTCTATAAAGAAACATTTTCTTTCCTCTGTTTCAATATTCCAAAACATTTGTTCCCTTGTTACCTGTACCCGAGGTTCATTACAAATATTAAGTGGGTTATGGTTTCCTTGAAAATGAAACATTTGCTCTTCCTCACCTTTTATCATCTCACGAAATCTGCATTGAAATCCAACATAACCCTATTATTTATAAGCCATTCTGCGCCCAAAATCAAATTGACACTCAGTCCTGTGACTACCATGGCATTTACAGTGAATTCACGGCCCTGTATTTTAAATTCGAGCATCACCTGTTTCTTAATTATTTTACTCCTTGCCCCACAAGCAGTAACCACCTTAACTCCTTGTACAGATAACTCTGGAACTTTTGTTTTACTTTTAATCTTTTCTTATAAGTCATTTGAAACCGCGCTAATCTCACTACCTGAGACTAAGATTGCAATGGCTTCTGTGTCCTTAATTTCTACTTCCAAAGCTGGTTGGTAAATCTCTTTAATATCTTGCCTATCTTCCTCTAATAGAGCATCTTTGATACCATCCCTTTCACCATACCCCAAAAATCTTAAAAGAGGTCCTGTACCTTCGGCTGTTCGCGATTGGACCAGGTCCGAACCGCCTATTAGTTTTCCGCATCTCTTGAGTATCGATTTATGTCATTAACTTGGTTCCTGTCTTGATTGCTATTATAGTATTCTCTATTATCCCTCTGGTGTCCACCTCTACCCCTGCCTCGTTAGAAATCACCTCTTCCTCTCCTACTTGGACTACAACTGTGATTTGACCTTCTGTTGTCACCCCAATTATTGTTTTCATTATTCTGATGAGCATCATCTCGACCAGAATCTCGGTTATTACGACGATTTGTACTCCACTTATGCTTTCTCCAATTCTCTCCTACCTGTTTATTGTCATCCAGTATATCTAAACGTTCCAAGACTGGTAACAACTGCTTAACATCAGTTTTACTAGCGTACATTAATTCCTTTTGTACATGTTTGGGAAACTTAAGTAATATACTTTCTATTAGGTCAGACGCTTTAATGGGATTCATTAGGTACTGATTCTTTTCCCAATAGAGCTGGAAAAATTCTTTATAACTACCACACTACCACTACCACTTCGAAGTCTCTGCGGGTTTTCTGCCGGATAATAAAATCAAATTGATTCAGCACCTAGGAATGATTAGTGCAAGGTGCGATATACCGTTGTGCCCTATTCCACTAGGGGCGGCGCCACCAGCCCTGTCTAGGAGGTAGCAACTGTGACGGCCGGCGCATGAGTCGTGCACGCGACCGACGCCTATATAGGACGCGGTACTTCCATCTTGCACCAGTATTCAGCGGGACTCAGGAGCAGCAGTTTCCTGAAGATGGCGGACAGCTGTACCGTCGAAATATTGAATCAATTTGATTTTATTATCCGGCAGAAAACCCGCAGAGACTTCAAAGATTTGTCACGCCAGGAAAGCCTACGCAGTTATACCACAACCACTGTTTGTGTAATTGGTACCTTGCAAAATTTCAGTGCGTATACTATTTTGTGTACTTTCAGACCAATACTGATTTAGAAATGCGGTAACAAATTCTTGATATGTTTTACAAATGTTTATAGCTCCTGTTCCCCATGAAATTGCATCACCTTCAAATGTACTCGCTACGAATTTCATCTTTTGTTGTTCTGTCATGTTATTAGGAATAACACCATCGAACTGCCTGATGAAAGCAACACGATGTACAGTACCTGTCTTTGAAAAATTGTGAAATTTGTATGAGTGAGGATCATTTGCAACGTCAACTGTGTTACCTTTCTTACGTTCTTGTTCCACCCACGCTTCAAGTTTTCCCTCAAGTTCATTTTCATTGGTGCCAATATTTTCCACTAAATTAAATGAATCGGGCAGCTCATTAAGTTTCTGCTCGATCTCTGTTAATTTACTGTGAAGTGCATTTGCATTACTTGTACATGATGTGCCTACCTGTGACACTTTACTGTCAACTAACGCTACTTTTCAGTTCATTTTTTCGATATCTGATTGCTGTGACAGATATCCCTCTTTACACATTTTACTAACGCTAGCCTGTTCTTTTCTCAAACACTCTATATTATTTATAACAGTATACAGCGTGTCACTATTAACCTGTAATCTTTCGTTAATTTTGCTTACCTCAGAGTCCACTCTGTGCACAACGTCATTTTTAAAATTATCACATTCCTTTACTTTCAAATCTAATTGTTTAAAACAATTTTCTGTTTTTTTTTCATTAACAATTGCCCTGTTTTCTAAGCCCTGGAATTTATTAATTACACTAGCCATTTGTGTACGTATTTCCTCTATCGCACGGTCTAATCTTTCATTGTTTTGGTCAAGTTTTTCTGCTAACTTAGTTATGCTTTGCTTTTGTTCTGTTTTAATTTCATTTGCCCACTTATTCATGCTTTGATTTAACTTAGCAAGCATGTTTTGATTTAATTTAGCTAACATATCGCTAAGCATTGATATACTATTGATAATACCAGTTTCCTTCTCTCCACTATTTTCTACTGGCAACGTATCAGCTGAAGCTGTGCTATGGCTTCTGTCACTTGATATGTCCTTCTGCTCCTCTGTTATGCAGGCGCCAGATATATTTTCTCTGACAGCTGCATCCAGATTTACCACGTAAGTATGGTTAGGAGCGACATAGTCACAAATTTGTGTAGCCCTCTGCACATCATTTAAAACATTTTCAACAGCACTTTGTTCTACATTATTTGTGCTATTGATCTGATTAAAATCCATATCCTGGACAATATTAGATTGCAATTCACTCATATTAGCTACAAAATATGGACTGATGTTGTCACCCTGCATCTGAGGTTGTTGACGTGAATGATCATTGCCTCTATTTTGAACACATTCTCTGTCTCTACTTTTGAGAGAATACCTGTTCTACTAATTAACTTTTTACGCTAGTGTTTAGCAAAATTTTACTAACAGATACACACAATTAATTATAATTTACAGGAGTTGGCACTTACTCCCGTTTTTCCTCGCGTCGCGATGTGCAGTTGTTACGACGTGAAGGCTGGTGGTTGTAGCTCCGCTAATAGATGGAGTCGTCCTATGCCGCTGCTGGCAATGTTTACGGCTGTTCCTTTCAGGCGCCGCACCCCTCGTCTGTCTGCTATGGCGCTGAGTGTGGCTGTTCCGTCGACGTGCCCGGTGAAGTGTTGCGACGCCGCCGTTCTGTAGCTCGTCGATTCTTGAAATTACGTCATCCAATGGACCGCGAACTCAACACGTGCACTTGCTTCACTCGCGTACATCAACTGGCTAACGCTTACTTTATTTGTGAAATTCTTGATGTCTAACAGTTCGCGAATCACTTCCACCGTTTATTTCCTCACAGTATCTGTTTATTTCGTCCCGAAATGTATGATCCCCGCAAGGGATGCCATGTTCAAGCTTCTTAGGGTTTTATTTGCGGAAGGAGAAGTTAGTACTGCTTGCTCCCACAAGTCCTCTAAAACGTCCACATCCTTGCGAATGCTGTTGCGTAGCAGTGTGCGATTGGACCGCACTACAGTACGCACGGGGTGCCGTAGTTGCTGTCCAAGTCTTTATGGAAAGCATGGAGTTCTGACTAACCTGTTGTCTTCTATAGTTGTGTCCCCAGCGCAGAAGACAGCACACAGGTCTTTGGTTCTTTTGAAATCACGTGACGTGAAATGCAGCAGCCAATACGAGGAGAGTACCAGTAACATAGGCGGGTTTTCCCACGGGAACCAGCACCTACTGTGCCATATGCTACTCCTCCCCACCCCACATTTCAACATACGTTGCACTTCTGTCTTTCTTCCGCGTTTAAGACACGTACGATGCTTGCAAAGAAACGGCTAGCGGCCAGAAATATGAAGTGGCCATCGGCCAGGAATATCACAAGAGCATATTCCTACGTGTCCGGTATGGATTAGATCCTAGCGCCGACTGACTACAGTGGGGCGCAACCGAGACCTCCTAGCAAATTTCGTGTGTCGTCGTACATGTTTGGAAGTGTTCGTTAAAGATCTAGTTATTCATTTATATTGTCATCTGAACAATATTTAACAAAGTAACATTATCAGACCGACTTTTGATGACCCCTAGGCTACTATTACAGCCTGTATGCCACCAAACATTGTTAAATAATGAATAATAATAAATTTCAAAAAATGATAACTTCGCGCCATATTTTTGGGACTTCCCCGGCTTATAGGCGCGGTGGACGCAATGGAATATCTCACGGCAGCAGCGATCCCACATCCTCCTCGGCTGACGCCATACGTTGCGTCTCGGCCGTGGGAAGCTATAACGACTGTTGGTGTCGGCAAGCTGCCTAGCCGTGCCTAAAGAAGTATTTGTCGCCGGCTCGCCCACAAAATCTGTAATAATTAATTAAATAAAAAATTTTACCTCCATATAGAACTCTCACATATCCCCTTCGGTATTTTCTTTTCAAAATTGGGGATTTTCGTACAGTAAAACGCGCAATTTTGAAAATGAACAAACAAAAAATAGTTTCAATACAGACATTAGCAACAGTCTGTACATTTGGTCATTTATGATGTGAAAGATGAAATTTGGAAAAAAATTACTGTGACAGTTGACTAAAGTTTCAAAATTGTAAATCGCAAAACATGGTATTATTCTTTTAGATCTTGCATCTAATTGGCTGCAAATAAATATGTTCTGTACCTAGACTTTGTTTTACATCAGCTGCTATTTGCCATGCTTTCTTATAGATTAAAAGCAGTCAACAATCCGAAGATTGGTTTGAACACCACAGTGCTTCCTGTACCTCATTGAATCCCAATACCAAAACAAAATATATTTGAACATGTCATAGTGACAAAAAGATTTCAATTAAACACATAATATAATAATAATTTTCAGTATAGTCTTCAACAATCAATAAATACCACCTGAAAGAACATCTAAATACTACAATATGAAATACCCCAATATGAAAACAAAACATACATTCAGTATAAAATTTACATAGACATTATGACACAGCATTAATGCTCAGATTGTACTAGCGGCAAGTTGGCCGACTTTTAAACTGGTATCAGAATGGTATGAACCTTACAGTAAACACATACACACGACAGTGATCTTTCACTTCAGGAGCACTAGGCCGTTCACTTTATTTACAGCACTCACAGGACACATGACTTTCCATGGTGACAGTAGCGTGTCGTTTTGTTGAGGGATCCTTGTCATTATTATCATTGACCTTCCACATTGACAATGGCTATGGCGTAGATTCCATCCATGTTCTTTAATATGTGTGTGCAGATCCATTGGTTTACATTTGTCCATTTCAAGTAGTGCAACACGAGGTACGTGGAACAAAACCCTATTTCAGAAAACTAACCATACTAGCTTACCAATAAGCACAAAAAAAAACAGTATGTGTAAGGGTATTTTGGTATAAAAGCAAGAAACATTATTTCCCTCACTGTATGTAATTACCTTACATATACTAATAATAATATTTTTTAATGTATTTACAAACATTTACTAATGTTTACAAACAATTGCCACGCCCCTCTATTACTTCACTAGGTCAGTGCCTCGGGAGGCTATCCTCCCCCTTCCATGGTTACCGGCTATATCAAGGCGTCAGCTGTCCTTTTAAATGGCCCTCTTAACAGCTTGGCGTCCCTGAGCTACGGCACTCTCAATAGGTCATTTACCTCCACTGGACCTAAACATTGGCGTGATTACATATGTTTCCAGGGTTTTGAATAAGCTAGATACTACTTTCATATTTCATACGAAAGTTTACATACATATAAATTGTTTAAAATATGTTTTATTTACACAGTTCCGTTACTAAGAAGATATCACTACAGTGGCAGCTATTCACGCACGCCAGTGCCAGAAAACCCCGCTAACCACTGATGTATCTTTTGACATCTACTACATTATGAACTCCCTTTGTGGCCTTCGTTTCAGGGTGTGCCATCTCTATAGCATGCGGATGTGGTACCCTAGTTACTACATACGGCCCTTCAAAAATCTCGTAAAATTTCTTTATTTGAGCATCGATTTTTGATGATTGCCTGTGATCTCTAATTAACAGTACATCGCCAACTGTGTATTCTTTAGGCACCGCTTTCTTGTCATGTAGAGCTTTGCGAGCGTCACCTTTTGCCGTTGCCCTTTCTAACGCGAGTTTTCGCTTTTCATCGATGCTTATGTCCGTCTTTTTCGGGAATTTTACCAATTGTTCAATTAAGGTTTTGGGTCTTTTACCTGTAAGTAACTCGTAAGGAGATATTTCTGTAGTAGCATGAGGGGGTTCGTTTAATATCTCCTCATATTCTTTGAGGTATAATCCCCAGCTAGTGTGTTGTTCACAACAGAAAGCTCTATACAAACACCCCCAACTCTCTCATTACTCTTTCAGCTGGGTTTGAGGCTGGATGGTACAACGGGAAAAATGTCTGCAGGGTGTATGTTAACCTGTCCTACATCATATCCTTTTCTCCTCCAAGTTGCCATGGATGACGCACAACAGTTTGCGTTTGTACCGCAATTACCGTGTACGCGAGGGTTGTAGTTACTCCCCACTGCACTGTGTGAAGAGTAGAGACTCTATAAGTTCACCAACCTGATGTCTCCTATAGATGTCCTCACGCAGATGATAGCACGCAGGTCGGAGTTCTTGGTTGAGGCTGAAATTATTATACTATTTATAGGAGCTGATCTAATTACGAAATAATACTTTCTTGTGGGATGCCATCTAGGTTATTAAAACACTGCAGAAAACCAAAAAACTGCATAATGATATCGACTTGACACAGATTGTTTTAAATCAAATTAAATATAAAGTCATTTTCCTTGATCTAAGATGTTTAAACAAGGATTTATGACCGTCTACATATGCATGTTACACCACCGAGTGCGCGTACTGAAGTCACATGATACTCTACTGAGCGCCTTTCTGAACTGACGAGTGGCGGCTCGATGCAAGGCTGCCTTCGTTCCGCAATTTCGCGCGTAAAAAAGGCCATCGTGCATCGCCTGTCTTATATTAACTGTTTTGTTTATGTTTTTTAGTAATTGTTAATGTATTTTCCAACTCAGGACGTAGCTTAGCTTTGAGGGTTGTGTCTAAATTGAGTTTGACTTTGAATATATTATTAGTTTATTAAATATTAATAAAAATATGAATGCGTTTTGGCGCGTGACCGCCAGTGCTACAGCCAATCAGCGTCTAGTGCTTGCCGCTCGGGGACTTCCCTAGATTTCGGGGAGGTTTGCTAGTGCTCTTTCCCATGAGAACCCGACCTTTTGTACCACCGGTCGTGGTTCTCAACAGATTTTACAATCTGTCGCCTACTGGTCCTAACCGGCTGCACTGAAGCTATACTTCGATCTTAATATGATGGCTTTAAGCCAGAAATATTACAATGGAATTTCGATATATGTATTCCCTTGATACCTAGTTTCTCTAGCATAACCCAAAATCAGTTCCGGTTTCCCTACTGTTTTAACATAATCCTGTCCCAATTTGTTTGCAATTGCTTTGCCCATGCATCTTCTCAATGGATACAGCCTCAGGAACGTAGAAAATACATCCATGATCACTAGTATGTAGTTAAACCCTCCTCTAGTAGTTGGTAATGGGCCGTAAACATCAGAAGCAGCTAGTTCACGTACCTTCTTTGGAATAATACAGTACATCTGCCCCTTACTGCTAACTATGGGTGTCTTGGTTTTTTGGCAGTTTTCACACTTCTCTAATACCTTTTTGGCCCTCCTCACCATATTATTAAAAATACATGTCTCGCCTTGTTTTTCCGCGCACTTCTTACATCCAAAATGACCATAACTATTATGAACATACCACAGGAAATCGTATATCGTGTGCTCGGGTAAACAGAGCTTCCAATTCTCCCACACTAAGTTCGTCCTACGATACAGTATACCTTTTTTCACTAAATAATCAATATACATATATAAAACTGGAACGTGGAACGTGTGTCCGTATATTTCACTTGGTAGCCAAAATTATTCACAGCAGACCAATGGCGGTTATGCATGAGAGTAGTCTTTAGGTTCGCGGTGTGCACTATGGTGTTTTGGTCGCGGTGTGTGGCGGTGTGTGAGTGTAGCGAACAAAATTCCATAAAATGTGGATCAATACGATGATCAACAGATGCTCAAAGATATAACACTGGGAAACACAGATATACATTAACTGAGCATTAACTACACTGGCAATACACTAATGATCTCAATATAAACACTGGAAAGACAACTGTAGTGCTTAGGATCAAAATACTGACAACTGGATTAGATAAATATACGTCGAGCGTCACGGTTTCATAATACATAGTACCATCTCCATATTGTCTTTGAGCTCACTACAATACTCAGGCAGTAGACATACATTACTGTATGTCTGTGATGGAAAGTGATAAAATTGCATTGCCAGTTCCAAAATTACCCCCATGTGAATTCATTGAATATATTTACATAAGAATTCTTTGCAAGGATAATGGAATTTATGTAATTTCCTTTCTGATTTCGGTGTTGGCCTACCTCATTACAATTTGAGTTCTTTATGTTTAGAAATTCGTAGAAAACGTCATAGTACAGGAAAGGACAAATTGAGTTGTTAGTTACATAGCACACCAAATAACTAACAGATGCCGATGCTTCGTTTTTTCATTCTCATAACTGTGGTGTAATACACTACAACAAGGGATACAATTTTACTTACGGCATCGGCGTAGTGTGTTGATATTGGCAACGGCCGTTCAATGCTTTTGAAAAATCAGTCACGCAGAATGAGGGGCATAATTCATTCTGTTAGTGATGAAATAAATAATTAGTTCTGTTCCGGCCAGTAAATTAATGATCCTCCTAAAGAATTTTCATTTGTCGGAGTAGCACAAAATATAGTTATATGTGTATGCGCCACACAACCAAACATCAAATATAGTTTATTTGAATGTAATTTAATGTAAAAATTTTGCATGTAAGATATGTGTACAAATAAAGAAAGTAATAATAAAAATAACTAAACGCAAAGTCTCTCACTGCAGTTTTTCCCCCTTCAATATTACATTTATAAAACTACTGATATAAAACTTTAACCCAGCGAAGCGGGTTATCATAAGCTAGTACTCTCTAATTTTAGCACTCTGATTCTATTTCTATAGTTAACAACTCGTCTTTATCCTGTTCCTGACTCAAATTTTTCATATACGTCTTTATTTTACTCTCATATTTTACTCCCTTCAAGTAAAATAGACGTATCTCTCTCTGATTTACCTCAGCCTGCTCCTCCTGATCCATTCCTATCGGCAATCGGGACAATGCGTCTGCCACTTAATTGTCTTTTACAGGGCTGTATTGTAGCTCATATCGGTATTTCTGTAGAAAAATTGACCATCTAGTGAGCCTACCGCTTGTCAATCTACAACTGTTAATAAAAGACAAAGCCTTATGATCAGTGTATACTATTACTTTTCTACCCAACAAGTAATAGCGAAACTTTTTAAACGCCCATACTATAGCCAAAGCCTCCTTTTCGGTAACTGTATAGTTATGGTCATATTTAGTTAGCATTCTACTGGTAAAACTGATGGTTCTCTGTTCTACTCCATTCTCGGTCTCCATCAGTTGAAATAACTATGCTCCTGTACCATATTTTAAGCTGTCTGCTGCCAGACAAAATTACTTATGTAGTTTGGGGTGGAATAGTGGGTCCCCTTTACACAAAGCCTCCTTAATATTCTCGAATTCCTTCTGGCACTGCTCTATCCATACCTAGGGCGCATACGTTTTAGTTAAAATTACACAAAGCTACAGCATTCAGTTCTTGATTGTTCAGAAATTTCCTAAAGAATCCGCAAAGGCCTAGGATTGCCTTAACTTGATCTCTGACGGCTTCTAACTTTACAGGGATGGGTTTAATACCTTTTGCCAATATAATCTGTCCTAAAAACTGAATTTCCCCCTTTCCGAATTCTGATTTTGTGAGGTTAACTGTAACGTTACCTTCTTTGAAAGCCTGTATTACTTCCTCCGAAATTCTGTTATGTTCTTGCCAACTACTGGCAGCAATTCTGATGTCGTCCACATACACAGTGATTCTAGACAACAATTCTCCCCCAAGTATTGAGTCCAACATCTGTATGAATGCAGCTACTGATATGTTCAAACCGAAAGGCAATACTCTAATATGACAACACCTTCCCTTTGTAACAACTCGTCCAGAGATTCGGGACTATCATTTTGCGGCCCTATTACCTTATTCAGTTCAAATGTTCAAATGTTTGTAAATCTTCTGGGACTTAACTACGGGGTCATCAGTCCCTAAACTTAAAACTACTTATGGACTACTTATGAACTATTACGGCACAAATATCCATGCCCGAGGGAGGATTAGAACCCCCGGCCGTAGTGGCCGTGCAGACGGTAACTGAAGCGCCTCAGTCCCCTCGGCCACCGCGGCCGGCCCTTATTCAGTATCATTGCGTCCAATATTATTCTGACCGACCCATATGTTTTGCAACGTAATCTAAAGGGTTTGAATATTGGCTTGTTGACCTCTCAATAATTTCTAATTAGAACATTCTCTGTATTTCCCTGTCTATTGCATCCCTTTTTTTGACAATGGTATTACATGTGGTATTAATTTGAAAGGTTGTTGGGGTTTAAATTCGTAGGATTCTCCTTTCATAAGCCCTGGTATGTCCGAAAATGCCATTTTGTATTTAATTAGCAAATTAGTCAGTTCTCTCTTATTGTCTGTGTCTATGGCAGTAACACTATTTACTTTAGCAGTATCTCGTCCTCTATAGTTTGGATTTCAGCCTTTCTTTGAGGCTGAACTTTACTATCTGCCCTGTAGCACTCCTCTACTTCCCATTAAAAACAATCATGCATTATTTGTCTTGTGGCTTTCCCTTAGCTCGGACTGTTTTACACAATTTAATTTCACTCCGTTTACCACTACAGTGACACTACCTTGTTGTAAATTGATTATCGCTCCATAATCTATCAATACGTCAGTGCCAATAATATGCCCCACATACAGGTCAGGCACTACCATTGCATTCACTTCTAACACTATAACCTGGAGCTTTACCTCTAACACTACTTGTTTCTTTACAGTCTTACTTTTTCCACCAACGGCTCCTACAACTTTCACCCCTTGTAGTGGTAACACTGGTACCTCCTCTTTACCTACTATTTGGTTATAAAGTCCTTCTGCTACTGCACACAACTCAATAACCGCGATTGCTTCAACACCGTTCACTTCTACATTTATCGTAGGCTGGTAATTGTCCCTGGCTTTTGTCTCGTCCTCCTCCAAGAGAGCTTCCCCCATATCTGCATAATCCTCTTTCACAACACGCTTAGTTCTAGAAGGGGTCCACTAATCAGGAATATACATTTTCAATAATTTACCAGTAACCATAAAATATTTTTCTACACATGTAGATCAGTTTAAGAGGAGCCAGAGGAGTTCGTAGCGGCCAACTCCTACTACTTCAATGAACGGGACCAAATGATATCAACTTGTGGAAAAGTAATAATTTATTGATATGTTCCACATCCACGAGGATCTGTGGAATGAACAACTATTCTAATATAATAATTTAATACAATCCCATGCCGGAAGCAGGACTCGAACCTTGTAGTTCCGAACACAACGCCTAGAAACGCTGGCTATTTCCACGCGGATTATTATTTCACTATCAAAATAAACGTTCAACCTACATAACAAAAGAATGATAAAACAAAGCGTTTATTAAACTTGTTTATAACAGGAACCACCAGCTCATAATGAAGCATTGGAGAATTGATTAATTACACCAAATTATATGTTGGTTGTAAAGTACATAGTTTAGAAGCTACCAGTATTTACTTGTTCATCTTCGCTACTGTGAAATTTACCTCCTGTGTCACTCAAGTGCTAATAGATATTCATTATTCAGTTTTTAAACACTTTTTGCAAGACTTTTTATTCTTTTTTTTTTGTGTGAGTTACTAGTTATCAAAGTCTATGAAAGCGAATGTGGGTGCATGTTTTTTGTTATTATTTTTTATATTCATAAATGTGTGTCCAAACGCAATTCTTTTCCGTATTATGCCACATTTTGACGCGGTAGAAACAGAAGATAATTACATGACCTGATAGGAAAGCAATAACTTCAATTTCTCAACTATATTAACGTAAGCTCATGAAGAAGCCTGTTGAATAATAAATTTAGCTGCAGTAAATAACAAGCGATGAAGTTCAAAGGTAGCGACGTTTCAAAAGCTATAGTGCATCTCATGTTCTATTGTGCGTTGTAAGATTAAATACAGCTGTGACGGATTAATGCAGTGGAACCTGGAAAATAAGGAAATTATTATGGAAGTAAGGAATCTCAAAGTTTCTGGGGAACTTTTCTGGGCACGTAGATTAAGCTTGTCCGATGCGTTAACAGCTTAATTACCTGGAAGTAATTTTAAGTAAGAGCTAAGGTAGCGACGTTTCAAAAGCTATAGTGCATCTGATGTTCTATTGTGCGTTGTAAGATTAAATAGAGCTGTGACGGATTAATGCAGTGGAACTCAGAAAATAAGGAAATTATTATGGAAGTAAGGAATCTCAAAGTTTCTGGGGAACTTTTCTGGACACGTAGATTAAGCTTGTCCGATGCGTTAACAGCTTAATTACCTGGAAGTAATTTTAAGTAAGAGCTCACTTAAAAGAGGCAAATCCGATAAACTTCTAATGGTAGCCCACAAATCCGATGCAGAACAATTACCGGAATTACATTCACCGCGTCATTGGCTACGCAATTCCCCCGCTGCTTTTAGTTTGGAAGTGCCACTTCACGGTTTCCATTTAAGTGCGAAACACACCAGTTGAGTTAGGGTAGCCACAGAAAAGAGGCGCGACTTTGGTTTTTAATGGTTAATTTCAGTCTAAGAGCAAATTCTATTAATGCTACTTTCAAATAATGTAAGAAAATTTAATGGGTCCATTGTATAATATCAACTGTAATTAAAGTAATATCAGACAACAACCAATTACTAAATGTCTAAGAATGCACGAACGTATTTCCTTTGTACTTACCGCTGTATTATACGTTCTAATATTTAAAAATTATAGTCATGAAATGAACATTGACAGGTATCAAGTCTCTTATTTTCCCGCAACATAAATACAGGAGTCAAACGAAAGAGGGACCGAGTTATAGTGTTATTAGACTTTTCTTGGCATGGTTTCGTTAATTTTTATAACTGATGGCTAATACACATTATCTAGCAATACGAAACAAACCTAACAATTTTCCACCAAAGCCTATTCCATCTTTGTCGGTTTCTTAAAAATTCTAATTCATCGATGGAGGAATAGAACTCCGCAGAATATTTGAAGGTTGTACATTATTCCTGACCTTTCTTATAACTGCAAAAGGAAGATTCTGAAAGTAACCAGCGGAACTGTCACCGAACCCTCTGCGCAGTGCGAGTATGTCTACAATGAATGGACGATAAAATAAATAAGTTACACAACACGTAAAACATTCCTCACAATAATCTTAGAACAGTTATCAAATAATTGTAAGGACTATTATTGTGTACTGGTAATTCAAGCAATATTATAAAACACTATCATTTTTCAAAGATACGACTGTGATTTGACTCAATGGTTTAAGACGACAAATGAATCATATAACAGATATAACATACTGAGCAACGGACACTGATCGAAACGATTAGGGGATCTGTTAAAAGATTTAGGTCCTGAAGTATTGTCATCGGAAGAATGAACTAAATGGTTCGACGTTTTCTTTCTTTTTATTGTTTTTTATTTTTTTAAAGGTTCTACGGAGTGGAGACAACAACATTACAGCGACCGATTAGTGGTAATAATAAAAAGTTGCTGCAGATGGATTGGTGTTAACTTGAATTTACTGTTCGGAACAAATTAACAAGTTGTTTTGTTCATATAGTGCAATGAGTAGAGAGTGCTATGTAACAACAAAGTGACCTACTCGAAACGATGGAACTTTGGCATGTAGAGCCATAGGAAGTTTGGAAGCGGGACAGACGCAGAGGGCGGTGTGTGCAGCTATTGGAATGTCCCAAATTGTAGTTTCCAGTACATGGAGACGATTTGAGACAACAGAAACCGTTGAATTAAGAAAAGGCCAAGTTCATCCGTGGGTAAAGACAGCAAGGGATAACAATTATCTCCGGTTAACAGCCCTTCGACTGAGAACGCTGAATTCAGTACACCAACACACCCGTCAGGCAACAGCAGGACGCGCAAACTCAAAACAGTTCGCAAGTAGCTTGAAAGTCCACCGTTAATTTTAAAATTAACTCTAGCTGAATGGAGCCAGTTAAAAGCTTACTTTAAACATAGAACTCTGCCCGTAAAACCAGCTAAAGGATTCGCGTGAACTACTGACTACTTCCTTCAACAGATTATTGTTCCCTGGCCAAGAATTTACAACTAACTTAAACTTTACTTTAGCAGCAGAATGACAAAGTGACGGTGGCCAGCATACGTCGTAGATCATGAGAATTAAACACAATCATTAATATACAAGCCACCGCGTTCTAAATAATTTCATGAAGGTGGCTGAGAGATCATTTATGGCGCAACGGAATTAAAAATATAATAATATGAATCTGAATTCGTTGTCAACACTGTTGAAAACTACATTAAATAAAAAGGGAGGGTATTCATAAATTAATATTTATAGGAAGGATAAAATTTCACTGACAATAAATTTTTATTCAGTTCAAACATGAGCAAATTTGGACACCAATTTTGTTAAACAATAAAAATGCATCTCATTGAACTACTAAATTAAATTAAAATAATCTGAACATTGTAGGGGTGGGATTTACAATCAACAAGCATTCAGCCACTCACACGCGCGAAGCAAAGCGAAACTCACCCAACTCAGCGTGCTGATATGATGCGGAAGCAGGCGCCGCTATCGTAGGCGAAATTCAGCAGACCAGGATGTGCACACAACACAAGAAAAAAATAAACTTCGTAGGTCACATTCGTCTGTCTTTCTTTACTTGAGAAGATATGCGATAATAGCGAGATTAATTTCCATTCAAATGAAGCATGCGGAATTATTGAGACACACTGCACGAGTCTGGTACATTACATATAAACACCCCACTGAAGACGAAGTGCTTAAAGATTGTGTTCATTTTAACAAAAACCAAGGAAAATACAGATTACGAAGCAAGAATATACAAAAGGAAGGCACTGGTGTGTGGGCAGTGGCAACCACTCAAGTGACTAGCTATAAACTCTTGAAGTCAGAGTTCGGAGCCACGTGGTTCCGACAACAAGTAAAGATACAAAGATTCAATTTCCGAAAAATAAAGAAAAATAGCTAGGGCATGCAAACCTTAAAAATGCATAGGATATAATGAGAAAGCTAAAGAAATACAGTTAGACGTGATTGGGAAACTTGCAAACTTACAAACTACTTATGAACTACTTACGAACTAGGACGGCACAAATATCCATGCCCGAGGGGGGATTCGAACCCCCGACAGTAGTGGCCGTGCAGACCGTGACTGAAGCGCCTCAGTCCCCTCGGCCACCGCGGCCGGCAGCTCCTTCTGTTTTATCACGTTACGGGGGGGGGGGGGAGCTTCACAGAAATGTTGCACGAATTGGGGTGGAGATCATTAAAAGAAAAACGTCTTTCATTGCGGCGTGATCTGTTTGTGAAGTTTCAATCCCCGACTTTTAGTTCTGAATGTGAAAATATTTTGCTAGCACCCACCTACATAGGGAGACATGACCATCCCAATAAAATAAGAGAAATCAGATCGAAAACGGAACGATTTAGTTGTTCTTTCTTCCCGCGCGCTATTAGAGAATGGAACGGTAGAGAAAAGTTATGAAAGTGGATAATGAACCCTCTGCCATGCACTTGAATGTGATTTGCAGAGTATCTATGTAGATGTAGATGAACTGCACTTCCGTCATTTTTAGCTGACGATGCCTCGATGGCTGACAGTGTTTAAGGTTCTATTCGTGCTGCTTGCTTTAACCGTTTTTAGTGGTGGGCTCATTTGCCTGATTTCTTGGGCGCTCTACCCCTACATAAATTTTTATCTGTCTCGTTATTAACTGGAGGTCTTAAGTGTGTGCAGAGTATCTCGCTTATTCTTTATTATCCTCGTGATCAGCCAGCCACATTCTTCTGCTATAACATTTTAGTTTCGTTGATCAACACCAACTTTTTCTTCCGTTTTAAGGTGTCATTTTACCATCGACTGACATTCTTTCACCAGCATATACAGGGTGCAGAGTGCTACAACATATATGGCTCAGTTTTATGGGTGTGAACTCTTAGCTGGAACAAGGGACTGATAACCCAACAGTTTAGTCCGTTTAAACACCCAACAACAACAACCCACCGTTTTAGAGGTAAGAATCTTTCTAATTGACAAAGCGGAGAAATACCTGATAGCGCTGTGAGATAGCCAGAGCAGCGTTAATCTCGTAGGAAGATGGATTGTACCCAACACGAAAATGGGTGTAGTTGTTAAACGTGGAAGAGAGTGGCGTGTGGATACTGAGGAAATTTGAAAAAAAAAAAAAAAAAAAAACGCAATACAGTAGTCCCCAACGTATTCTCTACCATCGCCGTGTGTGATCGTTACGGGGATGCATGAAAAGGGTCCATTCCAACAGTCAGCGAGTTGGTTTTGGTATCTGTTGCAAAACAAAATGAATGTAACTCAGTAAGTTCTAAAGTAAACAACCTGTGGCAACATTAAAGTTTCTCAGACCTTTCTTTCATCTTCTAGCTATACAAACCACTAACAGTTCTGCTGGAAGGTTTTGCGAATCATGAACAGTATATTTAAGAATATTTCCGCGTCTATTTGCTTTTAAGGTAGTTACCTTGCAAGGTAAAACATTATTGGAATGTTACCTACAGTTATTCCAGTTGATTTCTCCCTGCTGGATTACGGAATGCGGAATTGTGGAGTCTACATTCATAACTTGTGCAACAAAATAAACACTGTTGAAGTACGTTTACTCTACTAATTATTTGATAAAGTATTCTATATTCAAAAATTTCAGTTGTAATAGTTCGAAATACCACACTTTCAGGGTATTCTTAAATTTAGTTCTTGGGGCACCATACGTTTCTCAACTCAACAAAATTCCTCTCTAAAAATTTGTAAAATCAAATGTTTGTAAAGCTGTGGTCATCAGTCCCTAAACTTACAAACTACTTAATCTAAATTCTGCTGACGACAATAAAGACATCCATGCCCGATGGGTGAATTCACAACTGCGTGAATATGGCAAGAATTTTTTTTTTTCTATTTAAGCATTTCCGATGTCGGTAGATAAGTCTAAGAGCTACACTGGTCAAATTACATGTTTAAATTTTCGTAAAGTTTATGGAACTTAACTGCTTAACTACTTATGAACTAACTCATACTAAAGACAACACGAACATTCGCGCACGATGGGGGATTCGAACCCGCGACGGGGACCGTCTTGCACACCGTAACATAGCGCCTCAATGCGCTCTGCCACTCCGCCGCGGCTCTGACTAGGTACCTCGGTTCTAAAGTACTGTCAGCGGAAGAATGACTTAGAATGGTTCGACGTCCTTGCGTCGCTTCTACTGTTACGACCCATTGTAAGCAAAACAAACTAATAAACTGCAAAATAACAAACCGTATTATGCACTATTAAAAGCAAATTACGCTATAAACAAAGGAATACGCTGGTACAATCTTTGTCACAGCCTTCTAAATACGTCTGTCGTTCGTTTAGATTGTATGACCGAAATATTAACACAAAAAATACGAGGTACGTCCAGAAAGTTAGTTCCGTTTGGTTATATAAAACAAACGTGTACAGATACAGAAAAAATATTTATTGTACAAAAATCTACAACTGTTAAACTACTTTTCTACATAGCTGCCGAAATTTTGTAGGCACTTGTTACAGCGTGGCACAAGTTTCTGTATGCCTTCTTCATAGAAGGTTGCCGCCTGTGTATTCAGCCATGTGGTAGCATGTTCTTTCAGCTCGTCATCATCGTTGAAATGTTGACCACCAAGTACAGATTTTTAGGTGTAAAAAGAGGTGAAAGTGGCTAGGAGCGAGGCCCGGGCTGTAAGGATGATGATCAAACACGTCCCAGTGAAATTATCGTAAGAGCTGTTTGGTCACATTCGCCACATGAGGTCGGGCACTATCGTGGAAACAAACACCACATTTTGATGGAAATCCTCGTCTTACACCTAAAATTTGTCCTGTCAACATTTCAACGATGACGAGCTGAAAGAACATGCTACCACATGGCTGAATACACAGGCGGCAACCTTCCACAAAGAAGGCATACAGAATCTTGTGCCATGCTATGACAAGTACCTACAAAATTTCGCCAGCTATGTAGAAAAGTAGTTTAACAGTTGTAGATTTTTGTACAATAAATATTTTTTCTGTATCTGCACACGATTGTTTTATATAACGAAACGGAACTTACTTTCTGGATGTACCTCGTATTTTTGTGTTAATTTTTCGGTCATACTATCTTTCTGGACGTACCTTGCATATCTATTCTCAACAAGTGAGTGAAGCACAGCACAGATAAAGGGGACGTGCGATGCGCAGACGTTTGAAGAAATGACATTCTTCAAAATATTTCTTAGCATATTTCGATAACGATACTTTCAGATGTTATTCTTAAAATATCAATCTAATAAATTATGCAATAAAATAAAATTCTGATTTTTTCACCATTTTGCCCTACGTCTGCTCTCAAATCTTTCGCCTTTCGTTGTGGTGCGGGATACGAGAATATTTCATTCTGGTGAAATCATTAATTCTGTTTCAGGCTCAAGACCTTATCACAAATCCACTAAAGTGGTTTATTGGTCGGTTACTACCGCAACAAGCATTGACGTCACACCTAGCGCCCCCTCGAACCACAGCCAGTTGGCCTCAGTCTAGCGGCCCATACACAGGGTGATCCGTCTCTTTAGTTGTATTTTCACTTCCGCCCAGCACGAATATGCAACTTTTTGATCACCCGGATGGATCTGATGATCCTCACTACACCGACAACAATCTGCAAGTTTAAATAATTATGTATCTTTATTCTACGCGAAATCTGATTTTCCAAAAACATCCGTGATTTTCACTAATCATTACAATGTCGTCTATTGTAGGGCTACCCATCACGTCGCTTTTTGTCACAGGCCAAACAAATTTTACCAATTGCCGACTTTTCTATTCTTTTAACAAAAAATGACAAGAACCCCGTTATCCATTATAAATCACTTATTTGGAAAACTGTGTAAGTAATATAAAAAAATATTTATTGCTATCAATAGCCTACTGGCTTCTATATAAAAAAAATTTTTTTGCATGTAACTTTCTCATACATACTAGTTCGGATTTTTTGTTTTTAATATGTAATTTTCATTCTAAACATTCATTTATTAAAACAATTTTGTACAGTAAAAAGCGCCTGAAGATGCAACTGTAGGTTGCGAAACCGGTTGTGCGGGTCTTCACGACTCCAATAAAAAACAGCTCAAGTGGATCAAGTACTTTCATTCAGAGACTTACAATTTTAACACCTAATTTTTAACTGTGTGATAGTTGCTAAAATATCTATAAATATTTTAGCTGCGGTTGCCCGTCATACAAAGTTTTTTAAATGCATGTTGTTAGGGTAATATCGAAACGCAAGCCCCCGCTTTGCCGCGAAATTGGCAAGTGAGAGGAGAGCGCAGGCGCTGGGAAGTAGCCCCCTGGGCCGGTGTCGGGTATTGCTGCAGTGGCGGACATCCTCAGGGAGGCACGGTCAACAAGGGACGGGCAAACACAGCGTCTGTCCGCTCGCGGGCTTGTGGTGATTGCATGCTGCGAGCAATATCCCGCCGCACACCACTTGCTGCGACGTCGTTACTATATACGCAGCTTCGCGAGCCACATATAACGCTGTTATGTCTGCTGTGCAAACAGTCACAAACGCTGCTCCGTGAGCTGGAGTTCGTTAAATTAATAATGTCAGTATGCAACATTCCCATTCAGAAAGCCAAAGGAAGCAATAATATTAATACGTGACAGGATAACTGAAGTACAGATGTTTAATATCAGTGGCACGGGGAAACTTATATAATTCGAATGGGGCTTTTCTTGAGATGTGCACATTATGCGTGTACTTAGCCGTTGCCGGCCGCGGTGGCCGAGGGGACTAAGGCGCTTCAGTCACGGACTGCACGGCCTCTACGGTCGGGGGTTCGAGTCCCCCCTCGGGCATGGATATTTGTGCCGTCCTTAGTATAAGGTAGTTGATAAGTAGTTTGTAAGTTTAGGGACTGATGACCCCGTAGTTAGGTTCCATAAGCTTAACAAACATTTGAACATTTGAACTTAGCCGTTAATGGTGTTTAACGGAAGTGGATGTTTCCATTTCTAAAGTGAATATTACACGACAATACGCCGCGAAATGTGCAGGTGTAGCAAGACGTCCATCTAGTGGTAGAATAAGTGAAACTATGAGGTCCAACTTCTTGTCAGCAGTGGAAATTCTAATTTCGCGATAACTTAATGTCTTGGGATCGTTACTTAGCATGTTATTGATTGATTGGTTTGGGGTTCAAGGGACGAAACTACACAGGTCATCTGTTGCTAAGTGCACACGTTATCATGAAACAATAACATTGTGATCATTTGCTGGTGTTAACAGTGAACTCAAGTTCAAATGTTCAAATGTTTGTAAAGTCTGTGGGACTTAACTACGGGGCCATCAGTCCCTAAACATACAAACTGCTTATGAATTACTTACGGACTAGGACGAGGGGGTATTCGAACCCCCGACCGTAGTGGCCGTACAGACCGTGACTGAAGCGCCTTAGTCCTCTCGGCCACCGCGGCCAGCGTGAACTCAAGTAAGTTCCTAACTTCACGTAGAGTAGTTACGACTTCCTCATTCTGTAATTTTTTCCCCGTGTTCTTTCTTACTCCTTTTCTCATAGCGTTAAGATAAAAGCTATAAATTGGCAGGATGAAGGTAGAAATAAGGATCTGCAAACCGATTAATTACAATTACTTTAAGGAAACATTTGGGTTTAGTTAATTTTTAACCATAATTGGACGAATTTTGACCTCAATAATGTTAATAAATGAATACATTACTTGAGGTACACATTTATAATATTAACTGCACAAGGAGATCAAAAATTTCACTTTACTGCAAAGGTGCTCTGCTGTAGCTGCGCACAGATTAAAAACCCAGTGATTACATAGCTGTTGAGAGTGATAAAAGGAATTACATATTTCCATTTCTATAAGTCTGTTGTTACCTTTATCATCGCCACGCTTAACTTACTAACTTCATTGGTGTAACACTCACAGGTACCAAATCGAAAGCAAAGTTTCGGGCTGCAATATGTAACGCATTAATCGTAAAATATGGTGAAATTCATGGTGATGGCAAGTCTTTATTCACTTTTAACTACAACTAGAGAAAATAGCAGCAGAATGAAAACAAGAACTAAAAGATCGAATGCTTTCACCAATATGATAGGGGGTAATAATAAAGGTACTGAAATTCAATGAGAAGGATTTGGGGCTGTTTTTGCCATATGTTCTCAAATCTTAACAAATGCATAGATTCAAGCACTTAGAAAAAACAGCAAGTAGAGCAGGATTAAGAATCTCTGAAGAAAAAAAGAACGTAAAACATACAATATGCTCCAGAAACCCTAGTAACAGATAAGGAGGGTAAGCTGTGTTAAATATTTCGAAAAATTGAGAGAAGAAAATATTTTAAAATGGAGAGATCGTATAACATGTCCAGGGCTTTTACAACACGATGTTTCTGCTCTGGAATATAAATGAATTTGTAGCGTTGAATTACAAATTACACACATTTAAAGCCTTACCAAGAAGAATCATTTGAAATATATTCGGTGTACCGGGAAATACACAGGCAAAGACATTAAAAAGTAAACACCATTGCTAGTTTCCAACACTTATAAAGAATTAAATGCAACCGATTAATGATAAAATTTATAAAGACCTCTGTGAGAAGCAGCCAGCAATAATTGGATTCTATTTGTTATGAAATATTTCGGGCGAAGTAACAAAAGGGAAAAGATGCAAAATAAAATTAATTTTTTAAGAAGAATGCATTAAAAATGGAACTGTTGCAAGGCACGAGGGAAAAGAAGACATGGAAACATTGGTATCTGAAGAGAAAAAAGTTACATAGTGAAAGAATAAAAAGATACTTGATGAAAAAAAAAAAAAAAAAAAAAAAAAAAGTCAAAGTGGGCAAATACTGAAATTGGTTCTTCGTCCTTAGATGAGGTAGACTTAAAAATAAAAGAATAATAGTCTTTAAACATGCCATCCATGCCCATCAGTAGTTATGGAAGATGACACAACGAAGTAAAATTTTTCCGTCAAATCGCTTTCTTTAAATCACACCCACGTTTAAATTATTCACCTCTGTAACCGAGCGGGCATTCCGGAGAACAACAACGCTGCCACTACTAAGTCGTTGGTGTTGTCAGCATAGGAAAACAAAAAAATCGTAATAAAAACGTCAGAAAATCAGTGGCGTAGACAAATAAGTTGTACAAATTATCTTCAAATACGATTTGTTCAGCATAACGTAAGAAATGGAAGAAACTAAAAAAAAATATTTAGGGTAAATAAATTGCAGCGTTCCTATTTCATTGTGATAAACACTGAAGCAATAGTGGTACGTATTGCTCAATTGCTGTTGTTGCTCTATTCCGAAAATACGTTGGAGGGGGCAGGAAAATTAGGGCCGGACCCGGGTGGCAGAAATCCACGTTAAGCCACTGATGAAAATAACGTAATTTCTTAGAGTTGTGACTTCGTTTTGTAAGAGTAAATTTTCCGCTTTTACCGCAACATTTAAGTACTTTCCACATTTTTATTTCCTTCATTATGAACGGCAACACCTACGGAGAGAGAAAGGTTCATAAGCAGGGAGACGTAGACGGATTCATATAGTTTATGGTAAGTCATTGTGATATTCAGTCCAGAGACTGGATAGATGCAGCCTTCGTCGCTACTTACCACGCACAAGCCTCTTCTCCTCAGAATAAGAACGACAAACTCCATCCGATTTAAACTGATGACTTTTTCTTGTTTCAGTGCCCCCAGCCCCAAACACAAAAACACACACTTCCACACGCAATTCCCTCTCATACTTGACAGACGATGCCTGCTCTGACAAGGTCATGGGAAGTAAATGGGCACATTTTAGATACCCATTCCTTTTCACAAGTTTACCTTCAAGTGGAATACTTCAGCTTCAATATACCGTCAAATCTTTTATTTGTGTTTATACAGAAAACGGAAAAACAATAAATATTGTCAGTTCACTGGTTTTAAATAATATATGTTTTAAGAGAAAAACTACTTTCCTTTTGGGAAATAGTTCTTAGGAGGAATTAATTATCTAGACATCTAATGTATTCACATAGGGAAAAAGAAAAGTAGTTAATACACGTAGTAATTAGTGGTCAATAGTATTACCTTTAGGGTGACTGATAATCCGTATGCTTACTCCCCTTAAAAATCCCAAAACAACAACAAATAGTGTGACGTTGATGATGTGATCCAAAAAGTTTTCATAGAAACGTTTAAGGTTACGTGATCGATGGCGTCACTTTCGACGCATTCATCATCGCTCGAATTTTTTTCTAGTCCCCAATAGCATAGACATTACCATGTCAACATCTTTGTCTTGCTGTTCATTCCAACAAGCCTTCTTCATTCAGTAAATGTGTCATGAGACAGGCATCAACTTGACATCCTCTTTGTCTTTCAATCCTTCCTATCCTCCGTCATTTGCTTGTAGCTTCTTCCTTTCTTCACATCCGTTAATATACGAAAACTTCCCCCCCCCCTCTTTTTCTTTCTACTTTACCCTCCACCCTGCAATAGACAGTTCCTGATTAAAATATATACCAAACAACTTGTTTTCCTCTTCTGTATCATTCTCATTAAGTTCCTTTTCTCTTAACCCCACTCGACACGTCCTCATTTCTCATTCTCTTGGTCTATTTCACGTTATCCATTATTATGAGAGCCATATTTCAACACTTTCTAAATAGATATATTATTTATGTTTGACTGTCCACCTTTCCGAAGCGTAAGACACCACGCTCCACACACACACAAGATTCGGTGAGCCATTTCCGTACGTTACTGGAGATGCTCATAGCTGCCAGTAAATCGTTTATTCTCCAAGACATTTTTCTCTTGTATATACTGTGTCCAACTTCTTCTGTACAACTTTCATAGGGAGTTGTGAAGCTTCCCGAATATTTGAATGATGGACCTGTTGTAGTTTTCGTGTATCTAGTGATATATTGTGTCGCATTCATTTCAGATTTTCAACCTTTTTCTCTTATCGATACCTGTTAATACAGTCATATCATCTGAATATGTTATTATTTTTATTCCTTCTCCTTCCACCTCAACTCTAAAATGAGACAGTAACACAAAGAAGTTTACTGGTTAGCCTGATGTATATTGCTTGGTCAGTCTGTGTCCCCGTGAATTCTGTTATTTACTCATATGAACAACTTCAGCCCTCATTGTAAATATCAGATGGTTATATTCAGATACCGTGCTAGAGAAAGATCGCACTTGCCGATGAAAAGACTTAACAATTCGTAATACGTTTTCGAGAAACTCCGTGTACCATGTATTTAGCTGAGGAAAACGGAAGTAGTGCGACGTCTTACTATCATAATGAAATAGAGTCTGGAACATCTCTACAGAGGAATGCTTCCATCTCTACAGAGAAATACTTCCACTGAGACGACAACACTGGCTATAAAATAAAAAGTTATTGTTTCAAGTCTACATTCTACTGAAAAGGAAAGCTTAAGAGCAGGTAAAGAAATTGTGAAATTTTGCATTTCTTGAGAGTATATTAAAATATGTTCTCACAATAACTTTGAACCATACGTCATACATTTTCGCTGAGACAGCGCTGCTGGAAGCTCTATTAACATTCTATCGATTCTTCCGTGAGTAAAAGTGGACGCCGCTTCAAAGACCTATGGTTCTGAGAACGGTGTCGGAGTACTGTCGTTTGTTGCACACTCTTTTTCGAATGTAGTACCTTATTTCGAAGTCATTTTATTTCATTCTTTATTTATTTCTTGCATTAATGTTTTTTCTGTTTGTGGAAAAGTGCTATAACTTTAACGGTTATACATATAATCATTGTATTTAGATTATCGAACGACAGAAGAACTACAACTGTTTATCACATACCAAAGTAGGTGCCGTTTTGTGTAGAATCATATTTGCGTAACCTCGTTTTCATGTACGTCGAGAAACAATAACAAAATAAAAGGGGTTACCTCTTGCGATTTATCTTGTATACGTTAACGGACCTAAAGAGTAAATAAGGACTCACAATATAAGCCTAACAAAAACTCGGTTTGAAACTTTCTGGCAGATTAAAATAGTGTGCTAGAAGCGGGGCTCGAACCTGGGACCTTTGCCTTTCGCGGGCAAGCGCTCTACCACTGAGCTACCCAGACACGACTCAGGCAAAAGATTACATGGTTTATTAAATTTAACATGCAATAGGATCGGCAATAATTTTTAACTTTTTCCCCACAGACAAAATTTCATGTGGCCTGTGACGGCTGTACTCGGCGAAAGATTATCCTTTGAGTATATGATTTCCCAAGTGTGTGCAAATGTGCATACCTCACAGGTCGAGAAGCTATTCCGCCGTTATAAATCCAAAAGTCAAGTAGCTTTCCCAGAACTCGGAGTAGGTGTTCTTTCTGTGAAAATGGAAATCGGAATTCATTTCGTCAAATAAGGAAATGTAATTAAAAAATAAGCTGCCTGCGGAACAGCAATAAATGTTTTAAAGTGATGCTACAATTTTATAGCGTAAAGTGACAACCGCAAAAAAAGTATGCTTCCTCACACACAGACACTTCACATAACGTTGCACAAAAAGCAAACGTGTTCCCTACATCACGTTATTTCCCGAATTAATGACTACGATTTGTCCGTAGAAATAATTTTTTATATAGCAAAAGGAAAACACCTCCACATGCTCTGCAAATAATATTTATTTGTTTACTCCGTCACTAAACGGCTATCTATTCCGAAAGGCATATATCGTGAATCAAAGCTCAGTGTCGCCTTCATAGATTAAATTGCGTCACTAGATTGAATTTCATTAAATGCTTACAGAAATATTTTGAGCAAATGAAAAATTTAAAGAAAGTTGATAATCATAATGGACATTTAACAAGTAAATTTAGTGCTATGTGAATATACTGCCTATAACAAGTCTCGTGAATATAATTAGAAGTATAGCAGTAATAAACAGTAAGTCATGCATAACCCTATAGATTTACTCTATGAAAATAGAAAAAAAATATATGCTTTCATTTAAGTTGTTATCAGCGTGAAAAAGGTTCGTAAAATTTTGAAAATATGTGGAAAGAATGTTTATTCTAAAATGGTGGATGAATATAGTCTCATTATTTACGTGTCGTGTGACGCGAAATTTTTAATTGTTATGATAACACACCCTCCTAACTACGTGTTGGAACTAGTTTTATCTACCTGGCAATTGATTCCGACGGTAGGCGCTAGTTGTATATAATTCATTTTAAATCTGTCAATTACTTTAGATACAAATATGGAACATTGATGAACGGTGTGGTAATTTTAGGCTTACATCATTGTTTATAACGTCATATCTTTCCAACAATGAATAGTAAGTGGTTCGCATCCGCACAGAGATTGTTGGCTCATAGTAGGGAGGTTGGTTGAAGTTCTGTAAATCTGAGGGTCCTAACTGCTGCCGTTATCAATTGAAGTTTTCCAGATGTTTTTGAGGAAAGGGAGAGACATGTGCCCACAGTGGGAGAGAGGGAGACACACATGCGTAAATACATATATTTGTACAGTTTTATAATATATGTACATACTGTGATCGGAATAGAGCCGTATTGAAATTCAAATTTTATAGTTGGTCTGCAGCAGATTACTGTGCCACTTGTAGTGATAAATTACCTAATAGGCCTACAATGAATTTTAAAAATTTGCCACGGAACTGGAAGAAAGAACTAACTAATCCAAAGTCACTGTTATTTGAGGAAGTACTGCAGTGTCCACTTCCATGTAATTAACATGGTAATTATGTGTAATACAGTTAGAGAAACCAAGACAAACACAATCCAAAATCTGTACAGTCACATGCTTTGTGAAAATCAGATTGGGCACCGAGTATCGTTAATCTTCAGCCTAATTCCGTATTTTCAAACTCTTAGCAACTAATTTAAAAATTCCTCGTTAATTAAAACTTCCGTGCTTAGTTTCCGTGGTCCATCCATAAAACTCCTTACTCCCGACGTTTCGTTGACTACTGCGGGCAACATCTTCAAGGGTGAGTCGACGACTGCCTACTATCCGCTGGAGGTCCTGCTTATATAGTTGGCATAGATGGCGCCACCACTTGTCACGTGCTGCCGACTATGAAGTTATCTTTGACCAACGTCATGTCTCTCGATTACAGGTAATCGATTGTCATATCTTTGGTTAAAATTTGATCGCCAAATCTTATCTAATTTCAAACCTTCTTCTTTCCTGTTAAAATTATTGTGGTGTTTTTGTATTTCTATGGCTTCTCTGTACATCCGTGTGTAATAACGCGACGTCCTGGCTAGCACGCTCAAAGACCAAGGGTTACCACGGGAAGATCAATGACCTCCTTGATCCTACCACTTATAAAAAGCTGACAAAGGATCCTACTACAAAAGTGTTAAATGCTACCAACCAGTTAATAAAAAAGTCTTCCATCCCAACAGAGGATAAAAAAAACATCTTCTCAAAACGGACGCACACCCTCCAAGATTGTATGGGTTGCCTAAGGTACAGAAACCAAGTGTCCAGTTAAGACCAATTGTGAGTGCCATTGGTTCTCCGACGCAGGAGCTGGCTCGATATCTCGCCTCAATGTTGCAACCATACATAGGCAAAACTGATAGGCACATAAAAAATTCTATTCATTTTATAGAAAAATTGAGAGATATTACTGTCAGTCCAGGTGATATTCTTGTCAGTTTTGATATAGTATTTTTGTTCACCATGGTCCCAATAGACGAAGCTCTTTCTTATATAGCTGACATGTTTCCAACTGATATAGTAAGTTTATTCCGACACTGTCTATCACGATTTATTTTCAGTACAACAGTGAATTTTATGAGCAAATTGAACGGGTGGCCATGGGTAGTCCTTTGAGTCCAGCTATCGCTAATTTATTTATGGAATTTTTTGAACATCAAGCGCTGCAGTCTGCCAACAAAAGTCCTTCAAAGTGGTACCGGTACGTGGATGATACTTTTCTGATGTGGAATAACGGTGATGAAGAATTAAATGATTTTTTGGGGCACCTGAATAGTATTAATCCACGGATTCAATTCACTATGGAGAAAGAGAAAAACGGACAGTTGAACTTTGTGGATGTATCGGTAATAAGACGGGCAGATGGGACCTTGGGGCATAAGGTATATAGAAAAGACACCCACACCGATCGTTATCTTCATAAGGATTCGAAACATCATCCTAGGCAGAAGAGAGGTATCATTAAAACGTTGGTGGATCGAGCTAATAATATCTGTGAGCCTATTTATGTGAGAGATGAATTAAACCATTTGCGAACAGCGTTTAAGAAAAATGGATACACCGATAAAGAGATAGATCGAGCTCTTCATCCAAGAAGAAAAGGGTCCGAAAACAAGCCACAACAACAACTGTCGGCCGGAAAAGTTTTTCTTCCTTTCATCCACAAAATTACGGACCGAATTGGGAACGTTTTCGCCAGGTTTCAAGTTCAGACCATCTTTGGACCTACCAAGAAAATTAGCGAATGCTTACGATCGGTGAAAGACGCACGACATCCCCTAGCAACGCTTGGGGTGTATAAAATTTCCTGTAGCTGTAGCATGGTGTATATAGGAACAACAAAGAGTGTTAATACTCGCATATTGGAACAGAAAAGGAATTGTCGTCTGGGTCACACAGACAAGTCAGCTGTGGCAGAGCATGTTTTTACACGTGTTGACCATGAAATCAAAGTGAAACGAGCGTGCTAGCCAGGACGTCGCATTATTACACACGAATATACAGAGAAGCCATAGAAATGCAAAAACACCACAATAAAGAAGAAGGTTTGAAATTATATAAGATTTGGCGGTCAACTTTGGACCAATGATATGACAATCGATTACCTGTAATCGAGAGACATGACGTTGGTCAAAGATAACTTCATAGTCGGCAGCAGGTGACAAGTGGTGGCGCCATCTATGCCATCTATATAAGCAGGACCTCCAGCCCCTAGTAGGCAGTCGTCGACTCACCCTTGAAGATATTGCCCGCAGTAGTCAACGAAACGTCGGGAGTAAGAAGTTTTATGGATGGACCACGGAAACTTAGCCCGGAAGTTTTAATTAATGAAGACGCCGGCCGTGAAAACCTACATTCTATGATTAAAAATTCCTGATTGATAATTTGAATACTGAAACCGCTTAAAAAAATAAGTAAATAAAGTAATAATAATAACAGTAAGTCCGACTATTCGATTGAGGTGGACAGAAATGTTCTTTGGTCTAAATTATGAACGATAGTTGTAACAACTCCGAACTGGACGACTTACAATACATGATTTAGTAGCAATACGTTTTCATCTTTTATAAATAAAACCAAGATTAATTAATGTACGAATGATGTCTCGTCTCTGCAGCATTATTCGTCTCATTATTAACAAGATTTAGTTTCTCATCAGTAATGGCCAGGCACACTATTAATGAGCGTAACCAAAACTGCATTGTGCAGCTTCTCCTTAATCACTCAACCAATAGTGATTTTTCATATAACCATGTATACCAGAGACTCATTTGAAAAGAACGTATCACTTTTACTACTTTATTGGATTCAATAATGGATGCTCTTAAAACGTCGTCTTCATTTTACAGTGTCATTTCCTGCTATCTTTTCACGTTATATTTTAACGTAAAAGATTAAGCTACAGACGCTGTTACAGCGTATTCAGTATTCATGTTAATTTATGTGCAAAGAAATTTATCCATACCGGATATTAAGTTACAAGTAATTAAAACGGTGCAGGCAGTGATGTTATCGCTGTTTGTATTTACTGTTTTATTATTGAATAGAAAGAGTAGGTGCAAAATACTTATATATCCTATGGAACAAACACTACGACTATTAACTCTCAAGCGACCTAAGAAAGGGGTGTCAGGAATCCAATCAGCTCATACCTGAGTACTCCAGAAATTCGATGTCACCGGCTCTCGCAGCGTCGTAAATCCGAGCAGACACGTCTTTTGAGGCTCGAATAACAAAGGGACCCACGTGAGAACTAAACCCCATCCAACTGTTCATATATTGCACCGAAATCCGGAAATCTCGCGTTACTTCACGGTACGGATGTCACTTTGTTTGTCCTCTCCAGGTCGACATTTACACAACCGTCAATGACTCTCATTCAATTTTGCTGTTTCGTTACTATACTGCACAAGATCTGCCTCTCTCTCTCTCTCTCTCTCTCTCTCTCTCTCTCTCTCTGTCACTATTTTCCGTCTCAAATAACAGTTTTACCGTTAAACTGCCATTCGTATCTCCTTCGTCTAGTGCTGCCAAATTTAAATACACAAGCTTAATTGACACAACTTTTAGTACTTACACTACCTGCTGAACCTATTACTGCCCGGGTATATACGCAGTTTTCAAGTCTTATATTAGAAAAAAATCGTAAAACATTTAATCTTCCATTATTTATGAAAACAGCTTATAAATTACAAAACAGTAACACAAAGACCTACGTATAACGTAGAAAATTATAAATGCATAATCCAAAGAAAAAAAGTAGTAATGAAATAAAAATGATATACAAAATTAATTTAACCTGAAGGGTGTCGGGGAGGTTTCCATGAACGTTATTCCTCGACTTATTAGGAAACTGTCTCCGAAATGCATTGCCTATGCAGTTGGTAGTATATAGATGTAGTAAATTACAAACGCATGCGCCATTGTGCATATTTTGATGTGCTTCATTCTTTTTAACGTCATAATCTCCTGAACTATGTGTATATTAAGATGTATTTTCGAATGCATATTAAGAAAGATATATGCATAGTGTCTGCAAAATAATTCGCGAACAGAGTTACATCTACATCTACATACATACACAGCAGTCCACTGTAAGGTGCGTGGTGGAGGGTACAGTACTAGGCATTTTCTTTCTAATTCCACTCCCTAATAGAACGAGGACAGAAAGAATGCCTATATGCCTCAGTACGAGCACTAATTTCTCTTATCTTTGTGATCATTACGCGAAATGTAAGTAGGCTGCATGAAGATCGTTCAACACTTAGCTTCAAATTCTGGCCCTCTAAATTTCCTCAACACAATTACTCGAAAAGATCGTCGTTCTTCCTCCAGCGATCCGTACTTGAGTTCCTGGAGCATTACCGTGACACTTGCTCATTGGTCGAACCTACCAGAAACGAACCTAGCTGCTCGTCTCTGAACTACTTCTATGTCTTACTTTAAACTGATCTGCTGCGGGTCCCAAACACTTGAGCACTACTCAAGACGTGGTCGTACAAGCGTTTTAGGCGCGGTCTTCTTTACAGATGTATATCTTCCTAAAATTCTTCCAGTAAATCGACGTCGGCTCTCCGCATTACTGTCCTTATATGTTCGCACTGCAATGTTACGCCTAGATATTTGAAGTACTCATGCGCATCACCTTACATTTTTCTACATTGAAAGCTAGCTGCCATTCTTTGCACCAAGTAGAAATTTTGTCAAAGTCATCCAGTATGCTATTGCAGTCAATTAAAGACGACCCCCTTCCATACACCACAGCATCATCAGCAAAAAATCCGCAAATTACAAGTTCCTCTGTCCATGTGATCATTTGTATAGATAGAAAATAATAGCGGTCATATCACAACAGCCTTGAGGCATGCCTGACGACACAATCTTTTTCTGATTGGGGAATGCAGTAATCACACCGATTTTGATGCATGGAAATTAAAGAGATTGTAACAGTTAAAGAAGTATCCCTTTAATTAACGTGGTGGCCAAAATAATCATTAATATTGTTGAACTGAGAGTGCGAGTATTAGTTAAAGTTTTATGATAATCGTTGGTGTTTAGGCCTGTTCAAGGCAGTCAAATATTTAGCTTTCGGCAGATAATGGCGAAATGACGTGAGTGAAATAGGAAGCAAATGACTGCATTCCTGTTCAACAGGATTGGGGAATAGGAGACAAACTTCTGCAGGCAATTAGATGTCTTTACATAGGTAGCGGGGCAGCAGTCTCAGTTGACGGTAAAATGGATTCGTGGTTAAGGGAAGTTGCAAGAGTAAGACAACGCTTTAATCTTTCACCACTGTAGTTCATATCATTTAAGGATAGTATGTTGCAAAAGGGAGCCCTGTAGTGCGTGAATAAAGCGGAAGACGTAGTGGTTGCGATTGGTTCTATTACTACGTTACAATCTAATATATCAGAGCTAGATCAGAGATGTAAGGGTTATGTTTTAAAGACCAGCATCTGCAAAAATAATGTGTGTGAAAAAGACATTTAGGCAGATTGCGTGCCAAATACGAGGAAAAATGTTACAACAAATTGAATGTATTTTCTCAGAGGATGGCAGTAGAGTGAAAGAATTGGAAGCAAAGTGAAGAAAAACTAATGCAATGAGCACTCAGCTACGACCTACTTTCTTACGAAGAAGAAAGTAAGTAATCAGGCCAAATTATTAATGCACCGTTCGTTCTTAAACATTGGTATATGGGAGTGAAAGCTGGATCGATGCAGGTCCTTATTAATAAGGTCGATGTTTTAGATATGAAAGTAACACGGTTGATTAGTGTACTGTTCGAGCTTTCGACACACTTGAGTGTACGGTAGTAAAAGTTGGGTGGATACAGGTTACCTTATTAATATGGTCAAAATTGTGGATATAAAAGTTGAAAGGTAGATTGCCGGTTGTAACAGATGGGAACAATGGAGGATATCCATAACGAAGAAGTAGAAAAAAGACTGTGAATGATTGCCATAGACGAATTAGTTAAAGGGAATGTTACATACATGAGAGAAGCATGTTTACGCAAGAGACTGATACGCTCGGCAATGGCTGACGTAGGGACGTAGGAAAAAATGCCTGGATTAAGAATGATTCTGAAAGTAACATGCATAGCATCAGACAAGAAGCCAATATTAGCTTATCTCACATCAACCTCTCTTAGATATGCATAATCACTGGTTACTCTTTAAGTGCCTTTAGTCTTTTAGCACTTGTCTCTCCAAGATTCTTGTTTTTCTCTGAAATCTCTCATCTTCGTCGTGGGGATTGATGAAAAGTTCTGTGAGGAGAAACCGTGCTGTGAGGATCCACAATACAGTAAATTTAAAATAACATAATGTCTCTGTAGTTACTTTTTGTTGTCTGCCGGTGTAGTCCCAAGGTTTTGCGTTGTGTAGTTAGCATATCTATTAATGTTGACCAGTAACTGAAATAAGTTTATAAATGCTTATATTTTTCTTTTTAACACTTCGGTTTATTTATAAAAATTTCTCGTTTGGTCTCAAACATAAACTACAAATTTAGAGGCATGGCTTCCAAACTGACGGAGGTCAATAGTTGAACACATACCAACTTACAGTTATATCAACTTACAGTGACTCAATGACACCTGCCCTTTTCTACCATGCAGTACATCCAAGGTTAAAGCAATTTCATTAGGAATAACTTTTTCACTTGTGTGCTGTGTTTTATGTCTATAAATAAATATTCAGTTGTGCAGCAGTGATGATGCCTGTGGTAACTATCCCAAACAGACTGTAATAACTAACTCATTGTATTAATGGTTTATTGCTAGTGCATATAATAGTTGAATAAAATTTATATGTTTTATCAGTGAGCTTGGTATTTAGATAAGTGTATTATTGTAAACGTAGTTTATATGTATGCCATCTGATTTTATGTTGATTTCAGGTACGTATTTATATATATTTATTTACGCATTTCTATCGTGTATTCTGTACTGTTTGTGTGGGTGATGACTTATATTATTAGTAATTTGGTATAACTTTCATTATTGAACCGTGATGAATTTACCTTTGACGTAATTAATATAAAGTGTATATTGTTAATGTAGTGTGTATACGCGTTGTTAAATTACTGATTGGATATTTTGCTGCGATGACAATGTTAAAATTATAGTTTAGGTAATCTATGAACATTGTCATATGTCGTGATATGGTTCTTTCCACTCGTCATAGTGGTTCTTTCTGTCGAATCATAGAAAAGGAACTGAATATGCAGATATGGAAATGTTACATAGTATCTATTTCTTAACAGAACGTAATAGTTTTTCTTCAGCTGTTGCACCACATGAATTCTGCTAACACTCACCTACATCGTTTGAACAGCAGCTGCTAGCCTACGAAATGCACACCTTGCCCAATGTATAACAGTACAACAACAGTGAGAGTACGAAGACTTCTTAGTCGTCTTGTTGGTATCTTATTTACTGCAGATCCAGTCGCCTTAGATATTAAATTAACCTTTTATCACATGTTTGGATGAATTAGCACAATGACGTTCTAGGCGGTAAAAACGTCTCAACTCCATCAGTTGACCGCAACTGCCAAATACTATATTATTACGTGCTTGCGAAAAGAAATCTGTGCCGTTTGGGAATTGCCACGCGTTCTAAGGCGCCGTGTCAGGAATTCCGTGGCTGCTCAAGCCCTGACCAAGTCCTTTCTCAGGCAAGAGTGTGTGTGTGTGTGTGTGATGTCTATGGATCGATGACCCTAGATGTTTTGTTTACAAACATCTGATATGTGAAAATCTTAATTTTATTGACTTCTTATAATTACCGAATTTTTGTTTACGGTGTGAAGTAAAGGCAAGCATTTAATAATTTTTTATGCACTAATGCACATGTCAGGTGTTGATTTTGCCGCGAAAGATAATGGAATCTCATACTGTCTTGAAATTATGTTTTCCCTCAATACTTTCATAAGTCAAAGCCTGCTATGAGACATTGACTTTATTGGAACGGTTTTTTAAATCCATGGTTTAAATAAGTTACTTCAGAATTAAACGCAAACATTTCTACAGTCCTTTACCGTTTCAAATCGTTCTTCAGAAAGATTATAGTTTAGAAAATCAGTTTGAATTCAAATCAAACTGAGTGCTTCTATCTTAATAGAAGAAACACATGAAGGAAGTACCAAATATCGGAACGTATATTCGCGCTCTCTCTAGTAAAATCAATTGTATTCGCAATATGTTGGAAGAAAAATAATTCTGTGGACTAAAAGGAGCATCTTCTGGAAACTTCCATTCTGTTACAGAAATAATAAAAGTATTTTACTTGGGTATTAATGAATATTGACAAATAAAACGTTAAAACAGTGAGAGTTTTAGTGTACGTAAGAGTCCATATGAAAGCATACCATCATTTATTACCCCGCGAAATTGTTGGTGTGCGAGAAAACAGTTCGAATGCTCCTATTGCTAACAGTGTCGTGCAACACATTGAAAGGTTTCTTCTATATAGATAACAGGTTATCCCAGTTTCACAGTTTCAGAGCAGTTTCTTTTGTTTCTCTTCTTTACACTTGTAATGTTTCGAGTATCTTTATTATACGCTATGTGTTTCTAATTTAAAAGAAGAATAATTTATAACAACACAAATACCTCGTCATGAAAATCAAAACAATTCCGGGTTGCTTTGTTTCTGGACATTTGAGTTCTTTCCGCTAAACTGCACATGAATTCCTCTAAAAATCAAACGCCTTTACCGTTCCTGGGCATCGAAATTAATGCAACGGCAAAATGAATTCCTTATCCTTGACCAGGATTCGACGCCAGATATTCTCCTTCTGACCAGCCGCCGCCTCAAATCATTTTTGTTTTACTAATTTTACAATATTTTCTTATTTCTGGTAGTTTGTTCCTTGCATATGTGGCTTGGTAGTTGCTTTTTTCATTTATGAAAGTTTGATTAACTTTTTATACACCGAACGCCCTTAGCCACCGCACTGGCACAAGTGGGTATGGAAGCACGCTCCCCGTTCTGCCAGAAGTCTCAACATATCGTACTGAACGATGAAAATGCTTCCTGCCCATTATTTCCTCTTGCTCTAAGTCCAGCAACAGTCTAACATACACGTAGTCAACGAACAGATAGTATAATTTTTACTTTTGCTTAAGAAGCCAAAGTCTCGAAGACTATTGCCGTTTGTGGTTCAGCTGTAGCAACAATTGTGGGATTGCTTTATTCTTTATTGGAAAAAATTTTGATTGCTTTTGCCATTTGATTGCCATGTCTATTACGTTTTTCCTTCATATAAAAACCGACCTCGGGGAAGATCAGTTTGGGTTCAGGAGAAATGTAGGAACACGGGAGGCAATACTCACTTTACGGCTTGTCCTAGAAGATAGATTAAGAAAAGGCAAACCTACATTTCTAGCTTTTGTAGATTTGGAGAAGGCTTTTGACAATGTTGATTGGAATAAACTCTTTCAAGTTCTGAAGCAAGCAGGAGTAAAATATAGGGAGCGTCTGTCAGAGTTGAAGGGCATGAAAGGCATGCAGTGGTGGGAAAGGGAGTAAGACAGGGTTGTAGTCTTTCTCCAATGTTATTCAATTTGTACATTGAGCAAGCTATAAAGGAAAGCAAGGAGAAATTTGGAGAAGGAATTAAAGTTCAGGGTGAAGAATTAAAAACATTGCGTTTTGCCGATGACATAGTAATTCTGTCAGATACAGCAAAGGACCTGGAAGAGCAATTGAACGGAATGGACAGTGTGCTGAAAGGTGCATATAAGATGAACATTAACAAGAGCAAAACTAGAGTAATGGAGTGCAGTGTAAGAAAATCAGGTGATGCTGAAGGAATTAGATTGGGAAACGAAGCAATAAAGGAGGTAGATGAGTTTTGTTACTTGGGCAGTAAAATAACAAATGACGGTCGCAGTACAGAGGATATAAAATGCGGAATGGCAATGGGTAGAAAAGCGTTCTTGAAAAAGAGAAAATTTGTTAACATCGAACATTGATTTAAGCCTAAGGAAGTCCTTTCTGCAGGCATTTGTATGGAGTGTTGCCTTGTATGGGAGTGAGACATGGACGATAATCAGTGCAGACAGGAAGAGGATTGAGGCTTTTGAAATATGGTGCTACAGAAGAATGCTGAAGATTAGGTGGGTGGATCACGTAACTAATGAGGAGGTACTGAGCAGAAATGGGGAGAAAAGAAATTTCTGGCATACCTTGACTAAAAGAAGGGATAGATTGGTAGGGCACATTCTTAGACATCAAGGAATTGTGAATTTAGCGTTGGAGGGAAGTGTATGGGGTAAACATCGCAGAGGAAGACCAAGAGTTGGATACAGTAAGCATATTCAGACAGATGTAGGTTGCCGTTCTTATGTGGAGATGAAGAGGCTTGCTCAGGATAGGGTATTGCGGAGAGCTGCATCAAACCAGTCTCCGGACTGAAGACCACAACAACAACAACAAAGTTGTGACAGCTGATTTGGTCATTAAAAATATATGTATACCTTATGAGTAGAAAAGCCACGTCTTTCTGACAAAGTGCAGGTGTCGTGGTGTGTCCTAGCCATTTTCATTTTTAACAGAAAATGGTATTCTTCAATAAAAGCCTGTAGGTTACAAGGTAATTGAAAAACAACTTTTCCCTGACGTACCTTTTCGTACCCTTCCAGGAAGTACCTACTATGGAAAATATGTAAAAAATAATTAAAAATGATTCTAATCGCTAACGTCCAATACCGTATTGAGAAATGAAGCTTGATGGTCGCTTGGAACGCTGCTGTCACAGTGGATAACAAAATTTTGTGGGTGTGAAGTGACTATGTTAGCCTGAATGTAGTCCTAAATGTAGTCCCGCAAAGGAATGTCAACAAGTGATTTCTGTTGTCTCGGACATATCAGAAACAACATGCACCATATCACGTATTGTATATACAACTCCCCCCCACCTCACAACGGTAGTTGACAGTTTCTGTGTAGATACACACTCCACCAACTAGAACCGACATGTGTTTACATTTTCACGCAATTTGGGTGCATAGTTCCTGAGAAATCAGTACCAGAAACAACCACCTCTGACCGTAATAACGGCCTTGATACGCCTGGGCATTGATTCAAACAGAGCTTGGATGGCGTATACAGGTACAGATGTCCATGCAGCTTCAACACGATACCACAGTTCATCAACAGTAGTGACTGGCGTATTGTCATGAGCCAGTTAGTTGCTCGACCACAATTGGCCAGACGTTTCCAATTGATGAGAGATCTGAAGAATGTGCTGGTCAGGGCAGAACATTTCCAGTATCCAGAAAGGCTCTTACAGGACCTGCAACACGCGGTCGTGAATTATCCTGCTGAAATGTAGGGTTTTGCAGGGATCGAATGAAGGGTAGAGCCAAGGGTCAAAACACATCTGAAATATTACGGCCTCTGTTCAAGGTGACGTCGATGCGAACAAGAGGTGACCGAGACGTGTAACCATTGGCACGCCATACCATCACGCTAGTATGGCGATGACGAATACACGCTTCCAATGTGCGTTCACCGCGATGTCGACAAACACGGATGCGACCATCATGATGCTGTAAACAGAACCTGGATTCACCCTGAAAAATGACGTTCTGCCATTCGAGCACCCAGGTTCGTCGTTGTGTACACCATCGCAAACGCTCCTGTCTGCGATGCAACGTCAAGGGTAACCGCAGCTATGGTCTCCGACCTGATAGTCATGCTGCTGGAAACGTCGTCGAACAGTTCATGCAGATGGACATTATCTTGCAAACGTCCTCATCTGTTGACTCATGGATCGAGACGTGGCTGCACGATCCGTTACAGCCATGCGGATAAGATGCCTGTCATCTCGACTGCAAGTGATACGAGGCCGTTGGAATCCAGCACGGCGATCCGTATTGCACTCCTGAACCCACCGATTCCATACTCTGCTAACAGTCATTGGATCGCGACCAACGCGAGCAGCAATGTCGCGATAAGATGAACTGCAATCGCGATAGGCTACAATCCGACCTTTATCAAAGTAGGAAACCTGATAGTACACATTTCTCCTCCTTATAAAAGGCATCACAACAACGTTTCACCCAGCAACGTCTGTCAACTGCTGTTTGTGTATGAGAAATCGGTTTCTAATTTTCCTCAAGTCAGCACGTTGTAGGTGTAACCACCGGTAAAAACCTTTTGTGAATGTTCTGATTAGCTTATCATTTGCATATCACAGCATCTTCTTCCTGTCGGTTAAATTTCGCGTCTGTAGCACGTCATGTTCGTGGTGTAGCAATGTAAAAGGCCAGGAGTGTACATACTCTCGTCCCTTTTAAGTGAATACATTAGGGTTGCCGGCAATAAGAAGTAATCGTGAGGGGCACGGGAAACGTGCGTGGGTAGCCAAACTGTTCAGGCAGTCGCTGGCACGAACTCTAGAAATTCTGCCTTCGGCCGACGAGAAGCACAGCGCGCAAGATGTTAACGCTCAGTGTTCAAAATGTTTGGAAACCTATTGCTCCAAACAGCTTTGGTCATCAGTCCCTAGACTTGCTATTTGAACTAACTTACAATAAGTGTAACACATATACCCGTGCCCCAGGGAGGACTGGAACCTCTGGTGGCGACGGCCGCCCTGTCCATAGCATGACGCCTTAGACCACCAGCCATTCGGTGCGGTCTTACGCGGTATCTTTATATTAGCAATTTTGTTTTTTGACCTTGTTGGGCATCGTGTGCGGCAAATAAATGGAAATTAACCCTGAAAATCAGGCCATACAGTCGCAGTAAGTAAATCAACAAATTTCACGTAATCTTACAAATACAAAACACGATCTAAACAATGTGCAATTCGAGTTATTAAAGTATGTGTCCGTCTTCCTACCACAGAGCCAGCATCTAACATGACCCTTTAAATTATATTGTAACATGATCCATCTGAAGATAAACCTGAAAAGGTTCGAAAAACCGGTTCATGGAATAAACAGCATCTTTTCAAGTAAAAGTGACTGGTTGCATTTTTCTTAAATCATATTTAACACTCATTAATTCCCAATATTTACAAACATTTGAACATTTCGACCCGTCAGCTAACTGCGATATACCGAGTGTACCGAGAAGATGATGTAGTGACAGTTTAATGGTAGATACTGAGCAACTGAATGCAATAGACTTAATGATTTTGAGAATGTACCCAGGAACACAGACCAGATAGAGTGCAGGAACAGAGGAAGGCTAGGTATAATGTATGTTATTATTCTTTCAGTTACGATATGCCACAATGTTGAGGAGTGACGGATTTGGCATCATATACATAGCTATTTTTCACTATTTTGAGGCATATTACGTTCTACTTGACAGTTTTCTTCCAGTGAATGAACTGTAATTGATATGATTTTCTGTATGTGTTACAGGCTTCTTTTGAAACAGTATTCTCCGTATCAGGAAATACTGATTCGAGTATTCGTGCAGCATCAATTTTAAATATTGCCATTGATTTCATTGTCCTTCAAAGGTCAAGATAATTGACAGCTTCTGATTCCTTTGCCGATAGTTTATTGCGAAACACAAAGATTTTCGTAAATGCAGAAACGTGTAATTGTTTGGCTTGTCACAACAAATAATAAATTTATTCCAAACATTTAATATGTAAGACAAGAAAAATTCTTTGTAACTGAAGGAGGGAATCCATTCTTGTCTATACAGATGTTGGACAATGATTTCAAGATCTTGTATGGACAGTGCTAGAAATAGGAGCGCAGAACCGAATGTTCCTAATTTGTAAATTTTGGGGCCGTCAGTGTTTGTATTTTCGCACGTGTCCAAAACATTATATCAGTCCGAAATGGCCGAGTGGTCTGCGGCGCGCCAGTCACAGTATAAGGTAGTTCATAGGTAGTTTGTACGTTTAGGGACTGCAGTTAAGTCTCTTCAGCTGAACAAACATTTGAACATTATATCAGTGACTGTATCTTACAGGAAGGCACTGCCGCGGTTGAGTAGCCGAGCAGTCTAAGGCGCCTCGCTGCGTAGCTCACGGTTGCTTGCCATCGGAGGTTCGAATCCTCCCTGGGCATGGGTGTGTGTGTGTGTGTGTGTGTGTGTGTGTGTTGTCCTTAGATTAGTTTATCTAGGCTTAAGTACTTTGTAAGCTACGGACTGATGACCACGTGCCGGCCGCGGTGGCCGAGGAGACTGAGGCGCTCCAGTCACGGTCTGCACGGCCACTACGGTCGGGGGTTCGAATCCCGCCTCGGGCATGGATATTTGTGCCGTCCTAGTTCGTAAGTAGTTCATAAGTAGTTTAGGGACTGATGACCCCGTAGTTAAGTCCCATAGACTATACAAACATTTGAACTTTTTTTTTTTTGATGACCACGTAGTTTGGTCCGATAGATTTAAAAACATTTGAACATTTGAACGCCGGCAGCGGTGGCCGAGGGGACTGAGGCGCTCCAGTCACGATCTGCACGGCCACTACGGTCGGGGGTTCGAATCCCCCCTCGGGCATGGATATATGTGCCGTCCTTAGTCTTAGCTAGTTCATAAGTAGTTTGTAAGCTTAGGGACTGATGACCCCTTAGTTAAGTCCCATAAGTTCTACAAACATTTGAACATTTGAACATTTGAACCTGTCTTCTTGCTCTTCAGGCTCACAGGGTACCCGGACGAGCCTTTGACATCGGCGGCGCATGGCTGCTCGGTCGAACACGGCTCGGCTAATGTGGCGCATTGCACTCCTCTGACGTCCGCTGAACCACGCAACGCGTGCCGCGGCTGCACACAGCACGAAGGGTCAGAGCCCGGCATCCACAGCGGTCAAGCGTAGCTCATAGCAGACACCGACTGGGCGCAAGCATCAGGCCACCATTGGCCTGGCATTTCTCACACACTGTCAGGGTCCACTACGACTCTGTCACGAGGTACCAATTCAGGGCATTGACGCTACTTTTCTCGCTACTGTCTTCCCTAGCCCGACCTGCAACTGATTAACTAGCCACCACATGAACAACATATCTGGCAACATAATAAGAAGTCCCAGTCTGTCAGAACAGTTTGAAGTCCTAACGGGTCTCAGACAGGGAGACGATTCTCCCCTATATTATTCAACCTAGTGTTAGAAAAAAATACACCGGAGGTTTGTGAAACTGTTTCTATTTGCCTACCTGTAGGCACCATATGAACTACTCGACTGATACGTGTTATAATCCTAATAAGTAGCACTCGAGATGGGTTAAGAAGAATTACAAGCTCGTAATGATGAATAATCGCCAGGGTGACAGGCTGGGAGATATGTGGTGATAAGACGGAGTACATGGTCTTGAAAATGGCGTGTAACCGGTCACGATAGAAAGTCGCCGCTTCAAATGAACATATAGCATCAAGAATCTTGGTAGTCTTACCAATAATGAGATCGACTGTGAAACCGAGACAAATGCTAGAACTGTTGTAGGAAACAGAGCATACTTTAGGTTTCAGGAGGCTCTGACGAACAGATCTGCCGAGATATTTTAAGATCAGGCTTTATTAAAGCATCACTGTGCCAGTGGTCACTTATGACTGTGAAATGTTTACATTTGGGAGAACAGATGAGGAGGATCTACTTGTTCATGAACGAAAACTCACGTGAAAAATACACACATATAGTGGAATGGAGAATTCGATGAAAAAGAAAGGAATTACTATAGCTTTACGTACAGCCTGACATAGTAAAATCGGTAGAAAGATAAGTGTTGACTTTTCTTTGTTATGTAGCGACGATAGTGAAGGAGGACACCGCAGAATGTGTTTCTAGAATAGATAGAAGGCGGCTCCAGGTCGCCCGTGGACAAGGTGGAAGAACAACAATGCGACATAGAGGGCATACGACCAGGAGGAAGCGAATGGTGGCAGAGGTCTTGCAACTGGGAACAATGGAGGAGGCGTGTAGAGCAGGCATTCGACACTCATGCCCGATACATGGACCAGGCAACAAAGTACCACAATAACGAGTGAAACTAAACACCTCATACACTTACTAAATTCGAAACATGGAGTACATCATCCGCAGAAGTAACAACTCAATTAATATTTTTGTAAATGACCTCGACATGTATGTGAAATGCTTCATTTGAAACGTAATGTAAATTATAAAACTTTTTGCAGCTTTCTTCTAACATCAATAAAATGAGTCTTAAAAACCCACTTATGAAGCGTTATAAACATCTACAATATATGAATTATTTAAAACACAATTATGCATGTAGATTTCCTGCGTTTGCAGCCGGATAATACTCTGTGTATACGACAAGTAGAGCTCGCCATCTGTAGAATAGTTGACAGTACCGGCTGCGGACCACTGGTACAGAGGCGAGTGGAGCGTCTGAATCAGAGGCTCAGTCGGTCCTCAATTTGGGCCAAAGGGTGAGGGGGAGATGGAGGAGTCTTCTGGGTTCCGCTGAATACGTCAGGAGTCCACTACACGCAAGAAGCGGCTACACGGGTTGCATGGGCTTTGTGTCGTGTACTGGGTAGTTTCTTTTCGATACCGGGCGTAGGTAACACCAAAAAGGAGCGCAGCCACAAAGGGCACAGGTCACAGACGGTACGAACGGAGATTTAAAAACCATTGTTCCAACAGCTGTAAAATGTCATATCTGTGTGGAGAAAGTAGCAGATATACAAGCGTTAGTAGAAAGTACTGAAGCTCAAATCATTACAGGTTGCGAAAGGTGCCCAAATGCGGTGATCAGCTAAAATTTTTACATAGGTACAAATGGTGTTCAGATAGGACAAATCGAATTTAATAGGTGATGTTGTATTTATTGCAGTCACAAGTGGTTTATCGTGTAGTGGCATGGGAAGTGGTAATACCTGACAACCGGAATAAAACCTACCCACAGCATACTTCTTTAATTAGTGGTGCCTTTAACGTAACCACGATATCTTCGCAAAAATACGTGTTGAAAAACACAGAAAAGCATAAAACATCGTCCGAAATTGAACTGATCTGATTCGCCGAAAATAATTTCGAGCAATTTAATTTATGAAACCAATAGAATAGTATATACTTGACCTCCTAGCTACAAATAATCCGGAAATAATAAAGAGAATGGAGACAGCCACAGGGGTTATTGAACACAGAAATGTCGTAGCTAGTCTGAATTTCGAAATTCGCAAATTCATCTAAATTAAACAAAAAAATACATTTCTTAAGAAAAAACGAAATAATTCTATTAACGCTTTTCTGCAGTCTCTCGACTCTAAAAACATGAGTTACTTAAATTCAAAGAAATAATATCTATTGTTATTGACAGATTTGTACACAATTAATTAACACTGCAGGAGGTGGTACACAAAACAGGGTACATCACTCTTGCAAACGCAAGGTAAAAAGCATTGCAAATATAAAGTCCCCAATACTGGCAATCTCTTGATGAAGCTCGAAATTTACCACGAACATCAGGGCGAAAAGCTTATAATTGTTTCGACAACGAGGCCATGTCAAGCAGCTTAGCAGAAAATTTGAAGAAATTCTGATCATATGTCAAATACACTAACTACAAATAAAAGTCAGTACCTTCACTACGCGATAGAAATACTGATGCTATGGATGACAGCTATGCTAAATAAGAACTGCTAAACACAGATTTCCGTAATTCCTTCGGTAAAATAAGACGACGCAAAAATTCAGAATTCAAATCAAGAACAACGGCCGACATCCGTAACTTAGAAGTAAATGTACCTGCAGAGTTCGAAATGTTCAAATGTTTGAGAAGCTGACGGGACTTAACTGCGGGGTCATCAGTGCCTAAACTTACAAACTACTTATACTAAAGACAACACAAACATCCATGCCCGAGGGAGGATTCGAGCCTCCGACAGGAACGGTTTCGCGCGTTGGAGCAAAGCGTCTCAATGCGCTCGACCACTCCTCCACGACACCTGTAGAGTTAAAGCAACTTCAATCACGTAACAAATGCAAGTCACCCAGTCCAGGCACTATACCAGTTATGTTCCTTTCACTGTATGATAATGCATGTTGTTATGGTCTTCAGTCCGGAGACTGGTTTGATGCAGCTCTCCACCCTACTCTATCCTGAGCAAGCCTTTTCATCTCCTCATAAGTACGGCAACCCACATCCATTTGAATCTGCTTACTATACTCGTCTCTTGGTCTCCCTCTGCGATTTTTACCCCACACACTTCCCTCCAATGCTAAATTTACGATTCCCCGATGTCTAAGAATGTGTCCTACCAAGCAATCCCTTCTTTTAGTCAGGATATGCCAAAAATTCCTTTTCTCACCAATTCTGTTCAGTACCTCTTCATTAGTTATGCGATCTACCCACCTAATCTTCAGCATTCTTCTGTAGCACCACATTTCAAAAGCCTCTATTCTTTTCCTGTCCACACTGCTTATCGTCCATGTTTCACTCCCGTACAAGGCAATACTCCACACAAATGCCTTCAGAAAAGATTTCCTTACACTTAAATTAATATTCGGTGTTAGCAAATTTCTCTTTTTCAAAAATGCTTTTATTCCCATTGCCATTCTGCATTTTATATCCTCTGTACTGCGACCATCGCATGTTATTTTACTACCCAAGTAACAAAACTCATCTACCACCTTCATTGTTTCGTTACCTAATCTAATTCCTTCAACATCGCCTGATTTTCTAAGACCGTCTTCCATTATTTTTGTTTTGCTCTTGTTAATGTTCATTTCATATGCTCTCTTCAACACACTGTCCATTCCATTCAATTGCTCTTCCAGGTCCTTTGCTGTCTCTGCCAGAATTACAATGTCATCAGCAAAACGCAATGTTTTTTATTTCTTCCCCCTGAACTTTAATCCCTATTCCAAATTTTTCCTTGCTTTCCTTCACCGCCTGCTCGATGTACAAATTGAATAACATCGGAGAAAGGCTACAACCCTGTCTTACTCCCTTCCCAACTGATGCTTCCCTTTCATGCCCTTCGAGTCTAATAACTGCGGTCTGGCTTTTGTACAAGTTGTAAATAGCTCTCCTTTCCCTATATTTTACCCCTGCTGACTTCAGAATTTGAAAGAGTGTATTCCAGTCAACATTGTCAAATGCTTTCTCCAAATCTACAAAAACTAGAAATGTAGGTTTGCCTTTCCTTAATCTATCTTCTAAGATAAGCCGTAAAGTGAGTATTGCCTCCCGGGTTCCTATGTTCCTCCTGAATCCAAACTGATCTTCCCCGAGGTCAGCTTCTACCAGCTTCTCCATTCTCCTGTAGATAATTCGTGTTAAAATTTTGCAACCATGACTTATCAAACTGATGGTTCTGTAATTTTCACACCTGTCTGCGCCTGCTTTCTTTGGGATTGGGATTATTACATTTTTCTTAAAGTCTGAGGGTATTTCGCCTGTCTCATAAATCCTACACACCAGTTCAAATAGTCTTGTCATGGCTGGCTCTCCCAGAGACTTTAGTAGCTCTGAGGGTATGTCATCTACTCCTGGGGCCTTGTTCCGACCTAGGTCTTTCAAGGCTCTGTCAAATTCATCTCTCAGTATGGTATCTCCTGTTTCATCTTGATCCACTTCCTCTTCCCTTCCTACAACATCGTCTCTAAGTTCATTTCCTTTGTAGAGCTGCTCTATGTACTCTTTCCACCTTTCAGCTTTCCCTTCTTTGCTGAAAACTGGCTTCCCATTGGAGATCTTGAAATTCGTAGAGTTGCTTTTCTTGTCCCCAAATGTCTCTTTTATTTTCCTGTAGGCGGTATCCACTTTTCCCCTTCTTATACATTCATCTACAGATTTGCATTTGGCTTCTAGCCACTCCTGCTTAGCTATTTTGCACTTCCTGTCAATCTCATTTTTTAGTCGTCTGTACTCCATTTTGCCTGTTTCATTTACTGCATTTTCATATGTTCTCCTTTCATCGATTAAATTTAGTATCTCCTGTGATATCCAAGGATTTTTTGTAGGTCTTGCCTTCCTACCTATTTTGTCCTCTGCTGCCTTCACTATTTCATCTCTCAATGCTACCCATTCCTCTTCTACTGTTTTATTTCCCCCTGTTTCTGTCAATTGTTGCCTAAATCTCCCTCTGAAATTCTCCAGAACCTTACTTTCCTTCAACTTATCCAGGTCCCATCTCCTTATTTTCCTACCTTTTTGTAGTTTCCTCAGTTTCAGCCTACAGTTCATGACTAACAAGTTATGGTCAGAGTCTATATCTGCCCCTGGGTATGCCTTTCAGTTTATAACCTGGTTCCGGAACCTATGTCTTACCATTATAAAATCTATCTGATACCTTCCGGTGTCTCCTGGTCTCTTCCACGTATACAACCTTCTTTTGTGATTCTTAAACCACGTGTTTGTTACGATTAAATCATGTTCCGTGCAATATTCTACCAGGCGACTTCCTCTTTCATTCCTCCTGCCCAGTCCATATTCACCTACTATTTTTCCTTCTCTTCCTTTTCCTACTACCGAATTCCAGTCTCCCATCACAATTAAGTTTTCCTCTCCCTTAACTGTCTGAATAATTTCCTTTAGCTCCTCATATATTTCTTCGATCTCCTCATCATCGACAGAGCTAGTTGGCATATAAACCTGTACTACTGTTGTCGGTGTTGGCTTCGTATCTATCTTGACAATGATAATGCGATCTCTGTGCTGCTTATAGTAGTTTACCCGCATTCCTATTTTCTTATTCATTATTAGTCCTACTCCTGTGATACCCCCAACTGATTTTGTGTTTATAATCCTGTACTCACCTGACCAGAAATCCTGTTCATCCTGCCACCGAACGTCACTAATCCCCACTATATCTAACTTCAACCTATCCATTTCCCTTTTTAAATTTTCTAATTTTTCTACCCGATTAAGGGATCTAACATTTCACGCTCCGATCCGTAGAATGCCAGTATTGTCTTTCCTGATGACAACATCCTCCTGAGTAGTCCCCGCCCGGAGATCCGAATGGGGGACTATTTTACCTCCGGAATATTTTACCCAAGAGGATGCTATCATCATATGTTCATACAGTAGAGCTGCATGTCCTCGGGAAAAGTAACGGCTGTAGTTTCCCCTTGCTTTCAGCCGTTCGCAGTAGCTGTGTGGCAAAGCCACATTAGCTGATGTTACAAGGCCAGCTCAGTCAATCATCCAGACTGTTGCCCCTGTAACTACTGAAAAGGCTGCTGCCCCTCTTCAGGAACCACACGTTTGTCTGGCCTCTCCGCAGATACCCCTCCGCTGTGGTTGCACCTACGGTACGGCTATCTGCATCGTTGAGGCACGCAAGCCACCCCACCTCGGCAATGTCTGTGGTTCATGGGGGTTTCATAATGCATACCGAGCTTTATATACAACCACTTGCTCAGTGAATGTTTCGTACCCGAAGCATAGAAAGTTTCTCAATATACAAGAAAGACAATATGTATGATCCGCATAATTGCAGGCTTATATAATTAAAGTCGGTTTGGAGAAGGATATTACAACATAGCAGTTTAAGGAATACCGTCACCGATGTAGGACTGGATTCGCGATTTTTTATCTCAAAGGACACAGTACGTAGTAACTGGCGGAAAGTCACCGAGTAACATAGAAGTTATATCTGGCATTCCACAGGGAACTGTTATAGACTGTTCACGGATAATACTGTCTTTTATAGGTTAGTAACGCCACCAGAAGATCAAAATCAACTTGAAAATGGTATAGATATCTGCATGGTGTTAAAATTGAAAATTTTACCAAGCAATGAAAAGTGTCAAGTAATTCATCCTCGGAATAACAGTTTCGAACCTATAAAATGGGAAAGAACACAAAGAAAATAATGTAGAGAAGGTGAACGAAAGGCTACGTTTAATTGCCAGAAATCTTAAGAAAATGCGACAATACTAAATCAACTGCCCGCACTACACTTGTGCTTCCTATTTTGTAGAATTGCTGCCCATTGTGGGATCCCTAACAAGTGGAATTGACGGAGGAGATACAGAAAGTTCAAACTCGTTTTTTACTGTCGCAATATGGGAAAGCGAGTGTCACGAAAAGAATATTGGGGTGGATATCTTTAAAAGAAAGCCGTTATTCGTTGCGGCTAGATTTATTATCGAAATTTTTGTTGACAACCTTTTTCCTCAGAATGCGGATATACCTTTGTTAGCAGCTGCCTACATAGCAAGCAGTGCGTTGAACCCGCCACTACGTACTGAAACGTGATTACCGGAGAATTTATGTAGAGGTACTAGAAGTATTTTCCACGGCATTAGGCTTAGCCCATCCCTAGAAGGTCTCTGCAACTCAATACCACCTTTTTGATAATTTTAGGTTCACTTAGCAGATTCTAAATTGTAATCGGCCTCGCTGTCATCCAATGCAGTCTTCTATCCAGAGGTCGGTTGTAACTTTAGAAAAACAGCGCAACGGTGGTGATCATAAAAGCAATTCGAATTATGAATGCTATTTGGTTGCCAAATGAGTGAATAAAAATTTTACAATAACGATAGACTAGCAAAAAGCTACAGCTCCTCATAGGTCGATGTATAATACAAACAACGGCCTTAATTTAATATAAATCAAAGCGCAAAGAGCCTCGCATTTATCCGACGTCTATTAACCGATTGTATAGTGAAAGACTGACTTTGATGATCAGGGTATCTGACGAAGTCTTTATCTACAACATCTGAAAACATGTATAATTTTAAACCATAGCTTATCAGCAGACAACACTCTAACAGCAATGACAAATTCATTATGTTAAAGCACGAAAGTCACCATTTAAGTGCTTTATCTGGTATATTTGCCCACATACACGCAGGTATCATACACTATGTAATCAAACGTATGCGGGCACCACCAAAAACATACGTTCCTCATATTAGGAACTCAATAACAGTGACCTCAGTAGTCATTCGATATAGTGACAGCAGGGACCCAGGGACTGCGAACATCGTCCGTTGATTGGGTGTCACTTGCGTCAGAAGTCTATAGGCGAGACTTCCACACTCCTAAAAGTCCCTACCTCTATTGTTTCTGATGTGATAGTGGAGAGGGAACGTGAAGGGATACGTACAGCACAAAAGGATACAGGCCGAACTGATTGACACCGCCGATAATTAAAGAGAGTCGTTCAGTGTAACAGGCAGGAATCTATCGAGATCCTCACACTGCATGAAAACTTAGTACTATGACAGGCGGGAGGTGAGCGAACTGTCCAGAAGCCACAAATCACGTACGTCAATTCTTCGTTTGGTGTAAGCAGCGTAATCACTGGATGATTTAACGGTGGAAAAGTTGTGTGTAGTGAGGAATCACGGTGTACTATGTGCCGATTCGATGGCAGGATGTGGGTATGGACTGTGTCCAGTGTGTAATGCCAACAGTAATATTCGGAGGCGGTGGTGTTGTGGTGTGGTCCTGTTTTTCATGGAGGGGGCTTAATCCACTTGTTTTGCGTGGAACTATCACGGAAGAGTCTTACATTGACGTTTAAAGCTCCTTCTTGTTTCCAACTATTGAGGAGCAATACGGGGATGGCGATTGCATATTTCAATACGACGGATCACCTGTTCATAACGCACGGCCTGTAGCGTAGTGATTACACGACAGTAATATCCCTCTAATGGACTGGCCTGCACTGAATCCTGTAGAACAGCTTTGGTATGTTTTGGAACGCCTAATTTGCTCCAGGCCTCAGAGGCCTACATCGATACCTCTCCTCTGCGCAACACTCCGTGCCATTCCCTAAGAGACCTACTAGCACCTGACAAAAAGTATGGCTGTGAGAGTGGAAGCTGTTAACAAGGCTAAACGTGGGACAATGACATACTGAATTACAGCATTACCTGCGAAGGGCGCCATGGACTTCTGAGTATTTTCGGCTAGGTGTTCGGACACTTTTGATTGCGCAGTGTGTGAGATGAGATACCTCCTAATATCGCGTCTGACCATCATTTTTAGTGACGTTTAGATGCTAGACGAGTCATGGACTCAAGGATACGATGGAAGTCCGTTGCAGGGATAATTGGAACAAGCAGCTTCTGGGGCTTTCTATTGTTATGAAAGTGGCCTATTTTGTGTCTGAACGCGTTTCCAGATTGCTTTTTAGAATTGTTTGATGGGATACATGTCTGGTAATCTGGTTCAAAAGATCATTCTCTGACATTGTGGAGAATGTTATTCAAACAATGTGAAACAAATGTAGCACGATGACATTTGACATAGTCAACCATGGCTGTTTGGGAAGAGGAAAACCAGGTATGTTTTCAAATGGACTCTAGGGAGCTAAACATAAAAAAGTTTCAGCCAAGACTCTGTTCAGTTGGAACATATGTCGCAGTGCATTCAGTGTAGTAGCGGCCCTCACAATTACGGAGCCACCGTCAGCTTGCATACTGCTTTCTTCGCAACTTGTGTCTGCGCCGTCTTTAGGACTGTTCCACACTCGACCGCCATAATTAGCACTAAATAGAATACAAAACATACCTTACAAAGACGGTTTTCCAGTCACTGGGGTCCATCTGCTATAATAGTCTCAAGCCGAAGAGAGGGCTGCAGGTGGTGTGTTGCAGTTGGCGAACGTACTCAAGTCGGTCATCTGCCGCGATAGCCCATTAAAGCCACAATGCACCGCACTGCCATGACTGCAATGCATGCGTTCGTCCTACCACCCTCACTGATTTCTACAGCTGTTGCTTGCTGTCAGTACTGACAACACTGCACAAACGCCTCTGCTATCGGTCCATCAATTTATCGATGCCGATTATGAACATGAAATGAAATGAAAATATATTAATTCTGCGCATCCGCGTGTGAAGTTTCGCTCCGTGATGACATGTCGTTCCCATTAATTAATTAATTGGCTCATTAGAAAAAGTTTTAAACGAATGAAAAATATATATAAAACTTGCTGTAAACCCAGCGTTGCCCAGGTGTTTACGTATCCTACAGATTCGCAGTCCACTTTCCCATCTCTCCTCTCACTGCATTCATTTCCTTCTCTCCCATCTCTCTGTTCGTTTCCACTTTTTCCTCTCTCATCAAAGTCTTTTGCAAGGTTTCCTCCGTCATGTACCATACAAACATTTATGTAATCAGTGACCTTCCCCTTCGTTTAAAGGTCATGTGCGCAAAATTTCATAAAGATTGGAGCAAACCTACGGATTTTGTCACAGTCCGTAAATTAAGCATCCTCCACCAGGCACCAAATGAAATTTATTGAGACAGTTATCTACCTCTTGTTTTTAAGGTCAAGTGAGCAAAATTTCATCAATATCGCAACAAAACCATAGATTTTTAAGCAATAGAAACGCAGGTTCACTTAGAAAAACTCTCTTTCTTGTTCTCAAATTTTTCAGTTTTATTTAGTACAACCCTTGTTCTGAGAATAAGAAAAAAACACAAAAATATCTGTGAAATCGGTCGAACCGTTCTCAAGTTATGGCGCGATCAAGTTATTTAGGGATCCCTTTTTATGTTGCAAGGTACCCTCCCCCACGCAATGTATTAAACTTTAGGCAGACGGTGACTTTCCTCCTGTTTTGAAGGTCAAGCATGCAAAATTTCGTGAAGACCGGAATGAAACTACATATTTCATCAGTCTGTAGGAAAATTATCTTCCTCAATGCACCTTAATTCCGTCTTATCGCAAAATAATTTCTTAGTTGACGTCTTCTACCTATAAACTACATTCCTGCCAAATTTTAGCTTCATATATGAAGCAGTTTTCCAGATTTCTTGTTAAGTCAGTGGGTCAGTGAATGAGGGTTCTTTCACTTTTATATAGATAGGGATTCACAGTGATTGAATAATATATAATGTCCTGTTTGCGAATAAGCACCAAGTATATAATAAGTGCTCCTTCAACTGTTTTATTCCAACACATCGGCCTATTCCAACACATCGGCCTTTCACAATTCTTAACATTATTTCATCAGAACCTGCAATTTTTGAATGTGGAACTGAAGGCAGATTGTTTTGTTATATGAATACTAGCTAAACCCGCCACGCTTCGCTGTGCCTCACTTTCATATGTAATAAATAGTAAAGGAAATACTGTAACACATGTGAACATAGAATCACCGAGATAATGATTCAATCATATCAATATCGTTAGTTCTTTGAGCTGCAATGGGTATGTAAAACGAAAGGTTATTTTCACAGATACATTTTATTTTAAACTCTTAAGATGAATTACTTTTTTGTCGTACGTTTTCTCCACAAACATATTGATCAGTTTACTGTCTCTAGACCATCTTAGAAAAAAGTTATTGTTTTCTACATTCTTTCATCTATTTCCCATCTGCTATGTCTATCTCCTGCTTCCCCACTATCTACCTCTTCATCCTCCCTCTGTCTAATCCCCGACCCCTTTCCTTCCATCCATCTTCAATCTCCTCCTCCAGCTAACTCTATGCACGTCTCGTATTTTGCTCGTTGTACCAGATAACATTAAAAATTATGGAATTGCTTCAAATTATATGTTATCTGCTGTAAACTATAACAACGTTACTGTTACATAAAATAAAATGAAATAACGACGCACATCAACAACGTTTTGTTCAGAATTCGTTTCTATGGTGTTTTGATTTCTACTGCTAATATCACAATCTGTCTTATTGAAAATTAACCATTAAACATGAGCGTATATAATATGCGTTTCCAAAAAAAAGTTTTACTTTAGTGTCGCATTTTTATTATAACACCGGTACACCAGGCAGAAGTTGGTACCACCTCAATTTTCGACGGTCACTTATTTTTCAGCTGGAGAATTTAAAGCGTGATCATAGATATACATATGAAAACATCCGATTCCTTTTTCCTCTCTTAATGGCTACGTATACACATGATTTTCGTCCTGCACACTTCTATGGCAAAGCGCCTTTTGAATTGTGTAAGTTTTATTGACCTCCTTGTAAAATTATAATCGAAAATCGATGTCATTTTTCATGTTGATGCATTTGTATAATTTCGGTAAAAATTCACATGCTGCAGCGCCTGACGTTGCCAAAATCTCTTAACAGCTCTTTGAAAACTTAGTTACATACAATCAGGCTAATAATGTTCCGCGTTTACCATGAAATATTACATTAGCGCGGTATGCAGCAGCTGCCGTAAGTAAAATAATCCCTTCAGTTCTAATTAATTCTACGAAGGTAAATGTCCATTTTTTATCTGCAGGGATTTAGAAGCTCACATTCGATATATATCGTTAGAGGCCCGGCTACTTCAATTGCAAACATTATTATACAGCATCTGATTCGTGAGCGTTATTCGGGAATGTTGTTCTCTATAATGCAGTGGTAATTCGAAGGAGATCCTTATCAGAATGAAAATTTTTAATGGATCGTTTTTAACATGAAATAACCATTTAGTGCAGTTCTGCTCTGTCGTTAATACATTCATGTACGTACACTGTTAATAAATCAATTATACTTCTAATATGAAGATTTCCTTGCCAACATTACTACTCTTCGCTGCTGTCACCGTAAGTAAAATATGCTAAAATATAGTAAAATAAGTAAAATATACTTCTAATCTGAAGATTTCCTTGCCAACATTATTACTCTTCGCTGCTGTCACCGTAAGTAACATATAGCCGAGCAACCAATAACAGAGACTGAGAGTTACATGATTTTGTGCTTACAATTTGCACTCTGGTTGACCTTTGTAGGCGACTCCGCTGCGCTATGCTTCATAACACTGAATATATAACAGGGAACACTGCATAGACCACCTTCAAGAGAGATTACAACAGCTAGAAACGCTTAATATCTATAAAGAAAAGGCAACGTTCCGAGTCGCTGAATGACAGATTAAATGAAGATCATCGTCCAGCCAAAACCACTGATAATAAAATCTTGAAATTTGTGGAGGGTGTTCATCTTGCACTGTTGGCGAGGTTTAAGAAGCATTTTTCGATATTCCGTCGCTAACTTGGTGAAATAGGGGATGAAAAGATTTTTGAAAATCCGTTGTTATCCAGTCAATTCTGATGCTAGATGTACATAAATTGCTGTACGGGTTCTTAGTTAGAATTTAGAAAAGGCGTCTTCCAGCTTTTTCGGAAACTCAGACCTGAAGAGGGTGAAATAGAGAATGAAAAAGTTTTTCAAAAATGCTGATGTTAAGTTAGTTTTGCAGCCTGAACTTCAAAAATTGGTATTTGGAGTCTTGGTTACAATTACTTATGTACGTGTATCTCTCCCCTCCCTTATTCGTCATTATTTACCCTTCCTGTATCTCGTTTTAGAAATATAACTTAGAACGATGTTTTATGTTCAAAATCTTATATCTTGACCGAATGCTTTGAAATATTGATGCAACATACTACTCGATTACGCAGAAGTTTTTACACATTATTATGAGTAATATATTAAACAAATAGGTGTCTAAAAACCTTCCTGTGTTACAGTGCAAAGTTGTGACAGATTTGGAGCTCAATCGGTGAAGAACGTTTTGATATTTTCAAACGTATACAAACCAACACAACATGTCTATATATAGAGATTGTACGTTGTGATGGTTTCACCCGCCTCGTGTGGTTACACGGAGTCATGAAACAGTTGTATATGAAAACACGATTGCTGTCAGCTCACTGTTAGTAACATTTACATACGTATGTCATCCAAGGGTAGAATGAGGACGATTATGCTGATATATTTAATTGATGCATATTATTGTTTAGCGTTCTTGGATTCAAAATTGTCAATAGGAAATTGTTAGGGAAGGAAATTAGTGTTTTTCCTTTGTTTTGTAGCAATTGTAAGGAAATAATGCTACGAGAAAAGGGACAAATGTTTAAAAATTTATGGGACTTAACTGCAGTGGTCATCGGTCCTTAAACATACAAACTACTTAAATTAACATAGCCTAAGAAGAGTCGTGATCTAGGTAGCGCAGCGTACGGATGAAGAAAGAAAAGTTGTCAGTTGTTCTAACGACTATAGAGGAAGTTGTCGTGTTAACACAAGCGCCTTTGGTGCTGTGTTTAGAGCAAGGTTGTCGTTACATTTGTGGGCACAGTTTGGTGGTCTGTTAAGCATGATTGTCGTGTGCTACCGCTGAAGTGGAGCGGCGGAACTTTCGTATTCTTTCACCGCTTTTAGCAGTGGTATAGGCCGATTGACAGGAAAGATTCTCTGGACTGTCTGGAGTTAAGTGGTAGTGTTAGAGCAAGTGAGACCCAAGGCCCCTCCTGCGGCCAAACAAGCCCGCAATCTTTAGGCTAGACCAGTCGAGGTATTATACCCGCGAGTAAGACCCCACCTACCAACCGACGAAAACATGGCTTCAAACTTGGACTCCGCACCGGTCAAGCAACTCAACGACGTTCCACAGCAGCAACAACTGACAGACGCCACAAAACAAGGACTGAAGCAGCTGCCCATATTGGACACCAATCAGAAGCATAGAGAGGAAAATATGGCGTAACAAAGACGGCGCAAAGAAATTAGTCGCATCAAACATCAGTGTCAGTCGCATCAAGAATCAGTTTCTCCACGATTCAGACGATGCTTGCAAAGACTTCTTCAGACCTCAATGAAGACATCCTTACTGAAAACACCAACGGTGACACGACAGAATATCAGACGGTTGACGACGCAGTGGACCGCGAGGGTGTCCAACGAATCCGCTCCAAAATACGACACCAAAGATCGACCCGAAGACGTTTGCGTCCCAAGCGGGAACTTCAACCCAAGACATGACCATTCAGGATGCGCCGTCCTCCAATAAGGATGCGCAAACCACCAATCAGAAGACACCATCCGTTACACCTGCCAAACACCTTAATAACGCCAATTGTGGTTTACAATTTCGCAAATCACGTTAAATTATGCCACGAACGTAAGGAGATACTCTCCGGTAGTTTGCGAGCGGCATATACCGATGATGGAGTGAAATTCTTTGTTGACCCCAGGGAAGACTACAAGAAGGTATCTGATTTCCGTCAAGAAAATCAGATTCCTTGCCACACCTACCAGGACAACAAGAACAGGGACTCGAAGGTGGTGGTCAAGGACCTACCCTTACAGTAAAGGAAGAAGAAAACAAGACCGACTTGGAAGACCAAGGGTGCACAATCAAAACCATCCACCAGTATAAACGGAAGAAACAGGGAAAACTCCATCTTCTCAAAATGTTCAAATGTTTGTATAGCTTACGGGACTTAACTACAGGGTCTTCAGTCCTAAATCTTACAAACTACTTATGAACTAGCTAAGACTAAGGACGGCACAAATATCCATGCCCGAGGAGGGATTTGAAACCCCGCCCGTAGTGGCCGTGTAGACCGTGACTGGAGCGCCTCAGTCCCCATCTTCTCCCTGTATACACAGTGATCCTTCCAAGGTATGATAAATCCAACACCATCTACAATCTATGTGCTCTCCACGACAGTCAGAGTGGAAGACTACTGGACGCGAAACTAACCCACACAGTGCAAACGGTGTCAAAGATGCACACATACTGCCGACTACTGTTAGTTACCAGCACGATGTCTTAAATGTGGGAAATTACACCCCAGCAGAAAGTGGAGGTCTAAGACTTTATTCGATGCCACAAAGTGTACATCGTTTTAGTCTCTTGAGTCACACACCAGACTTTCAAATTTCGAAATTTGATCGGCTATCGGACGGACCGAACGCTAAGGACTGGACGGGGGAACGGCGATCATTTTAAGACGCAACATTACCCATCAGGAAATGGTGTTAACTCAGTTACAATGACTTGAGGCCACCAGCTTTACGATTTGGACTGGCTTAGGGGAAGTTACCCTTGTAGCCACGTATTTAAGACGCGCTGCGCAACTTATTACTCAAGACCTGCAGAACATTATAGCACCCAACGCAAAAACTTTTATTGCGGGAGATTTGAACACGAAACACCACACACGAAACTCTAGAGTGATTAACTCTAGAGGAAAGCAATTGCACCAGTTGAACAAATCGTTCGACTTTACAACATTAGGCCCAACTTACCCAACTCACATGTCGTCTGCAGCCACCCAGAGCCCTGACCTACTGGACATTGCAATTTCGCGAGGCCTTGGCATCTATCCTCAACTTGTCACGATAAACGTCATGACATCGAACCATGGTCCAGTCCTCTCATCGTTGCGGGAACAAACAGACCTGTCAACATCCGGCACTCCATGAGAACGTTTTACCTCAATTCAAACGTTATCTGAATAACAAAGTTATTCCACCTTTAGCGGTGAATACACCTGACGAGATACTTTATGCAGTGGACTACCTCACGTGGAAAGTACAGAAGACCCATCAACAGTCTTCACTCTCCATCACGGAAGAATATCCAACGTATGACCCTCTCGCTTCTCTGTTAGATATTTTGATACAGAAAAAGAGAGTGCGCAAGGTATGGCAGCGTACGCGCAGTCCTGTCGACGAAGGGTGCATCAGATGGAACGATAGCTCCGTAGATGCCTCCTCATGTGGGACGTGGAAAAATGGGAAGACAATATGTCCACCCTTCTCTTACGCAGAAGACCATTCAGGATACCATAGGGACTAACTGACGATCGTCTGGCGAAGGCAGGAACCTTCGCAACAGCGTTCGAAGATGTAACTACTACAAAAAGCCTCGAACTCTGCCAGAAGGGAACACGAATACACCACAATTCAACTGGTTTATCGGCTCATGGCGGCAGAAACTCAACATCACCCACGCCTCAGCATTCTCGGCGAGGTCAGGACGATCCTAAAGTAACTAAGCACCAACAAAGCCCCTGGAATAGACAGGATCAGCAACTCCCACCTACGCAACGTTCCACGAAAGCTGGTACTAGTCTTCAGGATCTATAATGGGTGCACGTTGACCAAATACTTCCCAACAGCTTGGAAGGTAGCCATGTTTGTACCCATACCTAAACCGAGAAAGGACACAAAAATCGCCACGAACTACAAACCCATTAGCTTTCTTAGTGGATTGAGTAAGACCTTCCAAAGGATGATAAACACTAGAATCCTGGAGCCACTGAAGGCAGATGGAACATCCTCCCGGAACAGTTTGGCTTCCAAAGTATACTATCGGCAGAGAATATCACAAAAAAAAAAAAAAAAAAAAAAAAAAAAAAAAACCGAGCCATGCTGGCTCGCCTTCTTCTTTTGTATCTTTTCGTACGACGATCTATAGACCCTTTTTCGGGTCTGCGCCGCTGGCGGCGGATTCTTCCTGTCGCGACTCTCTCTGGCCAGAGGGAGTGACTAACGGTGCGATTGCGGTCGTTTGTTATTGAGAGGGACGGACGGTGACGGGCGGCCGGGGCGTGCGCTGGGCACTGGTGGCCGCGCTGAGCACGTGACTTCTGCTGGGGCTGTTTACGGCACTTCGTCAGCGACTCCGGCCGCAGCGGCGTGCTCCGGGGGATGTGCACTGGGAGTTTAAGGTGATCATCGCCATGGTTCACGGACAGTCATTCTGTTGAAGTTCCATCTGGTCTCCCGGAATACCTGCCCGCGTTCGGCATTCACGAGATCTTTCCGACGTGGTGGCCGATCTGTCGGTACATTTTTGGTGATTGGTCGGACGGTCGGGAAGTCAGTACAAGTATGAGTGGTTCCTTAGTGTTTATTGTGGTTGTGTTAACTTGGTCTTTTGTGTGTGCATGGCCAGTGTTGACAGCCGTCCCCAGGGGTTGTCTTCTTTTATGTCTTCCGTTTATGTCCTGGTTTTCTGTTCTTGTTGTCGGCGACTGCAACTGTGCTTCCGTTCGTTCTCTTCTTGTCGAAGAGGGATCGCTTGGCCTTTGCCTTGCGCGGGGCGTTATCCGAATTAAATAAAGTTGCTAACTGTCACTGGGGAACCCTGGTTCGTGCCTTCCGTGTCCTTGTCAACTACCCGGGGAATCGTTCCTATGCTATTTGGCAGAATTCTTTCCTTCTGTGGTTGAGTTGCCTACCGTAGTTGAAATTAGACCAGTTTTTTTTAATGCATGAAGTTCCGTGTATTAGGGTTGGAGTTCTCGTCTTGAACTGGTCCTGTAAGCTTTCCTTTCCACATCCTGAATTTCCTTGTGGAGTCACTTCAGTATTTGTGGGCCTTCCTCGCCATCACGATGCAAGTTAATTACCAACATTGATTCATTACCTCGTGCCAACCTGATATGTAGGAAGATATGAAGCGTGATTGCTGTTTAACTGATTTGATATTGACATAAAATCTTCAAGGCACATGTACTCCCAGTTGTGTCTTTGAAAATTAGGCCAGCTTCTCTGGTGGGGAAATACACTGTAATTGTTGGTAAAACTAAACAAGTGAAAAGCCACGTCTTGCTATTTTAAACAACACTGCATTCTTGTTGTTAAAGTAACCTTTCCTGGTTATGGACTAATGTTACTGCAAATTGTCGAACTTATGCCCTTGTATTTCTTGTGAGTACGCCCTTATGAGCCTTTAAGAGTCAGTTTCACTAAGTATTGAAAGAATGTTGTACCTTGATTTTCACTGTGTCATTTCTTAAAGTAATCAGCATTCAGATTTAAAAATTGGTTTAATATTGTTTCTTAAATTCCCTTACACTAATTTGTGAGACTGAGGAGCAAGCTCTTGTGTCCTTTAAATTAAAGAACTGTTTCACTAAGTATTGAATGAATCTTGTACCTTGCTTTTAACTATGTCATTTCTTACGGTAATCAGCATTGAGATTTGATAAATTAGTTTAATATATATTTTTAAATTCTTTACGAATACTTGATTGTCAGACTGAGGAGTTCGGTCTTGTTTGCTTTAAATTAATGAACTGTTTCAATAGGTATTGAAAGGACTTTGTTGTTCCCCATTGTGTCAAACTATGTCATTCCTTAAAGTAAATAAACCAGTATTGTTAGTTGACATTTGAATTGAACTTCTTGGCCCAGTCCTTCCATTCCTATCTGTTATTGGCGGTTCCTTTCCCTGCTCACACTCTGTGAGCTATCAAACTCATTATAACGAACTCCAAAGCAGCTGTATTCCTAGACATCGAAAAGGCGTTCGACAATGTCTGGAGAGAACTACTCAAGAGGAAACTAAGTGAAAAAACCACTATCAAGGGTTGCTACATTAAACTTGTTAACAGTTTTCTCTAAGACCCAAGAAGGAGGTTGTTGTTGAAGAATAAACATCCGAGACGAAGATTGCGAAAGCCGGACTTCCCCAAGGTTCGGTATTATCGCCGAGACTATTACACGTGTACGTGAGTGACATGCTTGTAGTCGCTGGAGCGCACATAGCCTAGTGTGCGGACGACGACGCACTTTTTACTACATGACACCGTGTACAAACCAACATAAGAATATTACAGCAGCAACTTGACACGACGGCCGACTGGTGCAAGTATAACAAAATACATCTCAACTCAACCAAGACCACGGCAGTTTACTTCAGTCAGAAGAGGCCACAACTTCATTCTCTACTGCAGCTCAATGGACAACAGATACCCTGGCAACCTACGGATACCCTGGATACACACGCATGTGGACTCCCTCAGGCATAAAGCATATGCCATGGAAAAACAACTGATGCCCTTGTTCAGACTTTATAAAGCGACAGTATTCTCAAAGATCCTATATGGCAGCTCTGGGGCCTCTCCAGCACAAGTAAAATCTGACGCTTCCAAGTCATTCAAAATGTAGTTCTTCGCTGGATACTCGGCTCCAGTAGATATAGCCGGGACGTGGACATCCATGCTGCACTGCGATTGGGCACTATCGATTTTCAAATGTTTGATAAGCTTATGTGACTTAACTGCGAGGTAACCAGTCCCTAAACTTACAAACTACGTATAAACTAACTTATACGAAAGACAGCACAAACATTCGTGGCACCTCAATGCTCTCGGCCACTCCGCCGAAGCCATCTGACAGAAGGCTACGATAATCCACGACAGGGTGGACTCTCTCCGCAATACCATCAGACATATACACACCTTACGAAGAACTTTTCCACTTCCTTGGCACCGCTATCGTTTACCAAGTTCGCTAACAACATAATCAAGTTTCGTTATGAAACGGTGTCATTATTGTATTATTAAATTAAATAAACATTAGCAAACTGTAAGTTAAAATTCTTTTCTTAAGACACCATAAGGGGTACCTTATGAACCCAATGTTGAGGCTCTGAATACATTGCCCCTCAAGTATATTGTTAATTAATTAATTAAATGTTCTTATGTAAACGATTACCTTCGTAAATTCTTGAAGTCAAGATCGTCAATGACGATGGTCCTTCGTCAACATTGTGCCATCAGAATAAAAATCCTAAGAACAAGACACACACACCCATGCCCGAGAGAGGACTCTGAATATCCGACGGCGAACGTACACACTCACTCAGAAAGGCGCCATAAGGCACACGGCCTTTCCACCGCGGCAGAATGTTACCAATACATTACACCCGTCAGCTTAAACTTTTTCAAAACGATAAAGACCCAATATTCGATCATATGCAGCCATGTGGTTCGTCAAGTGGGACCTGTAGCTTTAAAGAAATAATTCACTAGCGTTCAACCTCAGTCTCTGGTTTAATAGGTTAATCGTTTTCCAGTGTAATAAGCTGTCGTACTTGACCCACTCAGCCTTTCTTTTGATCCCAAGTAATACACTGACGAAAAAGAAAATCAGTAACATTCGTATTTAGTATTAGTTGTGCGCAGCTTCCTTCACCCATGTCAATTAATTATCTTGGTACAACTTTAAAAAACGATAAGAATTTAAACAAATGCATCCGTTCGGTCGGAGAGATAGCTGCAATCTATTTGCGATAGTCGAAGGAAATTTTCGTTCACCTAAAAAGGAGAAATTTTGTAGAACTCTAGGGTGACCTATCCAGTAACAGTACGTGAAGTTCAACGGGAATCCATGGAGGGAAGATGACGTTCTCCTCGTAGGAAGATAGTCATGAAGTTTAGTGAACTGTCATAAAGTTTCTGCCCTCTTCAATGGACATCTCACGTAATGACCACGAAGGAAGGATCATACTGATTACGTCTCAGACGTATGCACATATACGCTCTCTGTTCCCTCACTCCGTATTTGAGTGGATTTGGAGACTGATGGATCAGCAGTGGAACAACGTACTCTCCACGATGCACCAAATGATAGGTTGCTGATGCAGACTTAGATTTTGACTTTAGTCCTGACAAGCACCTGTAATATGTCTCCTTAAGCATTATATTTAGCTGCAACCGAAAGATTACAACTGTACAGAGGAGTTTTATGTGGTCGGTACACGGAGACTGGTGCTTATTAACTGCGTGTCTGTCACGACTAAATTCACTTAAATTTTCCCAAGGTACGTACATTCGTTGAATCTCTACACAAGTTCCTGTACTTACGTCTCGACTCTCAAATTCGTATACTCGAAAATTTCACATCAGCTCGTTGCCTTTAAAACACTATTCTCAAACGACTCTAGATTTTGTACTTTGTATATTCATGTTAAATCAGCGAACAAACATTTCGCACATATTAATTTACGGCCCACCACCATTAACCACAGACATTGACAACGTGGGGTAGCTTAAGTGCCTTACGATACAAATAGCCGTACCGTAGTTGCAAACATAGCGGATGGGTATCTGTGGAGAGGCCAGACAAACGTGTGGTTCCTGAAGAGGGGCAGCAGCGTTTTCAGTAGTTACAAGGGCAAAAGTGTGGAAGATTGACTGACCTGGCCTTATACTATCAGCTAATGTGGCTTTTCCACACAGTTACTGCGAATGGCTAAAAGCAAGGGGAAACCACAGCCGATACTTCTCCAGAGGACATGCAGCTTTGCTGTATGACTATATTTATGATGGAATTCTCTCGGGCAAAATATTCCGGAGGTAAAGTAGACCCCAATTCGAATCTTCGGCCGGGTGATCATCAGGAAAAACAACACTGGCATTCTACGGATCAGAGCGTGGATCCCTTAATCGGGTATGGAGGTTAGAAAATTTAAAAAGTTAAATGAATAGGTTGATGTTAGATGTAGTGGGAATTATCAGTGAAGTTCACTGGAAAGATGATCTCTGGTCAGGTGTGTGCAGGTTAATAAATGCAAAATGAGTGAGGGGTATTATAGAGTTGGTCTCATAATGGAAAATAAAATAGGAATGCGGCTAAACTACTATGGGCAGAGCAGTGATCGTATTATCGTGTGATAGATACGAAGCCAACATCGACCACAATAGTACCGGTTTATATGCCAACTATCTCTACCGATGACGAGGAGATCGAAGAAATGTATGAGGAGGCAAAGGAGAGGAAAACTTAATTGTGATAGTAGACTGGAATTCGGTAGTAGGAAAAGGAATTGAAGGGAAAACAGTAGGTGAATATAGTCTGGGCAAATGGAATGAAACAGGAGGGAGCCCGGTAGAATTTTACACAGAACTTAATCATACAAAAAACGTGGTTTAAGAATCACGAAGGAAGGTTATGTACCTGGAGACACCAGAAAGTACAAAATAGATTTTATAATTGTAAGATATAGATTTCGAAACCAGATTTTAATCGGTAAGACATATCCAGGGGCAGATATAGACTATGACCATATCTTATTGAATTGTAGGCTGATACTGAAAAACAAAAAATGTAGAAAAGTAGGCAAATAAGGAGATGGGACCTGGATAAATTGAAGGAACCAGAAGTTCTTCAGAATTTCAGAGGGCACTTTAGGCAACAATGACAGAAACGAGGAGAAATAAAACAATAGAAGAGGTTTGGGTAGCACCGACAGATGAAATAGTGAAGGTAGCTGAGGACAAAATTGGTAGAAAGGTAAGAGCTACAAAAAATCTTTGGATATCACAGGACATACTAAAGGAGAAAATGTAAAAATGCAAAAAATGAAACAGGCAAAATTCGAGTACAGACGACTAAGAAATGAGATTGCTAGGAAGTGCAAAATAGCTAAGCAGGAGTGACTATAAAGCCAAAGCTCGACAGTAGAAGGTTATTTAAATAGGGGAAAAATAGACGCCTAGGGGAAAATGAAAGAGACATTTGAAGAACAGAAAAGCAGTTGTACGAATATCAAAAGCTCAACTCAAACGAAAAACCAGGCCTCAGTAAAGAAGGGAAAGCTCAAACGTTGAAAGAGTATATAGAGGGGCCCTACAAAGGAAATGAACTTCGAAACAATATTGTAGGAAGTAGATAAAGATGTAACAGGAGATATTATACTGAGAGAAGAATTTGAAAGAGTAATTAAAGGTCTAAATCAAATAAAGGCCCCTGGAGTGGACGACATTCCTTCAGATCTACTGTAGTATCTGGAGACCCAACCATAACAAAACTATTTCATTTGGTGCATAAGATGTATGAGACAGGAGAAGTACCCTCAGACTTTAAGAAAACTGTAATAATCCCCATTCCAATGTGAGCAGATGCTGACGGATGTGAAAAATTACATAAACTTCATTTTAATAAGTCACGGTTGCAAAATTTTAAAACGAATTATTTAAAGAAGGATGGAGAAGATGGTAGAAGCGAACCTCGGGGAAGATCAGTTTGGATTCTGGAGAAATGAAGTAACACAGGTGGCAATCCTCACTTTAAAATTTATCTTAGAGACGAGATTAAGGAAAGGCAAGCCTACATTTCTACCTCCTGTTGATTTGGAAAAAGCCTTTGACAATGTTGGTTGGAATAGACTCTTTCAAATTCTGAAATCAGCAGGAGTAATATATATATTTATAACTTGTTTAAAAAACAGACAGCAGTTATCAGAGTGGTTTGGAGGGAGTAAGAAAGGGTTGTAGCCTTTCTCCAATGTTAGTGAATTTGTACATTGAACAAGATATAAAGGAAAGCAAAGTGAAATTTGGAGAAGAACTTACAGTTCAGGATGAATAAATAAAAACATTGCGGTTTGACGATGACATTTTAATTTTGTCAGAGACAGCAAAGAACCTAGAAGAGCAGTTGAACGGGATGTACACACTGTAGAAATGTTCAAATGTTAGTAAAGCTTATGGGACTTAACTACGGGCTCATCAGTCCCTAAACTTACAAACTACTTATGAACTAGCTAATCCTACGGACGGCACAAATATCCATGCCCGAGGGGGGATTCGAACCCCCGACCGTAGTGGCCGTGCAGACCGTGACTGGAGCGCCTCAGTCCCCTCGGTCACCGCGGCTTGCCACACTGTAGAAAGGTGTATACAAGCTGAACGTTAACAAGAGCAAAACAAGGGTAATGGAGTGCATCTAAGAAATTCAGGCAGTGCTGAAGGAATTAGATTAGGTAACAAAATCATAAAGTTGGTAGATGAGTTTTGTTACTAGGGTAGTAAAATAACACACGATGGTCGCAGTATAGAGGATATAAAATACAGAAGGGCAATGGGAAGGAAAGCGATTTTGAAAAAGAGTAGTTTCTTAACATTTAATATTAATTTAAGCGTAATGAAGTCTGAATTCATTTGTGTGGAGTGTTGCCTTATATGGATGTGAAACATGGACTATAAACAGTGCGGACAGGAAAATGATAGAGGCTTCTGAAATGTGGTGTTACAGACGATAGCTGAAAATTATGTGGGTGGATCGCGTAAGTAATGATGAGATACTGAACAAAATTGGGGAGAAATGAATTTCTGTCATACCTTGACTAAAAGAAGGGATCTAATGGTATGACACTTTCTTAGTAATCAAGTAATCGTGAATTTAGCATTGGAGGGAAATGTAAGACCAAGAGATGAACACAGTAAGCAGATTAAAATGAATGTATGCTGCCATTCATATGAGGAGATGAAGAGGCTTGCTCAGGATAGAGTAGTATGGAGACTTGCATCAAACCAGTCTCCGGACTGAAGACAACAACATAATTTACGGTTAAATATACATTTTCATTACTGATCAGTATCCACGTTGTAATGAATGAGGAATTTCAATTCATTATGTCAATAGTAATCTCGTGTTCAGTTTTGTTAGTTCATAGGAAGTGAGGAAAACAGTAACAGGGTGCTGTAAAAAGTTTTGTCCGTCCCTTCTAGATTCTTGCCCTGCAAAGAGATTTTTAAAAATCTCACACAGTTTGTTCAGTGTTCTTTTAAACCACGGAAAAGTAAACGAAGGAATGGGATTTGTTGCATTGCGCATCTATATATATGCGTGTGTGTGTACGCTACGAATTGCAAGACCGCTGGAGCAATTTGAATAAATTATCAGATTAGCCCAATGAATGCTCCTGTGAACTTTTTTTGCGATCTGATCGATAAATTTATTGACTTCAAAGCTATCACGGCAAATTATCAGATCATCAGAAAATGCTACTATAGGTCCCAATGTTCTATGTAATTTATGATTTGTGTGGAGCCTGCAGTATAAAAAATTTCTTTTAATAAGATATTGAGATATTTAGGACAATACACTGCTATACGGTATTTTAGACCGCAGTTTATTTGCGGTTTTTTAATGACACATAAAGCTATTTCGGCAGTTGCACGCAATCCTCGGGTGTTCTGAAAGCATAAATGCGGAACACTTAAAATGGAGTTATTCTTATTGTACCAATATATATGAGCTAATAAACATCTGTCACCAGTATCGAAAAGCAGTGTATTTGTCTAAATATGTCAATACGTAATATAATTGAAAACATTGAATACCATGCTCATACAATCGTCAGCGGGTTAAATCCATAATTACATACTAATATCACAGTCTAATTTATATGTAAGAGTGGTGAAAGAGCCTACCGCAGCGGCACTATCAGTACACACATTCACACAATCAACGCTAGCGCTCCAAGCTGCAGCATTGCAGTTATAGAAGAACTGCACATGTTGCTGTTGTAGTCTTCATTCCGGACACTGGTTTGATGCAGCTCTCTATCGTACTCCTCAAAAGCATCCCACATATATCTGAATCTTGTTATTGTATGCGTCTCTTGGTCTACCTCTTCGATTTTTACCCCACACACTTATCATCAATGCTAATCGTAAATTCACGATTCCTTAAGGTCTCAGAATCCCTGGTTTTACTCAAAGTGCCAGAAATTCCTTTTCTCCCTAGGCGTGCTCACTAACGCCTTCATTAGTTACGAGATCTACAATGTTCAAATGTTTGTAAATCAATCGGACCAAACTGTGTGGTCATTAGTCCGTAGCTTACAAACTACTTAAACCTAGGTAAACTAACTTAAGGGCATACACACACACCCATGTCCCAGGGAGGACTCGAACCTCCACGGCGAGCAACCGCGCGCTCCGCAGCGAGACGCTTTAGACCGCTCGGCTACTCCACCGCGGCTACGATATCTACATACCTAATCATCAGTATTCTTCTATAATAGCACATTTCAAAATCTTATCACCTCTTCATGTATGAACTATCGTCAATGTCTCAGTAACGTGCAAAGCAACACTGCATGCAAATGCCTCACAGAAAATGCGTATATATTCGATGTGAAGAAATATGTATGTTTCAGAAACGCGTTTCTTCCCATTGCCATTCTGCATTACACATCCTTTGAACTGCGATCATAGTATATTATTTTACTGTCCAAGTAATAAAACATATTTATATTATATTGTCATTGTTTATTGTTAGTTATTTATTGTTTCGTTACCAGATATAATTCCTCTGGCATAGACTGATTTTCTTATACTACATTCTATTCTTCTTCTTTTGCTCTTTTTAAAGTTCATCTTATACTCTTCTTCTCGTGTCCATACTGTGTAATTGTTGCTCCATGTCCCATGCTGTCTCTGACAGAATTACATGTAACCAGAAAAAGTCAAAGTATTTATTTCTTCGCCTTGAACTTAAATGTGATTTCTAAATTTCTCTTCGATTTCCTTCACAGCTTTCTGAACGTACTGATATTTGAGATAGGCTCCAGCCACATCTTACTCTCTACCCAATCACTGTTTCCCTTTAGTGCCCTTCTACTCTTATAATTACAAACAGGTTTCTGTACAAGTCGTAAATCACCTACTTTTCCCAGTAATTCACCCGTGCTTACTACAGGCTTTGAAAGAATGTGTTCCAGTCAACATTGTCAAACTCTTTCTCCAAATCTCATTAGCCTATCTTCTAAGATAAGTCGTAAGGCCTCACGTGTTCATATATTTCTCCTAAATCCAAACTCATCTTCCCTGAAGTCAGCCTCTATTAGCATTTCTATTCTTCTATAATAATCCTACTTAAAACTTAAGAGGCATGCCTTATTAAAGTGATAGTTCTATAATATTTGCACCTGTCTGCGCGTGCTTTTTATGGCATAGGGATTATTACATTTTGTTGAAGTTTAAGGGTATTTCGCCAGTCTCACATTTTTTATGAACTACGTGAAATATTTTTGTCATGACGGATTCTGCCAGACTCATCAGTAGCTCTGAGGTTATTTCGTTAACTCCAGGGCCTTCTTTCGAATTAGGTCTTCCAATGCCCTGTCAAATTCTTGGGATAGTGTCTCTTATATTTATCTACTTCCTGTTTCCTTTCTACAATACTTTCTCGAAGTTCTTATCCTTTGTAGAGTCCCTCTAGTGGAGCTTCTAATTTTTGTAAGTCATTAATGGCCAGAAGTTACTGAGATAACACATTCCTTCAATTTATTATTATTATTATATTCTTTTGCCAGACACAGTTCATTAGGATATTGTCAGTACTTTCCCACATCTCCTCGAGAAGACATTTCTCGTTCGTCAGAAATGTACACAAAATCGATCATGTATCTTTTAACGTAATTAATAACGACTATTTTACGTAGGAAATCAACCTATGATGACCCGTTGGTACGTAAACACGTGAGAGTGAAGAGGAGGACAAAAGGAGATTATTTAGAGGAGCCAGGCGTGCTCTTAAAGGGAACACGCACGCCGCGGGACACGACCTGTCAACTGAGACCAGCCGTCTGGAGATGGGAGATAAGACACGCCGCTCTTTCGAGCAGCTTCTGCGCTGTAGCACGAATCATCTACCAACGTGCGCAAAGCCTCTTTTATGGAACACAACATGTGTTTACCGAAGCAAACTAGCTCCAATCTGTAAAAAATGTGAACTATTTATTTGTAGTACAACATTCAGTTATTGACTGGTTAACGTATCGTTAGTGCAACGTCATATTTGGGTTTTAACGTTTTGTTTCTTTGGTTGTAATACTAGGATTATTTAAACAATTTAAGTTCTCCAGATGCATGCAGTGCTATGTATAGTTTTATGGGAATCTAAATATCTAAGGATCAGTAATTCGGTAACCTCTGCAGTTGCGTTTGTCATACTTCAAATGGTCGGCCGCGGTGGCCGAGGGGACTAAGGCGCTCCAGTCATGGTCTACACGGCCACTACGGTCGGGGGGTTCGAATCCCCCTTCGGGCATGGATATTTGTGCCGTCCTTTGTCTTAGCTAGTTCATAAGTAGTTTGTAAGTTCAGGGACTGATGACCCCGTAGTTAAGTCCCATAAGCTTAACAAACATTTGAACAGTTGCACATACTTGAAATGATCTAATGTGACGTAAAGACTTTCAAATTTACCCCTATTATCGTACCCTATAGCCGCACGCTCTCCTCATGAGCATTACAGGTCGTTCACTTGACCACAGCAGTTTTCTGCCCCAGCTACTCCGTCACTGGTATATTACCATCCCCCTCCAAGTGTAGCAGAGTTCTTATAAGAAGAGATGTGTTTCGACGTAACTTCGACAGAACGTAACATTTTGAGAATATTACACAGAAACGTTATGCATATTCAGTCACCACGGCACTTTTTAAGAAAAGTACAAATAATGTATGAAAAAAATTAAGGACCCAGATTTCATGAGAATATTCATACTACGTAAAGTTACTGTTAAAATGGGCATATGTTATTTAAATAGTAAGACGAACATTAGGGTCAGATGGGCATGTCATGTTGGTTACAGTAGCTGAGATGCTGTGAAAGATACGATAATCTGACCATAATTCCATTTTAAATTAATGTACCGAATGAAACTTTACTCGAGCAGATAAAAGTTGGTTACTTTCAAGATCATACGTTGAGGTAATAACCTAAGACATATATTGTTGAAATAGCGTGAAGCATTTAAAAGTTATTAATTTTAGTATTGATTCTGCTATATTCGGATGTTGTGTTCAATAACTTTTGTGGTTTTCTGTATATTAATACTGTCGATGGTTAATGCGATGCATTTAAGTTTTCTGACATTGTAGATCGCTTCATAATTGATATGAACATAACTTTGTGGTTTATTATATATTTATACGTTAGGGGAGAGTGTCCATCTTTTAGGACCGCGCGGGAGTATCCGAGAGGTCTGGAGCGCTACGTTGCGTATCGCGCGGCCTCCCCCGTCGGAGGTTCGAATCCACCCTCGGGCATGGATGTTTGTGTTGTCTTTAATATAAGTTAGTTCATATGTAGTTTGTGCCGGCCACGGTGGCCGAGGAGACTGAGGCGCTTCAGTCACGATCTGCACGGCCACTACGGTCGGGGGTTCGAATCCCCCCTCGGGCATGGATATTTGTGCCATCCTTAGTCTTACCTAGATCATAAGTAGTTTCTAAGCGTAGGGACTGATGACCCCGTAGTTAAGTCCCATAATTTCTACAAACATTTGAACATTTGAAGTAGTTTGTAAGTTTAGGGACTGATGATCCCGCAGTTAAGTTCAAAATGTTCAAATGTTTGTAAAGTCTATGGGACTCAACTACGGGGTTATCAGTCCCTAAAATTACAAACTACTTATGAACTCTCTAAGACTGAGGACGGCACAAATATCCATGCCCGAAGGGGGATTCGATCCCCCGACCGTAGTGGCCTTGCAAACCGTGACTGAAGCGCCTCAGTCCCCTCGGCCACCGCGACCGGCCGCAGTTAAGTCGCATAAGCTTTACATACATTTGAATTTGAACATCTTTTAGTACTTCTCCAGAGCGTCCATTAAGAAATTTCCCTGTGTAATGGGGCAGATTATTGTCCCCGCTATTACCTTATGTTAGCTCAGTTGGTTATATTAATTAATGATTTCAAACGTTAATACTTCGTGTTCTGTGGTTCTTAAAAAAGTTTTTCATGTTTCTTATGTTTCATGTGCTGTGACGGCGATTCAACCTACGAGAGCAACATCTTCACTGCCGAGCTCAAGGAGTAAACATCAGGCCACTTTAAGTCGCGGATCGACGGTCACGAGACACAAGAATATACTGTCCTCCTCGGTTGCCACCGAAAATGTTTATAGTTATTTACATTATTACCCGAGACGATTTGTAAAATGAAAAAGAACAAAAAAGTAGTCTATGTGATGACTTGCATGTCGTGCAAACAATAAAATGTTATAACATCTCGAACTTTAATAATGTGCTGAAGATTATCATTTCAACCCTTTTACAAATTGCAGTTTATTTGTTTCGAGGTTGGAGTGGTATTTTATAAAATCGTATACATCGTATAGACTTTATTTTTTTATTATAAGACAGAGAGAGAGTATTTGTAGATTAATGAAAGTTAACATTCAGACAAGGGAAGAAGACAGTTGATGATTTAAAAATCTTTAAAAATGGATTGTTTCTTTCAAAATCGATTCTTTAAATAGATCGATTATCAAGGAGTGCAACCTATAATATCTGAGCCGACAACAACTACGAAATTTCTTTTTTTGATAACATTTTCCTTTGGCAAGAGAACTTCCAAATATTTCATTTAAAGTGACAGTTATATAAAATGGTGATAGATAGTGCAAGAGCCTGACATTTAATTTTGAATAGCAATGCAAAAGTCAAGAAAATTAAATTTTTCTTCTCGTTGACGTTCGAACGCCGTTCCGATACGGAAGTGCGACACGGTACGTCTGGAACTGACCTTTCGTCGAACGATAGAGTCGTTACGGCGCACCTTCCGTCTCAGCTACCACTGCATAGGTTTATCCGTACCCGTCGGTTCGTCATGATGACACAGACCATAAAACTGACACCAGGAAAAAAAATCAGGGAGGAAATAAAAAAAAAATAATCCAGGAAGAAAGCTTGAGACTTCACGTCCCGTCAACACGGTGGCCATTAGAGACAGAGAACTCACTCGGACAGTTTTTGTCAGGGATGGAGAAGGAAATTGGTCATACGTTCTGACAGAAACAATTCCGGCATTTGCCTCCTTGTGAATTGCTGGCAGACTGCAGCATACAGGAAACTCTTCAGAGTAAAGCTAAAACACGTGATATTGACAAAGTGCATTCAGTAACAATAAAAGAGGAAGATAAAGTAAAACACAGAGAGACAAACGGAGATCGTTAATGGGAGTGAAACATATCATTTGAAGAATAAAATCGTAGACTTAGAACACATAGATGTAAAAAGACAGCATTATGTACACTTGCGATATACACTAACACAAATGGTTTAAAAACTCATAAATTCAATATTTAGAACCTAGACACCAAACCCACGCCGTTGGAAGGACACCTGCGTCTCAGGTTTTCCCACGATGCAGTGGGCCGCAGTATTAAAAAACGCACAACGCTTTTCACACTCACACTGGACACGCATTAGGAAGGAGGTGTAGTGTTATTGCTTGTCTGACTATTTTGAGTGGAAAAAATAGGCCGTACTAAAGTAACTGAAAGGTTTTTCAAAATAAGTAGTAATGAAACCCAAAGTTTATACGAACCGGTAATTTAAAAAAAAAATGAAAAGAACTGCAATGGCCAAACATTTAAAAGATTAAAGTATGTTGCAGAACAAGCAACCTACATAATTCGACGAATAGTTACCTTTCACTGCGGTGTAGAAAACCTCGTTGATGAGCTGTAATAAAAATTTATTTTTAAACCGCGTAACTATCTGCCGACATTGGATGATGGTTCGGAATATTTAGATTCGATTCCCGTGTAGCATAATTTTAATCAAAGTGATTTAATGAATGAAAGCGTAACTATCTGCCGACATTGGATGATGGTTCGGAATATTTAGATTCGATTCCCGTGTAGCATAATTTTAATCAAAGTGATTTAATGAATGAAAGAATAGTAATAAATGATACGTACCAACGGTTTATCAGACTCAGGACCGTTCTTTACGTATAAATGATCGCAGATTCTAAGCCAATAAAAAAAAAATAATAAATAAGAAAAATTTGAATAAATTCAAAGATGCACTGGCAAGCTACACGGGATACATAATTTCAATATATCTAATACCCGAATAGTTCGCTTTAACTGAAAACAGCATGATCAGTGAGGGGAGTAACTGGTAAAATAGTTAAATGAATAAAAAATTACTGAAATTAATTTTGACTGAGGGGATTTATTAATAAGAACAGAAATCAGATATTGCATACCTGTGTTTCCATTTTTATCAGGAGATTTTTGTAAAATTAATATAACAATAGTTATACAAAGCCATACAAGAGAAAGAAAGCGAGAACACAGATGCTATTGTTTTTATACTATTATCATTCCAAGGATAATTGAAGATTACAATCATATTATTCTTTGAGTTTGCTAAGAATATGTACGTACCCTATAGATTTCAACGAACATTAAATTAAAAAAAAAAAAAAGAAAAAAGGTCGTTATATTATATTACATACTATTTGATTAAATTTTTAATTTCATTTTAAAAGAAAATTATTTATGGGGGTTTTGCTATATGGTAATCTTAAAGAGGGATGGATAACCGGTCTTAACTGTCTGGGAGGGGGAGATTCAGCGAGAAAGGATTTGCTGCGTGAGAGGGGTAGGGCAGATGGTTATTAATGGTAGCAGCGTGGCAACGTATCGAGGGCGTAGAAGAGTGTGTGTGTTTGTGTGTGTGTGTGTGTGTTTGTGTGTGTGTGTGTGTGAGAGAGAGAGAGAGAGCGAGAGAGAGAGAGGGGGGGGAAGAGGAGACTACAAAATAGGGGGCGATCAAGCTTACAGGTTATACATAAATGTCAGAGGTGTTCAAGGAAAAGAAGGAGGTACTGGAAGAGCATGAGAACATTGAGGATAGTTGTGTGGGAGGAGAGACGAAGTGCAGTGAGTGGCGACCAACGATTTGTACAGCTTTGTACAATTTTTGGGAGCGGAAATGCAGGATTCATTGATGGAACGAAGATTGGGTGGATCATGAAGGGTGTTGTAGGAGTTGAGGGTCCAATTCTGGGCAGATAGGAGCTTCAGGAGACCGAGGCAGTTCCCTCCCTCTTTCCCTCTCTGGCTCTGTAATCAATCCAGCCGTTACAAACTGAAGCGGCTCCGTATGAACAGCAGTTCATGTCTATTTATAGATATAGATAATGAAACCGTTTTTGTGCAGATGGACTACTGTAAATGACGGTTACAGAAATGAATGCCTGCAATAGCAGATATTACTTCCCTTAAAAGTCTATGAGGAATTATTAGCTTAGATGGAGTACCATATTCCTCTGTGATCAATAAGCGATAGCGTTTGAGTTCACTCAATAATGATTCAAATTTCGTTCAGTGTATATGGGTCAAGTAACTATTTGCTGTGCCAGATATTTCCAGTTTCATGCGCTATTTCGCGGTACTGTGAGGAACTCGCCGTGAGCAATGGCTGCCCATCTGCCCTCTGCCAGCACTGTAAACACGCTGCGACGCACACATGGTGCAATTACCTGTCCACCAGCGCCGCAACGTCGAGGTCCCTTTGATGTACACATGTTTTCCAGCCGCCTCACCCCTGTTCCCAGAAACACGTACCCTCTTCATATATGGCAGCAGAAATGCCAGACACGACTTCAACATGCAGAGAGATATTCTAGGTAGTTCTTAGCGGTACACTTTTTCACATTACAATACTGGTTTACATACAGATATTTATGGAGATGGCTTATACACACGGTTTACTTGCCATACTGAACAAAAATCCAGTCACTTCTTGTTATATTACCTAATTTTACCACTGTCAAGCGCAGTTGAAAATCGAATTGTTATTCTTCAGTCGAAGTGAACGTACAATTAACTGTTTGCAATGAGAGAAACAGTTATAAACAACATTTAAAATTGAATGACAAGATCTCGTGTTACACCTAAACTTCGCTCGTAGCATTAGAATTTCATTCAAACATGATGGATAAATTTTCATAACAAATATCTAGGTCACACATACGTCCCTTACCTAGCGTGAAAGAGTCGTTAAGTCCTATGAAATCAGCGCATCACGCGTCGAGGAAACACGTACTCAGTCAATTGTTTAGAGTGAATTACGAAACAAAAACAGATTGGGCCGTTCTTACGCTTCCTTACAGATGCAGATACGGTGGCATAATTAAGCGTTATATGCAGATATTGACTTATGGAACTTTTTTGTATTAAAAATGGGACTCACATTCAGTCCAAATGGTAAAGTGAAAATCAATGTACGGCATCAAACATGATAAACTTGGTTACTAAAAGCCACTTTCACTACCAGTGGAAGCTGTCTCAAAATATTTCTTTATGTAAGTAAATCTGTTAAGCCAATTGAGACATAAATTGTAGAGCAAATTAATAACTGCCAACCAACTGGTTGGCTGTTATTAATTTGCTATTCTATAACCGTTGCTGAGACACAGTCATGTTTAAAGTATAAATTGTATATATTTATATTTCATTGACGTTTAAGATGCAAATCATATGTTTATTTCAATGTTCAACACGTCAACGAAAATAAACGTTTTGATTATCACTGAATTCGGTTTCGGCAACCTACCATATAGTACAATGAAACATATTTTTAAATTAGAAATTTAACATGATAATTGTAATCGCAAAGAAATTAATTTATTTTTATAGTGCAGAGAGAGCTGTAAGTCAGAAAAGAAGAACGTGGAAATTGTTTGGTCAATATTTCTTTCCATTTTACGTTGAATTACGATATGACTATCACTATCCACTGTACAATTGTTTGAGGTGTCACGAATATGTGATGGTTGTATCAGCTCTGACTATATTTCTGGTGCGGCAATTTTTAGATTTCTCGCCATAAGTGAGAGTATCGAGATGGCTCAGCATTTTCAGTAGGCAGGCATAAGGCTTTAAAGGTGTGTAAGAAGAAGGGAGAAAGCGCTTCCTGAAGAACAGCTCGTTTTCAGGCAAATGCTTATAACTACTGCACACAAATTTGTCATTAGTTAGCTTGACATAGTCACAGCGTTACAAATTGGTCACAAGTATCCGGACACCCAAAAAACTTAGGTTTTTCATACTAGGTGCATTGTGCTGCCATCTACTGCCAGGGACTCCATATCAGCGACCTCGGTAGTCGTTAGACGTGAGAGAGCAGAATGGGCCGATCCACGGAACTAACGGACATCGAACCTGGGCAGATGATTGGATGTCACTTGTGTCAGAAGTCTACAATTGATATTTCCACGCTCCTAGACAACCCTAGATTCAGTGTTTCTGATGTGATAGTGAAGGGAGACTTCCAGAAAGAAAACGTGCAGACCGACCACGTCTGACAGAGAGCTCGTACGGTGGAAGAGGGTCGTACAGTGTAATAGGTAGGTATCTATCCAGACCATCAGACAGCAATACCAAGTACTATGACTGGTGGGAGGTGAGAGAACTTGGATTTCATGGTCGACCGACAGTCCAACACATCACGTAGCGTTGTAGAAGCCTCGCTTGCTGTAAGGCGCGTTAACATTGGACGATTGATAATGGAGAAACGTTGTGTGATATGACGAATCACGGTACACAATGTGGCGATCCAATGCAGAGTGTGGGAATGTCTAATACCCGGTGAAGATCATCTGCCAGCGTGTGTAGTGCAAACAGTAAAATTCGGTGGTCAGGTTTACTGCTTACAAGACAGGTGCTCTACCCACTACCTGGTCATGATTAATGTCGAAGATGCAGGAGCTACCTTACCATGCTCTCTTCCAGACACGAATCCTCACCTTATATTGTACACTACCTTCGTAAGTCACTTGCCCATTATTGTTGTTTCGTTGCGTCCATAGTTAGTAGTTTCTCGTAAAGAGATCGAACAATATGAGGTGTCTGTAGTTTTGGACATGTACAGACTTGTACAAAAAAACTCATCGCCTGCCGCCCGAGCAGAAGGTAACTCCGAGTCATTCACTTATAACTTTTCTTGACTCGTTGATATTACTGGGCTCCAAATCTTTATCTGTTTACCAATTAATAAAATTTAGTACTTGGACCGTGTTTTAAAAGTGAATCTTTAAGTACTGCTCAAGGGTTTGGGACCCCTACAAGACAGATTTTAAGGAAAATATACAATCAATTCAGAGGAGGATGGCTAGGTTTGTCACTGGTAGATTCGATCAATGCGCAAATGTTACTGACATGCTTCGGGAACTCAAATAATATTTGCTGGAGGAAAGGCGACGTTCTATGCAAGAAACACTGTTAATTTAGAGGGCAGAAATTTGAAGCGGACTGCAGAAAGATTCTCCTCCCGCCAAGTTGAATTTCGTGTAAAGACCACAAATATAAGAGAGATTACGCCTCGAACGGATTCATACAAGTTTTCGGTTTCCCTCTTTATACATGGAAGTGAAAAAGGTTATCAACTAGTAGTAGTACTAAGTACGCTCCGACACACCTTTGGGTGGATTGCGGAGTCGGCGGAGCGGCTGAGCGCATTGAGGTGCTATGCTACGATGCGCGAGACCGTTCCCCGTCGCGGTTTCGAGCCGCCCTTGGGCATCGATGTTTGTGCCGTCATTAGTATAAGCTACTTCATATGTAGTTTGTAAGTTTAGGGATTGATGAACCCGCAGTTAAGTTCCAAATGAATTACAAACATTTGAACATTTGGATTGGGGAGTATGTATGCAGATTTCGATTAATTAAGTAACACTGAAAATTCTGGAGTATTGTTTTCTTCAAGTTTTATTATTATTATTTTTCACAGAAATAATTTTGAACTGGGTGACTATTGCATAGTTGGCGCATGAAAGTCATCACTTTACTCAATGAGCATGCCCGTAATGCGATAACGATGAATAATTTTTATGCGCTTTTGTTACTGTCCTAAACAGATTTATTAATCACTTGAGTCCCATGTAAAGGCAATGGCATTTAAAACAAAACGCTTTGTATTTGTTAATTCGATACTGACGTTGGGCACTAGTTTTTGTCACTGGTATTGGTCAGCTGGTACTTATTAGCAATTTATTATTTTGTTGGAACGTAAATGAATTGACCGACAATCCTGCAAAAACAAAAAAAAAGTAAGTGACTATGTTTAGGAAATGATCACTCAAGAAACCATATTTCTGAGCTTTCGCCCACAACTGGTTTACGTATTCCACTCCATAAACCCTCAAGCCTGTGTGACGGCATATTCGTCTGTTGCCGACCCCTCGGTCTCGCTCACCACTTTGTTTTTCGCTATTGATTTCCAACAATGCAGTTTGAAGGACATCCGCTGTATGGCAGTGTCATACAGTCCTTATCTTCTTGTTGACGTGGTTTACGATAAGTTATTTGCATGGGCTACTATTTTACGAACTTTACTTTGTGCCTGCGGACTTCCGAAGGTTGTGAACATCAGCTAGACTAACTGAAGATGAAGTACTGCGAATTTCGATGGATGGTTGTAATGAGAAAGACGAGTTTTCATTTTCTTCTGATAATTCTTCAGAAGACGTATTGACAGTGCAATCTCACCTTACTAGAAGGAATGTAACAGTATTTCTACCCCATCTGCATTTATATGTAACTATCCTAAAGGAAAGCTAAATGTTTTAATTCCAACTAATGCAAGTGCCATTAGTTTACTTTGAATTGTGCTCTAAAAAATTATAGAAAAAAAAGTAACTTGCCGTATTGGTGGGTCACACGTACTAGGTGCCACGCTGCAGGTGCTGTTGGATTTGTAGCGTGTCTTACTAAAATGTGACTGAACCCTAGGTGACATACCATCCACCTCAATTGTCAAAGATGGCACTCTCTTGTGGAACATGGGCTCACTCGAGTCATAGGGAGAGGGATGTGGAATAACACAAGACTCCAAGTTCAGACATTTATTTAACAAAAGTTTTACAGCAATTCCATAGACTTGAAACTCCTTATTCTTGCAGTTACACAAGTGATATCCTAAAACTGAACTCTGTACTTGAACGAAACGGCCTGGCTGTCTCGAAAGAACACTTAGGATATTGTCACTGTATCAGTTCACAAGAGAGAATATGTTGTTGATCAGTAATTTCTTTCCAGTACTTACCGTTGTGTTCAGTAAACTATGAGAAATATTCATAAAATGTAAATCAATGACTTACATCAAAATTGTAAAAAAACAACAACAACAATCTGTTGCACAAATTAAGTATTGCCCATTCTACGCTTCGAACTTCCCTGTAGCCGGCGCGACTGAAAACTGGTGTCAAGTTATTGAATTTAGCAATGTAGCGATGTTTCCTTAAGGTGTTGAGTTGTAATGGCTCGTTTAGCGCTTCGCGCCTTCCGTGGCGCGTATGCTCCATGGAGCTTGTTATTTCGTTGCTCTCTGACTTCTTGTGCCGGGAGGGATGTCGATGCTCTTTGCCGCGACGGTTTTGGCGGGTGGCGGTTTGTTCGTGGACGAGGAAGGAAGGAGTCGAAGGCTAATGCTGGGTTGACGGGAGTTCGTGTGGAGCACCGGGCAATCACGTTTAGCGGCAGCTTAGCGCCTGGCTTTGGGAATCTTCTGGACTACGGGAGCCGTGGGGCAGAGGAAACTGGAGGACTGACGCCTCTCTTGTTATCGGCGAGCAACGACGAGTGCTGGTGATAAGAGAGGGAAGCGGTCTGGCCTTGTGGGTCCCGGCTCAGCTGTAAATCGCCTTGTGGATGGGGCGAGAGGCAGCTACCTTGCTACCGGCGTTTTAACTAGTGCTTGCAAGGAGGACGGAGATGAGGGATTAGATCACCTAGTCTCCGCAACGACGTCGCATCAATATTCAAGACATGTATTCGAAAGTGTTATTTTTTCCATCTGTGCTTGATTAGGAGTTCTTCTTTTTCTGTAGTGCAACGTTGTCTTGTTACAGATAGCGGGGTGGTTGCTAAAGATTCTATTGAGATTCCTCTAATCCTTGTGATCTTCAATAAACACTTATCTGCCTGGCGGCTTTTCGCAGGGCTCAGGCTACAAGGTCCGCGGGAGTTCAGTAGCCTATTTAGGGAGGGAGCAGATGGCCCTCGTGTGCGGATCTACAGGGAGTTTCTAATTTGCTCTGTTATTTGTTTGGTGTTTGGTACTCTTTTCTGCAGTCCCCGCAAGATAATAGTCTTTTACCTGTGGCCTGTTCGACTAACAAATACGCCGGGAGAAATTGAATAATCACATTCACACTAGAGATTGCGTCACAGTACACGACTGAAATCTTTTGCTGGGTTTCTAAAGAAAATCCAAAGTGTTTCCGGTTTGTGGTAATTTATATGCCGATATTGAACGTTCCTACATCAACGATTGTTACTGGGTCTACTTTAATTTTGGTATATGTTTTACAGGAACGCAGCATTCAGTAGAACTGGATTTTACGCTGAGTACGGCTGCTGCCTCGCTTACGCTCTTCAGTTGGTGTTCTTATGGAAAACCTACTGCACTTTTCCCGTACTTTTTCAGCCACTTCACTAGGTACTTCATTAATTTCCTTTTTCACTTACTTCAGAAAAGAAATGTTATCTTACATTTATTTACCTTAGCCTTCTAATTGGCAATTAACTCTAGCCATAGATGTGATGCTGTCTTTAATAAAAGACAAGACCGTTGAACTGGGGGATCATTGAACAACTCTGTTGCTTAAGGTACAGAAGTGTCATCCTCCGGACGTTTTCCACTTCTTGACGGTTGGGAGTGTATATGGTGCTGCTGATATCCGCGTCACCAGTGGGTAACTATAGTTTCAGGTTGCAAAGGAAACTTCTTTGCCTACATTTACCTTTAATGATACCTTAGCAGAAAATTTCTTCACTTGGGGATGGATAAATCCGAAACTCTAGCTTTACTTGTTGCATTATACCACTGATACCACGTGCTACGCAAATTGTGAGCAACGTCAAAGTGAAGTGTTGTGGGAACGGGATGATGCAGTGGAAGGAGGTGGGCCATGGCTAGTAAGGGTATGGATAAGGTCTGCAACTGAAAAAAAAGTAATTAATCTTCAGAGGATTTATTGACAGAAGACATAAATACTTAAATTTGATGTGCTTGTATTAGTACATACGTTTTGCACTATTACATAGTTCTGATGTATTTGTGTTGGTACAAACTCCTTGTACTAATAGAATTTAACTTTTAAGTTAAAAGGCTTAAATATTTCTTGAGGACGAGAAGACCCTATAGAGCTTTACATTTATAAATTAATTTTTATTATATAGTTTATTTTTTAATGTTAATTTTTATTGTTTTGTTGGGGTGACATGAAGAATAATTAAACTCTTCATTATAAAATCATTGATTTATGTTTATTTGATCCATAATTTGTGATTATAAGATTGCTCCTTGTACTATTATATCTGCAACTTTTTAGAAAACTCTTTCGTCTTTTGCATAGACAGACATCTGGCTCTTCTATGTTGAACTTCTGGAACGTATTTCTGAGGCTGCCTAGTGCTGACTCGAACATCGGTACTCTCTGTCGTACTGACTGTCGTGGCTGCGACGTACCGGCATATCTAGCCGAAAGCTTTTTTTCCTATTGGTCGGCGCGAGAATCAGGCAACGAGATATCGAGACTGCTGGCGCCCCCGGCATATGAAGTGCTATGGAACGACTTCTCGCCTCTTCCTGAAGTTACGCGACGAATTGTGTAGACCGCCGGCATTGTGACGAATGGCGACGACGCAACGGGAAGAACACATGGAATGGATGAAACGCTGCAAATACATGTGCAGCGGCGTCTGTCAAAGCCAAAAGCCCTGTTTTTTTATCTACGCAATTTGAATACAACATCTTAAACCGTTGATCACGAAAAGTGGGATACTTTGTTCGTTAATCTTTGGCAGTTGTTTGGACAAATGAATTAACCTCCGGGTGGCGCTTCTGTGACGAATTTCCGAACAATCAGATTTGCAACGTACCGGCCAAGACTGTCGGTGTTTCATCTAACAGAAATCCGAGTGCAAGAGTACGCAATATGTTTTCTTATTCTTTGTAGTGTATCCATACATGCTGAGTCGAGATAATTTTAATGCAAAGTTCACTGTGCCAGTACAATACGGACAGATGACAGGGTGTTTAATTTTTATTTTCTCTTCAGTTACCGACTTCAGCTGCTCTTACCTTTGATCTTCGAAGCAAACCAAATATTTTAAAAACAATATGAAAATATAGGCGTTAATGTCGAAATAGGTTTTTTAGGTGCTATAAAATTTGCGGTTTATGTTTTAACAAGTAGTGAAAGACATACGTACAATCATATTCACTGACTGTTCCTTCGGTTCTTGACATAATATTTGATACATTATGAATAAAATACATAAGATAACTGTGATATATTCTGGAAATATATTGGTTTACGAACCGGTTTTCGACTGTTACGCCATCATCAGGTAAACATTACAAGTTTAAGTTTTAAAGATCTTAACTTGCTACTTATATAACTTTCAAAGATGACTAGTGTTTTGGTTTATAGCTAACCCGTGGAAATTTATTACAATTCAAGGTGTCGTGTAAATTCCTGACATTAATAAAATACGTGACAATATGATAGATTATGACGTTGTCCTAAGAAATATAAAGTGAAACCATAGAAATTGTCTAAAAATATTGATCAAAACGTATCTTATCTTAATCAGGTCTAATGTTTAGAAACATGGAAGCGTGAGGAATATATGTTAAAATTTTAACTGGTTAAATTATACTTAACCAAAAAATGGTAGCATGTGACAAAGTTGAATGAAACATCTCCAAAAATATATACTGAAATTTTTTAACTAGTTAATTAAACTATGGTTACTAGTAAAATAAGACACTAAAGTTTATATCACATAATCACCCAAAACAGTTGTGATTACATAATTTTGTAACTAGTAAAATTAGGCATTACAATTTATATCTGGTAAGCAGCCAAACAGTTCTGATTAAACAAGGCTTTTTAACATGGCTATGAAACAGTAGTAGAAGTATGAGACACGTTAGTAGGAGATGATAGTTTATATTGTCTGCACAGGGTTATAATTAGGATCTGCAGACAGAAGTGGTAAGTATGGAAATTGTGTTCGATCATTCAGTACCAGGTTTGGGGAAGTGTACATATATCTGTTAATTTCCCTTACTTCAAAGAAGTTCATTTTCCTTCCTTTTAGGACATGACGTAGGAGTTCATGTGTTACATTTTAACTGTGGCATTTTTCAGCGTGTTGTCTGCAAATGTAGAATTTCCTTGCCTACGTTTCCAACATCTGTGGTGTTTCTTTAGTCCAGTACTAATTGCTCTGCCTCACTGTGCAATGTATAATTTGCCTCAGTTGCAAGTAATCTTGTATACTCCACTTACTTGCACTTAAACTTGTAATGTGTACCTGATGATGGCGTAACAGCCGAAAACCAGTTCGTAAACCCACAAATTTGCAGAATATCTCACAGTTATCATTCATAACATACTTACAAGTTTATTTGCAACTACAAACTCAGGATAAAAATAGAGTTTAACCAATCCGCGGACTACTGATCACCATGGCAGCATATCATGCAGGAACACCAGTCAAACGGGGAGGTAGCCAACAGGGTACTAAGGCATTCCATGAAAAATGCCCGGCCACACGCTGACAAAGAATTGTTTCAGGTGTCCACCGATGTGGGTATTTTCCTCACTAGCTTTGCTAGGTTGTGTCGCTGACTGAGTGCGATCGGTTGTATGCTGATTATCGTTTGTCTCGAATCGATACAGTAGGTTTGCGACATCCTGCACAGAAAGTGTTTTGCGAATTTTCCGTCAATCTTAAACTGGCATTTACTAGACTAATAACAATGTTCATCCCACAATATATCGTTACACAATTTTATCTATCAGAAATTTTTATAATGATATCGATTGTAGTTTTGACATGACTTAAACTGCCAAAATTTTAATACTTGGTGCCTTAAAAGGAAGAAGGAATTCTGCACCAATTTGTGAAATAATTACATGCCTTTCTCCTTTCTGTATGTCAGTGATATAGCGAACCCTTTTCGATATCACGAGTTTAATCAAATATGAGCTTCATGGTCTCTATAGATAGTATAGAAACTTTACAATGTGGTTCCAGAAACTCATATGTTGAACTTATTGTTAAATTCTGTGTATGTAATATTTGAATGCGACTTCGTAGAGTTCTACTCTGTGACGCGGTTATTATCTTATAATGCACAAAGTAACTGTTTTGCATATAAATTGCCTTTTATAAAGGTTTTCTTGTTTTGTGTGCAGTAATTGCGCAGTACTCTAATCTGGAACGTTTTGGTTACGTTTCTTTCATCAACTGGAAACTTCAAAAGAAAGGATAAATACTTTTTTCAACGCAGAATTATCGCAACAGTATTATTCAGTTTGCTAAAGCATTGCTATCTTTCTTGACCACCACAAAGAAATTTAGACACCTCAGTCCTGAAGTTCATCGCAGACCTTCTGTTATACGTCATAAAGTGAGGCCATCTGCTCTGCTCAATAGTTCCTCAAACAAACGGAACACACAGTAAGCAACAAGTATCGTGTGACCAGCGAAGCATCTTCAGAAAAGTAAATACGATTCATATAGAATACTTACGTTTCACAGGGTTGAGAAACAGCTTGACAAATTCTGAGGAAATCAATAATCACAGGAAATTCTGGATTGGCATTAAACGGTACGTACGTAATGGAAGTGATATGGATTAATTGCAACGAAAATTCGTAGATGTGTTACAATAATGGAAACGAGGATAGTATGTGTAAATACCATTATACACATTTCAGGATACCAACAAAACGCCGTTATCTGACTTTCAGTATAGAATGTACTCTCCTCCGGAACTGCTGTTCTTGTTATTCAAGTTGCCTACCAAACTGTTGAGAAGGCCTTGGGAGATATTGTTAAAATATTACCCCAACGATTTTCAATCAAATATCGCCTTATATCGCTCTCATACAGTTTTTAGTTGTCAGTTTACAACTACCTGATCTTTCCTCTTCATTTAACAGTAGAGTACCCATTAAATTCTGAATGTTACTATTTAGCTATTATTCACATGGAAGACTGTATAAATTTTCGGTGTGTTGTGTCATTTATAATGTCTGAAGAACTCCTGACGTGTATCCATTATATGTGGCAACACCACAAGCATGTCATCAACAAATATAAAGAAGCATCTAAGCATCTGTTACCTATTGTGTCTTTAATCTTCCTTGATCAAGTGTTACATAATTGGTCTTTCCTAAGGTATATACTCATCTTTATCAGAACTGCCTACTTTGATAACACTTATCATAATATGCACAATTTCAACGAATTCCAGTTCTTAAATGTCTCATTTCACTTCACACCGCTGCTTTTAGATGTTTCCCTCAAAATTTGGTCTACTTTTTATCACACAAAAATTTTGATCTGATTCTAAATCCTCTTCTTGGTACGCTTTGCAATGCTGCATGCATTATGAAACTATATTTTAAATTAAAAAAAGTATACACTACTCTGATACCAGAATAGGCAAAACAGTTGAAGTGCAGTATACTTATCTAAAGAAAGCAATGTCAGAAAGACGAACAATAAACGATATACAAGGAAGTTAACTGCGAAGACACCATGGGTTACAGAATAAATACATGTGATTGACCAAAAGGCCGCGCGGGAGTAGCCGAGCGGTCTGGAGCGCCAGGTTGCGGATCGCATGGCCTTCCGCGTCGGAGGTTCGAATCCTCCCTCGGGCATGGATGTTTGTGTTGTCTTTAGTATAAGTTAGTTGATAAGTAGTTTGTAAGTTTAGGGACTGATTACCCCGCAGTCCCGCATTTAAGTCTCATTGGCTTTACAAACATAAAACATTGACCAAAGGAGGAAGTACAAATATCCTCAGGAAAATTATAGAAGACAGATATACAAATCACGTAGAAATGAAATTATTAGGTAGTTCAGAGGAGCTAAGGCGGAGTGGCTGAAGGAAACAGTGAAAAAGAAATGATCGTCGGTCCGGACTTACGGAGCAAGGCCGTGGTATTAAGAGTGCGAAAGAAATAATACTCCTTTAGTAGGAGTGTTACTTTGGAAGACATCCAGTAAGAGCTCTGAAACCCATGAAATAATGATGAAGGCATAGCCAATTTTCTCTCAAATTTATTAAAATCATTTGAGGAACTGACCACAAGACGACTATTCATCGTGGTGATTTGAGTTTATAGGCATTATTAGACTTTCGTAAAACTATCTTACACACAATTACGGAGGTAAATAGACCAGAAAGTGTGGCAAATACAGTAAAATCATAATACCAAATCATGTTTCCAAGCTGCTGAGCCGAATAATAGAGAAACGATTTGGAAAGAAATGGAAGGATCCGTTAGATGACGATCCTCTTTAACATTGATAAGCACCAGATCGGCAGTCCTTACATTGTTTTAAAAGCTGAGAATAACAATCAAGTCCGCAAAAGGCTTTAACAATTTATTAGATAAGGTGACCTGTTTCGGTCTCTTCTGAGACCATCATCAGACCTAGTTGTCTCGCTGTGGATGCCAAAGCACCTAATGTAATAAATTGTTAAAACCTTTTGCGAACTAACTGTTATTCTCAGCTTTTAAAACATTTACCAGTTCGCTGATTTCAAAAAGGAATCTGTTTTCCAAACTTAGTCCTTACATTGCACTTGATAATGGAAACAAGACTGCAGAAAAACGAGTATGACGGAATTTGGTAACTGGGAAGAGCATTCGAGAATGTCAGCTCACAGTTTATGAAATTCTGAGCAAAATGGGAGAAGGCTATAGGGAAGATGAATGATAAACAAAATGTACAGGAGAAAAAGAGAGATTAATAGGACTGAAAAGCATGTGCAACGTGCTCCGATGAAATTAGGTGTAAGAGAATGGTCAGTATATTGTTCTTACTTTTCGAAATATACACATAAGTAAGAATTATGGAAATTGAAGAAAGATTCCTGAGTGTGTTGAAAATGCGTTTCTAAAGGATACAAAGATAAGATCACAGATGACATTGCTCTCTTCAGTGAAAGTGGTGCTTAAAAAATCTCATAATGGAATAAAATGACCACTGATTACAAAATATGGACTGAGAGTGAACCGCGAAACAGAACAAGATTATGAGAAGTAGTAAAAATAAAATAAAAAGGCTACCAGAAACATCAAAATTGGTGATCTACACATACATGAAGTTAAACAATTCTACTACATTTTTAATAAAATAACCTGTAGCGAACGAAACTATGGCGTAAACAGTAGGCCGGCACAGACAGGGCATTAATGAAGTCTAATGGTTTCAAATAATTGATGTGAGAAAACACTCTGTAATATGTACGTTTGTGCCCAACTTTGTATGGAAGTGACACATGGACCGTTAGGAAAATGGGCGGGGGGGGGGGGAATTAAATGAGAATTTTGGAAATTTCGTGGACGGATAATGAATGACTAGATTCTACATAAAATTAGCGATGAACGCTGAAAAGAAGAAGGAACAGGATGATAGTACCTGTGTTAAGACATAAAGGATTAACCACCGTGATATTAAAGGGTAATAACGGTAGGAGAAGAAAGAGACTGATATACATCCTGTATACCGAGCGAGGTGGCACAGTGATAAAGCACTGGACTCTCATTCGGGAGGATGGTGGTTCAAATCCACCTCCGGCCATCCTGATTTAGGTTTTCCATGATATCCCTAAATCACTCCACGAAAATGCTGGGATGGTTTCTTTCAAAGGGCGCGGCAGATTTCCCTCCCCATCCTTACCTAAAACTCCGAGAGTTAGCTCCAATGACCAAGCTGTCGACGGGACGTTAAACTGTAAGCTTCCTTCCTTCCTTCCTACATCCTGTGTAGTCGAGTAAGGGTCGTAGAAGGAAGTGCAAAACAATAGCACGAAATAAAAGTCCCCGTACGTGCACACAGACAACTGCTTCCGCTTTATGTAGTGCTTTCAAGTAGAGCTTGAAGTAACTGGCGAAGTACTGTACTTCAAAGAGCACCTTCCACACAATTTGTGTTCCTACTAATTAAAGTTGTTCGTAGTTGTAATTCCTAGGCCGCAATGTCGGTCAGTTTAATAAAGATTGACATTGTGGTCTCACACCAAGAACACCTGTGATAAATTTCGTAATACTTCAGAGTGGTACTTAATGCTGCTACATCTACATATACATCTACGTAGATACTCTGCAAATCACTTTTAAGTGCCTGGCAGAGGATCCATTAACCACTTTCATAACCTCTCTACCGTTCTATTCTGTAATAGCGCGCGGGAAGGAAGAACACCTAAATAGTCCCGTTTTCGATCTGATTTCTCTTATTTTATTGGGATGATCATGTCTCCCTATGTAGGTGTGTGCTAGCTAAATATTATCGCAAATAGATCTCGCCGCAACGAATAACGTCGCTCTTTTAATGATTCCCATCTCAATTCTAGCAACTTTTCCGTGACGCTTCCCCCCCTGCAATGCGATAAAAAAAACGAGCTGCCCTTCTCTGAACCTTCTAGATGTCTTCCGTCAGTCCCACCTGATGAGTGTCTCACACTGGGCAACAGTACTCTAGGAGAGGTCGCACTAGTGTGATTTAGGCAGTCTCTTTGGTGGAGCTGTTGCATCTTCGAAGCGTACTTCCCATGAAACGTGTAATTGAAGTTTAGCGGATTTCTTTTAGTGGTCATGTGTATTTACTTGTTTTTCATTATTTAGTGTTAATTGCCAATTTTCGCACCATGTGGAATTTTTCTCTAAATAGCTTTGCATTTACCTTTGATCCTCTGTTGATTTCACTAACCGATAAACGACAGTATCATCCACGAACAGTCTAAGGGAGCCATTCAGATTGTCTCCTAAATCGTTTATAGAGAAAGAGTAGGGTACCTAAAACGCTTCCCTGGTGAACGCCAGACATGACTTCTCTTTTACTCGATGAATTACCGTCAATTACTACTAACTGTGTCCTTTCTCATAGGAAATCGTGAATCCAATCGCACAGTTGGGGCGATATTCCATAAGCACGCAATTACATTAGAAGCTTGTGAGGTACAGTGTCAGTGTACAGTGTCAGAAGTCTTTCGGAAATCCAGAAATATGGAATCTATTTGAGATCGCATGCCACTATTATTTATTCATGTGAATAAAGGGCATACTGTGTTTCGCAAGAGCGATACTTTCTGAATCCTTGTTCTCTCCAGTCTAAGTTGTTCGTAGTTGTAACTCCTAGTTATTTGGTGGAATTTACTATCTTAAGGTTTGGCCCAAGATGTAGGCCTTCACTGAAACGCTATTTATGTGCATCGCTTACTGCAAAGTGCGCCTGAACTGGATACTTCCTTCAATACAGTAAGGTATATTGAACCGAACACATGATCTTTTGCACCTTAACGTAAATAATGAAACGGATAAATGTATCAATCGTGATCGTGCAGATGCCCTGCCACCTAGCAATAATTTACCTTCTGTTGATGCTTTGAGAAACTGGTATCGGCTGAAGAACAAGTTGGCACTGTTCAACAGACTCTTTGTCACCACTTACACCAGTAAAGTTTTGCCTCGACGGCAACGAAAACAAGACAAAAATGCATGATTTTTTATTCGGGGCCTTTTTCACTGCTGGTGAAGTGGGAGGAGACGATTGAGATTTTCATATGTCAACAGCTTGCAGCTTTTGCTCGCAACTTGTTTATTTCCGGCCTTTCCCAACATCCTGAATTCTCCCATTCATTGATAACGCATTGGATAATTCCGAATGCAGCTGCTTCCAACTGCAGCTGCAGCCGATGTTTTAGTTTAATCTTTTTCTTCATTTTTGGGCCCGCAGAAAAATACATACATTATAAAACACTTCATCCTTTCGATGCTGCTAATATTTTATTACTAAAGCGACAACAGCAGTTTCAGGCTTATGCCATTTTAAAGAAAACTGCCATAAAACTTGTTATTTTCTCGCTACGCTAATTATACATATGTATTTATTGCGTGAACTATTATGATGTTTTAATAAATCTTTTTGGTGTTCTTATTTATTGGTATATGACAGTTTCGTTGAAATGCAGCATGGATAACCTCTTCCAAAATCCTGCAGACTACAAACCAACTATCTCCTCGTCACATCCCATTAATATATCCTAACAAAGAACAAGATTTACTGTGAAGCGATAGTATGTAAGTACTATAAACCCGAGATGAATTGGTTACAGGTTTCCTAAGCAAGAGCCTTCGCACATACCCACATCACCCACGAAACCCAATGCCAGTTCCAACGATATTCCCAACTAGTTGTCCCAGGATGCGTTTCATGAGGACGATTCCGATGCAAGACCCGCGCAAATCACCAACCAAGCTCATACTATTCCCGATCTGTAAAATTTTTATCGTATTTGACTATATATATATATATATATATATATATATATATATATATATATATATATATAATGAGTATGTCTTATCCGTCATAGGAAGAAGTGATTGAAATTTACTACGTAAATTGGGCGAATTTAGGATTAAATTCAATACTTATTGTAGGTGCAGTACGTGTTTGTAGAGCTTATGGGACTTAGCTACGGGGTCATCAGTCCATAAACTCACAAACTGCTTATGAACTAGCTAATACTAAGGACGGCACAAATATCCATGCCCGAAGGGGAGGGGGGATTAGAACCTCCGACCGTAGTGGCCGTGCAGACCGTGACTGGCGGCCGCAGACCACTTAGGTGCAATAGCATGTATATATAGGGCTGGATAAAACTTAGTGATAACCATTATATTTCTCAGAAACAACTATGATATTTGAAACTATAGCTAAATACATTTAATGTACTTACCGCCGATGTTACCGTTCGGCAATTATTCGGAAGGCGAATACCGTCTAAGGGTTTATTTCTGTTGATGTTCTGTGTTGGTCACACTAACGCATCGATAATGCAATAGCTGGTGTTTTCCCAGATTCCTTGTGGTAGTTTTTCCTCTTCGACCAACAGATCATAATCACTGTGTCTCATGTCGGGTGAGTATGGTGGATATTTCACGACTGTAGATTTCCATGGATGCAATAGGTCCTCGACAGCAGCAGTTGTGTGGAATTGTGCATTGTCATGCAGAATGTTTGATTTGGAAATCCATGAAAATTTGACACACTTGTGAGCGTCTGTGTGTTTAAGAATATTCGTTGCATTGAAAGTTTTCCGTCAAAATACATTTGAAAAAAAGATAAAGCTGAGCGTAGTGTGGATAAAGATATTATAATTTTTAAAGTGTGACTTGATATTACTGAAGTATGGCCTTGCGCAACAAACTGAGATAAATTAAACATTATTGTTTGACAAATAAACCAGACCGTGTTACTGAAAAGATGATCGTATTTTTAGATATCTGAACCAACTACAAATTTGTATCAAAGAAGAACATCTAACATTGTCCACGAATACTTTATGACTTCGTGACAGTGTCTTTAAGCACTTACGTCTTGTAACACTCTTCTCTCGTAAGTGAGTCAACTGACAACTGAAGGGCACCGAATAATTTAAATTAATACTTATTATAAGAAAAGGGGAGTTTGTGACGAATACTGTTTAGCATTATTTATTCGGACAATGCAGTGCATGAATACTGGCTCATAAAATTAATAAAACATGTAGAGGAAGCACTTTTGTAACTACTTGATGATTTTTAATTTTCACTCAATGTAAATTTGTTCCGATTGACTTTGTTAGTGTGGTTAATTTATGAATCTTACCATCATAGACGACTAGTTTTAACCTTTTAAAACGAACTCCGAAATCAAGTTACATGAGCCTTTTACCACGAACAAAATGAAACGTAATTTCGGACATAATGCCGATAATAAGAAAGAAATGAATGCTTTAACCCCAGAGGTCCTTTGTCTGCGGCGTCAGCTCACTATTCTCTTTCGATCCTATTCCATGATTGTTACTGGCGTCGTAGCGCCAGACATAAAAATACCCGTAGCTGAGCTACTCACAGATATTAATATACTAGCTGAAAACCCAGCGTTGCTCGGGTATTTATTTATTTATTCCTGCCATTTTTCAGGTATATATTCATTTGTACATGGGCTGTATGTCTGTAAAACCTCTTAGGAATACAATTAGCAGTAAAGAACTAATACATTAAAACTTGGTGCAGGATGGGCCGGTTTTCCATTAACGTTACTGTTTATGTGATCATGTCTCATGAACTACTCGTCGCACTCTGATACAATTTAGAAGTTACACTCAACTATATGCGAGTATACTGTCTGTAAAATTTCCTGCTGCTACAATTTGTAGTGTAGAAATTATAAATTTTAACGTCATACCAAATGCCGTAGCTTTAGTGCATGAACAGCGGAACCTTATTGTTTATGTGCTCATATCTCATGAACCCGTGGTTCGGAACCCACGTTAAACTGTAGGTCCCCCTATAACTGGCTGGGTAAGTCAGTTCGAAGGTCGGAGGAAGGCAACGGCATACCACCTCCAAACAGGACCATGCCTAGTAAAGCACTGTGGTGTTCAAACCAATCTTCGGATTGTTGACTGCTTTACCTTTTTTATCTCATGAACTACGTATCGTACTGTGATACAATTTGGATGGTTCATTCAACTATATATGTGTATACTCCCATGAACCACAGACATTGCCGAGGTGGGGTGGCTTGCGTGCCTCAACGATACAGATAGCCGTACCGTAGGTGCAACCACAGCGGAGGGGTATCTGTGGAGAGGCCAGACAAACGTGTGGTTCCTGAATAGGGGCAGCAGCCTTTTCAGTAGTTACAGGGGCAACAGTCTGGATGATTGACTGAGCTGGCCTTGTAACATCAGCTAATGTGGCTTTGCCACACAGCTACTGCGAACGGCTGAAAGCAAGGGGAAACTACACCCGTTACCTTTCCCGAGGACATGCAGCTCTAGTGTATGAACATATGATGATGGCATCCTCTCGGGTAAAATATTCCGGAGGTAAAATAGTCCCCCCATTCGGATCTCCGGGCGGGGACTACTCAGGAGGATGTGATCATCAGGAAAGACAATACTGGCATTCTACGGGTCGGAGCGTGGAATGTTAGATCCCTTAATCGAGTAGGAAAATTAGAAAATTTAAAAAGAGAAATGGATAGGTTGAAGTTAGATATAGTGGGGATTAGTGAAGTTCGGTGGCAGGATGAACAGGATTTCTGGTCAGGTGAGTACAGGATTATAAATACAAAATCAATTGGGGGTATCACAGGAGTAGGATTGATAATGAATAAGAAAATAGGAAGGCGGGTAAACTACTATGACCAGCACAGTGATCGAATTATCATTGTCAAGATAGTTACGAAGCTAACACCGACAACAGTAGTACAGGTTTATATGCCAACTAGCTCTGCGGATGATGAGGAAATCGAAGAAATATATGAGGAGCTAAAGGAAATTATTCAGACAATTAAGGAAGAGGAAAACTTAATTGTTATGGGAGACTGGAATTCGGTAGTAGGACAAGGAAGGGAAGGGAAGATAGTAGGTGAATATGGTCTGGGCAAAAGGAATGAAAGAGGAAGCCGCCTGGTAGAATTTTGCACAGAACATAATTTAGTTATAACAAACACGTGGTTCAAGAATCACAAAAGAAGGTTGTATACGTGGAAGAGACCAGGAGACACCGGAAGATACCAGATAGATTTTATAATGGTAAGACATAGATTTCGGAATCAGGTTCTACAGTCTAAAACATACCCAGGGGCAGATATAGACTCTGACCATAACTTGTTGGTTATGAACTGTAGGCTGAAACTAAAGAAACTACAAAAAGGTAAGAAAATAAGGAGATGGGACCTGGATAAATTGAAGGAACCTGAGGTTCCTAAGATTTTCAGAGGGAGCTTTAGGCAACAATTGAAAGAAACAGGGGAAAATAAAACAGTAGAGGAGGAATGGGTAAAATTGAGAGATGAACAGTGAAGGTAGCAGAGGACAAAATAGGTAGGAAGGAAAGACCTACAAAAAATCCTTGGATATCACAGAGGATTCTAAATTTAATCGATGAAAGGAATAAATATAAAAATGCAGTAAATGAAACAGGGAAAATGGAGTGCAGACGACTAAGAAATGAAATAGACAGGAAGTGTAAAATGGCTAAGCAGGAGTGGCTAGAAGGCAAATGCAAGGATGTAGAAGAATGTATAAATAGGGGAAAAATAGATACAGCCTACAGGAAAATAAAAGAAACATTTGAAGATAAGAAAAACAGCTCTATGAATATCAAGGACACTGATGGAATACCAGTTCTCAGCAAGAAGGGAAAGCTGAAAAGTTGAAAGTGTATATAGAGGGGCTCTACAAAGGAAATGAACTTCGAGACAATGGCAGATGGAGTAGATGATATTCCCTTAGAGCTACTGAAGTCTCTGGGAGAACCAGCCATGACAAAATTATTTCACCTGGTGTGTAAGATGTATGAGACAGGTGAAGTACCTTCAGACTTTAAGAAAAATGTTATAATCCCCATCCCTAAGAAAGCAGGTGCAGACAGGTGTGAAAACTACAGAACCATCAGTTTAATAAGTCATGGCTGCAAAATATTAACGCGAATTATATACAGAAGGATGGAAAAGCTGGTAGAAGCCGACCTCGGGGAAGATCAGTTTGGGTTCGGGAGAAATGTAGGAACTCGGCAGGCAATACTCACTTTACGGCTTATCCTAGAAGATAGATTAAGAAATGGCAAACCTACATTTCTAGCTTTTGTAGATTTGGAGAAGGCTTTTGACAATGTTGATTGGAATAAACTCTTTCAAGCTCTGAAGCAAGCAGGAGTAAAATATAGGGAGCGTAAGGTTATTAACAACTTGTACAAAAACCAGACAGCGGTTGTCAGAGTTGAAGGGCATGAAAGGGATGCAGTGGTTAGAAATGGAGTAAGACAGGGTTGTAGTCTTTCTCCATTGTTGTTCAATTTGTACATTGAGCAAGCTATAAAGGAAAGCAAGGAGAAATTTGGAGAAGGAATTAAAGTTCAGGGTGAAGAATTAAAAACATTGCGTTTTGCCGACGACACAGTAATTCTGTCAGATACAGCAAAGGACCTGGAAGAGCAATTGAACGGAATGGACAGTGTGCTGAAAGGTGCATATAAGATGAACATTAACAAGAGCAAAACTATGGTAATGGTGTGCAGTGTAAGAAAATCAGGTGATGCTGAAGGAATTAGATTGGGAAACGAAGCAATAAAGGAGGTAGATGAGTTTTGTTACTTGGGCAGTAAAATAACAAATGATGGTCGCAGTACAGAGGATATAAAATACAGGATGGCAATGGGTAGAAAAGCGTTCTTGAAAAAGAGAAATTTGTTAATATTGAATATTGATTTAAACCTAAGGAAGTCCTTTCTGAAGGCATTTGTATGGAGTGTTGCCTTGTATGGGAGTGAGACATGGACGATTAACAGTGCGGTCAGGAAGAGGATTGAGGCTTTTGAAATATGGTGCTACAGAAGAATGCTGAAGATTAGGTGGGTGGATCGTGTAACTAATGAGGAGGTACTGAACAGAATTGGGGAGAAAAGGAATTTCTGGCATACCTTGACTAAAAGAAGGGATGTATTGGTAGGACACATTCTTAGACATCAAGGAATTGTGAATTTAGCGTTGGAGGGAAGTGTGTGGGGAAAAAATCGCCGGGGAAGACCAAGAGATGGATACAGTAAGCAGATTCAGACAGATGTAGGTTGTCGTTCTTATGTGGAGATGAAGAGGCTTGCTCAGGATAGGGTATTGTGGAGAGCTGCATCAAACCAGTCTCCGGACTGAAGACCACAACATGTGTATACTGTCTGTAAAATTTCCTGTCGCTACAATTTGTAGTGTTCAAATTATAAATTGTAACGTCATACCATGAGCCGTAATTTTACTCCATAAACAGCGGAAAAGTAGTAAGCGACAAACTTTTTTCCTTTAAACATTTTACTATGCTTACCAGCAAGAAAAACTTTAATAAAGCTTTGAAATTATGTTTAAAGTTTGTTGCAAGTTGCTAAGTACTGTCATTCTCATACAGTGAATTTCGAAAATCTCGCCGCATTGTATGGAATTTTTTTGCGATTTCTATTGGTTATGACGTAATATCTTTTGAACCATGTGCCGTATGTGATTCTTAACCATACAGCAATTGTTACTTCACGGTAAGGAATGTGTGTACCAAATTTGGTAGAAATCGGTCCAATGGTTTAGAAGAAAATTAGCAGCATTGTCGCAAAATGCAGCAGTTTTTCGCGTATCTTATTGTTTATGACGTCATATCTCGTGAACTATATATCGTATGTGATTTTTATACTTACGGCTACCGTCCTCATGGATTGAAGGTTAGGTGTATAAAATTGCATAAAGATTGGAATAAAACTGTAGATTTGTATGAAACACGTACAAATATACTGACACTTTGCTTTATATATTAGATAGATGTTACATTTGACATATTAAAAATATTATCTCTAACAGTGACATATCGCAGAAAAAAATGCCTTTCAGTAGCATGTTGTGTACAATAGCTTATAATCCACAAAAGTGATGTTTAAACCTTATGTAGGAACATTTTAAGATTAGAATAAAATAATAATAATAATAATAAAATCTACTTACCTCTGTTGATTAGTGTTGGTATTGATTTGCAACGACATCTCCTGTTGGTGAAATACTGAACACATGCACTTCTAACTGGTGATAAAAGACATATGTAGTGGCTGAAAAAATAAACCTTTTCATTTCCATCGTAGGCTACTCATTTTATTTATTTTTTATTGTTTTCGTGAATTGCAGCTGAGGTTATTGTTATTGGCGCCACTTTATAGAACCCTATACATCTATGGGGGATATAAAACGCGACAGTTTGTTTAGGCATTGATGGTTCCATCAGATTCCTTGGTTCCAATACGCAGCACTATCAAATGTCAAAACAGAGGTCGCTAGCTCAGGTTTGCCGCCCTCTCTCGTTTAAAGCCGAAATTAAACGAATGTTCCCGGCGTGGCTGAGTGGAAACTACACGATGTAATCACGTTAATGCTAACCAAAGCTTGAAATTCGAACACGACACTCTAAATGCGGATCGTAAACGCCGCGTAAAAAAATAAAAAGTAAATTAAAACCAGCGGTGAACAGTAAACATGCGACGCCACCACGCGGCAGCAAAATTGTGAAGTGTCGGGCGATTTAATTCGACTTTTATTTCACAGCGGCCCGTAACGTAAAATTAAATTTCGTTTCCGCTCCGCCGGCGGGAAGTCCTTTCCAGAACCGCCGGCGTCCGTTGCGGGCTGGGCTCTACAGCAAGTCCCTGATGCGTACCGGGGGTGAATGCTGTCTCGCCAATCTCCTCCGGTTAGTTAGTTCACAATCTCGTTGTGCGTAGTGAAGTACATTTCGGAACTCCATTCCTAGTGTTGTTGGAGCCAATTGCTTGCACTAGTGCATGTTTCAACATTGGGACTGACACTGAAACGGGACCCTGCTAATCACTGCTCTTTTTACGGATCCCATTTACGGAGTTGTTGGCGCCCTGTTTAAATGGATAGCGTGTCTGGCTGTTTGGCAAAATACGTTTGTTAACAGGATCTCTTTCGATCGTTTAATCAAGCAGTAGTATCAACATACATACGCAGTGCTTTACTACGAAACAGATATCAAAGAGTTAAACATGTCATATCTACGAGTTGCGTCCAGAAAGATAGTTTCATTCACTACATAAAATATTAATCATAACTATGTTTGGTCATCTTAAGCAACAGATAAAATTAACTTATAAGGTATTCCGTGTTGTGCTGACTGCAATTAAGATATTTATTTGACACGATGCCTTTCCCTTTTTATTTTAACAGCATCTGCTCTGGTTCTGTAAATGGTACATAGATTTGTACAATTTGTTGTAAATTTTTGTGCACTTTAGGCGTAAGTGTCTTTAACCCTTTCAGACCTGATTTTTTTCTGGAGGAAGGAAATTATTCTTTTCGCTGTATTCCTCTTAATTTATGTTTTTAATGATTTTAGATGCAAGATTGACGCTGGTGTATGCATCCATTTACATACTACATCATTGCATATGCTGAAAAGCAAGGCTCCTTTTTATGGACTAAAATAATTAATTTTGTAGAAATAACTTTTGTACTAAATAAAGGGATCATTAAATAGTTTTCATGCAAAATAATTACTACAACTTTCCAGTTGTAGAGTGGAATACAAGTAATCCACAACCGGCGTGTTCCTTGTAGTTCAGAAGCTGGTGCGCAGATTACTTGGTATTTTTATAGTGATCTTCCGCAGTTGACAGTAAGTGTGCGCGATGAAAAGGCTGAACAATCATAGTCATATACATTTTGTTTCATTTGAGTAAAAATGTTTCTGATCTATCTTAGACACTGTAAAAGTTATGTACACAATTGTAGCCAGAGGGTCTGAAAGGGTTAAATTGATGTACAGTCTATTCAGAACGATATTGTCCATTCTTTACTCCCACTATTGCATAAGTGCCCCTGATAAAATTCCTCCATAAACCCCGATTCAATGTTAACATTGATTTCTCGTTTGAAATTCCCTGTTACTTAAAAATCATTCATTACCGAATCCAATTACTATCATCGTGGTCTACCTCGATTCCAGTTACCCTCTACTGCCGAACCAATGAGTCTCTTACGTAACCTTGATTCTCCCATGAGCATAACATCCTGTTCGTTGAACTACTACATGTATGGTGTTCATTTTCATTTTGAATACCTCATTATGGACGCCGTCGAGTTATTCATCCCATATATTAGTACATGAAAATATCCTTGCTAGTATATCTGTAACCTGATCCTTATGAATAAGGTATCCTGCATCCAGCTAGCTTTCACTCCCATACCACAAAGTCGGTCGAAAGATACTACGGTAAACTGATAACTACCGTCTTTCGAAAGAGAATAAATCATTGCTCCGCGCTCACTGCGTTAGCTTCGTTACACCTTGATTCCAGTCCTTTCACACCCAATGTGAAAATACATCCTACGTAAATGAAACTGTCCACTTGTTCTTTGTTCCTCCTATTTTGTGCCATCTGTTTAAATATCTTTCCCACAGACATTTCTTTCCTTTTGGAGATGCTGATATTCGTACCATAACCCTTAGACCTCTGATCTAAACCTGAAATATTAGATTGTAGCCTTTCAGTCAAATCTGTGAACTAAGTCTTCCTCATATGTGAAGTAGCTTAATCAGCAGGAGTAAAATATAGGAAACACAGGATTATTTACAACTTGTACAAAAACCAGACATCAGTTATCAGAGTTGAAGGGCCCGAAAAGGTTGCAGAGGTTGGGAAGAGTGTAAGAAAGGGTTGTAGCCTTTCTCCAACGTTATTCAATTTGTACATTGAGCAAGCTGTAATGGAAAGCAAGCAGAAATTTGCAGAAGGAATTAAAGTTCAAGATGAAGAAATAAAAACCTTGCGTTTTTCTGATGACATTGTAGTTCTATCAGATACAGCAAAGGACCTGGAGGAGCAATTGAACGGAATCGACAGTGTGTTGAAAGGGGCATATAAGATCAACATTAACGAGAGCAAAAACAAGGGTAATTGAATGCAGTCTTAGAAAATCAGGCAATGCCGAAGGAATTAGATTAGGTAACGAATCAATAACGTTTGTATATGAGTTTGTTACTTGGGCAGTAAAATAATATATGAGGTTATAAAATGCAGAATGGGAATGGGACGAAATGTGTTTTTGAAAAAGAGAAATTTGTTAGCATAGAAAGTTAATTGAAGCATTAGGAAATCCTTTCTGAAGGCTTTTGTGTTGGGTGTTTCCTTCTATTGGAGTGAAACATGGTCGATAAACTATGGGGACAATAAGAGGATAGAGGCCTTTGAAATGTGCTGTTACAGAAGAATGCTGAAGATTAGGTAGTGGATCGCGTAACTAATGAGGAGGTACTGAGCAGAATTGGGGAGAAAAGGAATTTTTTGCATACCTTAACTAAAAGAAGGGAGCGATTGGTAGGAAACATTCTCAGACATCAATTAACTGTGAATTTAGCATTGGAGGGAAGTGTGTGGGGTAAAAGTCGCAGAGGGAGACCAAGAGATGGATATAGAATGCAAATTCAAATGGATGTAGGTTTCCGTTCTTATGAGGAGATGCAGAGGCTAGCTCAGGATTTGTATCAAACCAGTCTCCAGACTGAAGACCACAAAGACAACAACGATTCCGTTACGGTAGCCTCACATTCTTACACTTGGAATCATATTAGGGCATGATAATAGCAACTATCACGTTTACTTTCTTGTTGGACATTTTAAAAGGCAATTCTTTAAAGGTGTTATTATTGCACAATACTATGGGCTTATTGCTTATATTCTTGAGCTATCCTATGAGTGGTTGACAGAGTGAGTGTTGTTGTTGTGGTCTTCAGCCCAAACACTGGTTTGATGCAACTCTGAACCAGAATAGCAACTGACATCTTTCTGAAGTTGCTCAATAAATTCGCGTCATGGTCTCTCACTGAGATATTTATCCCCACTTTATCTCCAACGCTGAATCGACGTTTCCTTGATGAATCAGACTGTATCGTTCCACTCGATCCCTCCATTTAGTTAAGGCATCCCAGAAATTTCAATCCTCGGCAGTTCGTATCAGTGACCCCCAATTAGTAACGTTATTTACACATGAAACATTCAGCGTCTCCTGAACCATCACATTTCTACAACTGTCAGAACTCCTTATCGTCTACGAATCACTCCCAATCAATGTTACGCTCCACACAAATGACTTCGTAAAATATTTCCTAATACTTATTTTGGATGCCAACGTGTTTCTTTTCTTCAGAACTGCTTTCCTTCCACATTAGTTATTTTGTTACCCAAATAACGATACTCATCAATCACTTTTATTGTCTCGGTAGTTAATTCCATTACCATTGGTTTACTCTTGATAATGTTCATCGTATACCCTTCTTTCAAGGCATTGTCCATGGCATTCAGTTGGTCTCCCAGGTCCTTGCTGCCTCTAACACAATTACATTGTCATCGGGAAAAAGCAGTAATACTGTGATTTTTAATTGCGTTGGTCTGCCTTGAGAGAAACACTTCGTTTCACTTTCTTGTTTCGCAGACATGTTTCAGCTCAGTTGCAGCGCCTTCATTGCTCATTAACTTATATTAAAGAAAATAATACTGTTTTTACAGTATGTATTTAATATTTACAAATTGGATAAAATGCAATGTTTTATATAGTGCTACATGTATAACTTGATATATAGATTGAACAACTTTTTTATTTTACATAATTTATAAGAATTATTAGGATTGTAGTGGCTCCTTTTCCAATTTGTCATTATATGAGGCTATTGTAGATCCAAATTTTATGCATTGATACTTATGTTACTAGTCTAAAATCAGTTGCGTGTATGCGTGTTTGTGTATGTGTACGTATGATTTTGTTTTACTGGCGTAACATCTTCTTTCTAAAATCAGTCGCGTGTGTGCGTGTTTGTGTATGTGTACGTATGATTTTGTTTTACTGGCGTAACATCTTCTTTCTAAACTATAATTCCTCCTCCAAATATATCCGTGCCTTTCTTCACACCTTGCTCAGTGTACCAATTGAATAAATTTAGAGAAAGGTTACAACCCTATCTTACTCCCCAACTACTACGTCCATCTCATGCCCTTCGACTCGTATCACTGTTATCTGTTTTTTGAAATTTTCTTTCCCTATATTTTAACCCTCATATCTTCATAATTTGAAGGAGTTTATTATAGTGAAAACTGGAAAGCTTTTTACAGATCAATAAAAGCTGAAGGCTTAAGTTTGTGTTTCCCTAACCTATCTTATAAATAAGTCATAAGGTAATTATTGCTTCACGTGTTCCTACATTCCTACTAAATAGAAATAAATATTCTCTGATTCCAAATTTTAAGTTTTTCCCTTCATTTTTAAATGATTCCTGTTATGTTTTGCAACCATGATTTATGTAACTGATAGTTATGTAAATTTTACACCTACAATTGTTTCCTTTTTAAATTGTATTATTTTGTTTTAATAAGGTCCTTGGGCAGTTTCCCTGACCATAAATCATGATGGTGCGGTTCCATCATGACTGGTTCTCGAAAGGGATATTATCTACTGCAGGTGCATTTTTACGACTCAAATCTTTCGGTGCTCCGTGAAATTGATATGGTACCATAGTATCTCTTGTCTCTTCATTATGTACATTCTCATGTCCCTAAATTCACCCTCTTAGCCTGACACTATAAAGTAAATGGTCCTTTGAATTACACCGCACTCATATGGAGGATGGTCAGATACGTTTTGACATAGTTCAAAGCTGTCCACAATTTCCTCCTTCGATTTTCGTTTTGAGATCGTCCACCAAATTTCGATTTCAATGTTTACTTGCAGGCCACAGTTCTTTCGAAGCTATTTGTAAATTCTAAACCTTATTGTACTTATCAGATTTTTCCTGATAGCAAACCTACATTCATGACAATTTCTGGGTGTTAGACCTTGGTGGACAGCAAAATCCATGTTGTCTATAATTTTCCTATATGTACGTATTTCTATCTGTGACTCAATTATTTCAGGGTTCTCAAGATTTGCTAGAAAGCGATGCATAGGGAGTGGTCCATATTGTCATCTTTAATCAAATGTCAGACTACGTGTGCGCTTCTCATCCAGACTGGTGAGCAGTATTCAGCTACATAATTGTTGGCCATTCAAGAATAGCTCTAATAAAATGTGTATGCATATGTCTATTTTTAAACTTCATTACAACTCTGGTCGCTTTGTGGGGGTTTGAATAATATGCATTCAGCAGATCCCAATCAGCATTCAGTGTTTCGTCGAGATCTTTAATATCTTTGTTTTATATGCAGCGGTCAGATCGTCTGTGTGCGTAAACCTACTTGATTTGTGTGTGTGTGTCATGTTGACTGTAATTAAATTGAAAAGAATGAGTGTAAGTGTAGAGTCCCATGGCAACACGTTAATCACAACCACGCTTTTTCTACGAAAATATTTTCCAGTAACTTATACATCAACATATACGTCTAGATAAAGAAGCTGGAAGTCATATGGAATTGCATGGAAGAGGGTTCATCGAACCACTTTTACGATTTATCTTTACAGTTCCAATCTCTAATAGCTCGCGGGGAAAAGGAATACCTAGATCTTCCGTTTTCAATCTTATTTCTCTTATTTTATTTTGATGCTCATGTCTACCTATGTGGATGCGTGTTAACAAAGTATGGTCTCTTTCGGAAGAGAAAGTTGGTAAAAGAAATTTCTGAAAAAGTTCTCGTTGCAACGAATAACACCTTTCCTTTAATGGTTTCCACCACAACTCGTGCATCATTTCTGCAACACTCTTTCCGCCAAATCGCAATAACACATAACGCGCTACCCTTCTATGAACTTTCTCTACATCGTCCGTCAGTCCTACCTTGTTTGGATCCCAATGTGCAGCAATACACCAAGATAAGACGGACAAATTTAGTGTCGACAGTTTCTTTAGTAGAACTTTTGCATCTTCTACGTCTTCTGCCAATAAAACGTAGCCTTTGGATCGCCTTAAGTACAATATTTTCTATGTGTTCCTCCAATTTAAGTTATTCGTAATGGTTAAATGATTTCGCGGCCTGTAGACTTGACTGATTTATCGTGTGAATACATTTTAAAGGCTTTCTTTTAGTGATTATATGGATTTCTCACTTTTCATTATTAAGGATTTATTGCCAATTTTTGCACCACGCTGATATAAACATTATTATGCAGCTGCTTTTGATCTTATGGTTACTTTAATAATCGATAACTGACAGCATCATCCGTGTACAGTCTAAGAGGGCTACTCTGATTGTCTCTTAAATCATTTACAAAAATAAGGTACAGTTAAGAATCCAGTAATACTTCCCTGGCAATGCCAGATATCATTTCTACTCGATGACTTTCAGTCAGTTACAACATTCTGTGTTGTTCCTGACTAGTAATCACCAATCCAATCGCACAACTGTGACGATATTCTAAAAGTACACAATATGATTAGATGACGCTTGTTAGGCACAGTGTTAAAAGCCTTCTAGAAACACGGAATCTATTTGACATCCCTTGCGACAGGACTCAACACATCGTGTGAGTAAAGAGCTAGTTGTGTTTCGCAAGAACGATACTTTTTGAATCCGTGTTGACTATGGGTTGATAGGTCGTTCTCTTCGAGGTAGTTTATAAGACTTGAGGGAAGTATATTTACTAAAATTCTGCTGCGAACCGACGTCAGTGATATCAACCTGTAGTTTTTCCGGTTTGTCCTACGGCCTTTTTTGAATACTGGAGTAATCTGTGCAATTGTCCAGTCTGTTGGTACGGATCTTTCTCTGAGCGAGCGTTTGTGTATGATAAGTGGGTATGGGGCTATTGCATCAGCATACTCTCAAAAGGAACCTAATCGGTATAGAATACGGACGGGAGACGTACTTTTGTCTAGTGATTTAAGTTTCCGTAATGCTACAGGGTTATCAATTTCTAAATTACGCATTCTAGCATCTGTTCTAGATACGAATTCTGGAGTCTCTGTTTCGTCTTCTCTGGGGAAGAAATTTCGGGTAGCTGTGTTACGCAATTCTGCTTTATCAGAGATTTCATCAGTAGCTCCACCGTTGCTATAGAGTAGTGAAGGTATTGATTGTGTTTTGCCTCTCGTATTTTTTACATACCACCAAAATTTCTTAGGACTGTCTACTAAATTACTGGACAAGGTTTCGTTGTAGATACTATTATAAGATTCTAGCATTGTATATGGAGAGTTAACTATAAATGAAAATTTTTACTGTAGGTCGTAGAAGAGGAAAGATTAAGACCGGAAAATGAATGTTCATAGCATTTCTAGACTGAAAGAAAACTTCTGAAAATGTTGATTAGAACACCACCTTTCCAATTCTGAAGGCTGTTAACAATAAGTTATTCGTATCTTGTACAGAAACCAAGACCGCAGTGAGGTGTATCACAGGGAGTGAAACGGAAGCAGAAGTTGAGTACGGAATAAGACAGATGTGTAGCTTATCCCTGTCAGTATTCAGCCTGTAGTCTGACCAAACGTTCCTGAAATCCAAGAAACATTTGGAGAGGAAAATAAATTTTATGGAGAAGAAATGAGAACTTGGACGTTTGCCGAAAGCATTCTCAGACAAAAGGAAATGCGATTGAATGGAGTCTGGAAATAATCGTATACAGTGAACCTTAGGAAAAGTAAAGCATGGGCAATTGCACGTCGTGGAATGAAACTAGGAGATGCTGAGGAAAGTAAGGTAATTAATGAATATTTAATACTACTGCAGGTGTGTTGACAGCAAATAAATTTTGATTACCGAAAGAAGAGAGCTTATTAAATATTGCTTATGTAAAATAAGGAAATTAAAAGAAAAAATGAAACGTTAATATAGAAGAGAAAAATGTTTGCGATGACTAACAATATTAATATGAATAAGGAGTTTGTGAAGGCTGTGTTGAGTGTATTCATGCATCGTATGCGAAAAGCGGATGACAAACTGTCGAAGAAAGGGTAGAAAAGAAGATACTGCTAGAGATGAATGTTGAATGTAGATCGGTGAATCACATAACCAGTAAAAACTTACCTAGTAAATGGGGAAAAATTATTTTTCTCACAACTCTAGTGTAAGAAAGACTCGACTGAGGCAACATTCGTTTACTTTTTTCTACTATGCGATGAGGATTGCACCGGACGGAGTAGCGTGGAGAGTTTCGGTGTAAATACCTCAACAACAACAAGATCATTAACCGAAACAAGCATAGTGGACATTCACAGTTCTAAAGAAAATGAAGTACAAGGAATGCTTACAGTGAAGATATAAGTGATATCCACATACGTTGTCCATTTCGCAAAGAATATTATGAAAAGAAAGATATTCGAGTTTTCACTGCTGAAGGAATATTAATTTACAGCACTGTAAGCTGTTAAGCGTAGTTATACACTTCGCTTACCTGTGTTTAATATGTATCTGTCAGACTATGTCTATATTATCAACAGCACATCTTGCGTGTATAGCGAATTCTATAGGTGTAGTATTATTTCATAGAAATAAACAACTGCTTAACATAAATAAAAAATACTTGTGCCACAGTTCTTTGCGTTAGATTGACACTACAGCAATGCAACTGTTCCAATAATTTTAGAACAACGCTCTAATGTTAGAAGTGCAAAATCAGCAGGTCGCATTAATGCCGTAATTTATGTAAATGTTGATGTTATTTCAAAAGCCTCTATTCTCTTCCTGTCCGCACTGCTTATCGTCCATGTTTCACTCCCGTACAAGGCAACACTCCACACAAATGCCTTCAGAAAAGACTTCCTTGCACATAAATTAATATTCGATGTTAGCAAATTTCTCTTTTTCAAAAATGCTTTTCTTACCATTGCGATTATGCATTTTATATCCTCTGTACTGCGACCATCGCATGTTATTTTACTACCCAAGTAACAAAACTCATCTACCACCTTCATTGTTTCGTTACCTAATCTAATTCCTTCAGCTTCGCCTGATTTTCTAAGACCGCCTTCCATTATCTTTGTTTTGCTCTTGTTAATGTTCATTTCATATGCTCTCTTCAACACACTGTCCATTCCATTCAACTGCTCTTCCAGGTCCTTTGCTGTCTCTGACAGAATTACAATGTCATCAGCAAAACGCAATGTTTTTATTTCTTCCCCCTGATCTTTAATCCCTATTCCAAAATTTTCCTTGCTTTCCTTCGCCGCCTGCTCGATGTACAAATTCAATAACATCGGAGAAAGGTTGCAACCCTGTCTTACTCCCTTCCCAACAGATGCTTCCCTTTTATGCCCTTCGAGTCTAGTAACTGGGGTCTGGCTTTTGTACAAGTTGTAAATAACTCTCCTTTCCCTATATTTTACCCCTCCTGACTTCAGAATTTGAAACAGTGTATTCCAGTCAACATTGTCAAATGCTTTCTCCAAATCTACAGAAGCTAAAAATGTAGGTTTGCCTTCCCTTCATCTATCTTCTAAGATAAGACGTAAAGTTAGTATTGCCTCCCGGGTTCCTATGTCCCTCCTGAATCCAAACTGATCTTCCCAGAGGTGAGCTCCTACTAGCTTTTCCATTCTTCTGTAGATAATTCGTGTTAAAATTTTGCAACCATGACTTATCAAACTGATGGTTCTGTAATTTTCACACCTGTCTGCGCCTGATTTTTTTGGAATGGGGATTATTACATTTTTCTTAAAGCCTGAGGGTATTTCGCCTGTTTCATAACATCCTACACACCAGTTCAAAAAGTCTTTTCATGGCTGGCTTTCCCAGAGACTTTCGTAGCTCTGATGGTATGTCGTCTACTCCTGAGGCCTAGTTCCAACCTAGGCCTTTCTAGGCTCTGTCAAATTCATCTCTCAGTATAGAATCTCCTATTTCACCTTGATCTACTTCCCTTCCTAAAACATCGTCTCTCAGTTCATTTCCTTTGTAGAGCTGCTCTATGTACTCTTTCCACCTTTCAGCTTTCCCTTCTTTGCTGAGAACTGGTTTCCCATCTGAGTTCTTGATATTGGTAGAGTTGCTTTTCTTGTCCCCAAATGTCTCCTATTTTCCCGTAGGCGGTATCTACTTTCCCCCTTCTTATACATTCTTCTACAGATTTGCATTTGGCTTCTAGCCACTCCTGCTTAGCCAATTTGCACATCCTGTCAATCTCATTTTTTAGTCGTCTGTACTCCCTTTTGCCTGTTTCATTTACTGCATTTTTATAGTTTCTCCTTTCATCAATTAAATTTAGTATTTCCTGTGATATCCAAGAGTTTTTTTGTAGGTCTTGCCTTTCTGCCTATTTTGTCCTCTGCTGCCTTCACTGTTTCATCTCTCAATGCTACCCATTCCTCTTCCACTGTTTTATTTTCCCCTGTTTCTGTCAATTGTTGCGTAAATCTTCCTCTGAAATTCTCCAGAACTTCACTTTCCTTCAATTTATTTAAGACCCATCTCCTTATTTTCCTACCTTTATGCAGTTTTTTTTCAGTTTCAGCCTACAGTTCATGAATAACAGGTTATAGTCAGAGTCTATATCTGCCCCTGGGTATGTCTTACAGTTGATAAATATGTAAATATATAACTGTAATTAGTGTAAGATATTCCTTAATACTATAAAGACGGTTTAAGAATATTTCTCTAAACGAGAAAGGTGAATGATCGTCACGTATGTAATGGCACCTGAATTTAGTGTTTGGTATCAGATTTCTGGTGCTAATAGCTAAGTACCGTGCTGCACACAGTTACAGTCAATACGGTTGTGCTTGCATGTATATTTGTATGTATATGTGTTTGTGCTGAGTGCATGTAGGCTTGCTTCATGAGCTACCACAAATGTTTACAGTCGCGACATAGTGTGTGTGTGTGTGTGTGTGTGTGTGTGTTCAGTGTGGCTTACACTATGTCCTTAGTGATATTTTTTAAATGCTTAGTGGAAGCAATTGAATGGAATAATAAGAATTCTGTTTCGGTAAACGTTTCCAAAACGCGATGGGCTAGTGCAGCTGGGCACTTAACAAGAAGGACTTAATTAACAAAAATGTTCAAATGTTCAAATGTTTGTAGAAATTATGGGAGTTAACTACGGGGTCATTAGTCCCTAAGTTTACAAACTTCTTACAAACTAGCTAACACTAAGTACGGCACAAATATCCATGCCCGAGGGGGGATTCTAACTCCCGACCGTAGTGGCCGTGCAGACCGTGACTGGAGCGCCACAGTCCCCTCGGCCATCGCGGCCGGTCTTAATTAACAAAAGCTGATCTCTGGAGTACCAAATAGTGGACTCACCCTTAAAATTATAAGCCATTTGACGCATAAAAAGAAGGAATTAATTAACAATTACGGATCTTTCGAGTATTAAACAATAATCGACCATTCGTAAGTAATAAATAATTTTCTCAAGGGCTCACAATGCTAGTACATTTAACTCTCAATTGATTGGACGAATACTACACACAATGACCACTATTCTCTTTCCGCTTTCTCTGTGTAGGTAGTAGTTTTGTAGTAAATTTGCAAATTTGTACACAATAGTAAAGCTATTACAAAGGAAAGTCACACTTCACTCCTCTCGGATTTCGTAGTAACTTCTCCCGTTGGCTAGCCCACCACAATTGAAAGCAGATGGACCATGACAAGACGAAGAAGCTTGTCGAATAATAAAAGAAACAAAATATTGGCAGTGAACAGATCAAGCAAAAGGTATGCAAGACAGACGGAACAACCACAATCCTACTGCGTGGTCGTGTGGTCATAGTGTTGAACTACTATACAACAAACCAATGATAATTCTCTGTAGTGCTCTTCATTTTCCTTTCTTTGTTAGTTTTTCAGAGATCCTTAACTGTCCGTCCGATCTGTGACATTTCTGTTTCTTTCTGTTCAGTTTCTTTCATTCTTTTAATTAATTATTTATTTATTTACATGAGTCGCTTTTAAAATCTCTATTACGAGTATAAATGAAGCGGATCATGAGTGGGAACTGCAAGTTGGATGTCAAGAGGAAAAGTCAGCCGAATCCTGTTCAAAAATGTTCAAATGTTTGTTAAGCTTATGGGACTTAACTACGGGGTTCTCAGTCCCTAAAATTACAAACTACTTATGAACTACTTACGAACTAGGACGGCACAAATATCCATGTCCGAGGGGGGATTCGAATCCCCGACCGTAGTGGCCGTGCAGACCGTGACTGGAGCGCCTCAATCCCCTCGGCCGGCCCGAATCCTGTGTAGTGAAATATGTCTGATTATACCCGACGGTATAAGCGTCATATTATTTGAATCTAAAAACGATCAGCCTAATTTGTCCTTCAAAACATAACACTTTGTCCCATAATGGCAACAGATGAACGCAACAGTTTCACAATTACATTTTTTTCCTGTGCTTGGTCTAAAAATATGATTTGTTTACGAAACTTTCAGCATATAGACCGTCCAATATTGTAGACGACCAAGCAAATAAAAAATGTCCTAGCATATCTGAAAATTTGAGTACCCTGAAATGTGGTGTTACAGAACAATGCTCAAGATAGGCCGCTGGATCGCGTAACTAATGAGCAGGTACTGGCCGTTGACTAAAAGAAGGGAGCGATTGGTAGGACACTTCCTTAGACTTCAATAAATGATGAATTTAGCGTTGGAGGGATGTGTGTGGAGCAAAAGTCGCAGAGGGAGACCAAGAGATGAATATAGTAAGCAAATTCAAATGGATGTAAGTTGCCGTTATTCTGAGGAGATGAAGAGGCTTAAATAAATGATGAATTTAGCGTTGGAGGGATGTGTGTGGAGCAAAAGTCGCTGAGGGAGACCAATAGGTGAATATAGTAAGCAAATTCAAATGGATGTAAGTTGCCGTTATTCTGAGGAGATGAAGAGGCTTGCTCAGGGCAGAGTAATTTGGAGACTCCGGACTGAAGACCACAACAAACAACAACAGCTTTCATGAAAGTGCGTACGCACAAAGAAAAATGAACAAAATTGTGATCGTGCTATTTAATTTAGGTTGCAGTATGACTTGCACCTCTAATAATAATAATAATAATAATAATAATATCACTTTTATTAGTATTACCTACCCATGAACCTACCCATGAACACCTATTACCTGACGTAGTTTGAACAAAGAAGAGCTGCAGCAGTGTTCTGGTGAAACGAAAATGGCATCGCTTTGAGCTGTACATAGCGCTCTTGGGCCGCACATTCCTGCCTTTAGCCGGGGCAGCAAATTTGACGGGCGGCGTATTTGATCGCTTCGCTACGCAGTCAAAACTTTGTAGTTCGGTCTGCTGCACGGAGTAGGAAGTAAACTTAGAGAAGGTAAAGAAATAGTTCGCAGAATTATATCCCAATTAAAACTGGCTGATGTATGCTTTTCCTCTATTTGTTTTGTACTGTACATTTTTATCAAGTTTACCTGGGTTCTAAACAAGGTGCAGCTGCTATTATTAGAGTACCTTTTTCAAGTACTGTATTCACGCTGTCATATTAGCGTCCTACTTTCGCAGATATTGTGTTTGCTGTGCTTGATATAGACCTTGGCATTTTTTTTCATGGGCTAAATGGTGTGTTTAAGAAAGTTTGTCGTGAAACTGATATTTTAGACCGTAACTACTGTAGTTAAGTGGCGGCTCCTGTTAAATATTCTTTGTAATGGTGGGTTTTATTTATAATTTGACCGTGATTATGTACTTAAATTTTTCATGAAAACTCCGGGTCACAACTGTATTGTGTAAGTGGCTACAAGTCATAACTCTGTCTGTAATGTGACGCTAAATAGTGGTCCTTGCCATTTTCTCTGTGTAGTTGTGCTTTAGGACTACGTCCAGGGCTCCTAACTCACCCTTGTCACCCAAATTATACCAGCAGCTGAGCCTTAGGTTGTTTACTTATTATATAATTTTTTTTTGTACCTTATCTTTGCAAATAAGATTCTTGACGTTGTTTAAAGGTATTGTCATTTTATGTAAGCCTTTTTATTATTACTAAATTAATAAATGCTGGTTGATTTATGAAAGACTGTCGACCTCAGTGCCGCGACTTCGTTTATTTTCTGGACACTGTTATGCCGAATATACTTTCTTTACGTGTGTTTAAAAAAATTTATGATTAAATTAATTAACGCTTGGCAATTTGCGTGATACGCAATAAAAGAGGTAACGGGAATCCACAAAATATTTACTTGAAGGTCCTAACTTCCACTTGAAATTTTCTTATACTATCACCACGTCTCAACACATGCCAAACGGAGGACTCGAACCTTCGACGGTTGGCGGCCATCCAGTCGGTAGCAAGTTACCTTAGAGCACGCCACTATCCGCGCACATTACAGTACTCAGATAGGCTACAATGACGTGACATAGACCTTGGTTGTTTAGGTATGCATGGATGTGTGTCAAGGGAATATAATTTTTTTTTTTAATACTGCACGGTGCCGTGAACGCACATAACTGTCTTTTATATGGTCTAGTCCCCATACGTTGTGCACGAACATCACTGCACTAATGTGACTACGAGCTGTGGTTTCAGAATCTCCTACATTCATGGTCAATTCCTCTTCTAGGAGATGACACCTCGTAGGCTTCTTAGGTGTAGCCTAACAGCTGCACATTATAATGACCTCGCCGTGTAACACGTGATTCCAGCTTCGCAAGAACAGAAATATTTCCACGCTAGTATTTCCATCTAATATGGGGAGACAATAAATGCCGCTCCCCAGGTGAAAGATGTGCCTCGAGAAACCTTCGGTGACTATTGTGTCTTTTCCAGGCACTTTGAAGATGTGTAGCTTTTCAGATCACCGAGCTAAATACAAGTGTCGTCTTGTTGTCCGGGAATTTGAAAAATCATGTCCGTAAGGGATGTATACGAATTCTTCCTGTTCTGAAGGATTGCGTACGACATATTAAACTGGATATGCTGCGGGTAAATATTGACCAAGTCGTGTTACCGATGCAGATGTTGCTGAATCGGGAGACCATATTGAACGCATGTTATGACCATAACATTATAAATGTGCCAGAAAACATTCATCATGTGTTTAATCGTTCCTCCCCTATTCTGGCACCCACATACGGACTGCTTACAGCACCATATTTTCACCTGGTGCCGGAAAGTAGAACCAAAATGTTTTCATCATACTCCACGAGCGAACAAATTACTGAACGTACCTATAAAGTCCTGCGATTTATGCAGCCCGCACAGCTGTAAAAAACAAACAAGATATAAATTGTACATTGTTTGCCCCCAATGATTTCATATAGAAATAAAATGAAGAAATAAATTCGCCACTGTATTCCCGTCAATTGTGAAGGCACCTAAGACGTCAGAAAAATTGGGCGAATCTCAAGAACAAGTAATATGTATAATCATCAAAAGTCAGTGTTCACCGTTTCCGAATATGGAAATTACAGCTTTTTATTGTAACACGCGATTACAAAAAACTGTCTCAGATCAAAGCTTATCATCTTTAAAGCAACATACTTAATATTACACTTCTTATAATAATAGATTGAGTAAATTAGCAAATGCAAATAGGTTGACACGAACCTCTTGTCCTCATGATCATTTAACTATTTAGTGACTATTTTACAACTGATATAGTGTAGTATAAGCGGAAATGTTAATTAAGACTGTCTTGTTCTTTAATTTATTGCATACATTATTTGTACTGCTAATAAACAGCCAGAGGGTGATTAATGTTTGTAACGTTAATATTTAATATTGAGAAATGTTTTTGTAGAAGTGCTCAAAGTTAGGTCAAAACAAGTCCCTAATGTTAAGATCTCTGCTGCTTTAAGGTGGATGGCGATCTCCTAATGAGAAAGTTGTAAGAGATAAAACTGCTTTGGGTAATACTCGGACGGTTCGTTAGGAGAGCTCCTTCGTGCCTTTAGGGACACTTTCCATCTCCTCGCGGAATGAGGAGCTACGTGACTGGCTGGAGTGCTTCTTTTGCTACCGTAATAGAATCAGTGAGGAATACGGTCACTTTATCAGCACTTCGACTTTGGCAAGGGTTAATGAATACCAACGTAAAATCATTTTTTTCCAGTACCATTTCTGCATTGTAACTGAACAGTGTATGAGATTCTACATGAGAATTTGCGAATGTTGATATTGTCGAACTAAGACTGGGACTATTTTGGTCTGACAGTTACTTCGTGTTGTGTGTTGGCGAAATTGATTAAGTGTCTGAGCATCGTCAATGACTACATAGTTGGGGATTTCGTTACCACACTCATAACGGAGTGAACACTGTTCTGATAATTTCAAAACGGATTATTTCCTCTTATTACTATTATTTGTGTAGGATCCCTTCAAGCAGATAGCGTGTTTGATTAAACAGTATTGACTGTTTTATCTGCGTTGTCTATATCATTTACCGAAGTTAGAATAAAACCTGTCTTAATAATTAATCATTTATTTTTATTTTATACTAGCTAAATCCGACCACGCTTCTCATACGAAATAGAAAAGTAAATACTGTAACTCATGTGAACATAGAATCACCGAGACAATGCATCAATCATATCAACAGCCTTAAAAAATATAGTTTCGCAGAAACTCAATATTTTAAGCCCATCAGATAGATTAAATTTTTTGTCGTTCGTTTTCTCCACAAAAACGCAGATCAGCTTACTGACTCTGGTCTATGTGACGTATAATTCACCTTAGTATGTGTTTTTTTTTTTTTTTTTTTTTTTTTTTTTTTATGTTTGTAAAGCTTATGGGACTTAACTACGGGGTCATCAGTCCCTAAACTTACAAACTACTTATGAACTACTTACGAACTAGGACGGCACAAATATCCATGCCCGAGGGGGGATTCGAACCCCCGACCGTAGTGGCAGTGCTGACCGTGACTGGAGCGCCTTAGTCACCTCGGCCACCGCGGCCGGCTCACCTTAGTAAAAAGCAACTTTTTTCTCTATTGTTTTCTACATTCTTTCCATTTATTTCCCTGTTTCACCGCTATCTATCTCTTCATTCTCAATCTATCTAATCCCCGGCCTCTGTTCAACAGTCCCAAACGTTCCATCCATGTTCAATTGCCTCCTCCTCCATTCAGGGTGCCGATATGTTCATCGTGCATCAATTCGTTGAGTAACAGGGTCGTCCTTCCAGACGTCTTAGTAATCTACTTCGTAAGCCACTCCGCTTGGTAGTAGTATGTAACAGGGTACATTGCATAGGCCACCTTTGAGAGAGATCACAACAGCTTCCAACGCGTAATATCTGTAAATAAAAGGCAATGCTCCGTGTGACTGACAGATTACATGCAGCCAAAACCACCTACGATAAATACTTGAAATTTGCAGAGGGTCTTCATCGTACACCGTAGACGTTGTATAAGGAAGCGATTTTTCGATACTCCGCCCCTAAGTGTATGAAATAAGGGATTAATAGTTTTTGACAATATGCTGTTATTCAGTCAATTTTCATGCTAGACCTACATAAATTGGTATATGGATTCTTAGTTAGAATTTAAAAAAAGCGTCTTTCAGCTTTCTCTGAAAATCATCTGTTAAGGAAGTGAAATAGGGGATGAAAGATTTTTGAAAAATGCTGCTATTAAGCCAGTTTTTGAGCCTGAACCGCAGAAGTTGGTATTTGGAGTCTCGGTTACAATTAAAAAACAACGTGTAAATCTCCCCTCGCCCTCTTCATAATAGCCTACCCTTTCTGTATCTCGTCTTAGAAATCTAACTTAGAACCATGTTTAGTCTCATGTTCAAAATCTTATATCTCTGAAAGTTCTTGACCAAATGCTTTGAAATATTGATGCAATGTACTACTAGATTACGCGCATGTTTTACATTCCTATTTTTAAACATATAAAAATTATATCATGTGTAATATATTAAGTAAATAGGTATCTAAAAACCTCCCTGTGTTACTGTGCAACTTTGTGACGAATTTGGAGCTCTATCGGTGAAGAACTATTTGATATTTTCAAACACACACAAACCAAAACAACATTTTTATATATAGAGATTACATTATATTGCAAATGATAGGCTGTGTAGGATCACAAGTACAGTGTATTATTTGCAGTTATTGCAGTTGTCGGAAAGGAAAGCAGACGTGCACTGTTCGACCCTAACAACTACATGGAGCCATATTTCTTTTACAGAACATTGCATACTCCCAATACGTGTCTTTTATGTTTGGCCGAAACGTGGTCAATACGTGGAGGCACGTAAAGTCTCAATATCTTGCTTGATTTAGCTCATCGTGTAGTGAAAATCTGTCTCTGTAATTCAGTGACAATGTCATTTACACTAATGAAAGGAACCAGAGTTTAGATTGCCTACAGGGGTCTGCGTGTCGTTGATGTTGCTGTAATAAGTCTTTAACTCGGCGTCAGAGCTGAGATGAGAATATTCCGGCCGCTCATAGACATATGATCGTTTGCTTGTGAAAATCATAACAAAAGTTAGACTAAACAAAAACATAATTACGATTTCATTTGTAACAAAACTGTGATATAAAGAACTTGTTACAGTTTACGTCACTTGACGAAAACTCTCTTGTCATCACTGGCAACAGCATCACAATCATTTCACCTAAATAAAATATTCATAACATAGATTTCTTGAAGGCCTCACTTAATTTTTAGAGTTCAGTCTTTCAAAAACTTACGAAGTTACTCAGCATACAAAGTATGTTTGTTGTGAGTGGTTCAAGTGCCATTATCACTAGTACCCCATATATTCGTCTGATACACTGTGAACTTCAGCTGCTGCGGCAACTGGTGAATAAAATATGAGCTACTACGGCTACCCTACAGCCGACAGGCAGCCGTATATCATCGGGGACACACATTTCAGCAATGCATAAGCTTCGCCGTCCACGCCGCCGTAACATACATGTCCCTATAGATGCCCGGCAGTGTGTGTTAGTTGAAAGGGAAACGTCAAATATTCTGAACAAAGACGCTGAGAAATAAATGGTGTCAATTTTGACAGTTAGGTGCCGGAATGCTTGGTGGTTTGATTACCTGTCAGCCTACTGTGAAATTTGAATCGTACAAGTGTTACGTGGCCGCTCCTTAGTTGTCATCGGCCGATCATCTGACGAACCATTCCCGGTCACATGGAAATGGCCGTGCGATTTGGGACGCCAAGTGGCGGATTTGGTACCCACTCCCTTCATAGGTTCTTGTGCTCCCCCAGGAATGGTGTCTCTGTCATCCTTAGCATAAGTTAAATACTTTATAAGTGTGTGGACCGATGACCCCCGCAATTTAGTCCCTCAGGACTGCAAACCATTGATCATTTGAACCCTCGGTCAGTCTCGATCATCAGCAAAGTGAAATTTTTCCGCACATCTGCGTCAACTTGGGAAACCTCTCCGCCGACGTAGGCTCGGTTTTCCACTCCTTTACTAAGAGCTCACTGCATTACTCCTTGCGTAATGTAAAATTAGGAACTTTTTTTTTAAATACATATTCTCTTTTCACAACCATCTGCTACCGGTAATTTAATGAATTCACTGATTTTTTTACTGTGGTATTACTGCAAATAAATGTTCAAATTCTTCTAAACCTAAGGGACGAAATTGGTAAGGACACGTCCCTAGACCTTGGAACTACTCGAACTAACTTATACTAAGGACTCGAAACTTCGACGGGAGTAGTTGCGAAATTCATAACACAGTGCCTAAGATCGTGCGGTAGTTACTACTATGTTTATTGCTAAATTCGTGAAATAGTATTGTCATCATAGTATTACTTTAAGTCGTCTTTAATTATGGAAGGAATCGGAATCAACTTCCCTCGCACTCTATAGTCAATAGGAAAGCTAATATCACCGAATCTACAGACCACGAACCATTACAGAATATGGCCAAGGATTGGGCAATCATTTTTTGTTCGTGTACCATACACAAATGGAATAGGACAATATTACACAAGGTACCTTCCACCACACACTGTTAGGCGACATGCCGAGTATGGATTAGATGCCGGTCGCGGTGGCCGAGACGACTGCGGCGTGTCAGTCACGGTCTGCACGGCCACTACGGTCGGGGGTTCGAATCCCCCCTCGGACATGAATATTTGTACCGTCCTTAGTAGTAGCTAGTTCATAAGTAGTTTGTAAGTTTGGGGACTGAGGACCCCGTAGTTGAGTCCCGTAAGCTCTAAAAACATTTGAATATTTTAGATGTTGATGTGCACATGCTTTGCGTAGGGAAGGACAAATCATTCACGTAGTGTTTGAATTAATTTCACCCGCTCGATAACGGTTCAGGGGAACCAACATATCGCGTGCTTTTTCTGCCTATTCTCTTCATCCGTGCTTTGTGACTAGAGACCTTGTTGTACCTTCAGAAAAATTTCCAGGTATTAAATCGGAAGGTTACTGTCATTCATAACGTAAGGTGCCACTGCATATTCTTCTCATTAATGCGTCGAATAGCACACTATCAAGGCCATATGAAAGTGGTATGACTTTAATATGAAACGAACCAAGCACCAATTATTAAAGACTGAGTAAAATCAGTTTATAGTTAATTTCGTTGTAAAAGTTATACAGTTTTTATATGTAATTTGTATTTTGAGTACTATCTTTCTTTGTCTGGATACTGCACTTATAATTTTGTACATTATGCAAGACAGTGTTAATTCTTATATATTCTCCGATAAGTTTAACATGATTTTAGAGAAAAGGAGATCGAGAGAAAAGGGATAGTAAAGTACTAAGGCAGGAATAGATAAATACCTGGGTAACGCCGGGTTTTCAGCTGGCATATACTTATAAGACGCATTTGTTGTCTGTCTGTCTTTTCTCTTATAACTCAAGATCCAGACAACCAAATAACGAGAAATTTGGTACACGTACAAAAGATTACGTGGGGAAGGTTCTTAAATAGGTTTAGTTCCAGCCCAATCTCACTCTGGCAATATGGCTGATCTCCAAAATCTTTTTGTACCTTCTCCAAATAGAACTCCCAAAAATGTTGTTCATTACATTGGTTTAACATAAATGTACCCTTTTATTACATGCAAATAAACGATTTTGTACGCCTCTACAGAAAACCTTACATATATATATAAACAGATAGTCAACTTACTTGCATGAGAAGTGTCTTAAGCAATATTGAACCACAAACTGATACTGTACTGATGGTTTATGCAAAATGGTTAAGGACTTTGGCGTAATAATTTTTATTAATTTGAACTAAATAAATCAATTATCTATTTCAATTCTTTCTCGGAGTATGAAATTAACAATTCACTGTCATGGAACATTAATTGCAAACGATCGCTAGTTACATTAATCATCACTTAATGGCAAATTTTTCTGTACAACATAAAATTCAATGAAAAACAGTTCATTTTAATATACCTGAAGAGATCATCAGGGAAGACCACACTGGCATGGAATGTTAGATCCCTTGATCAGATAGGCAGGTTAGAAAATTTAAAAAGGGAATAGGGTAAGTTAAAGTTAGATATAGCGGGAATTAGCGAAGGTGAGTACAGGATTATATACACAAAATCAGTTGTGGGTACTACAGGATAGATCTGATAATGAATAAGAAAATAGAAACGCTGGTAAACTACTATGAGCTGTGCAGTGATCACATTATCATCGTCAATATAGAAATGAAGCCAACATCGACCACATGTTTATATGCCAACTAGCTATGACGATGATGAGGATATCGAAGAAATATATGAAAATATGTAGAAAGTTATTCAGATAATGAAGAAAGAGTAAAACTTAATTGTGATGGGAGACGGGAATTCGGTAGTAGGAAAAGAAACGGAAGGAAAAAAACAGTAGGTAAATATGGGCTGGGCAAAAGGAAGGAAAGAAAGAGGAAGCTGCCAGGTAGAATTTTGCACTAAACATAATTTAATCATAACAAACACCTGGTTTAAAAGTCACGAAAGAAGTTTATGTACGTGGAAGCGACCAGGAGACACCGGAAGGTGCCTAAAAGATTTTATAATGGTAAGACATTGATTTTAGAACCAGGTTTTAAACTGAAGAACATACCAAGGGACAAATGTAGACTCAGGCCATATTGGTCATGAACTGTAGGCTGAAACTGGAAAAAGACTGCAGAAAGGTAGGTAAATAAGGAGATGGGACCTGGATAAATTGAAGGAACCTGCAAGTTCTTCAGAATTTCTGAGGGAGCTTTCGGCAACAGGGAAACTAGGGAAATAAAACAGTAGGTGAGGAATGGGTAACATTGAGAGATGAAATAGTAATGGCAGTCGAGGACAAAATAGGTAGAAAGGAATCACCTAAAAAAAATTCTAGTACATTACAGGAAATACTAAATTTCATTGATGAAAGAAGAAAAATAAAAAACGCCGTAAATGTAACAGGCAAACTGGAGTACAGACGACTCTGGAATCTGATTGACAGGAAGTGCAAAGTAGTTAAGCAAGAGTGGCTAAAAGGGAAATGCAAATCAGTAGAACAACGTTTAAATAGGGAAAAAATAGATACCGCCTACATGAAAATAAAAAGGGCAGTTGGAGATAAGAAAAGCGGTTGTATGTATATAAAGAACTCAAATGGAAAACCAGTTGTCATCAAAGAAGGGAAAGCTGAACGGTGGAAAGAGTATATAGAGGGCCTCTACAAATGTTCAAAACTCTATTGGACCAAACTGCGTGGTCATCAGTCCGTAGCTTATAAACTAAAACTAACCTAAGGACAGACACACACACACCCATGGCCCAGCTAGGACTCGAACCTCCGACGGCGAGAAACCGCACGCTCAGCAGCGAGGCGCCTATGACCGCTCGGATACTCCATCGCGGCAGGGCCTCTATAAAGGAAATATACTTCAAGACAATATTGTAGGAAGGGAAGTAGATGCATATGAAATAGGAGATACTGGAATGAGAGAAGAATCTGACAGTCGTTAAGGAAACAAGGCACCCGGAATGGACGACATATCCTCAGAACTACTGAAGTTTATGAGAGAGCCAACCATGACAGACCTAATCAGACCTGAAAGACCTAAGTCGAAACAAGGCCCCTGGAATAGATGATATTCCCTCAGAGCTACTGAAGTCTCCGGGAGAACCAGCCATGACAAAATTGTTTCACCTGGTGCGTAAGATGTATGAGACAGAGGAAATAACATCAGACTCTAAGAAAAATGTAATAATTTCTATTCCAAAGAAAGCAGGCGCAGACAGATGCGACAACCATCAGTTTAATAAGTCATGGCTGCAAAATTTTAACACGAATTATTTACAGGACGTTGGAATAGCTGTTAGAAGCCGATCTCGGGGAAGATCAGTTTGGATTCAAGAGAAACGTAGGAACACAGGAGGCAATCCTCACTATACGGCTAAACATAGAAAATAGATTAAGAGAAAGTAAACCTACAATTGTAGCTTTTGTAGATTTGGAATACGCTTTTGGCAATGTTGATTGGAATAGACTCTCCCAAATTATGAAAGCAGCAGGATTAAAATATAGGGAACGGAGGGTTATTTACAATGTTTACAAAAACCTGACAGCAGTTATCAGAATGGTTGGGATGGGAGTATGACAAAGTTGTAGCCTTTCTCCAATTTCATTCAATTTGCACGTTGAGCAAGCTATCAAGGAAAGAAAGGAGAAATTTGTTGAGGGGATAAAAATTCAGGGAGAAGAAATAAAAAAACCTTGCGGTTTGCTGATGACATAGTAATTCTGTCAGACACAGTTAATGACCTGGAAGAGCAGTTGGACGGAATGGATAGCGTGTTGAATGGTGCATATAAGATGAACATTAAAAAAAAGTTATGGATTGCAGTCTAAAAAATCTGGTGATGTTGATGTTATTAGATTAGGTAACCGAACAATAAAGGTGGCTGATGCGTTTGGTTACTTGGGCAGTAAATTAACACACGATGGTTCAGTACCGATGATTTAGAATGTAGAATAACAATGGATATTAAAGCGGTTTAGAAAAAGAGAAATTTGCGAACATAGAATATTAATTTAAGTGTAAGGAAGTCCTTACTGAAGGCATTTGTATGGAGTGTTGCCTTGTATGGAAGCGAAACATGGACGATAAACAGAGCGGTCAGAAAGAGGATAGAGGCTTTTGAAATGTTTATAGAAGAACGCTAGAGATTGTGTAGCTGGATCGCATAACTAATAAGAATAACGGGATTGGGGATAAAAGTAATTTTTGGCATACTTTGACTAAAAGGAGGGATCGGCTGGTGGGACACAGTCTTAGAAGTCAAGGAGTTGTGAATTTAGCATTGGAGGGTAGTGTGTGGGGTAAAAACCGCAGAGGAATACCAAGAGATGAATACACTAAGCAGATTCAAACAGCTATATAGTGCCGTTTTTACGAAGAGTTGTGAGGCTTCCTCAGGATAGAGTAGGGTGGAGATCTGCATCAAACCAGTCTCCGGACTGAAGACCAAAACAACGAAGAGAACATTTACGAGTAAGAATTATTTTAGCAGTTACAACAGTTTGGGGGATATCTCCGACTGCCAAGACTGGTATTTTTAACTGAATTCACTGACATATTAATTACTGTTCAGCTGGCACAATCGAACACATTAATTATTCGTTTTCGATAATTTTACTGCATCCCAGGTAAACCAATGGATAAGGAGTGAACCTGGCTGAACAATGAATGTGGATAATAAATTCTTTAACACAGGTTCAAAATTAAAATTTTCACTATTGAAAAATATCACTACTACGCTGGTAAACCATACGTTCTAATTCTGGCAATTGGTCAGATCTTACTTCTTTCGGGTGCGGTGTGGTGCTGATGATGATGACAGATGGCATATAAAATTTGGCGAACACAGGCTCTTCTTATTAAGAAAAATATTTACATGTTTTGGCCTACAGCATACATCTTGATGCGTACTTACTAATTACTCAGGTTGTGCCGATACTAGTAAATAATATTGCCTATTCGTTGTTTCCCCTTCTCGTGCCAAGCCAACACACGAACTAAGACACATGCTTTTACAAAACACACCTACGCATACCGACTGACTGTTCTGTCTGACTCCGTCTAAATATCAACTCAAACTCCGTCTTCCTCTCTCACTCTCACTGCGTGCCTCCGCTACCAGCGATAATAGTCCCAACTCTCTGATGTGTATATACAATAACAAATTCCTATCGTTAGACAATTAGTTTTGACACACAAACGGACTAACGGGGTATTATATTGACATCATACGAGTAAAAGGTAAAAAAAAAAAAAAAAAAAAAAATAAAAATAAAAAAATATATATAAAAAAAATTACGTAAATAGAAGAGATGCAGATGACAAAACAAAAATAATCATTACATTACAGCACATGCTGTACACACACGTGACATAAAAGTGGCGTTGAACACTGTGTTGTGTAACAAGTTATCTCCCAAATGAATCCGACTACGTGAAATAGAATCTGCCATCAAAAATCAACGATGATTCTAAACTTTATATTAATGTAATGACCGTAAGTTTGAAAGCAAAAAGCTTGTTGTTACACAAATGAAGAAGTATGACTTTAAATGAACCATGCAAATTGAGAAAATTATCATCATTAGGAAGGTTGACTGTTGAGAAAATCAACTGGTTCACACTTCGTGCTCTCTGTCTAAAAAGGATCAAACCATTTGTTCTTCGTATGAAAATACCCACTAGCAAACAATTTCCTTTATGTAGATTTTAGGAGGTGACAGCGAGGGAGAACATGAGGCAGATTTCACTCAAGCAAATTGGTTCTCCTATGTCCTGAAGTAAAGCCTGTAATTCAGGAAAAGATTAAGGATCTCCAATTAGTTCGTCACGTCAGAGTCGTACGATCAAAGCAGGCCTCAATTTAGAATATGCAACTCATGGGGAATGGCGGCCGAAGTCTTCGGCATCAGAAGGAACCCTTATTCTGCTGACGGCATAATCACAGAGGGTGGAGGAGAGATTTTTCAGGGGTCTTTCCTGCCCTTGATAAGAATCAACAGTGATTAAAGGCAAGACGATGCAGACGGGTACGAAAAAGACTTAATTAAAGACACACATTTTGTGTCCACATAACTGTGGCCTGTATTTGAAAAATTGTCATGATTATAACTAAAGTGGCAACATATTACGAATTCTCTATTCGGACATCTGTGAAAAGACTGCTAAATAAGAGGCGACTGTAGAAAAGAAGCTGAATAACCTAAGCTCGTAATGTGAGAAGTTACAACGTAGTCGAAAAGCAAGAAAATCAGACAAGGAAACGGCAGACGATCACACTACAATACAGGGTCAGTGAAAACAAAACGAAGGGTAGAAGTGAAGTTAATCAGCCAAACATAGGTTAATATAAAATTCTGCAGAAAATGTTGTAACTGCAGCAAGATTCATCAATATCAATTCGGGAGAAAGGAAGTAGGGCAAAATATGAAGTACTGTGAACATCTCAATAGTAAAATCAGACCCATCAGATTCTATAATGCCCCTACGCTGAGTACGGTAGGTGTGGAATTCATGCCGAAGTCGCGAGCTGAAGTTGTAGAGAAGGTACGCGAGGATATCGAACGGTTGATTTAGTATGTAAAGAACGACGGAACTTTAAAAATATAGGACGATTGGAACGCGGTTGCAAGGGAAGGCGTATCATCTTGAAATTAGTAATGAGAGACGAGAGAAAACGTCAGTACTGCAATGAATTTCAGATGGTTAAAGGCAATGTTTCATTGATGTGATTATCAACAGCTGTCAAATATTTCGTCAGATTCAGTCCGACACTAACTACTGGCGATACTTTCTGACGCCGTCCAACTGCTTGAACGGTGTGTGAGCCAACGCGGGCACGACGAGGTCCTCCAACTATCTGAAACATGCGCTGTTCATAAAATCACTTTGTTGATTTAATGTTTTATCAGGGTCTTTCAACTGGTGTGTGAGTATTTCTATTTCTTACAGCGTTCTCTGCATAAGTCCTTTGCGTTATTTGTAAAACACTCGTAATGAGTATTAATTGTTCCAACAGCGTGCTTCGTTTTTAACAAATGTTCTCCAAATGTTGATTCGTTATTGTGAACCGATGTGTTCACTTTGAAACGTATTTCAAAGTTCTACATGTCTTACCTCCGTGTGTTTTTGAACAGTCTCAGCATTTACGTTTATATACGACTGCTGCCTTTCATTTCGAGACATTTTTGTTCACGCGGTTCCTCAGTCGGAAGCAAGAAATGTCATTTTACTCAAAATGAATTGGCATTTCCAAATTGTCAAGAAACAATTTCTGAAGTTTTTCTTTCGTAACTCAAGGTTATGTAGATAATTTGCTTGTATTCCTGTTAATTTACTTGCATGCTTTCTCCCTTGTTGATTTTTTAAAAAATTTCTTGAAATTATTTAGTTAAGACAGATTTCTCTGTTTGTGGCAGTTTCAGTAATGTGTTAGCCATAGAACGAATGTATGTCATTTTGCTTTCTTGTGGATGTCAAGATTTTGAATAGATAATAAGATACGCACAATAAGGTTTCCTAAAGACACAAAAACGATGAATTCCTGCCTCTCTTGTTACTGCAATGTTCACATTATTTATGGTCGCATTATATTCGTGCTCTTTTGTAAACTTAATTTTTGAGTTAATAGCATTCATTCTCCGCGCTTTGTCATGAACATCGTTGTGATCTCCTTTAACTAATAAAATGGTATCATCCATATCGCAGTGGTTGTAGGAAACCTTTTTTTGGTATTGTAGGATTGTTGACAGAAATTAGTTCGCTAAATAATTAAGGAGTATCTCGGCCATAATACCGGCTAGGGAGCATCCCATGACTAGCCTTTCTGAATGGTGATATATCATTGTGTGAAAGATGAAAACGTTATAGGATAATGGTAATTACAGATGCTCCATAAATGCAAACAATCTCCTATAGTCATTTTTTGGTGTCTTATATTGTTGTGCTTAATTATTTGTAATGTTTCTTTGACAGGCACAGTGGTACACATATTCGCCACATCTGTTTTTGTTGTGCTTGTGGTGTTCTGTTCGAAAACTGGTTTGATGTAGTTCGCCACCCTACTCTGTCCTGAGGAAGTCTCTTCATCTAGAACGAAGTATCTGTCAACTGTATTCTTCTCTCGGTCTCCCTCTGCGATTCATACCTCACAAACGTCCCTCACTTGCTAATGTTACGACTCCTCGATATCAAGGAACGTGTCCTACCAATCGATCCCTCTTTCTTTCAGTCCAGGAATGGCATAAATTCCTTTTCTACCCCATTCACTTCAGTATGTCCTCATTAGTTACACTACGCTCCCCCCAAACAAACACAAGAATGTAGCAGTCAACGTCATCAACGCACAAAAAACACAGTTGTAGTCAGAAAGTAAATATAATATTAAGATCATAGATAATTTGAATAAAAAATTACAGGAGCATAAAACATTAGTCCCAAGGTCGGATACTTGTAAAACTGTGGTGACCAAGCTATGTAATTATAATGAACTTTTCTCTGGTAAGTTTCATGCACAACTAAAACGGAAAAACCAAAATCCTTATTTTCTGACAGGGGAAAAAGCAATATACATTCATGAATCCGCAAACACTAGCGGCGCACGCACAGACAAATCTACATAAAACGGGCAAATCCTCGAGGCCTATCTGCAATATCAAGCAAATTGCTAACTCTCCGATTAATGCTAAACACGCAAAACGGTTAAAAATTTAATACATTTTACAAATAGTATACAAAATACTTACAAATTAGCAGACATATTTAAGGAAGCGGTCATGCCAGATGATTCCATATATGCATTCAAAAAAGTAACGAATTAATATTCGATAGTGCCTGACAATGAATTATTACAAGTAATTAAGCACTACTCTATTATAATTAAAAATGACTACGGAGAAGTTGTTCAGTTTATGGAAATTCAGATATTAAAATTATCTTCCAATATTTCGACTTGTATGATATTTTATCACAAACTTACATTTTGAGCCCATGAATGTGTAAAAGTACAGGATAATTTTCACAATCAAGAAAACTGCAACAAACCATATTTAATTACTTTGTTTACAAATAAGCACACTTTCTGGTTTTAAACCTTACAGACCATCATCATACTACTGTTCATTTCCACGAACATTTCTTTTCATCTATAGTTTGATTATCCTCACAATTTTGACTTGTGGTTCTTGGTTAGGTAGTTCCCTACAATGCAAAATGACTTACTTCAACGTAATTATAGCAAATGAAGATGTAAACACACTTTTACGTGAGAAGTTTTTTCGTTATTCCTTTCCACACTTCTATAAATCAGTTCCATTACGTTGTAGTGTCGTTTGATGCAGTTGTTGATTCACCACACATACACACGCACACACACACACACACACACACACACACACACACACACACACACACACATAACACACAGACAGACATACATACATACACACACACTCACACACACACACACACACACACACACACACACATGTACATATATACATACAAACGAAAAACTTTTTGAAGTATAGAATACAAAGGTGGTGATATTTTCAACAGGGAAGTACCAAAGATGTTTTCTAACAGAGATATGTACATTGATTCAACGTTGAAGTTATTTTAAACAGAAGGAAATTATCCACATAGCAGTAGTATTAGAGAACTTTGTTGGCTATTGTAGGGTTGTTGGTGAAAAATTGGTTCTCCAAAGATTAAGGAAAATCTCGCCCAGTGTGCCGGCTGAGGAACTTATCTTGGCTAGCCCATCTGGTTAGAGGTACACCTTTTAGTTAGAAGTAAAAAAGTTATGGGATATTACAGTTCTGGAAACTCCATGATTTCAAAAACTTCTGTAGCAAATTTTTGGTATCTTATATGGATCTGCTTAATTAACTCTAATGTTTCTTGTGCAGACATATTGTTTTATATATTCACCGTATCTAGGGATGTAAATAAGGATTATGTTGGTATGACGCCACCAATCAGAAGCAGGAACAAATAACTTCGGTACCATACTGTCCAGATGTATTTCGATAGAAAAAATAAATAAATAAATAAAAATGGTAACCAGAATTTTATACAATTTTACTGTTAGACTGTTATTTTTCACTGTTTCATAAATTCAGTGTTTTAAACATAATGCAGTATTTTAAATACCCTGTCTCTGTATGTTCTTCAGTTTTCTACATTATGGCTAAACAAATATTAATATTAGTTTAAAATATGCCAGTAACTCCCTTTTACCAATTTCAGCTAGGAATCCCTGCTTCTCTTCCAATATCAATCCCAAGACTTTTCCCTCCCTCATTAATCCCATCACCTCTACTCGGTTACCCTAGGTGTCCTCATCCCCCCCTTACATTCCTCTACCTCTAGTTCTACGTCTACCTGAAACAATACATTGTCACAATACAGACGAGGCGGGTTGCGGATGCTGCTACAAGGCAAACCTCTTCAGTTATGTACAAATTTGGTAAAAGTAAATTTTATCATTTTGTAATTTAATTTTTTCTTAAATAAAATTTAAAAAAACCTATGTTACAAACTGCCTTCGATTTCATCAATGCTCGTCATTTATCCCATTCGTCAATGGAAATCCTGCATGACTTTCGTAAATATCTTATCTGATTATAACGTGTCCTCATCACTCAATTTTAGATTTAAAGGACAGCATTCCGTTCCAAAAATTCCTTATTATAGCAAATCTATTAATTGTATCTGTTACACTACAATCATCAGTACTTAGCTTACACCATGTATAACACCATGTAAAGCATCGAAATAAATAGCTTGAAAGATCACAGATATATCAATGTCAGCTGTGCACTGAAGATACCAGTTAAAATCTGTAGATATGAAATAAAAAAAAAAAAAATCGCCCCTGACCGCTTCCCTTCATTACATTAATATTGAAAAAGGAGGCCAACCTAATAGTTTTTTCCGCTAGCATGTGCAAGTGGATTCATATCTGATGAACATGCAGGCCAACCCTATCGTGCAATAGTTTTGACGACGGTTGTAGCCTCGACTCCAGGGTTAAGGTACATAAATTTGAATTCTTGCCCAAAATGCTGATGAAACGGTTGTATGATGTATTGAAGGATAATATCCCTGTATTACAGGAGTACCGGTACTGACTGGCAGCAGTAGCTTCCAAATCCAAGTCATTATACCCACCTAAAACATCGTTCATCGGGCACCTTGCTGTCATCGACTGGCGCCATGCGTCTGGCATGCAGCATTAGAAGGATCATTCCCCACCTGTTGTCGACTCTAATCTGGTACCAGTCACATGCGGCATTTATCTGCCAAGAGAATTTTGCTTCTATTTCCCAAGTCCATTCTTGATTATTTTGGGCAACGTGACAGTTCGATAAGGTGGTAAAGCCCTGTTCCTCTAAATGGCACTCTAGTCTACATAAAGTTGTTGCGGAGTTTATTTCGTGCAGACTGGGCTGACACTAGCTTCTCTGTGGTCCTCAGAAAGCCGTTTTCATTGCGACAGTCTGCTACGAGTTACTTTAGACGAGAAATCACAGTTATCCGTCGACTGCAGCAGTAAATGTCAAAGTGTCAATAGTGCGAAGTAAATAATGATCTTCAGTTTTAAACAAAATTCCAGCCCCTTACCACATTACAGTGACTCGCAGGCTATGTTCATGGAAGTTTGGTCAAGGTTGATGTTCTTCTTATAAAAATATTTACATACGTCCTATACTGTTCTTGTAGTGCAGATTAAATTAGGCTACAAATTTTTCTGCCTCACCTAGATACAGCGAAGTGGTTAGGCCTAAGATAGATGGCGTTGTAGGCCAACTGGTCGACATTTTATGACAGTTCAAAGAACGAAGTTGTTCAGTCTTGTCCACGTGGAATGAGGTGCTACACTGTTATGTCAGACACGTATGATAACCTAACGTTATTTTAGTGTCGATTTAGATCTATAATTAACTGAATTAATTCACAGCAGCAGCATAATTGAGAGAATTGTCCATCAGTAACGCAGTTAGTAACAACGCCTCATGGGCCACACTAAATAATTGGATTACCCTATAGTCTGTTTCCATTAACACCTAAACGCGATCAATCTTTTGACGCATTCACCCAAACTACCGAAAAGAAAAGTAAAATATGGAGTGAAAACTTGCAGCTAGGAGTTATCCACAAGCGAGAGTTAATAAAAATGAATTGCTGTGCGGGAAAAACTGAATCAGCTTTATCCAGTGAGCTATTAATACCGTACGTCCAATTGCGATAAAATTTTGTACATTTTGCGTTGAAAGCAAGCGGAAGGTTTGCATCAAATAAATATTTGGAAAAGTCCCCCGGAAAGTAGGAAAATTTAGGAAAAACCGAAAGAGATTTTTTCCATCAATAAAAATCAATTTCCACATGGTTGCAAGAGCATAAATAGAGTACGGCTTACACAGGACAAGGTTTGTATGAAATAAAGTTTTTGGAAAATTTACCGGAAAATTGGAAAATTTTAGAGAAACTAAAGTGCGTTTTTCAATATGTTTTTGATTGAATTCAGCACTATAACTGACTATTCGCACGACGGAGAGTGTTAATTCTTTTTTTGTCCATTATGGTCTTAGAAAAGTTTTCAGAAAAAAAGAGAGAGACAGTTAAAAATGAAAGTCGCAAAATTCCAACCAAGTTCCTTTTTCAATGTGTTTCTAAATGAACTCAACACTATAGTTTGAGAACCGTTCATCCGATTACGATAAACGCAAGATGAACGTTCTTATGAACTAAAATTTGAGATAGTTACCCCGAAACTTTGAAATACTCGAGAAACTGAAAGAGCTTTTTTTCAATGGGATAGCAATATCATTCGTCTGATCGCGATGACATTAAAAGCAAGAGTACATACATATTGGCAATTGCGAAGCATTGCCGAGGCGACTAGTAAGTTTATAAAGATTCGAAGCAAAATAACGACTTTTAATTCGTTTTCGGCTCTGTTAATCGCCAGTACTTGCTATCACTCCAAAGCGAGACACCAGCAGTCCGATAGCTCGTAGATGCAGGAAGAGTTTGCATTAGGACGACAATGTTTTTATCGACGAATTATTATTTCTGCATCACCACATTGATAGGATTACAGTCTAGGGACACCATGGTGAGAGACTAATGAACTCCCGTCTTACACATCGCCATACTATTCCTGAAGCTGGTACAACGGCGAGCGGGTGGTATTGGAGTCCACTCCTGCACTTTAATTGTTGGCTTCCCTATTCTCCCAATGACTCATCTATCCAGAGTATATAGTCAATGACCTCGGAACGACTGGCCCGTGAGTCACCATTGTTGTGGAGACATTGTTGTGTGTACTATTGTCGCTGATAGCTCACGTTGTTGACATACGTATCTCACCTCCGAACAGAGGCACTCGCCCGTCCCACGTCACCGGCGTACTCACAAACGACGAATACGTAAGCGAGCGGTCTAACGTAGCCGTGTCACTGTGTATTAGAAACAGGAACAACGGAGATGGATCAAGATTTGAATCTGCCAGAGGTCGTACAGCACGACAGTGTCTTCAAGTTCACAAGAGGCGTGCGGGGTATCGGCATTGACGTACAAAGCAGTGGCACGTTGGATAGAGGCATTCAACGAAGGTCGGAAAACTGTGGCAGACATTTCAACGGGTAGGTCGTCCTAGCGTCTCTGAAGACGTGAACACTGTTGCCAAGTTAATGGACAGTGATTCGTCAGCTCGTCCACGAAACCGGATTAGCGCACACTAATGTGCCTCGTATCCTGAAGGAACGCCTCGGTATGCAAAAAATTGCATAACAATGGGTTCCGCATTAATTGACGGAAATACAAAAATGGATGCGCTACGGCGCTGCTCAGATGTAGTTGGAGCGGTATGAGCGCGAAGGAGAGGATTTCTTACGCCGTATCGTAACACTGGATGAGACATAAATCATAACGTACGAGCCAATACTTAAATGCCTGTCCAACGAATTACGTCATTAAGGGTCGCCACGAAAGCCAAATGTGCATCGTAGCCCCAGTATGGTGAAAGTTATGGTGATTTTCCACGACAATTCGCGGGCGCACACAGCGCAAGCTGTGGCTTTTCGATCGATGGGAATGGAAAGGACTGTACCATCCACAACACTCACCGGACGTAAGTCCATGTAAATTTGATTTGATTCCAAAGATGAAGGAACCACTTCGTGGCATTCACCACAGAACAGCTCCAGAGATTCGAAAGGCAGTGGACCGCTCCATTCGCACTATCATCAGTACAGGCACGGCTAACGGTATACTATGCCTTCCACATCGGTGGCAATGGACTCTATACAATGCTGGTGACTACTATGAAGAACAGTAACAGGTACAGTGGTAGAGCGCTTGCCCGCGAAAGGCAAAGGTCCCATGTTCGAGTCCCGGTTCCGGCACACAATTTTAATCTGCCAGGAAGTTTCATATCAGCGCACACTCCGCTGCAGAGTGAAATTTTCATTCTGGAAACATCCCTTAGGCTGTGGCTAAGCCATGTCTCCACCATATCCTTTCTTCCATGAGTGCTAGTCTTGCGTGGTTCGCAGGAGAGCTTCTGTGAAGTTTGGAAAATAGGAGGCGAGGTACTGGCGGAAGTAAAGTTGTGAGGCGGCATCGTGAGTCGTGTAGGGGTAGCTCAGTGGTAGAGCGCTTGCCCGCGAAAGGCAAAGGTCCCAGGTTCGAGCCCCGGTTCCGGCACACAATTTTCATCTGCCAGGAAGTTTCATATCAGCGCACACTCCGCTGCAGAGTGAAAGTTTCATTCTGGCAACAGACACATTGTCTCCATGATTCAACGCCTAGGTATCTAGCAGCATTTACAGCCATCAGTGGCGGTAAAATCTGTTACTGATCTCATGATCTGTCTTACTTAATACAGCGGTCTGTTTTCAATCACGTGATTTCGTACAACGTGTTGTCTGCATTATTGTTGGGGTAGTGGTATTAACCGGAGTTTCTTCGTTTTGGATTAGGGAAATCAATAAGAGTAGCATCAAATTCACATCCGAATCCACGCACTAGAGAGGGCGGTTCATTTCCAGGAGGAAAAATGGTCTAAGTCCTCAGTTCGCAAATACTTTAATAGCTCACGAAAAATTTTAATTTTGGGTAACACATTGGTTACATTGTCATTCAATCTTTAATTGACTGTAATAGCATGCAGGATGACTAAGACAAAATTCCTAGTTCATGTGAAGTGGGGCAAGTAGCTCTAAATGTAGAACAATGTAAGGTGATGCACATGAGTAGGAAAAACAATCTCATCATGTTCGCATACAGTTGCAGTAGTGAGCGTCTTGAGGAAGTTGTGTCGTTCAAATACCTAGGTATAATATTGCAGAGCGATATGAAATGGAATGAACACAGTTGTGAATAAGGCGGACAGTCAGCTTCAGTTTATGGAAGAATTTTGTGCAGATGCACTTCATCTGTAAAGGAGACGGCGTATAAAACGTTTGTACGACAACGTCTTAGTACTGCTAAGTTTTTGGGACCCTCATCAGTTTAAAGGAAGACATGGAAGCCGTTCAGAGGCGAGCAGCTTGGTTAGCTACTTGTAGCTTAGACCAATGCGCGAGTACCAGAAATTCTTCGGGAACTAAAATGGGCATCACTGGAGGAAAGACGACGTTTTTTCGAGAAACTGTGTGGAGGTAATTTAGAGGGCCGGGATTTGAAGCTGTAGAACGATTTCCCTGCCGCCTACTTACATCTCACATAAAGATCACAAAAATAAGAGAATTAGGTCTCGCACAGAGGCGTATAGATATTCTCTTTTCCCTTATTCTATTTGGGGATGGAATAGGAAAGGAAATGACAAGTGGTAGTACAGTGTACCCTCCACCACGCACTTGGATTGCGGAGTATATATGTAGACGTATAAAAACTAACAATTGACCTGGTGCTACCTCCATAACAATTTTAATTTACAAACGTGTTGTTACGGCATAATTTTACAATGTTTATGTGCAGAGTACTCTTTTACACCTGCATTCAAAATAGCATTTATCACAAACGTGGTTTTATTTTGTGATACGTCTTTACGAAACATCTACATCTACATGGGATACTCTGCAAATCACATTCAAGTGCCTGGCAGTGTTCATCTCTCATTCCATTCTCGAATAGCGCGCGGGAAGAAAGAACACCTGAATCTCTCCGTTGGATCTGATTTATAATATTTTACTCTGATGATGATTTATACCTATGTAAGTGGGAGTCAACAATATATTTTCGCATTTGGAAGAGAATCTTAGTGATTGGAGTTTCTTAAGTAGCCCGCGCCGCAACGATAAGCGCAGTTGTTGTAATGATTCCCATCCCAGATCCTGTATATTTCCTAACGCTGTCCCCCTTGTATCCTTACAATATAAAACGAGCTGCCTTTCTTTGGACTCTTTCGATATCCTACATCAAACCCACGTGATAAGAATCCCACACTGGGCAATACTCCAAAAACGGACGGACAAGCGTAGTGTATGCAGCCTCTTTAGTAGTTCTGTTGTATTCTTTTAAGGGTTCTGCCAACAGAACGCAGTCTCTGTTTCGCCTTTCCCACGACATTATCTACGTGTTCTTTCAAGTTTAAGTCTGAAGTAATAGTAATTCCCAGGTATGAAGTGGAGTTTACGGCCTTTCTTTCACTTTTGATTGATTTATCTTGTAAACAAAGTTTCACGGATTTCTTTTCATACTCATATGGACTACTTCAGACTTCTCATTATTTGAAGCCCATTGCCAACTTTTTACACCATAATGATATCAAATTTGGATCGTTTTGGAGTTGGTTTTGATGTTCAGGTGATTTACTAGACTGTAATTGACGGCGTCATCTGCAGACAACCTAAGAGAGCTGCTTAGATTTTCTCCCAAATAGTTTATATAAATAAGGAACATCAGAAGACCAATAAAACTACCCTGTGGGACGCCCGATATCACCTCTGTTTTAGTCGGTGCCTTACCATCGATTACTACAAACTGTGTCCTCTCCAGTCGCAAACTTTGGGGCGGTATACCATAACCATGTAATTTGATTAAAACCGTTTGTGAGTACGGTATCAAAAGCCTCAGCTGGAAGAAATACGGAATCTATTTGAGAACCCTTCTCGATAGCACTCATCACTTCGTGTATGTAAAGAGGTAGCAGTGTGTCGCATGAAAGTCGATGAAAGATTTGCCACAGTTTATGCTATTCGGAAGTTCTTAACGTAATCTTGGAAGCTACTCGGTCATACTCGTCTTCCCGTCACTATATCTCCCTCTCCTGTAGTACTTGGTTTCATCTTAATGGGTTTCCATTCATTGGAAACATGTTAATTTCGGAGACTATCACTTTACTATGGACTGTCATGGCGACTTTTTATGGCATTCTTCTTGCCTCCAGTGGGCATCTGGCGCAGTGCATTCCGACCACAAGACCACTTTCGTCGTCTGGTAGACGTACGATTTCTCATACCTAGTGAACGATGCAATAGCAGAGCTCAAAGAGCGTCGAACTTCAAAGCTGGTGCTGCCAGGGACGGATCAGCGCGGCTCCCACGTGGCGCGCTAGCACCCCTCTCTTCTGTCAAACTCGAGGACGCACTGCAGCGACTGTCGTTCCTACAAAGAAAACAGCGGCGGTTCCGCAAAGGCCTCTTTTACAGTTTATTACGCGCCTTCTGTAAGAGCTGCACTGTCATTACAGGAATTACATTGTGCAGTACAATTCTAAAAATCCGGGGGCGAACAAATCGTATGAAGATGCCGGTTCTTGATGCAATGCCCCTTCCAAACAGATTAGCTGGCAACAACTCATCTTTGGGGGCCAACATTTCTTTTTCTTTTCTTTAATTTTTAAGAACTGCTATCGGTAGTTAACCTTCATTAGATTACAAAGCAGTTAAACAGTAAACGACTCGAAACGTATGGTAAAACCCTTTTATTTTTTCATTCATACGTTTCTATACTTTTCGACAACAATCATAATCCTGAAGTCTGGACCGCAACACGTCCCACGCATGTCATGACAAGTACTTGTCATCTTCGGAATCTGAAACACGTCCTGTCTGTTACGAAAAGTACCTGTCATATCACACAGAAGACGTACCGCAGTCGCAACCTCAAGTTCATAAAGATTATCATGAATGATCGAAACGTTAATGTAAACAAACCAGATTCAGTTTTTGTTCATTCCTCCTATCCACCCCTACAACCCTGTCTGTCACAAACAATGAAATTATCTAAACAGAACATCCTGAGAAGGAAAATCGACAGTAAGAAAACTTCCTCCGTCGGAATTGAAAATGAGTCTTCGCGCCGTAGAGGAAAGCTCCATTTCCGATGTTTGCAAACAAGTTGAGGACGAAAAAAAATGCAAGGAACATAAAACCCTGCAGCTAATGGCACATAAAGCCGCCTGTCGGGCATTTAAATTACAGAGGATAAACGGAACTAAAAGGGGCCTAGGACAGGCATTAAACTCATGATGTGCGCAACGCATCTTTCAACAAAACAACTGTGGCAACTCACCATATGAAACAGACACTGACTATACTCAAAATATTCGACTGCGAGAGAGATAATAAAAAACCCACAAACCTCTGACTGCAGGAATTTTATGCAGATCAGTACCTGATTATCAAAATTCAGTATCCTAAGCAATTGACTGCAGTGTTGCATAACAATCATTTACTATAGCACAAATAACGAAATCTGTTTAACAAGATAACCAAAATCAATGCTGCACTTTAAATCCACTAATAACTAATTATCAAATGAAGGAAGTAGGTTAATTTTATAACTACGTAAATGAAACAGGAAAGAAAGGTCAACTGTGTTACTTATTATTAATAATCACCATTACACTACCTACATAATACAACTTTTCCCTAATGACATCAAACGCAATTACCTTCATTCCAGCGCTGTTACAACGATAAAAAATACAATATATATTCCACATACAATCAAATCAACTTGCTGGCACAGCAGCCTCTGCTCTACATCGGAGCCATTCACACAACTCAACCGCTCTCTAAGCGAGCTAAACCACAAGTTCCACTCTCTCTGCGCGAGCTACAATGCTATGCAATACACGATCTTTGCCAAAGATGAAACTTTACAGAGTTAATTACACAGTAGAAGCGATATTATACATTTTCTCGCAAGCAAGTTTAGACATTTTCTTACAAAACTTTTTTATAGACACGTTTCAACCTAAAACGTGATAACGTAGGAACCACACAGGTTACCACAGCTGGGAGTGGAATCCGTAAAATAAAACGCAATTGCCAATTGCAATTGTAACACCGTATTCAACTGGAGATTTGTGGTCGGCAAAACAGCCAAACACAGTAATCCGAGGCACTTGAAACATGACTCACATGACTCATTCAGCAGCCGTAAGACGACTGATATCCACGAACTAGCGTCATCGACAGGAAGTTCCCAAAATGCTCCTGATATTTCCGACTTGTGCGTAACGTAGCAGTCCATAAGTATGCGATGAACTCAACGGCTTTAGAGAACTGAAGTTCAATGATAACATGCATCGTATGCACTATCAATACAGTAGAGTTATATTTCGTCCCTGGATAAGGTCGTAAGTAAGGATTAGTGAACCATTCCACTGTCACGTTAGGAAGGGGTGGTTTGATTTATAAAGTCCAACAGGCCTCGGGCAAGTGCCCACACACAGGATACTCGTCGAGTCTCCGTGACCTGATACTGTGGACAATTACTAGAAACGGTTGCATCGCAGTACGTGTGCGTGGATCGTAGTTTTGGGGTAGCTAATAAAGAGTGGGGTTACGGATTTTCGATCAGAGAGGGTGCGGGGTCGTATATGCCAGGGTAGATTTATTATCTGCAGACTATTTATACCAACGACAAATACTTCGCCTCACAGCACCTTTAAACACTAAGGAAGCAAACTATATAGAAGACATTTACGCGACACAGTGTAAAAACATCCAAATGCGAACAAAATCTGTCCTCAAGTGCGAGAGGCTATGGAAAAATCATTTCGTGATTCCTTAAGTCAGTTGTGGATATCACTTGTACTGATCACGAAGAAATAAAATAACTGCATGAACACACAAACAAATTTCTGGTATATCAACGACATAATTATATGCAGCGCCTGCTGAAGCTACTCTATTTTAGGACCGTATTTATTTATATATTCCTCCTCGCGTTCCTGCGGCTTTCCACATTTCGTCTATACCGCTATAAAATTTTGATGCAAAGTGAATCGGATTGAACTCCTTTAGTTCGGTGAAGAAATAGAAGGCTTGCTGAGAGCGTATTTGCCTGTCGTCGCACCAGCGGCTCCATCATGTCCGACGCCCACATCTTTCTCCCTCCCTACTCTTTCTTCCACTACCCACCCAATCCCCCCTCCCATCACTACCTCTTCGCATGTCAGCGACAGTCACCCAATATGCCAAGGCGTTCTGATAGGGTTTGGCCTTCTACCGGAGCTTCCGTGATCACTCACGAAAGGTAGCTACCATTCACAACGTCTTGGAATGCAAGGATTTGACATCAGTAATTAAAATTGCAAGCGTGTCAGTATGTTTCCTTTCCATTCTTCGGTCTGTAAATCAGAGAAGAGTTAAAAATACCGTCCAGTCGTGGAATTAATATGCAGGATATAAACATATCAACGAGCATATTTACCGGTGGGGGTGGCTACAATCAATGAACGTCAAGGCTGCGGTGGAGTAGCCGAGCGGTCTAAGGCGTCTAGCTGCGGAGCGCGCGGTTGCTCGCCGTGGAGTTTCGAGTCCTCCCTGGGGCATGGGTGTGTGTGTTGTCCTTAGGTTAGTTTACCTTGGTTTGTAAGCTACGGACTGATGACCACGCAGTTTGGTCCGATTTACAAACATTTGAACATTTGAATGAACGTCAGGAAGGTCTATAGATAAATTTTGACTAGAATTAACTATGTAGAAAACGAAGACTGATGAATAGTAAATAACTATTATGAAAATGTTGAAGTTATGAGCTGTAAAAGATATGACATTTGAAATAAATATGACATAAAAGTTAGAGACAAGACATAAAACTAAGTGAAGAATTTTTTGAAACTGGATATAAAATAACGGTATTTAAGCGAGGAAAGAAAGGTATAAAATTAATAAATGTGTGGAAGAGGGTCAGGGCGTATGGGAGAAACTGTAAAACAGACAATCGAAGCCTGTTAAAATATGTGATGGAGTGCTGGAAATTATCAGTGTAAATAAGATATTTCAGCAGAAATGAATACGAGAGAACTATGTCGAAAGCAAAATGAGTAATAAATTTCATTTATAAAGAATTACTTCGTGAGTGAATCACTTCTTTATCTTAGAATCCATTTTGTTGGTCATTCAGAGGTTTAATTTATGTTTGTTAAAATATATTGCAGATATGCAGATTGATAGACTGGCTAAACTACATATTAATTATTGATCTTGTTTAAACAGATTGGGTAGTTGTTTAAGGAATAGAAGCTGACATACATAACTCACCTCTATGAACAGAGTCAACGAGCCATAAACTGTTTACTACTCCGAGTTACGTAGTGCCCAATCCTTATTGGTGAGTACCGATAGCACGGTCGCTCGTGTATGCGTGAACGCTTATAAGCGGATGTGTGTGTGTGTGTGTGTGTGTGTGTGTGTGTGTGTGTGTGTGTGTGTGCGTGTCACACGAGTATTATGATTTAAATCTTCTTCGTCTTCTTTCTTCTTTCCCCGGCGTCTGCGATTTCGTTGTCGGCCTCATTTTAGATGAGCAACTGGCAGCTCAGTCCACATAGTACTCCTGAAAGTTTTATGAACTTACACTTGACTAAATTAAAGTGCTGCATGACGACGTTTCTTTGTAGTATGTGCTTATTCGTCCAATTAAAAGTTGTGATGTGAGTTAATATGTACAAAATTTCATGACATAGGTAGTAATAAATTGGGTGTGCATTTCTTCATTAAAATTCGTGAGAAGTACCCTGATCTAAAATTATATGGGTCCCTTTCACTTCTGTAATGTCTCAGTGCATTTAGTGTTACATCTTGTAAAGTATATGTTAGTTAGAACGTGTCCTTACTAGTCTGAAAATAATTTATACTGAGACACTCGCTCAAAACGCGTTTTGTCGATAAAACGAGTTTTAACTTACATTCGCTCTTGATCAGCAGCATCTTCTAGTCTAAACGAAGGCTTTTATTTTCAACTAGCTTTGAATAGTAAGAATGCACTCCACCTAAACGTGGGAAGACTATTTCTAACTAAACTTATTTAAGGGGAAATATTAAATTCAGAGAAGTTACTTGTTGATTGAAATTAAAACATTTATGTTATACAATATTAATTGAGAATATTGATCATACATTAACATTAGTTACAGCTTTACAAAGTAACCATACATTGAACATACATGTTAGCAACATTACAGAGCCAAATTACCATTACTATTCAAGAAAGAGGAAACAAGATAATCATACAGTAAAAGTGTAGTAATTTCACATACATTGTTTTATTACGAACACGTTAGTGCTTTTGTCTGACTTTGTGATGAGGGCCCCATTGCTATGAGTTTTTCTTTTATTTCATTGTTCATCCTTCACCACATTTTGTTCCTCTCAAAAACACTGTAACTTAACAGTAGCCATTCCAAATTTGCAGACCAATCCACGGAAATTAAATACAGCCAAACAGACATAGACACAGAGTGCAAAATTCTTAAATGCTGTTATAGACCTCTACATAAACATATAATACAAAAATATCACAAAAATGCCATAATGGTAGGAAAATAAATCACGAATGACTACACAGTAGCTGGCCGCGGTGGCCGAGGGGACTGAGGCGCTCCAGTCACGGTGTACACGGCCCCTACGGTCGGGGGTTCGAATCCCCCATCGGGCATGGATATTTGTGTCGTCCTTAGTCTTAGGTAGTGCATAAGTAGTTTGTAAGTTTAGGGACTGATGACCCCGTCCCATAAGCTATACAAACATTTTGTACATTTTGACTACACAGTAGTGTGCAACAGTGCTTTATTTTCAGGCTAAAGTGAACTACCAAAAAATTAAAAGAATAATAATACACATACACACAGTTAAAGAAATGAAAGTAATAAATGAGAGATATTAAACATAATCTAATCCATTATATACACCTGAACAAGTGAACATTACATAAACAATCAACCTCTTACAGTGGAGCAGCATATTAAGAAATACAGTGCTACATTTGATCGAAATATGAACTCAAGAAAATCATGAAACAGGAAGTACACTTATTTCTTCATACATAACTTCCATTCCTTCACAGTTCACAAAAACTATATACAGCAAATATATCAGAGATATAGTTTTAAAAGTGAGTTGTAAAAGTGATACAGGATACGTCTCAATGTCCTTAGCTTACTGGCGAGAAATCAAATCTTGAAAATCCATAATTAATTGAAGATGATATACTTGATGACATTTGAAACATATCTACAAATATCAGACAGCCGTAAGGTACACTACATGTGATAAAACTCTTATGGGTATTGGACCGCATCGTCAATATATCAAACATTTCGCCGACGTTTCGGTCACTATTGAAAGCGGCCATCTCCTGGGTGTTACATAACACCCAGCAGATGGCCGCTTGCAATAGCGTCGGTGAAATATTTGATATATTGACGTTTCGACCACTATTGCAAGCAGCCACCTTGTGGGTGTTACATAATATCGAGAAGATGGACGCGTCGGTGAAATATTTGATATAGTGAACCCAGAAGGGTTTTATCAACAATGGCAACGGCCGGGGGAAGCCTTCGTTTACATACACTACATATGGTTTATAGCTCGTGCAACAGCATTGGATTGTTCACTGAGATGCCGCGTTATAGAAGGACGTTTAGACTTTCGCGTCTTCCTGTTTATAAGGCAATTGACGACCTACAAATAAATGTAAATAATAAGGGCGCGCAGGAGATATTGAAAGGTCCTTCGGTGTTTTGTGGATGTGTTATTAATTTTTCGCTAATGCAGGGTGATACTAATCAATGTGGTAATGGCTGGATTACTGTTGCTGTGGTGCGCTTTCCGGCTGATACCGTGAAAGGAGTAACTGGGTTGGAATCCTTTAATAACAGAGATGTAATTGCTTTTCGTACGTATTATGTTGGAGAAGTATTCAATAAGGATGTTGGAGCGTCTTATTTTACATCTGGTAATGCTTTTTCTTTACGGACACGTAATCACAGGAAAATAAATGAGCAAGAAAGTGTATGTGTTTGGGTTAAAGGTGCTGGTAGATGTAGCTCCTATAATCTCTGTATGTATATCAATCTTAATGTTTCATTACATATGCAGTAACAATAATAAAAATTTCCCACTAGTATTGGAGAAACTTCTACGAAACGTGTTTGGTGAATACAAAACATTTATTATTTGTTCAAGGCAACTATAGGAAACAACAGTTTTAACAATAAAATTACCATCTTGTGTAACGGCTACTGTTGCCGTGAAGATACAGTGAGTATGCACTGTGCGGCTGAACGTAGATGGGCGCCCTCGGAGGAGTCGGATTAGGCAGTCGGCTGATCCGTTCAGTCTTTGGCGGGCGGGACGCGCCTCGCGGCGGGCGCCGCCATTGAGGTGTAATTAGTGTGAGGAACGCAAACCGACTGCCGGCGCGCGCATTGTGGCGCCGCGGGCTAATTAGCGACCTTCTTGGCGCCGCAAACACCGCGCAACCCGAGCGCAGTCTGCCGCCGAGTAGCGGCCGGCCCGCGGTCTGCCGCAACGGCGGTGGGAGGCGCCGGGGAACGCCCCCCAACCGCCGCCGCCCGTTTCTGCTGTCGCTAGCGGCGGCTATCGCGCTGCCGCCAACCGTTTGAAACTGAGAACCCGCAGGTTGTGATTGATGAAAGAGGCATTTGGAAAGATATACGACGTAATCGCGGATTTAACGCTCAGGCTATTGTAACATCCATGACGCAGTACCACCACATTCTGAACTTTAAAATTCTCCCGGCGGATCGAATATTCATAGAAGTTTCGGGTATACAGCCGGTCGTCGTCTAAAACATCACACGATATTTCGGCCAGACACCTGCTAGCCATCTTCAGGTGAGTCGACGAAGACTGAAGAGTGCGTCCAGCGTTCCACTATATATAGAAAACTTGGCGGTTACAGCGCATGCGTCAAAACATAAACAGACAGGCGCATGCGCTGTAACCGCCAAGTTTTCTATATATAGTGGAACACTGGACGCACTCTTCAGTCTTCATCGACTCACCTGAAGATGACTAGCAGGTGTCTGGCCGAAATACCGTGTGATGTTTTAGACGACGACCGGCTGCATACCCGAAACTTCTATGAATATACCACCACATTGTTCATATATTACCCAACAGGCTTCGTTGAGGTCCTCATCCTCTTCGATAACGACTATGTAAATAGCAAATGAAGACTGCAATAGGCTGTATAGGTCGCTGTATTGATTAAAGTCATAAAGTGGATAAAAAATGACTTTATTTGACGCGTTTCGGCATGGGCCATCATCAGAATCTGTGAAAGGGAAATAGTAATTGTACAACATAACATAAATGTTACAAAACCACTTTACAAATTTGTTATAAAGAAATTCAGCGTACGTACCCTGCATACATAGATTACAAGTACGTCAGTACAAATGGATACATGTTGTTCTTATAACATTAAGGAGCAGACTAAGGACACGGTTTACAGATTTTGGTCACCAGATGGTGTGCCTTTCTTGAACATAAAGCCTGGTCACGGCGCCACTAGGCTTGTCTAAATTTGTTAGTCTCGCGATAACCTTGATACTACTACGTGACACCCCAGGGACTTGCGACACCCAATGTGGAAAGCTCTGGTCTATACGGTTGCTCTACGTAAAAGTATGACCAAGTGGGAAAACAATGTGTATTGTGATTGTTTTTAAAGGTGACGAATATTTTAAGTTATGACAGAACAAGTTTATATGATTTTGCACAAATAATAAACATCGACGAAACGAAAATTCTTATACGTTATGGGACAAGACGATTGAACTACGACGTCGTAAATGATACGTGCAGAAGTGATATTTTTAAGATGTAGACACCTGACGATGACAACTAAGGTTGTGGAAATGATCCTAGCATTCACGAGGGTGGTTTTAAAAGTTCTCGGAATTTGCGCGAGCGATCAGTGCTAGTACAAAGAGTTGTTTATGTGGTATCCATTGAACTGTTGCCTGGAAACACGTGCCGCGTCACATCTCTTAGATTTTGGCGGAACGTGGTCCTATTGTACCAGAGAAGTGATTGGCAAAGCTGGAAGAAATTTGAGAATCAAGCAGTGATTTAGTACTGCGAAAACAAAGGTATGAAAGCAAAGGACGTTCGTTCATGCCGATTTCCAGAATACACTGGGAGACTCCGCTCCTTCAGTTGTTGCCAATTGTACAAATCAAAGTAATTTTGGTCGGGAGAGCATAGATGGTGATCCATGCATTGTTCGGCCAAGGTGTCATTACTCCAGAAATCATTGCAAAATTGCACAAAATAGTCATTGAGAATCGCCGATTGAAAGTGTGTCAAATTGTTCTCGCTTGACAGATGTTTTCTGAAAAAGTATATCACATTTTAACTGGAGAATTAGATGTGAGAAAGTTTATCTGCTGGATGGGTGTCGCTACTCATGACGTTGGACCAAATTTGCATGAAAATGGACACATCGGAACAATGTTTGGTCCGTTTTGGAAAAAATACGAAATTTTTGCGCCGGTTTGCGAACGCAAATGAAACTAGGATGCTCTACTATACCCCAGAGAGAAAAGAACAATGAAAGCAGTGGACACATGTTGAGTCTTCGCCACTAAATAAAGCAAAGACCATCCTTTTGGCGGTAAAGGACATGCAATCAGTGTTATTGGACGTGAATTATGTTTGCAGATTATCTCCCCACTGGATAAATAATTACTGGATAAATAATTACTGGATAAATAATTACTGGATAATACTATGCTAAGCTCCTGAACAAATTGAAACAAAATAAACTTGGGAGAATGACATCCATATGGACTAAAAAAGTCATCTTCCATTAAGACTATGCGCCAGCACACATGTGCCATCTGCATGGAAAAATTACGGGAACTAAGATAGGAATAAAATCTTAAGGTAGGAATTGTTGCCACACCAACCTTACTCTCCTGATATGGTTTTGTCAGATTTTCATCACTTCCCAAAACTAAAAATTTATCTTGGTGCACGATGATTCACTTCAAACGAAGAACTGATATCCGGAGTCGACAACTATTATGCAGACCTCGATGAATCTCTTTCTGGAGATGGAAGTTGGAAGAATTGCATTAACCTTGTAAGGTCCCGAAATAGTCGGTTTTATGCAGTACTTTGTACATATGTAAACTGGCCACAGATGTATATTGTAAGTGGCGCAGTAATATTTGGAAGTTCGATTGTAGACTAAGCGCTCTGGCTGCAAGAGAGAGGAGCCACTCAGTCGCGAGCTGCATTGGGAGAGAGTTGCTAGGAGTTGCTTGTTCGGTGAGGTAGCGCGAGGACGCTGGTGGAAAAGGCAGGTGTAAAGTATATGTTGCAGCACGCTATTATTGCAATGCATGATGTTAATTTAATTTTCTGTAATATTTTTCTACTTCATATTTTTTTAAGAATACCTAATTTCTAATATTCAATTTGCTTTCTGCGTCCTCAATTGGTACTTAATTTCCCCTAACTCTCATTTTCTTCATTTATGATTATTGTTGAGCTTAATTACTACTTACCTATCATTTCTGAAAATTTTAATATTGAAATACCGCATGACGCGAGCTGCTTGCTGTTTTCTGTTTCCAGTTTTGTAATAAGAATATACTAGGTAAGTCAATTTTTTATTTATTTGTGTCGGAGTCTGATTGTTTCCCCCCTTTCACTATTCATGTTTACACAGGATCATAAAGTCTAGTGTTTGAGTTTCCCCATTTCCAGGGCGTGTCCGTTCCGGATATTAATGTTTTCTAAGACTTTCGTCGGTGGTCGTAGTCACCACATTGCTCGATTTTTAGAAGTTCAGTTTTGCACGTATGTAGTATTGGTCATCCACCATTAATCTATTCGGGATTCATTGCACTTTACCATTAAACTCAATTAATTCATTTATTTAATATATTAGGGATACTTTGCTACCTACAGTGAGACTACTTTGAAAAATAAAACGAACTGTGAGTGATATAAGTATTTTTTTCCATTCTGCACAGAGATATTTTCAAATCACCCTAGTATATTTCTCAACAAGAGACTATGTAAATGTAGATTTTATATAGGGATTTTTCCCCTGCAATCAAGCAGAGGTGTCGCAACACGACGTAGCATCGACTAATCTACAAAGTACTGTTGGAGGTAACTGACGACATTTCCCTGCAGGGCTGTGCATAAACCATTAACAGTACGAAGAGGTGTAGAGCTCTTCTGAACAGCATGTTACGGGTGAGGGGGGATATGCTCAATGATGTTCATGGCTGAGGGGTTTAGTGACCTGTGGATTTTTAAACGCTTCTTAGGGTTCCTGGAGCCACTAAACAGCAATTATTGACATTTTTGGCGTTGGATTTTGACTTCCGCTATGTTGAACGATAATCGTCAGAGGCCGTTAGTACTGTTCTTGCATGGCCTTTTTGCTGAGTACCTATGTTGACGGTGCATTCGTGGAATGGTTATACAGGACAATCACCACCTCGTCGGTACGACGGCGATGCTGTGTTCCATTTCTCGAGAGCTAAATGTAGCACCACTTTGAATTCCACTTGAATTACGATAATCTATTATTGCACCGACGGTAACCGATCCAGAGTGTTCAAATACATCTCTGTGCCTGTACCAGTTTCTTTCGCTGTTTACTGTATACTCTATCACACTGATACGACATATTGAAGTCGTTTGAATCTGAGATTTGGACAATATTTAACACGTTTACAATGTTAAAATCACGACATATACCGACAGCAAAGAATGGTTGGGCAAGTTCACAGATTTCCACAGCGACATAGAATTTTTTGGTTCACTGTGGCTGGTGCTAAACCATACAGTATATTGGCATATCGCCCACAACAAGGGACGAAGCCATTGACAGGGATGAGTTACTCATGGACATTCTACCTCCTGAAAGGAAAATCTCCTGGTACAATTATATACCCCTTTCTGCAGAATCCACTTTGTGGTGAGTAAGATCGATGTGACAGTTTTGCGTGAAGTATCGACAACACAGCTGCTGCCTTCGTTACTTTCTGTGGTCGCCACTACGATCCTCCATGGCACTGCCTTCCCAGACGCCGCTCTTTCCTCTATGTCGCTGTCTTCCTCAGCGCTGCCATAACCTTTGTAGTCGAGACACCTTTCCTAGTCGTGACCGCCAATCTCTTATCCGCCATACTGATCATGGACACCCTCCAGTTCGTCTCTGCATTCCTCGTCAGTGCCAACCTCCTGGTCAATGCGGCTGTCGTAATCGCCGCTAACCTCCTGTCCGCCACTGCTTTCCTTGTCACCACCATCCTCCTGGTCGCTGCTGCCATCGTGGTCACTGCTGCAACCCTTGTCGCTAGTGACCTCCTGATGACCACTAAACTCCTGGTCGCTGCCATCCCTCAGATCACTGCTACCCTCATGTTAGCTACCGGCTTCCTAGACACCGCCACTATCGTAGTCGCCTCCGCTGTCCTGGTCACCGCCCTTCTGCTTGCCACCGCCTTTCTTGTCGCCTCTTAAATCCTGTTCGGCACTGCCGTCCTGGTCGTCCCCACTCTGCGTGTCACAGCCACACTGCTGGTTGCTGACTCTATCCTGGTTTCCACCGAGTCCTGATCGCTGCTGGCATGTTGGTCGTTACTGCCTTCCTGGTCACCACTACCCTACTGTACGCCACACTCTTCATAATCGTTGTCACTCTCCCGGCCATTGCCATCGCCCTAGTCACCGACGACCTCCTGGGAGCCACTGGCTTACAGGTCGCTGCCACCCTTCTTGATGCGTCCTCTACGCCACCACCCTCATTTTCGCTAACGTATTCCTTATCACTACCTCCTACCTGGTCGCCTCCAACCTCCAGGTCTCATTCATTCTCGTTAACACTGCCCGCCACCACTCTCCTGGTCACCGCTGCTGGCATGGTCAATGCTGCCTGGCTGATCACTACCACCTCCCTGGCCGCCAACACACTCCTTTGTGCCACAAACGTCCTAATCGCCACTACCTATCTTGTCGACGCCACATACATGCTCGCTGCCAATCTCCTGCTCAATGTGCTGTGCTTTTTGCTGCTGCCCACCTGTTGACCATCGCCTTTCTAGTCTTCGCTATCCCGCTGGGCGCCGCCGTCTTCGTCACCTTGGCCGTCTTAGTCGCCTCCGGCTTTCTGGTGCCACCCCCCTCCCATTCGCAACTGCCATCCTGTTCGACGCCGCTGTCCTTGTCACCAAGGCCCTCCTGATCGTCGCCGCCCTCCTAGTTGCCCTCCAGGGGCCTGATTACAGCTTTCTTCCTGGACGCTATCATCTTCGTTGACTCTGCCATCCTCCTGTAATCTGTCGCCCCTCTATATCGCTTGCTGGGATTTCTGCTGCTGGTCTCAGTTGTCGATACTGTTACTCTGTCGCCACCGCCGCTGTGTGCCCTGCAATTACTGCCATTGCTGTCTCGATTGATGTTGTCGTCTCCCTCTTCGTCTTCTTCCTTCGTCATATACCACGTGTTTCTTCTCCTTTTCAAGTTCTAAGGCTTCCTTCCCTCCATCATTGACAGTTCACCATTTACCACCACCATAATTATGTACATATCCTGCACCCAGGCAACCACGTGTTGCGCCATCGATAAAACATATCCCCAGTTCCTCTTCCACTTCATGTACTCCTTTCTATCACTGCCTTCCGACGAGTCGCTGCTTCCTCCTCCCTCTCTAACATATCCTTACTCTTCTACTAATACATACTCAGGAAATTCCCTTACCCCATCCAGAATGACCCACTGTAAATTACCTTGCAGCCTTTACCTAATGTTAGCACCACATTACCATCTTTACTGATCTGTGGACGACTTATAACAGAATGAAGTCACATCCTCGCTAAACAACACGAGGTCCTGGAGCCATCTCCTTCACACAAAAATTTCTGTCGTTCCAAACTTCTCATGCTGTGCAGTGTACCCCTCCTCCCCCTAGTACAAATAAGACATCTGAAGTGAATGGTAAGTCATTTGGTAGCCACCCCTTATACTATGACGACTTTTGCATTTTTTCTCCACTACTATTGGCGTTATGAACACCATACACCTTCCAAATTATACCTACAAATTATATCATGAACTTTTGACACCATTGTACTATTGTCTGAACACGATCATTACCTTGGTAACGAACGAGTCTACGTAGCAGAAACCATTTTAGGTTTTATTTTCGACGTTCAGTTGACATTCCCATCTTCGTTCAGTGTTCTCAGCAGCTCACCATTGTTATCTGCTAGAGTAACACGGGCTGATGTGCAGATATCTCCAGCTTTTTGCAGTTCTATAAATCAATGAAATAGTACCGCCTCAGCTACCCAAGTCTGCCATTCGTTTCGGCATCGCCCTCTGCGTTGCAACCTCTCGACATAGTACACCACGATGCGAGTTGCGACGGGAGCAATCCAAACGACTCCTGTGAACAGACTTCTCGTAGAAGATAGGATCTCTCTATTGCAGATTAGATGCCAAAACCTCAGGTATCACTCCAAAGGCATTAGAAGCACAACTAATGATCTTACACAGAAAATATTTTGGGATTTATAATCGTGAATGGCACACCCTGACTGTAGCAAATTATGTGTGATAAAGGAAACCACGAATGTAATAAAGGTCCTGTCGCTTGCCAGGTTCGCATCTGGCATACAGCTCTGAGTCATACTGCATCGTGCAGAACCTCCTCAGTGCCGTCATTGTTTTCGTTTGACAGTGGTTGCAATGTTGTTGGACTGTCTGATGTAACCATTCTGAGACGAAAATTCAATGTTCAGACGTAATACCTTTGTTCTTGAAGTGGTTAACCAATCTGAGGGTGGGCACTATAGCCAGATGTCTCACGATCTCTCACTTTCTGCAGTTTTACTGTCATCCATTCCCTTATTTTGTTCACTTTACAATGGAACTTTTAGTGTATTCCAGAGTAGCTACCTCATCTTTTTTTTCTGCCAGTTATCAGCCAACCACAACCATCTGGTATATTGTTTTAACTCCTTCTGCTTCCTTTCGTCAATCTGTGTTCCTCATATCTTATGCTGTCCATTGTAGCCCCTCGTTACCTTTCAGTAGGCTGTGAAGATTTTTCCTTCTGCCAGGTTCCCAGGGGGAAGTGTCTCTTTGAAACAAAATACTGTCTACCTCATATGATTAGGCACATAAATTAAATTCAGTCTATCTTTACAGTTAAATTGTTCATCCCTTCGTGTTACGAAAACTAATAATCGACTGTGTATACCAAGCGTGATCTATTCTTTCATTTCCCTTCGCTGGCAACAGTCTTGGAATAAAAAGTGGCTGATTCTTGTTCAGCAGTAACTCTGTGGTAGCTGAATAGAGTATTGGGATTTTCGCTATAAGGCCTATATGTTTTGGGATTTGGTGATGTGGGATAAGAATTCTCTCAGGTGAGAAGAAATTCTATTGGAACTACGATGGACGTTTGAAAAATACCGGAAATGGCTGAGGAGTACCAGCATAATCGCAGTGCACCTAGGAAGAGAGAGTAGCAGCAGTTCGCTGTTTCGAGGTATGGGTGCTAGGGAACCTGTCATAAGAATTTTACCTAGTCTCGATTATCTGCTGTGATACGCTCGAGAGGAAAATGCGTTCCTGGTCAGCACCATCGTAGCAGGTGAAAGAAGGGTACATCACTTTACCCAACTTGTAAGATGGAAGAATAAGCAGTAGCATTTTATGCCGGGTTATAACCTACCGAACTAGTACAATGGAGGTTGCACGAGTCAACGCTCGATATCCATGGAACTAATTCTGTGAATAACACAATTTCATAAAAGAAAGAGTAATTTCCATGTAATGTTAGTGTTCTGCCAATAGTTATACTTTAGTAGATAGAAGCAAAGTAACATAGAAGGACGTCAGTGTATTACTGCATTTTCCGGGTACAGTACCTCCAACCCTCTGCTTAAGTTAATTCTGTATAGTCACTCACATACAATCCAAAAACCTGATAGTAGTTATATTAGCATCCTACATAGTCCAGACTGTAATTTGCAGCCTCGCTACTTAGAGTAACTGTAAAAACTTAATACACAAATATCCTACACGGTTCACATGTGATGGTTCTTTCTTTAGTCCGCGAAGTGTAATTCTGCGATTTCGATGACGATGTAGAATACATACTTTATCGCTGTTGCAACATAAAACATAATTTTGTGATTTACAATCGATTTACTATACCAACTTGTAAGCAGTTGTAGCAACATGCTTGTTTAAAGGCAAGTTAATAGTGGTATACTCATATGATCAATTGAAAAAGTTATTAGTGTAGGTTTTGACATTGAACTTCTTAGATGCGAAACTGATGCACAAATTAAAAACGTGACTACGGTGCACATTGTGCTCTTATACTTGTGATAACCACTACACCAAGAGATGTGGCGCAGTGGTAGGACACAAGTTTTCGGGAAGATGATGCTTCAAATCCACTTCCGGCCATCCATATATGGAATTCCGTGACTTCTCCAAATCATTCCCCTCGCGCACTCTTTTGGTTTTCTTTGTTTAATTTCTCTTTTTCCTTCAGCCATTTCTTAAAAGCATCGTATGTGCTCTTAGAAGGCTAATATAACAACTTCAGGTTTTTGTGAGTGACCATATAGAATTATGGTTTTGTTAGAGGTACTGTAGTAATACACTGACGTCCTTCTATGTTACTGATAGCTTGGTACTAAAATATCTCGGCACTAAAATATCACATGCCGTAGGATGTAAATTTTCCCCTGTTCTTCTTTTTATTGATTTCCTCTTTGTTAATTTCATGTATATTTTTTTAAAGACCTGAAGTCATATATGTTTAAATACAAGATATAAAATTAAATTAATTAGATACTATGGCTAAGTCTATGTATGTATGTGTGTGTGTGTGTGTGTGAGAGAGAGAGAGAGAGAGAGAGAGAGAGAGAGAGAGATTGTGTCTGTGAATGATATCGTGTCTGGACTGGCGCTGCACTGTGGACATAGTATTCATCTGTATGTATTTGGTTAAAGTAGGTGTAAGTATTACGATTAATCAGCTTAGCATGGACTGACTGTAATATATTTGGCCCTGGTAGTGCACTTTGCTATCCAGAACATTATTCTGGCTAGACAACGAGCTCATTGAATGACAATTCCGATTGAATCTCAAAGTAGAATCCGATAATTAGACAATCAAATGCATCACAAATTAGTGCTAACCAATGTTCAACACGTATATAATACCGAATATAAATGTGATCATGGGTAAAGTGTAAGACTATTTATAACAATGGCTTATAGCAACTGACTAGTATGTACTGGTATAGTACAGAGTGGGAATGCCTTAAGTTGATGACAATTATGAAACTTCTTAACTGAAAAGAATAAAAATTAATATTTCATTCCAGTATGAGAGCAAATATGAACATGTATTTAGCTGATAAGACAGGCGGTTGTTTTCCATAAATATCACCGTGAAGATTGAGATTTAATTTAATTGACAAGTAAACCACTATGTTGTAATCAAGTGATTTCATTGATTTTAATGTACTCTTCACTTTTGTAAATTAATTAAAAATACTGTTAGCTATCTAGTTGATCACAATTTTTAAAACAAATGCGTAATAAGCAGGGTTTTAAGACAAACAATCTGCCTTCTACTCGGAGTACCAATCAAAAATAATAGTTCAGTTTCATTCACCATTTCCTGTTGAAAGCAGCCACGCTTCACGTAAAGGATTAACAAAATGGATCTCTTATGTAATAATTAGTTATACCTAGTACAATCAAAATCTGTATCTACCATACCACTACTGTTAAAGCTCACAGCATGCGCTTGCGTGCTAATGATGCTGGGAAAATTAAGTATGCAGTTCAGAAATGTCAAAATTCTGTGAAAATCTTGAATATGTAAACAATCGGTTTATCTGAGTGCAACTGTTAGAAAAATTATTGGTTTTCAATTCATAAAAGGGAAAAAGAAGCTATCCTCTGAAATACTGATAATAAAATGATTGTGACCGATGGAAAAGATGACAGAAATTACAGATCTGATTTTGGTTATTATTATAACTAATGCAGTGACAATCACAATTACAGTAAGAATAAAAGAAAGAAGAATAAAAGGAAGAGGTTACCTTATGAGAATTATGCGTTAAAGATATCATTTTCCAAGTCGATATCAGGACTAAATACATTATGCAAAAATTTTTATAATCTCCACCTCAGTACAAAGTATGTTCCATATTTCTTCTCTTCATCAAACAGAACCAGACGTTCCGTCATTCGCCTAAGAAATACGAACTATTACTCGCTACAGACACTAACTGCTAACTGATGTAACTGACGCTAGTCACTGTCATTTCAGAATTTCTGCCATCCAATACCTCTAACCCTATTCAATGACAATGATAAGATGAGGTGTCGCCACGTTTCAACCTAATGCCATTCTAAGTATGGTTTTCTGCTCTTGCGAACGTTTTAAGCAACGGTAAACTTTGTTTGTGTACCACTAATTTACTAGGCTATTACCAGCGGTATGGAAGCTTTGAATAATGTACTTTGTCCTGTGGCACAGAAATAGGCTCACGAGCATCGTTCAAACATTTTCACAAGTACAGGACTGTAATAAGCTGACAGAAGGTCCACAGCTAATATGTCCACAGTGGACTGCGTTGTTTCACGGTATACTGAAAACGCAAGCAGTGTATATTGCAGCAGTAGTGCGGACGTTACAGGAAACTCTTTTCAGAATGTTGTACATGAATTCTTGTTTATATGTGCGTTTCTAATGAGGCATCCTCAGTACGTTTCAGTATAACAAAGTATAACAGCAACCTCATTACAGGAATATTGTGCAGGATTCCCCATATGAAAAACCAGTTCATGTGGCACTACTTTCTGAAGTATCACGGTAATTAAGTATTATTTTTACTAAATTATCTCCAAGTTATGAATTAATTTTCTCTCTGAATGATGCAAAGAGACGTTCTCTTACTAATTACTACAACTTACAGATACACTTCACGTTGAAAGGTATTAATCGTTGATATATAATCTATTACAACTAAACATTAATTCGAGGTAGCGTGCCAGTTGGAAAGTTTTCTCTTAGAAGTAGTTTTCCTGACGTGCTGTCATGCACGGAACAGCGAAGAATATAAACAGGGACAATTTTTTTTCGTAACTACAATTTCCGTTTTCTTAGCCCTCTTACTGTCCATTTTGAGTTACAGCAATTTTCAGCCTGTCTTGTGACAAATAATTCCTACACATAAATAGCACAACATGCAGGACCAAATTTGAAAAATACAATATTTCTGTGAATGGTAACTTATGGTATAGAGTATTAGTTTAATAGCAAAAGGTATCTTTCTATCCCTGGAACGAACTTGTCAGTTCCACTTGTTAAGCCTAAAAAGGGTAATTTTAACTTTAAGCACATGCAAATGCAGCCATCTCCAGTTAAGAATTCGTCCGTCAACAAAGGTGTATTTTCCCCTGTTTTTTTTTTTTTTTTTTTTTTTTTTTTTAATTTTGTTTTTATTATTTTTTTTATTCACATTATAAACGATATTTTGAGGAAACATAAAACGCGAAATTACTTAAGAAAATAATCCCAATCGCAGCGAAACGCTAAAAGAATAATATTAAACATGTTTTGTTTTATTTGCATTCATCGTTTCTGTACGATTTACGCTATTACAAAACGTCGATCTGACCACAGCATATTACGAAAAAAAAAAATAATATCAAATATTTTATTATTATATCATCATTGTTATTGTTATTTACGATGAAAACGATTTTTTGTGTCCCTATTCGTATTCGCTGACTCGGCGATACATAGTATTCAGGTGCATTGAACATAAGGCTATGGATGGACAACTCGCTACGTTGCACTGAAGTAGGATACGGGTAGTTTTATCTATAAAAACGTCACTAAAAGGTTAATAACAATGCATTATACTCTGAGAATTCTCTACACCTGTGAACAGTGAATACTAAACAGGGAAAGTTCTTCAGTGGCCGCTATAATTTTACAAGTCCAAAAGATAAAATTGCAAGCACAACAGTGTAAGTCTTAGATGTATATACATTCAATCTACGAGCAAAAAATATTATTATTTCTTATAAAGTCTTAAGAGCTGTGGCACTTAGAGGAGGGCTCTTCATTGATATTGGCTGCATGGTCACGTGGTCTACACAGCGCTCCTGTAAGATGTTGATGGCGTAACGTAGATATGGGAAAATCCAAATGGTTAAAACCGATACCGGTATTTTAGTTCTGAATCAAGTTTCTTTGGTATTTATTTTGCGCCGATTGTAACTAGGTTTTCGTTATTGCCAATTACCTGGTAAAAATACACAGTATAAATTCTTTCTGTAGTAGTGTTTTTAAGGGCTTTTGTTGTTTTTTAATAATATAAAAATTAAAATTTAATACTTACTGTAAAATTTCCCCTGTAGTGAAATATTAGCTTATCGCAGAAACTTCTAAATGTGATCGGTGATAATTTAAGAACAATCCAGAGTCAGAAACGAGCAACTTAACGCTTGGGGTAAAAATTCGTACAGCTGTTGTGCAGGAATCCCTGAATGTGTTGCCTTGTCGCGTGGGCTATTAGATAAGGCGTCTGCACGTGTAGTGTGCAAGAATTGCCTCTGGCTTGTCATACGGCAGTTCCTCATTATCGTCGACGGACATCGGTTGTATTTTCAGTGCACCACTTCCAATCTGGAAGTAGATTGTATTTGTTTGCCCTTTTTAAAAAGTAGCACCAGATAACGAGTGTCATAGCAACAGTTATAGATTTGAAACTTCAGAATTCATTCATATCCTATTATATAAATAGAAAAAAGAACTAGTAAAAAATCCATTTATTAAAATGATCAGTTTTGGCGCGTTTCGTCTGCCATCTTTAGGTGAAAAGCGACATTTTGTCGAGAATGGTGCTCTTAATTTGACGATCGCCAACCAAATGTTCCGAAAGCGGCCACTGTAATAAAAGAGTTTTCTTGTGATCTTGACTGTTTTTACTGCGGGATCATCAAGAGCAGACTGTTGTTGCCTCCATCGCACGTTGGTTAAAAGTGTAAATACACACACAAAAAATCTGTTGCCTATTTCTACATTATATACATTTGTTTCTCACCCTTAGAAATGGCCAACTTAACACGAAAGAGAGACTTCGTAACACCAGTTTTCACAAATTAGTACTTCCTATTCGCAATGCCCAAATAGTGATGCATTTCTTAATTAGGAAATGATTTTTCAGCCCATATTCAGAATCAATAGTAGAAGACTGTAATATTTTGTAGTATTCAATCCCGCATTACTTTCCGATAAAAGCAAGAAACGCAGACGGATGAAGTTCTGTTTTAATGCCCTGTTTTACGATATATTTAGATTCTACATATCTGGAAGAAAAATATAATGCAAAAGTCAAAGGAAGTTTAACTTTTTGAAGTTTTGATTTCTCCATTTGTTAATTGAAAGCAATAAAAAACTGAAAACCTGGAACTTAAAAACCCGGTTATATTCAGTGGACGTTAAAGAAAAGCTTAAATTGGAGATGGAAAAAGCTGACACAAACGAAAAACGGTTGTTTGATCTATAATGGTCATCCCTTGTTGCAGGTACTTACTACGGCTCATGGAAGCGACGCACTGTTAGGAATGGGCGCGGTCGGAGTATTGAGACACTGCGGAATCAAAAATCCGAAAGTATGGTGGCAGGGTAGCAATGCATCATTCTGCGACCTTCAGTAGACTTCCACCACATATCCTTCATCGTGTATAACCAGCAGTGCCCGTGAGTATTCTGGGACTCGTGGAGCACCGGGTAAGGTAACGCGAAGGTTGCCACAATCGAGTGGCATCCAGATTCATGGACAATGGGACACAAATAATGTGGCGATGCAGGGTTCCTGAATTTACGTCAACATCCATATTGCGCACTTCATTTTCTGTTAGTCGCGTATGATTCGAGGGAAAAGACTGGAGGTACGTCTGCGTGTGGATTCTAATCTGTTAAATTCTACCCTCACGGTCTATTCGTGAAATATATACAGGAGGAATGAGTATATTGGCTGACGTTTCAAGAAATTATTGTCATGAGTTTCGACAGTAACCCACACTGTAACGATCATCTCTCCTGCATCGTCTAACACCAGAGTTTGACGATCATATAAAAGGCACTGCGGCGTTTATTCAGTGAACTTGTAATCATCTCTATCAGACCTGTCTTTCACGGATCCTAAAATGAAAGGCAATAATAAAGTATTGGTCGCACGACTGTTGTTGAAGAACTTCTTTGTTGATAGAATACACTACCAGAGTATTATTTCAGTCAATTTACCTAGCATGAGTCTGACCCACGGCTAATTTTAGACATTAGTTGAATTTCCGATCGATTCTAATACCTAATAGCAGATATTTCGTGATAGCAACTAAGCTGACCTAGGGGAAGATCAGTTTGGATTCAGGAGGAACATAGGAACCCGGGAGGCAATACTCACTTTACGTCTTATCTTAGAAGATAGATTAAGGAAAGGCAAACCTACATTTTTAGCTTTTGTAGATTTGGAGAAAGCATTTGACAATGTTGACTGGAATACACTTTTTCAAATTCTGATGTCAGCAGGGGTAAAATATAGGGAAAGGAGAGATATTTATAACTTGTACAAAAGCCAGACTGCAGTTATTAGACTCGAAGGGCATGAAAGGGAAGCATCAGTTGGGAAGGGAGTAAGACAGGGTTGTAGCCTTTCTCCAATGTTATTCAATTTGTACATCGAGCAGGCGGTGAAGGAAAGCAAGGAATAATTTGGAATAGGGATTAAAGTACAGGGGGAAGAAATAAAAACTTTGCGTTTTGCTGATGACATTGTAATTCTGTCAGAGACAGCAAAGGACCTGGAAGAGCAGTTGAATGGAATGGACAGTGTGTTGAAGAGAGCATTAATGAAAGCAAAACAAAAATAATGGAATGTGGTCTTAGAAAATCGGCCGATGCTGAAGGAATTAGATTAGGTAACGAAACAATGAAGGTGGTAGATGAGTTTTGTTACTTGGGTAGTAAAATAACATGCGATGGTCGCAGTACAGAGGATATAAAATGCAGAATGGCAATGGGAAGAAAAGCATTTTTGAAAAAGAGAAATTTGCTAACATCGAATATTAATTTAAGTGTAAGGAAGTCTTTTCTGAAGGCATTTGTGTGGAGTGTTGTCTTGTACGGGAGTGAAACATGGACGATAAGCAGTGCAGACAGGAAGAGAATAGAGGCTTTTGAAATGTGGTGTTACAGAAGAATGCTGAAGATCGCATAACCAATGAAGAAGTACTGAACAGAATTGGTGAGAAAAGGAATTTTTGGCATACCCTGGCTAAAAGAAGGGATCGCTTGGTAGGACACATTCTTAGACATCGGGGAATCGTAAATTTAGCATTGGAGGGAAGTGTGTGGGGGAAAAATCGCAGAGGGAGACCAAGAGACGCGTATAGTAAGCAGATTCAAGTGGATGTGGGTTGCCGTTCTTATGAGGAGATGAAAAGGCTTGCTCAGGATAGAGTAGGGTGGAGAGTTGCATCAAACCAGTCTCCGGACTGAAGACCACAACAACAACAACAACTTCTTCGAGTGATTCTTCTGCAATTACGTACCTATTTAACGCAAGATCATTCCAACGGTATAATTGCAGTACCTCATATTTCTAATTGTGATAATCAATTTCTACTCTTGACACGAAGCGTGGAGTTTTGCGACTTCTTGACATACTACAGCAGTATCCGCAATCTAATCAGTTTACCAGGTAATTTACCTGACCATTTATAAATATAGCAAATTCAATGGTCTTATAAGAGTCTTTTTCTGCGAGCCATAAATCACTTTCACGTCCGAAGACTTTCCGACGTTGAGAAAGACATGTAGCCTTATGTTAGGTAGAAATCCTTCAGTCCAACCATACATCCTCTGATAGCCAAGCCGCTCGAATTTTGTTCATTAGGCGATAGTGCAAAGCCGTATCCTACGCCTTCCGAAACTCAATAAACACGGCATCTACCTGGAAGACAGTATTTATTTGTTTCTGGGTCTCGTTGACAAATGGCCCGAGCTGGTTTCACGTTATCGTTTCAGTGGGAACCCATGCTGACTCCTGCAGGATATTGCTTGTTTCACGGTTTTACTTATACGATAGTTAATCCTACGGTTGGGAAGGGAGTAAGACAGGGTTGTAGCCTTTCTCCAACGTTATTCAATTTGTCAATTGAGCAAGATATAAAGGAAAGCAAGTGGAAATTTGGAGAATGAATAAAAACATTGCGTTTTGCCGATGACATTGTAATTTAGTCAGAGACGGCAAAGGACCTGGAAGAGCAGTTCAAAACAAGGGTAATGGAGTGCACCCTAAGAAAAGTAGGTGATCCTGAAGGAATTAGATTAGGTAACGAAACAATAAAGGAGGTAAATGAATTTTGTTACTTGGGCAGTAATATAAAATATGATGGTCGCAGTACAGAGGATACAAAATGAAGAATGGCAATGGGTAGAAAAGCGTTCTTGAAAAAGAGAAATTTGTTAACATCGAATAATGATTTAAGCCTAAAGAAGTCCTTTCTGAAGGCATTTGTGCGGAGTGCGGCGTTGTATAGGAGTGAAACATGGACGATAAACAGTGCAAACAGGAAGAGGATAGAGGCTTTTGAAAAGTGGTTCTACAGAAAAATGCTGAAGATTAGGTGGGTGGATTGCGTAACTAATGAGGTGGTACTGAACAGAATTGGGGAGAAAAGGAATTTCTGGCATACCTTGACTAAAAGAAGGGATCGATTGTTAAGACACATTCTTAGACATCAAGGAATCGTGAATTTAGGATTGGAGAGAAGTGTTTGAGGTAAAAACCGCAGAGGAAGACCAAGAGATGGATACAGGAAGCAAATTCAGACAGATGTGAGTTGCCGTTCTGATGTGGAGTTAAAGAGGCTTGCTCAGGATAGGGTATTGTGGAGAGCAGCATCAAACCTGTCTCAGGGCTGAAGATCTCAACAACAACAACAATCTTAAGGTGCGAGGTACCATGGCCTCTATACTGGATTTTTTGGCACATATCTCAAATTCTTAAAGCGTATGGTGAGTCATTTCAAAGGATTTGAAAATGTTCTGGGATGTAAAGCTTCAGGGATTATTTGCCATAGATGGAGAGGATGAATGATTTGTAGATAAAGAATGGTGGAATGAAACATCTTACGAGTAAGGTTCTTTTTTGACAGTAAAAGCAATGTGCTCACAGTGTTTTGCAGGGTGTTGCAGAAGGCTGGAGGTCGCCAGCGACGGCGGCTGTGGGCGGGCAGTGGGGTTGCGCCGGCCGCCGATGCATTATGTACCACCAGTGGGCGGCCAGATAAGCGCCGGCCGGACGCAGCCCCTCGCTCCGCCAATTGTGAAACAGCCAGCAAGTAGCCACTGACGTCACGCAACTTAAAGCGGCCCGCCGCAGACCGGCTAGCCACAGTCTAGTCTCGCGCACTGGTAGTGCTCGCTTATTCCCAAGTAACGTAACCTGTTCTACACTTACAGCAATACATTATCGTGACACCGATAGGTTCCATTATTTACTTAGGCTATTTCTTTTTTTAGTATGTTGCTGCTCCAGCTACTATTTTCTAACGTGCTGTATCTTTTCATCAGTGTGCCTACCCTCTGTCACACATTCGTAATTTCCTTTTATTTATGACTAGCTGTAAACCCAGCGTTGCCCGGATTCTCTCGTAGTCCATCTTGCCTCTCGTCTCCCTCCCCCCCTCCCCCCCCTCTCTCTCTGCCTGTCTCACTCCACCTGTCTCCCCCATGCCCATATCTCTGTTCCACTTTCCCCTCACTCGATCCATTTCTTTCACTCCTCCCCCTTCTCTTTCCTCCTTTGTCCATCTCTTTCCTCCCCCGATCTAGAAAAACTCATGCACATCTGTTAATTTTCAGTGATAAGTGAAAATAAGTGAAACAGGAATTATACAATATCTTATGTATACTCTGATTATCATTTTGTGTTGATGGTCAGCCGCGGTGGAGTAGCCGAGCGGTCTAAAGCACCTCGCTGCGGAGCGCGCGGTCGCTCGCCGTGGAGGTTCGAGTCCTCCCTGGGGCATGGGTGTCTGTGTTTGTCCGTAGGTTAGTTTACCTAGATTTAAGTAGTTTGTAAGCTACGGACTGATGACCACGCAGTTTGGTCCGATAGATTTACAGACATTTGAACATTTTGAACATTTTGTTGATGGTCAGATGTACAAAATTACATCAAGATCGGAACAAAACTGTGGGTTTTGTCAAAATACATAGGTAAAGTACCATCCGCCATGCATAGAACGAATTGTCATGCAGACAGTGACCAATTTCTTGTTTAAAATTTCATTATGATACTGTGCATGTGTTTGTAGGAGAAACGCATGGACTCATTGGAAAAAGCCCTTTCAGTTTTTCTCTAGTTTTCTAATTTTTCAGTAGATTTACCAAAAAAATTCATACCAATATTTTCTGAGGAATCACGTACACGATAATAAAAAAATCTGTGAAATCGGTCAAGCCATTGTCAAGTTATAGCGTACCAAGTGAAATAGCGATTCAGTTTTATATATAACTAGCTGTAAACCCGGAATTGCCCGAGTGTTTATTTACCTTACACTCTCGTTGTCTACATCCCCATCCCCTCTCTCTCCGCATCCACCTCTTTCTTTCCCATCTCTCAGTTCGTTTCCACCTTTCCCTGTCCCGACAAAGTTTTCTGCAAGGTACCTTCTGTCATCTACCATACAAACATTTATGTACCCAGTGAACTTCTTGGTTTAAAGATCATGTCATGTGTGCAAAATTCATAAAGATTGGAGCAAAACTATGCATTTTGTAAAATTCCGTAAAATAAGTACCCTCCACCATTCACCAAACACAATTTTACCCAGTGACATTCCTTTTGTTTTTAAGGCAGAGTGTGTAAAATTTTATCAATTCGGAAAACAACTATAAATTTCTATGCAATAGAAAGCAGGATCACACAGAAAAAAACACTTTGTTATTTTCAGATATTTCAGTTTTATTTCATACAACCCTTGTTCTGATAATAACGAAAACAACAAAGAAAGGATCTGTGACTTCGGTATCTATTTTTACGTTGCAAAGTACCCTCCCCCATGCACCGTATGAAACTTAAGGTAGACGGTTTTCTTCTTCTTGTTTTGAAGGTCAAGCGTGCGAAATTTATGTAGATCTGGATGAAACTGTAGATTTCGTGAGTCTGTAGGAGAAGTATTCTCCGCCATGTACCTATCAGAAAATAATTTCTTAGCTGAAGTTTTCTACCTATCAACTACCTATAAACTACATTCCAATTTCAGCTTCATAGGTGAAGTAGTTTTCGAGATTTCGTGTTTAGTCAGTGAGTGGATAAGTGTCATTTCGCTTTTATATAAATAGAGATTAAGAAAACAGATTGCTTAATTTTGGATGCAAGAGAATAAAGGGAGACTTGAGACAAAAATAAATAGTAACATGCAACTCTGTAATGCTAACTTTATTTGATACAAGATCATGCCTGGTGCGACAGTTTTATGGCATCTACCGCGACAGTGTAGTGAGCGGTAGACTTCTTTTCATTTTATCATTTTGTGGGGGAGGTTGGGAGGGGGATGTTAGTTACAAAACAGTAAGAGGGCAAAAGGGCTTTTGAGCCAGAAAAATTTACCTTTCACCCCAACCTTGGCCTTTTGACCCTGACCTTGACATTTTGATCTTGAAAGTATCAAAATCGACCTATCGACCAATCGATCAATCGACCTATCGATAAATTGCAAACAACAACAATATGGTAGACATAAACAGTTTGGGAGACATAAAAAATATGGACTGGACATAAACAATAATATTGTCAAAGTCAATATGGGGCGGAATAATCAATATAGCAGATATAAACAATATGGGCTGGGCATAAACAATAATATTGTCAATATGGCAGACATCAACAAAAAATGGCTGACATATCTCCATTGATTAAATCGATAAATCGCTGACAACAACAACAATATGGCAGACATAAACAAATTGGCAGGGACAAAACAATATGGCACACATCAACAAAAATGTCAGACATGTCTCCATCAATCAAATCGATAAATCACAGACAACAACAAATATGGCTGGGCATAAACAATTATGGCAGATATAAACAATTATAGTTGGGCATAAACAATTATAGCACATATAAACAATAATATTGGCAATGTCAATATGGCAGATATAAACGATAATATTGGCAATGTCAATATGGCTGATATAAACAATAATATTGGCAATGCCAATATGGCAGACATAAACAATGTGGGCTGGGGGCCATAAAAATTATGGCAGATATAAACAATATGGTCTGGATATACACAATTATGGCTTGACATAAACAATATGGCAGTCATAAACAATAATATTGGCAATACCAATATGGCAAACATACTCAGTATGGCAATATTGCCTAGTTTGTAAATTTGAGAAACTGGAGGGGGGGAGTAAGGTAATTTGTGAACTTCGTCAGACCGGTAAACCTTTCTCTTTGTAATAAGCAACATTGGCAGAGGTGAAAAAAGTGGAAAGCAGCAGATAAAAATGCGAGGATCTGGTAGGAATCGAACACACGACCTTTGGATTTGGAGTTCAAGACGCTAGCAACTGTGCTACAACTTTTTTTTTTCCTATCAAAGGGCGTCGAATGAAAATTAATGCCCGGCCGGTATTCGAACTCGGGATCTCTTGCTTACTAGGCAGACGCGTTGACCACTCTTTTTTTTTTTTTTTTTTTTTTTTTTTTTTTTTTTTTTTTTTTACAAACCTAAAAAAAATAAGCTAGTGCCACCGCCACTTTTACCCTAACCTCAAGTATAGAACGTACGCAAACGCTCCAGTCGTGCTCGATGAAAAAAAAAAAAAAAAAAAAAAAAAAAAAAAAAAAAAAAAAAAAAAAAAAGTAAAAAATAAAAATAAATAAATAAAATGAAATAAAAATCCTCCTCCGCATCGGCCCATAAAGATATATGTAGATTTGTAATGGGGAAAAGGGAGAAATAAATAGTTGCTTCATGTATATTCTTTATTAGTATGTATAGTTCTGCATTTTTATGTAGAAAATACTGCCGTTCCACATCCGGCGTAAAAACAAAATAAAGAGGTCCGTTCCAAGGAAGGTCTAGCTGCGGATTAACAATGAACGTCTTCTCGATTTCTTTCGTTGCCGGTTGTAGCTCAATCAGTGCTTCTGTCGTTCTGGGGTCAACTTCTCCTTTCATCGATATTCCAGCTACGAGACGGGTTATGGAACGCACTCCAAAGAAAATTGGAAACATATTCGCGGTACTTGGGGTTCCTAACTATTGCACAATGTCGCTCGTTCATATAGTTCCAAAAATCAAGTACAGTCTTCTCTCCATCGCCGAACAAATAGTGTACAGCGTGGCCACATATCCATTTAACAGAGTTAGTTTTCGCTCTCGGGTAATACGAGTCTTCTGGAAAGAGAAGCGATTTGGTAGTTATCATTTCGGGGGTTGTGCGTGTGAAGAAAGCCAGTACCTGGCGCACCAAATACCAAACATCCTTCGCCGATCCACAGTCAAGGCGATGCTCATCTGTATCCACGACTCCGCATTTGGTACACAAAGGAGAGTCCGCAAGATGAATTCGGTGGAGGCGATACTGGCACACCTGCTTCCCGTTGACTGTGATGTACCACGCAGACTGTACGTCTGTGTTGAGAGTGGGCGCGCTCACCGCTCGCCACACAACACGCCAGTTAATATGGGGGTGTTTTGATTCCATCACGTTCGGGGCTCTGCTCAGTTCCATGGTGTTGTATATTGCCCTCGCCGATATCAATTGTGTGGGCGGAAGTGCGGTGCGCATGTAGCTGAGGTCGAGGAAGAATTGCCCGAAATAAAAGAAAGGGGCTGGAATGTCGGATAGTGGTATTGGAGGGGTGAGGGAGATCGGCCTTAAGGCCTCTAGCAGCAGGCTTGTAAGACTCGTCGGACGCTGTCGCCATATCTTCATGTGAGAGCTTACAAATAAGGCCCGTGCTCTGTCCGGAACGTGAAAAAGTCCTAAACCACCTCTGTTCCTCGGTAGTGTGAGGGAGTCGTAACGAATCTTGAAGAGCATACCGGTACTTACAAAAGACCCCATAGCCGCCAGCATGCTGCGGGCCAGATATGGCGGGATCGGCAGTGTCTGCGCAACATGGGGGATGCGCGACGCCAAATAGACGTTAGCATATCGCACCCGTTGCAGAATGTCTAGTGTTCTAAGACGGTGGTCGCCTATCCCTGCCCTAATCTGTTGCAATAGGCGCCTACTGTTGAGGGCAATCGTCCGCCGCAGGTCAGTTGTAAAATCAATGCCCAAACAGCGCATTGTGTCTGTTATTCTCAATGGGGCCACGCACCTATCGGGCAGCCCGTCACCTATAGATAGAGCGTGCGATTTGTGTACATTCAGTTCACTGCCCGATGCTGCGCCGTAGGTCGCCACCCACGCCAAAGCTGCGCGGACGTCGTCTTCACCACGAAGAAAGAGAACCAGATCGTCGGCATAGGCAGTGCAGCAAAAAGTATGTCCACCGAGTGTGATCCCTGTCAAGCGTTGTCGAAAGCCACAGAGCAGCGGTTCCAAACCGAGGGCGTACAATATCGTTGATAGGGGGCACCCCTGTCGCACCGATCTCTGGATGAGGATCGGCGGTGTGAGGCGTCCGTTGTACAGTACTCTTGATGTCACACCGTGAAGGAGACGTACCAATAAGTCTACGATGGTCTCGGGATAACCCATCTGTTGCATTACGGCCTTTAAAAATGTGTGGTCGACTCTGTCAAAAGCTTGGCTGAAATCGAGGCAAGCCAAAACTCCAGGCATTTTATTTGTCTTGGCAAGTGCAATCATATCGCGATAGCGGCAGAGGGCAGTGCGAATGTTATGACTGCCACCTAAAGATGCCTGATCCTGTGAAACAACGTATCGGACCGTGTGCTTGAGTCGTGCTGCCAACAGTCGAGTGAAGATCTTCATGTCGCTATTCAGTAGGGTCAAGGGGCGGTAGTCGCTGATGTTAGTCCCACCTCGTGGTTTGTGTATAGGTATGATAAGCCCTTCGCAAAACGTCTCAGGGATCTGCACCGTGGGGGACATGAGATTGCGGCAGATTTCCGTCCAGACTGGTACTAGCAGTTGTTGAAAGGCCCTGTAGAACTCCAGAGGGAGGCCGTCAGGGCCTGGCGACTTATTGTTGGCGGGTCCCATCTGTATCGCTTCAGTGACTTCCTCCTCTGTTATATCGGCTGTCAGTTCAGTAGCCGCAGCTTGTGGAATTTTGCCGTATGTGAGCTGGGAGACCGCTTCGATTACTTCTGGGGGGTGGCGGAGCTCTGAGTACAGCTGCGTATAGTGAGCGTGAAGGACATGTCCTATATCTCTCTGGGTGTCGTATCGTCCTCTATCTGTAGTCAGCACATGTATCAAGGCCCTTCGTCGACGCCGTCGTTCTCTGATGATATGGTACATGGAGGGACTCTCTTGAGCTACTCTGTCTTCAGTACGGGCTCTGACTATCGTTCCTTCAAGATGCTGGCGTGTAAGTCTGATGATTTGGGCTTTGGCGTGATTCACCGTAGTCTGCCTCGCAGGTGAATATGGCATTCTGGTACATTCCCTTAAAATATTGAAGTAAAAGTCCTTTGTTTGTCGCCTCCATGCCGCTACGTCTCTCCCATACCCTATCAAAGTCTTCCGCAGGGCAGGCTTAGCACAGAATAACCACCAAGCAAGGGCAGACTGGTAGGCGCCGCGTCGGCGTTTGCAGTTGTTCCATGTGTTCTCTACGAGCTGCCGACATTCTGGAGAGGCGAGATGGGACACATTCAGCTTCCATGGACCACGGCTGTGCCATACTTTCTGACGTCTGAGGGTAAGGTCGCAAATATAGGCTTCGTGGTCAGAAAACGCTACAAGCCATACTTCGGCTGCTCTCGTCCCTCTGACAATGGAACACGAGATGTAAATCCTATCAATGCGGCTAGACGAATGGCTGGTAAAATGCGTAAAGCCAGGCCGGTCGCCATGAACATGTTCCCATGAGTCCACCAACCGAAGATTGTGGACGAGTGCTCCGAGTTCCATGCACGGAGAGTGACGAGGTAATTGATCCTTCGGAGCTTGAGTACAGTTGAAATCCCCTCCTACTATCAAGGCGTCTTGTTGTCCCACAAAGAGGGGTGTGATCGCTTCTGCGAAGAAGGTGGATCGTTCACGTCGGCGTCCCGATCCCGACGGCGCATAGACGTTAATTATTCGAACTCCTTGGACAGTGATAGCCATCCCTCTGGCGTCAGGAAGATACTCGACATCTTCAGCAAGAAGACCTTCACGGAGGATGATCGCCACTCCACTGCCAGTGGCAGACGCATGGGAGATGCAGGTCGTGTATCCGTAGGGTTCTGTGAAGTCTTCTACATGCACCTCTTGAAGGAGGGCAATGTCGATGTCCGCTGCATTGAGCATATCCTGTAGCATGGCCAATTTGTGGCGTGCACGTATGTTATTGATGTTAACGGTAGCGAGCCGGTATGTCTGTGCGCCTAGACCTTCTATTGAGTTGTTCAGTACATCGTCAGCAGGCGGATCCGGCGTCGCCATGGAAGCTGTTGGTGCAGCCTCAGTCATTGTGATAGGGGAGTGCTGGATGCAGCCGAGGGAGCACTTCTACCCTCGACTCCCTCAAGATCTTCCGCTTCATTCTCGATATCGTTTGCCCAAGCGTCAGACGTGAAACTTCGTAGTTGTGGAGGGGATGTTTCATCCTGAGTCTCATGTTGGTGTTCAGTAGCAGGTGAAGGTGAATCTGAGACAGGAGCAGGTGTTGTCGCTGCTGTATCGTGACGTGCCAGACGGGGAGTGATGACACCGGACACCTGAGAGGCAGAGTCAGTTGCTTCATCCGACGTCGGTTCCTCGTCCTTATCTTGCACCTGATTATCAGAAGGCGAATGGCGCCTCTTCTTGCGTTTCCGCGGGGTGCGCTGTTTGCGGACGTGGTGTTCTGTATCGGAGGTCGGTCGGCAGTCATCTGATGCCGTCTCCGTAGTGATGAAGGCAGACGTCGGTACTACTTCAGTTTCGACATCCATCTTCTCAATAGTGTCAGTCTGGTGGTGTGGTAGGTCGGTGCCTTCAGGATTTTCGGCCGGGTGTAAGAGCGACGACTGTACGTTGGCCATCGTCTTGTCGTCTGTTGTCGATTGGTGCACTGCTGTTTTGTCTTTTGCAAGAACGTCATTAGGCACTACCGGTGATGTGGCGTCCATCTCCTCAACCTGAGACACCTCATTATTCGTTGGTGGTATACGATCGGTCGTGGACGTAGTTTCCAGTTTGTCCTCGTTTCCTTCGTGCGCTACAGCGTTCAGTGAGGGTTCCTTAACGTACGTCGGCACAGGATGCTGGAGAGCCTGAACATACGTCACCGGAAGAGTCGTCGGTGCAGGCGGGAGCTGTTCATCCCCAGGTGGCAACTGTGTGATCCTGCGCTGCATGCACTGGGAACGTAGGTGTCCTTCTTGTCCACAGCCTGAACACGTCTTCGGCTGGCCGTCATAAATTATTATTGCACGACATCCACCGATGGTCAGATAAGATGGAACATGTTTTTTCAGTTCAATACGTATTTGCCGCACCCCATTGAGCACGGGGAATGTGGTAAACTGTGCCCATTTTTCAGCTTCGTGACTGATCACATGCCCATAAGGGCGAAGCGCGGAAATCACTGTTTCTTCTGGCACCTCAAATGGAAGTTCAAATATCCTTATCGTGCAGAGACCCGTGTGTTCAATTGTCACTTCACCAATATGTCCGTCCGAGTGACGGAACTTCAGTCCACTTCTGGTCGCGTTCAGAATTCTCTCACAGACCGCGTCGTTGATGAGCTTTAAGTACACGACACTGCTCACTATCGAAAAGTGAATACCTACAACTTCGCTGCAGGCAACTTTCACTTCGTCTCTAATAAACTGTTCGATGTCCAGTGCCTTCGGTTGTGGATATGCTTTCGAAAAACTGACCTTCAAGGTCGAATGTCTCCAGGATTGAGCCATGCTTGCTCTATCAAGTAAGTCGCGTAGAGGCGGCTGAGTTACGTAAACAACCTCAGGCGCGAGACACTGCGGCGGGACGTAAACACGCCAACCGCACCGCTGCGCTGCCTGACGCGGACTGCAACTCGCTCATAGCTTTTGTTGCTTTATTAGTGTTCGATGTTTACATCGAATATTGTTTGAGACAGCTAATTACGACGCTAATAAACCATTGAAATCAAATTTAAAAAAAGGCCACATAATTAACGTTTCTCGGAGATATGACACACTAAACTGACGATATATATAACCTTATTAAGTCAGTTTGTCAGGAAAATTCCTGTGTCATTTCATGAACTCACGACTCTATGTACTGTAGTTGTTGATATATTCGCAAAAAAAAAAAAAAAAAAAAAAAAAAATCCTAAGTGGGATTCAGTTGCGTCTTTTAGCCGTTTGTCTGGAGTAAATATTTCGTGTTTCGAATACAGTAGCAAAAGTAAGTAATTATTTACAATCTGCACCATGGTTTTTTTCAGATTTCAAGCAATTATTGCTTATTCTTCAATAGCAACTATTTCATTGTCATGAGATGTATTCCCAGTTTCCTTGAATGCTAGTAACAGAACCAATCGATCCGCCAATTCATTTGGGCCATCCCAATATGCATAACTCACTACTAGTTTTCCAGTCTTTAACTTTGAGATCACCATATCCCATTCCCTTCTTTTTCTAACAATGGGCTAATTATGTTAATATACTTGTAACCCTCGACTACATTTATTGGTCTGCGCGAATTGTAACTTTGTCTATGTGCATTTGTGGCAGATAGTATTTTAGCATAATTGCGAAGATCCTTAGCTGTATAACTGTTTTTACTGAGAAGGCAAGGAGCAATTAGGCTAAACAGTTTGATCTCAGTATCGAAAAAGAGTATAAGGACATAGGTAAACAACAAACGTATAATGTAAACATAGTTACCAAGGATGAAATTTTGAAATGGTATTGAGATAAATATATAAGTGCAGTGAATTTCATTATAAACAGTAATGATTCAGTGTGTAACTTGGAAGAAGGCGAGTTCAATAATGGTTTTGAACAAAATTTTGTAAATAATGTGGATGAAAATTTAAGTTAAGAAAAACAGGTAGCTTCAATAATGTGTAGAGTAGATAACAGACTAAACAGATGAAGAGAGAGAGCAGATGATGGCTCTGAAGAAATGGTTCTTGGTGAAGTAAGTAATTTATCATTTTATAAAATAAATTATAAAGTAATTGATGGAACAAATTATGAAGGTGTACAGTATTTTGTAATGCAAACGTAAGCTTCCGCGGCAGTTGTCACTATCAATAAAATTCTTCTGGGTATTATACCGCGTCGTCATTTTGTAAACTTTGCCGACGTTTCGGCCACTATTGCAGGTGGCCTTCATCAGGGTCTGTGTCTGACTGCTGATTGTACGATCGCTTGGTGTTTATATACCAGCGGATGAAGGAGAGGAAGGAGGCGTAGGTTATCCTTTATTGGTGGTTATATTATTGCACGCCATTGGTGGAAAGGGGCGTGGTATTTTAAATGGCTGGTTTTTTCATATGATTGGATGTTGTATTCTTCTCCCTTATTGGACAAAAAGGACGTTTCCTATTGGCTTTTGCATTAGGACTTGCTATTGGTGGAATGGACCTGGGAGAACGGACAGCGGTTGCGGCGTGCCGCTGTTGACGTCGCCTGGCGCAGACGGCGGCGGGCCGGTGCTCTGCGTGTGCGCGGCCGCTGTGGTCTCCGGGGCGCCTGCGCTAGTCATTCCGCGCGCGGTGCCGTCACGTAGCGTTGCAACTGCTGGCAGCCAAGACGCCGGCAGCCTGTAGCCATCCTCCCTGTTCATATTGGCGGGACGCTTCGCTATTTCTATAGCCTCTCTAATCTTCCTCCTCGTTGAGAAAGGTTGTATTGCCAGCACGCGGGCCTCACCGAAAGATAACTTTTTTCCGCACTGATTGTGGTGCTCGGAAACCGCTGACTTTGTGTGCTGTCCAAGCCGTATGTACCTTTCATGTTCGGAAAGCCTCGTGCAGATTGCTCGTCCGGTCTCTCCTATGTAGACCAGCCCACATTCGCAGCTTATTTCATAAACGCCGGCATTACTCAGTTTGTCAACCGCGTCCTTAGTTGAACCAAGGAAATCCTTAGATTTGTTGTTGCTGCGGAAGACTGGCTTGATGCCTGCCCGACGAAGAACCTTGCCCACACGTTCGGTGACGCCCTGCACGTAAGGTAATAGGGCGATGCTTTGTGCTTCCTGCTGTTCCCCTCTATTGTTTTCATTCCTCCTGGACATTGTTTCATTTATTTCGCCCAGTCCATAGCCATTAGCCACAAAGGTGGATCTGAGGTGCCGTAGTTCCGCCTGTAGGTGATCGGCATCGCTGATCCTGTGGGCCCTCCTTGTTAAAGTTTGAAGGGCGGACTTCTTCTGCATGGGTTGGTGGTGGGAGGAGGCATGGAGGTACCTTCCTGTGCTGGTAGCCTTTCTGTACACCCTGTGGCCGAGTTTACCATCAGACTTTCGGTAGACTTCAACGTCGAGAAAAGGCAGCACCCCATTCTTCTCTACTTCTATAGTGAAATGTATTTTGCTGTGCTGCCGATTGAGATGTTCGTGGAAGTTCTGTAGCTCCTCTTCCCCATGTGGCCAGATGACGAAAGTGTCATCAACGTATCGCAGCCAGCATGCTGGGCGTAGTGGCGCTGACTGGAGAGCCGTTTCTTCAAAAGCTTGCATGAAGATGTCTGCTGCAATCGGCGAAAGAGGGAAGCCCATAACTACACCGTCTGTTTGTTCATAAAATTCTCCTTTCCACTTGAAGTAGGTGGTCGTCAAGCAGTGGCGTACTAAGTCACAGGTGTCAGGTGCTAAGCGCTCTTCTAATATGATAATTAATCTGACACTGGTACGTTAGTGAATAACGATGTTACATCGAAACTAACCATCAGATCCGTGACTGATACACTCTTCTCTTTTAAAAGTGCCACGAAATGGGTCGAATCCTTGACGTATGACTCTGTGTGGTTCACCAGATGTCGGAGCTTTGGTACCAGCTCTTTTGCCAGCTTGTATGTGGGTGAATTAATGCTGGCCACTATAGGACGCAAAGGAAAATCCTCTTTATGAACCTTCGGTACCCCATACATCCTCGGTGCCTGCGGAACTTGTGGGATGAGTCTTCTGGCTGTGTCAGAGGTCATCCTGGTTTGCTTCAGCAGCGCCTGCGTCGATCTGGTTATCTTAGCCGTCGGATCACCCTTAAGTTTCTTGTATATGGGATCACCGAGAAGATTTTCCTTTCGTTTATTGTAATCTGGTGTATCCATGATGACAGTGGCGTTGCCTTTGTCTGCCTGTATCACTACTAAGTCAGGATTCTTCTTCAACTCCACTATGGCCTGGCGTTCCTCCCTGCTAATGTTTTGTTTTGGTGGCTTCGCTTGAGACAGGATTCGTACCGTTTCTTGTCGGATCTTCTCTGCCTCGGCATGTGGCAGGTGACGCACCGACGTCTCAACTGATTCAATTATGTCTTCCTTCGGTACATATTTCGGTACGATAGCAAAATTGAGTCCCTTAGCCAGGATCTGAGTAGCTGCTTCATTTAAGGTGTGGCTTGAGAGATTTACCATTGTCCTTTGCGTATCCAGCGTTTGTTCTTCTTTCGTCGTGACCGGCTGCAGCTGGGCAAACTTATTCATCTGACGACTGGCGAGGCTCTCAGTAGACCTCGTGGCTTGTTGGAAGGTCAGCCTATCGACCTTCTCCCAGTCTTCCACATCCAACTTTCTTACCAGGAATAGGTGTAGTTCGAGTAATGCCGGCGTTTATGAAATAAGCTGCGAGTGTGGGCTGGTCTACATAGGAGAGACCGGACGAGCAATCTGCACGAGGCTTTCCGAACATGAACACATACGGCTTGGACAGCACACAAAGTCAGCGGTTTCCGAGCACCACAATCAGTGCGGAGAAAAGTTATCTTTCGGTGAGGCCCGCGTGCTGGCAATACAACCTTTCTCAACGAGGAGGAAGATTAGAGAGGCTATAGAAATAGCGAAGCGTCCCGCCAATATGAACAGGGAGGATGGCTACAGGCTGCCGGCGTCTTGGCTGCCAGCAGTTGCAACGCTACGTGACGGCACCGCGCGCGGAATGACTAGCGCAGGCGCCCCGGAGACCACAGCGGCCGCGCACACGCAGAGCACCGGCCCGCCGCCGTCTGCGCCAGGCGACGTCAACAGCGGCACGCCGCAACCGCTGTCCGTTCTCCCAGGTCCATTCCACCAATAGCAAGTCCTAATGCAAAAGCCAATAGGAAACGTCCTTTTTGTCCAATAAGGGAGAAGAATACAACATCCAATCATATGAAAAAACCAGCCATTTAAAATACCACGCCCCTTTCCACCAATGGCGTGCAATAATATAACCACCAATAAAGGATAACCTACGCCTCCTTCCTCTCCTTCATCCGCTGGTATATAAACACCAAGCGATCGTACAATCAGCAGTCAGACACAGAACCTGATGAAGGCCACCTGCAATAGTGGCCGAAACGTCGGCAAAGTTTACAAAATGACGACGCGGTATAATACCCAGAAGAATTTTATTGATAGTATTTTGTAAGTTTAGGAGAAGAGTTAAATTTAGAAGGAAGCCGTTTTCTTAGAACACATAATTTACTTGAAGTCGTTGAAAATACTAGATTCTGATTCATGTTCATCAAAATGAGGTACGTGTAGCTGAATCTACAGCACCAGAGAATTTAATGTATGAAAAAAGTGGTGTGAATAATTGTGGTGATGTAGCGAAACATCTATTAGTTGAAATTATAAAGTGTGAAATAATAAAAGTCCATTTAGTAAAGTGAAAGTACAAGCCCTCGTTATATTTATGATAGGTGAGATGTGTTTGTATCATAGTTTCCTAGTATGCCAAAACCTGATGAATATTTATTATTAGAAACTGTTTGTACATACAATGAAAGTACCTACTGAACTGGAAAGAAATTCTTCCATATTTATGACAAACCAATTTTAAATTACTGAGAAGGTTATACAGCGATTGGTTTATACACAATCCAGAAAGTTGCTTCGTCTCAAGAATATTACTGCGCTTAAACCCTAAATATAGGAAGCTAATTAATGTATTATATCATCTCCTTATCTTTTCTATAAACCATGTTGAGAAGATACTTGTTTATCATTTAGATACTACTTATGAAATGATCATGCTAATTTAAATTCACAAGGTTTTATTTATATTTTGAAATGTTTCTGTACATGTGACAAAAACGTGGGGCTCACCAGAGTACCTGTAACTACTACCAGCTGAGCCTGATAGCTTCTATACCATTAGTAGCTGATAGATGTTGCACTGCTCTCAGCATGCTACTCAGAATCTATAACCAACGTCAGAGAGGCAGGAGAGAGATATTAAGGAAGGAGGCTTAGGGTTTAACGCCCCTTCGACAACTTGGTCATTAGAGACGGAGATAACGCTCGGTTTTGGGTAAGGATGAGGGAGGAAATCGGCCGTGCCCTTTTGAAAGGAACGACCCCATCATTTGCCGACTGATTTGGGGAAAACACGGAAAACCTAAATCTGGATGACCGGAGGCAGGTTTGAACCACCGTCCTCCCGAATGCGAGTCCAGTGTGTCACCACTGCGCCACCCCCCTCGGTAGAGAGATATTAGTTTACATTTAAAAGAATCCTTGACATTACCTGACATCCCAGGTTGTGGAGACGAGCTGATTGATAATTTTCAAAAGTAATGTTGGGAATACTGTTTCCATGAGATGGTGAGTAATATACAAAATCGTCCCCCCCCAAACCCATATGGAAAGCATGTAATGTAAATAGTATGTAATCCATGCAGAAGATGTTGCATGTTCGTTGATAGTAGCATTTCTTTTATGTAGATTGTATTACATATTGAGAGTTTCATTGATTCTTCTAAATAACCTTAAAAAGTGAAAATCAAAGATCGAAAATTACCTATTTATTTTATGACAACCGGTTTCAGTGAGCTATGCGACAATTATCTCGTCATATCACATTTTATGTAATGGTCATCTTCTAAAAAAATGGGGATTAAATATAAAAGTACATAATTAAAATATCAGCTTGTAAGAGTCTCTTGCACGTAACCTCCGTTTCTTAAATACGGTAAAACTTGATATGACCAGTGATAGTGGTGACATAGCCCACTGAAAAATATATATTTTATAACGACCAGTTTCAGTCTTCGCTTTTCACATTTTTAAGACTATTTAGAAGAATCACTGAAACTATCAATAGACAATACAGTCTACATTAAAGATATGGTGCTATAAACAACGTGAGACATCATTTACACGGCTTACATTCCATTTACATTAAATGTGCGCCACATGTGTACAGTAGACATAAGACGTTGTTGATATTTACTAAAATCTGTAGTTAGAACCAAAACTTAACTCTTATTCAAAATTTATATGTGTAACACCTAAAATAACATTCAAAACATCAATGCACTTTCATAATTTGTATTACACTTTACAATCTACCAAAAGAGTAACATACCAGATCTGAAAAGCGTAATCAAATAATATCGTATTGCACAGTATTTACACAGATGTACGAATTTTTGCTGTTATTAATAAAAATATAACATTTTAGTCACCATTTAGTGATACATATTGTCATTGTCCTTGAAGCTATGTTATAAATCAATATACGGTACAATAATTAATTTAATACCACTTGACTAAGACATTTTATATTGTTTTTCTATATGTATAAAAAGCCTGTCTAAAGAAGTTCGACATCTTAAAAGAGAGCAGTAATGGTGTGCTGAGATAATTACGAGAATAAAAGGTAAAAATGAAAATTCCTAGCTTGACTCATCCTGCACCGATGTCAAATAAAATAATTAGTAACAATCTGTATTTGAAACTATATATTTACAGTCAGATATTGTTACGATGTCCTGAAAGGATAAAATATTACTTGTTTCAATTGTTAAAGTATCTAACTGTCACTATTTTACAACAAAATGTTTAGAGTCCGTAATAAAAAATTGTTCCGAGCAGAGCTGTATCTTTGGTCATGGAGACACAGCGATGTCAAGACACGTCATAAAATAAATAGGTATTTTGCGATCTTGGATTTTCACTTTTTTAAGGTTATTTAGAAGAAGCAATTAAACTCTAAATAGATTACACAATCTACACAAAAGAAATGCTACTATCAACAACATGCAAGATTGTAACTTTCACTCTGCAGCGGAGTGTGCGCTGATATGAAACTTCCTTTCTTCCAAGAGGGCTAGTCTTGCGTGTTTGCAGGAGAGCTTCTGTGAAGTTTGGAAAGTAGGAGGCGAGGTACTGGCGGAAGTAAAGTTGTGAGGCGGCATCGTGAGTCGTGTCGGGATGGCACAATCGGTAGTGCGATTGCCCGCGAAAGGCAAAGGTCCCAGGTTCGAGTCCCGGTTCCGGCACACAATTTTAATCTGCCGGGATGTTTCAATATGCAAGATCATCTACATGGATTACTTACTATTTACATTATATGCACGCCATATGGGGGGCAACGATTTTGTATATTACTCACCATCTCATGAAAACAGTATTCCCACCATTACTTCTGAAGATTATCAATCTATCAGATCGCCTCCACAACTTGCGATGTCAGGTAATGTCATGAAGTAGTCAGTGGCACATGATTGGTGGGTACTGCCTCTCTATGTTATCACATATCTTAATGCTCTATAATATTAATTGTTTTTAAAAAAATTTCACAGCGTATGTGATAAAAAAATAAGCCGAAATCCGCATACTTCGACTGAATTTCATTTGATTTTGCTACCGGTTCCGCCACTCTAGTAGTGTCATCTTAAAGTCAAATCAGTGATTTCCATCCTGTTACATATGTTACCAATGAGGCTGTGTTTGATTGTAATTTGCAGTATTAGGTTATCCACGTTTATGCCCTTCTCGGATTTGACAGTTGGATAACCAGGAAATATAAATTCCTATGAATTATAGCCTCATTGATAACACATGTAACAAATTGGACGTCATTATTGTCGCCCGAAGATAGCACTACTGGAGTGTCAAATCGCTAGCAAAATATATTTCAATCAAAACTTACACCTGTTGGTATAAACATTTTTTATTCAAATTTCGACAAGCCACAGTACCACACTTCAAGACAGTATGGAGGTACAGCTTAAGGCGTTTAATTAGCCTAAAACATGGAGAACGTACCGCCACTCCATAAGATTTAAATCATCGATGCAGCACGACCGCCGCCAACATCAAAATGTTCGAATGTTTGTTAAGCTTAAGGGACTTAACTGGGTGGTCATCAGTCCCTAAACATCAAAACTACTTATGAACTGCCGTATACTAAAGACGACAAACATCCATGCCCGAGGGGGGATTCGAACCCCGATCTGTAGCAGCCTTGCTGACTGACTGGCGCGCCGGAGACCGATGGGCCACTGCGGCCCCGCAATCACTGTAAATTTCACGTAAATACTGTACTTCAGTTTTTCGTATCCGGAAACAAGGTAACAATCTATCAGCACAGTATAGGACCACGTCCAGCTTCTTTCGTGTTCAGCCATAAATCGTCAGTTGCCCCTATATGAGCATCTGGGGCAGCCAAGCAGGTGCTCCATATCTTGCACAGCACCGCAGTCACACTTATCATCCACGGTTATGAGACCCTACCTAATCATGTTAGTCTTCATTGGGGCCACCCCCGTACTTATTCGGTTCAGTGTCCATGTCATCCAGTTCGTGTCGTATCCGCTGGGCACTCCTGTAAATGTGGGTAATCATCTGGTGGTTCTTCTATTGTCTTGTAAATTCAGTCACCAGGGTATACACTGACTGCCAAAAAGGGGATGCCGATCTTCAATGGGTTGTCTGAGCCTCTCTGTGAATTCATGCGATGTTCTCCGAGAGTTGGGTTTCGCAAACACGCCAGCACTATATAGTTTTGGTAGAGGAGTAGGTTTCAGGCACACATCGTTAATCGGCATTTTTCATTGAGAGCTATTTCAACCTTCTTCGCATGAGTTGATGTGGACCACACTGGTCAGGCATATTCAGCTGTAGAGAAGCATAAGGCCAATGCGGTGGTCCTTTTGTGGAAGGTTTAGCACCTCATTTGCTTTCAGCTATTTTCCACAGAATATTATTTCTTGCAGGTACCTTTCGGCGCGTCTTTTTGCAGTGGTACCTACATCTCAGATCTATGAAGCATCACGCCGAGGTAAGTTGGTTTGTTCGTTTGCTCCAGTGTGGTATTATTCGAAGAGACGTTAAGTTTACGATTAGTTTGCCAGGAGCGCGAATGTGATTTCCTGTCAGAGAGGACACAGTTTGTGGTAAAGCATTTATTTAAATAAACGATTTGGGAGAAAATCTAAGTTGCTCTCTTAGGTTGTTTGCAGATGACGCAGTCGTTTACCGTCTAGTAAAATCATTTGAAGATCAAAACCCACTGAAGAACGATCGAAATAAGATATTAGTATGGTGTAAAAATGGCAATTGACTCTCAGTAATGGGAAGTGTGAAGTCGTCCACATGAGTATGAAAAGAAATCCGTTAAACTTTGTTTACTAGATAAATCAATGAAAAGTGAAGGCCTTAAACTCCACTAAATATCTAGGAATTACTATTACTTCAGACTTAAACTGGAATGAAAACGTAGATAATGTCGTGCAAAAGACGAACCAAAGACTGCGTTTTATTGGCAGAACACTTAAAAGATACAACGGAACTAGTAAAGGAACAGCATTCAATACGCTTGTCCGTCCTTTTTTGGAGTATTGATGCCCAGTGTGGGATCCTTATCAGGTGGGTTTGACGGAGAACATCGAAATAGTTTTGCATTGTCACGATACAGGGAAGAGAGCGTTACAGAAATGATACAGGATCTGGAATGGGAGTCATTACAACAACGGCGTTTATCGCTGCGGCGTGGGCTACTTACGAAACTCCAATCGCCAACATTCTTCTCCGAATGCGAAAATATATTGTTGACTCCCACTTACATAGGTAGAAATGATCATCAGAATAAAATACGTGAAATCAGAGTCCGAACGGAGAGATTCAGGTGTTCTTTTTTCCCGAACGCTATTCGAGAATGGAATGGGAGATAAATAGTATAAAGGTGGATCGATGAACCCTCTGCCAGGCACTTAAATGTGATTTGCAAAGTATCCCATGTAGATGTAGATGTGTCTTGAATGGGTTATATTTTGTAGTCTTAGTCATCGATTGGTCGCTGGTATTCCGATTGAAAATGGAATACTTTCTTGGACCAGACCATTTCTCTGGTTCCTCAATCTGCTCTTTTTTCCATTAAAACAACATAAAATTGTCTGCTTTGTAAGAGGGATTCAATAATGTTAACGAATTGATAGTACCTTAGATTGTAGAGCTTCTGGAGCAGCAGCCTGCGGTTGATTGCATCATACGCAGAGCCATGGTCGACCAGTGCTATCCCTGTTATCTTTCTGTTTTCGTAGCCTTGATCTCAAGGTTCTGTTAAGCTCAGAATTTGGGTAGTACGTGATTTTCCAGGTCTAAAACGAGTTTGTTGAGGAATAATTTTCGTCTCAATAGGGTCTGTCATATGACTTCAATTATGTCTGTCATATAGTTAGTGAAGATGACACAGGAGAGATATTGGACGACAATTCCTTGGTGAAGCTGGTGCCTTCCCAGGTTTCAAGAACGCCACTATCCTTGCCTTCCTCCACATCTTACGAGTCTTGTATGTTTCACGGCATTGATTGGAAAGTTGCAGGATCCAGTTCTCTGTGCCTGGTCCACGTAAATATAGTACTTTTTCGACTTTGTCACCGACTTTTACTAGAGCTTATCGTCGATATCCACACTAAATACCGCGCAGTTGCCTTATAAACGTAAATAACAAATTAAATCACTTCGATTTAGCTGCAGCTTGAATAACCCGGCAACCGATTATCGCAGCCTATAATGTTACCGACTGGTAGACGAGTTACCGACCGCGGCGTTGTGGCACCGAAAGCGCGACACTGTTCGGTTCGGTTCGGTTGGGCGGCCGGCCTCCCCGCGTGGTTGGGGTCGCCTGCGGCGGTGTCCGCTAGCCGCAGAGTCGGCGGGTGGCCTGAAATTCCAGCACCGGTACAGCGGAAGCCACTCCCGCCGCCATTATCGACCTCTGGAACAAAACAGCGTCGCGAGCGGCGGGCCGCCCCCACTTCAGCGCCACGCGTCCCGCGGCAGGAAGAGAGTAATAACGGTTATGGCCAAGTTGGCGCAATGGATGGTCCGCGGCAGCGCAAACCGCGCCTCATTAAGCCGCTAGCGCCGCTCCCACTCCTAGTCCGCAATCTCGTATAATGCTCTGTAGTTCTCATTGTTCTATTTTCTAACAGAGTAAGTGCGTTGTATACTGTGTAATATTTTGCCAGATATTGCTGCTAGCATCAAACTCTTAGCTGATGTCAGAGGACAAATTAAATGAATCATTTAACGCCAGAAAGAAAACATGAATCATGAAAATACGTTGCTCACTCATTTTTTTTCCATTTAATTTTTTTTTCTTATTTCTTTTATTTTATTTTAGTTTGTTTCAGTACAAGTTTTGCCACTATACGTATCGTAAATCAATATAGAAACGATAACGCTTACAGAAAGTTTGCCTATACAGACTATACATCATCTGGAACCGCTAACGGTACTGCCCACAGCAGTGTGCGGTATTAACATGTTCGTTAATGGCACATGAGAATTGGTTTAAATTATTCAAATTTTTGTAATTCTTATGGGACCAAACTACGTTCCTCATCAGTCGCTAGACTTACAAACTACTTAGCCGGCCGCGGTGGCCGAGAGGACTGAGGCGCTCCAGTCACGGTCTGCACGGCCACTACGGTCGTGGGTTCGAATCCCCCGTCGGGCATGGATATTTGTGCCGTCCTTAGTAAAAGTAATTCATAAGTAATTTGTAAGTTTAGGGACTGATGACCCCGTAGTTAAGTCCCATAAGCTATACAAACATTTGATTTTATTTAAAACTACTTAAACTAACTTAAACTAACCTAAGGACAACACACATCTATGCCCGAGGGGTGATTCTAGCCCCCGATGCGGGAGACCGCACGATCCGTAACGTGGCTCTCCATACCATTCGGCTACTCCCTCAGGACTGAGAATTCGCGATTCTTCAGAGACCAATATCTCGAATTCTAGTGGTCACAAAGGCGCAAAGTGGTCTGGAAAGCCCTACTGATCATTTGTGTACATTTATTAGCAGAATGGCAATATTTTAGCTGTTCACCACAGCACCAAAAATTGTAACATTACTCACTTCTTGCAGCTCATCCGTACGGAGCAAATGGTTAGTTTTGCACATTACACGTTGTCTATGGTGGACTCTATAAGGCTTACAAAATCATCATCTATCCATGGATGGTTTCTGAGAAAATTGTGAAAAATCATGAGTTTTGGGTACTAAAATAAGGGATGGCAGGAACGGACAATTCGTTGTTTCCTATTCCTTATAAATAGTTGAATTTCATACCATACGACCTTAAGATGATATTCTGAAAATACTTTTTTAAATTTCCGACCTTTTTATCTGTTAACGGCTTGTACTTTTGCACAATATCACAAAACCCAATTCTAGTCGTTTTTGTACCATGAGTCACAAATATCTAACAAAGGCAAAGGTCCCAGGTTCGAGTCCCGGTTCTGGCACACAATTTTAATCTGCCAGGAAGTTTCATCTAAAAAACTAACCATAGCAATCTGTTCAGATATTTACAACAATCCAGTTTACGTTTATCTAAAACTGGCATTTTGCGTTTTCCTACCTATATCTGGGTTGCTTGTATCCTACCGAGCGCCTCCCCAGGTGGCGGATACGGTGGGTACCGGGAAATAAATTACCCGGGGAGGACCAAAACTAGCACAAGGGCACGACGGATCCATATGTCAGTGGCGGTATCCCAACAGCGTCTGTTCCACATGTCAGTGGCGGCTGATCAGTATCCTCTGTGGCTAACTACCATAGTTGTAACACGGAGCTCGCTCCACTCGAGGTTGATAGCCTCTGACTGTCAATCATGAAAAGGTCTTTTAGAGAAAAATTTGTGGTGTCGCACAAGTACAAAGTGCGCGCCACCTACTTTCGCCGCGCGCCGCCAAGCACGGACGGCGCGGCGTTCTTACGACGTCAGCCACGAGCGCCCTCTGTGACAACTCCGCTCGTGGCCACCACTGAACGACATCGTTCACTTGGGACTGAGATAGGAACCAGTTAACACTTCGGAATCAGATAGGCACCAGTGAAGACTTGGCATTCGGATAGGCACTAGGCAGACCTCTAGCTCAACTATGTATCAGCATTCTGCAGTACTGATCTATGTAAAAGTTAAGTATTGTATACATTCTGTGCAATATGTATCTCGTTCTAATTTACTCTATTGTTTCTAGTTTCTGCTGTCCCACTGGCTGCTCACCTCCATACCGCACAAGCGTGCATCCTGTATTCCTGTGTCAGTCTCTTTCCACTCGGCCACAGACACCTACAACGGAAACGAGACACAAAAGCGGCGACGAGGCAGGGACACAAAAAAATTTCCACCGTCCAACCGAATAGGGAAGGAGAAGGCTTCGGTGGGTAGCCAACTAGAAGACTCAAATGAATCAGAGCATTTGAAATCGCCCAACTATCATCAAGCACGTAATACAAAAATAAATCACAAACACATCAACTACATTGCAACGCATAACAAACTATTTACTGCAAACTGGAAAAATTAAGAACTTCACAGATGAATTTAACAGACAGAACATCATAATAGCTGGGCTCCAAGAAATGAGAAATACAATAGAAGATCCATTTGAATCTCAAGGTTATAGAATTTACAATGGAAAACCAGGACAAAGTGTTATGAAACAGTGCCCGCAATTTGGAACAGGGTTTATAGTAAATTTGAAAGTAATAGACTCAATAACTGATTTTAAAGCTATTTCTCCACGAATCGCGACCTTAACTCTGAAAGCCACAAACAAGATCTATACTATCATAAACGCCCAGCCTCCTACAAGTCAGAAAAATTTTCTAACCAGAACTGTGATAGAAGTAGAAAAATTCTGGGACCTTTTGGATCAGACCATAAATCAAGTCAATAAAAACAACGTAAATATTTTAATCGGGGGATTTTAATGCCCAATTGCGAAAGGAAAGGAAATACAGAGAACATATGGACTCATCTCTAAATCTACATATTTTAAAAGAAAACCAAGCAAGCTTATGACATGGAAACATCCTGACTGGACAAAAGGAGAGTGACAGCTGGACCATGTCTGCATGGACAAATTCTTTCATAAAGAAATTCAAAATGTTAAGGTACTGAGATAAACAGACACAGGTTCAGATCATTATATGATCAACATTAAAATCAAATTCACCCCATTAAGTAAAAAAAGACAGAGAGGAATTGGAGATAAAAGAAATTATGATCCAGATAAATTAATAAAAAATGACATGTATCAGAAAAACACACAGAACACAGTAGTAACAGACAATCTTCAGGAACTAATACCAATTTTAAAGCAACATGCCGAAGAATAGGCCCCAGTAAACCAACGTAAAAAACATGCATGGTGGACTACGGACTGTGATGAAATTCACAACGAAAGGCATCAGGCTTTGGATATAATTTCAGACTCACAGAACAGAGGAAAATGTATATAACCTCAAGAACATCAGGAAAAAATTCTCTAAAATTATAAGAAAAACAAAGCGGCTATATCAAAAGGATGTACTGAGTTCCACTGAAATAAACTACCACAAAACCAATTCCAGGAAATATTTCAAAGCCTTCGATAAACAATTGCGTAAATTCAACCCTCCCACTTTACTGCTGAGAAATAAAGATGGAAGAATAGCTCATAATAACAAGGAAAATGCAGAAATCATGGCAGAAGCATTCAGCAAGCTCTTGAACTGTGATGAACCTGAAAAGCTTTTAACAATAAACACAATCACCCCTGTAACAACCAAACCAGATAATGTAAGCTCACCTACAGTACAAGAAATAGAAACTTCACAACATCTCGGAGGTCTCTACATACTATTTTACAAAAAAATTGGACAATAGAAAAATTCCCAGAAGAATGGACCACAGCTATAATTACCCCATTTCATAAGAAAGGAGACAAAAGTGATCCAGATAACTAAAGAGGAATCTCGCTCTTGGATTGCACCTACAAGATTTTTTCCAAGATTTTACTCAACAGGATCAGAGAACAACTGGATAAGGAACTGGGGGAATACCAAGGAGGCTTCAGACCTTGGAGGAGCTGTGCTGAGCAAATAATTACTCTAAAATTAATCATGGCTTATTACAGCAAAAGAAACAAGCCTCTCTCAATAACATTTATAGATTTTAAGAAAGCCTATGATTCTATCAGTAGACCGTCATTGTTAAAAATTTTGAGACATTTCGGACTCCACCAAAAATTAATCAGACTTATAGAACTTACCTTGACAAACACAAATTCAAAAATTAAGTTCAGAGGGGAACTTTCAGGATCATTCATGATAAAAACTGGTATAAGGCAGGGAAACGGTCTGTCACCCCTTCTTCTTAATTGTGCCCTTGAATACATAATGAGGGAATGGTATAAGGCCAATCCAAAGAATATTAAAGTTGGAACACAAAAAGATAACATCAAGCTGAACTGTTTAGGATTTGCTGACGACCTCGCTCTTCTTGCAAACAACATTCAGGAAACCGAACAGCAAATACGATCATTACAGGAAACAGCCCAGTGAATTGGCCTTAAAATATCCTTTGAAAAAACTGAAATAATGGTAACAGAAGCGCCACCGGCAAACAAAATTAGAATTGGAGTAGACAACATAAAAATTGTTGAAAAGTTTAAATACTTGGGAGAAATAATAACCCATAACTTGAACGAGAAACCATCATGGCAGAATAGAATAAATAAACTTATTAAAATGCATCATGTTACCAAGAACACATAACAAAAAATGCCTCTCAATAGCCACAAAACTGTAACACTACAAAACAGTCACTCAGCCACAAATAACATATGCTAACGAAGCTACATTTAAAACAACCAACACTGTAGCAATAGACAGGCTACTCAAAATAGAAAGGAGGATAGTCAGAAATTGCATAAATAAGAAATACCATAAAGACGGAATTTGGAGAATAGCTTCAAATGAAACTGTTTATAAAGAAGAAGAACCAGTGACAAGTACAATGAAAAAGAAACGGATCTCTTTCCTTTCCGAAAACTGTCTTAAGCAGTTAAACCGGCAACCCACGCGCAATGGAAATGTTCTAGACCTTATAGCCAAAAACAGGCCTGACCTTATTAACGATGTCTGTGTAGAGACAGGAATTAGTGATCATTATGTCGTCATAGCGTCGATGGTGACCAAAGTTCATAAACCAATCAAGAAGGCTAGGAGCGTGTTTTTGTTGGGAAGAGCCGATAAGCAAATGTTACAATCGCACTTAGAAAATGAATGGGCATCATTTAATTCCGGGACTATGGATATAGAGGAATTTTGGACTAAATTGAAGTGCATTGTTGGTAAAGGGTTAGAGAAACATGTGCCAGTAAAGACGATTAAGGATGGAAAAGATCCACCGTGGTATAGTAATAATGTTAGAAATCTGCTGAGAAAGCAAAGGCTGTTGCACTCTCGATTCAAAAAAGAACACGCAAATGATGACAGGCAAAAGTTAGTAGAGATTCGTGCGTCTATAAAAAAAATCGATGCGCGAAGCATACTATAATTATCACAGCCATATCTTAGCAAATGATCTTTCCGAGAACCCGAAAAAATTCTGGTCCTATGTAAAATCGATAAGCGGGTCAAAGCCCACTGTCCAGTCACTCGTTGATCATTCTGAAGCAGTAATAGAAGAAAACAAACGGAAAGCTGAAGTTCTAAATTTAAGCTTTAAGAAATATTTCACGCAGGAGGACCGCACGAATGTACCATCATTTGATCAACGTACTAATTCCGAAATGGGGGACATAGCAATAGGTACTTCCGGTGTAGAGAAGCAGCTGAGAGAGCTAAATAAGAAGAAGTCTGCTGGTCCTGACGGAATACCAGTTCGGTTTTACAAAGACTATTCAGCGGCATTGGTCCCCTACTTAGCTTGCATTTATCGCGAATCTTTAATACAACGCAAAGTTCCTAGTGATTGGAAAAAAGCGTAGGTGACTCCCGTTTATAAGAAAGGAAGGAGAACTGACCCACACAGTTACAGGCCAATATCGTTGACATCGGTTTCATGTAGAATTTTAGAGCATATTCTCAGTTCGAATGTAGTAAATTTCCTTGAAACGGAAAAGCTTCTTTCCATGAATAGCACGGGTTTAGGAAACATCGTTCATGTGAAACTCAGCTTGCCCTTTTCTCACATGACATCTTGCGAGCCATGGATGAAGGGCAACAGGCGGATTGTGTTTTTCTCGACTTGAAAAAGGCGTTCGACGCGGTGCCACACTGCAGACTGCTAACGAAGATATGATCTTATGGAATAGGTTCACAGATTTGTGACTGGCTGGAAGACTTCCTAAGTAATAGAACGCAGTACGTTGTTCTCGACGGCGAGTGTTCATCAGAGACGAGTGTATCGTCAGGCGTGCCCCAGGGGAGTGTGATAGGACCGCTATCTATATAAATGATCTGATGGACAGAGTAAGTTGTAATTTGCGGCTCTTTTCTGATGATGCTGTGGTGTATGGGAGGGTGTCGTCTGTAACTGACTGTAATGGCATACAGGATGACTTAGACAACATTTCTAGTTGGTACGAAGAATGGCAGCTAGCTCTCAATGTAAAAAATGTAAGGTGATTCGCATGAATTGAAAAAGCAATCCCATAATGTTCGAATACAGCATTAGTAGCGAGTTTCTTGATGCTGTCGCGTCGTTCAAATATGTAGGCGTAACACTGCAGAGCGATATGAAATGGAACGAGCAAGTAAGGACAGTTGTGAGTAAAGCAGACAGCCGACTTCGGTTTATTGGGAGAATTTTGGGAAGATGTACTTCACCTGTAAAGGAGACCGTGTATAAAACGCTTGTACGACCACGTCTTGAGTATTGCTCAAGTGTTTGGGACCCGCAGCAGATCAGTTTAAAGGAAGACATAGAGGCGGTTCAGAGGCGAGCAGCTAGATCTGTTACCGGTAGGTTCGACCAATGCGCGAGTGTCACGAAAATGCTCCAGCAACTCAATTGGGGATCGCTGGAAGAAAGATGACGTTGTTTTCGTGAATTTCTGTTAAGTAAATCTAGAGGGCCGGAATTTGAAGCTGAATGTAGTCCGATCTTGCTGCCGCCTACTTACATTTCGCGTAAAGATCACAAAGACAAGATAAGAGAAATTAGGGCTCGTACGGAGGCATATAGGCATTCTTTTTTTCCTCGTTCAATTTGGGAGTGGAATAGGCAAGATAATACGTAGTAATGGTACAGTGTACCCTCCGCCACGCACCTTACGATGAATTGCGGAGTATGTATGTAGCTGTAGATGTAGATGTAGACATTTGATGAGAACACGAGAAAATACGATCAGCAGGAAGATAATTTTATTTAAAGTTGAGAACAGAATGTAGTATTTGGATCCAAAACATAGGCCCGTGCACGATATCAGGCAATAGCAATATTTTCTAAAATACGATCTCTAAAGAGTCTAAGTAGTAGCAAATGACTCCTCTACGTTGTTTAGAAGTTTCCAAAATCCGGTAACCATTTACGAAAAATCAATATTCGTTATCACTATACGCTAGAATAATCACAGTTTTTCTTAACAAACTACCATAAGTGTAGAAATTTCATCCGTGGTTAATCGTCGTAATTTTTTGCGGTGTGTTCTTCAGATGATGATCACAAGAAGCTTTGAAAGTTTCTCCCATGACCGTTAAGGGGATCAGTACGTTCAAAGTAACGTTCATATTCACGTAGAAGATCAACGTAATAAATGGGCTGATGTGTAATTGAAGTTGTAGCTAATGTAGGAGACGTACAGCAAGGATTATGGTTCGGAGGTCTCGACAGTATGTTAACAGCCGTTGTTTACTCACTAATAACATTTATAAAAGTCGCAAATCATCGAAAATTTGGTCTGCTATTCCTCATAGAATATCGTGTATTCATGTTGTGACAAAGACTTAGCAACAAGCCTGAGACGAATAATTGTGTAGTTAAGACTAAAAAACGCGTTGCATTTGCTATCCATCAAGGTTGTTTTGAAAAGGTTCGCAGTATCTATGTTGGATATGCCCGTAACTTATCACCGTAAATTGCGTCTAATAAAACCATCCCCATCCAAAACTCTCCCTCGCACATCCATGGTAGTTCGTTTCTTCAGAGTAAGGTTACGCATTGGTACGTCCCATGTATTCCACGAATATGCTAATAATCCAACAATGACTTTAAAGTGATGAACATTAATGCTGCCAATTGCAGATGATTTGTCATATCTCCATAAAAAAATCTAAACACTGCTATCCCCCGTATTTTCCTTTCGAAAATATATTCCTACAAAATTACTATGGTTCAAGAAATGATTGAAAGTAGAACCACCAATCGCAGAAAATGAAGATTGCTATAGCTAAGAAAGTTTCTTCAAACAGATATAAATGTGCATTTTAAGGTGATCCTTATCATCTTCGAATGCATGATTCTGATGCATTCATTTCTTTATAATTTGAATTTACTTAATCAATGAATGTGCATCATTAGGATCGCCTGAGCCTTTTGGACGACAATGGTGAACAACTAAGTTCGTAGAATCATTTAAACCCCAGTATTTTATTAGGATATATATTTTTTAGAAACACCGATTTGACCTTTCTCGAAATGCTTTTAAACTTTATCAAGATACACACAAAAAACGATGGGTACCTGAAGTGTTAACTGCATTTAGACACGATATTCTGATACTATGAAACTTAGTATTCTATTTTTGCACAACTTACAGTTTATTTTCGCTCGGTGAAGGCTTCATTTTGTTTTCTCATTAGTAACGGTTACTGTGCAGTAGAAATACTGTGCAGTGCAATTTAGGTACAGTAGTGAAACATTCTGCAAACTGTTTAAAATATGCGTAGACTGTACAATGTACAGTCAAGGATATGTCACATCCTTGATTTTACTTTATACATAACATAAGAGATATCGAAATTTTAATTAAACCAGAGATAATAATAACATCTAAATATATTCTCGAGATATTGGGTAATATTCAATGGGTGAACTCTCATGGCATGCCCACCTCCGTCTAAGAAGGAGACGACATGGGTATCGGATTTTAGAATTTTTTTATATTTATGGTACATGAAGTTCAGAACTCAAACAACAATCAGCCAAAACCATTCGACGCAACTCTCAAAAAATCTCGAAAAAATCGACTTCGAAGTTTTGCGAGTAACGATAACTACCAATTATTAAATGCATTGTAGTATCTGGCGGCGTAGCTCAGGTGGTAGCTTTCTGCCTTTAGAACCGCATGGTTAGTGGTTGGAAACTTGTAGTGGCAGATTATTATTATTTTTTTTTCCATTGTGTTCGAATACTTACATAATTTCAATATCTAATGATAATTTTTACGAAAAGTGCATGTATTTTCGTTGATTCGTAATTTTCTGTATTTTATAGAAAGTTGTTAATAATGATGGTTTAAACAAAAGAAAACGTATGCTACATTTTTACAGTTTTGGAGCAACTATTAGTTGACGACGGTAGTCTTTAATTGTTCAGTTTGTGAAGAGTTGGAAAGTCATCTCCGTAGCTAGTAAAGCTAGTAATGGCTTTTCAAGCAGATAACCTACCCAAACATAGTTTTACGTGACAACAAGGTTTTCAGTTCCTCTACATACACATTAACAAAAACTGATGCAACACGTGACATTAAACCCCAAATCGTTTTATATAACTGAATTATAAAATTAAAAATATTCTATTATAGTGGGATTCGAACACATGAGTCTATTGCTGAGTTTTTTTTTTTTTTTTTTTTTTTTTTTTCCTTATGGTAGATCAGTTCATTGCGGTCGTTGTTCCTTTTTGTTTGTTGTCGTTGGGTAAGTTCTTGGCGCAGCTTTTCTATTACAGAGAGGCGTTTTGCCCTCTGACCGGGTGCACTGAGCCACGGCGCCCGGCGGCTCCTAAGCTACACCGACAGATGCTAGAACTGTTTTAATTATTGGTACTTACGTGTGCTTTGCAAAATTTCAAAGTCGATTGTCTCGTTAATTTTTTAGAGTTGTGTTGAATGGCTTTGGCTGATTATTATTTATGTCCTGAACTTCACGTACTAGAAATATCAAGAAATTCTAAAATCCGATACCCATGTGCTCTCCTTGAAAGACAAAAAAATACTTATCGTCCCTTTAAAAGAACACTATTCTGGAAGAAATTATATTCAGACATTGCTCAGTCTGATATCTCCTTTCCAGAAGCCACTAAATTTCTCGTACCTTGTATATAAATGTGTCGTGGTATAGAAACAGTGTCATACCTTACTGTTACCGGAAATTTTTTTATGAAAGCAACGCACACTGCTGTTCGAAGGAAGGGAAGGAAACGTCATGAAAAATGCTCCTGTCGCAGCACAAAAAGGCAAAAGTGTTCGTGTTGACAACAGCGACAGAGATGTAGGAAAGCAACCTCAGGCCTCATTAGCCTTTCTCACCCAAAATTTTGGCAAGTGAACGTATTCGCAGTGTAACACCGCTACAGAATTCTTGAGAAATTTTAGCTAATTGAACGAAATATTTGAAGAAGCTGGGAGTAAGGTGCCGGTTCAGTGGCAGTGATTGAGGCAGGAATTGCATTTCAGTACCCCCAACAGCTTTGTGTATGAAATACGTGAATCTGGTGCCGCAGCCGGCCAGTACTGCAAACACAACAGTAGCCGCAAGTGTGTAACAACCGGGAGATGAATGCACCAGGCGTTTATCGAAGTTGTTGACTTCTGAGTGACTTTAAACGGCACTTTTTGGGAATACGGCCAAGACGATTGAAATAAAAAGCACGTGTTTCACAGCAGTCGACAATTCGCAGTTCGAAGCTCAGTTCGGAGCTCAGTTAGGAGTGCACCAGTACGACAGCGGGTAAGCAACTAGCAGTTGCAGCTCGGAGGTCGTCGTCAGCGGTTCGAGAGGTCAGCGAGACGTCTTGTCACAGGGAGGAAGCTCTAATCATCTCTCTAGCCCCCGCCAGCAATATCGTCGCGACAAGATGGTTCCTGACTGGAGGACAGCGCCATGGTTCGAACCACTCTCCCTTGTAGAGCAGCAGCACTGAAAGGGAATTCATCACCGCTCATCCGACGGCGAGGCATCGACAGGAGTCGGTCAGCTGTCAACAACCTGGCGGAGCGGCGTGGCTGCGCCATCGACCTTCGAAGGCAGCTGGCCTAGTAGCAACACCGGCACCATGAGTGGCATGCCGCCGCACAACAGTCGCACCGCCGTCTTCACCGACGCAGAAGACGGACGTTTGGAACTACCCTCGACAAATACTGTTGGTGTATATTTGAGAAGCAATAAAATCAGTTAATACATGCCCGAAGTCTCTCTACTGCCACAATATATCCTGCACCTAAAACCTTTGTTGACGGACATATATCAAAAGATATAGCAGTTTTTTAGGCTGAAAGAGATTAGTAGAGTGGCGGTAGAAGGATATCTGATTACGAGACAAAAAGAGAAGATATATTCATATGGGAGACAGGCAGTGACAGTAAAAAAAAAACTGATGGAGGCAGGAAGAGTTGCAGCAGAAGGGAGAGGTGACAGTGAAATTAAAAAAAAAAAAAAAATAAATAAAAAATAAAAAAAATAATAATAAAAAAATAAATAAAAAAAAAGGTTTCGGGATCTGGATCTTCCAAACCGGCGAACTTCAATAAGCACAAAGAAAACATTCGCAAGGTTAGGTATAGAGGGGAGATAATCATGATTGCACAAACAGGGAGCATGCTGTGACAAAGGAAGAGGAAGTAGCAATGTTGGAGAACAAGACACAGAAAATGGTAGATGAGCGCAGCCAAATTAAAGGGATGAAGGCAGTGGGGACACAGGCGGAAGAAAGTGCTAATGGAAGAAAAACGGGGCAGTGGGAGGGAGACCGTGGCACTGAAAGGAAAATGAGCATGAATCCTTCTTTACGAAGAGAGAAAAATAATTTGACATTTTTTGTTAAAGGAACGAGAAAATATTCATATGATAAAATGTTTGTTGAGGGAAGCCAAATAAAGACTGAGGCAACTAGTCTCCCACGTTACTGTTAACGTATTTTAAACGATTTAAACAGGCAATACAATAACTGTAGAAATATCCCAACTAATTGCACTTTTTAGATACTTGATGTAGATTTCGGCACTAACTAAGGGGTGCCTTCATCAGAAGATTAAAATTATTACTCACATTTTAATCCTCTGATGAAGCCACCCTTAACTGGTGCCGAAATCTAGATCAAGTAACTAAAACGTTCAACTTGTTGGGCTGTTTCTACAATTATTGTAAATTTAGTACGGTTGCTTCAATTTTTGACAAGACATGTTTAAAATTTTAAAATCATTTTAAACAGGGCAGTATTTGTGTTTCTTGTTCTCCAACATAAGAATTTTAACACACACACACACACATATATATATATAGGGGAAGCTTAATACCTACTTGAGCTCCTCATGAGAGTCATACCATTCTAAGGCAGAATTACTTTTGTAACGTTATTGGGAAGGGATTTGTAGGTTCTTTTAAAATATTTTACTTAATAACAAATGCTCAGAAATGACAGACGGGGAGGAGATGGAAGGACTGGGTGGTTACACCAACGATAGTCAGTGTTTGCAGTCGCCATGTTATTTAACAACGCAAGGCAGATACTCAAGAGAGAATATTTTTATTTTTATTTTTTTTTTATTTTTTTACAAATCTTTAATATTTTTTTAAATTCTGGTATGTAGAATAAAATCAAGAAACTCAAGGCAACAAGCCGATTAATTGGACAAATTACTCAGGAAAAATCCATTAAATGTAAATACTGAAGGCTTGTTTTCGAAGAGAATATTAACAATATTATAATCTTAAACACTCTCAAAACTTTGAAATGAATAACCACGAATAATAAAATCAAAGAAGCTGAAGGCAGGAAGCCAATTAATGGGACAGTCTACTCAGGCAAGAACCATTAAATGAAAAGGTGAATGCTGTTTTCAAAGAGAATATAAAAAAATAGCTTTAATATTTCCAAAATTCTGACATGAATGAGCAAGCCAACAAGTGATTTCATACATTTTCCACCAAATCCCCGAAATGATAACGGGGCAAACACAAATAGATCAACTGAATGACAGGTTTGATTAACAGATCTCTGCCTTAAAATAGTTTAGACGTATACATGAACTGAACTGCACAACTGCTAATAGTTTTCAGGTGGAACACACAACTCAGACATCCGCTCAAAGTTCAATCAATTTAAATATTACTAAGTAAAGAAATAGCAATGAGACAAACAGTTTTACTTTTAACATAACGTCGCAAAACCGCCAAACAACGAGATTATTTTATAGTGCATAACTCATAGCTAATGTACTATGCAAGCAGTTAACGAGCTACTCCATTTCGTATAGTCACCCCACAAAGCACCTTACAGCCTGGTATCTAATCGTATGGCACAATTTAAATTTAAAACAAATACTAGGCGAGAGATTTTACAACACAATGTCTAAAAGTAAGCAAAGATGTCGCTTAAGTATAGACGTTACTTCGAATGTAGCTTGGGACAAGAAACCTAAAATTCCAAGTATCCAAGCGCCTCTCAAGTACAGATATTCCAAAGCACACCTTGCGACACGAAACCTAGACTATAGGCACAATTTGAATTTCAAGAAAGTGACTTCCAAGTACACTCAACAACAAAACTTTAATTTAATAACAAAATACTTCTAGCAAAGAGTTTTCATGAGGAGGGACACTCGGCTGAGATTTAAACAGTTAGGAGAATATCTTTAGCAGATGTACCCTACGCCTAAATCGCCATATCGGAAAACCTTTACAGTATCAAATGTGCAAGGCAGGGCAAACGTCAAATCAGGCGGTAAATGAGTGGCGACAATTTCACTACTTCACAGGACAGGTAACACAAGTTGCCGTTATAAATTCCTTACAGAGAGGGTGACGTTGCCGGTGGTCATAGTTTTACAAATCTGAATTAGTAGCTGGTGTTCAGATAGCCCAACCACTAACATATAAGACACAAATATGTTCAGTGGCTGGGTATACACAAGAACCACCGATACAAATCAAAACAATTATAGAAACAGACAGCCGGCCGTGGTGGCCGCGGGGACTGAGGCGCTCCAGTCACGGTCTGCACGGCCACTACGGTCGGGGGTTCGAATCTCCCCTCGGGCATGGATATTTGTGCCGTCCTAGTTCGTAAGTAGTTCATAAGTAGTTTGTAGTTTTAGGGACTGATGGCCCTGTGATTAAGTCCCATAAGCTTAACAAACATTTGAAAATTTTGAACAGAAACAGACACATTAAAAGGGGTAACACAAAACTTATTTAGCACAATAAGCGTACGTTTAAATAGATTACGTAAGCGTCTTACAGCCGGGCTGGTATCACTTTCAGACCCCTTTTCTCTATAAATAATCAAGAATGGATCGGGCTGGCGATAACACTACGTCACCACGGCCAAACGGGTGCAAGTAAGGATGGAAAGGGTGAAGGCTATATAGAAAACGAATGACAATTTAAGGGAGTGCCGCAATACAACCGGAGGGTAGGCAGAATACCCAGCGAGAGCCGAGAGCTCTGCGGCGTGCCAGTCACGGTCTGCACGGCCACTGCGGTCGGGGGTTCGAATCCCCCTTCGGGCATAGATATTTGTGCCGTCCTTAGTATAAGCTAGTTCATAAGTAGTTTGTAAGTTTAGGAACTGATGACCTCTTCGTTAAGTCCCATAAGCTCTACAAACATTTGAAGACTTTTACTTTGTTGTTGTTATTGTTGGTGGTGAAGTGTTTAAAAGAGACTAAACTGCAGCTTTATCATTCGAATATTTCTAGCTGAGAGGTCACAAAATAAGCTGAAACATTTGAGATTAAGCGCTCCACACCCGGTGCACCAGAAGTGCAAGTGCTCATCCATTTGAGTGAAAAACTTGCATTTTCAGTAGCTACGGGCATATTTACCATTGTTGGATAATGAGAGCCAATTTTGAATTCAAACAAATTCGGCACACAATTTCGAAGTAGCTCAATAACTCATTTGCAAGGTCATAAGACTTTAGAAACAGTTCTATACGTGGGAATCCGGTTCGTAATGGTATCAGCTATTTTAGTAAAACGGTATAATTATTCAAGCGCAGAATGACAAAGACAGACTTACGTGTGTGGGAGGTGTATCGAATGAAGTAACAGTAACAGTAACAGTGTGTAAATGATCCCTCACCTCAGTAGTGTGTGTGTGTGTGTGTGTGTGTGTGTGTGTGTGTGTGTGCGTGGGCGTGTAGCGCGTCTGTTCTGCGACGGCGCGTGCGGCGCCTGCATTTGGCTACCCTGCATTGCCTAATCGGATTGCGCTCGAGCCCCCTACGTGACCGCCATACGAGTTCGGCGTGTCTTGGTCGCTGCACGCTCGCTCGCACACACACACACACACACACACACACACACACACACACGGTTGTAATTCCAGGCGTGTCGTCCTCGGTGCCGCGCGGGCGACCACTGTTTCTTCTGTCTCGCGCCGGGTCGCTTTGATGTCGGCCGGCCGAAATGAGCGAGGCAATTCGTCTAGAGCTGTCTGCGAGGACAGAGCCGCCGCTTCTACGTGTTTTCACTGCTTCTCGAATTTTCTGTTGTAATGAAATTGCGGCGTTGCCGTCTCCCCTCCTGACGTTGCCTTGGACTGACGAAACTTAAGATGTGCACTCGAGACAGTGGAAATGGTGAGTCGTCATCAAGTCATCAGCAGTTTATTCCCTTACAGCTGCGTAAGAGCTATCAGAACACAGTACTTTTGAAGTTTCACTCTAAAAATAAGCCTTTAATACGAGGCAGTGATGAAATTCCTATCCACTCGTATAATAATCGCGTATGGCTTAGTTTTTTGTTCCGTAAATTATCTCGCAATAGTAAATTCAATGGGTGACTCGTCACAGGGCCGGCGCAAGCCTAAATGCCCCCCCCCATGTGATTTGCAAAACTTCAGTCCCGTTATTAAAAAGTAAATAAGAGACAACATCACTGTGTGACGTTAACATCTGTCTGCTTTTTGTTTCACACATCTGCTATCACATGATTTCACAGTACGTTTAACAGTAATATAAAAGACATGTAAGTGCATATGTAGACCCATCATATAAAGGGTACAAATTTTTACCAAAAATCTCCAAAAGTTCTTGAACTATTTATTACAAATTACATCACACTCTTATGAACATCGGAGCTACAGACGAAAATACCCGTCGGTTGAGGTACCTTTCGTCGAATCTATGGCTGGGGGGGGGGGGGGATTCCAACCCCCGACCGTAGTGGCCGTGCAGACCGTGCCGTGACTGAAGCGCCTCAGTCCCCTCGGCCACCGCGGCCGACAACAGTGTTAATAGGGTGTCAGATAGGCTTATGCCTATCAAGATTGTTTCAACAGCTATCACTGCATTGCTATGCACCTCAAACTGGATGCACTGTGGATGAGAAGGATGAATTTTGGCACAAAGCCCTCCTTCCATCAATTCCTCAGGATGAGTCCGTTATTGTTGGAGTAAATTTAAATGGACATGTCGGATCTTACAAAGGAGGATATATTCGTTGCCATGCAGGACATAGGTTTGGTGCACGGAACGATGAAGGATATCGGATACTTGATTTTGCAGAAGCCCACGATCCCATTGTGACCAGCACATATTTTAAAAAGAGGCCAGCGCATCTGGCTACTTATACAAGTGGAGGCCATCCTACTGAAATCGATTATTGGCTAGTTCGTCAACAAGATATGAGACTAGTAACGGATACCAAAGTAATTCAGTATGACAGCATCGCCCCCAACACAGATTGCTTGTGCTCAATACTCGTAAGAATTTTACAAAACCCAGACCTAAACCTAAGACTGGGCCTGAGCAAATTAACTGTTGGAGAATGAATACCAAGCGAAACTAATTGATGACAGCCTTGGCAAACTTCTCGTGGAAGCCCGATCAATCAGTTGAAGACATGTGGAAAGATGGTGTGGAAGAAATACATCAAGCAGCGACAAAAACGTTGGGAAAAACCATACCTGGTCGAAACTTCATTGACAAACAAACCGGGTGGTGGACAGATGAAGTCAAGCAAGCAATCAAGGAGAAAGAGATGACGTACAAGACTTGGTGGATCTCACGTCTTGATATCTCCAGAAATATCGCAACCTGAGATCAGCAGCAAAAAGAGCAGTAGCCGCAGCAAAAGACCAGTAATACCAGACATTATATGACCAGCTTGACGCAACGTCAGGAGCAAATAATATCTACTGTTCAACTCAGGATATTGGAAATGTGTACATCAAGGGAGCCGATGGCACACTACTACTAGATGAAAAAGCTATTCTCCAGCGTTGGACCGACTACTTTCATAAAATCAGCCACAAAGAATTTACACATACACCAATCACTAGTCCTGATCCTACTGTAGGACCTGTCCCCTCAATTACATCTGATGAAGTAATGCTTGCCATCAGCGAGATGCAAAACGGATAAGGAACTGGACCAATGACCAACCAGCAGAAATCTGGAAAATACGCGGAAAGCCTTCTTGAGAATTTCTTGCTTCACTCTTCTACGGATTCAGAGTCCAAAACAACAGCCACATGTATGGACAACTAACATAACAGTTCCAATCTGGGAGGGAAAAGGAGACGTGAATGAATGTTCGACTTACATCAAGGTTCTGCCATTTCACCTTTACTATTCATCCTCTGAATGGATACGGCAACAGCTGACATACAGGCTTCACATCCGTGAACCCTTCTTTATGCCGAAGATGTGGTACTTGCCAAACCCCCCCCCCCTCCCCCCAGAACTCCAACATCAGGTTCAAACGTGGAAGGACAGATTGGCTGAAAATGGACTGCACCTCAATGTCCAGAAGACTGAATACTTAGAATGCGGCTCCCAAACCAGAGACACCATACGTATCGGGGAACAAGACCTGCAGAAGACCATGCATTTTAAGAACCTGGGGTACGTTGTCACCTCAGACTATGACACAACTCTCGATACCCGGACGAGAGTGAATGCAGCTTGGGTCAAGTGGAGCAGGTCACTGGAGTCATCTGCGATAAAAAGAAGCCTCAACAACTAAAGGCGAAATTTTACGAAACCATTGTACGTCCAGCAGCAATCTATGGGACTGAATGTCGCTCTATGACGAAACAGCAGGTGCAAATGCTACATACACTGGAAATCGCTGGTCCATGGGGCTGACCCTATGTGACCATGTAAAAATTAGAGAAGTCCGGCAAAAATGATGGGCGCATCACAGAATCACCAAGGAGAACATACTGCGGCTAAACCGTTTCACCAATTTTTGTGGGCTTGATTGTGGACCCGCGGAAACTGGATGTGCAGACAACTTGAAAAGCTAGACGTAATTTATAAGTGGTGTCAATGCTCTGTGGAGTAGTCCTTTGGACGTCCCCATGGCTGTGGATAAGGTTTTGGACTCTCCTGTAGTAAACACGCGTGAGAAAATCAATGAGCAGTGCTCAAAGGGTAAACCGAATAGTGGTAAACGACTGGACGTAGCATTTTAAGAATAAGTATATGTCAGACCAAACTATAACTGTCACTACATCATCGAGAGTGGCTACTCCGTTGTCATGAAAGACTAACAGACTGGAATATCGTCCTGTTATCTTCTCTGATGGAAGGAGCCTCTGTCTGTATGGGAGTGATGGATGAGCAGTTGCTCCTTTGCAAGGCTACAGGGTGAATACTTTATCGTACATCTGAATCCCTCTTACTAATTCAGTTGGTATGTCACAGTCCATACTTTGGGCTTAATTGACGGATTTTAATGTCACAGAATGATGGACTGTACCCATCAGTATGTTAAAATTTATAGTTAAGTAGAATAATTAGAAAAACACGTCACAGGGGCAGAGATTCTCATCTGGAAACTAAAAGAATCTTAAATCTCTGTCGTCGTGCAACGACAGTTGTAAAAATACCTGAGTGTAACTGCCATTTCATACTTTCTGAAGCGAATTAAAGATATTATTTCAAGCTACAAATCAGGTTTCGAATCTAGAACATCAGTAATTGACGAGTGCTGATTTTCTTAGTTTTGGGCGCGATTTGAATTTCACATAGCCAACCAACATAACACACGTGTGTAATACACACAATTTGATTTATGTTTTTCTAACAAAACGTATACATGCATGAACATTAATTACAGACTTTTTTAATGATTAACAGTTCAAAAACAATCCTTAGTAATCAAATAGCCTGACTATGAAATATCGCCACAGATTTGTATATGGATTTGGGCTTTCCTGTCAGAGAAGACGCAGTTCGTTGTTGTAGATTGATAGATATTTACTGAAACAGGGGTGGTAGCTAGCTTTCTCCATCGTAATGCTATTTGTCATACGCCGTCTCCTATCTATATGAACGATCTGGCAGAAAATCTGTGCAGTCTAATTTTGTTGTTTGCAGATGACTCTGTCCTTTATCGACTAGTAAAGTCTCCTAAAGTTCAATAAAGATCAGCTACGGAACGATTTGTATATCTGTATTGTGAGAAAATTAGAAATTTATCCTAAATAGTGTGAAGTGTGAAGACGTTCACGTGGGTACTTAAAAGGACATGTTAAAATTCGTTAATGAGATAAATCTATCACATCTGAATTCAACCAAATAACCACGAATTGCCACTACGACGAACCTAAATTAGATACAACAAATACAAGATTGTTGGCATTACACCTACTAGGTGCAACAGAATTCCTGAAGAGACTCCCTGTACTATATTTGTCCGTTCTCTTTTGCTGCGCATTGTGAGATCATATCAGTTGGGAATGACAGAAGACATCGAATGAGTGCCAACAAGGGCAGCTCGTTTCGTATTATGGCGATACAGGCCAGAGATTGTTACCGGAAATTATACGAACATTGGAGATGGAGTGTGAATATTCACCTCAACAACTTTTATCGTTATGTCTAATCACTAATTTTTATCGCCGAGATTCCCCCTACAAATACGAAACCATTTTGTTGACCTCTACCTAGCAAAGGGGAACGCAGCTCGAACGGAGAGATGTGATCTTATCAGCGCGCGATCAGCAACGAAGTCACAATTAATACAATAAACCACTGTTACTCGTCCTGTGACAGACAGAAAATATGATAATCAAAACGTGAACAGGTGTCCATACAATCGTATCCCACAATCAAGATGGCAATCTGGAAGATGCACTGTAAGGCCATAGAACTCATGGAAACAGGGCAATCTCAAACCGATGTGGCCTGGTGGCTTAATATGATTCGTTATTTCGTTTCTCTGATGTGACGACAGTTTACAGGGGCCTAAACTCTGTTCAGAAGATTAGGAAAGGGTCAACCGCGTCTGATGAGCGTAGTTTGGCTATAAGAGCACGCTGGCACTGTCGTCGTGCAATACAGCAAGTGAAACCTGACATGCAGCATCCCTTAGAAGTGTCTTATGGAGGGAAAAAGTGTACACACGGTATCGACAAGATGTCCCTTTTTGTCGTGAATCTGCTGTACGGGTACTGACGGTTATTCACAGAAGGCAACTTCTCGCCAGGAGTCATACACATGCTACGTAGTCGATCTGGAAGTGGCCCAGTTTTCATCTCACGTATGAGACCAAATGCGTTCAGATAGTGATTTTTGATGGATTTACGTCTGAATAGAACGTGGAACGGTATTACGAGATACACATATTCTAGAAAGAGACTGGTATCGTTCAGGGTCTCTAATGGCGTGGTCATTGATGATGTAGGAAGAGCCCTTTCTGAAACTGTACGGATGAAAATGCAGAGTCTACCGCGAACAGATCTTACGATCTCATGTGCGATTAATGTTGAGTGATGCGGGTCCAGATGTCGTTGTGCGGGATGATGACCCTCAAAATGTTCAAATGTTTGTAGAGCTTATAGGACTTAACTACGGGGTCATGTCCCTAAACTTACAAACTACTTATGAACTAGCTAATACTAAGGACGGCACAAATATCCATGCCCGAGAGGAGGATTTGAACCCCCGACCGTAGTGGCCGTGCAAATCGTGACTGACGCGCCACAGAGCGCTCGGTCACCGCGGCCGGCTGATAATCCTCCACCTAATAGATATGGTTAGCTAATGTCGGTATCGTCGGAAACATCTGGGACTTTCTGAGTAGACGAGGTTCACATTGTCATCGTCCACCAATCACCTCCAAAACTTGCGAGCAAAAGGAAAAAAGGTCGTATTGTTGTTGTTGTTGATGTTTAAAGGGGACTCAACTGCTGGGTTATCAGTCCCCTGTTCCCAGCTAGGAGTGAACTGTAAAAGTTTCCTTTTCGTCGTATACTACTCTAAGTCCAGGATGCTCCAGGTACAGAGCGACAGTCAATCGTAAAATGATGACAGAACAATGGACAAGACAGGAGTGGACAAAATAGACAAAACACTAAAACAAGGCTGCAGAAGCGTGTGGCTGGCTGATCACGAAATAATACAGGATGAGCCAGCCATTCTGCACACTTTAAAATCCGTAAAATGACAGTGGCCTATTGTTCTGGAGGGGGTGAAGCCCGACAGGGCGGGCTTATAGGCCCCACCACTAAATAGACCCATAAAAGCCAGTTGCACGAATAAAACCTAAAACACGATCGACCATAGCAGCATCGTCTCCTAACATAAAAGGAAGCGCATCTGGGAGATTAAAAGATTGTCGCAAAACAATTAAAAGTGGACAGTCCACCAGGATGTGGACCACTGTCAAGGGGGCGCCACAGTCACACTGTGGTGCGTCCTCCCGCCGAAGTAGGTGGCCATGCGTCAGCCATGTGTGGCCGATTCGTAGTCGGCAGAGAACAACAGATTCCCTACGAGACGACCGCAGTGAGGACTTCCATGCGGCCGTAGAGAGCTTCACTGCACGAAGCTTGTTGGGGTGAGCAGAGTTAGCCCACTCGTAGTCCCACAGGCTACGGATCTTCCGATGGAACTCCAGTCGGAGATCGCTCTCTGGAAGACCAATAGCCAATGGACTGGAGGAAGTAGCCTGCTTAGCCAGCTGATCCACACGTTCGTTTCCAGGAATGCCGATGTGGCCTGGGGTCCAAACAAGGACCACCGAGCGACCAGACCGAACAAGCCTGGAAAGAGACTCCTGTACTCCCGCAACATTCAACTGATGACATCATTCGGAGCAATCCTCGTGTCTGTCAGATTTCAGTTGTTGCCGGTGGTGGTCGCACCACGTAATCACCACACCAATCTGATGTTGAAATGTGTGTGTGAGAAACAATTAAGTTGTAATAACCGAGGTGACCATTGTCATCACCCGCTATACATGTTGCAGTTGTTTCCGTTTGATCTTCTTTGCATCGTTTCTACCGTAATATCGCCTGATTGTATTTTTTTGTGGCAAAGTAAATACAACCCTGAAAAATGTTTCGGTTACTTTAATTATGGACAACAGTGTGTATCTTTTGACGGAAGAAATTAATTTTTTAGCATAATACCAACCTATATGTACCAAATAGTAATGACTTGAAAGAAATGTTCAAATATTTGTAATTATATGGGACCAAACTAAGTTGGTCATCAGACCCTAGTCTTACAAACTACTTAAACTAGTTGTACTAACCTAAGACAACACACACATCCGTACCTGAGGGAGAGACTACGCGATCCGTAACGTGCCGCTCCAGACCGCTCGGCTACTCCCGCTCGGATGACGTGAAGAAAATTCAAATGTTTGTACAGCTTATGGGACTTAACTACAGGGTCATCAGACCCGAAACTTACAAACTACTTATGAACTAACTAATTCTAAGGACGGCACAAATATCCATGACCGAGGGGGCATTAGAACCCCAGACCGTAGTGGTCGTGCAGACCGTGACTGGAGCGCCTCAGTGCCCTCGGCCACCGCGGCCGGCACAATGACGTGAAGAGCACATTCATTAGTTAACTCATATTGTTTTCGGGGGGGGGGGGGGGGGGTAAAGTTCCTGCTTTCCGACAACCTACTGGCAAGTCAGTTCTTTGTCGAGTCTGCTTCCAACGTAACAACAACGCTCTTTGTGCTTCTCTGCTTCTAATTATTGCAACGAAAGGCAGCTGGTACTCTGGGGCGTAGCGCTTATAAATTAGCTTTGTTTCAGTGATTCTTCGTGCTGTAGGGCGTACCCCAGCTTTTTCTCCTTCACAGAAAGTACGCTACGTACTTACGATATCTTCTTTTAACCAATGACTTGTAGCAGGAAAAGAAGAATAAAACATAGTTATGTTTCTCCATTTCCACATTCCACACATGTAAATGTCAAACTGTTAAGACACACTACATGATATTTCATTGTGTATTTCACGTTGGTTTTCATGTAGTTTCCTGGGGAATTTTTTCTTGCCTCATTTTTGCATTCCATACTAGAAGATATTTATTTTATACACAGAAGCATGCTTATATCATATATAAGAGATAGTACAATAAAAATGTGACAAATTCGATAAAGCAGTGCGACATTATTTCAAAATTTAAAGATATAATTGTTAACCAGTTAATGTAAGAGAAGAACATTACGGGAAAAATGCGGCAACCTACAAAGTAAAGGTTTAGCCTGTCACAAGTAAACCGAATTGAGCGTCTTCAATTATTCTCCAAAAGTATGTTCAAGCATCAATAAAATTCTTCTGGGTATGATACCGCGTCGTCATTTTGTAAACTTCGCCGACGTTTCGGCCACTGTTGCAGGCGGCCTTCATCAGGGTCACAGACACAGACCCTGATGAAGGCCGCCTGCAACAGTGGCCGAAACGTCGGCAAAGTTTACAAAATGACGACGCGGTATCATACCCAGAAGAATTTTATTGATAGTGACAACTGCCGCGGAAGCCTACGTTTCCATTTATGTTCAAATGTTTGTAATTCTTACGGGACCAAACAACTTTGGACATGAGTCCCTAGACTTACAAACTACTTAAGTTAAGCTAACCTAAGGACAACACACACATCTATGCCCGAGGGGGGATTCGAACCCCCGACGCAGGAGGCCACGCGATCCGTAATGTGGCGCTCCAGACCGCTCGGGTACTCCCGCGCGGCCCAAAAGTATGCTTCGGAGTTTTTAGAGAAGGTGGAAAGATAGCCTGAGAAGTCGCAACAACTTTGCGACATTAAGGCTAGTCTACAAGACAACAGGTTGCGAAACTCGTTGCATGAAATGAATTGATCGCAACTAGTTTCGTGTATGTCTGTAGACACGGCGCCAATACCATACACTTCAATTTCGTTATTTTGTGAGTGCTTTAGTAGCCGTAAAATGAAAGTTTTGGTAGCTGTACGAGTTGTGGCTAATCTATTGCTTGTCTGTGTGAAGTCGCTGCATACGACAAAACATAAAAAGAATGAGAAACGTGTTTGGGTTCGTGAATGGATTTAAAAAAGACGTCAGCTTTGTTGCTCAGCGACCTGCTGAAAGAAATTGTGATTGAAGACCCTAGAAGTTATTTTAATCAACTTAGAATGTCACCAGAGCAGTTAACGTTCCTTTTAAACAGAGTTAGTAATGCAATAAAGAAACAAGTTACCGTTATGTATGAGTCATAGTTACCAGAACTGAAATTACAAATTGCATTACGTTTCTTGTTTTCAAATGTTTGTTAAGCTTATGGGAGTTAACTACGTGGTCATCAGTCCCTAAACTTACAAACTACTTATCAACTACCTTATACTAAGGACGGCACAAATATCCATGACCGAGGGGGGATTCGAACCCCCGACAGTAGTGGCCGTGCAAACCGTGTCTGAAGCGCCTCAGTCCCCTCGGCCACCGCGGCCGGCTACGTTTCTTGTCAAGTAGATATTCGTCTCTGAGTACTTGTACCGTGTTCCGAAATCCACAATTGCCATACTTCGTTTGTATAAGTATTTCAAATTAGATGTATTTTAGTCTGCAATTCAATAATCACCAACCCATAAATATTTAATTTCACAAATAATTGCCAGAAGAGCACTAACATGCCGTTCGCACAAACACCTATTCAACGCAAATATTTCCAAAAACCGAATTATTTCTCCCGTTCCCCCCTTTATGTTGTATTTTGTTCTGTATTGGTCATAACCTAACCTAAAAACACGCGCAATCAGTTTCGCCAAAGTTGGAACATGCCGAAACTATTTAGTTTCGTCAACGAGTTGCGCGAAGAGCTGCTGCGAATTGGCCAGTAGCGCGGTTTCATGAAACGTAGTGTCGTCGTGTAAACTAGCCTTTAAATAGGCGTTATTCTGAAGTAGAAACATGGTATTTAGGCTGCGTTGAAGAAATTTAACAGGGACATCGTATCGTATTCTTCATACAGTTCTGATATTTCCCCATGCGTTTCATGTGTATTAGGCCGTACCTTACGTGAGCCATGAAAGCGTGCGACATTCATCTCCGCGACACTGCAGCTGCAACCAACAATAATGGCGACATGGGCGTGTGTCTTGCGTGCGCGCAACTGCTTCTCGCTACAAGAAGGCTACTGGAAACGATCAGCTGTTTCTAATTCTTGACAACCGTAAACCATAGAAAAAGAATAGAGTCCATAGTAAGGCAATAAAAGTTACATTTACTTTAGTAAATAAGGCGTAAAATGAGTGCAGTCCATTAAATTTACAAAGCTAGGAACGTTCGTGGTCTATATAATTCATCAGATACGAGACTAGACTATGGAAATTACCAGCCAAATTATTCGAAAATACAATGACGAGTACATATACTTTTGATTATGTTAACAGTGAATTTTTCTTTTGGTACTGCAAATCAACAACTGAGTAAGTACGAAATGAATGTTATCAGATTTCGGAAAAGAAATGAAGTTGTTAGCAGCCTTTGTATCACAGCGGCAGCGTTTCTTTCGGCAAGTTTGTAAATTTTTGTGGCGAGTGGCTCGATTCCCGTTACATATTATATTTTAATTCCTGTAACTACAACAGTTAAAAGGTTCGAGTCCCGGTTCCGGCACACAAAGTTTTTGCCAATATTGTTTATCTTTATTTTCAAACACACGTATCTCACTGTGCCAAACACATTGAGTTACTAATGGAACATTATATAAAGATATTTTAGTCGGAAATGTAATTTTACATGCATCTCGTTTGACATACGAGAGTTCTCTCTCTCTCTCTCTCTTTCTCTGTTACGGCATGTGATCGAAATACACAAATACGAGTAATTGTTCAAAACACGTTTATCATGGTGTAAGTCAAACTACCGCAGAGAATAAAAGATACAGAAGACTGACATATTAGAAACAATTTAAAAATTTAACTCCAGCTGTGAAGTGTAAAAGAAAATTTACGAGCTACTTATCTTAGGACACTTCTTATCCAAATCAAAATCTTCATTTTATATTCTGTTGTTTCAGAAACAGTTGCAGTTGCATTTTCATGAACTTGACGTCTTTTGTAACCTCTATAAGCAGACGATTCTCAGCGTACCTCGAAATTTCTGTAGCGCATGGCACAGCAGCAAGATTCAAGCAGGTTTGAATCTCAAACGTCGCCGGTTTCGCGTCTGACGCACAGCGCAGCAGATGTCGCTCACGTAGGACAGGACCGTAGGCAATTTTGACGGAGCGAGGTGGCGCAGTGGCAGCACACTGGACTCGCGTTCGCAAGGACGGTGTTTCAAATCCACCTTCGCCCACCCAGATTTTATGTTTTCCTTGATTTCCCTAAATCACTCCAGGCAAATGCAGGATAGTTCCTTTGAAAGGCCAGGGCTAATTTCCTAATACATACTTACTAAAACAGAATGTAAGCTCCGTCTCTAATGAAGACGACGTTGACAGGACGCTAAACTCCAAGCTTCCTCCTGCTCCTAGTATTCGGTTGAAGCTGGCGAGCACCGTCACTCACTTTTGTCCCTCAAATTGGACACGGTCTTGAATAGCGCGATTGGCCGTCGACTTACATCCAAGAAAAATGTGCACATTTGTGTGTTGTCAGGTAACGAGGGCATCTGAATTTCTTGCATGAGGTCTGTGATCGCCTTCTCTTACAGTAGAATAAACATGCGGTCGGTTACGACGACCCACGGGGTGGTTGAAAGAGAAAGAGGAAGAGGAAGAGTAGTCAAGGGCGCAGAGTTAAGGGGGCACCTATTGTAAAGATACATATAACAGGATAGTACAAAATGATAAGCAATATATAATGAGACAAATTTTTTCGCTATTTTATATTTATATTTTTTATTTATTTTCGCGTGGAGAGATATTTTTCTTATTTTCTATTTCATAAAAATATAACGCAAATAATTTCACTGACAATACATTTTTAATTTCGTTTTCATAGGTTATAGATTTCATTAATTAAACAGCTCATAAAGAGCTGATTAAAAAGCTGAATGTCTGTGGCTGCTCTCTTGTTTTTTTTTAAGTTAATTAGTTGTTTAGTAGATCTAATGCTATTTGGTAAGAAAGATGTGACAGTGTAGCTGATGATTAATTAAACTTTAAAGTGGAAGTTTCGTGCCGGCCGCGATGGCCGAGGAGACTGAGGTGCTCCAGTCACGGTCTGCACGGCGACTACGGTCGGGGGTTCGAATACCCCCTCGGGCATGGATATTTGTGCCGTCCTTAGTTGTAGCTAGTTCATTAGTAGTTTGTAAGTTTAGGGACTGATGACCCCGTAGTTAAGTCCCATAAGCTTAACAAACATTTGAACATTTTTGATTTTGAAGTTTCGTCTTTTCATTTGTAAATTAATGCATTTCATGTTATTTTTATTTTAAATATATCAAGGCCTTCAAATAATAAGTGACCTCGACCTTGAGAAGAGGTACTGGTAATGACAATTCTAGCCGGAGTAATTAACAATATTCTTGAAGAAAAATTTTTGCTCATTAAAAAAACACCTTTAACTAAAAGAAACTATGACTAACATCTTCCTTTCTTTGACCGCAAATTATTATTTTTTCCCTAATTATTAATTTATTTTAATTGTTACATTATACTATGTCGGCAGAAACATTTCAATAATAACCATGATTTCTTTGAAATGTAAACATACAACCTGAACCATCCTCAGGGTAAGCTGTATGTTTTGTCCATTAGTAACTATCAGTGGCGGCCAGTGGTATCTGAAATTGGGTGTTGTACCGATTTTCCAATGTTACATTTTCATATGACATGCTTACAAGGGAGAAAATTCTCTTTCTTAGCGACTGGCCTCTTGAATTTGTCTCGATATAAACATCTCTAGAATTGTCGGAGTATGTATGTCACAAACTTCAATTTCTTGCAAATCCAATGTATTAAACTTTTTTTCCACAGAGTTGCGATTTTATTCTTTTCAAACGTGAAAAACACCTTCATGTTTCGATTGAGATTACGGAAATTATAAAAATTGGCTGCAACACTTTAGATCACTCAGTGATTCTCTTTCCTTCGTTGTTCATTATCATAAACAGCATCAGTAATCATCTAAATCGTTAGATAATTTAATAATTTGTGTAGAGACAAAATTGTTACGACTTCTGTTGAAATGTCAGTATTGGGTTGCACAGTGACATAATCGAGTAGTATGAATGCTAGGAGAGGCATGGGGAGAGGGTATTACCTGCAGAGCGCTGAGAACTGCTTCTGGCCAGGGGGTTTGCACGACACCACATAGAAGACAAGGGCTCACAAGTGACCTCTCGAGATGCCACCATCGCATGCTGACTGCCCGGCTGCTACGAGGCGGTGGGCGTGGCCCAGCAGTCGACGTAGGCACGACCACTTGTGAGGCTTTCTCTTCTAGGCGGTGTTGGTTTGAAATGTCTGTAAATCTATCGGACCAAACTGCGTGGTCATCAGTCCGTAGCTTACAAACTACTTAAACCTAGGTAAACTAACCTACGGACAAACACACACACCCATGCCCCAGGAAGGACTCGAACCTCCACGGCGAGCAACCGCGCGCTCCGCAGCGAGGTGCTTTAGACCGCTCGGCTACTCCACCGCGGCGGTGTTGGTTTGCAGACAACCTACACTCCCCTGTGACGTCACTGGCGTGCATGTTACCCGATGCGACCCGCAGGCCTGGACTCGCCGCTGCAGCAGACATAATGGGTCGAGCTGTTAGCGAGGGGAAATGAAGGAGGAGTGCATACACCCTGAACATGTGACGAAGCGGAGGGCGTATTTCGGCGCGTTACGAGGCAACGTGTAAGACTAAAGGTATTTTATTTTACATATCTCATGGTATGGCTTAATTTTCCTGAGCGAAAGAAAATATATACGAAAAGGGGATATATGTAGTTTAAAAATGGGAGCAGTGCAACAATACCACGCATAGCCACGGCTAATTATATACCTCTTATACTTACAATGAAGAGCAAAAGAAAATGGTACTTTAGCAACGTTTACATCATCCGTGTTCACGAGATAGTGACACAAGACGACGTGGGATGGATCAGACTAGTATCTTAAGTAGAGCTTGTGGGAACTGACGCAATGCATCCTCTAGGGCTGTCCACAGAGGGAAAGTAGACATCTTCTGAACAGCACGTTGCAAGGCATCGCATAAGCTCCATAACGTACACGTCTGAGGAGATTTAAATCGCCGGCCGCGGTGGCCGAGAAGATCAGTCTCGAGGCAGCCGTGGCGGACGACGGACTTGCGGCGGCAGCGCGAGGCACCGAGTGTAAACAAAGGCTGTTTACCTGTTGACAGGTTGGTCTTGGCTGCACTTACGCTTAACTCCTATTTGAAATGATTGTATGCCGGAAAACATGATGGAACCTCAATCTTACTTGAGAAAAGATACGATAAAATTTACGTTTGATCGTAGCTATGTAAGACCCAAGCCTTTAGAGTTAAAAATATGGCTATCTGAAAAATTTAGGATTACTGAAGACGATATTGAAGGAGTACATTTGTCTTTTGTTCAATGTGCTATGTATGTTAAATTGAAAGATCCTACTATGTGCAACATTATTGTTGATAGGATTGGTGATAATATAAAATTTAATCACTCTGACGGACATGTTAGTGACGTACTAGTATGCCATGCAGGACTAGGAATACGAACTGTGAGAGTGTTTGAACTGCCTTTTGAGGTTCCGGCGGAGGCAATTGATGACGCTTTTAAACCTTATGGGCGTGTAATTTCAAATGCAGCCGAAAAATGGGCGGAAGCTCATATGTTTCCTGTCCTTAACGGTGTACGACAAGTAAAAATCGAACTGTTACGGCATTTACCATCATATATGAATATTTGTGGCTATCGAGCTTTGATTATATATGACGGTCAGCCTCGCACTTGCGCGTTATGTGGCTCTACTGGCCATGTACGCGCTGAGTGCAAGAAAAAAAGAGTGGCTCAGTTGCCTTTCGCGGAAGAGGTAACTTCTGGGCCGGTAACCGCGATGAAGCTGTCATACGCTGCCGCCGCAGTCCCCCCGAAACGACCCGAACGCGCATTGTCGGACCAAGGCACGGCGTCTACACAGCAGATCGTAGCCTTAGGAGAACACGAAATCAGTCCGGTAGCCAAAAGGATGGAAACAAAGGCAGTCCCGTATGCAACCATCAGCAGTCAAAATGATACTTCTTCTGAACACCTATCCGACACTTTGAGAGATGAATCTCAAAGACAGAGTACATCGGCTTTTGAGCAAAATGCAGAAGACACGACAAATTTGTCCCATAATGATGTTGCACAAAACGTTGCAATAGTAGAGGATCCCCAGCGTGACAGTGCTACTTCTGCAATAATTCGGCCCGACAATATCAATAGGGTCAGCCTCGAAGAGGCACAGAATGTAGATGGTGAACTATGCTCCAGAAGTTTAAGTGTGCAGGGGAAAGATTTGTCGCCGAAGCAAGCCATTGAGTCTCAGGGGGAACCCTCAACCAGGACAGAAAATTTACGTTCTCCGATACTACCTCAGGAGTTGAGTGAGAAATCTCCAGATGTTTCTTCAGAGAAATCTCTTACTAAATCACCAAAAAAAAGTAATAAAAGAAGAATAGCCCATCAGGGCAGCTGAGAGTATAGCCCCAGCTATAAGGGAAAAGCTGCGGAATATTAAAGAAGGACCAAGAGCGCAGAAAAAGGAGTCTGCTCAGGAGAAACAAAGCCAAACCTCACACAAGAGTTCCAGCGTTGAAAAACAAATGACCCTTGACCCACCAACTACAGAACAAGAAGAAAGATCTCGGTTAAGAGATGACAATCAAGAGGGACGAAAGGAGTGGGCTGACGAAGTAGAAGATCAAGATCCGGAAAGGGAAGACACCAGCGACATGGATTTTTACTAATTTTACACGGATGAAGTACGAAGCGTATAATTCAACCACTTATACCTAGGCTTCTTAAAGGTGTATTTGCAATTTCATCCTGTATGACAGTATGAGTGCATGATTATGGTGTTAGCAAAAACTGCACAGTACCATACCATAGGAGTCCAAAAGCGAGGGGCAAAATGTGTTTTAAAAAAATGGATTACAATTGTAGTCACTTTCCAATCATGTACGAATGTTTTACGGTGATGCCATTAAAGTTTTCTCCTCTTTTTATAATACTAAATGCAGCAAGCTTATAAAATAGTCACACTTAATATCAATAGAATATGGTCAGCTCTCAAATTAACATCCTTGCAACAATTCATATATGACTCTGATGCTGACATAGTGTTTCTCCAAGAGGTTATGACAACAAACCTACATATTCCTGGTTTTCAGACTATCTTAAATGTAGCTTTTGAATATAGCACGGGAGTAGCGCTCCTGATTAGGGATGGTATTCCCATCAAAGACTTAGAACAATTAGAATCAGGACGAGGTATAGGATGTAAAATTTATGACGTCATCTTTGTTAACCTGTATGCCCCTTCCGGAAACAGTAATAAACTCCAGAGAGCAAATTTTTTTGGAGATGAACTTATTTACCTGCTACGAAAGAATCCGCAGAATGTAATTATTGGAGGCGATTTTAATTGTGTCCTTAACCGAAAGGACCAGACTCCTAATTTTAATTATTGTAAAGAGCTTCATGACTTAGTACAAAAAATGCACTTTAAAGATGCCTGGGAAATTAAGTATCCAACTTTAGTAAAATTTACGCATTTTACTTCATCTTCGAGTAGCAGACTCGACAGAATTTACATCTCTGATCCACTCACTGAAAAAGTTATAGTAGCGGACGTCATCCCGGCCTGTTTTTCAGATCATTCCGCGCTGTCAGTAACAATAAATTTACCACGACAGCCCACAAAAATGTATCGAACTCAGTGGCACCTCAGTACATCGATATTAAATGATGTAAAATTACGTGACGAGATTACGACATCATGGAATTATTGCTTGTGGTCAATTTGTAGGTACCCGTCCAAATCCGAGTGGTGGACAAAAGTAGGCAAAAAGAAGTTTAGGCAAAGCTTAATTATCTATAGTCGTGAAAAAGTCAGAGACAACAAGCGAACCTTCGAATTTTACTACAGTGTGTTACGAGATCTCTACGAGAAGCAGCAACTAACAAACACAGAATTACAACAAATTAAAGAAATAAAAGCTAAAATGTTAAGTATAAAAAGAAAGCAGTTAGAAGGTCTGAAAATTAAATCTAAATCTAAATGTCTTGCAGAGGAAGAAACTACGTCATTATACCATTTGATAAAACATCAATCTCTCCGTAAACGCACGTTTATTGATGAACTCGTCACAGAAAACGGGCACCTACTCACCACCCACCCAGAAATTGTACAAGAAATTTTCCAGTATTACGAAAAACTGTATACAGCAAACGATATTGATGACGCTCCATTATCGCAAGTAGTGAATTCCTTTAATAAAATTATAACACCAGAGGATAACACTGAATTTTTAACTGATTTTACAGTGGAAGAAGTTTTCGAACTCGTGTCCAAATCACCCTCAAATAAATCACCAGGCCCGGATGGACTTCCAAAAGAATTTTATTTGAGTTATTGGGATATAATTGGACAAACTTTTACAGCAGTTTTAAATGAAATAATGAAAGGAGGAATCATACCCCCGGAGCTGAAAGAAGGAAAAATTGTTTTGGTGTCGAAAAGTAAAGGTCGGAAGAAAATCAGCGGATTTCGGCCGATAACACTGATGAACTTCGATTATAAAACCATTGCTAGAGCGATCAATGAGAGGATGACACCATTAATACGCAAAGCAGTCACCACACATCAAACCTGTTTCCCAGGGGATCTATTATGACAGCAACTTCCGAATACAGAGATCTGGTTTCGATAGTCGCCGTTACCAACATTAAGTGCGCGTTACTGTTTTTAGATTTTAGTAAAGCCTTTGATCGAGTTAGTCATCGATATATCGAGTGTATACTACAGCAAATAGGAATAGAAGAAAGAGCTCTTGTGGTGGTACGCAACATGATAACTGATATTAAGGCATCCGTATCCATAAATGGCCAGCTGTCAAAAGCAATAACTATACGGAGAGGTGTTCCCCAAGGAAGTCCTCTTTCCATGTTACTATATGTGTTACCACTTGAACCGCTACTTCGCACGATAGAAGAAAAACTAAGTGTAGTGACAATGTCGGGCACAAATTTTGTAGCGAGAGCCTATGCAGACGACGTGGGCATCGTTATACGGCGGGAGGATGAAGTAGATCTTCTGAAAGAAGAAATTGATAATTATTGTAAAGCTTCTGGGGCGCAAATCAATACTGATAAAAGCAAAATTTTAAATCTTAGAGGACTCGAACATTTAGATATGCAGTGGGCAAAGTTTCGTGGAAACTCACAAAACTCTAGGTATTATTATCAATAAGTGCCCCATAAAAGTGTCCGCTATAAACTGGAAGCAGACAGCTGGAAGAATTCGTGGTGCACTAATGGACAACAAATGCCGCTCAGTGAACCTTACTCTGAAAATTAAAATAATAAATACGTATATTTTTTCGAAAGCTTATTATCTAGCACAGATCTTTCCATTGCCGAAATTGCAAGGAAAAACCATTATGCAACTTGCAAGCAGGTACGTGTGGCACGAAAGTATTTTTAAACTAAAACCCAGCGATTTGGCCAAGTCCAGAAAAGCAGGAGGTCTTGGTCTAACTGACATCTGCAGAAAGGCTTTGGCACTTTACATAAAAAGAATAGTAACACTTTTAAATAACGAGCCTCATACCATAACTGCCAAACACTTCACAGCTGTCCGTCCTGTAAGTATGCAACAGCCCATTAATGTCGGTAACTTAAACAATAAACTGAAACATATAAAAGATTTTTACCTTGAACTTAGCTACATAGGAGAGGCCACGATGAAAAAATTACATTTAACAACTAAAGAAGTTATTGAAAAATGGCAACAATCCCACAGTCCTAACAATATCGAATCAAAGTATCCGTTGGTAGACTGGAAAACTGTTTGGAAAAATCTTAGCCTTAACATTCACTGTTCCGATCTCGTCTCGTCCTGGTATAAAGCCGTGAACAATCTTATTTCAACCAATGAAAAATTATATAAAATTGGTTTGAGTAACACAGACAAATGCTCAAAATGTGGCCTCGTGGACACATTAAAACACCGATTCACTTGTGGCAACCATCTACAAAATTGGAAGTGGGTTCAGAAAAAGTTAGGGCTACTTACAAGACGTTGGGAAACATCTTATTCAACAGATATATTATTGTGGCCCGACACCGAATTTTATCCATCAACAAAAAATAACACAGTGATGTGGCTCCTCGGAAACTACGTCAATTTTGTAGTCAACAGATGTGGAGGTGACAGCAGTGTAGAATTTTTCTTATACATGGCAGCAGCATATTTACAAGTACGACGATATCCAAAGATAAAAAACAACTTTGGGAACATGATAGGAATTTTGTTCGAGAAGGAGGGAATTGGTTAAAGAAGATAATGTAAGACGAAGTAGAAGGGGAAAAAATGACGAACCCATTGATGTTGCAAAAAACTTTGAAACATATTACAAGGAAAAAAATTTCAGTTATACAAGAAGTTGTATCATATTTTTGGATTGGTCATGGCAATGACATTTCGTTTCATCACAGTAGAGACTGCTGGACTTCATTTCTCGTTTAATTTTACTCAAATCGTAAGAATTTTTTATTCCTTTAAAATTAGAATTTTGTTTAGTACAATAAACTGTATTGTGTTATATCGTCAAGAAGAAATTAACAGCACCATGGGAATCTTGGTTGGATTATTTGCTATATAAATAATACAACGTCCTAGCAGAAATAAATTATTCTAAGGAAATTACTTTCCTGATGTAAATCGAAAGTAGCATGACCGACCTCATTTACGGAGAATAATTATTTAGTTATTATTTTTAAAAAAATCAGCAACGGGTGACTTCGGAGTTTTAGAGAAGACAAAAATAAAGCAAAAACGAAATATTATTGATTATCAAGAGAAAACGACCAGGAATCCTACTGCACAGGCAGCTCACTTTTTGAGAAGACAAGCTTTGAGGTCAGACCGGAGCTGAAAAAAAAAAAAAAAAGACTGAGGCGCTCCAGTCACGGTCTGCACAGTCACTACGGTCGGGGGTTCGAATCTCCCCTGGGGCATGGATATTTGTGCCGTCCTAGTTCGTAAGTAGTTCATAAGTAGTTTGTAAGTTTAGGGACTGATGACCCCGTAGTTAAGTCCCATAAACTATACAAACATTTGAACATTTTAGATTTAAATCAAATGTTTGTACAGGTTATGGGACTTAACTGCGGGGTCATCAGTCCCTAAACTGCCGCGGTGGAGTAGCCGAGCGGTCTAAAGCGTCTCTCTGCGGAACGCGCGGTTGCTCGCCGTGGAGGTTCGAGTCCTGCCTGGGTGTTTGACCTTAGGTTAGTTTACCTAGGTTTAAGTAAGCTACGGACTGATGACCGCGCAATTTGGTCCGATAGATTTACAAACATTTGAAATAGTCCCTAAACTTACAAACTACTCATGAACTAGCTATTACGAAGGACGGCACAAATATCCATGCTCGAAAGGGGGTTCGAACCCCAGACCATAGTGGCCGTGCAGAGCGTGACTGGCGCGCCGCAGACCGCTTGGCCACTGCAGGCGGCTGAGGAGTTTGGTGGCCAACTGAGACGTTTGAACTTACAACAGTTTTCTTCAAACCACTCTGTAGCAATTTTGGACATGTGGGGTATCTAACTGCCCTGTTGGAATTGCCCAGTTTCGTCGGGATGCACAATAAACATGAATGAATGCAGGTGGTCAGTCAAGATGCGTACATACATGTCACATGTCAGAAGTCGTATCTAGAGGTATGTGGGATCTGATACAACTCTTAAATACATAATCCGCACGCCATAACAGAGCCTCTAACTGGTTGAACATTCTCCTTCTGAAATGGATATTCTATGGATTCATTATGTTGCTTCCATACTCACGCACATCAGTCCGCTCGATAGGAACTAGATTCGTCAGACCACGCTACTTGGTCATGAATAGTCCATTTCCGTTGTTCATGGGCCTAGGCGTGGCGAAAAGCTTTGTGTCGTGCACTAGCAAGCGTACACAAGTGGACCTTCAGCTTCGAAATCTCATATCGATTCTGTTTCGTTGAATGTTTTGCACGCTGGCACTTCTTTATAGCCCAGCATTGAAATCCGTAGAAATTTTCGAAATGGTTGCACTTCTGTCGTTTTAAGTAATTCTTTTCAGTCGTCGTTAATTCTGTTTTTGCAAGACATTTTTCCGGTTACTCCTATGTCACAGATTTGACCTTTTACATGACATGTCATGTTTGATTGATGGATTTTACCTGAGATGACCGCAGTAATTTTTTACACTTTTAGTTATACTGACTCCTGTTTATCTCAGTTGGATGTATTTTATTTGATGCATTTTACCATTGTGTTTTAACACCTTTTTATCCATGAAGATGGTCTATGACCGAAACTGGTAGGTGAATAAGGTTTTAATAAACAGCTGATGGTTTTTAAAAAAAATGCATTTTATGAAATTTTTTTTAACGGCTTCTCGCGATTGCCGATAGCCCCTGTCTGTAGCGAGGCAGTAACGGGTCGACAGCGGTGCCCCTATGAACGGCAGTAAAGGCCGAGGGAACGTGAGCCGCGGTTGTTTACATTAGCATGGTGTGTCTGTTGATTTGGTGTTCAGGTACCATCGCAAAATCACTCGAACTGGCTGATGTACGTGAAATGATTTTTGTGTGGTTGTCGATGGAATACAGCGACGGCATCCGGCTTCTGTGTGTTGGTGTATAGTTCTGCTTTTTGCAAGTTGTATCGACGCATTGAAGGTGGCACTGACGTATTGTTTGCACGTGTTGCATATGTTTGAGGATGGTATTGTCCGAGGAACTAAGACTCGTTATTAGTGAAGTGGTACTGTTACACCGTTTCATTCCTTTTTGTCATCATTTTCTTCAACTTAATTAAGGCTACAGGATGGATGATTCCTTTAATATAAGTATAAACTAAGTAGACATTTTTGGTACTTGTTTTGTTAGGGATAGAAGCCATGAAGCGGTTCTGTTTGATCGATTCATTACCTATCCTCATAATTTTCTTCCATTTAGTTAATGGCAACTCTTTGTATAAGCTAAGAAGACCGTTTTGGTACTTGTTTCATGGCGGTTCTGGTTAAGGATAGAGGTCAGTGCACATGGAAATTCTGTCAGTAAAGAAAAGAACAAGGAGCCACGCCCATCACTCTCCGTCCTTGAGTGATTTTGTATGTAGGTATGTATGAGTGTGTGTGTGTGTGTGTGTGTGTGTGTGTGTGAGAGAGAGAGAGAGAGAGAGAGAGAGAGAGACAGAGACAGAGAGAGAGAGAGAGAGAGAGGTGCTGTGAAAACATAGTTGCTGGCAGGTGGCAGGTCAGCAGAAGCATTTAGTTCTGAGTAGGAGAGCCAACCTTTTTTTCTGAGCGATCAGCAGAGAGGTTTCTTGTAAAAACCAGTGAATGCTATCCGGCAGTTTGCGAATCTTTGGGGCGATTAAGACGGGCAGTTGAGCCTTTACGACTCTAGCCAATGGAAGAGCTCTGCCTAGTACGTTGAACATGAATGCGGTTGGAGCGCTAGTTCAGCCATGTTAGGCAGAGTTTTCGAGGCGTCCTTGGAAAGCAGATGTGAGTGTGGTGAATATGTGGGGCGAGATTGATTGTATTTTAGAGGTAGAAATTCAGTATGATGAGGGACTTGCAGTTGTAACGGATTTTTAAATGGGCCATGAGCCACCAGCTTCAGGCCTTACAATTAAATTTACGGGTCAGTGTCAGGGCATTACGCTTAATCAACAAGTGCGTGTCTTTCTTATTCAAAATAAAGCAAGTTTGACATGCATTCCCGCGTTTTCTAATCTTCGATAAATTTGAATCTACAATTCCTGATAGTAGCAAATAACCACCTTCTGCGTGTTTTCGTAAGATTTCAGAATCAATGAGCCTAAATTTCTTTTTCGATATCTTCAGTATTATGTATTTTTCATTTTCTTTTCGGTATTGTTGGACAGCCAAAACGATTTCTGAGAGAGTCATGGGCCAGCCGCTAAATATACGACTTAATAGCGATGAACATTCCCCTACAATAAATTTCTTGGGTTCAAAGTATGACACGATGTGTGTTTACGAGAAATCAGTGGGTGTTTTGTGGTGAATTACACGGTAGACGAGCGTTCCCTCCATTAACTGTTTTGCTCCTTTCTGTACATAATCGCTATCCCCAGTAATCAATATTAAGTTTCCACAACGGTGTGCCTGATTTTTGTCTCATTAGTATTAATATTTTGCCAGTTTCTTTGTAAGCGGAAATTTCTGACTATACGATACAACGTGGCTTGACTAGCACTGTGATGACCTTTCAGTATTTACCGTTTTTTAATTAATTTTGTTTAACGAAAAGGAGTATTTTACCTCCCTTCTGCTACGTTTTGTTAATTTAATTTATGTTGTGTTGCCAGGCGGCAAGGTTAAGAAACTTCCTGTTCAATCAATTTCTTGAATATTACATTGTGTTTGATTTAATAAATTGTGTGTCAAGATTAATTCTGCGATATTTCTTATTCATTGTTTTCATCGCATATGTGTTTAAGTAATCAGTAAATCAAATTAATAGGGCCATGAGAGCAATAAATATATGGCAGAAATTAAAATATTTCAAACCAGTCGCTACGCTTTGGAACCAGAGTTTTCCGCTGCGCAATATAATTAATATAATCGGTGGATAATTAGCGGCCACATTATAATTTTGGGTCATACCTTCTAATATTCCAAGGGTTCTGAATCGTCACTGCGGTCAGGAGAGATCAATGTGAACGCTCTGCGTTTCTGGTGCAGGAAATATGTTAATAAATCAGATGTTTTTGCATTCAGGGGGTTAAGAAAAATTGGCGGCCGGCTTTCATCAGTTACGCAGTTCCTATTGCTCTGCCCTAAAATTATTTGGTGAGCAAATCTTCCAATGAAGATGAGGGTATGACAAACTTTTTCGTCGTGTGGAGGGGGAATTATCGTTGAGCAGACTTAGCATGTTATACCTGAGTTTGACGTTTCGTAACAAGTAATATTTTTCTTGCCCCGCTTGGACGTTCATGGAGACAGTGGGCAATTGCATTGTAGTGCTTGTCGCCTCCGCGTGAGTAATGAGTAACCACTTGTCGACAAGCACAGTTACAATTTATTCCTTTGGTGTTAGGAAGAGATATTGTCGGTAATGAAATCAAGCCGCGGTGGAGTAGCCTAGCGGTCTAAAGCGTCTCGCTGCGGAGCGCGCGGTTGCTTGCCGTGGAGGTTCGAGTCCTCCCTCGGGCATGGGTGTGTGTGTTTGTCCTTAGATTAGTTTACCTAAGTTTAAGTAGTTTGTAAGCTACGGACTGATGACCACGCAGTTTTGATTTGAATGAAATCAAGTAGTAATTTCGTGAATTCCTTTTATCACAAATATATATATATATAAAGGACGGCGGGGTACAATCTAACAGATGACTGTGGAGTGTAGGAGTGTTCGTGATGGTAACTGTGCTCTATTACGCACTTGCAAGTAAAGGCTGCACGTCGTATGTGTACGACGTGTAAATTGCATTGCCTACTAGGCAAAAGATCTTTCGCAAGGTTGTATTTCTGTCAGAAGTTTTGTAAGATGTTCTTGTGTTCTTCTTGTTAATACTACCTGACGGGACTTCAGCGTTTCAGAGCCTATTTTTTTTTTAAATGTTAGTAGAACTGTTCCTCCACGGCTAAGCGGCCGACTGCTGTTGGTCAAGTGTTGGGAGTAATTCGCGACCATTGTACACAGTTGCACGTGGTTGCGCTTGTTGTTGCTTTGGCTTATGACCTGAAGGGGCCGTGTTTGAGGTGAAAAGAGTAATTTACAGTATTGCACTTGCGCATATACTTGGGCGACATTCCATATTTTCAATATTATTTGTATAATTTCCTGATATAATGGTTAGTTTGAATTGTCTGGAGTAATGGTTATGTAACCATTAGCAATGAATTGGGCATGCAGCGGTCTCATACATAAATGATATACCTGTTATTGTGCGAGGGCACAAAAGAAGGTTCTACCCTTCTGGAGATATGTACACTCCCTACCATTAAAATTGATACACCACGAAGGTGACGTGCTACAGACGAAATTTAAGCGACGGAAAGAAGATGCTGTGGTATGCAAATGATTGGCTTTTGAGAGTATTCACACACTATTGGCGCAGGTGGCGAAACCTACAGCGTGCTGACGTGAGGAAAGTTTCACAACTATTTGTCATACACAAACAGCAGATGACCGTCGTTGCCTGGTGAAACGCTGTTGTGATGCCTCGAGTAAGTATGATAAATGCGTACCATCACGATTCCGACTTTGATAAAGGTCGGATTGTAGCCTCTCGCGATTGCGGTTTATCGTATCGTGACATTGCTGCTCGCGTTGTTTGGGATCCAATGACTGTTAGCAGATTATGTTCGGTTCAGGAGGGAAATACGTAACGCCGTGCTGGATCCCAACCTCGTATCACTAGCAGTCTAGATGACAGGCATCTTATCCGCATGACTGTAATGGATCGTGCAGCCACGTCTCGATCCCTGAGTCAGCAGATGGAGAAGTTTTCAGGACAACAACCACCTGTACTAACAGTTCGACAATGTTTGCAGCAGCATGGATTATAAGCTCGGAGACCATGGCTGCGGTTATCCTTGACGCTGCATCACAGTCAGGGGCGCCTGCAATGGTGTACGCAACGCCGAAGCTAGGTGCACGAATGGCAAAACGTCATGTTTTCGGATCAATCCGGGTTCTGCTTGTAGCATCATGATGGTGGCATCCACGTTTGGCGACATCGCGGTGAACGCACATTGGAAACGTGTATTCGTCATCGCCATACTGGCGTATCACCCGGCTTGATGGTATGGGCTGCCATTGGTTACATGTCTAGGTCACCTCATGTTCGCATCGACGGCATTTTGAACAGTGGCCCTTACATTTCAGATGTGTTACGACCCGTGGCTCTACTCTTCATTCGATACCTGCGAAAGCCTAAATTTCAGCAGGACAATGCAGTACTGCATGTTGCAGGTCCTGTACGGGCCTTTCTGGATACAGAAAATATTTGACTGCTGCCCTGGCCAGCACATTCTCCGGATCTCTCACCAATTGAAAACGTCTGGCGAATTGTGGCCGAGCAACTGACTCGTCAAAATAAGCCAGTCGCTACTATTGATGAACTGGGGTATCGTGTTGAAGCTGCATGGGCATCTGTACCTGTACACGCCATCCAAGCTCTGTTTGACTCAATGCCCAGGCGTATCAAAACCGTTATTACGGCCAGAGGTGGTTGTTCTGGGTACTGATTTCTCAGGATCTATGCACCCAAATTGCGTGAAAATATAATCATATGTCAGTTCTAATATAATATACTTATCCAATCAATAACCGTTTATCATCTGCATTTCTTCTTGGTGTAGCAATTTTAATTGCCAGTAGTGTAGTTTGATCGATCAAATGCAATTTGTGTCGCTGTTTTGTGTACTGTCACCAGTAGATAATATTTCGGGATTTTTCATCCATTTTGCTAATAAATGGAATTCCACTAATAATTGCGTATGCTAGGAACTATGGAATACAGTAATAATGTTTTGAGAACCACTAGTAACTGTTGTATCCAAATCCTGTGACTGTGATAGGCATCGAGTTAGAAGTTAAAATAACCATTGAGGCTGTTGAAGTTGGTCCCATTGTATTACCTTATGAGTCAAATTTTAAAAAGGTTCTCACCAGTGATTGGATTTCATTATTGAATAGTTCTTTAAAATTTTGGTGACCAAATTTTTAATAGCACCTCAGCACATCAATTAAATGTTTAAAAAGTACCGTATCAAAGGGCAACGAACACTGTAGCAGCTAGACTATCGTTCGTTCATTAATAAAGCATTTCGTTTCAGCTTTTAGTTTCCAAAAACAAATGAAAATAGAGACAAAGTGAGAGAGAATAAGCCAAGTATGCAATTTACGCTTGGAAAAGCTGAACAAAGTTATGACACTAAACGGGGGTTGTTCAAATGTTTGTAAATCTGTCGGACCAAACTGTGTGGTCATCAGTCCGTAGCTTACAAACTACTTAAACTAAGGTAAACGAACCTAAGGACAACACACTCAGCCCCAGGGAGGACTCAAACCTCCGACGGCAAACAACTGCACGCTCTGCAGCGAGGCACCTTAGACCGCTCGGCTACTCCACCGCGGCAAACGGGGGTTAGAACTTAAATAAAGGCAACTCTTTATTTATAACCGATACAACAGCGTTACATGCTTGCGGCTGTTACTGTCCTTCATATTACTCAACAGAGTTGTGTGGAACCCGTTGCCAGCGATGTGGAAGGCGTAGTATACTGTTCGCAGAGCCTGTTGTGTTTATGGTGCGAATGGAGCTGTCTACTCCTTTCAAATCTCTGGGACATTTCTGGAGCAAATGCTACGAAGTGGTTCCTTCATCTTCGGAATCAAATCAAAGTCACAAGTACTTACGTCCGTGGAGTATGGTGGATGGTACAGTATTTCCCAGTTCTATCGACCGAACAGAGCAGTCACAGATTGCGCAGTATGCGCCCGCACATTATCGTGCAAAATGATGGGTGGGTTGCGCAGATAGCGTTGCCACTTCTTTCGCAAAGCTGGTCGCAGGTGGTGTTTCAAAAACGAACAGAGACGCTAGGACTACCTGTCGGACCAAAATCGTAAAAAAACATTGATTAGTTTTAATATATTGTATATTTTCTTATATTATGAAATACGTTTTAGCGTCTAAATGACCAAACGGTTTGAATTCCTCTTCATTCTTTGTTGTTTCCTATTCTTCCAGTACTTCATCGTTTCGACACGTTGCCTTTTCCTTCCTACTGCCCATGTTGCTCCGGATTCCTTTTTCTTCCGCCTTGAAAGCTTCTAATATTACTACACCATTCTTAAAAGTGTTACTGTCCGCTGTTTCTGATTCTTTGAGCTTTCTTTCCAGTTCTTTTCTTACTTCTGTGATCCTTACTATTGTTGACTTACAAGAAATAATGTAAAATTTTATTCGTCACTTAGTTCTCATTCATTCGGAAGATATGTCCAAAGAATATTAATCTTGGTATTAGTCTAATTTTTCTTGCGGGGTATTCTAGAACTATTTTTATGAGAATGATATTTTCATTATTTTTTTAGGCGGTGATTTTATTCTTTTTATTTTTAAGGCGCTTTTTTACTAACTCGTATCTCTATTGCAAACTTTTCTAGTCCAATATGCTGCATAACTTCTCCAAGAGATTGTTTTGACTTATTCACTCTGTTGCGTAATCTTTTACGTTTGTCATGAGTTTTGCTTTTCCACCTAAAATTTTGATTCCAGTTCTATTTGCTATGTGACCCAAGAGATTTGAGTCGTCAGATTTTCCATGTAATTTTCCCTTGCTAGGTTTACGGCGAAGACCTCACCTGCAGCAAAGATAGAAAAGGTGATTTACAAACAGCGTAGCTCCGAAAGAAGACGCCATTTTGCAAGACTTAAATGTATAGAAGGTAGGAGAGTTCCACGTGTTAGTGGCGATAACCTGTAAGTGACTGTCCACCACGTCAGTGGCGGCCGAATCATTGAAATTCCTAGCTAACAACCTGGTCTTAGTTTGGAAATTCAGGGATTCAGCTGGTTTTCTTATAATTTACAATCTCAGATCGAAAAATGGAAATATTATAGATTATTATTTATGTATTTTGGTTGCGTTGGGTTGTTTGGTTGGGATAGGGGGACTAAACTACTGAGGCTATCAGTTCCCCGGTGACGATGGGAAGGAGTGAGGATAGGAAAGGAGGGGAGGGAGAAAGGAAATGCAGTCCGGGAAGTAATGAAGACTGCATTAGCTCGGGGCCCCGTGCCAGCCACGCACGTACTTACGAGAGAACCGTGAGCCCCCTGAGGTGTATTTATTTTTAAACTATTTTTATTATTTTTGTCCAAATTTTCAATTATCATAAAATTATAGCAAAACCTAATGTAGGTCATAAATACACCAGTGACTTTTTTTATACCTGACCCTTTATAAAATACCATTCAGTTATATGAAATTGCCATCGGCCATGCAACAGTGGAGACACCGGTCTCAGTTAGATCACCGAAGTTAAGCAGTGTCGGGCTTGGCTAGCACTTGGAGTGGTAACCGTCCGTGTCTGCCAAGCACTGTTGGCGAGCGGGGTGCACTCAGCCCTCGTGAGGCCAACTAAGCAGCTACTTGATGGAAACGTAGCGGCTTCGGTTACGAAACCCGACAGAACGGACGGAAGTGCGGGGCGCTGACCACGTCCCCCTCTATACCGCTTCCATTGACGCCTCGGGCGGAGGATGACACGGCGACCGGTCAGTATACAGTGGGCCTCTCGAGTTTAGTTATCTAAATTACTGACTTCGATTACTCAACCTTCACTCACTGTTTTTATAACACCTGTTGTTTCTGTTAGAATTCGATTATTTTCGTCTTCAGTATGCTGAATACGGATTGTTGTGGAATTGTAATTTTCTGTAAGACTGACGAGAGATATTACAAGCGCCTTGAGTTGCTAATAAAACCCGCGTGTGACTTACTGTTAACTCTCTTCTTTTATACACCAGTAACATTAAAAATATTCAATCGTTGTAGCTCGTCTAGACGTAAATCGCTTTTTGTCCTGAGCTGAAATTGATTCTATTTTTGGTCCTTATATTAGAGCTAAAATAGTTGTACACAGTTTCTATCAAGCTGTTACACAACTTGTTCTCCTGTAACTGTTACTTTTTTTTGCTCTGTTGGAAAATATTTGCGCAAAATTTGTAGAATGATGTTAATTTTGTACATATAAGAATCTGTGTTGATGTATCATTGATTTTCTTCATGTTAAGACATCCTCCCTTTCGCATGGTCATTACTCTATGCTTCTACCTTTTTGGATCATACATTGTTAAGTGTAAGAAAGGTTCGAATAGCATTCAGTTTTAAATATCATGCTCCAAAGGAGTCTTTAATTCATATTACGATGTTATTCATATCAAATAGGAAATATGTGATGTGTCATATCTTTAGTCTGCAGTTCACACACCGTCAGGAATCGAACCAGTGGCTGCTGGGTAGCACCCCAAACACAACATTTCAATGCTAGTTGCAACGAGCCAAAAGGTAGTACGAATCAATCATCCTATAAGACAAAGTTAGTGCGTTTTAGGGTATGTGCCGTTACAAACTGCAGTGCCGATAGGCGAGGGGTACTCAGTCTGTACAGCATGTGGCGTCTTTCCCGGAATTCGTAGTGCTTTCTACACCAGTCGCAGATGCTACCACTCGGCCGCTGGTCGTGGCGCGTCAGTTGTGAGCGTCAGATGCGTTGGTTCCTGCACTGCGCCCTGCGGCACCGAGCTCCCCAGCAGCGGTTTGAATCGAAGCGTCCGCAGCAGCCACCTGCTGGCGGTTGCTGCCAGTCAGCAGATCTGGCAGGTCCCTACTGCGCTGCCCAGTGCTGCGCGATGACGTCAGCAACGGCTACCGGCAGTTACACCTGCTGCCGGCTATCAGTATCTCACATCACTAAGCCTACACTACAATTCTCGATAGTTTAATTCCATACTTACACAAAACTGAGGTCCATGCTGAAGGCAGCCACTGCAATAGTCTCATCAAAATTGCTAACTAGTTCACAATTCACGAGCTGCAGTTGCTTTCCTCCAATTAAAGCCATCAATGTCACTCCCAAACAGTTCCTCATTGCCAAACTGCCACAATTATGTAGTTCACTTCCATTGAACCGTCTGGCTGTCTTTCTTGATTTGTTTTGTACCTGACGTAGAGGTTTCCCCCTTTTATTTTGAATTTCATTACTTAATGATAGCCGTCCGCGGTGGCCGAGGAGACTGAGGCGCTTCAGTCACGGTCTGCACGGCCACTACAGTCGGGGGTTCGAATCCCCCCTCGGGCATGGATATTTGTGCCGTCCTGGTTCGTAAGTAGTTCATAAGTAGTTTGTAAGTTTAGGGACTGATGACCCCGTAGTTAAGTCCCATAAGACCTACAAACATTTGTACATTTGAACTTAATGATAATAATTAGGGAGCGAAGAGTTATATTCAACTTGTACGAAAACCAGACAGCAATTATTAGGGTCGAAAGGCATGAAAGGGTCGCAGTAGTTGGGATGGGTTGTCGTCTGTCCCAAATGTTGTTCAATATTTACATTGAGAAATCAGTGTAGGAATGAAAGGAGAGATTTGGAGAGGGAATTAAAGTCCAGGGAGAGGGAATAAAAACCTTTTGGTTTGCTGACGACGTAGTAATTCTGTCAGAGACAGTAAAAGACATGGATGAGCAATGAAACGGAATGGACAGTGTCTTGAAAGGAAGGTAAAAGAACATTAACAAGAGTAAGATAAAGGCAATGGAATGTAGTGTCTGAAAATCAGGAAACAGATTAGGAAATGAGACAATAAAAGTAGTAGAAGAATTTGTTTTGGCAGCAAGATAACTTCTGATGACGGAAGTAAAGAAATAAAATGCAGAATGGCTAAGGGAAGAAAAAAGTTTCTGAAGTAGCGAAATTTGTTGAAATCCCATATTAGTTTAAATGTTAGGAAGTAGCATTGTAGCATTGTATGGGAGTGAAACGTGAACGATAAGGAGAACAGACAAAAAGATGATAGAAGCTTTCTAAATGTGGTGTTAGAGACGAATGGTGAAGATTAGATGGGTAGATCACGTATCTAATGAGGAGGTCCTCATCAGAACTGAGGAGGAGGGATAGTTGTTGAGACATATTCGGGAACATCAAGGTATCGTCAACTCAGCACTCACTCTCAACTATTTTACGTAGCGCAGCGTTAAACTAGTATCTTATCGTATGGTAGACTGTCACTTAGAATCCGGTTAAGTGCAATTATTTTAAACTACGTTACTTTCTTTGTTATCTTTAGTAAATAAATTTGTTTCATTGGCTTCTTTTCCTACGTTCTGATACATTACTTTTTTTATATTCTATTGATTTTTTACTGCCGGGCATGTCAGAAAAAGAAGAGACACCGTATCAATATTTGTAAATATGCCTACAACCGGTAATGATAATTTCATTGCTGACGCCTTAATACGCTCGAGAGCTTGCGGAAATCCAGTAGACTGCGAGCTAGTGGAAATAAAAGGGCAGGGGCCACTACTGTCTTTGTGAGTTACAAGGTGAAAATTTGGGTAGGAATAGATGCGTCCCAGGATAGCCTAATTGATTAAGGTGACTTCTGGTCCAAAACGGGACATCCGGGTTCGAATCCCGGTCCAGTATAAATTTTCATTTCATTGGATTTACTTCAGTGCCATGAAACGGTCGAAAGGTTTAGATATTTCGAATTTTTAAAATTACGGTCGTTAATGTCAAGAAAGTACGCTGTTCTTTCGGACATGTCCGAAAAGAACAGCACCATAGCAATAATTAGACAAAATGTTGTTTCTTTCAAAATAACAGTTTAAATCAATAAACTATTATCTGAGACATAGTCTGTTGAAATCGCACAATGTATTTAAAACTTTGTGTGTTTAACTTGGCTATGTTCCAGATTCTGACCATTTTCTTTTGTCGTTTTTAATATATAAAAAATATTGCTGCTTCATAACATGCTTCCAATTTTTCTATCATCATGATGCCTTCGGAATTGATGTGATTTATTAGTTATATCAAACGGTGTGTCGAACTTCTTCTGACTCTTCTCCAGTGCCCATTGAGTATCACTTATATTCATTTCGCAACATCACCTCAGAACTGGACGTCGACACAGACTTCCTGCATATGCGATAAGTCAGGGTCAAGTTGCCGCCTCCATTAATGATGGCTCGCATACATCAGAAGTCATTGCCGGGTTCAAGACTCAATTGGGAGGACTACGTTAATTGACTCTCCAGGTGAATGTATTATGGCAATCTTGAGATAAGTGGCGTAATACGCCATAGAAAAAGACGACATTAGTGGGGAGAGAGCTCTCTTTCGTAATTATAGCCTACCACTTGGAGGTCCTATCTTCCACCCCAAGACTACAAACTGTCACAGTGTCCTTTCATATTTTCTCACGATTAATTACAATCTACGTCCATCACATGACACAATTAATGAAGAGGTTCTTTTTAACGAGCTCCCCAACCCCTTCATCGTCTGTGGTGATTTTATGCACGCAATATGGAATGGAGCTCTGCGACTACCTGTCTCAGGAGCACTTGAGAGCCTTGTGTGCATTATTACATGTCAGGGCACACACTTCTGCACTGCACTCTGATTTACGTTACTCCACAGCCCTTGCTCACATTGCTCAGTGCGAAGTGGCTTCAAGACGTGATCAATTAACATCTTGTTCCGTCAACTAGATGAAGCCCTTAGACAGCCACCACGATGGGTGTTCATTATAGCCGAATGGAAAATTAAGAGCCGATTATTTGTGGCTCAAAATCATGTCAGTGTTCAGAAATAGAGGGTTGCGTTACAAAAGTTACATCAAGCCGCTGAAGTATCCATTACATTCGATTGGACACCCAATAAACACGAAAATTGGATCCTTGGGACACAAACTTAGACAGACAATGATGTATGGTCGATCACGAAAAATAACACAATCACAACCACAACAAGAGACAGGGACACATAACGTAAGCAGCGTTGCGCCTAAAACACGTAAGTAAAATATAACAGAAGTAGCGATTCGATTGGTCTATGTACCTAAACAGTGTTTTATTTATAATATATATATATATATATATATATATATATATATATATATATACTCCTATACTGGCTAATATGAAGTAGTGAATCAATTATTAAAGATAAAAAGTACTGCATTCGAGGAACCGATGCTGGAAGTTACAGTTCTACGTTATTTGTTAAAGGACAATGCACCATGCAAATGAACACACATTAAACAACTCATGTAAGATAAATAGAAGCATACATGAATGCAAAAACGTAACTAGAGCTATGAATCTACCGAGCTGAAAAATTATGCAAGTAACAAGTAGTACTTTTTCTTAGATACTTGAAGGAAATACGTATACAAATGGTAAAGAAGTATATCATGCAGTAACAAGAAATAATTTCGTAGTCCACTACATGTTAGAATGGCTCGGTGTTTCAGCTGAAGCTCTCCTACATCAAATACTAACAACATTAATCGAAGTCTCATACTTTTTATCTTCGCTTTAAGAATAAAAACATTACGTAAATTTCTCGTTTCCAGTATTTCTATCATTTTATTCCAAAATACGTTTATTACTTAAGAACCTATGTGTCGTTCTAGTAATTAGAGATTCGTTTCAACGTACTAGATTTAATCTATTTTCAATTCAACATAACAATATTAGTACTGAAGTAGATCACTATGTAACATTGTAAAAGATACTTAATAATTATAATTTGTGGCACAGCAGCCGGTACTACATATGAAAGATAAATTAAATGTAATACTATAATTGAGTCAATTTCGTAATAGGCGCAGAGAACATTATTAATGGAAGGACTGGAAAAATTGTATTGCAATCTTTGTTTCGAGTCGACATATGCGTAACATGATGAAGGTACTATGACTTTGGTACAATTTCATTGAATTTAGGTGCTCAAATCACACGAAGAGGAAGAATTACTTAATTACTTACAACTTTTAGTGAATCTCTGGAAAGTTTGCACATTTCAGTTAATACTGGATCGAAATAAAGAGCCTGAGAACTATCTCAGATCTGAGAGTACAAATTTTCATCCAGTAACAATACAAGACTACTTCTTTTCCAGTTATAGTGGATAATGTCTGGGGTACTAGATTAGTTTCCAAGGAGGAGACTTCATGAGAAAGAAGCGTTATGGAGTCGAGTGAATACGAGATGAACGTGGAAAGCCGGAGAACGCTGTTTGCACAGCCAAGCAATCACTGTTGTAAAGCCTCTTGTCTGCATAGTACGGGGCACGCACCGCTGTTTAGCGTGTGTTTTGGAGCGGGCTGCGTTTAGCAGTCTGTTTGCTAAAGCGAGAAGCAACGGCCTCTCCTCTTCAACGTCTAGCAGCGGATGCAAACCGGCAATTTCTGGGAGGCGGGTTAAACAATAGCGCGCCCATCCAGCAGGTTCCCGTACCCAGACAACGAACCTAAGCTTAATCATTTCCATCAAAACTGCCGGAACTACAAACTCTTAGATTTTTAATAAAGCATGGACTATCAGTGTGCATTTATTTATAAATAATTACGGCTTACATTCTATGTAGTGTTTTATAAACCTGTTGAATCCTTAATCTCTGTACCTAGAAAGGACCCTTTGCTACTGTTTCAAAGTTCCATGCATCCTGATTTGTTGTTGAAAGAATCTATTCTCAGTTTGTGCACAGCTCATTGTAGCTATAGTTTCAATGAAAGTGATAAGTAACTGTGTAAAGCTTGCTGTCTCCATTAGACATTTGTGAGTCGTGGGCATTTTGATGCACTTGATATAAACTTCAGAGTCTTGACCACAAATATCAATTTATTGAGGCCTTACACGTTTCGATGTTTCGTCATTATCGAAGGCATATCTTTTAAAAACTTATTAAAAAGTAAACTTCAAACATTCCTTTTAAAATAATCACTGTCAAACGTAAAAAAATTTAAATTTCCCTCCAGAACATCCCTGTAGGATGCACTTGACCATCCTACAGGGATTTTCTGGAGGGAATTTTAAATTTATTTTATGTTTTCCATATGTCTTTGACAGGGATTATTTTAAAAGGAATGTTTTAGTTTTACTTTTTAATGAGTTTTTAAAAGATATTCCTTGGATAATGACGAAACTTCTAAACGCGTAAGGCCTCAATAAATTGAAATTTGTGGTCAAGACTCTAAAGTTGGTTTTATCCATTAGAAAATGGGTTTTTTGTAAGCCTGCGACTGTGAGATGAATGGATTTGTTTATAAGTAACAATACTGCTACCAGTCACGATTTTTGTATTTATTTAGCACGACAAGTTTCGAGAAATAATTACCATCTTCAAGTGATTTTTTGTGCTGTTTCATATTAATAATGATATTTTGAGTGTGTGAGTGCCTGCTTAATTCTGCTGTCGTTGAGCTTTCGTCTGGTCCATCTGTGGCAGCTCTCACACATGTCAAACATCACATATAATATTTCTGCACACAAGTACATCAGTTGTAACAAACATACATAAAAATTTATTTATATGTATGTTTGTGAGAACTGACGTATTTGTGTGCAAAAATAGTTTATGTGATGTTATGTTACGCAAGAATACAGCAATATTCACATTCACGATCCATCCACGGCGAGTGTTTCTAGGATATTATGACTTTATGATACAAAATTATAGATTTAGTAAGATTTTACAAAGTTTACAAATTCTGTGTTAGTGCCGTGGCAGAGCGACCGAGCGCATTGAGGCGCTATGCTCCGATGCGCGTGGCCATTCCCCGTCGGGGGTTCGAATGCACCCTCGGGCATGGATGTTTGTGTCGTCTTTAGTATATATGGTACTTCATAAGTAGTTTGTAAGTTTAGGGACTGATGACGCCGTAGTTAAGACCCTTAAGCTTAACAAACATTTTTTCTTTGTTAGTGCAGGGTTGAAACAAGTAAAACTACTAGATTACTGCTAATAGTTAATTGTATAGGCTATTACTTTATTTAAAGGGAATAAACAGCGTGTAGATGTTAGCAAGTGCCAGTACTAAAACAGCAACGTTTTCAGGTCATAAGTAATAAGTCATTGTGTAAAAGACCATTGCAACTATACGATGGACAACAATGTTTACATTTTTATGAATAAGTCCATTGCCTGATCATCTTAATAAGTAATATTTCACGATATACATCAATATATGCAAATATGTGGATTATTTACTTAATACTGCCTGTGTTTTCACCTTGATACCTAGTAGTTATTATTGAGATAAGCTACAGTTTTGTATCTTGTGAAGTAATTATCAATAAAGATTATCATCATAATGAGCTAAAGGCAACGACATTCTTCATGATTGAGAGATTTTATGAAATGAAACTGCCTAGCAGATTGAAATATGTGCGGGGAACCGAACCTACGTACTTTCTCGGGGAAGCGCTCTACCTACTATGCTATCACGACATGCTTCACGATCCGCCCTGACGAGTTCTAACATTTTGTAGAGTTTCATACGCGAATTTTAAGTTAGTGCGTTTTAGTATTTCACTGATTTTGTCAGATATAGTTCCCAGAAATGTGGTCAGAATATATATGTAATTTTTAGGTGTTTTTTCCCCAGGTGATTTCGTTACATGTGATTGGTTCTATGGATTTAGTGTGTTTATTATAGATGTAAGTGACAATTTTAGAGTCAATGTAGTTTAGTTTAGCACTGTGTTGAAGGATTTGTGTTTCTTTCTGAATGACGTCTTGCTACAGAGTAAGATCTATTAGAAGGTTGATCATATCATGAGAATATGCCAACTTTTGTGATCTTGGATGACATGAATTTCAATTTATAATGACATCTGTTATGGCTGGCTTTCGATAAATGTCGAATATGTGTTTGTACAAGTAATTGACTATTTTATGATTAACTATAAGTAATTTATGGTTTCATTGCTTTGTAATTCCATTGCGAATTTTATTATAGGATACTGACTGTTGAGAGCTTCATGCCATTATTTCGGTCAATCAACATCAAAGTGTCGTCAACATAATGGTAGTAGTATTTGAAGTTTCTGAGTTTCCTGTGTCAAATAATTTTTCTTCCAAATTGTTTAAGAAAACGTCAGCTACTAGCCCTGCAAGGCTGCATCCCATTTCTACACCATCTGATTGTGTTTACGATCTATCGATAAACTGTTTTTTTTTTTTTTTAGAATTAAATTTTAGAAATGTAATAATTTCATTTACACCTACTAAGGTGGTTTCTTTATGGCGTAGTAAATTGTCTTCCATCACTGGAATTGTTTCCTCTACTGGAATGTTTGTATACAAGTTTGTGACACCAAAGATTAAAAAATTTGCTATTTTTTTTTGAAATAATTATGTGTTTCATATCTTTTGCCAGTAATTTAGAATTTTTAATTGTGCATTCTTTGTTGAAAATGTTTAGTTTCTTTAGAATTTTGTGTACGTTTTTGGTGAGCAAATATGTGGGACTGTTTATACCATCAACTATAGGACAGACCAGAGCTAATATTTTGTGTATTATAGGCTTTCCTCGTAATTTAGGTTCGCAGGGATTCATGATGAAACAAGTTCTTTTTTCGTAGTCAGATAGGATGGTTCTACATTGTTTAACACTAGAAGTACAACATGGGAAATTTTTGATCCATAGGGGTGTTTCGTGAGCCATACAAGTCACCATATTCATCGTAGGACGGAACCCTCTCGTGACCTTTAATTATTTATAGAGTTGTAAAACTCACATATATTTCTTGCCTCTAGGCCATCTAGAAGCATGATAATTTTATCTGTTATACCAGTAGTACCGTGTGGGTCATTTTTTATCCATACACAGGTTAACACAATCTGATATCGGCAACGACAGATTTAAATGGGAAATTATTCCTGGGCATGTCTCGACGTTAGTCGCCAGATGTTGGAGTATGTTGCGAAACTTTTGGCCAAAAAATTCGAAATGTGAAACATTTGGAGGTCTGGAGCAGCCTTATATCAGAGCAGCTTTCGATTTTCTGTGGACTGGCGCCATGCAGACCTATGAGCGGCATTGGGAAGTTACAAAATAACCAAACGTCTGTCTGAGGGACTGCTAATAGTTCTGTGACAAGACAGCAGATGTTAGGCGCGCCGATCTTGTAAAGCGGCGAGAATTTATTTGCAGAGTAGCAGATGAGCTTCCTTCTCTTTGCAAACTGCAGAGAAGAGCCAATATCCCCTTGCAAGCATTTGGAAGCAGAAATGACTAATATGGAAATAGAAGGCATTGTCAGAAACAAGGTTCCTATAAACAATAACAGGGGAATGATACATCAAACTTATGTTTCAAATCCAACACGTGTTTTACAAAAGCTGCCGAGCCAAAACTCTTGTTCAGTGTCTGAACTATGAGTTTACTGCGGTTTAGAAACTACTCTCAACTATTTGTTCATAAATATTTCAAAACAATTGTAGGTTGAAATTGTTTGTTCTTATATTTTTGTCTCTTAGTTGCAATAAGCAAGAAAACGTGTTGCATTTTAGATATTTTTGTAAACACTCGGAACTTATATGTCAGTAACGGTAAGAATACTATTACTCACCGCATAAATTTATTTTATTAACCTGCTTCAATCTGTCTATAAAGATAAACACTGAAAAATTCTTTGCGTACTTGTTTGAATTATGTGTCATAGAGGACTGTAGAATTTCGTCTGTAAAACATGACATGAAAATAACCTTTCTTTCTGAAAAATTACTTTTGACTCTGTGTTATTCATTTTAGAGACCAAATAATATTTTTCTCGTAAATTAGCGTCCTCTTGAAGGTAATGTCAACATGTAGAAACCGAAAACACCGCCCAAACATCATTGAACGGTAGTCTCAAAGTGTGGGTTGAAAATAACCCACATGGTACCATCAGGGTTACAGAAAAATCCGGTAATTCAAGTGCAAACGGTTTTACTTGTTAATGCTGTGTACCTGTTAGTGGGATCTCTAGTGATCTGAATGATGATATTTGCTGTGAAAAATTCATTTATTTTTTGTATGTTTTCATATCGTTTTGTCTATCTTTATTGTCATTGCATTGTTATCTGCTAGCTTATCATTGATTTGGCGTATTGTCGTATAATCATAGTATTGGTTTCTTTGGTCATTACCTTAATTATTTCTTCCCTATCTATTGTACTGTCTGTCTGAATGGCGATTTCATTTTGTCGTTTTTTACGTAATTTAGCCCCATCAACTACTATTTTAGTTGTTGCTATTAAGTTGTTTCATGGATGTATTGTGGAATTTTGGTTCATACATTAAACTTTTAAGCAGCAAATTTTGTTCGTTTACATTGAACACAATATCTGTTAACTCTACGGTTCTCTAATAAAATTCGAATGGTGGTTCTTGTGATAGTTCTAAGTTTTTTGTAGGATTTTGTTTTTTGTGAGGTTTGGATTTTTTCTTATGTGTAAAACGTACTATGTTGGTAGTAAGATGTACATATTTGTCTACAAAATTTAAAACATAATCAGGGAAAATTCGACTAAGTCTATTACTGAGATCTAAAATTGACGACTCAATTTTGCACGTACTCCTTGAGCACCTCCCTTAATAAGTTTTCTCAGAGGTATTGAAGAAACCATACGACGCCTTCCTTCGGATGCTGCAGAAGAAATAAGAAGAGCAAACTGTCGTGCTCTCTTGAAAGCTCCTCCTCAGAGCAGCAACATAGCTTTTAGGGCTGTTACGAAATCTACGAGAGGTACCGGATTTAGTGGTATCAAAGGCTGACAAAGATAACGCAACAGTCTTACAATAGTGTGTATGTTGAGAAGATGTTTGGTCCACTAAGTGACTGTACCAGTAATTAGATCCTACAGGATGTCTGCAAAGTAAGACTTTCTCACTCCTAAATTCTTCCTCATGATCTCAAGGAACCATTAACAGATTAAAACCACATGCTGCAACTCCGCAATCTGGTTGGTTCCACTGAAAAACAGTCAATTCATAGTTTCACTCACCTCGTGACGATTCTCTACTTCAGCAGTCCATGCAGTGCTGACCTGACTGAAAACAAGAACCATAATTCCACTGTAAAAAGCTGTGTAGAAAAACTAGGTGGAGATTCTACTTTCCATTCAGTTGCATTTTTCTCAAATTGTTATAAATGATGTGATCTACTGTGTTAAAGTGATGTTAACACGGGATTTTGTACGACGTAATTATTATTTTTAAAGCTTTCTCCAGGATATAGTACACAGTCAAGCCCGTGTTAAAGGACACAGTAGTTACACATACACTCCACACTCACTAGTAAAGCCTAGTTTATGGTAATTAATTTACTCTGTCATCAAAAATGATCTTAAAGAAGGTGTTCATTTCAATACGATCGCAAAATGCTACGCAATGAGACAGTGGTAGACTAAGGCCGTCGGAGGGCCCGGGACGGCGGCAAAACAAAATGAGGCTGCCCAACCACTTGCAAATACATGTATTACTATTAAAAAAGAATTGAAGGTCCCCCAGGACGAGAGGCAATGGACAGTCTAAAAAAAATAAAAAAATAGAAAAAAACACATAGTTTTCGAGATTTGGTGGTCCCAGCAAAACGAGATTGCAAGTGCGCTTCCGAGGGCCCCCAGGACCGAAGGCCCGGGGCCTTATTGACATGAAGATACAAATGAGAATACTGAAAAGTCAAATGAAACGTGAGCGGCAACTTAGTGGTCGCTTATGGTAGAAAGAATAATTAGGCCTAATGACAATTTAACGAAATTTGTAACAGAAAGGTCTTCTCCAATTTATTAACCTAACTAGTTGCATAACGATGAGGTTCTAAAACTGTAATTGGAAAATTACAGTCGTGGCTCCGCTGAGATTAAGATATATTAAAATTATTTCACTATAAAACAGAGGAAAAACTTTCGAAGAAACTAATGGATTTACTATATGGTTTGTCGTTATGGATTATTCCACTAGCTTTTGTGCCATACAAAAACATCCAGATATCCCACGAAAATCGTTACACCTGATCATCAAACGTTAGTATAAATTTGAAAACCTAATAAATCACGGAATAATGTAGATTGAGAGGTAAAAATTGAAACACATGCTTGGAATGACATCGTTTTTTTTTTTTTTTTTTTTTTTTTTTTTTTTTTTTTTTTTTTTTTTTTTTTTTTAGAACAAAAAAAAGTATCAAAAAATTTCCGACAGATGGCGCATCATCTGATCAGAAAAGCAGTAATTACCATAACAAATTAAGACAAAGCAAGGATGATGTTAATAATCGCTGTTGTATCTTCCGGGTTATGTGGTCGTGGTCGAAGAAACATATCTGCTCCTGACGTTTCGTCCAGAGCTGCGCTGGACATCTTCAGAGGTACTACTGGTAGCTGTGAGTCTTGCCAACAGTCGGCAAGACTCACAGCTACCAGTAGTACCTCTGAAGATGTCCAGCGCAGCTCTGGACGAAACGTCAGGAGCAGATATGTTTCTTCGACCACGACCACATAACCCGGAAGATACAACAGCGATTATTTCAGCCGGTCGTGAAAGCCTTCACTGCAAGGATGATGTTCTTCACAGGAAATATTCAATATGTTCACCATCATTCCTCAACAATAGCTGTAGTCGAGGAATAATGTTGTGAACAGCACTGCAAAGCATGTCCGGAGTTATGGAGAGGCATTGGCGTAGGATGTTGTCTTTCAGCATCCCTAGAGATGACGGTCGATCACGATACACTTGCGATTTCAGGTAACCCCAAAGCCAATAATCGCATGGACTGAGATCTGGGGACCTGGGACGAAAGTGGCGGCTGAGCACACGATCACCAAACGACGCCCTCAAGAGATCATTCACGCGTATAGCAATATGAGGTGGCGTTCCATCCTGCATAATTGTCATTCCAAGCGTGTGTGTCAATTTTTGTCTCTCTATCTACATTTTTCCGCTATTTATTAGGTTTTCAAATTTATACTGTCTTTTTGATCACCCGGTATGTAAATTTTGGAAATTTAGGAGTATCTAGAATTTTACACGTATGTTCAGTATTTTTAATGTCATTTGCTACTGCTGTTTCAGCTTACTGTTTATGAGTGCAGCAGTCATTGTGTTTGTTGTACCTAGTTTGAACGCCAATCTAGCTTATGTAGAAACTTGAAACTTCAGCAAGTCTTTCATGTGATTTTCTATGTTCCTGAGAATAAGAAATTTGTAATTTCATTGTTTAAGGTGTGCTCAAATTTTTATTTTTATTTATTTATTTATTTATTTTTGTATGAAAATTTCACTTCATGCGGTCTAAGTAAGTTTGAAACTTTCTGGGTATGTTATCTACAAAAGGTTTCACTTATTAATTTGGTGTATCAGTGGCTATTGAGGAATCGGTTATTGTCAAACAGACAATATTTGTTGCTTCGTTTGTGTTCTGAAAGGACCAAATTATATAGGTCATTGGTCGCATAATAATTATGTAGTAGTGATCAACATCGGATGATAGTGGTAAAGATTCGGTTTCATTACTGCATGTGGAATTTCATTTACCAGATAGCACCGAATTATTTTTGGTTTCATTTTTTTTCTTAGAAGCTTCATATGACTGCATAAGTACGTTATAAGTTATTATTTTCACTACCACGCCATTAGTTTTGCAATACTGCCATTCTTTCTGCAATGACGTCAAAATGAATGTTTTATAATTTTAATCTGATGAATCATTATTATTAAAACAATATTTAAGAGGAAATATATAGACATAAATGTCTCAAAAATTGAAGAAAGTTCAAGAAATAAAAACACAACTACGAGGAAGTCTTCAGTATCTTTGTGTGAACCTCAACTTTTCAGCTGTTTATAACCACTTTGCAATCGACAACACAAGCTAAAATTGATCTACAATGAGAGCAGGCGATTCAAAGAAATAAAATATGACACTGTACACGAATTCTTACAGACAAGAGTAAGAAAGTAAGCTGCCGTTATCGTCCTTTTCGAAGGACGTCAGCGCTATCTAGGTTAAGTTGGTTTCAGTTGCGTACCAGTAAGCGGGAGAACAATCAATTCCTGTGGTCGTGACGTGTGTTGCGAACGCTTGGTATGGAGAATGGTGGCGACAAAGACCTGTGGGCGTCGAAGCGTGACAAACACACATTGTGAGGTCCAGACACCGGTCCCGCTTCACCCGCCGGCGAAACTCCTGATAATTATGACCTTCTGTCTGGGTGGTACGGCAGCGTTTCAATAGACAGAGACCTTCAGGACGGTGCCCAGTGCAGGTTTATTGCCGGATCCCAGAAACAGAGTCCTTTCAGGTGGGCAGTGGAGCCTACATGAGGGTCGCGAGAATGCCATAAGCCCTGGACAGACAAGAGCGGCGTGGGCGCCGTTGCCAATTCGCTTGGCGCTGTACGCCTTTGTCCATGGCCGTTGATACGGTGTGTGCAAAATATTGTAGAATGCTGCGACCACGGAGGACCGTCTGGTAGAATGACGCCAGAAGGTAGCCCGATGAGTAGTTACCCACCATCTGATTTTAGAAGCAATGGTAACTGTGTCTACAGGCATTTGCCAGTGAGGCTAGAACTTGCGCAATTGGGGCAGTTACATTCACTGCAGTCAAAGTTCACCGTGAAAGACGACCGTCTGTCGTCTTCCATATATTTTTTATTAAATTGTAATTTATTTGATGTCGCTAGATTAGCATTTTGTTAAAACTAGAACCCCTCTTTTCAAGGCATGAGTAATAGCATTTTATTTCATATTTTAAAATATTAGTTTCTGAAATATTAGTTAATATTGCTAGGATTTTGTTATTTTAATAATTTATTATTGTGGTTATAAATGTGGCAATAAGTACGGCTTCTCCGCTACGCCACTGCATGTGTGAGAATGTGTACGTTTTACTTTTTAGTGGATGTGCGGTGAGCTCTCTTTGCATGGTTCTCTCTGGCTCAGAGTCGATAGTTAGTCGTTACCTACCAGTGCTGCTGATGCGACCAAAGAGTTTTCTACACCCTTTGGTTACAAGCTAGTCGACGAACTTTCTCCTGGGCGAGTCATTCGATATGCTCTCCCTACAACCGCTGTACTCATGGTTTCCCCACATTCCGGTAGCTTTCCCGTCTGGTGGCCGCTCTGACTTCTCTTTGTGCTGGGATCATGGTGAGGTAAGGTTGGTTCTTGTCTTGCGCTTGCGGAGATGGTAGGGATCGTTGTCTAGCATGTTTAAAGTAAACTCTCGAACTTAGAATCATTTTTCGGATTATCCCTTCCGATCGTGCGTGTAAATGTTACTAGTTGTAGTTTGATAATGGCCTGATATATTCAAACCTTTTGTGATTATGTTGCGGTGTACGAACTCTGTGTAAATTCTTTCTAGCTTTTTGTTGCCAGATTTTTAACAGACGATATGTTCATTTTTGTACAATGCATGTCAAATTTTTCTTATCGTTTTCCTTCAGTGAGTGATATGTGTTCCACAAGGCTGGTTCTTAGAACAAAGTCTTCAGCTTCCACTATTGTTTGTTCCATGCCCATCAGGCAAGTAACTATTCGTGTATCCTTCTGATTGCCAGTAACATTTCGCGATTTTCTCCCCCCGCCTATTTTTCAATTTTGCTTATTTCTCCGAACTTGTACTATGCACTCAGTCTTTGTGAGTAAATTGTCTTCGAGCCTTGTACTACCTCCTTCAATAGCTTGCTTATGAAATTCCAAGTATTTCTATGGGTTGCATTACGTAAGTTTTTATTTTTATTTTTCCGACTTTTGTAATTATTTCACTTTTCCCGGTTTTGAGACCGGACTTCTTCCGTCTCTGTGAACGCTCCTAATCGCATGTCGCTGCATTTCAGTAGCTTTCTTGTGTAATTCTAAACATTTCTATGGGTTGCATGCCGTAGTTAATTTTATTTTTCGGAAATTGAATTTATGCATTTTTCTCGGTTTTCGGAACCACATGGGTCAGAACTCCGACTTCAGGGGTTAGCAGATAGTCACCTGAATTCACGCCACTTCTCATAAAACCAGTACCTAGATAGTTTACTCTCAGATTGCAACTTAAGACTCCGCCGTGATTTTGTATAATATATCCGATTTTTAACCACTTCACCTTCAGTGGTGTGCGATCATGTAACGTAGCCGTGTGTCGCCGTTAGTGTGTTTGCTCGCGGTCTAATCTAAATGCAACTTAACTTTGCTATACTCACGCACAATCTCAAATCAGGCCCATCAGACCAGAACCATCTTCGCATTTTTATTGTATATTGTGTTGTGGTCTCGTACCTCCGGCTTTGCTGAATTTCGCCCACGACAGCGGCGCCTGATTCTGCCTCGCTTCAGCACGCTGATTTTGGTGAGTTTCGCTGTTGCGTTGCGTGTGTGTGAGCGAGTTAGTGTCGTTTGTAAATTCCCCCTCCCCCCAGTAGCGTTAATTTCTGTGTAATTTATGTTAAATTCAATGATGAAAATCGTCTGTGTAAGGTAGGTTAACTTAAGTACATTATTTCAGTGGGATGCATGTTTATTCCATTAACAAAATTGGTTCCCTATTTTGCTTCCGTTCGACCTGAATAAACAAGTTAAGTTCAGTGTAATTTTGACTTGCCTATAAATTGTAGTTTTCGAGCACCTTCCCCTTTTATTTAAAATCGTTTTTCACCAGTGATGAGAACAATCTCAGATGCAATTATTTATGTTTAAATTCTGTTGCGTCAGAAATGTTTTCTTAGCCAGCTTTATGAAAAATACTTTAATTGTGATGTTTGTTTATTAATGTCTGTGCGTAATTGAATGTGAGCTGCTACGTATGTCGGCCACTGTGTCATTAACTTCCTGTTATTGGAATAATTTGAACTAAGTCAGTTCTCAGTTTGGACTAGGGAACAAGACTTTGCAGCAGAGAGTAGCCGGTAGTTCACAAGGATTTTCAGCTAATTTTACTGCCAAAATTAAGCTTCTTTATAACTGTAAACTCTTATCTGGATACCTCCTCCGTTAAAGATGACTCGTTTTGGACAGCCACTACAGTGGTCCTGATAGGTTGTAGTATTACATTAAAATTTTTTCAATCCATAAATAATTTATTTACGATGCTTATCGCTGTCCACAGCTGATTACGTTCTTCATTTTTTTCTGCCCAGAACGCGGTTGTGAACTAGGTCTTTCATCTTTCCTTCCTCATTGAGAACAGTTGCACGTCAGGGACTTCTCCATTATTAATTGTATGTGTGTAAGCGTTTTTCTTGTGAAGTATGGAGAAAATATATTTAGTTACGAATAAATCTTGCCGGCCTCAGGAGACTGAGGCGCTCCAGTCACGGTCTGCACAGCCTCTACGGTCGGGGGTTCGAATCCCCCCCTCGGGCATGGATATTTGTGCCGTCCTAGTTCGTAAGTAGTTCCTAAGTAGTTTGTAAGTTTAGGGACTGATGACCCCGTAGTTAACTCCCATAAGCTTTACAAGCATTTGAACAATAATAAATCTTTTACGTATTTCAAATGGCCCACCTTTAATAATTCATGAAGTGATTCTATTTTTCCAGCAGTAATCTTAATTATGTAATATGATGCTTGGAACCATTGTTGGACTTGTATCTATAATTTACTAGAAACTATTAGATGTCATTATATGTAACTTTTGTCAACGCGACTTGATAGTAATGCCTGCAAAGAAATCTGAGGAATTAATAGAAATCCGATCGATATAAACATTCTTTCGTCAAAAAAGATAATTTAATACTTTTCTTCACGGTCATTGAGTTAGTACAATCTGCTCCATGCCAACCAACCATCATTTTACACAATACAGCAAGAGGTTTTACAGCTTCATCTGTTACATCCAGACAACTAATCATCATGGTAAGAAAGGTCATCGCGGAATCTGCTAGTTTCTTTGTGTAATATGGTGCTCAGGTGTTGCTTTCATCCCAAATTACTACTGCCGCTAAACTTTAAAGTTAGGTTCCGCCTCCTTTTTTGAGTCTTCTATCTATAAAGTTACCTAAATGTGTCAGATCCACCAAATTATTTTCATGTATTATTGTACCGTTAGTGAACTTTAATAGCAGCTACGAACAGTAACTACTACTCTAACACCTGATCGGAAGGAAGAAGTCGCAATATTACAAGGTTTCACTTGATTATCTGGTACAAACTAGCTTTATGGCTCTTGTAACCAATTCAAATAAAATTATTTTAAACCGAAGGGACCTAACTACGAATTCTGATCATCGGTACCTTGAAATGACTTTTGCTGAGGACGATACAGACACCCACGCCCGAGGGAGCACACGATCCTTTGGCGACGGCGCGCACCGCATCATGACGCTCCAGAACTCACGGCCATTACAACGCGGTAGTATTAACCCTATTTAAATGGTGTCATCCTTGTGTTTATTAAGGGGAAAGTTTTGGTAATATTCCTAGTATTCCTTTGTTGTTGTCAAACCAAATTAAGTTAATATTTTATGTTACAAACAATCAATATTGTGTGTTCAGTTATATTTTGAGCTAGTTTCTTCCATTCCTGAAATTAATTTGGCCCGAAAAAAGAAAGAAAATTGATTTTTTTCAGGTACTGAGACCATGTTTTACATATTTTGTGATCATTCAGATTACTGAAATTTAATTCATTTTTATAAATAATATGGGAGTATACCAATCATTGAGTAATCAGTCAGATGTGTTTTTGTTCCGTTGCGTACAGAGATTAGGCCTTTGTTATGAGGGTAGTTTCTTGAAGTTTGACGTAAAGACCGGGGCACTAAGATTATGATTCCCCCACACCTGTTTTTAAAAAGAGCACTTCTCCAGGTTTTTGTTGTTGTGGTCTTCAGTCCAGAGACTGGTTTGATGCAGCTCTCCACAATACCCTATCCTGAGCAAGCCTCTTCATCTCCACATAAGAGCGACAACTTACATCTGTCTGAATCTGCTTACTGTATCCATCTTTTGGTCTTCCCCTGCGATTTTTCCCCATATACTTCCCTCCAACGCTAAATTCACAATTCCTTGATGTCTAAGAATGTGTCCTACCAATCTATCCCTTCTTTTAGTCAAGGTATGCCAGAAATTCCTTTTCTCCCCAATTCTGTTCAGTACCTCCTCATTAGTTACGCGATCCACCCACCTAATCTTCAGCATTCTTCTGTAGCACCATATTTCAAAAGCCTCAATCCTCTTCCTGTCCGCACTTTTTATCGTCCATGTCTCACTCCCATACAAGGCAACACTCCATACAAATGCCTTCAGAAAGGACTTCCTTAAGTTTAAATCAATATTCGATGTTAACAAATTTCTCTTTTTCAAGAATGCCTTTTTACCCATTGCCATTCTGCATTTTATATCCTCTGTACTGCGACCATCATTTGTTATTTTACTGCCCAAGTAACAAAACTCATCTACCTCCTTTATTGCTTCGTTTCCCAATCTAATTCCTTCAGCATCACCTGATTTTCTAAGACCGCATTCCATTGCCCTAGTTTTGCTCTTGTTAATGTTCATCTTATATGCACCTTTCAGCACACTGTCCATTCCGTTCAATTGCTCTTCCAGGTCCTTTGCTGTATCTGACAGAATTACTATGTCGTCGGCAAAACGCAATGTTTTTAATTCTTCCCCCTGAACTTTAATTCCTTCACCAAATTTCTCCTTGCTTTCCTTTATAGCTTGCTCAATGTACAAATTGAACAACATTGGAGACAGGCTACAACCCTGTCTTACTCCCTTTCCAACCACTGCATCCCTTTCATGCCTTTCAACTCTGATAACCGCTGTCTGGTTTTTGTACAAGTTGTAAATAACCTTACGCTCCCTATATTTTACTCCTGCTTGCTTCAGAACTTGAAAGAGTTTATTCCAATTAACATTGTCAAAAGCCTTCTCCAAATCTACAAAAGCTAGAAATGTAGGTTTGCCTTTTCTTAATCTATCTTCTATGATAAGCCGTAAAGTGAGTATTGCCTCCCGTGTCCCTACATTTCTCCTGAACCCAAACTGATCTTCCCCGAGGTCGGCTTCTACCAGCTTTTCCATTCTTCTGTATATAATTCGTGTTAATATTTTGCAACCATGACTTATTAAACTGATGGTTCTGTAGTTTTCACACCTGTCTGCACCTGCTTTCTTAGGGATGGGGATTATAACATTTTTCTTAAAGTCTGAAGATATTTCACCTGTCTCATATATCTGACACACCAGTTGAAACAATTTTGTCATGGCTGCTTCTCCCAGAGACTTCAGTAGTTCTGAGGGAATATCATCTACTCCAGGGGCCTTATTTCGACTCAGGTATTTCAGGGCTCTCTCAAATTCTTCTCTCAGTACAGTATCTCCTATTTCATCTTCATCTACATCCTCTTCCCTTCCTACAATATTGTCTCGAATTTCATTTCCTTTGTAGAGCCCCTCTATATACTCTTTCCACCTTTCAGCTTTCCCTTCTTTGCTAAGAACTTGTTTTCCATCAGTGTCCTTGATATTCATAGAGCTGTTATTCTTATCTCCAAATGTTTCTTTTATTTTCCTGTAGGCTGTATCTATTTTTCCCCTATTTATACATTCTTCTACAGCCTTACATTTGCGTTCTAGCCACTCCTGCTTAGCCATTTTGCACTTCCTGTCAATCTCATTTCTTAGTCGTCTGTACTCCATTTTGCCTGTTTCATTTACTGCATTTTTATATTTTCTCCTTTCATCGATTAAATTTAGTATCTCCTGTGATATCCAAGGATTTTTTTGTAGGTCTTGCCTTCCTACCTATTTTGTCCTCTGCTACCTTGACTATTTCATCTCTCAATTTTACCCATTCCTCCTCTACTGTTTTATTTTCCCCCGTTTCTGTCAATTGTTGCCTAAAGCCCCCTCTGAAATTCTTAAGAACCTCAGGTTCCTTCAATTTATCCAGGTCCCATCTTCTTATTTTCCTACCTTTTTGTAGTTTCTTTAGTTTCAGCCTACAGTTCATAACCAACAAGTTATGGTCAGAGTCTATATCTGCCCCTGGGTATGTCTTACATTGTAGAACCTGGTTCCGAAATGTATGTCTTACCATTATAAAATCAATCTGGTATCTTCCGGTGTCTCCTGGTCTCTTCCACGTATACAACCTTTTTTTGTGATTCTTGAACCAGGTGTTTGTTATAACTAAATTATGTTCTGTGCAAAATTCTACCAGGCGGCTTCCTCTTTCATTCCTTTTGCCCAGACCATATTCACCTACTATCCTCCCTGCTGTTCCTTGTCCTACTACCGAATTCCAGTCTCCCATAACAATTAAGTTTTCCTCTCCCTTAATTGTCTAAATAATTTCCCTTAGCTCCTCATATATTTCTTCGATTTCCTCATCATCGGCAGAGCTAGTTGGCATATAAACCTGTACTACTGTTGTCGGTGTTGGCTTCGTATCTATCTTGACAATGATAATGCGATCACTGTGCTGGTCATAGTAGTTTACCCGCATTCCTATTTTCTTATTCATTATCAATCCTACTCCTGTGATACCCCCAATTGATTTTGTATTTATAATCCTGTACTCACCTGACCAGAAATCCTGTTCATCCTGCCACCGAACTTCACTAATCCCCACTATATCTAACTTCAACCTATGCATTTCCCTTTCTAAATTTTCTAATTTTCCTACTCGATTAAGGGATCTAACATTCCACGCTCCGACCCGTAGAATGCCAGTATTGTCTTTCCTGATGATCACATCCTCCTGAGTAGTCCCCGCCCGGAGATCCGTAATATTTTACCCGAGAGGATGCCATCATCATATGTTCATACAGTAGAGCTGCATGTCCTCGGGAAAAGTAACGGCTGTAGTTTCCCCTTGCTTTCAGCCGTTCGCAGTAGCTGTGTGGCAAAGCCACATTAGCTGATGTTACAAGGTCAGCTCAGTCAATCATCCAGACTGTTGCCCCTGTAACTACTGAAAAGGCTGCTGCCCCTCTTCAGGAACTACACGTTTGTCTGGCCTCTCCACAGATACCCCTCCGCTGTGGTCGCACCTACGGTACGGCTATCTGTATCGTTGAGGCACGCAAGCCACCCCACCTCGGCAATGTCTGTGGTTCATGGTAACTCTGGAGAATTGTTGTGTAATGGAAGAAGTAAAATTTCTCAACGGAAGTAAGACATATTAATTTAATTTCTGGATTCCTGTCTTTCACTGAACATTTTCGTAATAGATATGCGGCAATCAAAAGGGTCCAATAAATTTAATTCGACTGATCATCACGAGGACTGACTCAGTAAATAGGAAAGTTAAAATTATTTTCAGTAAAATAAAATCAAGATTGAACAAGAAGGTCTCGACGGATGGGAAGAACAAATTTACGGCGTTTTGAGAGCACGATTCATATAATGACGTAATTGAAGATGAAAGAGTTAAAGTGACGGAAGGCGTAAAAAGTCCAGTATTGTGGTGAAAAGTATATAGAACTGGATGAATAAATTAAATAAAGGAGAAGGGCTTGGAAAAATACAATGGAATTTCTAAAATTTATGGAATAAGTATCAACAAAGCAATACTTCTGTTCCTTTTGTATAGTACACAATAGTTGTGACACACCATCACACACAATAAATATATCATCAACACAATTCAGAAGGTAGCAAGTAAAGATAAGTTTGTAAACTGTAGTATAGTAAGCAAATCAGCGCATTCCATTTAAAAATATCGTCTGTTAGATGACCATTAGTTATCATTTAGAAAAGACTACGGAAGAAAATACCGTGATCGATAACGGAAGCAAGACTGAAGAAAAAATCGAAGCATAGTATTGGGACATATCAACTACGAATGTCCTTTTGGTGATTAAAATTTGTAACATGGTCGATTTTCCGTGAAAGCAGAAATAATCTGTAGGAAACTGTGAACAATGAGACTGGAAGAGCAATGATGTGCTCCTAAAATAACACCGCTGCTGTTCAGTACTGATACTGACGGAGTAACGAAAAAGGTGAAAAATGCTTAAAACGGTATTCAGATGAGGATTGAGGGTTAGCTATTATAATGTCAGCTGATGATATGGCTATCCTCAGTGAAAATGAGGCTGAATTATAGGATCGGAGGAGTGGAATTACCTGCCTCGAAAGTGTAGAGTGTCGATCGATGTTAACTGAAACTTACAGAAATAATGAAAAGTAGCTGAAACGAGAATATCGAGAAATTTATCGAAATTTTTTACTGCACATTTCAGTTCTTTTTTCATTTCGTACATCAGCCACCGTGAATCTTCTCTCATTATATGGGCAGCAGACTAGTCAACCTGCTGGAAAGCACCGTGACGTACAAGAGCTGATAAATATAACAACAACTTCACAATCAGTTTAAGTAGTTATTCACCTATACCAGGCAAGAATAACACACAAAAAATAGGAAAAAAACGTTAAGGATATGTAAGATAAAGACAAGCTTCCTTCTTTAGGAAAGAGTAAAGCCATGAGAGAGGCCACTCTAACGTTCTGCAGCTTAATGGAATAGAGTGTTAAGAAAAGTCAGGACAGAAACATTGAATCTGTTGATTTATAAGACCTTTTGTAATAATGGAAAATTAGTAAAACATTATATGATATGTGCAATATGAGTAATATACAAAAGATACAATGTGAAAAAGTAATTTTAATGTTAGATAACAAAGTCGTCGAATTATAAATGATGATTGGTATGGAGTCTTTTGTCTTCTTCTGTTAAGCCTATGAATCAAAGAAGCTATGATGTAAATATAAGAAAGATGAAAATACGCAGTGAGAGAATATCAATGAAAAGTTCTTCAGAGGTCATTCCTGTGTAAATGAATAAATATTGTAGGAGCTGATAAATGATGTGAGTACAGTCTGGTAATTAAAGTGCCTGGAGTAACAGTTTATCATAAAAAGACGTATCGGGGATTATCAGACGTGAGGATAAGACAGACTTAGCTTTAAATAGGGTGATTACGACGTAGATGAGGTTAAGGAATTATGCTGCATTGTAAATAAAATAACCAACCACGGACGGTACAATAAGGAAGTAAAAAGTACAAGCAGGGCTTTCATGACAAATAGGAGTCAACTCACATCGAAGATAAGTCTTCATGTCATAATATTCTAAGTATTTATGTTTGGCAGACAACACTTGGAAACCTAATACAATAAATAAATAGTAGAAGGTTTAATGTAGTGCTCCAGGTATATGTAGAAAATTAAATGGACAGACAGAATTAGAAATGAGGTGATCCTTCAACAGACACGAAAGTGGGACAGAATGATAGGACGTATTTATGAGGGAGTACCCACAATGGTACTGGAGAGAGTTGTGGAAAGTATCAAATTGTAGAGAAATATAAACGTTGGAATACATTAAGAAAATATTCGAAGACGTAGATTGTATCTGCTACTCAGAGGTGAAGGGATACCATTTATAAGACATACGACCCTCTGAAAGGAAATCAATAAAAATAAATTCAATACAGAATTTAAAGGCTTAGTTTGTACAAATCATGATATATAAATTAGGAGACATTGCTGTCACGGAAGCATAAATTACGTATTTATTGAAGCTTTTAAATGTAGAAAATAAAAGGTGTACAATGTTGGATTTTTATATTACTCGTTAAAATTGAAGTCTAAATGATAGTTATACATAACGAAAATTAAGAACAAAAAATCAAAAATCAGATAAAAGATTAGAAATCTGGAATCTTTCTAGAACTATGAAGTAATGCTCAGGATTTGCTTTAAACTTTTTCCGCGCTACGTAAGGCTGTAGGCCTTCGTATAGCGGCCAAGGTTATGCTGCCTCAATAAGGCAGCCAAAAAATCTGAAAATGTAGCCAATATAACTGTCAATAATATCGTTAAGATAACGACTGCTGTGTCCCGCAGCTGACATGCAGTAATAATACGAATTTTTAACGCTTTTTTTTATTTTGTCCAACAACAGCCTCTCTTTAGGCATTATGTCCGTTTTTTTCCTCTTTACTTCGGCCTCTAGCCTGTCGAGCCGTGGCAGGGCACGCGGTGGCGTTGACACGGCCACGTTAACACCGTAATGTCGCCTCGGCGACTGTGAAGGGTTCCCGCAATATCGGAGTGTCGGCCGGTTATCTGTGACAGTGAATATTGATCGTCGCGCCCCGCGTGTATAGGCAACCCGCTACGCAGGTCCTCTCCTCCCAAACAGTGTGTGGCTGGGAAACACGGGGCGCGCCTTCGGAACCGCAATTCGGACCAAACGTGTCCGACAGCGCGATACCTGATGCATGTACAAACACCGAGGTGCCAAAAGTCACGCCAGACCGATTTCCGCTGATGTAGCTGGCGGTAATATCTCGTAAACCTGGTTTCATTATTCATCGTACGGCAACAACAGCAGCATTGAGCATTATATATGAGACAGTTATTTAGTTTTAAATTAGATACAGACTAAACACATTCATTCAAATACTAAAATTTACAAATCTACTAAGTTCTCTACTTTAATACGCGCGGGAATCTGGAGCTTACAAATTTAAAACAGTGGCAAGTTTAAGAGATGCGTATACAACTTAAATAAACACACACACACACACACACAAATCAGAGACTTCAGTAGCTCTGAGGGAATGTCATCTACTCCAGCGGCCTTGTTTCGACTTAGGTCCTTCAGTGCTCTGTCAAATTCAACTCTCAGAATAGTATCTCCTATTTCATCCTCATCTACTTCTTCTCCCCTTCCTACAATATTGCTTTCAGCTTTCCGTTCTTGGCTTCTTTCACTCTCTTTCTCTCTCTCTCTCTCTCTCTCTCTCTCTCTCTCTCTCTCTCTCTGTGTGTGTGTGTGTGTGTGTGTGTGTGTGTACAAAACTACTAAGTTCTCTACTTTAATGTACGTGGGAATGCTGAAGCTTACTAAATTAATACAGTGGCAAGTTTAAGAGATGCGTTTTCAACTTAAATAAACACACACATCTATGTGTGTGTATGTGTGCGTGTTTATTTAAGTTGTAAACGCACCTCTTAAACTTGCCACTGTATTAATTTAGTAAGCTCCAGAATTCCCACGTATATTAAAATAGAGAACTTTGTAGATTTGTACCTACACACACACACACACACACACACACACATATATATATATATATATATATATATATATATATATATATATATATATTATATATATATGAGAGAGAGAGAGAGAGAGAGAGAGAGAGAGAGAGAGAGAAGCCAAGAACGGAAAGCTGAAAGGTGGAAAGGCTATATAGAGGGGCACTACGGAGGAAATGAACTTAGAGGCAATATTGTAGGAAGAGGAGAAGTAGTAGATGAGGATGAAATAGGAGTTACTATACTGAGAGATGAATTTGACAGAGCACTGAAGGACCTAAGTCGAAACAAGGCCCCTGCCCTGGAATAGATGACATTCCCTCAGAGATACTGAAGTCTCTGGGAGAACCAGCCATAACAAAACTGTTTCACCTGGTGTGTAAGATGTATGGGACAGGCGAAGTACCCTCAGACTTTAAGAAAAATATTATAATCCACATTCCAAAGAAAGCAGGCGCAGAAAGGTGTCAAAACTACAGAACCATCAGTTTGATAAGTCATGGTTGCAAAATATTAACACGAATTATTTACAGAAGGTTCGAAAAGGTGGTAGAAGCCGACCTCGGAGAAGTTCAGCTTGGGTTTAGAAGAAATGTAGAAACACGGCTTATCCTAGAAGATAAAGAAAAGGCAAACCTACATATCTAACTTTTGTGGATTTGGAGAAGGCTTTTGACAATGTTGATTGGAATAAACTATTTCAAGTTGTGAAGCAAGCAGGAGTAAAATATAGGGAGCGTAAGGTTATTTACAACTTGTACAAAAACTAGACAGCGGTTGTCAGAGTTGAAGGGCATGAAAGGGATGCAGTGGTTGGGAAGGGAGTAAGACAGGGTTGTAGCCTTTGTCCAATGTTATTCAATTTGTACAATTAGCAAGCTATAAAAGAAAGCAAGGAGAAATTTCGAGAAGGAATTAAAGTTCAGAGTGAAGAATTAAAAACATTGTGTTTTGCCAACGACATTATAAGACTGTCAGAGATAGCAAAGGACCTGAAAGAGCAGTTGAACGGAATGGACAGTGTGCTGAAAGCTGCATATAAGATGGAGATTAACAAGAGCAAAAGTAGGCTAATGGAGTGCAGTCCAAGAAAATCAGGTGATGCTGAAGGAATTAGATTATGTAACGAAACAATAAAATAGGTAGATGAGTTTTGTTACTTGGGCAGTAAATTAACAAATGATGGTCGCAGTACAGAGGATATAAAATGCAGAATGGCAATGGGTAGAAAATCATTCTTAAAACAGAGAAATTTGTTAACATCGAACATTGATTTAAGCCTAAAGAATTCCTATCTCAAGGCATTTGTGTGGAGTGTTGCCTTGTATGGGAGTGAAACATGGACGATAAACAATGCGGATAGGAAGAGGATAGAGGCTTTTAAAATGTGGCGCTACGGAAGAATGCTGAAGATTAGGTGGGTGTATTGCGCAACTAATGAGGGGGTACTGAACAGAATTGGGGAGAAAAAGAATTTTTGGCATACCTTAACTAAAAGAAGGGATCGATTGGTAGGACACATTCTTAGACATCAAGGAATTATGAATTTAGCGTTGGAGGGAAGTGTGTGGGGTAAAAACCGCAGAGGAAGACCAAGGGATGGATACAGTAAGCAGATTCAAACATATGTAGGTTGCCATTCTTATGTGGAGTTGAAGAGGCTTGCTCAGGATAGGGTATTGTGGAGAGCTGCATCATACCAGTCTCCTGACTGAACACCACAACATCCTAAATCAATATCGAGTGACTGATTCCAAGTAGTTGTAGAAGGGCTAGAATCATTTGTTCTTGGGTACCACAGTCACAGGTGGAGAATGTCGCAGTCCCCAATAGTACATCATAGCATTGCACCTGGCGTGGCCAGTTCTTATTCTGTTTAATTTTGCCCACACACTTCTCTGTAGATGGAACCCTGGGAGGCTGGCAGTTGGGTTTTCGACGCCGTGATGTACTGTCGCATCCGCATTCCACCTCTTGCGCCACTCTTCTTTAATATCGAAGTTGTTCCTTCGTTTATGCCACAGCAGAATGCGGGACTTAGGGCAAATTGGAGGAGGATCGTTTAAGACCTTGTAAACTGGAAGATATTGTGGGCAGTTGGGGTGGTGAAGTTTCCTCCATTCTCGATTCGTTGCTTCCTTGCATCTGGTGGGATGTTGCTGATGGTATGGTGCCACAGGACCAGGGTGGATTTTTGTGTACCTGTCTTGATCCTCTTTGACTCGTTCAGCTGTTTTAATCTAAGTTCGTCGTATAGGTGCTATGTTGCCGCACTGTGGAGCACAGTATTCAGCTGCAGGGTACATTAGTGTCAATGCTGTAGTACGTGCTGTCGATGAATCAGCACCCCACGTTGTACCAGCCAGTTGCCTAATGATGTTATTTCGGTTCTTTATCTTTTGGCTTGTGTTTTCCATGTGGTTTATACGTTAAAGACCGGTCCAGTGAGATAACCAGGTATTTAGGCTGGAAATTGTGTCTATCTCATTGTTGACATTGAGTTGTTTTTTGCAGTTCTATTGTTCAGATGGCATACACAAATTTCTCTCTTTGCTGCACTTGGCTGCAGTCTCCATGCTTCGTAATATTTGTTGGGAGTTTCTAAGTCCAGGATAACATAGTTCTTCTTTCCTCGTGTGTGCTGGTTTGTATGACTATGGCAAGGTCATCGGCATAACATAACGTTTTGACACCAAATAACTTGCTTTGTTTCTGTCCAATGATTACTTTGAAGTAACGGTTGTTTAACTTTTTCTCCAGAAGTGTCGTCAGGTTTTTACGTAAGGTATAGTTTTTTTTTTTTTTTTTTTTTTTTTTTTTTTTTTTTTTTTTTTTTTTTTTTTTACTTCATTAGGAGTCCATCAAGCCACACCTGTTCGCAGCATCTCCACATGTTTTTGAAACCAGCCTGGTATGTCGATGCTACATTGTTAATTATTTATTTCATTCTGTGATGGATAACACGTTCCAGTAGTTTGAAGCACACGGTTAGAAGTGCAATTGGCCTATAACTTGAGGGGTCAGCTATTGGCTTTCCAAGTTTGAGGATTGTTAATGTGTGTGCGATCTTCAACAGTTAAGTTACCTTCCGGTTTCGAGTATATCATTGTAGAACTTCTTTAGCCAAGTTATTCCATGTTCTCCTATATGTCTTATAAATTCAGGAAATATGCCCTCTAGTCCTGCGGCTTTTCCCATTTTTAGCGTTTTGATGGCCTCATTTATATCTCTATCAGTGAAGGGGAGTTATCGCGCAGGTTTCTATTTTCATTCAGCTCGTTCTTTACGTTTTCTTTGATGGTTGCGTCTAGAGGGACCTTGTCAGCGCTTGATTTTAAGTGTAGTGCCAGTTCTTATGGTGTAATCTTTGGCTGACGGTTGTAGATGTTTGTTGCAGTGCCAAGTTTTCTTAGCAATGCCCACGCCTTTCTGCTTCAATGTGTGAAATTTAAACCAGCAGTCAAGTTTAAATTTCTTGATTCGTTCAATTGTTCTAGTATTCTTTCACATCAAGGTTTCCAGATTGCTGTTGTTATGTATACAAGGTTTCTATTGTTTCGTCTCAGCAAGGGATGTATTGTTTTCAGAGCCCTTGAGGAACATTATGTTTGGCTGCGCCGATGATGATTCCCACAAAACGTTTGTAGTTTTTTACTTTTGGGGCTACCCAACGTAGGTTGCTTCAACTTCCTGCGTATACTTTGCCGGTTCTTCTTCTTTTCTCGTTCTCAATCCCAAGATTGGTTGGCAGCAATTCTTCTCCTCCACACTTCTCTGTTGTCGGATAGCCTCTTCATTTCCTAACATGATTCCATTCCTATATCTCTGAATCTGTTTCAAGTACTGCAATCTGGGTCTTCGTCTGCCTCTTTTTCCTTCTACCATTCCTTTCATAACATTTATTATAAACTCATCTATGCAGATTAACTATTAACTTGTCTTCTCTCTTCACTATCGTTTTCACAAATGCTCTTTTTCGCCGATTCTTCTAAGAACTTCTTCGTTTGTCATTTTGGCCGTCCAAGGGAGTTTCTGCATCCTCTTCCAACACCACCATTCAAATGCTTCTAGTCTTCTCTTGTCGCAAACGCTGAGTGTCCAACTTTCGGTGCCATACAATGCCACACTCCACACATATCATTTTATAAATGCTTTTTGGTGTCTTCTTTTATATTTCTTGATGTAAGAAGCATCCGTTTATTGTTGAAGGCTAGTTTAGCTCGCGCAATTTTACTTTAATGTCTGCTGAGCTTTTGCCATCCGGTGTAATATTACTTCCTAAGTATGTTAATACATTAACTTGTTTGAATGGTACATCATTAATCTAAGTTGTAACTTGCTCGTGGATGCATACCATGATTTATGTCTTTTTTGTGTTTTCATGTTCTATTTAGCAGGCAGGATCACATTCATTTTTGATAACGCCTTTTGCAGATTTTCTTCGCTCTCTTCAATGATGGCTATGTCATCAGCAAACCTTATCATTTTAAATTGTACTCGATTGATCTTAATTCCTTCCATAGACTTTTTACATTCCTTAATCCCCTACTCAGTATACAAGTTGAAGAGCACTGATGATAAGCTGCATACTTGTCCTACTCCTTTCTTTATGTGAACCTCTTGTATTTCACCATGTATATTTATAACCCCTCTTTGATTTTTGTAGAGTTCATGTACTATCCCCCTGTCTCTTAAATCTAGACCAACATTAGTCACAATTTTCGTCAGAACATTCCAATTCACGTTATCAGAGGCTTTTTCCAAGTCCACGAAATCAATGAACAGTGGTCTTCTTAGGTCCAGCATTTTATCCATGATTTGTCTGAACATTAAGATAGCTTCTCTTGTTCTTCTATTCTCTCGAAATCCAAATTGATCTTCGTCCAGATTCCGCTCAGTTTCACTTTTTATTCGGTCACACATTATTTTTGTTCGTATTTTTGACATGTGTGATATTAGGCTCAAGGAACGATGTTCTTCACATTTTATAGTGCCTGGTTTATTTGATATAGGAATTGTGATAGTCTTTTTAAAATCTTCCAATATTTCTCCGTTTCATAAATTTCTTGGATTAGTTTAAAGTATTAATTATGTGTTTCGTAATCCAATCCTTGTATCATTTCTCCAGTTAATGCGTCACATCCTTTGTGATTCTTTAGTTCTCTCACAGCCTTTAGGTATTCTTCTGTAGTTAATGGGGGTCATAACTGATGATTTGTGACATTTTCTTCGTTTTCAACATTACTTATCTGATCTAAATCTTCGTACAATTTTTCTATATATCGTTTTCATCTCTTTCCCACTTCCTTGTTTTCAAATAATAGTTTTCATTTTTCATCTAATATGGTCTTGCTTCGGCCATTGAATTTCTTGAATTGATTCTTAATCAGTTCATAGGCTGTTTCTATATTTCCTTTCTCTAGCATTTCTTCTACTTCCTTGCACGGCCTCATTATATAATCTTCTTTATCTTTCTTTGCTTCTTTGTTTTATAACTTTTTATCCCTTCTTCATTCTTTGAATTCTTGAACTTTTCCTTTCTTCCATAACCTCAAGTGTGTGATCACTAATCCACGGTTCTGTTGCTTGTTTTTTTTTTATGTTTCCTGTTTCTCGATCAGCAACATTTCTCATTTACTGTACCATTTGGAATTTCTTTAACTTTCTGTTGTGCCTGCTTTTGGTACCTTTTCTTACCGTAACTTTTTCAAATCATATTTCCAATATTCTTTAGTATTTTTCCCTTTCTTCTTAATCTTGGATTAGATTTTAACATAACTAGATTGTGATCAGTGGCTACATCAGCGCCAGGGTAATTTTTGCATTGTTTAGCTTTCCAAGTTCGCTTTTTCGAACTTCCATCTTAACTTGTTAATGGACTATATTATGGATATATCCAGGCATGACTATTGTGAGGCGGTGTTGGCTTCTTCGAAAGCCTTTTAGGACGTTCATTGTGTGAATCAGGGGAAGTATGTTGTCATAGGTGGACAGGAAACACAGGTTGGGAGTGGTGTCCATGTGCCACCTAGCAGAGCGAAAGGTTTTGTGTTCTCTGGCGTCGTAGCTACGGTAGAGTTTATCTCCTTCTGCCAATTCCACTAGTCTTTCTCCATTTTAGTCAATGTTTGTATAGCCCCAGTTTACATGGTTGCTGTTGAAATCATCTAGGTATATGCGTGGCTGGGGTACAGATAGTAGGACTGGGCTGGGCTACTGGGTGTTCGGTGGTTTGTAGATGAGACAAGAGTTAATCCACTCAGCTCCAGAACTATCACTTCTACGCCACGTCGCCTGCCAACATACTCTCTTAATGCCACACACGCTGTTTCTGACGTAAATGATGGAGCCATGTGTAGATGATATAGGTATCCTATGATTTTGTACGCTTTGTTATGTTGTCTTCAGTTAAGCGGGATTCTTGGATGGTTATGATATCAATACTGTGCTCCATGGGCTGTTTGCTGAAGTAGTTTTATTTGTTTTTTGGCAGACCTTTGTTGATTTGTAATAATTGGATGATTGGTCCAAAATTCTTAAGAATCTTTCTATTTGTTTGCCTCTGAGAAGATCTTTTGATGAGGTTCGTTTTCTTGTACTGTTGTCTTCGACAACCATGAGAGACCTATGATCCAGTATGGCTGCCGTGTGTGTAGACTTTTCGTCGTCCAGCCTTAGCAGGGGTACAACATCTTGGAGGTTGTCTACACGTCGCACCCCGCAAACAAGGTGCAAACGTACACTATATTGGCAGAGCTATCAGTTCCACTCGGGTGCAAATGTGAAATTTTTTCCCCCGTGTGAATGTGGTGAAACGACATGAATTTGCCGACTTTTAACGAAGAATAGTATTTGGAGCTATACACATTAGCGTTTCTGTTTCGGAAACAGTTATGGATTTTAACATTCATTGCTCAAAAGTACCAATATTCTGCTGAAAATGACACTATCAAGACGCTACATCTCAGCACGTACAACACACTGACCGACGTCGTGCAGCTGAGAACGACAGCAACGGCGTCTGTGCAGAGTTCTCAGTGGTAATAGACAGCCACCACTGCCTGAATCAGTGACAATAGACATAGGCCGAAGCATAGAAATGAAATTTGTACAGGGGTCGGAATTAGTACGCGAGACCTTTTATCCCGGGCCTGGTACAAATATTATTTTATCCTTCGGCGTATTTCGATTACATTCTGGAAGACAGCCTTATTTCTTATATATCATCCTACAAATGTAACATGTTTTGAAAAAAAAATGGATGTAGACAGAAAGAGAAGGGATAGAAGAACAACTAACTCAAGGCTTGAATAAATAAATACATACCCGGGCAACGCCTGGTTTTCCGCTAGTATATATATATAGACTATTTCATACATTCCGTACATACATATATATATATATATATATATATATATATATATATATATATATATATATATATGTGTGTGTGTGTGTGTGTGTGTGTGTGTGTGTGTATGTGTGTGTGTGTGTGTGTGTGTGTATTGTATTTAAAGAAACAATGCTTGTGGGATTGATAGACGTATTTCTGTTTACACTGTGAACAGGCGATAGGCCAGAGACCTGCTATCGCGTGACGTATCCGCGCTGCGGAAATGTTCAAATGTCTGTAAATCTATCGGACCAAACTGCGTGGTCATCAGTCCGTAGCTTACAAACTACTTAAACCTAGGTAAACAAACCTAAGGACAAACACGCACACAACGACATGAAATGGTGGTCAGGTGTTACTAAAACAAATAATGTAAACAGTCATTTATTTTTTAATAACGTGTAATTTTTATTGATAAATCTGAATCATTGAATCAAAAATTGTGATGCGGTCGGGGATCGAACCTGGAACTCCATGCTTGTTAGGCAGACGTCTTAACCGTTAGCTCACCACATCACTAACGATTCAGGCGCCTTGGAATAGTCTATGTACGATTTCCCTTCACGTCACAAACTACAATTCAGCTTCTGTGTTCCAAAGATAATTTACACTACTGACAATTTCATAAACAATGAAGAAATACAATACCATAACAAAGATCGCAGTAATAAAGAAAACGTAACATAAAAATGTTAAAAATGCAGGAAATAGCTTCGGTCGCATGAAATCTTTATTACTTGACCTATTGCATATCGATTTCGGTCACTGAGTGGCCACCTTAAATGCTAGAATATAGCCCTGTGGGCCCAGAATATTAATGTTATTAACGTAGTCGCTCTGCACGTGGCTCCAGATGGAGTCTGTAAAAATGTATTGCCCTTAGTACAAAATCAAGCAATCACCAAGCAATTAGTTATGCAATAACTCATAATCATCTTCTTCCTCTTTTGGCAACACATCCATAAAGATTATTAAATTCTGATAATTCACTATTTGTAACCTGAAATATTTTGTAAACGAAGGTTACCGCGGCAGTTGTCGTTGTTGACAAAACTCGCAAACTCTTCCTTCGTTATGCTAACTTCCTTTCTAGTTAAAGAGTGAAAATGTTCGCTAGGACCGGTGGCGCTCTTTTCGTAGGCACGCTATATATATATTCACATGGCGTTGGAAGGAATGATTGCAAATTCTTCCTTCGTTATGCTAACCTTCTTTCTCTTGAAAAGGTGAAAACGTTCACTCGGATAGGTGGCGAAATTTTTGGACCGCATCGTCAATTTATCAATTGTTTCACCGACGTTTCGGTCACTATCACAAGCGGCCATCATCTGGGTGTTACTTTTACTGCTGGATAAGTGTCTCAAATATTAAATGTTGCCAGTTATGATTAGTGGTTTCAGCTCTCTTTCATTGGTGTTTGCTTTATTTCTTCCTATTGGTGGAAAAGGAAGTCCTTGATTGATGTTTACATTAATGTTTGCCATTGGTTGAAACTGGCGAATGAGGAGCGGTGGTAGCAATGACGTAGCTCTGATTCCTAGCGCCGGCTAGAGCGTGCTGTTTCCTCTGTGTACGCGCGGCCGCTGTTGTCTCCGAGGGGGGCCTATGGACTGCACTGCGCGCGGCATCGTCGCGAAGCGCTGCTACTGCCTGCAGCCAGGACGCCGTAAGTCTATACCCGTCTTCTCTGTTCATATTTCCGGGTCGCTAAGCTATTTCTATAGCTTCCCTGATTTTCCTCTACAAAGTGTTGTTTTTCCAGTACAGTGGCTTCCTGAAAACCTATCCGTTTGCCGCACTCTTCCTGGTGTTTAGCTACTGCCGACTTCGTATGCTGTCCGAGCCGAATGTACCTCTCGTGCTCGGCCATCCTTGTGTTAATCGGCCAGCCAGTTTCACCAATGTATACCTGGCCGCACTCACAGCCGATTTCATAGTTTCCGGCTGTGTGCAACTTATCAGTTTTGTCTTTCATTGAACCTATATCTCTTATTTTATTGTTGCTGCGAAATGTAGGTTTGATGCCCTCTCGACGAAGAACTTTGCCCACTCGTAGTTGGAAGGAAGATTTGCGTTTAACGTCCCATCGACACCTTGGTCATTAGAGACGGAGCTAATGCTCGGAGTTTTGGATGGGGAAGAATTTGGCCGTGCCATTTGAAAGGAACCATCCCAGCATTTGCCTGAAGTGATTTAGGGGAATCACGGAAAACCTAAATCTGGATGGCCGGAAGTGGATTTGAACCACCGTCCTCCCGAATGCGACTCCAGTATGTTACCACTGCGCCACCTCGCTCGGTCTGACCACTCGTTCGGTGACTCCTTTTACATATGGCAATAAGGCGCTGGTTTGTTCTTCCTTTTTCTCTTCCGTTTTATTTCGATCGTTAGTTGTCCTAGTTTGCTCAATCATCCTCTTCCAACAACCGTTTGCTTCGAAATTCCGCCTTCATTGCTAATCCGATGGGCCCTCTTAGTCAGAGTGTGGGGTACGGATTTCTTTCCAAAATAAGGCGTAAAAGTGGACATTTACGATGCCACAAACCCTTGACCAGCAGCAACAGTGCGGTGGAATTGCCGAATACTCCATGGTGCCTTACTGCGGAGTGTACGGATGACTCCTCTCGGAGGTACGACACCTCCCTCAAGATGTGTGTGTGCGTGTGTGTGTGTGTGTGTGTGTGTGTGTGTGTGTGTGTGTGTGTTTGTGTGTGTGTGTCTGTGTAGACCACAGGTTAGTTTAAGTAGTTTGTTAGCCTAGGGACTGATAACCATAATAGTTAAGTCATGTAGACTTTCCGACATTTTTTGAAGGCAACAAATGCATAGCGCCCAGGAAGTGTTGTTTGTGGGAAGTGTTCCCGATCAAGCAGACTTGCAAAACTTCTTGCCGTCCTGTAGTGAAACGAATATGGTGTGGATATGTAACAGAATATCACCGTTTCATCCAAATGTGCATCACACTTGGAATAATGTCTGCACAGCTTCCACTACGATATTACATTGACTCAGCGCCGGCACACTTGCGATGTTAGTATGCGCACTGGTAAGTGACACGAACAAATTAATCTACTTTTACCAAATAACTATCGGGAGAATTCTTTTAATCTTGTTTTATCCTGGGACAACCGTAAGCAGAAGTTTTTACCAAGCTCACCGAGATATATCGTCTGTACCATTTTTGCAGCTTATGCCATTTACACGCTATGTGTATTTATATAGCGTGCCAACAAAAATTTCGCCACCCATCCGAGTGAACGTTTTCACCTTTTCAAGAGAAAGGAGGTTAGCATAACGAAGGAAGAATTTGCAATCATTCCTTCCAACGTCATGTGAATATATATAGCGTGCCTACGAAAAGAGCGCCACCGGTCCTAGTGAACATTTTCACCTTTTCAACTACAAAGGAAGTTGGCATAACGAAGGAAGAGCTTGCAATCATTTCTTCCAACGAAGCACGTGTTTTTCTGGGACTGGAATACCACAGGTTATAAAACAGTCCCACGGCGACAACGTGTAGTTTTCAAACACGGTTTAAATGTCAAAAGTGACCGATAGGTAATCAATTCGCAATCTGTTCGTCCAATTCACGCTGACAGGTAGCATAGCTAATGGTAAGTCAGGGAATGTTGGCACCAGAGCAAACTGTATTTATTTCTGCAAATGTCGCCACGGTTTTAGAAATTATTCAATGAAATCCAAGGAAATCGGGCCGAAGAATGGGGACAGATGCCGGTTTGAAGCGCTCCAGCTCACAGAAAATACTCAGAGCCTACACCTGTCAAGATTGAAAATATAATGCAATACATATCATACCAGTACGAGATGTGCGATAGAGCATCCACTTTGTCAAGCAGCTGCTCATAATGGTTAACAATGAAGGATCTGATGTTGGCGATATCTGATTCACAGATGAAGCACACTTTGACCAGAATTGAGTCGCGATTAAGCGCATCAGCGATTTTGGGGTTTTTAAAATTCCGTTTGGTGTGCACCAAGAACACCGTATTCGCGAAAATTAACGTGTGGACTGCAGTAAACAGCCGGGCATATGTGACCCTTTTTTCATGCTGAATGTTACGTTGCTATTTCGGAACAGTTTATCTCCACGTAGGTAGCACTGGAAGATCAATCAGCCTCTGGGTGGTTCAAGAAAGCTGGTGCCACACCACATCGCGCCCAACAAGCGTATCACTGTCTTGGTGAATATTTCGGGATTTGTATATGACACAGTGTTACTGCTTATTGTGACTAACATTGCAAGACACTGCGTTCTAGAACCATCCGCTCTCGTGGGGCTCGGGGTAAAGCGCTTGTGCGGAAAACGAAGAGTCTCGGTTTCGAAAACCGGTCGCATTTCGGATTTCTTTTAGTTTACTTATTAACCCAGTTTTCACCTATCCAGTATGTGTAGAGACGCCAGAAACGACACGAACCTTATCAAGACAATGGACAAACTTGCATCAAAAATGGGCGAGGAATCCCACTTCATGTCCCTTGAGACACTTCAGGATGTGATCTCAAAATTAATTGTTCGTTTGGGATAACTAAGCACTGCGGGCGGTGGGCGTTTCGAAAATATTGTATGTCATTGGAAAGACGGAGAGCGACGGGCGAGCTTCATTATGAGTGCGTATACTTCCATTTGGTATCATATTTGCGGACTATTTCGAACTCCTTCTTAACTTCTGTAAGCCATCACTCATATATATGAACCACGTAAGACGTAACATCCCATTTATTTCGTCAACGGTTACTCAAATCGAAATGTATGTATTTTCGGCGCAAGCTGTAGCGTTGAGCAGTACATATAGTTTTGTCATGATTGTTTTCGATATCTCTCGAGAAGACAATATCATTGACATATTGGTTGTTAAAGTTGACTTGAAACGTGTGGTTAAAATAAAATAAAATAAAAATAGAAGAAAAAAACAATTAGGGCACGGTTGCCAGAAGCGGCGTTAGCAGGGCAAACACCACTAAGAGGAGCTATCGTGCTACGTAGCGTCAGAATGTCAGCAAATTTGACTGTCGACTTTTCTGAAGTGCAGGCCCATTTTCTCTTCAACTTTCATTGCGTACGGACATGTACATGAATGAGATGTTGGCAATACTACTTTTGTTTTCTGACTATAAAAGAAATGCCGTACAAACAATATACCGGAATCGAACCCTCTATCCGGGACACTATTGTAATGAAAGTTCCACATCACTGCTTATATATCAGTCCAGTAGTTTCAGTTTTTGCCATTATCAAGCGCCTGTGTATATAAAATTACAATAACCAATTTCCATCCCATTAGAAGTCAAATTCTAGGAATGTTACAAAAAGGTACGGCCAAACTTTCAGGAAACATTCCTCACACACAAAGAAAGAAAATATGTCATGTGGACATGTGTCCGGAAACGCTTAATTTCCATGTTAGAGCTCATTTTAATATTTCTCTTTAAATGTAAATTGAAATAATTCGTGCAGGCAATTGTCAAAATACCCAGTTAGTATGTACTGCACTTCCTCGATTCATGTCATCAACACACATTTTCAGTGAACGTTTCGGCAGGAATTGTTGGTGATGTATTGGTTGGGCCTCGTGTTTTTCCACCTACGCTCACTTGAGCACGTTATCATGATTTCATACGGAATACTCTACCTGTGCTGCTGGAACATGTGCCTTTACAAGTACGACACAACATGTGGTTCATGCACGATGGAGCTCCTGCACATTTCATTCGACGTGTTCGTACGCTTCTCAACAACAGATTCAGTGACCAATTCAATGGCCTCCACGCTCTCCTGACCTCAACCCTCCTGACTTTCATTTATGGGGGCATTTGAAAGTTCTTGTCTACGCAACCCTGGTACCAAATGTAGAGACTCTTGGTGTTCGTAATTTGTATGGCTGTGATACAATACGCCATTCTTCACGGCTGTATCAGCGCATCAGGGATTCCTTGCGACGGAGGGTGGATGCATGTATCCTCGCTAACGGAGGACATTTTGAACATTTGCTGTAACAAAGTGCTTTGCGTCACGCTGGTACGTTCTGTTGCTGTGTGTTTCCATTGAATGGTTAACGTGATTTGAAGAGAGGTAATAAAATGAGATCTGACATGGAAATTACGCGTTTCCGGACACACGTCCACGGCCACCACTGGACAAGGATTTTATATATATATATATATGTTGTACATTTTCCTTATAACTTACTACGTTGTTTTGACTTGCAGTGGAATGGAAATTGATTAATATAATTCTTATATACGCAGGTGATTGAGAATGGAAAAACACAGAAATATCTGTAGCGTTATATAATAGACTGTAAGCTGTGATCTGGATCTTTCATTGCAATGTCCGTCAATTGAGTCAATGCTAAGTTTTGTTCGCATCTTGCATCGATACTAATTCCACCCTTGTAACCTGTCACTACACCAGGCACACAGTGACCAAGATTTCGAACGTCGTACAGAATTTTGACGGTTTGCCCTTCAGCAGCAGAGAGGCGACACTTCGTTTTTCATTGCGTGGTACTAACTGATGAAGCAATATTTCCTAACCACCGTAATATAGATTTGCACAAATTTGTCGATAATACACATTGGCTTCGTCAGGTGCAACATCAACGATCATGTAGCCTAGACGTATGTTGCGGCATCATAGCCAGGTGCACTGTAGGACCTTGCTTCATCCCAGGGGTACAGCATGAACGTTCCTACGCACACTTCCTAATATTCTGTCAGTTCTTCTAGAGGATGTACCACGCGATTTCAAACGTGAATGTGGCTGCAACAAGGCGGATGTCCAGCTCAGTCGTCCCATGTTGCAAAGGAAATACTGGAGGAAACATTTCCCGGACGCTGAATAGGACGAAATTCTGTTATAAGATAGACTTCGCAGTCCCATGTTCCGTACACCTTCATTTCTGTCTGGAAGATGCTGTCTATGACGAAGCCACATGTACGCCAGACGATCTGTGTCGAAACACTGGTGCATGGGCTAACATATCCATCATTGTTTCGAACGGCGATTTTAAACAGGTTTGCACGGATGTACAGAAATAAGGATCCCGCTAGACGGTGGCACTAGATCCTTCAGTGCTCCGTGTTCTATAAAAGGGTGGCACTGTACGGTGGTCCTCGATGCCACAAACTGAATGCTATGTTCGTAGGCCTCCTTAGGTTGACAGTAAACGCCAAAGACATACACGTACCTTGATTATAATCTATTACTCCCCCGCTCGGCTGTAGCTGAGTTCTTCTCCGTTGTCTGAGAAAGTGTAAGTACGCAGGTCCATTTTGTAAATCTGTTCGCAGTGGCGGCAGATGCTGATTATCAAGAGATATGTGATGAGTCAGGCACCTCTCACATTATATCATTGTGAAAAGAAGTCATCACAAGGTATTGATACTATATTTATATACATGCAAGTTTTGCATAGTTGATTCAGCAACCATGACTTGTAGTTACGTTGTTTGACCTTTCTTGAATGAAGGTTTTATTAGAAGTCTATGGTTCTCCTTTCAGTAGTTAATACCTACATCCTCGTAGTTAGTTTGAAAATTTATGCTGCCAGAGTAATGATTTTTGAAGTGTGATGTTATTTATGAAAATGTGTCGGAAAGATAATCGTCAAGCAGTGTTCTTTTTGTGAAAGGAAATATGGCAGTCCGTTGCGTAGGAAAGAAAGGTGCTGAAAGGTATTAGAACAGTGTAAATTTTCTTATGGTATTTCATTTTCATCAGAGTGCTTTGCTACATTTCTTATCCTCAACAGTATCAGTAAATTTATTTCACATACTTTCATATCACAAAGTTTCATATTGCATAAATCTCTTTCAGTCCACGGGCAAAAATATGAACATATGTTGAAATAAAGTATAAAGTTGTGTTATTGTACGATAATCTTAATGTTATGTGCTTTGGGTGGTTACCAAATATTTGTTACTAAACTGTTTATTACGAAATTGCATTTCAATGTCAAATTAGTCGACATCGTCTATTGCACGTGTCTGCTAACACTGTCATTATGCGTCAAAGCCACGCTGAATGCCCGCGAGGTCTAAGTCGTCATGATTTCTCAAAGCTGTTGAGGTTAAGCGACTTCTGACTGGGATATCAATTCTAATGTTGCAACGATTGATGTAATTTTTAATCACTTTTTGTTTTTCCTGTACCCGCTTTTATGTCAAAGGAGACAAATTTTGCATTCCTTAGTAATTCGTATGTAAATCTATGGAATGCTACATACCCTACACAATGTAAGCGTCCTGTTTCGTTTATCACACGTGGTTGCGTCCTCCATTCGGTGTTGGTGGGTAGGGCTGGATTCTGATTTGATTGCAACTGGTTTGGTGGCGGTACTTACCCTGGACTGGATCTCCTGTCATAACGAGTTCGGTGGTTCAGGTTCAGCCTAAATCCATTTCCATTTCGCCTGTTTTATTCTGATTATTCGCCACGTAGGCATTGCTGCTGTTGCTATTATGCAAACAAGGTGGATTTGCTTCCGATTGCATCATATTATTACCATGCACAGTACCTTTTGCACGATATTCACATTGACTTTGTTGGGATTAGATGTCTTCCTGCAATAGGTCGAAGGACTGAAGCAGTCAGTTAGCCTCTCCGATGTTGATGGACCGGATTGCCTTAATAAATCTTATAGTATCAGAGTTAAATATCGCTGCACCAAATAGTGGAATTGTCTTAATTAACTTTCAGTGAAACATGTCAGTTTTCTATTACAGCAGGAAATGACTTCGAGTTAGAAATTTCCTTCACTAAATGGTCTTCATTTCTTCACGAGGAATATTTGTCCACGAAAACGTCTTAGAAAATCCTCGCATTTCTGTAGCACCATTGGCCTATATGGACCCAACGATATTCATATAATCTGATACATAACTCATATTTAGGGTATTCATACATCTGTGAATCTAATTATGAACACGAACAGGTTGACAGTTTTTCTCGCCAATCAATGTTAAAATGACATTGTATCAGTAGTCTTTCATTAGGATAGCTAAACACCAGTTTCTGGAATGATGAGGCTAAATTGTTGGTGGACTGCTAACAAGCTCACACATAGGCCATTATAGATAAATGGGAGCTTGAGGACTGTTGTGCCTCAGCAACATTTAATCCCTTCAGATGTTCTTTGACTGCCCCTGCCTTCCTACCTTCCACGTACCACCTACTTTACACATAACAGTTTCGGGAGATTAGGATTTAAATGAGAAGGGTGGAGAGATGATAACCCTGAACTGTAAGTAAAACTCCAAGTGAAATTGCCAAGTGTTGCATTAATGTTTATAATAGCGGATAGAGTGTTTTGATTTTCATAGTATTTGGGTTAGAATTCTCTCCATTAGGAGAAGGATAGTTGTGGGAGATATTCTGAAAAGTAATTAAGAAATTCTGGGTAAAAAGTGACACTAAACGAAGAGTAAATAATAAGTAAAATTTGTGTAAATGAATGGAAATACAGGATTAATTTGAATGTGGACCACTATGAAGCTTTACTTCAAGTGTTCGCGTATGCAGGACAGGATTGTAGCAGTATTGCTGATCGTCACTTTCAGTTATCAAATGACACCACAATTTATTTTTTCGTACCTATTTTCGTGATTTACAATTTCTGTACTTTCAGTATTTGATATGTTCCATATCGATTACTTTTTCTGTGCATAATGATCTTTGGATGAATATGTTTGGCAACTAAATAAATTGCAATTTACTATTGTGAATTCTGTGTAAACTTTTTTTGCTTTTAACACTTCCTTTGTTAAATGCCATTGAAATTAATAATATTGCACAGTTTCCAGCTTAGGTCTTCTCTAAATTATATTCACGTATAAAATACAGGGGACATCTCCGTCTCAGAGAAAACTGATGACGTGGAGATAAAAGACGGTAAAAACGGCCAAATCTCCGACCTGCATGGCTATGAATTGGAGAAGAGTCTTTTTGAAACGCTCAACAAGAAACAGCGACAGTAAGATTTATTACAGGTCATATACTAAAATAACAATATCAAGTGGCCTCGGATGAAGAATACTTTTTGTACGGTTAATGGCGTAATACTGGTGATATATTGTTTAAGTTATTTGCACGCTAAGAATACCAATTTTGTCAATTACAGCAGTAACGACTGCGAGGCACATTTAGGCTCTAATCTTCCATCACAAAGCAAAGTAGCAATGTTTCAGTACTACAATAATACCCTGACCCTCACATTTGTGTTTTGATTTACTAATAATTATGTTGACTAGTAGCCCGTCATTGACATAGCCCATTGTTCTGTGCAGTCTGCATTCCATTAAAGTGAAACAGTCGGAGTGTTCTTTCGAAATAGTTTGAAAGCCTTAATAATATTTAATCTTTCACTGAATGCTGAAAATCATTGCATAATTATACTGTGGATATTAACGATAAGTATAAGCTATGTTCAGTTTTTATCTCCACATAGTACAAAAACTTTCACTCAATGAGGGATTATTACAGTGATTGCGTAATCATTTTCAATGAAAGATTTACATGGTAGGATTACAGAGCTTTTTGTTTGCTATATTAAAGATTATTGCTGTTTATAATAGTTAAGGAACTGAACAGAAAAGATTCAGATGCCACATTTTGTACAGTGTGTCTGTTTCCAAAACAACTGCACGAAATAAATATGCCATGTAAATAAGATACCACAAATTAGCATGTTATAATATTTAAAGAAGTAGTTAAAATGCCAGCAGTTAACATGTTTCAAGATTTGAGATCAGTTTTCTAAAAAATTAGCCATATGATTAATTTCAGAACTTTGTACGGAATAGTGACCTGTCGCCATAAGCGTCCCACTTTCATTGTTTGTGGCGAACTTCTTTATGGAGGATTTCGAAAAAAAAAAAGGCCCTGGAAACATCCCAACTAACACCAATTTGTTTCTTCCGCTACGCTGATGACTCTTTTGTCGTTTGGCCACATGGACGGGACAGTTTAGACGAATTCCTCAAACATCTCAGCGCGCTACACCGTGATATAAAGCTCACGATGGTGGAGGAGGATGGCCTCCTTCCGTTTCTTGGCGTCCTGGTGAAACGGAAACCTGATGGCAAACTGGGACACAGCGTGTACAGAAAACCTACGCACACCGATCTGTATCTGAATACATCTAGTTGACACCACAGCTCCCAACCTGAAGGCGCTTTACGCACACAGGTACATAGGGCACGTTCTATCTGCGACCAGGAATGCCATCCGAGCTGCAACACCTGGAGACAACATTCAGAAGAAACGGATGCAACCCCGAACAAATACGATGGGCGTTCAAAGAGACCGCAGCAAGGGAAGAACAATAAGAGAAAATGTTCAAATGTCTGCAATCCTATGGGACCAAACTACGTTGGTCATCAGTCCCTAGTCTTACAAACTACTTAAACTAAGTTAAAATGACATCCATGCCCGAGGGAGGACTCGAACCTCCGATGCGGAAGGCCGCGCGATCCGTTACGTGGCGCTCCAGACCGCTCGGCTACTCCCGCGAGGAAACAAGAAAGGAAAGAAGAATTTAGATTATTGGCTTGCATCCCGAGGAAAATCGTCAGGATTTTGGGGAGACATAAAGTGTGTTTTTCGACCCCAGCAAAATCTTTGACTATGTGAAAAACGAGCTAGTCCTGCGAAAATTGGGCATTTAACAAATTTTCTGCCAGTGCGGCAAATCATACATTGGTGAAACAGTCCGCACGGTAGGAGAGAGGTGCCTCGAACACAGGCGCAACTACGCCAGGCTACCAAATAAGCCGTGGTCGACCATTGTATAGACTGGTCACACCATTGAGTACGAAAACACAAAATTACACAGCCAATCCTCATCTTTCTGGGATTGTGCTACTAAAGATGCCATCGAAATACGACTGCAGGATGGTCTAATCAATAAAGATAGCGGCCTTCAACTCACCCTGCACTGAGCATGGAGAAGAAAAAAACTTTCACGCAGGCTGACGTCCACGCCCGACGACGGCAGCGCGGAGACTGCAGGCCAGAGTTCAGACCCACGCGCTGCTTCCCACGCCACTTCCAACAGCTGCCACGGCGGCTGCAACGAAGGTGTCACGAGAGGAACGGTGGAGGGGGTAACGGCGAGCATATATAGGGCGGCGAGAGGAGCAGCACAGCATTTCACCTGGAAACATCAAGTCAGTGATGTAAGACAGAGGGCCATTGGGCGATTGCGCGTAATTTACCCGCTGCTTAACCCGCAGTCGTCGCTGCCGCCAGAACATGGGATCATGCTGTACTTGTCACTGATTCGCCCAATGCTCGAATACGCGTCCCCAGTATTTGGAAACGCCGCAGACCTCCACATCGAGTCGCTGCAGAGGATCCACAACCGCGCCCTGAAGACTGCCCTGCATCTTCCGAAGCGGTACCCCACCGCCCAGCTTCATGACGAAGTCGGCATTTTGCCACTCCGGGAGAGGTTCCGCGCCACCGCCAGGAAGTTCTACGAGAAGTCGCAGCAGTCCCAAAACCGGCTCGTCCGGGACCTTGGGACACAACAACACTTCAGGCCAACGACCCGTTGGCCTGACCTGCTACGAGATTAATCTTATAATCTCGTAGCAACTGTCGAAGAAACCACATCGTCACTGTCTGACACCCTAAGACCCTTCCTCCAGCCAGGCCACTAATTTGTGTTTCATATGTTTCAGGTACCGCAGGAACAGCAGTAAATGCTTAGCCTGCAACCCATCGGACCAAGGTCGAGGTCCGTCAAGAGAAGCGTGAGCGTGAGCAGCACAGCATTCGTCAGATACCACCTGAAGATGACATCGTGTATGATTGCCGAAGTATCGTGGAAGAATTACGATAAAAGCCCGTTGGATACCCGAAAACTTTGTAACACTGAAATACGCCGGCAAAACAACAGATCGCAAAACATGGGATTATAGCTGATGTCTATCACTGAAATTATATACAGTGTATCTCCGTAGCTCACAAACTCCTAATTCTTCTGCTGCTGGTTTTTTTTGTTATTGTTTGACTTTTTTAGCCCACGAAGGTGACGCTTTGAAGTTCACCTAATAAAGATGGCTGGAAGCATCTAATTGTCACTATTGTAAGCTTTCTATACCATTGTTTATTGTTCAGAAACGTTTATTGATGGCAATATAACTGATGCAAATTGAATAAAAATTTTCGCTTATTTATTAATGAATTTTGTTTGCCTACACGAAGCAATGACTGGTCCACGAATGAAACAATACATATTTATCGATATTCGTTTTTTCATGTTTTCTTCCCATGTTTCCAAATGGCAATGTGTTTTAATTTTGGAGATCACTTTATCTGGAGACATTGTAGGTGTTACTTCACCAATACCACTAATTGCGATCCTTGCCTCCAAACCATTGTATCTGGTGTATCACATACTTTTGCCTCACTCATTATCCTCATCGCCGGAAAGGATAATAAGCAACAGGCCTGCTTCATCTGCTTCCTATAATCTAATAAGCTACTTCTCAGTAACAAGAATAATCTCTTCTAAACTCTCGATTGTCAACTCACCCGCTTTCCATTCGCATTCCTACTGCATAAAATATTGCTGATGATGTTGCGATCAGTAAAGTCCACTGCTTAAAAAAAATAGTATTGGAGTACATGAACGCATCTTTTAAATTACGTTGGGCACTAAGTAAATACGACAATAACCGTCGGGAGTAGTCAAAAACATGGAACTACAGTACGCTTTTTCCATTAGACAAGGACATTTGATATTTTACAAAAACTGGCAACTACATTTTTAATTTCTGTTTTATCCTATCAAGGTCTCATATCTACGCAAGTTACCTAACAAGTTAGGAAGGTTAAGGGATTTCTAAAAGCAAGACATATTTTCAGATATACTTTATAAGTCTGGTGTCTGGTGTTATACCAGAGGATGAATATAACACTTATTAAAAGTAGAGTTTGTGTATCTCCAACACTACCCAGTGAACAGACGCCTAATCGTGCTTACAATTTAAACTCACTTCTCCATAAACTGCGAATAAAGTTTTTTCTTGTATTTTTCTCAAAATCATGCAAGTAGTCTGTGTTATTGATTGCCCATTATGTTGTCGTAATAGACTACTAGTACTGTACACACTGTGAAGTACATTATTTATACGAATGTCTTAGCCTCCCTCGTTAGATGCTTCAGAGCAATGTACAATATTTATTTTCATTCCTTTTTTCAACTGATCAACGAACTGCCGAGAATAATTTTCAGGAACATGCTATTGAGTCAATTCATAGAGACTTTAAGTTATTCATTTTTCCTTTCTTTGCATACAGCCATATTACAGAAATATTTCCGTATTGTATTCGATTGTCAACTATCCTACAGTTGAAGCGTCCATAACACTAAAGGTGCACCTAGTATGTTCATTATTAACATGAAAAGAGTCGAGTAATCGTAACGGTGGAAGAATATAATTTTACCAGAGAAGGGCATTTCTGAAGATACGACGTTGAGGATAAAGTCTCTGCCATCAAAGTTGGTTTAACACATATTATTCCCTTATTAAACCTGAATCTGAATGGAAATGCACAGACGTCTAGCAGAATACATCTACCTTGTGGTTTCCAATCATATGTAATCATATATCTTGCAGCAACCATAATAGTAAAGCACAAACAGGGGCATTTCTATTTCGAATGCTACCTCAGGGAGACGTCTATTCTTCAAGACGTCCCTGACAAACTTGCTTTTCCATTCGCGTTTCACACTATTGCCATCACAACACGAAATTATTTCACGTCGCTAAGAGATTTAATTACTTTTTCAAAGTACAAGGGCAAATACTTTCTCGTATTGTGTCGTTTAGATAAGGATACCATGGTGCAGGTAGTACAGTGACTGACCTGATAATTCTGATACTGCTTATCATGATTTCGGAAGCACTATCAGGATACAACGAATGCCCAGCACTACAACAACCAGATGGCATTTGCAGAGTAATATCATTAAACTGAGTGCAGTTAATTACTGGAATTAATGCACCACTTGCACCAAAAATAAAGCCACGGCACAGAGAGCGAACTTTCAGTATTACCCTCGGTGGACCTCCCTGTACTAACGTATCAGATTAAACTCTTGTGGTGTGGCGCAATGCAGTGATGAACGTTACTGCATTTCGTAATGACTAACAACGAGTTAACTATTAGTTAATTAGAGTACGACAGATTATCTTTCGTTCTGTGGAATAGTTACCTATGGTAATGACTGTGTATTGACCTTACTTTTATCGTTACATGTTCAATGTAAAAGACAATACGATACTCACTATATTCAGTCTGTATTGTTATTTATCGAAGAAGTTCATTTGGTCAAGTCTCTAATTTACTTCTTAGCACAAAATTAAATTCATCGTTGTTCGTAAAGGAGATGATTAAAACATCAGTGTTTGTTTCAGGTTTTGTGAATGTTGTCTATCTCGTCTAAGAATGAAATGCAAGAAATACGTCGCTAGTTGTAAACAATGTACAAACGAATTGACGAAATTAGCTATCAGTGGGTTAAATGAAAGAGACCACGAAATTTTTGCCCATCTAGGATTCGAATCCGGGTCCTCCTGCATACTAGGTATTTCTGCTGATCACTGCACAACGGGACGCAACAGTAACTCCTACTGCTTGGGCCATTCTAGCACGCCTCCCATCAGACGAAAATTTTCTTTTTACCTACACGCTATCGACATAGTCTCCCCGCCCAATATCACTATATAATTCCTGAATGGAGCCGTTGGCACGCAGTTCGCATCCGCACTGAAGAAACCACCATTGCGGCAAATCGACTTGTGTGGCATCTTTCTTTTCGAATGTTCAAATGTTTGTAAATCTAGAGGACGTGACTGCTGCAGTTATGGCCCAAGGCTTGGACTATACTTAAACTAATTTTATATATAAAAAACCGTCTAGAGTGAAATAATTTTTGTTTCAGTCAACCAATTTCGGGTCGGCCGTACTGGCCGAGCGGTCTGTGGTGCACCAGTCACGTTCTGCAAGGCCACTATGGTCGGGGTGTTGAATCCCCCCTGGGGCATGGATATATGTTCCGTTTTTAGAGTCCCTCTATATACTCTTTCCACTTTTCAGTTTTCTCTTCTTTGCTGACAACTGGTTTTCCATCTGAGTTCTTTATATTTATACAGCTGCTTTTCTTGTCTCAAAATGTTTCTTTTATTTTCCTGTAGGCAGCATCTATTTTTCATATTTATGCATTCTTCTATAGACTTGCATTTGCCTTCTAGCCACTCCTGTTTAACTATTTTACACTTCCTGTGAATCTAATTTGTTAGTCGTCTGTAATCCATTTTGCCTGTTTCATTTACTGCGTTTTTATATTTTCTTCTTTCATCAATTACATTTAGTATCTCCTTTGATATGCAAAGATCTTTTTGCAGCTCTTGCCTTTCAACCTAATTTGTCCTCTGCTGCCTTCACTATTTCATTTTTAAATGTTACCCATTCTTCTTCTACTCTTTTATTTGCACCCGTTTCATTGTTGCCTAATGCTCCCACTGAAATTCCAAAAAACTTCAGTTTCCTTCAATTTATGCAGGTCTCCTTGTTTTCCTACCTTTTTGCAGTTTTTTCAGTTCTATATCTGCCCCGGGGTAGGTCTTACAGTTTAAAATCTGGTTCCGAAATCTATGTCTTACCATTATAAAATATATCTGGTACCTTCCAGTGTCTCCTGTTCTCTTCTACGTATACTAATTTCTTTCATGATTCCTAAACCAAGCGTTTTTGTTACGATTGAATTATGTTCCGTGCAAAATTCTACCAGCCAATCTCCTCTTTCATTCCTTTTGTCCAGTCCATATTCACCTACTATTTTTCCTGCCCTTCCTTTTCCTACTACCGATTTCCAGTCTCCCATCACAATTAAGTTTTCCTATCCTTTAATTGTCTGAATAATTTACTTGACCTCCTCATACATTTCTTCGACCTCCTCATTATCGGTAGAGCTATTGGGCATATAAACTTGTACTACTCTGGTCGGTGTTGGCTTTGTATCTATCTTGACTATGATAATGCGATCACTGCTCTGCTCAAAGTAGTTTATTCGCATTCCTATTTTCTTATTCTCTATCAGACCTACTACTGTAATACCCCCAACTGATTTCTTATTTATAATCCTGTACTCGCCTGACAAGAAATCCTGTTCCTCTTCCCACCGAATTTCACTAATACCCTTTTGTATCCAACTTCCCTACTCGATTAAGGGATCTAACATTCCACGCTCCGATCCGTAGAATGCCAGTGTTGTCTTTCCTGATAATCACATACTCCTGAGTAGTACCCGCCCGGATATCCGAATGGGGGATTATTTTAAATCCGAAATATTTTACCCAAGAAGACGCCATAATCATATGTTAATACAGTAGAGTTGCATGTCCTCGGGAAAAGTAACGGCTGTAGTTTCCCCTTGCTTTCAGCCGTTCGCAGTAACTGTGTGGCAAAGCCACATTAGCTGATGCTACAAGGCCAGCTCATTAAGTCATCTAGACTGTTGCCCCTGTAACTACTGAAAAGGCTGCTGCCCCTCTTCAGGAACCAAACATTTGTCTGGCTTCTCCACAGATACCCCTCCGTTCTGGTTGTACCTACGGTATGGCTATTTGTATAGTTGAGGCACGCAAGCCACCCCACCTCGGCAATGTCTGTGGTTCATGGGGGTAGATATTAATATTGCTATTTTCGATCACTTGGTGTAACATGGCATAGTTTTTGTTTACTTCGGTTACCGATGACGTGTTTAAATGTTCAAATGTTTGTATAGTCTATGGGACTTAACTACGGGGTCATCAGTCCCTAAACTTACAAACTACTTATGAACTACTTACGAACTAGGACGGCACAAATATCCATGCCCGAGGGGGGATTCGAACTCCCGACCGTAGTGGCCGTGCAGACCGTGACTGGAGCGCCTTAGTCTCCTCGGCCACCGCGGTCGGCTGACATGTTTACATTGTCTAAACGCTGTGCCAACGCAGCTATAACTTTACGCATTTGAACCTTTCTTCTCGCGATTCTTGGATGTGTTCTTCTGATCTATTATTAAGACCTAACATATGTCGCTGGAGACCTCATATTTATTCCTGAGTTTCAGCTTAAGCGGCTTCCAACCTAGTTATTGATTCTCCCACCCCTTTTAGTTCTTTCTTAGTTTCATTTTGATCTCCTCCTAGCCCTTCTATTTCATCCTTTACTTCTTTCTTAGTTTCGGTTAGGGAAGAATCCATTCTATGAATAAACTCTTCGAATATCTCCTTAAATTCATTAAAACTCCACTCTTTACTTTACTTCTTATTTGTTCCTTGAGTCTATTTATCGATTTATCGCCGGCCGCGGTGGCCGAGGAGACTGAGGCGCTCCAGTCACGTCCTCACGGCCACTACGGTCGGGGGTTCGAATCCCCCCTCGAGCATGGATATTTGTGCCGTCCTAGTTCGTAAGTAGTTTGTAAGTTTAGGGACTGATGACCTCGTAGTTAAGTCCCATAAGAAAAAAAATCGATTTATCCATCTTCCTGTTTAAGAACCTTCCATCGCTACTAAGTGAAACTAGTCCAAATTGCTCGTCACCCGATATTTCACTTTCTGATATGTTGAATAAAATATTCACACCGTTTTACACACGTAGGAAGACCCTTTACAAACTATTCACTAACACACAACAGTACTGCCAACCTGAAAGTGACTCACCGGATATTCTAATTTGAATATGCAGCTTCGGTAGTCGGTAAAATATTATTGGTGGCTACACCAACAGCCGGCTACGTTGTACCACTGCGATGTCGACAACGGTGTGACTGCACTCTCGCAGACGGTGCCGACGATCGCAGCTGCTTTTTTAACCTCGGCCCGCCTCAGCTACATCGCGGACCGCACTCGCCGACTACGTTGTAGCGAAGCTGCAGAGGTGGCTCCCCACAGCTGATGAACGGGTCCTGTGGGATTTATTAAAGAAAACGGTGCCGGGAACAGCGGGGTGCTGTTCACAACTGCAGCGTAGTCTCGTTGATTCACTGCGTGACCGTCCTCCAAGGCTGTCCCCGTCGTTATCGCCCAGACTCCCCGTCGGCAAAGTAAAGCAGGCTGCTTCTTCCTCCACGTCTGTGTCCCAAATTCGCACGTCTAGTGGTACACAAGTCCTGCGTCAATGGTCGCCAGGTTGCGCCGGGACGACAATGCAACTACTCATTCGTACTACGAAACGTCAGTTTCAGATGTACCGGGTCGGGCTTCAGAATTCCGACGTCGTCCAAGCGTCAATGTAAAATAATAATAAAAAGAAAATCCTTATATTGACTTTTGCACTATTATACAAAATTCAGTGTCAGAGAAGAAGCATTCGATTAGATTATCACACCTTTATATAACTGTCACTTCAGATAAAATATTTTGAAGTTGTCTTTGCAACCGAAATGATGTTGTCAAAACAGATAGATTGCTCTCATTCGTAATCGATCCATATAAAGAACCGATTTTCTGAAACACTGTAAATTCTCAAGTGTGATCTTCCCTTATCGGAAGGTTAACTTTCACGAATATATCTTCTCTCAAAATTGTAGGAAAAACCTCGCCGATGTATAATAATTAAAATAATATCACTGTCAATATATCTCGCAAATTTTGTAATAGGTTGAAAGACCAATCTTCAACACACTATTAAAGTTCAAGAGGTTATAACATTTTTATTGCTCTCACAATATACAGGTCATCACTCGGCAAGAGCTAAACAAAGAATAATTTTTCATTCATTTCAATTTTACAAATTATCTCGGTTAATAATGAAGGAAGGAAGCTTGGAGTTTAACGTCCCGTCGACAGCGTGGTCATTAGAGACGGAGCTTACGCTCAGAAAGTTGTAGGTAAGGATGTGGAAGGAAATCGGCCGTGCCCTTTCAAAGGAACCATCCCGGCATTTGCCTGGAGTGATTTAGGAAAGTCATGGAAAACCTAAATCTGGATGGCCGGAGGTGTATTTGAACCACCGTCCTTCCGAATAAAAGTCCAATGTGTTACCACTGCGCCACCTCGCTCGGTCGGTTAATAATGTAAATAAAAATAAACTTTCGTAAGATTCACCTAATACAATATATTAACATTTGAAATCATTAATCAACATAAACATAAGTATAATAACCTGCGAAACTAAGCTAAGGCAGTAGCGGAGACAATAATTCGTCCCACTGCAATGGCACTTACATATTTCAACGAAATCTACTGTTTCATTCTGGACCTACGACATTTTTCACAATGACCTTCAAATTGACCGGAAACTCCTCTGTTCACTAAAAATATCGTATGCTATAGCGAATGGTATTTTACTTAAATACGACATATTCCCACAGGTCTGTTCTGGCCAAGGTAATTTTGTTCACTTTACCATGAAAACCAACGAAGGTCACTATACACGTAATATTTAGTAATATATATGGCTCTAGGTACTTTACCGATGGACCTCGACACATACCTACAGCTTTCTTCCGATCTTAAAATTGGTTTCACATACTTGACGAAGAAAACAATAATAAGGACAATGTCAACATAAAAATTCTCTACTTACAAACTTCGTCAAAATCAACTGTTTTATAGGGAAAGTGATGAAATTTTGCACGTTTGACCTTCAACCCAGTAGGAAGATCGTATTATGGAAGGCGGAAGTACTTCGTTTACAAGCGTAGACACATGCATACAGTTTGAATCAAGACTTAAAGATATTATGCACACTTGAGCATCAAAACAAGAAGGTACATTACAATAGAGTTTGACATCGATTTAGTAATTATTAGAAAGATCGGTGTAGCATAAATTTTTCATGGGAAGGTTTTTGTATAACCTGAAAGTCAGTTTACGACACATGGCTATATATATATATATATATATATATATATATATATATATATATATATATATATATATATATATATATCGTGCAGAATCCGCATGGAAAGAGGACAAGGAGCTAGAGGGAGGGGAGATGGAAGAAACAGGCGTAGGGCGGGGGAGAGATAGGAATGTTTGGAAGAAAGATGTACTTCCAAAGTTTGGAACAATATCCAAGAAAAGCTGGGGTTTTAGCTTGTTAATAATAAACATCGGTGCTTCATTTTTCTGATCTGTATCTTGATATTATGAAACCCCAATAGTCACGTAAGCATCAGAAACTTGGATTATGAAGGAAAGGCAGGTCATCCGAATGAAGGAGTGTGAGGTGAAATTCGATAGAATCGGGATTGGGCGAACTGGAATGGATAGATTGAGAAACCAGAAGGTGAGGGAAAATTTGAATCGTTAAACTTCTACAACAGACCACAGAGCAGTGAAGACGTGTCAAGAGAATGGAAGATGGGAGGATACCAAAGAAGACACGTAAGATGGAAATAGGATACTAAAAAGAAGATCTAGAGATACATGGGTAATGGGAAGTAAAGGAAGGAGTGCAAAAGAGAGGAGAATGGGACAAAGTGCAAGAGGAAAAGTGGTGGGAGCTATAGAGAATCCTATGTTCCAAGCAGACCCGACCAGAGGCTAGAAAAATTAGTTAATGATGATGATGATGATGACAGCAGTTTAAAGACGAAGTTCATTACCAAGCTCTGAAGACTACGGGCTTGTCGACTGACCAACAAGTCATCATAACATCACTGTGGGGGTATTGGGTCAACACACCGATCTCTCGGCCGTTGTCGATCTAAACAGGGGTCTAGATCAGGGATTATCGTGTCGTTTTTCAGACATTCTTCAGGGACACCTTGTGCACCGACCATTACCCGGAGCCCGCGAAGCGCCCCTTAGCGCGTGGTCCGTGCCGTCCCGCCGCCGGCTGCCGCATTGCGCCACGCCCCGGCGCCGATCGGAGCTGGCAGCCGCGGTAGTAGCGGTGGCGGCCGCGCAGCTGCGCCACCGTCGCCGCCGACACCTCGCGCAGCAGATGGGGCGTACAGTAGCCGGCTGTCATCTCGCCACTGCTCTGCCGCCCCCACCTGTGACCAGGCCACTCTGCTCCGCTGCGCAGCGTAATTCTCTTGCACAAACACGCGCCATCTAACGTTCACGTGTTAGTACTTAAGTGACGAAAGCTTTAACATAAAGGGGCCTACAAGTCTATCAACCCAATCCTGTTGATATTTTCCGTTCATCTGCGATATATTTCAATATTAATCATCATTCGGTAATGTCTCCAAAGGCATGAGAAGACTCTAGAATGACTACCACTGCAGAAGAAATGCTTGTAAAGCTGTTGGACCTAACTGCAGTGGTTGTCGGTCTCTAAACATACAAACCACTTAACTGTTTTATGCCAACACACACTCATACCCGAGTGAGCACTCGGACCTCCAACGGAAACAGCCACCAAGTTCGTAGCGCGACGCTCTAAACAACACCTTCAATCCGCGCAGCCTAATAGTAAATATTTATCATGTTGTTGTGTAATCGAAGTGCATTAATATACCATAAACACTAAGAGCTCTTATTAATCCTTGCGAGATGCCTAAGCATCGCACAGGTAGAATAGTTATTGTACAAAATTCGATATATATTTTTTGTTGCTATGTTCTATCTTTTATGATTGAACACAGTACGTGACATGAAACTTCCTGACAGATTAAAATTATGAGCCGGAACCGGGACTCGAACCTGGGAGCTTTGCCTTTCGCAGGCAAGCGCTCTACCGACCTATCCCTACACGACTCACTTTGCCGCCTCACAACTTTACTTCCACCAGTACCTCGCCTCCTACATTCCTGAGGCGGCATCGTGAGTCGTGTTGGGATAGCTCAGTAGGTAGAGCGCTTGCCCGCGAAAGGCAAAGGTCCCAGGTTCAAGTCCCGGTTGCGGCACGCAATTTTAATCTGCCAGGAAGTTACTTATCAGCGCACATTCCGCTGCAGAGTGAAAAGTTTCCTTCAGAATACGTAACTTGTTTGCCATATCCTGGACGTGTTTAATCCCTATTTACATTTCAGTACTGAACCTAATGTATATATAATTGTTTATGTCTGGCACTTGGAACAACAGTAGTGCCCCTACCGGAGAACCGAGCGAGGTGGCGCAGTGGTAACACACTGGACTCGCATTCGGGAGGAAGGAGTTTCAAATCCACCAATGACCATCCACATTTTGGTTTACCGTAATTTCTCTAAATCAGATCAGAATAATTCCGGGATGGTTCCTTTGAAAGGGCATGGCAGATATCCTTCCCCATAATTAACCAAAATCCGAGCCTTAGTTCCGTCTCTAATGACAACGCTGTCGCCGGGACGTTAAACACTAAGCTTCCTTCCTGCTTCCCTAGAAAGAGTCAACCGTACTTGTCATGTCAACACGAAGTCACGAGAGTGAACTTATCGCACCAAACGGCAGCACTCTACTTATTGAAGAGTGATATGTCACAAACGGTTGTCTCTTCCTCCGCTAGAAGGCTACTATCGTTCCAAGTGCCATAAGTGAACATTTACAGATACGTTAACAAATACCTTGATCCGATCGTTACAAAACATTATAGTATAACCGCTGGGCTCACATGAAGATTTTCTGAAGATTTCATCAAAATTTCTTCAGTTGTCTCGTAGTCCACAGGGACTCGAACCTTCAACGGGAACAGCCGCCAAGAGAGAGAGAGAGAGAGAGAGAGAGAGAGAGAGAGACGGCTGTTAGTACCTACCCCAAATAAACCTCAAGCAAAGTAAAATTGTTTAAGGTGACTGCTGGTCCAAAGGGGAAATGCCGGGCTGCAATTCTAGTCCTGCATAATTTTTCACTCGTCGCCACTCGATTATTCAAGTTCCTTAGTCCCATCCAAGATAATCATTTCCATCCTTTTCCTATTCCTTCTTCTCATAGAGAGTCCTTTATAATGAATCGGTGGTATTAGTAGGCATACCTATGCCAGTAGGTGCTTCCCAAAAATTCCCCGAAAACAACTGCAAGAGGAAACGTTTCCTGAATGCGAGAACTGTATGAAACGTTTTTATTCGGCTAAGAGACTCGGATCCAAACGGCCACGTAGTTATCGTATTTTTTAAGTACTGTAAGGCGTTCTGATGCCGTTGCACACGGTAGCCTGATAAATGAAATACGTTTATGGGGAATGTCATACCAATTTTATGATGGAATTGATGAATTTTTAACAAACGGAAGACAGCATGGCATTCTCACGGAGAGAGAACATGGGATGCGACAGTTATTTCTGACCTGCCACAAGGGCATGTTACGGGACAATTACCTGTACTTACCATTAGATGCAGAGAGACTCAAATGTCCTTACCGATGTACGTTTATGATACACGCTACTCACTAAACTACACTGCGGCGGACATGATTACATTACAGAGAGTCTGCATACTCAGTGTGGTGCTTAACTCCTTACACTTTGTACAAGGTTTCCTGTGTTAGATGCTAATAGTGGGACCGGCATAGCGGTGTATGTAAATGAGTGTGAAGGGTTATCTTTTAATCAAGGGAATATTTTCAGAACTAATTAGATTTCTACAATGTTTTCTGTTTAATCTCGCTGAATATTGTAAGATTATCTCATCAGGTTTCTTGAATATATCGTAAATGAGAATTTTAGCAGTTTTTTAACGATCATTGTGTTACTATAAAGCAAAATTCATTCAATAGTCCGCTAACTTTACCCAAGATCTAAAATTGAAATTAAAATTTTAATATTTACTCCAGATTTTTAGAAATAAGTGTAGAAAATTGTTTAATTCAAGCCATCATACGTTCTGACAGAATTAATTAAAAAGAAAGGAACTCTCAGTAATGAATTTCAAAGTTCAATTTAACTGATGTAGACACATCGCCTTAAAAATGACCCGAATTTGGACTCAATTTTTTGTTTTGCTTCGAGTTTTCTGGTTTGGATTTCTGTTTTCTGCCTTCTATCTGAACAAGGTATACAACTGACTTTTCAGCTGCAGAAAGGCGCTTCAAAGCTTTTCTAGATGTCTTAATTAAAGCGCAATTCCCTCTATTATCTTCATCAATGCCACGCTCTCGTTATTAAATAGAGATACCGACATTCTGATAATTTTAACTGAAGAAAATTTTACTTTTGGACGTAGTTTCCGATTTAGTCAGTTTAAAGACTCATCTACATCCTGGGTTTTTACCAATGTTTAAAACCATAGACCTTGTATCAAAGTGCTCAAGATACAACCCGTGTAAGGTTTGACTGAGGTTTCTCAAGGAACTGTAGTACTGATGTGTCCCATCAAATACGTGAATGTCGCAGGAAGAATGTTAATTGATTGGTTATAATGATTAAAAGGGCCAAAACTGTTAGGCTTATGTATTCATTTTCCCATAAACACTTTGTGGATTCACAATATTGGTAAAGTATGTCTCTTAAAGTCTAGAGGAATAGTGGATCCCACGAAGACTGCGAAAGCAAACAGAAAACGAGGGAAGCAGGGATGAACAAAAGTAGACATCGAGTCGATCAGGCGGCACTAGATGGGGAGGAAGAGTGAACAGCCGCCGTGGAATGGCCGAGAGTTCCAAGGCGCCTTGCTGCGGAGCGCGACGCTGCTCGCCGTTGGAAGTTCGAGTCCTCCTCGTGCATGGGAATGTGTGTGTGTGTGTGTTTGTCCTTACGTTAGTTTAAGTAGTTTGTGAGCCTAGGCACTGATTACCAGTACAGTAAAGACCCATACATTTATTAAAAAAAAATCACCATTACATAGACTGGCAAAAAATGCTTCACGGATAAATCCTAGAACTAGGTCCACCATTGAAATACTTTCATCGAATACGGAAGGTAGCGGATCAGGTAGATGTCAATCAACAGTAGAATGTCAACGTTGTCACAATCCAACAAGGTGTCGGTAACTGTCACTTGAGAGCTCCTGGAACACTGGGGCGAGTCCCCACGACGGAGTAGGTGACGGTGTATCAGCTAAGTTTGGACGATGCGAAGCCGGCAAGGCAGCCGACGTGAATGAGTCACAGAGGACCTTTACACGTTCGTGGTCCCACCTGCAGTTCATTCAGCGAACTTACCGCGCGATATTCAGTGTCCCAGATCCGTAAAACGTGACTGTACAATACCGATAGGACATATGTCCATGGTAGCCTGTTTCTCCAACCTGAGTTCATTTCCCGCGATTCCGATGTGTTCTGGTGTCTACATGAAGGCATAAACGGACTCCTCATTAGTCACTGCCAAAGGATGATGGGACGTCGGGGTACTGTAAGCAGCTCAGCTCATTACATATGACGCACATATATGCTCGAGAGCGCGAGAGAAGTTCAGTAGTTCTGCAGTGTGAAGACTATAGACATCCCAGAAGGAGTGCTGATCAGCTTTGAGTGAAATCACCATCTACCGTCGACCTTGAGCCCTTTGTAATATTCAAAATACGTTATAAAGTCAATTGAGAATAAGTTTTGCACATATATTTCGTATTATTTAACTTACCTATAAAACTTTGAAACGTAAATGATGTTTAAAAAATATGTAAAAATTGTAATGGAAAGGATTATTTTGCCCCTGGTCTTTTGGGGGATATGACTCCCTGGCTAATAATTTGTAGTTTATTGCCATAATTTGTAATTTTGGGTTTGTTATTAAATTATTCACATAAATACATTTATTACTCAAATTTTACTTTGAGAGTTAGGTACATAACTTGCTTTACATGAAATGCACTCAATTAATCTGAAATGCAATTTTGTTTCTTTATCATAAACTCAAAAATAAGATATATAAGTCTATTATGGAAAATGACAAATTGAATAAAAACAATAAAATTATATTCAGCTTTATTCGGCTTTCCAGAACATTTGTTTCCATAGAAATCAATCGTAATCAGTTCGCCCTGATCCTCGTCCTGCACTAAACACAATGCTGTTGGAGAAAGCCATTTGTATGGTAAGAACAAAGTGAATGCAACCTCCCGATATGTTGCTTTAAAAGCCTACATATTTGTGACTGGCTTCAGATATACACAGCCTGAGATAGTTACAAATTTAGAACTTAACTTGGATCGACAGTGCGTAAAACGTTTTATTATCTAACTCTTGTGGTGGAAAACAGCAGAACTATAGGACAGGTGCAACTTTGGCCACGTGTGAGCTCATAGATCACTAAGTCTCCGCTTTATGCCACCACAACCTGGGCAGATCTGAAGCGTGATCGTTTGGCCCCGACGGATCGTTTTGTCCTGGCCCCTCTTACTATAATGGTGGCAATGGGTCTCAGGGTAAAATGAATCCTTTCGACCTCCTGACAGATTGAGACTAAGTTGTGGTCGCGGTACACCGAGGCGTATGCTTGTCGACACGGAGTAGAGGTGGCAGAGGGAAAGATTGGAGTTCTTGAAGTACTGAGTGAAGATTACAAGCGATTGACCTGACATAAATGACCTAACACAAGATCACCCTGTTTGGAAAGAGGAGACACTATTTCGGATTCTTAGAGTTGCAGCATACGTACATATTAAACATAATGCGCTTACATTTGAATGCCTCGCATTTGCAGATGACATAGTGTTTTTTGCAGAGACTCTGCAAACTGCAACTAAACAGATTGAAGTCCTCCATGAAACATCAGTGAAGTCTGGATTGCAAATGTCTTTTGAGAAGACACAATATATGAGCATAAATCCAGTAGGGACAATGAGGTCCAAGTATAGAGACATCAGTGAAGTCTGGATTGCAAATGTCTTTTGAGAAGACACAATATATGAGCATAAATCCAGTAGGGACAATGAGGTCCAAGTATAGAGACATCAAAAGAGATCAGAGGTTCAAGTACCTAGGAGAGATTTTGACTCCAAACAACAATGAAAAGGCAGCAATTGAAGAACGGGCAAGAAAAAAGGAAATAACTGTGTCAGAGCACATACAAATCTAAACCACTCTCATACCAGGCCAAATTCAGACACTACAGTTCAGTCGTCAAACCTGAATGTTTATATGCATCTGGGACAATAGCCAGGAAGGGACTTTCAGACTTGGAAAAGAAAGAAAGGAAATTCCTAAGAAAGATTCTGGTGCCCAGAAAAATATCGAGTGAATTAGCGTTCCGCCTAAGACCAAATCAAGAACTTTATCAATGATTTGAAAATATCACCACCACAATGAAGAAAAGAAGACTATCTTTCTATCGGCATATTAAAGGAATGAAATCAGAGAGGCTCGCCAACAAGATTCTTCTCTTCCATGGGTGAAAGAGTTGCACAGGGACCTATAGTCTATTCACCGAGAGCTGGGGCGAAACATAAACAGTGTCACGTGAGCGACTACACTCGTTTCCAGCGAAAGCATTCGGTGTTCACGTGATACGTAGGGGTGCGCAAAATCCTTGGCACACGCTTTCCAGCTGGCGGCGTTGTCTGGCTGCTGAGCTGACACCACAGCGGATCGTGAGAAACCTGGGCAACAATGTAACGAAATAAAGCGTAAAAAATAGAGACGGCATTGAGAATTCAAAGCGAGTTACAATAATGTTAAAAGTACGATGAAAATGAGTTCTTTGTGTTGAAGTAGATTTATTTTCATTCATGTGTTACCAAACGCTCCATTCAAACAAAATCAATTTTTAATAACAATATCAGTAATAATAATGTTAATGGACAACGAAACAAGGTCACTCAGTAGAAGTTGAACTGTTTTCATTGATGTTTATAACAAACCCCTCCTCTCTCTCCTCTATAGTGCAGTCTAATTTCGATTTTTGAATTTCAACTTTTTTCTACCACATGGAGGACGTACTTGTTCCTATCTTCTGCAGTATCTGTTCTTACTGCTTCTTCTAGCAGTTCTTTAACTTTCGGCATTTTACATGTTTTGTTTTTGTTTTTCTGGCCCACACTAACTCGATGGTGTTTAATTCACAGTGGTATGGGGGAATTCTAAGAACAGTTTTCCCTGCATTCTTCGCCATTTCATCTTTCGTGTATTCTTTGTGTGCTGTTGTGTGATTTTAAGCTATATCTAAAAGTTCTTTCTTCAACTTACTGTGTTCAAAATAGATGTCTTTAGATTTTAGCTATTCTCATATTTCGTGCTAATTGGAATTAGCATTCAGAACATTTTTCTTTTCTACGATAATGGTACGGCGCGTTATCAAGAACAATAACTGCGTTTTACTGAAGCCGAGGAAGAACATCTTGAAACCACTTCTCGAAGGTTTCGGCGCACATCTCCTCATGATAACCTCCACTTTTCTTGGATTTGGAAGAGCCGGCCGCGGTGGCCGAGGGGACTGAGGCGCTCCAGTCACGGAGTGCACGGCCACTTTGTTTGGGGGTTCGAATCCCCCCTCGGGCATGGATATTTGTGACGTCCGTAGTCTTAGCTAGTTCATAAGTAGTTTGTAAGCTTAGGGACTGATAACCCCGTAGTTAAGTCCCATAAGTTCTACAAACATTTGAATTTTTGATTCGAGGTCCATGAACATCCTTCAACAAACGCTGTTTCTCTCTACCTGATGGGCCCTTGTTCCCGGTGATTAATCCGTGCAGAAACGCTTGTTTTGAGGACTTTATGGTGTAATGTTCCCAGACGTTACTTCGGGTATGAACGTAAGAGATCTCGCTGTACAACGCGCACTAACGAGCTCACACCTGCAACAGAGACGGCCGCGCTGACTACGCGACCCCTGCCTTGTACACCCCTCGACGGCAGTGCTGTGGTCACGCGCCTTGCCGTGTTTACAGGACGTCTCTCGTTTCGGTGAATGGAGTATAGAAAAGTGTGAGATCACGGCAGAAGAAATTGCGAACAGTCACATCTTTAAGAAAAGGATTGCGGAGGTGAAAGATTTCTTCGAGGAGAAGATAGCTATATATATATATATATATATATATATATATATATATATATATTAATGCGAATGTCTGTTCGGTGTACGCTTATCACGTCCGTACGACAAGACGCAGAGACTTAAAATTTGTACAGTTACTAATTTATACCTGGGGAAGGTTTTAGGCACGGTTTTGTAGCGGTCTGATAGATATTTAGTAATTTGAAGAATATAACGCGAAATGCGGAACAATAATTACTCTTTGAAAATTATATTTACTCCTTGAAAATGGTTTTATTGGTTGCATTGTTGCTTGAGGGTTGATAACGATAAAAGGGTGAATGTATTGGGATGGAAAGTTATCGGTGTATATAAAATTCTACGTGTGTGTGTTAACATTTCGCTCTGCAGCGAATACTACACAACGGAAACGAATTGTCTGTGTGTAATTGTTGTCCGAAGTCTCCTGTTGTACACCATAGCAGTTCCATGCTGATAGCTATAATGGGGTAGAAGATATGGTGGTTGAAAGTCGTCAAATTATAAAAAGAAATTCGGACTGCACAACAGCGATGATGTTTGCGACTCTATAGCAACGAGGTTACATGCAGCGAAACGTGATGACACAGACCATATCTTTGGTCTATGCGTGCTACAATGTCTTCAGCTCTTTCTCTGTAAGGATAAGCATACGAATAAGGAAGTATAAGAATAAATACATGAAGCAGTAAAAAAGAAATTTCTTTTAATACATCTCTTTAAAAAATCGATTTGATGTCTCGCACATCATATCAAGTGATCAAACTGTGATATTATTACAATCATTATCGTTGAATTTCGTGATTGGATTCTTCGAGCCGGCCGCGGTGGCCGAGGGGACTGAGGGGACTGAGGCGCTCCAGTCACGGTCTGCATGGCCACTACGGTGGGGGTTCGAATCCTCCTCGGGCATGGATATTTGTGCCATCCTAGTTCAAAAAATTCAAATGTTTGTAGAACTTATGGGACTTAACTACGGGGTCATCAGTCCCTAATCTTACAAACTACTTATGAACTAGCTAAGACTAAGGACGGCACAAATATCCATGCCCATGGGGGGATTCGAACCCCGACCCTAGTGGCCGTGCAGACCGTGACTGGAGCGCCTCAGTCCCCTCGGCCACAGCGGCCGGCCGTCCTAGTTCATAAGTAGTTTCTAAGTTTAGGGACTGATGACCCCGTAGTTAAGTCCCATACAAACAGTTGAACATTTTGATTCTTCGAAACGAGTGCATTTTTACGTGTGATTTGATCTACACAAACATTTGAACATTTTGATTCTTCGAAACGAGTGCATTTTTACGTGTGATTTGATCTACACTACTTACTTTCCTGATAATGTTGATTAAAATTGTTTGTTTCTAAAGAAGGTATTGTATTTCATTTCATCCTTCAAATCCAATCTCAAAGCACACTAGCCGGCCGCGGTGGCCGAGGCCGGTCTGCACGGCCACTACGGTCGGGGGTTCGAATCCCCCCGCACATGGATATTTGTGCCGTCCTAGTTCGTAAGTAGTTCGTAAGTAGTTTGTAAGTTTATGGACTGATGACCGTGTAGTTAAGTCCCATAAGCTTTACAAACATTTGAACTTTTTTTTTTTTTTTTTTTTTTTTTTTTTTTTTTTTTTTTTTTATGAAAGCACACTACTGTCTGTCATAATCAACCAACACGCGAACGGAGCCGCGGGTTTAACTAGTAAATAGTAAAATTTAAAATTTCTGTCGATTTAATGAACGTCGTCCCATGAGGAACCTGTCCGTACTCTACCTAGAATGTAGCTCAGGGCTCGGCTTCGTGCCGCAGTCCCCGAGAAGCGGCCCGCGCCAATTAGAATGTTAACACATGATACGCATGCGAAGAGGTCCCTGGCGGTCGCGCCGAGACGCTGCAGCCGCGGCGCTATCGGGCTGGAAGCGCAGAGCGCCAGACCCCAGGAGGAGGCGCCTATCTCCGGCGGCGCTCACCCGCCCCCATCAAGGCAAATGGCGCCCCAGCCCACGACTTCCCGCCCCCGGAGGCGGCTCACACCTTCCGGAGCTTCGGGCTCGGGAACCGCGGCGAGCCCACACATCGAGTTACGCCCACGCTTCGCAGCCAAATCCTGCGAATACACCGGCATATGCGGGTGAAGCTGTAGCGGAGAACTGCTCATTCCAAAGGATGCTATCACGAATAAAATACACTGGTCAAGGAAAGTTCTATAAGCACCCGTTTGCAGAGATATGTTAGCACTCAGAGGACGGCGCTACACTCGGTAACGACAATACAAGACAGCAGATTTATTATTATTCTCGAGTAAGAAACATACAAATTTACAGTAGCCATACATATAAATTGATAAATAGGTTCAATTGTAATTATATTACACGTGCCCAATACTCCGCAACCTCCAAGGCGTTTGGAGTGGCTTGCAGGATATCAGTCTTTGTGCAGGCTGTAGGGACCAAAGGGCACTGGAGCATATGGCTTGTGGTTTGTTGTTATCCACTGCCACAGGAAGTGTCTTCTGTCTTGAAATCCCATCTTGGGATCCTCCAACTCCTGATCGTAATTTGTTCAAAGCTTTCCACACGAGCCAGTTTTCATTGTGTCCAGGTGGTAGTTCTACGGCATTAGGCACCCATCTTTGCAGGGGAGGCGTCATCTTCTTCCATAACTCCAGCCTTTAATGAAACGGCGAGTTTCTCAGATGTCCTTAGGAAGTTCCTTCGTGAGCTCAGCCGTTGCTGTGGTGGATTATATCTGTGCAGTGGGTGGGCACTGTTCACTTCCACTTTCAGTCTCTGCTTATTGGCAGACACTTCTCTGCGTACACTTGATGGTGCTATTCCAGGCAGATAGTAAAGCTTCTCGGTTGGAGTAGCTTTTAAACAACAAGTGATCAGCCTGCAGGTTTCATTGAGACCAGTGTCTACTTGTCTTGCATGATATGACCTGTACCAGAATGGGGAAGCATGTTCGGCAGTAGAAAAGCACAGTGCCATTGCAGAAGGGCGGATAGTCTATGAATGTGAGCCCCACTTGTGTCCCCACAAGTTTGTGAATTATTTTCATTTTGGTATTCTTGCAGTGATTTTTGAATGTCAGAAACCTATCGAGAGTGAGTATTTAGCTGTGTGATAATGCTGCAGTTGGATACCTGACCATTCTATATGTAGCTCACGATTAGCTTCCCTGTTCCTTAACCGAAAGGCACACACTTGTGTCTTCGAAGGGTTTTGGCTGAGTTGGTGCTGACTGTAGTAACTTGACAGTGTTCTAAGTGCAATTGTCAGATTTCTGACCAAGGTAAAAATTGCAGTCGGGCGTACCCTAGGCGTCAGATTTCTCTGACGGCTGATCCTTTCACACCAGAAACATCATCTTGGTCCTTCTCAGGACCACAGTTGACCATCATATCGATGAATATAGAACGTATATCAGCACCAAAAGAAGAGCTGCTACAAGAGCTGTGCAGACAAACCAAGTGCGATGTACTCTGCATACAGGAGTCACGTAGAAGCTATGATATGCGTACACCAAAAAATAAACGGAATGCGACTGGCTATGGAAAGACAGCGGGTGTCTGGTGCAGACATTACATCGGTTAGTGATGTTACAGTGGTAGGTCATCACGATTTAAGTGAGTTTGAATGCGTGATAGGAGGGGCGTTTCAAAAGTCCAAGAAAAAATTGAAACTACTAACGTGTTTGGGGAAAGCCTTCGTCCACCACTGATCTAATTTGTTGATCCATTGCGAATAATATAGTCTAAGATCCGGCAGAAGAAATATATACCCTCATCTGTTATTTAATTTTAATCAATTGTATATGGTAGATAATGTATAGATTGATACATCGCTAATAGGTTGTCTAGCTAAATCTGGTGCCAAAGATGTTAAACAATAAAATGTTTCATTAATTCTTTTCGATCAACTTCCCCAATCTGTTATTTATGAAAGTCAAGCATTAACTGAGAGAATATACCCCAACGAACTGAAAAAATTAGGGTTGTCTACTTTCACCTGATGCCAACTATAGGGTTGCCTGGTATGAAGAGGTAAGTAAGCGTAGTTAATATACCTTCATACATTATTTCATCGAATCACATTTCAAACGATAGGTAATTTTATTCCGAATCAACTATAATAGGTTGCCTTATCAAGAAGTTTGCTAAATCCATAATTGCCTATATTTAAGATGTTAAGTTATCTACGCAGACGAGGCGGTCCTGAGCGGAACTACTTCCCTCCTTCTCGGAGCTAGCGAGTGTAAACAGTGTGCGTTTTGGACTACATGAGTGTTTATACTTGTTTTTAACAGTAATAAGAACAGCTTGAATACTGAGATACCCAACAGACTATGGGGGATACACCCCACATAGACACTTCAATTGATACCGACCGGCATTGCGGCATGGTACGCTGACCCCACTATTGTGTACGACGATAATATTCCTGTGAATCACAGTGTCAGCGAGGCTACCCATAACTTACAAATCAACAAATATGTAATGCAGCAATCAACCCAACAATCATTTTCAGTGCAGCAGCAACTTGATCTGTCACAACACAACGAATACACATAAACTGGAAACTATGAGCAGTGCCAACCACAACATCCGCAGCAGCTACAGCAGCAGCCCATTCATTCGCAGCTGAACAATATATATTGATTCAATGTGGCAACAGGTGAAAGTAGGTTACCTTTATTTTTTATTTTTTTATTTTTCATTTCATTGGGGTATATGCTCTCAGTTAGTGCTTGACTTTGAAACGTATCCATAAAAAAATTATTTTGTAAGAAAATGTCCAATATTGTACCTCCTGTTTTGTATCGAGTAACTTGCTTGCAAGAAAATGTATAATATCGCTTCTACTGTATGTATCGATATGTGTCCTTTATGAAGTTTCATCTTTGGCAAAGATCATGTATTGCATAGCATTGTAGCTCGCACTGAGAGAGAGTAGGACTAGTGGTTCAGCTCGCTTAGAGAGCGGTTGGGTTGTGTGTATGGCTCCGATGTAGAGCAGAGGCTGCTTTGCCAGCAAGTCAGAAGTTGTATTATGTAGGTAATGTAATGCTGATTATTAATAATAAGTAACTTAAAACCTTCTTTCATCTCTCATTTACGTAGTTAGAAAATTAACCTACTTCCTTCATTTGATAATCAATTATTAGTGGATTTAAAGTGCAGTATTGATGTGAATAATATTGTTGAACGTATTTCATTATTGGTGCCATAGTAAATGATAGTTAATTGACTATGATATTAAATTGATACTAAATTTCAATAATTAGAAACTGATCAGCATAAAATTCTCACAGTCAAGCATTAAGAAAGTGATTTGTGGTTTTTTTATATCTTTCTCGCAGTCAAAATCTCTGAGTATAGTCAGTGTCTGTTTCAAAAGGCTACATGTCACAGTTGTTTTGTTAAAAATATCCGTTGCGCACATAATCAGTTTCATGCACTGTTTCTCACTTAATAGCATATACATCAGTATCAGGGCCATAATTAAACCAAATTGCTGTGTCAAGGAACAATTTGTTGCCTGATCTAACGACAGGTTCAACATCCACACAACACACGTACAGCTTTTAACTTTCATAAATAACAGATGGGGGAAGCTGATCGAAAAAATTTAATGAAACATTTTATTGTTTAACATCATCGGCACCAGATATAGCTAGGCAACCTATTAGCGATATATTAATCTATACATTATCTACAATATATAGATCAATAAAATTAAATGAGGGTAAATATTTCTCATACCGGATATCGGACTGATAGGAATTGTCCAAGCCTGCAAAATAGTTATTAGTTTCTGCAATCACCACCTCGTTTGAATGAAATCATTGTCCCGCCAGTCATTTCTTCAAATTGGAGAGCCACATCTGGGATGTGAAACGATTTGTAATCGTATATCGAATAATTTTTCGACCGCAACTGCTCAGATGTGTGTTGGTGTATTTTCGTGACGGAAAGGAAATTTTTGTGGGCCAGTCGCCAGCGTTTTGCTTGCAGCTCGGTTTCCAAACGGTCCAACAACGATGAATAATTTGTACCTATAATAGGTTTACCCTGTTCTACATAGTCGATGAGGATTATCCCTTGCGAATTTCAAAAGTGCGTCGCCATAACCTTTCCGGTCTTCGTGTTTTTTCGTGCAGATTCTCCCTTGGTAACTCGTTGTTTAGATTGCTCTTTCGTTTCAGGAGTATAATAACGTACCATGTTATCATCCACTGTGACGAAACGACGCTTAACGACCTGCTGATTCTTTGTGAACAGCTGCAAACCTTCCTTGCAACACTTCACACTATTACGTTTTTGTTCAAGCGTGAGGAATCATGGCACCCATCTTACTGATAGCTTTCTCATGTTCAAATGTTTATTCAATATATTATGTACCTATTCATTCGAGATGCCCACAGCACTAGCGATCCGATGCATCTTCTGTTATCCATCACCATATCATGGATTTTAAGAACGATTTCTGGAGTCGTAACCTCCATAAGTCGTTCAGAACGTTGAACGTTACTTATGCCCATAAGGCCACTCCGAAATTTTGGAACCACTTATAAACGCTTCCAATCGAAGGTTCAGAGTCACCATAATGTTTATCAATATTATTTATAGACTCTGAGGCGTTTACGTTTCATAATGTATAATCGCCTCAAGACATTCTTTTTCGTCCATTCTTTGATATTCAGTCGAGTTCCTTGATCCACAGGAATACCAAACACAAAGAAATAGACCAATATGGCTGAAACGTGGAGTGCTTTCATTCCAAAGCAGCTACTAACTAAACATTACCTCGATACGCACGAGTTGTGCCATCTCTCTGACTTCCCACGGACTTTGCACACGCCCCTCGTACAGCAGATACAACATCTCCTAGGTACCGATGACGTGTGGATTTTAACGTAGCCTATTTCACAACTGCATAGTGATGATCGGGAATCCGTTAAAACATCAAATATCCGATATCGCTGCGGCCGGGAAATGATCCTGCTCAAAGGAGGCCCGTCGACGACTGAAATATGTTTTGCACTAGTATTATGTCCTCAGAACTACTGTGTTGCTGTATATTGTTGGTCATCTGATGAAGGTCAACGTTGACTGAAATCGGTCATGAAATAAAAACAACAATAATAAAAACAAACAATTCTGCGATCTGGACTGTTTCAATTTTAATTTAACTATTGTTTTAACATTGCTGTTTCTCCATCATGCTTTCTAAATTTATTGTTGGTAATTTGTGGGGTGTTTTCAGTTTTTCAATGTTGACATTACATTCAACAAGTCTCTAGAGTTCAAGAAACATTATTTGGTCTCCAAAGTGAATAATAAAAAATAATAATTCTGAAAATCAGGAAGAAAATTATTTTTATTTTAAATTTTAGAAAAAAATTCCACAGTCTACCATCAAAGCTTGTGAAAACAATAAGTGAAACCCTTTCATAATTTTTTCTTTGCATGAAAATTTAAACGTGGAGAAAACATACAATTTATCTGACAATTTCTAGTATTTTTTTCTTCTCAAAAATATGAGGTTAATACAAAATTTTTGTAGCTGGTTGTAAAGTGTAACATGTTTTCTTCCTCGTTACAATCAAATGTTCAAATGTTTATAAAGCTTATGTTACTTAACTGCGGGGTCATCAGTCCCTAAACTTACAAACTATTTATGAACTGACTTACACTAACGACAGCACAAACATCCATGCCCAAGGGTGGTTTTGAAACCCCGACAGGGAATGGCCTTGTGCTCCGCTGCGGCTACAATCAAGGGACAAAAACAGAAGAACAAACAATTTCAGTATATAATACTAAGCATTTGAAAATATTTATGAACGAATGTTTGACAATATCTAAGCTGGATGAAAAATGAGAAGAGTTTTGGCTTGACAGACTTTGCACACATACATGATGCACTTGAAACAAATGTTAGAATTCTTACTCCCCTTTTGTAGTTTGCAGAAAGCCTGAATTTTACAACGCCTTCTGGTTCTATTTGGCGAACATTGGTGCTGATTGCTGGCAAATGTAGATTTGGTTCCCTCTGCGGCTTGTAGGGTGCAGGAAAATCATCTGCTACTCTGAAAATAAATTTTCACCATGAAATATTTGTAGAAGCACACAAATTAAAAAGTGTGTGAGCATTTTTCACTGCAAGGTCAAGAATGTTTAAACCAAATTACAGGTAATCAGTGTGTGTCAGCTCCAACACTATCAGTGTCTTGCTATTTGATCAACTACATTGACTATATGCTTTGTTTCGTTATGAAACTTTAGTCTCTGGAAGTTTCTTCGATGTTTCACATTCTGGTAGCAATGCATTCCATGCATCTGAATCAGTTGATCCAGCAGCTCTTGCTGAAACAAAATCGCTTCCTCTGAACGTGTCTCAATACTTGATTCATTACTCGAATGTGTCGGTGAAACGTTCACCAGATAGCAGATAATCTCGGCACCCTTAAGACCACGTCGTCTTGTCATGATACGAACTCAGGAAAACACACTACAAGCTTACGTAGCTGCCATCTCTATGCCATAGCTCACACGACTTGACCATACACTAAGCTACACTGACAGGAAACCTCTGTATGGACAATGTGCTTGACATTTGCTGCCGTGTCACAGAACTATTTGTAGCTCCTAAGAGAGAGGTGTTGTTTTTATGTGGATTCCCAATGTCACTTCATAGGTCGCAAAACGGAAGTCCGCACTGATATAACAAGTCGCCTACCCTCCAAATTTTCGTATTTCACGTTTTTGTATTATTATTATTGTGAAGAATTACGTCAAGGCAAGCCCAGAAGTTATTTACGTCTGAAATCTGGTGTTAGCGATATCAAATTACGTTAAACGGAGTATGGGTCAAATTTGACACAAAGTGTACTTCTGATGTAACAGATACATTTTTCATACTTCTAGATGGCTTAAGGGGATGAAATTTTGTTGAGTTGTACAACTCCATAAATGAATTAAAGTCACAAGAGGGTTCGGTTCAACGATGAATACGAAGGGCGCTTGATACACCCCCATGGGTCAAAAATGACACTCGTGGTACTTAAGGTGTTAAGCTGCTCTCATTTTTATTGGTCAGACTGATGTTCGTGTGTCTAAGTGATAATCAGCAGAAACCAAGACAGAAGAAACATTATATACAAATAGATTTTACTGAATGAATAGTAATTTTATCATCGCCAAATGACACAACGATTACAACTACATCGAATTTTACAACATGGCAATTCTCTACAGAAAAGTAGAAACATAAGTCTACTTACATATGTCTCTAATGTGTGTGATTATAAATAATTTAAGATATTCCACCTGAATTGCTGTAACACAATGACCCCCATATACGCATCAGTATGACGGAATTTGAAATAATAAGTAGTGACATTTCTTCATACTTCAATTAACTGTAATATTAAACATGTAACTGATAGCCAGTTCATAAGTCTACACTAACGTTTTCGTTATTTCTGAGGTTATATTTACATGTCTCTGTATATAAACAAGGACCGTATACAGCGTCAATGCGTTTTCCGAATGTTACCACTCTAAAGGGTTTGTATACAACGGCAGTAAAATCCAAATAGGGATAAGCTCACCTTCCCACCAGATAGAGCCTTTCCGGTTTGTATTGCCTTGTCCTCTCAATTTGATATTGGTTTATTTACAGACTTCTATATTCATTTTCGCTTCGTTCAAACCAGAAGATGGATTTTACTGTACAACGCTGCAAGTGTGATTCTGAGTTTGTGTGTGTACTGTAATCTTGGAAGTACATTGGCATATGTTGCTGGCCGCGGTGGCCGAGCGAACTGAGGCGCGTCAGTCACGGTCTGCACGGCCACTACTGTCGGGGGTTCGAATCCCCTCTCGGGCATGGATATTTGTGCCGGCTTAGTGTTAGCTAGTTCATAAGTAGTTTGTAAGTTTAGGGACTGATGACCCCGGAGTTAAGTCCCATAAGCTATACAAACATTGGAACTTACGTTACTCAGACAAAATTTAATTTTTGCTCGGACTGTCTGTATTGGGTGCAGTAAACGATTAAATATTTGTTAACTTTTCATAAAATAAATAAAAATAATGTTCTTCTGTCATATAGGGTTCTGTGAATGTCGAGAGTATCTAACTGAAAGGCATGTCTGAAAACACAAGACGATTATGTAAATATGAGTATACACACTCCCTTGAAAAAAATAAAGTAACGGAATCAGACTGCTTGTCAAATAATCACTTGAAAAAGTTGCAATTTTTAAGTACCTGGCAGTTAACTGAGGTTCTACGCCCTCCAACGGCTGTGCACGGAATCGCTGTTAACAGAAATGAGAAAAAAGTTAGCTCAGTCTGTATTTAATATAGTTAATAGGTCTCCTTTAAAACAACTAATAATGAATAACGGTTTCGCACAGTTGTTGAAAAATAAGAAATCTTCGAAGATTTGTAAAAGCAAACAGCTGATATCATCGGTCACTAGGATTACAAATTACTGTAATTCAAAAACGTTCAAATGTTTGTAAATCCAAGGCATTTAACTACTTTGATCATCAGTCCCTCGGTTTTGAAAATACTTAAACCACCTTACGCTTCGGACAACAAGCACACATACATCAATGCCCGAGAATGAGGACTTGAACCTCCGACGGCGAGCTGCGTCGCGCTCCACGGCGAGGCACCTTAGAGCGCTCGGCCACTCCACCACAGCTAACTTGAACTAACGTATGGTAAGGGTACCACAACACCTATACCCGAAGAGGACTATAACCTCCGATTGCGGGCGTGCAATCTTGTATAATATTGACTTTGTTGGCATGTGTTGCTAAACATGATAAGTGTTTCTCAACTAAACATACAGTAATTGTATACCGAGTACAAGACGCGGTTTTTCTGTTTAGTTACAGGAAAGACTCAGGGCCGATGTTCGTATAAGCCCTAGTCCGAACTGACATTAAATTAGATGAATACTCATAACACTGGACTCTGGCTAGAAAATTAAATAACGAAACTATTCCTAATAACGTGCAGTAGAATGGCTGAATGCAGTGAATATGAACCGAGTTACTATTACTATGCCGCGGTGGAGTGGCCGAGCGGTCTAAAGCGTCTAGCTGCGGAGCGTGCGGTTGCTCGCCGTGGAGGTTCGAGTCCTCCCTGGGGCATGGGTGTGTGTGTTGTCCTGAGGTTAGTTTACGTAGGTTTAAGTAGTTTGTAAGCTACGGACTGATGACCACGCAGTTTGGTCCGATAGATTTACAAACATTTGAACATTTGAACTATTACAATTACGCCGACAAAGATATACAATTCCGGCTCTAGGCCTTCTGACCATTGCTCTATGCAAATAGGGCTGATTATGCGGTATGATACAGCGTCTCTGAAATCGCATATGTGACCAGAAGAATTAGTGAAGTGCGCGTACTGGTGTTCTGTGCCACAGAACACGAAGTTTCTATTAAATGACTACTGAAATAGCACGTATGCCACTGAAGTGCCACCGTGCGTTGACAGGATAACAAACTTCAGTGCAGCAGACCAGAAAAGTATACAAACGCCTTTCAAATTAGCGAATCGCACAGATGTCCAGACTGACGATACAACCAAAATCTAAGACGAGCTTTCCGAAGCTATGCAGAAAACCCGTCCAAGTACAATGAATAACGCAAAAAAACTTATCTTGTCATTGCAGAAACAAGCCTGCTGTAATCCCGTGTTGCCATCGTCGCTTCACTTCGTAAGCGAACAAGGGAATTATTTTTGAGAACATCATGGATGAACAGAGATGTTAATTACTGATTCAAGTAAAAGGGAGTCTCGATCTCGATTGACTTTTACATGGAAAAAAAAGAATGTCTATACCCACCACTAAACCGGTCATGCGGCGCCTAGAACAGCGACAATCGCAAACTTATTGACTGCATACATTCCCTACTCTTCCACCCACCGGACTTCGAGGCTCACTCCATTCAATGCTGTCACACGCACAATGATAAAACATTGAAATTTATGGTGACAGCCAATTACAGCTCTCCTAATCCCGGTATGTGGGCGAGTAAATGTATCGCTGTCGCTGCAGGCCGTTGCTATGCCAAAACTTGTGGAAACGTAAGACTCCCACGCCAGCTGAAGCAACAAAATATGTATATTCTTTGTTCAATTGGGTTGTTCTGCCGTTATCAACACACTGTACTAATTTTAATACCCACATTTTCTTCACTGCAGCTGCTGCATCTTAAGTCGGCATTTTTCGTTTCTAATTAAGAGCAGAAAATTTTCTATATACTTTGTACATATTAACAAATCAGAAAACGTACAAAAGTTTGTAAAGGGCTACATTTAGAAGATTTTCTGTTTTTCCCCAGTTTTTGTGTCGCAGTTCCTCCTTTTTCCTAGTTTGGCATCTAAAACCATATACCATTTTTGTTTACATCGAATTTTTATGATTTGGCATCTTTATGATTAGGCTAATATTATCTCCTTCTGCGTTAAGGGTTGCGTGTATTTATGTTTTTATTTTACGTATACAATATGTTTCATTCCTTGTGATACTGTTTTAATTACATTATTGTGTCGACACAACTCACAACAGAGAGCTAACAAAGAACACCAAAATCAATTTGGTTGTCCTTCCTTCCAGAAATTAAACAATACCACAACCCTCTTACTTGTTATTTGATGTCCTAGCCACAGTGGGCGGCGGATCGGATGATGAGTTTCTTGTAGTGAACCATCACATATACAGTGCAACACATCGCAAACGTAGTATCTACAACTTAACACGTTCAAAGTGCATATATGAAAAATATCGCCGCGGTGGAGTAGCCGAGGGGTCTACAGCACCTCGCTGCGGAGCGCGCGGTTGCTCGCCGTGGACGTTCGAGTCCTCCCTGGGGCATGGGTGTGTGTGTGTGTGTGTGTGTGTGTGTGTTTGTCCGTAGGTTAGTTTACCTAGGTTTAAGTAGTTTGGAAGCTACAGACTGATGACCACGTAGTTTGGTCCGATAGATTTACGGAAATTTGAATATTTGATTTTGAAAAATATTAAATCTAAGGACGAAGAACATATTGTGAAAGAAGTCAAATATCTTGGTTGTTTATGAAGGAAATCAGTTTCCTGTGTGAGTTTACGATCATTGTCAATATGAATTCAACCGTCTAGAAGGTAAAAATGTCTTCGTTCCTTAAGTCGTTTCCGCATCTTCCAACACCAGATCTGAACACTTGTTAGTTTGTGAAGCAGTTGTTAGTTTTAATTACAATATCTGCACCTATCACAGGCGTCAAATATGCCCATATTAGGTGCAGATCTTGTTACTGAGGTTTAATTTAGCTTCACAAGTTCATAGTTTTCTAATCTGATAATGTCAGATGCCGAAACGACGTAATGCTTGACTTTAATGGTTCAAGATGGTTTCCTCATATAGTAGAGTATCTGGTTGAGTAGACACTCTAAATATCTCGAGTTGTTTTACCTCTCTTGTTGCTTTATCTTAACGACCCACTACGTATATTGCTGAAGACGGTTCTAAATTTTGCCTATTTTGGCTCCGTGAGAAGGTTGTTGGTCGCTCCCGAAGTGTCCGTGATGACTACATATTACTTGCCAAGCATTCTTTTCTTCATTTTTTTCAGGTACTAAGGAAATACTTTCGTCTTTTCGTGTTGGCATGCGCTCTTATAACTGAGCAATTCTGACAAATTTCCCGACATGACTTTTGGAAGGTACGAGCTGAGGTACTGATGGATCAAAAGATCTGAAGCTCTGAGGAGCAGCCGGAAACCTTGTCACAATAGCTCACATGGCACGTATCTGCAAGGAAGTTTCATATCGGCGCACACTCCGCTGCAGAGTAAAAATATCATTCTGGACTTTTGTGTTGATTTTTTATGAGACATTAATCACAAAACATATTGTGTTCAAATGTTTGTAGAGGTTATGGGACATAACTACGGGGTCATCAGTCCCTAACTACTTATGAACTAGCTACTACTAAAGACGGCACAAATATCCATGCCCGATGGGGGATTCGAACCCCCGACCGTAGTGGCCGTGCAGACTGTGGTTGACGCGCCGCAGAACGCTCGGCCACCGCGGCCGGCACAAAACATATTCTTTCATTCAATTTTGATAACAGCCAAAGTAAAACATAACGCTGAATAGTCTCATTTAAATCCGTTTAGCTCCGGTTACTTGTTCGATACGCATCCCTTCCTCCCTTTATCTTTAAGATTGAATTTGACAGTAACTGTATCTTAGAGCTACAATCGAGAAATGTGCCAGACCTCTTTCAGAAAAACGTAATTAGGTTGTTGGTGTCGAGATGAATGGTAGCCTCATGTGACTGCGTTTCGTTTCTTGCATCACGAAACACGAAAAGTGATATCACCATCTGTTACTGGCATTCTCTTTAAGGATAATATTTATTGTGTGCATCCTACACGAAACTGTAAAATATCATCACACTGAACCTGTTTCATTATTCCCGATAGCATGTTCCAGAAGCTGTTTTTTTATCATTCAGCAACAACCTGTTAAAATGGTGGCAGTACGACTGCTGCGACACCAATATATCATCAATGATGCACTTCGCATGTACAGCAACCACACCGTAATTTGGTGTGACAAATAAAATTGTTGTTGTTTGTAAAGCTTATGGGACTTAACTACGGCGTCATCAGTCCCTAAACTTACAAACTACTAATGGAGTAGCTTATTCAAAATACGGCAAAACATCCATGCCGAGGGGGATTCGAACGGCCGACCGCAGCGGCCGTGCAGACCGTGACTGGCACGCCGCAGACCGCTCGGCCACTGAGGCCGGCTGTTGCGCCAAACAATAGGGGTGACAGCAAAAGTATATTTCTAACTAGATGACACGGTGAACTTCTTATCACTTACTTCTTAATATAAATCATATTAATGTAAATCATATGTATTTTAGACCCAATAGCTTTATAAAGGCATCATCAGATAGTCCAAGTATCGGATCGATAGTGGGCGGAAAGAATGCGAAAATCACGCACACATGTCCAGGATAATTCAAGTCACGTTCGTGGAAGTTCATGGAAGTTTTAAACGGTGATAAAATATGTAAAAATTGCAAGGAAAATTTAGATTTAAAACATGTAAAATAGTGACTTGGTTGATGTGTTGCGTGCGTTCGGAAATATACTCTGAAAGAGTAAAGTTCGCTTTACAGGATCTAAACCCGTATATGAACTGTCAAACATAAAAATGAATTGCTGTTCGTTAGTCTCGCTAAAGCTCGGGAACGGTTGAACTGATTTCGCTATATATCATTACATAAACCACTGCATCTATTGTGATGAAATCTGCTGTGGAGATAGCTTGAGCGCTGTAGTGCCCCATAAGATTCTTTAGAAAGTGTCTAATTCAAGATATATTTTTATTTTATTTGAAGTATATAAAGCGAAATATCGAACAACAATTACTCTCAGGAAAAGCTATTTACTCTTTGACTTCTTAACTATTTTTCAGAAGTTACAATTAACTTTTTAAAATGTATTGCCCCTTTTGTAAAAAGTGGATAGAACAGCAGAACAACAGAAGTACCTGTCAGTTTTCCACAAATTGTCCTATATTCTGGCCAACTATTCCAAACTTTTACTTATCTCAAACGTTCCTCTAGCTTTGAATGTCGAATGTACAAAATTTTATAGCAGCCAGATGAATGGTATTGATATTTAATAGAAAAATCTCTTTCTATTTTTTCGGAATTTTCTAATTTTCCGAGAATATTTTCCAAATTAGTACGTTACTCTAGCTTTGAACGTAAAATATGCAAAATTTTATCGCAATCATACGAATGATATACATATCCCATTGAAAAAAAGCTTTCAGTTTCTCGCGAATTTTCAAATTTTCCTTGTAACTTCCCAAATTTTTAGTTCAGAAGAACATCCATCTTTCGTTGAACGTCAAATGATCAAACTTTTATCGCAATCAGATGAACGGTTCTCAACGTGTAGTATTGAATACATTTAGAAACACATTGAAAAAGGAACTTCGTTCGAATTTGGCGACTTTCCTTTTTAACTGTCACTATTTTTTTTTTTTTCTTTTTACTGAAAACTTTTCCAAGACCACATCAGACCATATATATATATATATATATATATATATATATATATATATATATATATATATATATATATATATATATATATGTTATGCTTCTGCTATTCATGGGAACTTATCGATTCACAGGAAAGAGTATTTGTAATTTTTTCTTCTAATTTCTCAGAAAACTGTTGGCAACATTTTCTTTGCACTTGTTAAAACTGCGTTTATTATTCCCCTGTCTTCTTATAAACACATTAGTCATGTCCAGTTCCGACCACAGTGGGGATCATTTGATGACAGTCCGTTAACGTTGATTGTTTCATATATATCTATTGTAAGCTGTGTATGGCTCTGTCAGTGATTCACACACACTTGATAAGAAATCTTACGATTTTCTCTCCGCTTACCTCTAATAGAGTACTGTTCGCCCCAAAGCACAAGAAACTGCGATACTTAGGTAGCTATACAGTAGTTTCATTGCTATGGTAATAACTATAACACTGCACTCATCCCGACATCTCACATTGTAGGCTCCTATCAGGAATTTTCCATATTCGGTTTTTTTTATAGAGACTAGCGGTAAATGTCGCACTCAAATTGAAGGATATAACTGTATCATTAACACAGTGACAAAACATTGTAATAGTAGATTACAGCTTGAAATATATCGAAATACGAATGTCACTGTAGCCCATTAGGAAATGATAGATAACGGCTGCTACAACGTAGTAGTTCTCGAGACAAGTCTCGTATCTGCCACAACGTCACAAGATAGGTGATGAATAGCTCTGGATTATCTGTCCGATCAAGCGATGATAACATAATGTGAATTATGACGTGCTCATGTATTGCTGTCAACTGATTAAACGTGGAGCCCGACATGTAATTAAAATTTATAGCGTGGCCAACGGCTGCAATTAGAAAACCATAGATAATATGCTAATCTGAACGTCAGTTTAGCGAATTAGTTGGATTTTAATATATGTATGTGTTGAAAATTGATTTGTAACACGAAATGCAGTCATTATCAGCTACGTTTAAATCGTCCCTGTTCTAAGTACTAGCGAGTGGTTTCAAGATTAAGGTTGTGTGTTACACTCGTCTCAAAGAACACTGCAAAGTTATCACTATAGTCGAAATAGTCTATGAATGACTGTCTGTAACTACATTAATGTTTAAAGCCCTTTAATATCTAACAGTTACTAAATGTTTTTATTATTTTTTGTTTATTTATTTTAGTGCTTCTGAATTATCTTCAAAATCTTGTTGTCGCGCCCGAAACTTTTCACAGCACGGCTGCAACAGCGAGATTCTGAAGATGGTCCAGAACGATTGAAACATTTACATGTTGTTGTTGTGGTCTTTAGTCCGCAGACTGGTTTGATGCAGCTCTCCATGCTACCCTGTTCTGTTCAAGTCTCTTCAGCTGAGTATACGTTCGGCAACCTACATCCTTTTGAATCTGCTTACTATATTCGTCTCTCGGTCTCCGATTTTTACCCCACACGCTTCCTTCTAATGCTAAGTCGACAATTACTTGATGTCTCAGAATGTGTCCAACCAATCTATCCTTTCTCTTAATCAGGATATGCCAGAAACTACTTTTCTCCCTGATTCGATTAAGCACCTTCTCATTAGTTACATGATCTACCCATCTAATTTTCATCATTCGTTTGTAGCACCACATTTCAAAAGCTTCTATCATCTTATCCGAACTCCTTATCGTCCACGTTTCACTACCATACAATGCTACACTCCAGACAAATGCTTTCAAAAAGGACTTCCTAACATTTAAATTAATATTGGAAGTTAACAAGCTGCGCTTCTTTAGAAACGCTTTTCGTCCCATAGCCATTCTGCATTTTATATCTTCTTTACTTCGCCCATCAGAACTTATCTGGCTACCCAAATAACAAAATTCATCTACTACTTTTATTGTCTCACTACCTAATCGAATTCCTTGAGCATCACCTGATTTTCTGACATTGCATTCCATTACCTTAATTTACTCTTGCTAATGTTCATCTTATATCTTCCTTTCAAGACTCTGACCATTCCATTCAATTGCTCTTCCAGATCTTTTGCAGTCTCTGACAGAATTAGTATGTCATCAGCAAACCGCAATGTTCTTATTTCTTCTCCCTGCACTTTAATGCCCTTTCCACATTTCTCCTTCCATTCCTTCACTGTCTGTGAAGATTGAACAACATTGGGGAAAGGCCAAAACCCTATGTTACTCCCTTCCCAAACTCTGAGTCCCTTTCTTGCCCTTCGACTCTAGCAACTGCTGTCCGGTTTTTGTATATGTTGAATATAACTCTTCACTGCCTATATTTTACCCCTCCTACCTTCTGAATTTGGAAGTCTGTATTCCAAATGACATTGTCAAAAGCTTTCTCCAAATCGACAAATGCTAAAAACGTAAGTTTCCCTTTCCTTAGCCCATCTTCTAAGATAAGTCGTAATGTGAGTATTATCTCCCGTGTTGCTACATTTCTCCTAAATCCAAAATAATCTTCCCCAAGGTCGGATTTTTTAAAATTTATTTATTAATGTTGTACGTATTCCTACGCATAGCAAAATATCATAGCACTGACTTTTCCGGTGGAGAGTATTAAGGGGCTAGCGCACTCTTTATTTTCCACAAATCGACTAGGTGTTTATTTTTGAAATTGTCCCACAGGGCCTCAGACATGATATCCCGAAGGATAATGGCGGGAAAAATTTACAATTACCTTAGTTGAGTACGAACACAAGCCAGCATTTCCAGTTGACACCTATGAAGTTATCAAAACAGTCTATGAACTACTGGCCACTGACCATTGAAGATCTTCTAAAGAGGTGCATCGGCGGTTATAAACAAAGCAGTACTGAAAGCTTTAACTCGACAGTGTGGCTATTGACCTGAAATTCATTTCGAGTGGTAAAACAGTTTTGGATGTAGCTAGGGATATTGCGGTTTGTGAACTTTTATCAATTTTGCTCATAATGAACGCAATGGAACTGGATATAAACCCAAGCAGTTGCGAAAAGTTCGTGGAATTCTACATACAGCGCTTAAACCTTGCAGATGGAGTAAATACGGCAAAGATTGCTTCAAGGAAAGAAGTGCATGAGCAGGACGATAATCTGGAAGGCTAATTGTATAGTGATGGCACCGAAGATTAAGGATATTGCACATTTTTCAAGATTTTCTACCACTCGCAACTATAAACGCTTATATCTCTTTTCACAGCATTTGCAGCTCGTTGTTTTATGACGTAACTTCTTCCTCTCGTGACCACACTAACCTAATTGATAGGACTACAGCTAGCCCAAAGAGGGACAAACAGGTTTGAGTCAGTGTCCGGCAAACATTTTCAACTTTCCCATTTAATTTAATTCAGTGCCCTGAAATGGGTTGGTACCATCAATAAAATTTTTGTACTATACTCAGGAAGTATCGTTGGAGTCCTGTGGTGTGTACATCAGTGATTCGCATTGTTTTACGTAATGAGACAACAAATATTCTGCCATAGCATTAACTTTTTAGTAATTCTTCCATATGTCATGCATACAATCTGATTATATTCTGCTGTTACGGCGAAATACGTTATTATTTAGCATTAATAAACTCCTTTGCACCAACGCGGCACTTATTTCCAGGAAAGGAGCTGAAGCCATAAGTCTGACCTTGTAACCAATTGAGATTTTTTTTTTTCTTTTTCGTTTTCATACCAACAACCATAAGTTTCAAATGTTTGTAAATCTAAGGGACTTAACTACGTTGGTCATTACTCCCTAGGGTTACAAACTACTTACATAAACTTAAAGTAACTGATGCTAAGGACAACACAAACACCCATGCTAGAGGGAGGACTTGAACCCCTGACGCGAACGGCTGCGCGCACCTCAGCTTGTTGCCTTAGTGCGCACGGCTGTTCTGTCGTGGCAGTGTAAGTTTTCATTGAATTTTTATTAATCAAATTCAAGAACAAGACCTAACTGATAAATACAGGTTGTCCCTTTTTAATCTACTGCGGAAGATATCTCAGGAACAGTACAGTTCTACAAAAGATGTCTCTAACTCCAAAGGTAAAACTTCTCTGAACCCAAGGCATGATTTCAAATTCCCCGACAATGACGCTTATGAGCTGGCCTCGAAGCTCAACTCTTCTCTGAATGTGATTCGGCACCCTCCAAGTGGTGCACTTTGCCAACGGTATTTACTTTCAGATTAATCCTTACTGAATAATTTCAAGGTCATTTCAAGCACGAAAATTTCACCAGTGGACAGAGTTCAGAAACCACACAAGTTTATCAATGAAAATATTTCCCGATCTTGCTTCGCTCTCTAGATACTGGTGACCCGTAGAAAGTTACAATAAAGTGCCGTTTAGCGACTAACTATTGATTTTTTGAAAAAAAAAAAAAAAAAAAAAAAACTGTTCCCTACGAAAATGCGTATTTTTTCGTGTATAATATGATTACGGAATAAATACTAGGGGTTAACATTTGAAAAAATCTGTTGACTTTGGTTTGACCTTGAAATCAGGGTTCAAGGTTATTTCGAGGTAACCATTCAGTGAACCCCCTTCAAACCTTACAACTTTCTCTATATTTTACGGATCTACCGGATATATTGGCCGGAGTAGATTAAAATGAGTCACCCTGTATAGTAGGATGGATGTTATGTAGTCTGGATACGACACTTTAGGAGAGTCGAAAGAGGGTACAAAATTAAATTAAGTCAAAACTCTCGGCTGTTTATATACGAGGCGGGTCCAGAAAGTAGGTTTCGTTTGGTAATAAAATGAAACTGTACACAGATACAGAAGAAATTTTTATTGCACAAAATTCTACAACTCTTAAACTACTTTTCCACATAACTGCCCAAATTTTGCAGGCATTTGTCATAGCGTAGCACTAGGTTTTGTATACCTTCTTCATAGAAATCTGCCGCCTGTGTCTTCAACCAGTTGCAAACAGTTTCTTTCAGCTCGTCATCATTGGTGAAATGAAAGGAAAGATTTGAGATGTAAGAACAGATGAAAGTCGCTAGGAGCGAGGTCAGGACTGTTTGGAGGATGGTCAAACACGTCCCAGCCAAATCCCTGTAGGAGGTTTTTCGTCACATTTGCAGTGTGCCCCATGTTTATGTATCGTGAAATTTGGGGGAAGTTCATAGCGAGAGAGCTAATTGTAAACCTACGGTTTTCCTGGATCTTGTCATCAATCGCGTGAACCAGTTCTTCTGTAACCAAAGGTGGACGCCCACTTCGTTCTTCATCGTGCACATCGCTACGCCCGCCATTGAACTGTCGGACCAATCTTCTCACGCATTTGGTCCGTTCAAAATGTTCAAATGTTAGTAAATCTATCGGACCAAACTGCGTGGTCATCAGTCGAAACTCCACGGCGAGCAACCGCGCGCTCCGCAGCGAGGCGCTTTAGACCGCTCGACTACTCCACCGCAGTTTGGTCCGATAGATTTAAAAAAAAAAAAAAAAAAAAAGCGCAGTATTTAAAAAATCACAGCCGCAGTCCCACAATACTAGATATTTGTGGAAATGCATCTTCTATCCGATTATCCACTGATCTGGGTGTGTGGCTTTCAGGTAAATACATGAATTTGGTTTTATTGCTTGCGTTCCCAATGAGCATACAACTATCCAGCGGACGTCGCCCAGCGGACGTCGTCCAGAGCACACCTCTCCAGTGGCGTAGCAGTAATTTATCAGTTGTAAGTGTAACCGGCTTCTCTCTAGAAGCTACATATTTTTACTTTTCAGTGCGTATTCCCTTGAGTTCATTAAATTTATTGTGTGCTCGCGTTTTTATTTGATTCATATTCGCGTTAAATATCTGGTTAGTGTATTATTCCGCCGTGTGAATCGCGTCGCGACAGTCGTCTGTCTTTATTTTCTGATTAGTAGTTTTTGTTTTTGTTGGCACTGTAATCATGAATAGGGACTGTGACTGCTGTATGCGGATGCAGTCTGAGCTGGTGACACTTCGCTCCCAGCTTCAAGCTGTGTTAACCTCGGTTGCACAGTTGGAAGCTGCGATCGATGGGCGTCGTTGTTGTTCGCCGGCGGTGGGGACCGAACGGACTCCCGTCGTCTCCACCGATCGGCCTGCGGCAGCGACATGCCCTGAAACTGCTAGCAGTGAGGCAGACATCCCACCCGTGCTTGCGTGGGAGGTTGCTCCGGTGCGTAGCAGGAGGCGCAAGACATTCCGGGGGACGGATCGTGAGGCCTCCCCGGTTCGTCTTGCGAACAGGTTTGAGGCGCTGTCTGCTCAGGACGACGTTCCTGTTCAAATGTTCAAATGTTTGTTAAGCTTATGGGACTTAACTACGAGGTTATCAGTCCCTAAACTTACAAACTACTTATGAACTACTTACGAACTAGGACGGCACAAATATCCATGCCCGAGGGGGGATTCGAACCCCCGACCGTAGTGGCCGTGCTGACTGTGACTGGAGCGCCTCAGTCACCTCGGCCACCGCGGCCAGCCGACGTTCCTGAGTCGGATGGTGTCTCTCACCCGGTCACCACCCAGCCTGCAAGTTCCGGGCTTTCACAGAGGGTGGGTTTACGTGTAGTTGGGAGCTCCAACGTTAGGCGGGTGATGGAGCCCCTTAGAGAGATGGCTGCCAAGGATGGGAAGAAGGCCAACGTGCACTCCGTGTGCATACCGGGTGGAGTCATTCCAGATGTGGAACGGGTCCTCCCGGATGCCATGAAGGGTACGGGGTGCAGCCAACTGCAGGTGGTGGCTCACGTCGGTACCAATGATGTGTGTCGTTTCGGATCTGAAGAGATCCTCTCAGGTTTCGAGCGGCTAACTGAAGTGGTAAAGACTGTCAGTCTTGCTTGCAAGATGAAAGCAGAGCTCACCATCTGCAATATCTGCTTGCAAGATGAAAGCAGAGCTCACCATCTGCAGCATAGTTGACAGGACCGACTGTGGACCTCTGATACAGAGCCGAGTGGAGGGTCTGAATCAGAGGCTCAGACGGTTCTGCGACCGTGTAGGCTGCAGATTCCTTGACTTGCGCCATCGGGTGGTGGGTTTCCGGGTTCCGCTGAATAGGTCAGGAGTCCACTACACGCAGGAAGCGGCTACATGGGTAGCGGGGGCTGTGTGGCGTGGACTGGGCGGTTTTTTAGGATAAAGAGCTTCGGGGAAATAGAAAATGGGCAATCTCAAAGGGTTCAGGTGGATCACAGGAGAAATGTAGATCCGGAAACTATCGGTATAACACTTGTAAATTGTCGTAGCTGTATCGGAAAGTTCCAGAACTGCAAGCGTTAATAGAAAGCACCGAAACACACATCATTATAGGCAGCGAAAGTGGGCTCTAGCCGGAAATAAGTTCAGAAGAAGTATTTTCAAAAGATCTAACGGTATTCAGAAAGGATAGATTAAACAAAATAGGTTGGGGCGTGTTTGTCGCCGTCAAAAGTAGTATTTCATGTAGCGAAGTTGAAGTTGATAGTTCGTGCGAGCTATTATGGGTAGAGGTTGTACCCGAAAATCGTAAGAAGTTAATAATCGGTTCCTTTTACCGGCCTCCCGACTCTGACGATACAATAGCAGAAAGGTTCAAAGAAAACCTGAGTCTAATTACAAAAACGTACCCGACTCACACGATAATAGTAGGTGGTGATTTTAATTTACCCTCGATCTGTTGGCGAAATTATATTTTCAAATCAGGAGGTAGGCATAAAACATCGTCCGAAATTGTACTCAACGCATTCTCTGAGAATTACTTCTAACAATTAGTTCATGAGCCAACTAGAATTGTAAATGGATGTGAAAACACACTTGATCTCTTAGCAATAAATAATCCTGAGCTCATAACGAGCATCAAACCGGATAAAGGTATTTGTGAACACAGAGCTGTAGTAGCGAAATTGAATATCGAAAGTCCCAAAGTTACCAAAAATAAACGCAAAGTATATTTGTTCAGGAAAGCAGATAGAAACAAAATACATTGCTTCTTGAAAGACAGCTTCCACTCGTTTCTAACACTAAACGTAGGTGTAGACCAGATGTGGCTCAAATTCAAAGAAGTGGTATCGACAGCAATTGAATGTTTTATACCTAATAAATTAATAAAAGAAGGAGGCGATCCCCCTTGGTACACAAAACAGGTTAGGACACTGTTGCAAAAGCAAAGGAAAAGGCATACTAAATTTAAACGAACACGAAATCCCCAGGATTTGCGAAATTTAGCGAGGATTTCAATGCGAGATGCCTACAACATTTATCAAAACGAAACTCTTTCTCGTAATTTGACTGAAAACCCAAAGAGATTTTGGTCATATGTTAAATATACTCGGGGAAAGTCACAAACAATACCTTCACTACGTGATAGTAATGGCGATCCTGCCGATGACAGCACTACTAAAGCAGAGTTACTAAACTTAGCTTTTAGAAACTCATTCACTAAAGAAGATGAAACCAATATTCCAGATTTCGAATTACGAACAGATGCCGTAATGAGTAACATAGAAGTAGATATCATCGGAGTAGTGCAGCAACTAAAATCACTTAATAAGAACAAGTCTTCCGGTCCGGATTGTATACCCATTAGATTTCTATCTGATTATGCTGAAGCGATAGCTCCTTACTTAACAGTCATATACAACCGCTTTCTCATAGAAGGATCTGTACCAAAAGATTGGAAAGTTGCACAGGTCACACCTATATTCAAGAAAGGCTGTAGGAGTAACCCACTAAACTACAGGCCTATTTCATTGACGTCAATTTGCAGCAGGGTTTTGGAACATATCCTGTATTCAAATATTATGAATTATCTCGAACAGAACGATCTATTGACCCAAGGTCAACAAGGATTTAGAAAATATCGTTCATGCGAAACACAACTAGCTCTATATTTACACGAAGTGATGGGTGCTATCGACAAAGGTTCGCAAATCGATTCCGTATTTCTTGATTTCCAGAAAGCTTTTGACACCGTACCTCACAAACGGCTTTTAATCAAATTGCGTGGTTTTGGTATATCGCCCCAAATTTGCAATTGGATAGGGGATTTCTTGTCAGAGAGGACACAGTTCGTAGTAATCGATGGTAAGGCATCGACTAAAACAGAGGTGATATCGGGCGTTCCACAGGGTAGTGTTATTGGTCCTCTGCTATTCCTTATTTACATAAACGATTTAGGGGAAAATCTAAGTAGCTCTCTTAGGTTGTTTGCAGATGACGCCGTCATTTACCGTCTAGTAAAATGAGCTGAAGATCAAAACCAACTGCAGAACGATCTGAATAAGATATCTGTATGGTGTAAGAATTGGCAGTTGACTCTAAATAATGAGAAGTGTGAAGTCGACCACTTGAGTACGGAAAGAAATCCGTTAAACTTTGTTTACAAGATAAATCAAACAATAGTGAAGGCCGTAAACTCTACAGAATACCTAGGAATCACTATTACTTCAGACATAAACTGGAAAGAACACGTAGATAATATCGTGGGAAAGGCGAACCAGAGACTGCGTTTTATTGGCAGAACCCGTAAAAGATGCAACAGAACTACTAAAGAAACTGCATACACTGCGCTTGTCCGTCCATTTTTGGAGTATTGCAGCCCAGTGTGGGATCATTATCAGGTGGGTTTGACGGAGGACATCGAAAGAGTCCAAAGAAGGGCAGCTCGTTTCGTATTGTCACGATACAGGGGATACAGCGTTACGGAAATGATACAGGATCTGGGATGGGAATCATTACAACAACGGCGCTTATCGCTGAGGCGTGGGTTACTTGCGAAACTCCAATCGCCAACATTCTCCTCCTAATGCGAAAATATATTGTTGACTCCCACTTACATAGGTAGAAATGATCATCAGAATAAAATAAGAGAAATCAGAGCTCGAACAGAGAGATTCAGGTGTTCTTTCTTCCCGCGCGCTATTCGAGAATGGAATGGGAGATAAATAGTATAATTGTGGTTCGATGAACCCTCTGCCAGGCACTTAAATGTGATTTGCAGAGTATCCCATGTAGATGTAGATGTAGATGTAGATTAGCCAGAAGTGCAAGACGACGTGGTTTTCGCAAACACGCAGCCCCAGTAGCATGCACGAGATTGTTCGCGAACGGCTGACGCTGCGTTTGCGCCCTCGTCCTCCCGCACACCCTCATCCACCCTGGAGGGCTGCAGCCTCTGCGACGGCGATCTCTTCGGCCGGTAATTTCCTTGCCCAGATTGAACGGCCGTCGGCACCACGCCGCCAAGGAAACGAGAAGGTGTCGGCGAAGGGGAGTTGGGTGGGCATATGGATTTTTTCTGCGACAGTACACAACGACAGTGTTACTCGCTCGAGAAACAAACTCTATAAGCATCTACATCTCTATGGGATACTCTGAAAATCACATGTAAGTGCCTGGCAGAGAGTTAATCGAACCACCTTTATATTATTTCTCATTACATTCTCGAATAGCGCGGGGGAAGAAAGAAACCTGAATGTCTACGTTCGATCTCTGATTTCTCGTATTTTATTCCGACGATATTGATCAGTTCTTCTACTGCTACTAAATATTTTCTGTTTCGTACCGTGTTGCATGAGCAGCAAAGTTCTTATGGTATTACTTTATAAAAACAAGTTTCTAAATCACACAAGTTATAGTCCGAGTTGCAATTGTTCGCAATATTGTGCAAGATAATGCGTCTAGCCTGAAGCACTGAACAAAATTTTGTTCAAACACAAGGTTGAGAACTAAGGTTTCGTGACCATACTTAAATCCTGATGACCCCTGTGCTACCTCAACAATGTGGAGAACTTTACCAGAACGACTACCCTAGTACGTCATTAACATCATCATTATAGACAGATTATGCCTTTCAGCGTTCAGTCTGGAGCATAGTACCTCTAATAATTCCTCCATGATCCACTATTGAATGCTAACAGTGAAGCCTCGTCTGAAGTTATGCCTCACTGGAGTTTTTCATGCCACACTTAATGTGTCCTGTAGTTTTATGGTTTTCTGCAAACATTTCTGACTAAAATAACGAATATATAAATAATAAAAAAATATTGACGATTCGATTACGACTCCACTATTATGTATTACTCTACACGTAATTCTCTCCGACTGTATTTTAGAAAGCAGCCCTAATTATTTGATACTTGAGTTTAGCTTTGGGAAACATTCTACTGATCTTAATATCTCTCCCATATTTTCATTAATTTTGTATTTTAAAATAATATAACTGTCTTGTGGTGGTAGTTTGTCCTCGTTTTCATGTTGATTTTCCTTGTCTGTATTGGTTTACTTAAAAATCAAAATACATTGTCAAATCGCCGATAGTCTTGCAAATATCTCTGAAGTGATGCAAGATACGAAAAAACATAAGAAGGCAATATTGTACACAATTTTCTCGTCTACAAATCGCTTGACTCATTTGGAAATGCTGCTCTGGTAGTATGACATATCTTCTTGATGCATTGTCTCAGCAAGTTTTTGGAAAGATGCTTGCAAAGAAGGCAAAGATTCTGAAATTTGGAGGATTATTCGTGACGTGATTCGCTTGGAGAAAGAGTTGTACCGTTCTACATTGTAAGGTACGACGCTCACTGTAGCTTTTCCCAAGCTGAAATCACTGAAGTGCTCAAAAATAAAAAGAGTATTTTATCTAATTAAATTGTGAAAATACATAGGTATGTGTTGAAGTACCCTTCCGTAAAGAGACAGTGGTTCCTACTAGACGTTTCTGCTTCTCCACTGTGTGGCAGTCCACAAATGTGACAGTCACCGGCCTCTTCGTATAAGGAAACCTTCTCCTTGAGTTTGTAATGGGAATGTTGTTGCTACGTAAAACATCAACTTCAAAAGCAAGTTTCTCGAGCTAAGAGAATAACTACCCTGGAGGATCATCTTTGTCATACGATTCAGACTGCATTCATTACACCAAACAACCAGATATGCCACTGCAAAGGGTACACGTCGTTCAGTGACGATGGTGTGAGATGCATTGTGATTACATTTATAACGTGTCAGCGGAACTAGAAGACATTTTATGTCGACTTATATGACAGAGACGACGTTCCTGGTTGTGGGCATTCTTCCGGGAGCATTTGCATACTAATTGGTCCTTGACTTATTCAGTCAGTTACATGTCACTTTTGAAACTCTCTCTTAGCGAAGGAGTGGAGGCATCTGAGGCAAAAACGGATTGTTGTACAATGTTTCCTGTTTTGGGCGGAGAGTAGAGATGACATATACGTCTCTTTTTTATGCACAGTATGCTCTTCATCATCATCTTCATCATCTGGCTTGCATCTGCTGAGGCCAAATTATGTATTGATAATAAGGGTTCAGCCTCTAATATTTTGATACTTCATGAATTTTGACAAGGAATGAGATGTCTTCAAAGTTATAATCGATACTGATATTGCTTGGTCTGTGTGTATGCGTACACCACGAGTGTTCAGAATAACATCGCAAGCCAGAAGAACAAAGAAAAGGCACAGTTAAACACTTTCACTGCTACACTGGAAAGAGAATAAAACTGGATCCACCATTGACTGAATAGTAAATACGTGAGTAGGCATGGAGGTGGAGTACACGACTCAGTGCTTTGTCTGACCCACTTTCCTGCATATTTGTACAATGGCCGAATACGATATTCGAAACAAATATCACACCATATTTTCCTTCATTTTAATGATGGATTTTTCTTTGACATCTTTACCTCCTTTTGGGGAAATTTTCCACTATTAATGGCGGGATACCACAAGTCACTAACGAGTTCACTGAGTTTCCCTTCCATAAACGCTTAGCAAGCGGCAAGAAAGATAGTAGCATCCAGATATTGTGTGGGATTGCTGGATTCTTTCGTCGGTATCTCCAGGCAATATACTTTAATGCTGCTGTATGATTTTCCTAGCATTCTTCATTAAATAGGCTGGCTGGAGGAAGGCTACAGGCCACGGCAGAATATCAGGGTGCACTAAAGCGCGGCCGTTCGCCGTCGGGGGATCAAGTCCTCCCTTGGGCATGGCTGTGTGAGTGTTGTCCATACCATAAGTTAGGGTAGTTTAAGTACTTTGTAAGCCTAGGGATTGATGACAAGCGTAATTGAGTCCCTGAGATTCACAAACATTTGAACAGTTTTGAAGGCTACGGCTTCTAGACCTAAAATAACGTCGACGTTGTGTTGTTAGTGGGGACTTACAGGGAAGCACAGCGGTGGTCGCCAACTTGATGTCTCAGGACACAGTGATGATGAAGATGATGGTGATCCAGCGTGCTATTCCTAACCACTGGCAGTGGCCTTATATTTATGATGAGCCAGTTGTCCACGAAGGTAGCTGCAACACGCCTGCACAAGGAACAAAGTTTTTTTTTTAATTTTTTTTTATTTTTTTTATTTTTTATTTTTATTTTTTTTTATCGGAATTGAAACACACAATAAACACATTGCCAAATTTTCCTACTAGAAGAAACAGAAAAAAATTATTTTGCGATTCACGAGCTTCAGCACACAATGATGATGATGATGAGAATGATGATGATGACAACGGTCGAAGTTTTGGGTCTGCAGCGAACAGATTTAAGGATCTGAAGATCTTAAATATGGCTGCACACAGAACGGTATTTCACAGCAGTAGAAGTAACAGCCAAACAGTTGCGAATCGATGTTTAATAAACTTTACCGCGGCTTCGATTGATATAAATATGAAGCCTGAAATAAATAAAAAGACATACCGGCTTGCAAGAGTTTGACCATTCACGCCATAGAATACTTCCGTAAATTACTTGTAAATTGTACAATAAATCGACAAAAATGTTAAAATGTTTCTAAAGATAATGGGACTTAACTGCGAGGTCATCAGTCCCTAAACTAACTTACTACTTATGAACTAATACTAAAGTCAACACAAACATCAATGCCCGAGGGAGGATTCGAACCTTCGACGCAACACTACGTTAAATATACGATAGGTAAATCATGTTGTTTCGGCTTGCATTTTCAGTGTTACTGTGGGGAATATGATTATCTGTTTATATTTCCATTATCAATTTATGTCATTTGAAATGAGTCAGTCAATATACTGGGTGGTCGGAACTTCCCATTACAAACTTCTAGGACTTGTAGAGGGTAGTGAATACCTAACATTTTGAATACGAACTCATGTCCGTAAACTACCCTTTCCTTTACAAGACGGTTTAAATTCAGATGATTATCTCATCCACTCCTACTTGAGGTATGTAATTAGGCGTGACGCAGTACAATTGTTGCAGTCAATTTGAAACTAATACTGAATCATTCCGTTATTACTTACAAATTTTCATTACAATTTACACCTTATGGTTTACATTAGTCGACAACAGCAATACCCCAGCATCTGTGGCACCAGCCTCAACGTACTGATGGATTACAACAGCTGCTCGATGTGGCGACCACCAACATCGTTGTACCACCGAAGCATGGTCTGGTACACTCTTTCCATGCCACCTGGTGTCTCTTCAATGTCTTGTCTCTGTCCCTAAGCAGACGTTGACGAGATACACATCTGAACTGAAACTGTCGTCAAACGGAAGCGACACGTTTTTGGACATGGGTTTCTATTCAAAATGTTATGTACTCAATACCCTCTACAAATCCTAGAAGTTTGTAACAGGAATTTTCGACCACCCTGTATACAAGTGTGACGCTTTCAAGATTATAGAGAGAACAAGCTATCATTTAAACCAGAGATTGTTGAAATTTCATGGCGCATTCAAACGTTGGTTGTTTTAAACTTGATTTTTCTATATTTTGATTTAGTACTCATAAGCATTTGTAATTTTTGTTATATCGTAATTAGTTTTAGAATCATGACATGTGCGTGATTATTCCGACATCATAGATGTCTTAAATGTTGACAAAATACATAGATTAATTTACTTCATTCTGAATTCACGTACGTCCTCCAGACACCCTATCTCAATTTGCGCAATTTGGCCAACTCCCGATACCTGGCGTGTCTGGCAGAAGGCCCAAACGCGTGCCGCGGTCCACTATCGACCCTTTATCATTCCACACAATACCATTACTCATAGTAATTGCGCGACTCTATGGACATTAGTTCCGTAAAGACAAAGTGTGATCATAGGCGGTAGAATCGATACAATAGTCAGAAGCCATATTGAAACACATTGCTACCAAGTCCCGTTCACAAAAACTTTTTCTACATAAAACCCAATCGTTTAAACTATACCGCAGATCTGGGGTACTTAAAAAGAGAACACACAGCCCATCGTTCAGTCTTCGTACTGTATCGCCAGAATTGCTCACGACCATGACCTCGGTTACATTAAAAGTGTTTGAAACAACTCATGTGTGAAGTATCATCAATATTCTACTTGTGGATGAGTATATTAAATCAAATGTAAACAGCATACTTTGAATGTCTTTTTAAGTTGGTGAACTCGTTTCTGTTTGTCATGTCGCGAATTCTAGCGGATTAACCTCACTCTCGACGTTATCTGAACTCCGAAAGTTATGATACGTAATCATGTGTTGGAGCGATATCATTAACCAGGGTGTCATGAGGATTCCACCTTGAACTGGTTGTACTCAGGAGGTTCGCAGTAGCTGCTGCCGTTACACCAGCATTGAGCACGTGAACCGCATTAACACATCTAAACCGACTTCAATATATCTGTAAACTGACATTGTACGACGAAGAAGGTCATCGTAGTAAACGAAAAGTCGCTGCATGGAAGACTGCGCCCTGAACTAGGTTTGGATCTTTTGCATTCCTGAAACTCTAATTGACTGACATCTTCATACAGGAATGCCAGGTATTCGCTGATCTTGTGAAGTAAAACCAACGTTGCCCCAAAATATCGAATGGTGGTAATATTTAAAGAAGCAGAAATTAGCTATCTGAAAAAGATTTTCAAATACCCACTACATTGTGTTTCAGCGATCAAAATACCTTTCCTAACGTGGTACTGGGTACCATCCGCTTCAGATAGGTGTCGTTGTTTAATACTCTCTATATCGGGCCCACGTCATTCCGTGGCAACAGAGTTCAGGCATTTAACTCAGAACCGTATCTACCTTACCGTCTTACTGGGTCACTTGTTTTCCAGGGCTCTCCTCATCATATGGTTTAAACACCCTGATCAGAGTGTCTGTGACTACATTTTCGGAAATTCTTACATGACTGATTAAATTTCAAAGCTGATATCCTGACAGCCCACCTAGCAACCTGACCTGTCTTGCGTCAGCACCCGTAACAGGGCCTGGTTGTCCAACACGAAGGAGCGATGCTGAAGATGAAATCGAAATTTTTCACTACCAGTCATGACAGCGAGGGCCTGAAATTCGTAGATGAAATTTTGCCATGAGCGACAGGACATCGCTGACCGTCGTATACTTGGAGCAACTTGGAGACGTAGTTTTGGAAGACGAACGGCAGGGCGTCTATTCGGTATCAGTCCATGTAAATATTTTGTTAACCCAGTGCATTCAGAGGGCCCACTAACTCATCAAATATGGAAACGTACTTCCTTAAAATAAAAACGGGGGCAGATTTGACTATCCCCTTAATCTTTGCGTTTGGGAATGGTTTATCCATATCCACCTTCTGATATTATATGCTCTTAAAGTTATATAACAGTATGTACCAAATCTACGTTGAATGGCTTCAAGGTCAAATCTTCTTCCCCCAGCCTTGCAAAAATGTGACAGTGGTACTCCAGATGTACGGAAAAATCGCTATACGACGTCATCACCCAAGTGATTCTATACGTACTCGAATTTTATGCTATTCAATATGGAATCCGAAATGCAAGAAAGACCTGCATGTCCTGAGGATTACCCGAAATTAACCTGGCCAGTCCACAGTAAATGCCCCAACTTGTGAAAGTAGCTTGTTAAATTTTTTATTGAAAAATCTCTTGCGGTGGGGGTACAACTTGGTACGTGTTCGTCCAAGTCTGCCACAGTTTATATCGTGTCAATCTGGTGATAGTTTTTGTCCTCGAAACACGCTTTTGAACATGTATCGTCAGAGTGGACTTTCTGATGAAGAAGTGTTAGAGCTCTTAGAGAATTCCGAAGTTGAATCGGAAACGGACTTCGCTGATGAAGATGATGATCATGTACCTAAGAAAAGTGAAGATGAAGACATAGTGAATAAGGAGCGATTAGTGGAAGAGGATTCACGTGCTGATATACATCAGTCATCACATCTTTCAACACAGCACGCACAGTTGGCAGCGTCTACAAAGATGGTTGCTAGGTATGGAACCGTGTGGGAGACGACCAAATTTTCATATTCTGGAAGGAGGTCGTCTGTGAACTTTCTGAAGGAGGACCCACTGTTTATGCTTGTCAACGAATAGCCGCCTCCGTCACCAGTGCCGTCCGTCTTATTTTTGACGAAGCAGTGCTACGTCTCATGAAGAAATACACAGAGTCAAATGCACGAAAAGTACTGAAAAACAATAACTGGACTGTTTCGCTTGAGGAACTGGAGAAAATTATATCCATAATGTACAAAAGGTATATCTGTGGATGTTATCTGGTCGCACTCTTGGGGCCTACTTTTATCAAGGACATTATGCCGAGGGACAGGTTTCAGGAGCTTCTCAGATTCCTCCGTTTCGATTAAAAATCAACCCGAGTTCAACGCCTGGCAGCCAACAAATTCGCTCTTGTATCTGAAATTTGGGGACAGTCCATTGAAAACAGATTCGTGCTTACCGTCCTGGAGAAAATATAATCATAGATGAGCAACTATTACCAAGCAAAACAAGATGCAGGCTCACACCGTTCATGTCCAACAAACCAGACAAATATGGTCTCAAATTCTGGTTGGCTGTCGATGTGACGACAAAGTATATATGTAATGCTTTTCCATATCTCGGCAAAGAGGACATGCATAGAGAGAAGCAACCACTAGGAGAGTACGTCGTACTGCGTCTCATGGAGCCATTTATAAATCAAGGAAGAAATGGGACGACATACAGCTTCTTTACATCTCTTCAACTTGCTAAGGAACTCAAAGAGAAGAAAACCTGAAACAGTAAGAGTCTACAATGCAACAAAGTATAGGGTGGACGTGGTAGATCAAATGACCCGTAAAATATACTACAAAGGTTGCATGTAGGAGATGGCCAATGCATGTCTTTTACAACATCTTGGACATGGCGGCAGGAAATGCATTGGTCATTTACAACTTAGTAACGAACAAGAAAAAGGAAAGGAAGAAGTTCATACTTCAGCTGGCTAATGAACTCAAGGGAATGAAAGAGCAAGAACATCAGGTAAGGGAAGACGACACTGGACCGAAATCAACTAGAAAGCGGAGGAAGTGCCAAATCAGCCTCTGCAAAGGCAACAAGACCAGCGAAAACTGTGTAAAGTGCCACAAAGCCGTGTGCGGAAAATGTGCGCGTGAAACAGAAATCATATGTGTTAAGTGTGCCTAGCAGATTCCAGTAACTTGAGAGAAAAGTGATACAAAGATGTGTGTAGACCACGTGCGAGAGTAATATGGACCTAGTATATTAAATGTGTCTGCAAGTTTATACAAATAGGAAACTTGTTAGCAGTAGCAGCAATAAATTTGTAAGATATTTTGCTGTTGAAATAAATAATTATTGATTATTATTAATTATGGTGTTTAATAATTATTGTCCCTGCTAGAGAAAAGTTGTGGATAAAAAAAAAACATTTATTTAAGTATAATATGAAAATATTTTATGTAGGGGTCAGAATGACCCCCTTCCACCGTTTCAGGAATGTCAGAAACTCCGCCGTTCTAGTGTTAACACACACATTTCAAAATGATGCTTGAAAAGGACTATCAAGTTACCGTAAGTTATTACTTAACAGAATAGGTATTAACACTCAGATAAAATGCTACAGCAGCCTTCACAACACACGTGATAATAACTGATTTAAATTTCATAAATCACACATAACTTTAGATAACAAAGCGTGGAAATTATTGAACTCCGTTGGTTGCCAAAGAAACTGTTTTCTTCAAAGTAAAGCGACAGATTACAACTGGATTACACGCTCATGGAATCCTTACACAAAAGGTGATCGTAACCCGCTTGATTCGCATTAATCGCCAGCAACATAATCATCTTAACAATACACTCTTTTCTGTCAGACCTATATACATCCCATTCCATTGACTAAACAAAATTACCAACACCTAATGATAATAATTGCAGCTGAAGAGGGACTCGAAACCAATCTTCTGCACAAGTCAATATATTACCAGTAAGGTCACACTAGTGTACAACACCCGGAACCTTCTGGGACTAGTATGCACTTCGTCAGACCAAAATAGAACTTGCAGCTCACTCAGGCAGCTATCCGCAAGACTTTCCAACCGTAACACCTCGCTGGGACTCGAAATAGTGTAAATGGCCAGTAACTGATACCGAGTTCGCTCCCCCCCCCCCCCCAGACAACACCGTCCATCACCACGACGCAGTCAAGGGGCCCCCGTCTTCTATCTGCACCAATTCTTCTCCATACACCGCCTGGCTCGCGGCACACTCCTCACTCCTGGCGTTGGCAGTACATAGAGGGCGGCAGCTGTGTTCTGCTCGACGCGCCACTCACCAGCGCGCGCGGGAAGGCTAGAATCCAAAGCCGCTGCAACATGTGACGAACTTGCAGTCGGCACACTGATACAATGTCTCCTGCCACTTCACAGGACAAATAATGAAGAAATTATCATAATCAATTAAACAAGGCAACCTTGGTTGCCATACTAAAAACTTTGTCCTCGTACTTAAGCAACTAAGAACCTCGTATTTTTTAATATCAAACCTCGTACATAGGGTCCGGGAGGGGGGGTTCTAAAAATAAATAAAACATAAATTATATATAATTTCAAGCATTTAAAATATTGTTCTCTTATTCAACCAAAGAATCACACAAATTAAATTAGTGTGATTTTTAGCAGGCATTTCTTAATTTACAAATTTTGAATTAAACAAATACAATGGCCTTTTTTTCTAAACACAAATTCTGCACGAAGGAGATTCATTCTTTAACCAGCTGCCAGTTGCCAGATTCCAGCAAACTGTGCATGCGCAGAGATGCTGCTGAAACTAGGTACTAGCTCTACGCATACGCAGCTTGATTGAAATTGGTAGCTGCTTCAACGAGCGTAAGGTCAGAACACTCGGGGCTAGGGCAACGTCAGAATGCTACCCTAACACTGCCATAAGAAAAATTTTTCCCCTTACCGCTAGAGTACATACGCGGACAGCAAGGGAAACAATAAGTTTCTATTTCGCAATGTCGGAATCTCGTATATAACTGTACGAGGTTGACCTCGTACCTCGTACAGTACACCACAAATCTCGTATTTGTACGATTAACCTCGTCGTATGTCAACCCTGAAGGCAACACAATTCTGCCATCTATCAGCTGTGCTCCTAATGCAATATACATACTCAAAGACACTTTTCAGAATACCTTGAAAGGTGATGGAACTACTTTTTTTATATCTGCAATCCAATGAGTAATGTTCACATTATTCCGTGCACCTTCTGTACTTCCTATGTTCACGGAGTACAGCTCATGAGATCTCATCTCACTGGCGTACGAGCCTTCTATGGGATAGACGAAAGAAGTAATTAATTTCAAGACGACATGGAAGTATAGGCGAGAGCGGTTCTCGCAGGTCAGGCTGCGACAGTGCAGCATGGTCAGTGAGAGGCGGGACACGTACCGAGGTCAGGCAGCCGCCTCGCTCTGGGGCTGCAATAAAACGCGGGGGCGACGTCGCCCTCGGGGCGGCCTCGGTCAGCTGCGCCCTCCCCGGTGACCTATTCCTACCCCCACCACCTCCTCCCCCCACCACCTTCCTCCCTCCGACCCTCAGGCTGCGACGCCGCACCGTCGCTGCTCCACGGTCGCCAGTAAACACGACGGCTACCCTCTGCCATGACACGCAGAATTTGATATTCGACGTTGCCTTCATAAACATGCTTATTTATTGTCAGGACTGCATTGCGTACTTATTTATAGAAACACGCGCAAAATGTACTCCTGCATAGTCTGCAGCGTTTGATAGCTGCAGCGGTGACCAGTACGCACCCAGGATAACAAACACTGAGGCGACTCACCGTAATGATTCCCAACACCGTTCTGGCCTTGACACTGCGAAGGAGTGTGCAAGTCACGTCAAACCGTCGTATTCAGCTGAGAGTAATCTCTGGTAAGGCGTACGGTAATTTATTTAGCGTATAGCTACATTACAAAATTTACAGTTATTTGATGTTTTAATAACAAAGATACATATAATATTACACGTTATAAACTACAAACTAATATCAAGTCCATGAATATAGTCCAGTGATCCCTCCGTAACCATCAGGAACTCTGTTTGGTCGCCAGCGAAAGCTCTCAGGGGACATTCTTGAACCAAATGGTAGACAGTCTGCTTTTCAGCGCCACAGTCACAGCTTGGAGAAGCTATTTCCTTCCACTTGTACAGAAGGTCTGCACACCTTCCAGTGTTGGTTCTTATTCTGTTAAGTGCTGAACAATCTTTCAGCGGTAAATCAAAGCTAGGTGGCTTGGTTGATATGCACGGCATCTTCAGCTGTTCTGGTGTTGCATTAATCTGCCATGTTTGTCTCCAGCAGTCATCGTTATTAAAGCTGTTGGTAACTAAAGTTCTTGCAGTCTCAAGGGGTGGATGACGAGAGCGGATAATTGCTTTTCTTATGCTTGGTATATCTTCATGCACAGGAAGGTGGGAATTCTTTTGCAGCTATTTGTACTCGGATACTAGTGCATTTTTCCGCCCTAAAGATGGAGGTTGTAGCTAGAAAGTCGGTGTGGGCCTAATTGTGCCAGTTATAAGACCCATGGTACGATTGAGCTGAGCCTCCACAAGTGTGTGAACAATGGAAATACAGTCAAAGTAATGAAAATGGAAACGCTTTGGTGGACTGGGCCGAAGAGTATGAAATTCATCTTATTTCGATGCTAAGGATCGGGGCACTTTTAGATCTGGTGTCTGGAACACTGACCACAATCCCGAACGCTGCTTCGTCTCGTCTGATAGCAATTGCCGACCACTTCCAGTATGGTAATTGAAATAGATGTAAATAAGTAAACACGAAAATTGACGTAACTTTTTGTTGGAAACAGTACACTGGAAGGGCGGGATTACACTAGGTGAAAACAAAATAGTCTCGCATTTGCTGATGACTTACGTGGGATTGCAGATTAGTTTGAAAAGTTGCAGTCCAATATTTCAGATCTCGATCAGAGGTAAAAGGGCTATGATATGAAGACCAGCATCTCCAAAACAAAAGTAATGTCTGTGAGAAAGACATTTAGACAACTGAGCCGGCCGCGGTGGCCGAGGGGACTTAGGCGCTCCAGTCACGGTCTGCACGGCCACTGCGGTCGGGGGTTCGAATCCCCCCTCGGGCATGGATATTTGTGCCGTCCTAGTTCGTAAGTAGTTCATAAGTAGTTTGTAAGTTTAGGGACTGATGACCCCGTAGTTAAGTCCCATAGACTATACAAACATTTAAACATTTTTTTAGACAACTGAGTGCCAAATAGGAGGAACTAAGTTAGAACACGTAGACAGTTTAAAATACCTAGAATTTATTTCCTTACAGGATGGCAATATAGTGAAATAACTGGAATCGAAGTGTAGCGAGGCTACTGCAGTGACTGCTCAACTAAGATCTACTTTCTTCTGCAAGAAGGAGGTAGGTACCAAGACTAAGTTACCAGTGCACCGCTCTATTTTTCAACCAACTTTGTTGTATGGGAGCGAAAACTGGTCGCACTGTTAAGGTTACAGATATGAAACTAACAAGAATGATTCTAGGTTCTAATAGATGGGAAGAATGGTAGTAGGATGTCCATAATGAGGAAATCAAAGGAAAACTGGAAATGATCACCATAGATGAAGCAGTTAGAAAGAACAGGTTGAGATGTTGGTGTCATGTTACACGCATAGGAGAAGCGTGATTATCTGAGACTTATGGGCTCAGCAGGGTAAGAGGAGTCGAGGTGGACCAAAGACAAAGAACTGCGATTCGGCAAAGAATGATTTTGAAGTAAAAGGCTGAAACAAGACTGTAATTTCGTTTCATTGTTCTGCTCTCTCATTAAGTCAACCTAGCGAAAGAAATTTGAATTGAATCACTTGAGAAAGGCCAGCAACACTTTGTGGTAGATGTTCCAGACTGTAAATGCAATTTTAGAAACAGAGATGGCGAATGTGTACACTTTTTATTTTGTATCGTTCTCGATATAAGTCACACTCCTATATCCTCCCATCCTTGAGTGTTATGGAGTGTGAGTGGAATGATACAATATTTCTTTGTGTTGGTAACATGGATAATATTGTAAACGTTGATTGTGGCAATGTAAACAGATTTTCCCACACAGAAATAACAACCGATTGCTCCGTTTTGCTTGCACTCGCCAAGTTATTGTCGTCGAGTGCGCCATTGCTGACTGAGCCCTCCAGCTCCGTACTCTCAGCCCCGTTTATCTAGGCAACTTTGCCAACACGGCTCTCGCCTGGCGTCACACGGATTGACAGGCTTGCTCTTGCTGCTCACACTTTCAGACCACCTCAAGTTGTCTTCCTTTGCTGAAGACGATGTTGTCAACTATTTGTTACTAAGTATTTCCGAACACTCACAATAATAGACTGAAACTGATTATTATTAAATTTTTGAATCCTTGATTACAATAAGGAAGAAAACATGTTGCATGTTCACAAATACTCGGCACTTGCCTTATATCTAAGGAAAAGCAATGTCGTATAAACTATATGTTTTAGTCTGTTTTAATCTTTTTATATAAATAATCATTTGAAAATTATTTTATTTACTTGTTTTAATGGTGTTTGATTGAAGGCTATGGAATTTCTTCTGTAAAATTTAAGTTAAGTAACATTTACTTCTGAAAATTTATTTTTAATTATAAAATTTGCATGTTAGATAACAATTTTTTTTGCACCTAGATTCTTCTTGAATGAAATGCCATCGGCCGCGGTGGAGTAGCCGAGCGGTCTAAAGCGCCTCGCTGCGGAGCGCGCGGTTGCTCGCCGTGGAGGTTCGAGTCCTCCCTGGGGCATGGGTGTGTGTGTGTTGTCCTTAGGTTAGTTCACCTAGTTTTAAGTAGTTTGTAAGCTACGGACTGATGACCACGCAGTTTGGTCCGATAGATTTGCAAACATTTGAACATTTATTTGAAATGTCATCGTGGTTATAAAGCTCTCGGTGGCTACCTGGCAAAGTTTAGGAACAGTTTTTTGAGTCCTAGGTTACGACCTGGTAAGACAAAGTTTCTTTTAGTCAGGGATGTCAGCTATGAATTTTTTGCATAGCACTCGATTAATTCGCCAAGCGATCTTTATACGCGGACAGACACACCCTATGTCAATGCTACTCTAACTGAAAGTTTCTATAATTCAGTGGTGAGTGTCCCCTCCTACTTGCATGCTCCACAACAGATCAGGATTGCTAATCCGATAAAATGTTCAGTGCCATTGGATGTCTCCTCTCCTCAAGTCGCAGATTCTAACGCATTGCAGCTCTCGATGTGTGATGCTTGAAACTGGTAGCAATGAAACTGCCTACTTGAAAAAAGTACGACCTTTTGGAAATCTAAGTATTACGATCATCGTGGCATGTAACTTTGGAACCATATGCACAGATATCATCAATAATCTTGCGGTATCTAAATAATATTCGATTAGGACCTTCTAAGTACGAAAATTTGTATATTTGAAACAACTCTACCCGAAAAGCAATCTCGTCGTATTTTCTCTTTATCACTAGAGCAACAGCTCGTTTTCACAAAAAGCTGGTGCAAGTGCTCCAGACGCAAATGCGCTTCCTCAGAGCTCATAAGGCTAATCAACGAAAATAATACCAGGCGGATAACAGTTCCACTATATCACTTAGAACCCCACGTCGACATACGTGGCACCTATCCAAAGGCCCGCCACCGAATACCATACGAAACCAAGATCTTACTTTGCGTCTTAGTTCTAGAAGCCTCCACGCGATTGGCTGGTTCAAAGCAACCCTTAAGACATCAGTTTCTAAATATAAAATTTTTGAAATAAACTGTATTTTTAATTAATAAGAAAACTGTAATTAACACCATCGAACATGGTAATAATCTGTCAATGTGCTGGAGTTACTAAAAATAAGCTGTAAATAATAAATAAATGAAATTGAACGTTTGCTATTACCGCCATAGTGACGGCCGAAAAGCACGGGGTTGCCTGCACGCACTCACGGTCAGGCGACAATCTGTCGCGACCGACACGCTGGTAGCTACCGTGTATCGAGTTGTACTTCAATAAAACTGTATGGACTGCCAACGGCAGGCCATATGAAATGATATGAAAATTTATAAATACGGGGCAACATGAAACAATGTGGTTTAACACAACATGGTGAAACCCAAAATATCGGCAAAATACCAATAAAATGGTAGTTTGCTACTATGGGTCAAAAATGTCCAGGGCTACACTTGTACTGTAAAACAGAGAATGATGTAGGCAACAGTGGAGCCCAGTACCAGATGGAAGATTTTTCTGTTCGGAAAAGTGACAAAAAGCGGATTTCAGAGTACTTGACGGCTCAAAACCGAAGTTTCATCTCAAGTACAGATAATGTTGAGGAACAGTAGTCAAAGTTCAAAACCATCGTACAATATGCATTAGATGAGTATGTACCAAGCAAGATCATAAGAGATGGAAAGGAGCCACCATAGTACAACGAACGAATTAGAAAACTGCTACGGAATCAAAGGGAACTTCGCTGCAAACATAAACATAGCCAAATCCTTGTACACAAACGAAAATTACATGAAGTAAAATGTAGCGTGAGGAGGGTTATGCCAGAGGCGTTCAACGAGTTCGAAAGTAAAGTTCAATGTACTGACTTGGTTGAAAATCCTAAGAAATTTTGGTCATATGCCAAAGCGGTAGGTGGATCAAAACAAAATCTCCAGACACTCTGTGACGAAAATGGCATTGAAACAGACAATCTAAAGGCTGAATTTACAAAATGTCTTTTTCCAAAGCTGTTTCACAGAGGAAGATTGCACTATAGTTCCTTCCCCAGATTGCCGCACAGATTACAAAATGGAAAATATCGAAATAATTGATAGAGCGATAGAAGAACAATTAAAATCGCTCAAAAGTGGAAAGGCCGCAGGACGAGATGGGACACCAGTTCGTTTTTACACTGAGTACGCGAATGAACTTGCCCCCCTTCTGGCAGTGGTGTACCGTAGGTCTCTAGAAGAGCGCAGTGTTCCGAAAGATTGGAAAATGGCGCAGGTCATCCCCATTTTTTTAGAAGGGACATCGAACAGATGTGCAGAACTATAGGCCTATATCTCTAACGTCGGTCAGTTGTAGAATTTTGGAACATGTATTATGTTCGAGTATAATGATATTTCTGGAGACTAGAATTCTGCTCTTTAGGAACCAGCATGGGTTTCGAAAAAAGCGATTGTGTGAAACCCAGCTCGCGCAATTCGTCCACGAGACTCAGTGGGCCATAGACACGGGTTGTTGATGCTGTGTTTCTTGTCTTCCGCAAGGCGTTTGATATGGTTCCAAACAGAAGTTTAATGAACAAAGTAAGAGCGTATGGTCTATCAGACCAAATGGATTGAGGAGTTCCTTGATAACAGATTGCAGCATGTCATTCTCAATGGAGAAATGTCTTCCGAAGTAAGAGTGATGTCAGGTGTGGCACAGGCGAGTATCGTGGGTCGTTGCTGTTCACGATATATATAAAACATCGGAAGTTCACTGAGGCTTTAGCGGATGATGCTGTACTATATAGAGAGGTTGTAACAATGGAAAATGGTATTGAAATGCAGGAGGATCGGCATCAAATTGACGCATGGTGCAGGGAATGGCAATTGGATCTCAATGTAGACAAGTGTAATGCACTGCGAAAGAAAGAAAGATCTTGTATCATTTAGCTACACTATAGCAGGCGGTGAAGGAAAGCAAGGAAAACTTTTGAATAGGGATTGAACTTCAGGGGTAAGAAATAAAAACATTGCGTTTTGCTGATGACATTGTAATTATGTCGGAGACAGCAAAGGATCTGGAAGAGCAGTTGAATGGAATGAACAGTGGGTTTGAAGAGAGCGTATAAAATGAATATTAACAAGAGCAAAGGAAAAATAACGGAATGCGATCTTAGAAAATCAGGCGATGCTGAAGGAATTAGATTAGGTAACGAAACAATGAAGGTTGAAGATGAGTTTTTTTACTTGGGTAATAAAATAACATGCGATGGTCGCAGTACAGAGGATATAAAATGCAGAATGGCAATTGGAAGAAAAGCATGTTTGAAAAAGAGAAACTTGCTAACATCGAATATTAATTTAAGCCTAAGGAAGTCTTTTCTGAAGGCATTTGTGTGGAGTGTTGCCTTTTACGGGAGTGAAACATGGACGATAAGCAATGCGGACAGAAAGAGAATAGAGGCTTTTGAAATTGTGCTACAGAAGAATGCTGAAGATTAGGTGGGTAAATCGCATAACTAATGAAGAAGTACTGAACAGATTTGGTGAGAAAAGGAACTTTTGGTATACCCTGACTAAAAGAAGGGATCGCTTGGTAGGACACATTCTTAGAAAATGTTCAAATGTTTGTAAATCTATCGGACCACACTGCGTGATCATCAGTCCGTAGCTTGCAAACTACTTAAACCTAGGTAAACTAACCTACGGGCAACACACACACACCCATGCCCCAGGGAGGACTCGAACCCCCACGGCGAGCTACCGCGCGCTCTGCAGCGAGACGCCTTAGACCGCTCGGCTACTCCTCCGCGGCACATTCTTAGACATCGAGGAATCGTAAATTTGGCATTGGCGGGATGTGTGTGGAGTAATAATCGCAGAGGGAGACCAAGAGACCCGTATAGTAAGCAGATTCAAGTGGATGTGGGTTGCCGTTCTTATGAGGAGATGAAAAGGCTTGCTCAGGATAGAGTAGGGTGGAGAGATGCATCAAACCAGTCTCCGGACTGAAGACCATAAAAACGACAACAACAACATAGTAGGCCAGCAGCTGGAAGCTGTTAATTCCATAAATTATCTGGGAGTAGGCGTTAGGAGTGATTTAAAATGGAACGACCATATAAAATCAATCGTTGGTAAAGAAGATGCCAGACTTAGAATCATTGGAAGAATCCTAAGGAAATGCAGTCCGAAAACAAAGGAAGTAGGTTACAGTACACTTGTTCGCGCGCAGCTTGAATACTTCTCACCGGTGTGGGTTGATAGAGGAAGTAGAAAAGATCCAACGGAGAGCAGCACGCTTCGTTACAGCATCATTTGATAATCGTGAAAGCGTTACGGAGATGATCGATAAACTCTAGTGGAAGAATCTGCAGGAGAGACGCTCTGTCGATCTTTACTGGCCTTTGTCGAAGTTTCGAGAACATACCTTTACTGAGGAGTCTACAGTATATTGCTCCCTCCTACGTATATCTCGCGAAGAGATCATGAAGATAAAATCAGAGGGATTAGAGCCCACACGGAGGCACACCGACAATCTTTATTTCTGCGAACAATATGTGACTGGAATAGGAAGGAGAACCGGTAGAGATACTGAAGGTACCCTCCGCCACACGCCGTCGGGTGACTTGCGCAGTATGCATGTAGAAGAGTATCGTCAGGCATGCCCCACGGGAGTGTGATAGGACCGCTATTATTTTCTATCTATATAAATGATCTGATGGACAGAGTAAGTTGTAATTTGCGTTTGTTTGCTGATGATGCTGTGGTATATGGGAGGTGTCGTCTTTAACTGACTGTAATAGCATACAGGATGACTTAGACAAAATTTCTAGTTGGTGCGAAGAATGGCAACTAGCTCTCAATGTAGGAAAATGTATGGTGATGCGCATGAGTAGGAAAAATAATACTATAATGTTCGAATACAACATTAGTAGTGGGCTTCTTGATGCTGTCGCGTCGTTCAAATATCTAGGCGTAACATTGCAGAGCGATATGAAATGGAACGAACATGTAAGGACAGTTGTGAGTAAGGCGGACGGACGACTTGGGTTTATTGGGAGAATTTTGGCAACATGTACTTCATCTGTAAAGGAGACCGCGTATAAAACGATTAAAAGGACCACGTCTTGAGTATTGCTCAAGTGTTTGGGACCCGCAGCAGATCGGTTTAAAGTAAGACATAGAAGCAGTTCAGAGGCGAACAGCTAGGTTTGTTACTTGTAGCTTCGACCAATGCGCGAGTGTCACGGAAATGCTCCGGCAACTCAATAGGGGATCGCTGGAAGAAAGAAGACGTTCTTTTCGTGAACTTCTGTTGAGTAAATTTCTAGGGCTGGAATTTGAAGCTGAGTGTAGTACGATCTTGCTGCCGCCTACTTACATTTCGCGTAAAGATCATAAAGACAAGATAAGAGAAATTAGGGCTCGTACGGAGGCATATAGACATTCTTTCTTTCCTAGTTCTATTTGGGAGTGGAATAGGAAAGGAAATACCTATTAGTGGTACAGTGTACTCTCTGCCACGCACCTTAACGGTGAATTGTTGAGTGTGTATGTAGATGTAGATGGGGCGGCATGACTGGTGTGCACCTGGGGCGCGCAGCCACTCTGGAGGCGTCGGCCGGACGTGAAGGCCGCCGCTGGCGCCAGGCCGCGGGTAATCATTTAATGGGGGCGGCGGGGGTGGCGGCGGGCGGCGGAGCAGGCCGGGCCGCGACAATGGCCGCTAATGGGCGGCGGCTAATTGCCGGCCGCGACACGCCGCCCACTCCAGCCGCGCGCTGCCGTCGCCCACCGCCGCCCACAGCCGCGGGGATTAGGCGCTACACGCCGGGCCGGACCCTCTGAATGCTGCGGCTCATTTACCAGATCAGGGCGGCGGGTAGCTCAATTTTGCATTAGGCCGATAAGTGCTCCAGTGCCTGCCCTGGCGGAGGCTGCGGTTCTCTGCTTTAATACGCTACCGTCACCCCAATGTTTGTTGCTCTCTTTCTTTTCCATTAAATGGGGGCAGTAGCAGAATGCTCTAGGGAATATTTAAAACAGGTGCTGTACAATTGGTACTGGTTAGCGATGGTAGTTACCGCTGAAAAACAGTTTTTTAAACTTATGGAACTTAACTGCGGGGTCATCAGTCCCTAAACTTACAAACTACTTATAAACAAACTTATACTAAGGACAACAAAAAATCCATGTCCGAGGGAGGAATCGAAACTCTGACTTGGAACGACTGTCACCTCACTGTTTGTTACTTCCTTCTTTTTCTATTTAAATGGGTTAAGTAGCAGAAATTTGCAGGGAATATTTAAAACAGGTACTGTTCAGTAGTTATTCGGTAGCGATGGTTAGTTATCGCTGGAAAAAAAAAGTTTATTAAGCTTATGGGACTTCATGGCGGGGTCATCAGTCCCTAAACTTACAAACTGCCTATAAACTAATTTATACTAAAATCAACACAAACATCCATGCCCGAGGAAGGATTCGAAACTCCGACGGGGAACGGCCGCTTGCATGGGATCATAGCGCCTCAATGCGCTCGGTTACTTCGCCGCGGTGTTACCGCTGATACAACCTGCTTTCGGTTATACATGTATTTTCGTCTCCAGTGTAACATTACTGTTAAAACCGCTCAAGGAGACCAGTTTTTTTTTAATAACTGGATTTTTAGAATATTATTGCTATTGTTGTTGTTGTTGTGGTCTTCAGTCCAGAGACTGGTTTGATGCAGCTCTCCACCCTACTCTATCCTGAGCAAGCCTTTTCATCTCCTCATAAGAACGACAACCCACATCCACTTGAATCTGCTTACTATACGCGTCTCTTGGTCTCCCTCTGCGATTTTTACCCCACACACTTCCCTCCAACGCTAAATTCACAATTCCTTGATGTCTAAGAATGTGTCCTACCAACCTATCCCTTCTTTTAGTCAAGGTATGCCAGAAATTTCTTTTCTCCCCAATTCGGTTCAGTACCTCCTCATTAGTTACGCGATCCACCCACCTAATCTTCAGCATTCTTCTGTAGCACCACATTTCAAAAGCCTCTATCCTCTTTCTGTCCACACTGCTTATCGTCCATGTTTCACTCCCATACAAGGCAACACTCCATACAAATGCCTTCAAAAAGGACTTCCTTAGGCTTAAATCAATATTCGATGTTAACAAATTTCTCTTTTTCAAAAACGCCTTTCTACCCATTGCCATTCTGCATTTTATATCATCTGTACTGCGACCATCATTTGTTATTTTACTGCCCAAGTAACAAAACTCATCTACCTCCTTTATTGTTTCGTTACCCAATGTAATTCCTTCAGCATCACCTGATTTTCTTACACTGCACTCCATTACCCTAGTTTTACTCTTGTTAATGTTCATCTTATATGCACCTTTCAGCACACTGTCCATTCCGTTCAATTGCTCTTCCAGGTCCTTTGCTGTATCTGACAGAATTACTATGTCGTCGGCAAAACGCAATGTTTTTAATTCTTCACCCTGAACTTTAATTCCTTCTCCAAATTTCTCCTTGCTTTCCTTTATAGCTTGCTCAATGTACAAATTGAACAACATTGGGGAAAGGCTACAACCCTGTCTTACTCCCTTTCCAACCACTGCATCCCTTTCATGCCCTTCAACTCTGACAACCGCTGTCTGGTTTTTGTACAAGTTGTAAATAACCTTACGCTCCCTATATTTTACTCCTGCTTGCTTCAGAACTTTAAAGAGTTTATTCCAATCAACATTGTCAAAAGCCTTCTCCAAATCTACAAAAGCTAGAAATGTTGGTTTGTCTTTTCTTAATCTATCTTCTAGGATAAGCCGTAAAGTGAGTATTGTCTCCCGTGTTCCTACATTTCTCCTGAACCCAAACTGATCTTCCCCGAGGTCGGCTTCTACCAGCTTTTCCATCCTTCTGTATATAATTCGTGTTAATATTTTGCAACCATGACTTATTAAACTGATGGTTCTGTAGTTTTCACACCTGTCTGCACCCGCTTTCTTTGGAATGGGGATTATTACATTTTTCTTAAAGTCTGAGGGTATTTCGCCTGTCTCATACATCCTAGACACCAGTTCAAATAGTTTTGTCATGGCTGGCTCTCCCAGAGACTTCAGTAGCTCTGACGGGATATCATCTACTCCCGGGGCCTTGTTTCGACTTAGATCTTTCAGTGCTCTGTCAAATTCATCTCTCAGTATAGTATCTCCTATTTCATCATCATCTACATCCTCTTCCCTTCCTACAATAGTGTCTCGAAGTTCATTTCCTTTGTAGAGCCCCTCTATATACTCTTTCCACCTTTCAGCTTTCCCTTCTTTGCTGAGAACTGGTTTTCCATCAGTGTCCTTGATATTCATTGAGCTGTTTTTCTTATCGCCAAATGTTTCTTTTATTTTCCGGTAGGCTGTATCTATTTTTCCCCTATTTATACATTCTTCTACATCCTTGCATTTGCCTTCTAGCCATTCCTGCTTAGCCATTTTGCACTTCCTGTCAATCTCATTTCTTAGTCGTCTGTACTCCATTTTGCCTGTTTCATTTACTGCATTTTTATACTTTCTCCTTTCATCGATTAAATTTAGTATCTCCTGTGATATCCAAGGATTCTTTGTAGGTCTTGCCTTCCTACCTATTTTGTCCTCTGCTGCCTTCACTATTTCATCTCTCAATTTTACCCATTCCTCCTCAACTGTTTTATTTTCCCCTGTTTCTGTCAATTGTTGCCTGAAGCTCCCTCTGAAATTCTTAAGAACTTCAGGTTCCTTCAATTTATCTAGGTCCCATCTCCTTATTTTCCTACCTTTCTGTAGTTTCTTCAGTTTCAGCCTACAGTTCATAACCAACAAGTTATGGTCAGAGTCTATGTCTGCCCCTGGGTATGTCCTACACTTCAAAACCTGGTTCCGAAATCTATATCTTACCATTATAAAATCTATCTGGTATCTCCCGGTGTCTCCTGGTCTCTTCCACGTATACAACCTTCTTTTGTGATTCTTAAACCAGGTGTTTGTTATAACTAAATTATGTTCCGTGCAAAATTCTACCAGGCGGCTTCCTCTTTCATTCCTTTTGCCCAGACCATATTCACCCACTATCTTCCCTTCCCTTCCTTGTCCTACTACCGAATTCCAGTCTCCCATAACAATTAAGTTTTCCTCTCCCTTAATTGTCTGAATAATTTCCTTTAGCTCCTCATATATTTCTTCGATCTCCTCATCATCGGCAGAGCTAGTTGGCATATAAACCTGTACTACTGTTGTCGGTGTTGGCTTCGTATCTATCTTGACAATGATAATGCGATCGCTGTGCTGGTCATAGTAGTTTACCCGCATTCCTATTTTCTTATTCATTATCAATCCTACTCCTGTGATACCCCCAACTGATTTTGTATTTATAATCCTGTACTCACCTGACCAGAAATCCTGTTCATCCTGCCACCGAACTTCACTAATCCCCACTATATCTAACTTCAACCTATCCATTTCCCTTTTTAAATTTTCTAATTTTCCTACTCGATTAAGGGATCTAACATTCCACGCTCCGACCCGTAGAATGCCAGTATTGTCTTTCCTGATGATCACATCCTCCTGAGTAGTCCCCGCCCGGAGATCCGAATGGGGGACTATTTTACCTCCGGAATATTTTACCCGAGAGGATGCCATCATCATATGTTCATACAGGAGAGCTGCATGTCCTCGGGAAAAATAACGGCTGTAGTTTCCCCTTGCTTTCAGCCGTTCGCAGTAGCTGTGTGGCAAAGCCACATTAGCTGATGTTACAAGGCCAGCTCAGTCAATCATCCAGACTGTTGCCCCTGTAACTACTGAAAAGGCTGCTGCCCCTCTTCAGGAACCACACGTTTGTCTGGCCTCTCCACAGATACCCCTCCGCTGTGGTTGCACCTACGGTACGGCTATCTGTATCGTTGAGGCACGCAAGCCACCCCACCTCGGCAATGTCTGTGGTTCATGGGAGTGGATTATTGCTATTATTTTCAGTAATATTTTGGACAACAAAAGTTAAAGAGAAAAACTGGATTCCTTAGGCTTTTACAGTAAAACAGAACTTCAGTCCGCCTACCGTTCAACGCTGTTATCGAAAAGTAAGGTTAGGTTGAATATTTCAGAAAGTCAAATCTTTCTCCTCTTGATTTTGAATCTCGGCTCAAAAGTCATATTGTAATCAAGGATCACATCACTGTGAATAGTTAGTACAGGGTGAAAACTGAAATTGGCGAATTTTATGCCAATTTTTTTGTCCGTTTCCATGGACTACAAACAGACAGAGGCATAGACACATACAACAGATCAGCTTTCTCCGTTTGCAATTTTAACCGAGGTGAAATGGTGGTAACAACACTTCGTTATTGATGATCCAATAGTAAGAACAGTCAAGAACACAAGATAACTCATTTATTACAATTGCCGCTTTCGGCACATTAAGTACTCGTTTTTATTTCAAAGCTTTATAGTATGTGAATAATGTCATGAGAATATGAAGCAAATTCACATTTCTCCTCAATTGGTACCAGAAGTCTGTATTACCTCCAACCGTTTATACTATTTTACGGCAACTGGATCATTGTACCTCACTGCAACCGCTCTTTCATTAGTATTTACAGACACGGGATGGTGCTATCTAAAACAAAACCGAAGTCTGGCAGCAATGGCGAGGAACTGCCGTAGGACCTGACATACGCAAATCTTACACACTATACGTTCATAGGCCACGCCACAAGGCAACAGGTTAACTGATGCTTCAAAGAAAGCTGTACCAATTCTTTCGCCGTGCAGTTGTAACTCGTTTCTGACTTGCGATTGTTGTTCAATTATCACTGATCGCATTAATTTCTTGTTTCTGTGATACCCAAAATATGCTCTGTCGTTAAATATTAGGCTATTAATGTTACTAGATTTTAATTTTTGAAAACAATACAACATTTAGAACCACCACTACAGAAAGTAGTTATACCGGTGATTTTACTCCAATATGGGCAATAACTAAAATAACCTGTTACCACCGACACCAAATAAATACCGGAGAAATCATGTTTTAACAGATCGGTTTTGCCCATCCGTAGTACAGGGTGTCAAACGAAGCAAATCTCTGTTTCAAAATTAAATATCTAGAAATTAAGATAGAATGACGAATGTATGAAGAAGCATGTTTATTATGAAAGCTGTAATGTGACTCACAATACGTAGTCACACGGAGTCAGATCGACAAAGAGGCCTACTCATCCCTGAACCAGTAAATCTGCAACAATCCATCGCATTGACCTATTGCCGAAGTACTCATAAAGAAAGCGGAACACATGTTCCGCGCGATTTGGTTGGCACCATCTTCAATGAAGCACTCGTCGATCATCCAACAATTTCTCCAAAATTACAATGCAAAGTTCAGCAGTGATCGTTTCTCGCATGAAAAAAGGGCGAATAATGCTTCTGCTGCGTACCACTAATTACACAGTAAACTTTGGAGAAAACAATGATTTTGCCACAGAAATGGGTATATTAAGAACTCCTGAGTAGCCAATTTTTGTTACTCACGACTCCATTCAGGTGTAAGTGTGCTACATCTGTGAATCAGATGCAGGGAACCTCAAATCCTTTAATAAAAACGATTGCGAAAATCTAGTTCGCAAAGCTCATCCCCTCTGTCGCATTGCTCATTTAGTTATGGCCTTTTGGCATTGGGTCGGATGTGCTGTTTGTTCCGATCAAACGTTCCCTGGCAGATTATCAGCTACACGAGTATCTTCGCGTTTGTTTACGTTAGGAATTAATTAGTAATTACAGGATTAAGAAGTGATTTAGACAAAATCTGAAACGCATTCAAAAGTAAAGTAAAGTAACGCCCGGAATAGATAGGCAAGGTTTCCTTGTGTGTAAATATTGGATACAGAGATTCTTGGACTATTTAAAGACTGTTTCACAATAAGAAAGAAAAATTTTCCTCACAATTCCAAATAATTTTTTTAAGGGGCCGAGCGCTATAAGGCGCCTTGCTGCATAGCACGCGGATGTTCGCCGTCGGGGGGTGTGAGTACTCCCTCGGGCATTGGTGTGTGTGATGTCCTAAGTGTCCTTCCTTTAATTAGTCTGTAAGCCTAGGGACTGATACCCGCAACAGTTAATTGCCATAGTTTTACAAACATATGAATGTTATAATCATGCGTTTGCCAGGGGCGCTGGTTTGAAGCAGACTGGTCCCTGGTTTAAATAGTATTACAAAAATGTTTGTAATGGTTATGGGACCAAACTACTTTGGTCATACGTCCCTAGACTTACAAACTACTTTAAATTAAACTAACTTAAGGGCAACACACAAATCCATGCCCTAGGGGGGGGATACCAACCATTGACGCGGAAGGCCGCACGATCCGTAACGTGGCGATACAGACCGCTCGGCTTAAGTAGTAATCCTACCTCATTATGCAAGGCGAGGAAAATAAACACACCTTCGTTGACGTGACACTTAACAATGTGCGCGAGATTTTACCTGCCTAAATCTTAAAAAACGGAGCTTGTTATGGCAAGGAGAATTCAATTTTAGACCTACCTGGTACATGTCCTCTTCCCTTAAATGATTCAAAACCATATATGAATGGAATATTCTATATAGAAACGATAAAGATCAAAGTAATAGACTAATTTTGAAACAATGTGTATTAAATGAAATCCAACAGTGGATCTTAACATGAACAAAGATATATATTAATAATAGAAGGAGGAGATCCTCCTTGGTACACAAAACATGTCAAGACACTGTTGCAAAAGCAACGGAAAAGGCATACTAAATTTAAACCAACACAAAATCCCCAGGATTGGCGATCTTAGTCAGAAGCTCGAAATTTAGCGAGGACTTCAATGCGAGATGCCCACAATACTTATCACAACGAAACTCTTTTTCGAAATTTGACTGAAAACCCTAAGAGATTTTGGTGATATGTTGAATATACTAGGGGCAAAACACAAACAATACCCTCACTACGTGATAATAATGGCGATCCTGCCGATGACAGCGCTACTAAAGCAGAGTTACTAAACTTAGCTTTTAGTAACTCATTCACCAAAGAAAACGAAATCAATATCACAGATTTCGAATTACGAACAAAGGCAGTAATTAGTAACGTAGAAGTAGATATCATCGGAATAGCGAAGCAACTAACATCACTTAACAAGAACAAGTCTTCCGGTCCGGATTGTATACCCATTAGATTTCTATCTGATTATGCTGAAGCGATAGCTTCTTACTTAACAGCCATATACGACCGCTCTCTCAAAGAAGGATCTGTACCAAAGGACTGGATAGTTGCACAGGTCACACCTATATTCAAGAAAGGCAGTAGGAGTAACCCACTAAACTACAGGCCTATTTCATTGACTTCAATTTGCAGCAGGGTTTTGGAACACAACCTATATTCAAACATTATGAATTATCTCGAACAGAATTATCTATTGGCCCAAGGTCAACATGGTTTTAGAAAATATCGTTCATGCGAATCACAACTACCTCTTTACTCACACGAAGTGATGTGTGCTACCGACAAGGGTTCGCAAATCGATTCCGTATTTCTCGATTTCCAGAAGGCTTTTGACAACGTACCTGACAAACGGCTTTTAATCAAATTGCTTGGTTACGGTATATCGCCCCAAATTTGCGACTGGATCGGGGATTTCCTCTCAGAGAGGACACAGTTTGTAGTAATCGATGGTAAGGCATCGGCTAAAAAGGAGGTGATTTCAGGCGTTCCACAGGGTAGTGTTATTGGTCCTCTGCTGTTCCTTATTTACATAAACGATTTAGGTGAAAATCTAAGAAGCTCGCTTAGGTTGTTTGCAGATGACGCCGTCATTTACCGTCTAGTAAAATCATCTGAAGATCAAAACCAACTGCAGAACGATTTGAATAAGGTATCACTATGGTGTAAGAATTGGCAGTTGCCTCCAAATAATGAGAAGTGTGAAGTCGTCCGCATGAGTACGAAAATAAATCCGTTAAACTTTGTTTACATGATAAATCAATCAAACGTGAAGGCCGTAAACACCACAAAATACCTAGGAATTACAATTACTTCTGACTTAAATTGGAAAGAACACGTAGATAATGTCGTGGGAAAGGCTAACCAGAGACTGCATTTTATTGGCAGAACCCTTACAAGATGCAACAGAACTACTAAAGAAATTGCATATACTACGCTTGTCCGTCCTTTTATAGAGTATTGCTGCCCAGTGTGGGATCCTTATCAGGTTGGTTTGACGGAGGACATCGAAAAAGCCGGCCGTGGTGGCCGTGGGGACTGAGGCGCTTCAGTCACGGTCTACACGGCTACTACGGTCGAGGGTTCGAATCCCCCCTCGGGCAAGGATATTTGTGCCGTCCTTATTCTTAGCTAGATCATAAGTAATTTGTAAGGTTAGGGACTGATGGCCCCATAGTTAAGTCCCAAAAGTGTTACAAACATTTGAACATTCACATCGAAAGAGTCCAAAGAAAGGCAGCTCGTTTCGTATTGTCACGATACAGAGGAGACAGCGATACGTAAATGATACAATCGTCAACATTCTCCTCCGAATGCGAAAATATATTGTTGACTCCCACTTACATCAGATTAAAATACGAGAAATCAGGGCCCGAACGGAGAGATTCAGGTGTTTATTCTTCCCGCTAGCTTTCGAGAATGGAATGGAAGGTAAAATAGTATAACGGTGGTTCGATGAACCCTCTGCCAGGCACTTAAATGTGATTTGCAGAGTATCCCATGTAGATGTAGATGTAATTGTGGTAGTCAAAGTTAGTTGTAGCGATTCACCTTCTAGATTAATACGAAAACACAACCACAGTAATAATCCCAACTTTACTCTGACTGCACACAACTACTAGAAATACCGAAGATCTGAGACATCGTCATATGTTCCTCAACTCATTCAACGTTAATCCTGCAACTACGAGTGTTGCGCAAGTGACTTCAGTGCAATTCTGTGTATACTTCACCTATTGGAGATACACAAACAGCGTTCAGATTAGAAGTTGAAAACTTCTTTTTCCTCAACTTTTAAGTCGTCGCCAGCAGGACAAGCAGATATTTACATATTCTGGTAAGATAGAGTAGGACTCAGAACTGTACTCTTTTGCGTTCTGACAAGGAGTTCTCACGAGCCCATTATCTGAGTAGTCTTCTCTACCAGAGCATAAACTCAGCTCAGCAGACTTGTGCGTTCTAAATATGTGCCTACAGCAAACGGAACTACTTTTCAACTTGTCATATTGTAAATCAATAGCACAGAGACACAGTCTCACACTCTCTGATGCACAACAGGACAGGTAGGAATTAAAATAGTGATATAAGTTTGACTTACTATAGAATAAAGTTGTGGAACAAAATATTGAATCAAGTGTAAAAGATAAACATCCATAAATCAGATTAAAATTAATGCAGCACACATTTTGTCCGTATCATGAGGTTTCAAATGGTAAATTATAAGTGTTACTGCACAGTCTTCTCCTACGTAAAGTTTAAAAACTGCACCAAAAGTCAGCGGACCAATTTTAATGCGAGTAGTCAGGGAACGAGCCACCAATGTCATGGAACGGCTGATGGTGACACTTTTCAGTAAGAGGGAGGACCACTTCACATAACTGACTCGGAATGCTTTTTACTGAGAAAGTTATATGATTATCTGTATATGTTTACCTGTAAGAAGTAAGTTTTCGTTTAATTCATCTGCCATATTCTGAAAGTGATTATTAAATTCTGTAAATATATCTGACTGTCAGTAACTGAACCATTTCCATTATGCATGGACTATATATTCTCAACACTGAACGCATCACCAGATACTTCCTGCACGACTAATCAAATGGTTCTGATTTTATCCTCAATATTAGCGACACTTTTACCGCGCCACACAATTTTTGTCATGTTACTAAAATTTTTCGGAATCTTCTTTTTGTGGGGGCTACTGCAGCTTTATTCTGACTTCGTTTAAAATTGTGACATGATTCCTGCTTTGTTCTACACGGTATTCTTATTCCTCTTGTCAGCCACACAAGCTGCCTCAAGTACCTTGTTTTGAGCGGTGTAACACAAGCAGTTTTCAAAGATCGTGAGAAAAGTATTAAGGAAAGCATTATACTTTTCATCTATTTTATCGGCACAGACTTTACCAGACTTGTTCCTTAACCTCCAGTCTCAGCGTCCCCTGTAGGGGACATGAAACAAAATAAATCTTGTGACAATATTCAAATTTTGGTCACAGTGCTAGGCACCTCAACACATAAAAGGGAAGGTGGCAGCACATCTTGCAACTGAAAAAGACACACTTGTTTGCCACTTGTTCACTCTGCAGCAGTGCTAAAATTGATGACAAAATGGAAAGGCTGTTTGCTTGCTATGTGAGCAATTGGATTTCCATTGAACCTTTTAGTTAATGTAACATCATCCTACACTATTAATAACATTAATAAATAAAAGTATATTAAATTGCATAAAATTTCATACGACTGAGGAGATTAATTAGGTTTTAAAAGTCTTCTGTTGCAATTGGGTTAATTTTCTACATAGTTTTTAATTATATTTAACAAATGTTTGTGCACAAAAAACTATTTGAGTTTGTGCAGTTTTAACAGTCGTAGCTTGGTGTCATTTTTTGTTAGCGACTATGGATTGCTGCAACCTGAGAAGTGAGTGGCAAGGTCAAGACAGCCTTTGAGCTTACAGCTCTGTCGAGATGACCTGCCATCCCTGCGGCCATGAGCTGCCCAGTCAATTGAGAGCGCACTGCTTTTTGTTCCCGTATGTTGGACCAGACTGCTAAGCGCTCCGTGCGGCCCGCTCCTGAAGACGTGGGACACGTGCCTTCATTCAGTATGGCGATAAGCCTTCTGCCGACCGACCGTAATTGGCTTACACGTGTCTGGGCGCCAGGATCCGTCTTACAATGGCAGTCTGGTGACCACAGCCATTTCCTTTAGCTGTCGGTTTCCCTGACGTTGGACAGACAGCCACACCTATCGGCTCCCAAGCCCTGTCGTTCATTTCTTGTCGTACACCAAGCTGTATCAAACGCTAGACTCTACTCTCTTCCTGGTCAGTGCTATGTGTGGACGCTTTCTCTTGTCATAAAATTCCCCATAATGATTACGTAGCATATACAGCAGTATAGTTTTTCTATTATAAGTACAAACATTCATTTCACATTCCATCAATGGCCACCTTTTACATAACATGAAAAACATCATCATAATTAGTAACATGGCCTATGTGATTTCTTAAAGTATGCGTCTGTCATGTTACATTAAAGTGTCTTTCATTGTGTAGTTGTAGAACTATTTGGATCAATAGGTTAATAGTTTTCTTATTACCCTCATGCTGTCACCTCTGGCTGACAATAATATTGTCAACTGTGAACGCATAAAGCTACTGTTATACCACATAGCATATTAAAGTCCTACATCGTACATTCAAGTGGTGAAAGTAAGCTACATATTAGGTTTGATCCATGAATACATAAAACTACTCCTCGTCATCTGAAATGTCAGGTACGTTCGGCTATAACTTGGAAAAAGAAACTTGTCAGTTTTAATTATATCAGTATGTGACTAACATATATTTATAGCGCCACATAAGTACAAAAAAAAAAATTAAAAACGCGCAGCGAGTTAATCCACAGATTGTGCTTGTTCTTCGTTGTGCAGATCGTCTCACCCTTCTTAATTTTTTTTCTCCGTTTTTACTGGGCGAATAAGTTGTAGGAGGGCTCGGAGGTTATACTAGTTCTCAATTCGCGTAAGATCCTTTATAACGTTTGCAGAAACAATAGTTTAACAAGGGACATACCTCGTAAGATTTGTACAATTATCCAGCGTGCTAATTCTTTCTTGAAGGTTCCAAAAGTCGGTAACTACATTACCGGAAGTTCTGTCTTATGCCGTATTAGATTTTAAAAAGGATTACTGCATATCGCCACAACTGTCATATGATGCTACAAAGCAACAAAGTAAGGAGTGCTAACCGCCACATATCATTCCGTAGCGACAAAAAAGAGTTTCATTCCCAGAATACTGTTCGATATTGAACTGTCCCCTCAAATAAATTAATAGGGCGATGTCCGACTTACTTGTTCTGAGATAGGAATTGTTACTCTGAAATGCCGGGATACAAAAGCAATCTTGTTCCTCTCCTATTATCAGAACGTAGAGAACATCAGTCACAAGTAAAAACGGATACGAATGTGGTAATTTCATAACACCATATGGTGAAAAGCAATACTAGCTTCCCCGATTTAATACGGTATCGAGGTTTATCCTCGCAATGTATATGTTGCTTGTTATTATGCACGTGTACTGCTCCTGAGTTTTTGTTTACCTCCGCAAAAATTTTAGGCTAACATTTTAACGTACAGTGCTGTATTGCCAGCACTGGACTGACTGTTGGAAGGCATGTGAAACTCGGCCATAAGTTCTAAGTGCTATAGACCAGTCACGCAAGTGTACACCTGCTGAAAAGTTTAACTGTCCCTTCGGTCTATAATAGCTCTTAAGATTTTTGTTTATATATACACATGTGGCGTCTGTTCCGAAAGAACTCAATTTTACACTACCAAACGAATTACAGTAACAGTTGGATTCAGGTGGTGTAACGATGAGACAATGCCGTGCAACCACAACGTGACTTACCCGATACTATGGCATCTCCGTTTAACAGCCGTCGAGGCAGGAGACTGAATGCAACTCAGATGCAACGCAGCCTCCAGGCAACAAGAGTGTTCGCAATATGAACACAAACAGTCCGAAATCGCCTTCGACAATGTGGACTCCACGCAAGGAGACCTATGAACAATCCTAGTTATGTGCAGGGAACATCAGCATATCACGGTTGTGGACGAATGGTGTGGGCAGGAGACAATATTGGCAAGCGTACTGACCGTTCAGAATGGCGTTTTGACTGCTGAGAGGTTTAGGAAAAAAGATTATTCGATCTTTTGTTGAGCCCTACGCTGGTGCCATAGGAGATTGGTCCCTTTTGGTGGACGACAACGCTCGTTCCCACACAGCTGTGCTGGTGGATAACATGTTTAAATATGAGGGAATTTACGAATGGAGTAACCGGCTCAATCACCAGACAAACCCGACTGAGCATGTCTGGAATGTACGCATTACAGCCAGACCAACACCTCACACAACAGTAGCAGAGCTGGAATAATGGAAAAATATCCGTGAATAACCACATGCCTCGCAGCTGCGTAAATGTACTGGCCGTCCGAAATGATCCTACATCATATTAGACGGCAATGGGAATGACTTTTTCACTGTTGTGGTAGTCCCTACTCAGAAGTGCTGCCTTCGTTGAAGGCTGGACTGCCTGTGTTACAAGTCAGTTGATCATTATAACAACAGATCTACGTTAGCAGGGCTTTTGAGCAGTCGTTCTTTTGGAATACTCAGATGGTGGTTACCTTTAGCAATGGAGTTCCTGCGCAGGTTATTACGGTTGAATTTCAATAATCGCACGTGGAACTCTCACACGGTGCCATCTCGCGGGGTTTCCTGTGCCCCTGAATTTCATGGCAGGGAGGACTGGATTTGTATAAACGTACTTTGGTCTGTGTGGCTATCTGGATATTGTACAATATCGGATAGAGTTTCTGAATTAATTTAATCATTTTTTTTTCTTTCTTAAGTAAAATGTTTTGCTTAAATGTAAATTTATTATCGAGTTGCACTCCAGTCTACCGTACTTGTGGAGACCAAGGAATATTTGTGTTGTTTATTTGTATCTCGTGAATCAGGACGTCGCCGGGTGAACATTACTGCGTTGATTTTTTCGGCATTTATCTTGATCATATTTTGGTGTGACCAATTATCAATAAGCATAAGCTGACATTGTATTCTGTGATAGCGGCGGTCAGACGTCTCCTGCTAGCCATGAATGCAGTGTCATCTGCAGACTGAGGAACTGCAACTTTTCGGACGGTCGGTAGGTCGTTAAGATAAACAGCGTCGGAAATCCAACAGAAACTTTTGGTATGCCTTCATGGAGTGTTCGAACACTAGAAATTTCATTTTCTAGCCTTACAAGGACATCTGTCTGTTAGGAAACTGTCGACTAGTTTGATCAGGTGTAGTGGGATTAATCAAAAGTTATGAATTTTAATTATTAAGTTAGCCCTTGCCGTACGCAGTCTCGATGTCTAAAAACCGCGGCAGCTGTGTAATGCGCCCGGTTCATATTGTAAGCCAGAAACTCCATGAATCCTAACAGTTCGTCTGAGAGGTGTGGTTGGAAAGATTATAGATCTAGTCTTATTACGTCGTGTTCCTGTAATGGAATTCTGAGGCGGTGTAGAATGATCCTCTCAAAGATCTTGGACGTAGTCGGTAACAAGCTTATGGGTCTATGACTGACAGGTTGTCGTGAGTCCTTTTCACCTTCCGGTATAGGTGCAATTAGTGACGTCTTCCAATTCGTAGGAATATATCAGCGTAACTGACAGCTGCTTAGGATTCTTGTTGAATGAACAATCGGGTTTCTAGGAATGTGTTTCAAGTGGACGTTGGAAACTTCCTCTGGTCCTGGAGCCGAATTCGATCCCAAGATTCAGATTTTTTTTTTTTTTTTTTTTTTTTTTTTTTTTTTTTTTTTTTTTTTCTGCCGGGGTTGTCAACTGTGGTCGTGTGTCATCTCTTGCTCGTCGTATGACTTGAAGTTGCCTTTTTGTGTCCCTAATGTGTCGACGTGTTACATCGAAGTTGTCAATGTGTATGGTATTTTGTCGCTCATAGATTTCTGCAAACAGTTCTGCCTTGTGGATCAAGAACTAATCCTGCTGGTCCCAGTAAAGCTCTTTTCGGCACTTTAGGCTTTTTTCATCGCTTTAAGGAGGTCACAGTCCTTACGATCATGGAGTAGAAAAGCCTCCATTCGATTTTTCTATATTTCTTGACGCCTATGGCCTTTCTATGTAGTTACCGGGTGAGTCTACGGTTTGCGTTTGTCTTCCGGATTTCTGAATCTTGTCCGCTCCTTTCTAACCCTATTTTTCAGCGTTTTCCGATCTTGGATGAGAGGAGAAAATTCATCCGTAGACTTCCTTTCAAAATGTACCGTACTGCAGCCTGTTGTTAATCCTTCTGATTAATTCGTTTATAGTGTTATCAATACAATCCGTCGATGAGTCATAGGCTGTGGGACGTATATGTATCTATAAGTAATGGGCATATTGGTCCCAGTCCGTGATGGATTTCAAGGGAGGTTCAATAGCCCTGTTTAAATGACCAATCACAGGATTATGATCTGAGGTCTTTTATCGTGACTAAATTCGGACTGAACTTCAAATTATTGATCATGGTTATGTCCAGCACATCCGGTCTTTGGTTCGGGTTGCTTGTAAAAGCTCTTCTGAATGGTACAGTTGTTGCCCCTTATGATTATTTGCGCGCGTATCCCACGCAAAATTCTTTGCGTTGAGATCCGCGCATAAAATAATTTTGTCTAAACTATCGAAAAAGCTGAGAAGGACGAGCTGGACGGATGTAGCCAACCACCAGTGTGACGTTACTATACTGCGTGTATATGGTAACTGCAGTGGCTTCGAATGTATTCAGCGGTGGTAAAGTTTTGACTGAATGGAGTATTACGTCACGTAAATACATGGGGGTGTATCACCCTCGCCTTCCCTATCGGTCTCTTGGATACCCCACAGCCGGCCGCGGTGGCGGAGGGGACTGAGGCGCTCCAGTCACGGTCTGCGCGGCCACTACAGTCGGGGGTTCAAATCCCCCCTCGGGCATTGATATTTGTGCCGTCCTTAGTATTAGCTAGTTCATAAGTAGTTTGTAAGTTTAGGGATTGATGACCCCGTAGTTAAGTCCCATAAACTATACAAACATTTGAACATTTGATACCCCACCATGTTCGGAATTTTGGAAGTCTGTGTTATAAGATGTCCACTTTTTGGAGGGCTAGAGAGTCACAAAGTTCTGTTTTCCTATCTTTTACTCCTTTAGCGTTAAAATTGCTAGGTGTTAACCCATTTCATCCCACTTCCATTTTTGTAACAACAGTTTGTAATTTTTTTGTGCATAGGGATTTTATTTTTTGGTAAGTTTGTCTCACTGTTGGCCTTCATTATGCTTCTTGCTTTTGCGCAAAACTGCCAGTTGTGGTGCGAGCATCTGCTAGCAACATTGTTGGTGCTGTAGTAATTGCAATGTATGGAAAAATAAGTACAAGGAAAGGATAAGTAAATTCTAATATATTTGACTGTGGATTACGATATTACAGTTCCTAAATATGCCATATATGTACAAGAATAATAGAGTGTGTGTGTGTGTGTGTGTGTGTGTGTGTTATTTGTTCATATCTGTTCTCAACAATGGGTAATAATGCATTGTATCTGAGAGTTTCATTTTAGGAAGACTGGGATTCATTGGATGCACTTGCACTTTAGGTCGACTGCCGATGAAATTATAGCGTTATTGGAAGAGGATATTGAATTTTCTTATGCTGGTTTGTACATAAGTTCCTCAGATGAGCCATGGTGGTCAGATCAAGATTCAGGTGAGGAGTGTAAAAGTGACATAAATCATCTAAACGTCAAATACTATTCCTGTTTCCGGATGATAGGAGATGAACTCAGAATAATATAAGTGAAGTGCAGATGAAGACATGAGCACTTCAGAATTTTTGACGGAATAAATGTATTATAATGACATTTTTGTGGATTTGCTAGCCAATTACACAAATATTTACGCTCATCAGCATGGAGATACAACATTTATAACCTTTAACCCGTCCTACACCACCAGTTAGTATACGATAATTAGAAAAATTGACCCGTGTGCCTAATTATCTCAATTGGTTGGAAAGGCTATAGGTAATGGAGCCGATGGTATAGCGGAAATTATAACCTCTTTAGTAGACAACAACGATCGATAGTAATAAAGAAAGCGGAAAGTAAAATATGGAATAAATAATTAATGTTTCGATGAAAAACGCGGAATAAACAGAACACAGGAATTAATTTGGATAAATTGAATAATTTATTGATTTACGGTCGCCAGCTCGTTGTACGAGCAAATAATTTAGTGGGATGTCAATAATAACAAAGTTAAAATTTTGGTGGGCAGTTAATCAGAGTATGCGCGTCATATCCGGTTCAAAAGTAAACTGCAAGCCATAGCCACGCAAATGCATCATGCAACAGAGCATGAAAAACTCTCACCTTAATGATTACTGTTTATAGTTTCAAGTAATTAATTGTTTATATAATTTCCAGAAATTATTCAACAGCAAGTATGCAATGCGCTTTAGCAATAATCAAATTGTAACTGCACTTTTAACTATACTAACAGCATGCTAAAAATTTAATTAATGACTTGATGTGATAACACTGAATATTTTGAAATGAACAATTTTACCTTCTGATTAACTTTCGCCTTCTCTTTAACCATTAATTATTGACATTTCAAACACTTGCATATAATCACTATTCTCACTAATCAGTACTTGCAAGCAGAAATTTACCTCCAATTAATTTGCAATGAAAATTAATTAATTTTTTGCACTATGTTGAAATATTCTCTTGCCATTGAAAGTTAGTCTAGCAGTTTCATTCAACTGCGCAACACTGGCATAATTTACATTTAGTAAAATGTTTCTGAACAAATTATTATTAATCACTGTCACGCTGTCCTTAATGACTTTTAATTTAGTTTTCTACGACTTTGTGTATATTCTCGGTAAAACAATGGCAGAGGAAGGAACATGTCTGAACAATGATTATGGGTAATGACCTAAACACAGGTTTACAAAAAGAGTGTTCACTATTGAACAATTATCACTAATACGATGGTTAGCTGTACATGCTAAAACAAACTGGACAGATCCTACAGATTTCGGTGTGCGACGTGGTGCGGCTGATTGGAGACTATTGGCACTTAACAATTGGCAAACACAAGCTCTTCTTGGCGACGAATGTCAATTACAATTTTGGATCCACAGCATTCCTCTTGACGCATTTGTTAATTATGTGAGCTGTGCCCGTTCGAATAAATAATACTGCCTGTTCGCCGTACCTTCCACTAGTGCCAAACATACACGCATTCTTCTTCACGTACTTTCGCTGTACACCATTGCGCGCACCGTCTCGCTATTACTTCTGTCCGCTACTACATCAGAACAACGACTTTCTCTCGCTATTACGTCTCTGCGCTACCAGCGACAAAACTTCCTACTCAAAGATGATTTTGTTTTGACACCTACAGATATTAACAGGACAATGTCTATTAGTTACAATAATAAAATATACAAATACATAATAAATTACAAAAAATACAAATAATAAGGAAAAATAAAGCATTGTTTAACATTACTGAACACACACATGACTGGAAAGCACCGTTGGTCACTGTGTTGTTGAGTCACACATTCAACGTGTCAAATGCAGAAGTAAGAGTAGTCTTCGACACATTTCTTCTGACAGGTCACAACCCCCTTACCAAAATGTAGAATGTACTGGGAAATGAACGAGGATTGCTGTAAACTATCTGTGTCAATTTCAATGTTAAGGGGACTATTTGAAAGTTTTGTGAGATAGATACGTGCCTGTAATAGCAGCGTCTTATGAAAAGATGACATATTTCGAGACAACTAAGTTGTGGCCAGTGCAAGAAAACACAACAAAACAATGTAAGAAATGTAATTTTTTTTGCATGCAACTTGTTAAGCGCAGTTTCATACAAACTGAGTTGCAACTCAACTCACTAAAACACAGTGTAATCTTATTTATTCCTTATTTGGTTATATATTCACATTTTGTATAATCTATAAATGAGCTGTATAAGATATGTAGTGAGAAAAAAAAACGTAAACATGAAAAATTTAGATTCGTATCGCACAGTTTTGCCTGCATGCTACCTGTACCCTCCCGCGCCCACTGTTTCATTTTTATATCGTCCATTTATCGTAATGAATATATTGTTACAAACATGAAAGTGGTATTTACGGTTCATCTACACTACAAACATAAGATTTAAACAGGAATTTGGAAAAGAATTGAATGGCAAACTTTCTTGCGATCAAACTGGTTTAGTTGCAGGTCGTGTGGATCGTTGCAGCCATTACGGAGCAAAGATTTACATTACCAGGATCATTATTTTCATGATCGGTTATTATTTACTAAATTAGAAAGCCATCGATGCGCACGCGATATCCAATTAATTAATAAGGGTGCCTAAAACCCTTTTAAGGAAAAAAAATTGGGTAGTGGCGAGTTCCGAACCACTGACCTTCATCGTCATAGTCCAACGCCTTGCCCACTACGCTAGGGCTATCAATCAAAAGTTGTGCCCTTTAATCTCATACTATTGATGGCCATTGTTAACTGATGCTAATATGGAATTTGTAGACACTAGATTATCATTTATCGTACGAAGAACGATGTGTTTTTATTAATTCTTCAATGCGCCATTGCTCTGAAATAAACGTGTAAGTTACAATAAAAATATCATCAAATATGCAACACAAGATGGCGTATGCCAGAGAGAGTTCTGGGCGAGGAATATCACGTGATATCTCCCAACGGCTGGTTTTCGTTAATTCAATGGAGGATGTCAAATCTCCATTGTTTTTGCAATTATCTCTCAAACGGTACGAGATATGAAAAAAAGGGGATCAACGTTGTAGAGCATTTTCTGCTCTACAAATTCGGTTATTCAATTTTCGCTTCAGGTGAACGGCTTATTTGCAATTAAAATTACATTAAAAGCGTCTTTTTTGTTATTACTAAAGTATTTCTTGACCGAAATATTTGAGAAAGTGAGGTCCTTTTTGTATCCCATCCTCGTCGCCACTTTTGTGTCGCCGTTTTTGTGTCTCGTTTCCGTCGTAGGTGTCGGTGGCCGAGTAGGGAGACCGACACAGGAATAAAGGTGGCACGCTTGTGCAGGTACGGAGGGGAGCAGCCAGTGGGACAGCAAAAACTAGAAACACTAGAGTAAATTAGAACGAGATATTGCACAGAATTTATACAATACTTAACTCTTACATAAATCAGTACTGCAGATACATAGTCGAGCTAGAGGCCTGCCTAGTGCCTAACTGATAGCCAAGTCTTCACTGGTGCCTATCTGATTCCGAAGTGTTAACTGGTTCCTATCTCAGTCCCAAGTGAACGATGTCGTTCAGTGGTGGCCACGAGCGGAGTTGTAACAGAGGGCGCTCGTGGCTGACGTCGTAAGAACGCCGCCTTGTGCGTGCATGGCGGCGCCCGGCGAAAGTAGATGGCGCGCACTTTGGACTTGTGCGACACCACACCCCTCCCCCCCAAACCGCCGCGCCGTCGTGGTGTAGGGCTGAGGGCCACGGCGACGGCACTGGGAGGAGGGTCTGGGCGGGGGCGTTACTGGTGGGACGGGCGTCATAGCTAAGGCTGGGATCGAGACGCCTTCCGCACCCCGGTATACACCTTGCGATCCGCCGGGAAACCCACCAAAACCAGCGGAAGGGCACACGCTTCCACTCAGATTGAGCAGGTAATCTTCTTCTGAGGTGCGTAGCCCAAGCTGCGGGGGGGGGGGGGCGCACGGTCCCAGAGTCCCTCTCGGTGACGCTGTCCGCTGAGGCGGCGACAGAGGCGGAGGGGCCGACTGCGTAGGAGGCACGTCGACATCCATCGGGATCTCGTAGCCCGGGGAAGCTGGGCCCGGCGGCGAGCGATGTGGCTGTGCTCCCTGGCGGTGAACTGGGTCTGGAATCTAGAAACCGGAGACAGGATCGCGCGGCCTGTGCAAGCGCAATTGGTTTGCGTGGCTCTGCAGCTCCGACCCTGTGGAAGAACGTACAACATACATATTGCTACTGAGCACGCGCTGAATGGTGCCAGTCAACCATGTCTTCTTGTTGCCAGCAAACACCCTGTACAGCACCGGCGTGGAAACCTGAAAACGCCGTCTCTAATGGCCAAGCTGTCGACGGGACGTTAAACCCTAAGCATCCATCCACCTGAAAACGTGTAGCGCCATACGAACCGACTCGGTGCGTGGGAGGCTGCAGCAGGTGAAGGAGAGTGCGGTGACGGCGGCCTTGTAGCAGCTCGGCAGGAGACGGGCCGTCACGTGGCATGCACCGATACGTAGACAGGAAAATTTGAAGAGATTGCTGCCTGGAGTGCTGACCTTTCATCTTTCCCATGTGAGACTTGAATGTTCGAACGAAAAGTTTTGCTTCACCATTGGACTGAGGGTGAAAAGGTGCGGTGGTGATATGCTGAATGCCATTCACAGGACAAAACTGTTGAAATTCCGCAATAACAAACTGAGGTCCATTGTCACTGACGATAGTTTCAGGCAAACATTCAATGCAAAACCCTAATGTTAAGGCACTGATTGTACTAGACGCTGTCGTTGAGTTTATGGCAATCACAAAAGGAAACTTGCTGAAAGCGTCTACAACAATTAACCAGCGCGTATTCCAGAAAGGTCCGGCAAAGTCAATATGTAAACGTTGCCATGGTCCCTTGGGGCGTGGCCAATCTGAGAAACGTTGCGGAGGAGCCGCCTGATGCTCCGCACAAACCGTACACTGTGACGTCATGCTCTCTATCTGAGAGTCCATACCAACCCAGGTACAATGACGTCTGGCCAATTGCTTTGTCCTAACAATACCCCAATGTCCTTGATGCAGGAGGCGTAACACTTCTCATTGCAGGGAACGAGGAACAATCACTCTTGTTTGGTCGTTGTCCGTATGTAACAACAGGACACCCTGACATAAACATAATGCATGACGTTGTGCAAAATAACGTCGAACCAGAGGCCGCTCAATGTCTATGGCTCTGGCGGGCCAACCAAAGCGAACAAAACGTGCTACCACACGTAGGTCTGCATCCGCAGCTGTTTCCTGTGCAACACGATGAGAGTGGAAAGGGAAATCGTCGACAGCGGAAGCATCTCTGGAGTCTATCTGACAACAAGCCATTTCCGAAGAATCAAACGACACATCCTGGCCAACCGGAAGTCGGGAAAGTGTGTCCGCGTTGGCGTGTTTAGTGGTAGGTCGGTACAAAATCTCATACTGATAATTAGACCATCTCTGAAGCTTTTGTGCCGTTGGTGGCGGAATTGGCTTTGTGGGTGAGAACAACGACGCGAGAGGCTTGTGGTCTGTCAACAAACAGAATTTTCTGCCATAGAGATAATGACGAAACTTTGTGACGCCTTAAATGATTGCTAAGGTCTCCTTTTCTATCTGACTGTAATTCTGTTGCGTCGGCGTCAGTAGCTTGTGGCGCTCGACAGGTGCGCGAATATGGGTAACGTCTGATTGAACTTGTTTAATACGCTTGCGCATGCGCGGGCTGCGTAGTAAAGTAAGCGGCGCAGACTCGGCCCACAGATTAATATCACTGTCACTAGATGGCTCTACCGCCGGATCGGCGTCCGCGCAACGCGAGGCTACTGCACTAAAATTACTTTGAGTAGCTACATCAATTCTACTGTCACTAGCTACACAGTACTGGGCACTATTACAATGAGAAGTTGTAGAAGGCACTAGTTTCACTACAGGATTGCACTGTACATAGTCATTTTGCTTGACCCGAACCCGTTTCCGTTGCACAGATTTACGCGCTCGTCGGCGCTTGCGACGTGGCTCAGTACTTAGTTTTGCTTTAGGCGCAGAACTTTCTTGCATGTGAGAATCAATAGAAGCACAGTCTAAGTTCACGGCATGTATAACATTTACAGAAGGAACATTTCTCGTACTCTGCGAAGCAATGTTCCGAAAGGCACCGTTCTTAGAATGTTTATTCTGCATACACACTGTTTGTACGTGTTCTGATTTGCCACATTGATAACAGGTTGCGTCGTGACTAGGGCACTGTGCACGTTTGTGGCGTGATACACACTGGGGGGCAAGATTTACGTACATTTTTCTGAAATGAGCGTTGGCGCCCGTTATTCAAATTACTGTTTCTAACACTACGGGGCGACCTTTGTGTCGCACTTTTACACTGGCTACTGTTCACCGTCTGTTCAGCACGACCGGTAGAAAAATAAGAATCACTAGTGCTATACTGAGAACTACGGCTAGGAAAGCGTCCGTTGCGGCACACTGAATTTACACTGTGGCTTTGCATTTCTACATCTGCTAAGTCAAAAGTATCATCCGCTTCAATAAGCTGCAGTACACTGTCTAATGAGGGGTCAGACTGTTTTAGAATTGCTGCCCTAATTCTGGGGTCCTGAATTCTGCGTAATCGCATCTCTTAACATCACGTCACTATAAGAAAGTCCACAAGAGCAAGTAAATTTACATTTTCGGGTTAAGCACTTCAACTCAGTGATCCAGTCTTGGTGTGACTGCTCAGGTAATTTTTTAAATCTGAAAAATCGGTACTGTGCCGCAGCTACGAGAACTTTTCTCTCATAATGAGCCTTTAGTGCCTCTACTATTTGTTCAAACTCTACATCACGAGGAGATGCTTGCGGGAAAAGGTTCTGCAGTAACACGAAAGTCTTGGTGCCAACTACGGCGAGAAAGAAATGTTTAAGTGTCTGACCTGTTATTTGATGAGCCGCGACGAGTTCTTGAAATTGAGCGAAGTAGTCACTCCATTCTTCCTCTCGTTCGTTGTACTGGCGAAACGTAGGAAGCGTTGCAGCGGCAGGTGTGGGCTGCTGAAGCGACGGCCGGTTTTGTTGTTGGTTAGCGGCTTGCGCCGTTAGCTGGGACACCGCTTGCAGAAGTTGTGTGATTTGCGCCGTCTGTAACTGAATAATTTCCATTAAGTTTGGGTTCGGGGTAGTAGGCATGCTGACCGATTAGGCGCCGCGCATACAAGTAACTTATAACAAAATACAAATGCAATAGGAAAGAGGACGCTCTGCAACAAAAAAGTCCACAAAACACGTAATTGAAAATGTTCCCCCAAAAATCTTATAACAAGGGTGGGTGGGCGGGAGCAATTTCTGCGTGCTGTCTGGCTGCTGCAAGTGGGCTGGTCCACGGTTCTTCTATCGCTCCTCGTCGCCACTTTTGTATCCCATCCTCGTCGCCACTTTTGTGTCCCAGCCTCGTCGCCGTTTTTGTGTCTCGTTTCCGTCGTAGGTGTCGGTGGCCGAGTAGGGAGACCGACACAGGAATAAAGGTGGCACGCTTGTGCAGGTACGGAGGGGAGCAGCCAGTGGGACAGCAGAAACTAGAAACACTAGAGTAAATTAGAACGAGATATATATTGCACAGAATTTATACAATACTTAACTCTTACATAGATCAGTACTGCAGATACATAGTCGAGCTAGAGGCCTGCCTAGTGCCTAACTGATAGCCAAGTCTTCACTGGTGCCTATCTGATTCCGAAGTGTTAACTGGTTCCTATCTCAGTCCCAAGTGAACGATGTCGTTCAGTGGTGGCCACGAGCGGAGTTGTAACAGAGGGCGCTCGTGGCTGACGTCGTAAGAACGCCGCGCGGTGCGTGCATGGCGGCGCGCGGCGAAAGTAGGTGGCGCGCACTTTGGACTTGTGCGACATCACAGTCCTGGTCTCTGGTAGCCAACAATTATGTCTGTAAAATTTGGTGCTGATCGGTTGAACGGTTCGATCTAAAAAGCGGGAACACGTTACAGACAGACAGACATCGTCAAATCACCGTTATTTTACCAAATATCTCTGCAACGATGCAAAATATGAAAAAACAATCATAATAAAGCTACGTTGTAGAGAATTTCCCCCTCTACCGATTAGGTTATACAATTTTCGTGTCAGATTAACGGTTCGTTTGCAATTACAAATATATTACAAACTGCTTTTTTCGATATTACTACCGTATTTTTGTCCGAAAAATTTGAAAAGGGGAGGTTCTGGTCTCTGGCGGTCTACAATTATGTCTGTAAAATTAGGTGCTGATCGGTTGATCGGTTGAACGGTTCGTCTTAAAAACAGGGAACATGTTACGGACAGACAGACATCCCAAAATCGCCGTTATCTTTGGAAATATATCTGAAACGCTACGAGAGATAAAAGCACAAGAGAGCAAAGTTGTAGGGAATTTTCTCCTCTCCAAATTCGGTTATTCAATTTTCGTGTCAGATGAATAGTTAACCCGTTATTTTCATTTAAATTTCGAGCTGACAAAAGCTGGCAAAGGCCCACTTTTAGTGTTACTACCGTAACCTAAAGTTGGCCAATATCGTACTGGATCACAAACGAATTACAAATGTAACAAAAGTCTGAATAAAATATGTTGCCGTACGAATATTTTGTGTGGCATCTCACTTAACCCCCCTAATTGCTTTGAGTGGAGTAATTCCCAGTATTTGTCGGCATAGTTACACGGCAGAAGTAATTCCTCAGCTTGCAGTGGTACGGCGGTCGGCGTGCAGCGTACAGCCTCGGTGGCCGCGGAGCTGCAGAGACACGATAAGGCGCGGCAGCGGCGGCTGCAGCGGCTGGGGAGCGTTTAGCAGCGGGCTGCGCCACGACCAACTTTGCTGCGGCTAATGGACGTCAGCCGGTCTCCCAGCAAGGGCGCTGGGGTAGGGGGGCATAAAACTCCACAAAAATTAATTAACACCGTTTGCCGGAGTTAACTAGCACCAACAAGGAGGCCTTAGCTCCTGTCTTATCAGTAGTCTACTGAGCCGACGCCAAAGCGGTGCACAGTTCATATCTATCCAGAGGAGACTTTACAGTGCTGTCCGCTTTTGTTTCCCCGCTATTCGTGAAGAGTCTTTTTTTTTTTCGGTAAGATATCGCAGACCTTCCGAAAGTTTTTCAGCATCAATGATGTTGAGGGAAAAAAATTGGAGCCGGATAATCGTTTGTTGAAACTAGTACGTGCAGTAAAATTTTACTCTCATCAAACTAGCCTTCTTTGCCTTTACTCTACATATGTGATGTAGTCCTTCCGTTAGCTTCATCAGGGTTTCCTCAGTGAACTGCCGTCATACTTCTTGCAGTATGTTTCAAAGGTTGTTATCATTCCGGATCCTTCTTTTCACTCTGTTTGAGTATTAAAATTACAGGCAGATTAAGACTCTGTGCCCGACTGGGATTGACAACTTTGCTTTTCCCCGGCAAGCGATCTGCTAGCTGAACTGTCCTGCTATGCCTCACGGCCCGTCGTTGCAGCTCTATCAGAGATTGTCACGGCTAATAGGCCATGCTTAAACTGCTATATCCTTGTGATCCCAACGCAGTTCAGTAGGATTAGAGCTGGGACCGAAGCTGGATGCCGGATTTATTATCATTATTATTATTAACAACATTAATAACAAATTTTGTGCACTGGTTGTAATTCCAACCCGGGACCTCCTGCTTACTAGGCAGACGCTTTAACCATTCGTGCAACACAGTCTTGTGGATAATCCAGGTGGGGGCGAGGGTTCGAATTCCCCCTCGGGCATGGTTGTTTGTGCTGTCTTTAGTACTGGGACGACGCAATTAGTTTTGGTATTTATCAGGTTTTTCTAATTTTGTAAATATTAGTACTTATAAACCCTGTGTAAAACAAGTTGTTTTTATTACTGCACATACCTGAAGGTGCACCTTTAACGGTGCGAAACTGGTTGTTACCTAATAAAGGCAGTAAGACAGCTAAGACGGATTACTATAATTAAAGGAAAGGAATCCTGTTTTAATCGTCTGTATTACTTTCTAGCATTGCTCAACAATGTATTTCACCTGTGGATGCCCAATGTATGGAATAGTCTTCAGTATGAGTTAGTTGATAAGTAGTTTTTACGTTCAGGGACTGATGACCCCGAATTCAAGTCCCATAAGCTTAACAAACATTTGAACATTTGATTTGAATAATGCAGAAACATGTATTGTCTTAAAACACGTCTTCCTCAACGACACATACTTCAATCCCTGCCGCAGCATAACGTTTAGTTTAACAACACTCCTTGTCATGAATATCTTTGATACAATCAGACAATGTAAACCTCAGGAAATTGAATTGTTTCTGATATTTATATCACCTCTGCATGAGATACAAGGTTTAATTGTTTCCATACACATTCATTGTTAGGGTGCTATCCCAATATTCGTGAAGAATCCCTTTTTTTCGGTAAGATATCGCAGACGTTAAGTAGAATACCTCCGAAAGTTTTTCAACATCAGTGATGTTGAGGGGAAAAAATTGGAGCCTCAGAGGATGGGGTTGAAATCTACAAAGCGCATATAAAATACCTGGTTCTGGCGCAGGCGTTATATCGATTACTGCTGTTGTAATGGGAGGGTATTCATGATTTCAGTGAATCTGAACATGGTGTAACAGTCGGCGCACATGAGGTAGGTCACGACACCTCTGAGATGGAGATGAGGTGGGGATTTTCCCGTACACCCATATCACGAGTGCACATGGAATATACAGAATCCGGTTAACATATTCAAACATCGCTGCAGACGGAAAATGATCCTGATTTAATGGGACAAGCAATGACAGAAGGAAATTGTTCATCGTGACAGAAGTGCAAACTTTCCCTAATTTATTGCGTATTTGAGTTCTGGGCCATCAATTGTCAGCGTGCGAACCATTCAACGGAACATCATCGATATTGGCTTTCTGAACTGTAAGCACACTCGTGCTGCCTTTCTCACTGCACGAAACAAGTGTTTACGTCTCACCTGGACCTGTCAACACCGACATTGGACTGTTGAGTACTGAAAACATCTTGCATGGTGTGCCAAGTCTCATTTTAATGTGTATCGAGCGAATGTACCTGAGCCGGCCGCGGTGGCCGCGGGGACTGAGGCGCTTCAGTCACGGTCTGCACGGCCACTACGGTCGGGGGTTCGAATCCCCCATCGGGCATGGATATTTGTGCCCTCCTTAGTCTTAGTTAGTTCATAAGTAGTTTGTAAGTTTAGGGACTGATGACACCGTAGTTAAGTCCCATAGACTATACAAACATTTGAACATTTTAATGTACCTGTACCGGTAGCAAGGAAACGTCATGAATCCTTGGAAGTTTCATGTCAGCAGGGGACTTTGCAAACTGGTGGAGGCTATGTGCTAGCGTGGAACGTGTGCAGTTCTAGTTTAATTGTACCCTTGATACTTCTAGGTACGACTGAGACAAGTGTCACGTGTCTACACTTACTGGCTGTAAACCGGCTTCCAGTAATATCCATTGTGCATTCCGACGGTCTTGGGCAATAACAACTGGACAATGCGACATTACACTCGTACAGATTTCCTATAAACTGGCTCCAGGAAAATTCTTCAGATTTTGAACACCCCCACTGGCCAACAAATTTCTAGGACATGACTTGATTAAACACATCTGGAATGCTTTTCAGAAGATATATCCACCAGTTTGCAGACAGTCCTGCATCATACATGGTGACAATTCCTCCAGCTTACTTCAGACATTAGGTGAGAATAACAACAACTCTCAAACGGAAATGCCGCCAGTATCATTTTTACAGTTCTTTATTTTCTGATTAACGGTTTCGTTTTGTCTACAAATAATAGTCATTTGTTTGTGCATACACTATTCAAAACATTTAGGGGATCAGGTGGTATATCTGCGTTGTGAAGTATTATCGTCTGCAGACTGAACTAAAATGGTACGACGACTTTCTGTAGCTTCAACGTATTGGAGACAACAACATGACAGTAACCGAGATAGTGGTAATAGCATAAAGTTTCTACAAAGGGAATTTTTGCTACCGTTTACCCTTGCACACGAATTACTCAAGCAGTTGGGTACAGATAGTGAAGTGAAGAGGTAGCACAATGAAATACAACGTGACTTACTCGAAGCTAGGGCATGGAGCGCCGTGCGTCGGCTCGAAGCAGGACACGCATAGAGGACGCGATTTCACACAACGCGAACAGTTACAAAAATGCAAGGCCATGCAGCGCAAGGGTAACTTCAGCAAGAGGTGACGGTTAATTGACGTTACGAGCCCGTCGAGACACAAGGCTGAATGCAACGAGCTGCAACGCAACTTTCAGGCAACGACAGGATGCGCAATACCAACACAAACACTCCGAAATCGCCTTCGCGAATGTGGCCTCTACGCAAGGAGGCCTATGGTGTGTGTTCCATTAAAACAAGGACATCTTTAGTCCGCAGGAAAAGAGCGGAGTAACATCCGTATTTTAGTAGTAACGAATGGCACAAGTTTCTGTTCACATATGAGTCAACTTTTTGTGTGCAGAGGGGCAGTTGACTTTCCCTCATACGGAGAGATCGAGAAACTCGGATAAATCCTGCTTATATGTAAGAAACATTGTCGTATCGTGGTGATGGACAATTGGTAAGGGGAGGAGTCCGTATTGCCGGACGTACGAGCTACTATGTTATTCAGATGGGCGATTTGATTGCTCAGAGTTATAGAGACGATTTCACTCGACATTTTCAGGTACTCTATACTGGTGACATTGAAGACGATGTTCTTTTGGAGGACGATGACGCTGATTCCCAGTGAACTGTACTGGCGGACAAAATGCTCGAAGGTGAGGGAAGTAATGGAGTGAGTAGCTTGTTCACCACAATTAAACCCGATTGAGCACGTCTGGCATTCACTTGGTAGACGCATTACAGCCAGACCAGCACCCCCCACAACGGTTGCAGAGCTGGATATTTCACTGTGGGGAGTATGCCCAACTATCCCTCAAGAGTTTACAACAGGAAAATGTCTACAGGGGGAATGTTAACCGGTCCTATATCATTTTCTTTCAAATGTTGGTAGAGCTTATGGGACTTAACTACGGGATCATCAGTCCCTATCATTTTCTTTCCTCCTTCATGTTGCCATGGATGACGCACAACAGTTTGCGTTTGTGCCGCAATGACAGTGTACGCGAGGGCTGTAGTAACTCCCCACTGCAATGTGTGGAGAGTAGAAACTCTAAAACTTCACCAACCTGACATCATCTATAGATGTCGCCACGCAAATGAAAGCACGCAGGTCGGAGTTCTTGAATGAGGCTAAAATTGCTACAGTATTCGCTGCAACTGAACAAATTACGAAATTAAACTTAAGTCCTCGGAAATCGGGATGCCAACTCGATTTATTTAAATAAAGCAGAAAACCTGTAAACTACATAACAATATCCACTTTACACACATTTTCTTAACTGAAAGTAAATATAAAGTCATTTAGCCTTGATCTAAGATGATTAAATAAAGTTTTATGACCACCTACGTATGCATGTTATTCCACCAAGTGCGTGTTCTAGACTCACTTATTACTCCTCCGACAGTGCGTACTGAAGTCACATGTTACTCTTCCGAATGCCTGTTCTGAACTGAGCGGAGGCTGCTCGATGAAAGACTGCCTTCGCTCCGCGATTTGGCGCGCAAACATTGCTGCCGTGCATCGTCCGTCTTAAATTAATTATTTTGTTTATTGAAGTAGCAATAGTTGATATGTCTTGTCTATACAGGGCATAGCTTAGCTTTGAGGGGATTTTCTAAATTGAGTTTGACATTGAATAAATAATTACTTCAATAGATATTAACAAAAATTTGAATGCGTTTAGGCGCCGCCAGTGCTACAGCCAATCGGTGTCCAGTGCCTGCTGATCGGGGACTTCCGTAGACTTCGGGGAAATTTGGAAGAGCTCTTTCCCATGAGAACCCGAGCTATTGTACTACTTGTCGTAGCTCTCACCAGCTTTTACCATCTGCCGCCCACTGGTCCGAACCGGCTGCACAGAATCAATACTTCGATCTTAATATGATGGCTTTAAGCCAGAAATATTACGAGTTGATTGACAACCTCATACTGTCAATGACACGCAAGTGTGCACTGTACTGGCCGTCCGAGGTGATCACACAATAAATTAGAGGGCTACTAGATTGACTTTTTCACTACGTAAACACCATATAAGCCACAATTATGGAGTTGATACACTGTATTGTACTGTTGTTGTTGTTATGGTCTTCAGTCCGGAGACTGGTTTGATGCAGCTCTCGACTCTATCCTGAGCAAGCCTTTTCATCTCCTCATAAGAACGGCAACCCACATTCACTTGAATCTGCTTACTATACGTGTCTCTTGGTCTCCCTCTGCGATTTTTACCCAACACACTTCCCTCCGATGCTAAATTTACGATTCCTCGATGTCTAAGAATGTGTCCTACCAAGCGAACCCTTCTTTCAGTCAGGGTGTGCCAAAAATTCCTTTTCTCACCCATTCTGTTAAGTACCTCTTCATTAGTTACGCGATCTACCCACCTAATCATCAGCATTCTTCTGTAGCACCACATTTCAAAAGCCTCTATCCTCTTCCTGTCCGCACTGCTTATCGTTCATGTTTCACTCCCGTACAAGGCAACACTCCACACAAATGCCTTCAGAAAAGACTTCCTTACATTTAAATTAATATTCAATGTTAGCAAATTTCTCTTTTTCAAAAATTATTTTCTTCCTATTGCCATTCTGCATTTTATATCCTCTGTACTGCGACCATTGCATGTTATTTTACTACCCAAGTAACAAAATTCATCTACCACCTTCATTGTTTCGTCACCTAATCTAATTCCTTTAGCATCGCCTGATTTTCTAAGACCGCATTCCATTATTTTTGTTTTGCTCTTGTTAATGTTCACTTTATACGCTCTATTCAACACACTGTCCATTCCATTTAACTGCTCTTCCAGGTCCTGTTCTGTCTCTGATAGAATTACAATGTCATCAGCAAAACGAAATGTTTTTGTTTCTTCCCCCTGAACTTTAATCCCTATTCCAAATTTTTCCTTGCTTTCCTTCACAGCCTGCTCGATGTACAAATTGAATAACACCGTAGAAAGGCTACAACCCTGTCTTAGTCCCTTCCCAACTGATGCTTCCTTTCATGCCCTTCGAGTCATAAAACTAAATAATTTTTATGTTACATCACCGTCTGTAGGTAGCAGACCGAGTCATTTCAGAACATGCAACGTTATTTTTCATGCGTGTTAAGGCCGTATATAATATTTTTGTTGTTGTGGTCCTCAGTCCGCAGACTGGTTTGATGCAGCTCTCCTCGGTAACCTGTCCTGTGCAAGTCTCTTCATTTGGGAATACGTTCGGCAACCTACATCCTTTTAATCTGCTTACTGTATTCGTCCCTCGGTCTCCCTCTACGATTTTTACCCCACACACTTCCTAATATGCTAAATTGACGAGTCCTTGATGTCTCAGAATGTGTCCCACGAACCTATTCCTTCTCTTAGTCAGAATACGTATGAAACTCGTGTTCTCCCCAGTTCTGTTGAGCACCTCATTAGTTACGTGATCTACCCATCTAATTTTCATCATTCGTCTGTAGCACCACATTTCATCTTTTTGTCTGAACTGCTTATCGTCCACGTTTCACTTCCGTACAATACTACACTCCAAACAAATGCTTTCAGAAACGGCTTACTAACATTTTAATTAATGTTGGATTTTAACAAGTTTCGCTTCTTCAGAAACGCTATTCTTACCATAGCTATTCTGATTTTACACCATCTTTACTTCGGCCATCAGACGTTATCTTGGTACCCAAGTAATAAAACTCAACTACTACTTTTATTGCCTCATTACCTAATTTAATTCCTTCAGCATCGCCTGATTTTCGGACGCTACATTCCATTATCCTTGTTTTACTCTTGTTTATGTTCATCTTATACACTCTTTTCAAGACATTGTCCATGCCTTTCAAACAATCTTCCAGATCCTTTGCGGTCTCTGATAGGATTACTATTGCATCGGCAAACCAAAACATTTTTTATTTCTTCTCCCTGAACATTAATTTCCTCTCCAAATTTCTCCTTGCGTTCCTTCATTGCTTTCTCAACCTCTGCATTTTTTCATGCCCTTCGACTCTAATAACGGCTGTTTGATTTTTATATAGGTTGAATATAACTCTTCGCTCCCTATATTTTACCCGTGATACCTTCAAAAATGTTCAAATGTTTGTTAATCTTAAGGGACTTAACTACGGGGTCATCAGTCCCTAAACTTGCAAACTACTTAATAACTACCTACAACTAAGGACGGCACAAATATCCATGCCAGAGAGGGCATTCGAACCCCCGACCGTAGTGGCCGTGCAGACCGTGACTGAAGCGCCACAGTCCCCTCGGGCACCGCGGCAGAGACATTCAGAATTTGAAAGAGTGTAGTCCAGTCGACATTGTCAAATGCTTTCTCCAAATCTACAAACGCTAAAGACGTAGGTTTGCCTTTCCGCAGCCTATCTTCAAAGATAAGTCGTAATGTAAATCCAAACTGATCTTCTTCGAGCTTGTATTCCACCAGTTTTTCCATTCGTCTATAAATTATTCGTGTCAGTATTTTAGCAACCATGACTTTTAAGCTAATAGTGTTGTAATTTTCACATTTGTCTGCACTTGCTTTCTTTGGAATTATAATTACTATAATCTTCTTGGAGTCGGAAGGTATTTCCCCTGTCTCATATTTCTTGTGTAGTAGGTGGAACAATTTCTTCATGACTGGCTCACCTAACGATATCAGCAGTTTAGACGGAATGTCATCTATTCTAGGGGCCTTGTTTCTACTCAAATCTTTTAGAGCTCTGTCAAATTCTGCTCGCAGTATGCGATTATGGATGTGTAAAACGTGTAATAAAACAGGAAATGCCTCCCATCGTTTCCGTTATCCTAGATCCCTTTAAGGTGATAAGCTCCTACTGTCGCGTCCGTGGCACCCTACAACGTTATTTTCACATCTGTCTGCACTTGGTATCTTTGGAATTATAAGTACAATATTCTTCTTGAAGTCGGAAGGTATTTCCCCTGTCTCATATATCTTGTGTACTAGGTGAACAATTCTTCATGAGTGGCTGTTCTAACGATATCAGCAGTTCAGACAGAATGTCATCTATTCCAGGGGCCTTGTTTCTACTACAAATCTTTAAGATCTCTGTCAAATTCTGCTCGCAGTATGCTATTATGGATGTGAAAACATGTAATAGATCAGGAAATGCCTTCCATCGTTTCCGTCATCCTAGATCCCTTCAAGGTGATAAGCTCCCTCTGTCGCGGCCGCGACTCCCGACAACGTAATTTTCACATTTGTCTGCACTTGCTTTCTATGGACTTATAATTACTATATTCTTCTTGAAGTCGGAAGGTATTTCCCCTGTCTCATATATCTTGTGTAGTAGGTGGAACAATTTCTTCATGACTGGCTCACCTAACGATATCAGCAGTTCAGACAGAATGTCATATATTCCAGGGGCTTTGTTTCTACTCAAATCTTTTACAGCTCGGTCAAATTCTGCTCGCAGTATGCTATTATGGATGTGGAAAACGTGTCATAGAACAGGAAATACCTCCCATCTTTTCCGTCATCCTAGATCCCTTTAAGGTGATAAGCTCCCTCTGTCGAGGCCGCGACTCCCGACAACGTAACTTTAACATTTGTCTGCACTTGCTTTCTTTGGAATTATAATTAATATTTTCTTCTTGTAGTCGGAAGGTATTTCTCCTGTCTCATATATCTTGTGTACTAGGTGGAACAATTTCTTCATCACTGGCTCACCTAACAATATCCACAGGTCAGATGGAATGTCATCTGTTCCAGGGGCCTTATTTCTACTCAAATCTTTTAGAGCTCATTCAAATTCTGCTCGCAGTATGCTATTATGGACGTGTAAAGCATGTAATAGATCAGGAAAAGCTTTCCATCGTTTCCGTCATCCTAGATCCCTTCAAGGTGATAAGCTCCCTCTGTCGCAGCCGCGACTCCCGACAATGTAATTTTCACATTTGTCTGCACTTGCTTTCTATGGAATTAGAATTACTATATTCTTCTTGAAGTCGGAAGGTATTTCCCCTGTCTCATATAACTTGTGTAGTAGGTGGAATAATTTCTTCATGAATGGCTCACCTAACGATATCAGCAGTTCAGATGGAATGTCATCTATTCCAGGGGCCTTGTTTCTACTCAAATCATTTAGAGCTCTGTCAAATTCTGCTCGCAGTATGCTATTATGGATGTGAAAAACGAGTAATAGAACAGGAAATGCCTCCCATCGTTTCCGACATCCTAGATCCCTTTAAGGTGATAAGCTATCCCTGTCGTGGCCGTGGCTCCCTACAAGGTAATTTTCACATTTCTCTGAACTTGCTTTCTTTGGAATTAGAATTACTATATTCTTCTTGAATTCGCAACGTATTTCCCATTTCTCATATATCTTGTGTACTAGGTGGAAAAATTCTTCATGACTGGCTCTCCTAACGATATCAGCAGTTCAGACGGAATATCATCTATTCCAGGGGCCTTGTTTCTACTCAAATCTTTTAGAGCTCTGTCAAATTCTGCTCGCCGTATGCTATTATGGATGTGTAAAACATGTAATAGAACAGGAAATGCCTCCCATCGTTTCCGTCATCCTAGATCCCTTCAAGGTGATAAGCTCCCTCTGTCGCGGCCGCGACTCTCGACAACGTAATTTTCACATTTGTCTGCACTTTCTTTCTTTGGAATTAGAATTACTATGTTCTTCATGAAGTCGGAAGGTATTTGCCTTGTTTCATATATCTTGTGTACTAGGTGGAATAATTTCTTTATGACTGGCTCTCCTAACAATATCAGCAGGTCAGACGGAATGACATCTATTTCAGGGCCTTGTTTCTACTCAGATCTTATAGTGCTCTGTCAAATTCTTCTCGTAGTAGGCTATTATGGATGTGTAGAACGTGTAAGAGATCAGGAAATGCCTTCCATCGTTTACGTCATCCTAGTTCCCTTTAAGGTGATAAGCTCCGTCTGTCGCGGCCGCGACTCCCGACAACGTAATTTTCAGAATTGTCTGCAGCTGCTTTCTTTGGAATTATAATTACTATATACCTCTTGAAGTCGGAAGGTATTTTCCCTGTCTCATATATCTTGTTTACTAGGTGAAACAATTTCTTCATGACTGGCTCTCCTAACGATATCAGCAGTTCAGACGGAATGTCATCTATGCCAAAGGCCATGTTTCTACTCAAATCTTTTAGGGTTCAGTCAAATTCTTCTCACAGTATGCTATTATGGATGTGTAAAACGTGTAATAGATCAGAAAATGCCTTCCATTGTTTACGTCATCCTAGATCCTTTTAAGGTGATAAGCTCCCCCAGTCGGGGCTGCGACTCCCTACAACGTAATTTTCACATTTGACTGCACTTGCTGTCTTTGGAATTAGAATTACAATATTCTTCTTAAAGTAGGAAGGTATTTCCCCTGTCTCATATATCTTGTGTAGTAGATGGAACAATTTCTTCTTAACTGGCTCACCTAACGATATCAGCAGTTCAGACGGAATGTCATCTATTCCAGGGGCCTTGTTTCTACTTAAATCTTTAGAGCTCCGTCAAATTCTGCTCGCAGAATGCTATTATGGATGTGTAAAACATGTAATAGATCAGGAAATGCCTTCCATCGTTTCCGTCATCCTAGATCCCTTCAAGGTGATAAGCTCCCTCTGTCGCGGCCGCTATCTATTCCAGGGGCCTTGTTTCTACTCAAATCTTTTAGTGCTCTGTCAAATTCTGCTCGCAGTATGCTATTATTTCTGGGCCTTGGTTCTACTCAGATCTTTTAGTGCTCTGTCAAATTCTTCTCTAAGTCTGCTATTATGGATGTGTAAAACGCGTAATAGATCAGGAAATGCCTTCCATTGTTTACGTCATCCTAGATCCCTTTAAGGTGATAAGCTCCCCCTGTCGTGGCTGCGACTCCCTACAACGTAATTTTCACATTTGTCTGCACTTGCCATCTTTGGAATTAGAATTACAATATTCTTCTTGAAGTAGGAAAGTATTTCCCTTGTCTCATATATCTTGTGTAGAAGGTGGACCAATGTCTTCATAACTTGCTCACCTAATGAAATCAGCAGTTCAGACGGAATGTCATCTGTTCCAGGGTCCTTGTTTCTACTCAAATCTTTTAGAGCTCTGTCAAATTCTGCTCGCAGTATGCTATTATGGATGTGTAAATATGTAATAGATCAGGAAATGATTCCATCGTTTCCGTCATCCTAGATCCCTTCAAGGTGATAAGCTCGCTCTGTCGCGGCCGCCATCTATTCCAGGGGCGTTGTTACTTTTCAAATCTTTTAGTGCTCTGTCAAATTCTCCTCGCAGTATGCTATTATGGATGTGTAAAACGTGTAATAGAACATGAAATGTCTCCCATCGTTTCCGTCATCCTAGATCACTTCAAGGTGATAAGCTCCCTCTGTCGCCACCGCGACTCCCGACAACGTAATTTACACATTTGTCTGCACTTGCTATCTTTGGAATTAGATTTACAGGTATTTCCCCTGTCTCATATATCTTGTGTACTAGGTGGACCAATTCCTTCATGACTGGCTCTCCTAACGATATCAGCAGTTCAGACGGAATGTCATCTATTCCAGGGGCTTTTTTTCTACTCAAATCTTGTAGTGCTCTGTCACATTCTGCTCGCAGTATGCTATTATCTATGTGTAAAACATGTAATAGATCAGGAAATGCCATCCATCGTTTCCGTAATCCTAGATCCCTTCAAGGTGATAAGCTCCATCTGTCGTGGCCACCATCTATTCCAGGGGCCTCGATTCTACTCAAATCTTTTAGTGCTCTGTCAAAGTCTGCTCGCAGTATGCTATTATGGATGTGGAAAACGTGTAATAGAACAGGAAATGCTCCCATCGTTTCCGTCATCCTAGATCTCTTTAAGGTAATAAGCTCCCCCTGTCGCGGCCGTGGCTCCCTACAACGTAATTTTCACATCTGAATGCACTTGGTTTCTTTGGAATTATAAGTACAATATTATTCTTGAAGTCGGAAGGTATTTCCCCTGTCTCATATATCTTGTGTACTAGGTGGAACAATTCGTCATGACTGGCTCTTCTAACGATATCAGCAGTTCAGACGGAATGTCCTCTATTCCAGGGTCCTTGTTTCTTCTTAAATCTTTTAGTGCCCTATCAAATTCTGCTCTCAGCATGCTATTATGGATGTGTAAAACGTGTAATAGGACAGGGAATGCCTTTCATCGTTTCCGTCATCCTAGATCCCTTCAAGGTGATAAGCTCCCTCTGTCGAGGCCGCGACTCCCGACAACGTAACTTTAACATTTGTCTGCACTTGCTTTCTTTGGAATTATAATTACTATTTTCTTCTTGTAGTCGGAAAGTATGTCCCCTGTCTCATATATCTTGTGTACTAGGTGGAACAATTTCTTCATGACTGGCTTACCTAACAATATCAGCAGTTCAGACGGAATGTCATCTGTTCCAGGGGCCTTATTTCTACTCAAATCTTTTAGAGCTCTTTCAAATTCTGCTCGCAGTATGCTATTATGGATGTGTAAAACATGTAATAGATCAGGAAAAGCTTTCCATCGTTTCCGTCATCCTAGATCCCTTCAAGGTGATAAGCTCCCTCTGTCGCAGCCGCGACTCCCGACAATGTAATTTTCAAATTTGTCTGCACTTGCTTTCCATGGAATTAGAATTACTATATTCTTCTTGAAGTCGGAAGGTATTTCCCCTCTCTCATATAACTTGTGTAGTAGGTGGAATAATTTCTTCATGAATGGCTCACCTAACGATATCAGCAGTTCAGACGGAATGTCATCTATTCCAGGGGCCTTGTTTCTACCCCAATCTTTTAGAGCTCTGTCAAATTCTGCTCGCAGTATGCTATTACGGATGTGTAAAACGAGTAATAGAACAGGAAATGACTGCCATCGTTTCCGTCATCCTAGATCCCTTTAAGGTGATAAGCTATCCCTGTCGTGGCCGTGGCTCCCTACAACGTAATTTTCACATTTCTCTGAACTTGCTTTCTTTGGAATTAGAATTACTATATTCTTCTTGAATTCGCAAGGTATTTCCCCTTTCTCATATATCTTGTGTATTAGGTGGAACAATTCTTCATGACTGGCTCTCCTAACGATAACAGCAGTTCAGACGGAATATCATCTATTCCAGGGGCCTTGTTTCTACTCAAATCTTTTAGTGCTCTGTCAAATTCTGCTCGCAGTATGCTATTATGGATGTGTAAAACATGTAATAGATCAGGAAATGCCTTCCATCGTTTCCGTCATCCTAGATCCCTTCAAGGTGATAAGCTCCCTCTGTCGCGGCCGCCATCTATTCCAGGGGCCTTGTTTCTACTCAAATCTTTTATTGCTCTGTCAAATTCTGCTCGCAGTATGCTGTTATGGTGTGTAAAACGTGTAATAGAACATGAAATGCCTCCCATTGTTTCCGTCATCCTAGATCCCTTCAAGGTGAGAAGCTCCCTCTGTCGCGGCCGCGACTCTCGACAACGTAATTTTCACATTTGTCTGCACTTTCTTTCTTTGGGATTAGAATTACTATGTTCTTCATGAAGTCGGAAGGTATTTGCCGTGTATCATATATCTTGTGTACTAGGTGGAACAATTTCTACGTGACTGGCTCTCCTAACGATATCAGCAGGTCAGACGGAAATAAAATCTATTTCATGGCCTTCTTTCTACTCAGATCTTTTAGTTCTCTGTCACATTCTTCTCGTAGTATGCTCTTATGGATGTGTAGAACGTGTAAGAGATCAGGAAATGCCTTCCATCGTTTACGTCAGCCTAGTTCCCTTTAAGGTGTTAAGCTCCCTCTGTCGCGGCCACGACTCCCGACAACGTAATTTCCACACTTGTCTGCAGCTGCTTTCTTTGGAATTATAGTTACTATATTCTTCTTGAAGTAGGAAGGTATTTCCCTTGTCACATATATCTTGTGTACTAGGTGGAACAATTTCTTCATGACTGGCTCTTCTAACGATATCAGCAGTTCAGACGGAATATCATATATTCCAGGAGCCTTGTTTCTAGTCAAATCTTTTAGATCTCTGTCAAATTCTTCTCGCAGTATGCTATTATGGATGTTTAAAACGTGTAATAGATCAAGAATTGCCTTCCATAGTTTCCTTCATCCTAGATCCCTTGAAGGTGTTAAGCTCCCTCTGTCGCGACCGCGACTCCCGACAACGTAATTTTCACATTTGTCTGCACTTGCTTTCTTTGGAATTAGAATTACAGGTATTTCCCCTGTCTCATATATCTTGTGTACTTTCTTTATGACTGGCCCACCTAACGATATCAGCAGTTCAGACAGGATGTCATCTGTTCCAGTGGCCTTGTTTCTACTCAAATCTTTTACAGCTTTGTCAAATTCTGCTCGCAGTATACTATTATAGATGTGTAAAACATGTAATAGATCAGGAAAAGCTTTCAATCTTTTCCGTCATCCTAGATCCCTTCAAGATGATAAGCTCCCTCTGTCGCGGCCGCTACTCCCGGCAATGTAATTTTCACATTTGTCATCACTTGCTTTCTTTGGAATTATAAGTACTATATTCTTCTTGAAGTCGGAATGTATTTCCCCTGTCTCATATATGTTGTGTAGTAGGAGGAACAATTTCTTCATGACTGGCTCACCTAACGATATCAGCAGTTCAGACAGGATGTCATCTGATCCAGGGGCCTTGCTTCTACTCAAATCTTTTAGAGCTCTGTCAAATTCTGCTCGCAGTATGCTATAATGGATGCGTAAAGCATGTAAGAGATCAGGAAATGCCTTTCATCGTTTCCGTTATCCTAGATCCCTTCAAGGTGATAAGCTCCCTCTGTCGCGGCAGCGACTCTCGACAACGTAATTTTCACATTTGTCTGCACCTTCTTTCTTTGGAATTAGAATTACTATATTCTTCATGAAGTCGGAAGGTATTTGCCCTGTATCATATATCTTGTGTACTAGGTGGAATAACTTCTCCATGACTGGCTCTCCTAACGATATCAGCAGGTCAGACGGAATGACATCTATTTCAGGGCCTTGTTTCTACTCAGATCTTTTAGTGCTCTGTCAAATTCTTCTCGTAGTATGCTATTATGGATGTGTAGAACGTGTAAGAGATCAGGAAATGCCTTCCATCGTTTACGTCATCCTAGTTCCCTTTAAGGTGATAAGCTCCCTCTGTCGCGGCCGCGACTCCCGACAACGTAATTTTCACACTTGTCTGCCGCTGCCTTCTTGGGAATTATAATTTCTATATACTTCTTGAAGTCGGAAGGTATTTTCCCTGTCCCATATATCTTGTGTACTAGGTGGAACAATTTCTTCATGACTGGCTCTCCTAACGATATCAGCAGTTCAGACGGAATGGCATCTATGCCAAAGGCCTTGTTTCTACTCAAATTTTTTAGAGCTCTGTAAATTCTTCACGCAGTATGCTATTATGGATGTGTAAAACGAGTAATAGAACAGGAAATGCTTTCCATTGTTTACGTCATCCTAGATCCCTTTAAGGTGATAAGCTCCCCCTGTCGCGACTGCGACTCCCTACAATGTAATTTTCACATTTGACTGCACTTGCTGTCTTTGGATTTAGAATTACAATATTCTTCTTGAAGTAGGAAGGTATTTCCCTTGTCTCATATATCTTGTGTTCTAGGTGGAACAATTTCTTCATGACTGGCTCTTCTAACGATATCAGCAGTTCAGACGGAATGTCATCCATTCCAGGAGCCTTTTTTCTACTCAAATCTTTTAGTGGTCTGTCAAATTCTTCTCGCAGTATGCTATTATGGATGTGTAAAACGTGTAATAGATCAAGAATTGCCTTCCATCGTTTCCGTCATCCTAGATCCCTTTAAGGTGATAAGCTCCCTCTGTCGCGACCGCGACTAACGACAACGTAATTTTCACATTTGTCTGCACTTGCATTCATGGAATTAGAATTACAGATATTTCCACTGTCTCATATAAATTGTGTACTAGGTGCACCAATTCCTTCATGACTGGTTCTCCTAACGATATCAGCAGTTCAGACGGAATGTCATCTAATCCAGGGGCCTTGTTTCTACTCAAATCTTTTAGAGCTCTGTCAAATTCTTCACGCAGTTTGCTATTATGGATGTGTGAAACGTGTAATAGATCAGGAAATGTCTTCAATTGTTGACGTCATCCTAGATCCCTTTAAGGTGATAAGATCCCCCTGTCGCGGCTGCGACTCCCTACAACGTAATTTTCACATTTGACTGCACTTGCTGTCTTTGGAATTATAATTACAAAATTCTTCTTGAAGTAGGAAGGTATTTCCCTTGTCTCATATATCTTGTGTACTAGGTGGAACAATTTCTTAATGACTGGCTCTTCTAACGATATCAGCAGTTCACCCGGAATGTCATCTATTCCAGGAGCCTTGTTTCTACCCAAATCTTTTAGTTCTCTGTCAAATTCTTCTCGCAGTATGCTATTATGGATGTGTAAAACGTGTAATAGATCATAAATTTCCTTCCATCGTTTCCGTCATCCTAGATCCCTCGAAGGTGATAAGCTGCCTCTGTCGCGACCGCGACTCCCGACAACGTAATTTTCACATTTGTCTGCACTTGCTTTCTTTGGAATTAGAATTACAGGTATTTCCCCTGTCTCATATATCTTGTGTACTAGGTGGACCAATTGCTTCATGACTGGCTCTCCTAACGAGATCAGCAGTTCAGACGGAATGTCATCTATTCCGGGCCTTTTTTTCTACTAAAATCTTGTAGTGCTCTGTCAAATTCTGCTCGCAGTACGCTATTATGTATGTGTAAAACATGTAATAGATCAGGAAATGCCTTCCATCGTTTCCGTCATCCTAGATCCCTTCAAGGTGATAAGCTCCCACTGTCGCGGCCGCCATCTATTCCAGGGGCCTTGTTTCTACTCAAATCTTTTAGTGCTCTGTCAAATTCTGCTCGCAGTATGCTATTATGGATGTGTAAAACGTGTAATAGAACATGAAATGCCTCCCATCGTTTCCGTCATCCTAGATCCCTTGAAGGTGATAAGCTCCCCCTGTCGCGGCCGCGACTCTCGACAACGTAATTTTCATACTTGTCTGCACTTTCTTTCTTTGGAATTAGAATTACTATATTCTTCATGAAGTCGGAAGGTATTTGCCCTGTATCATATATCTTGTGTACTAGTTGGAACAATTTCTTCATGACTGGCTCTCCTAACGATATCAGCAGGTCAGACTAAATGACATCTGTTTCAGGGCCTTGTTTCTACTCAGATCTTTTAGTGCTCTGTCAAATTCTTCTCTTAGTATGCTATTATGGATGTGTGGAACGTGTAAGAGATCAGGAAATGCCTTCCATCGTTTACGTCATCCTAGTTCCCTTTAAGGTGATAAGCTCCCTCTGTCGCGGCCGCGACTCCCGACAACGTAATTTTCACACTTGTCTGCAACTGCTTTCTTTGGAATTATAATTACTATATACTTCTTGAAGTCGGAAGGTATTTTCCCTGTCTCATATATCTTGTGTACTAGGTGGAACAATTTCTTCATGACTGGCTCTCCTAACGATATCAGCAGTTCCGACGGAATGTAATCTATGGCAAAGGTCTTGTTTCTACTCAATTTTTTTAGAGTTCTGTCAAATTCTTCACGCAGTATGCTGTTATGTATGTGTAAAACGTGAAATAGATCATGAAATGCCTTCCACTGTTTACGTCATCCTAGATCCCTTTAAGGTGATAAGCTCCCCCTGTCGCGGCTGGGACTCCCTACAACGTAATTTTCACATTTGACTGCACTTGCTGTCTTTGGAATTAGAATTACAATATTCTTCTTGAAGTAGGAAGGTATTTCCCTTGTCTCATATATCTTGTGTACTAGGTGGAACAATTTCTTCATGACTGGCTCACCTAACGATATCAGCAGTTCAGACGGAATGTCATCTATTCCAGGAGCCTTGTTTCTACTCAAATATTTTAGTGCTCTGTCAAATTCTTCTCGCAGTATGCTATTATGGATGTGTAAAACGTGTAATAGATCAATAATTGCCTTCCATCGTTTCCGTCATCCTAGATCCCTTTAAGGTGATAAGCTCCCTCTGTCGCGACCGCTACTCCCGACAACGTAATTTTCACATTTGTCTGCACTTGCTTTCTTTGGAATTAGAATTACAGGTATTTCCCCTGTCTCATATATCTTGTGTACTAGGTGGACCAATTCCTTCATGACTGGCTCTCCTAACGATATCAGCAGTTCAGACGGAATGTCATCTATTCCAGGGGCCTTGTTTCTACTCAAATCTTGTAGTGCTCTGTCAAATTCTGCTCGCAGTATGCTATTATGGATGTGTAAAACATGTAATAGATCAGGAAATGCCTTCCATCGTTTCCGTCATCCTAGATCCCTTTAAGCTCCCCCTGTCGGGGTTGCGACTGCTGGTCACGTCCAGCGTTTGACGCGTCTGCCGCCCCCGCGCCAGCGCTGGGGAGGCGGCCAGGCTGCCTGCTCTGTATGCAAATCGTATGTGCCGCCAATCAGGGCTGAGCCGCGATTACCCGCAGCCCCATCAGCGGTCGCCACCCCCCTCCCCACCCCTTAAGCGGCCTCCGTTCACAGGTGTGCCCGTCTATAAAGTTGGCCACTGGCGTCCGCAAAGGGAACTTTGTTTGTCCGCGCACGCACCAACGGCGCGCCACGGCCGCTTTGAGCGTGACACCGCATACGCCGTGGGGCGTGAGCGCTGCCAAATATTAGGCGCGTTCCACAGCAAACAACCGAGTGTAACGGTTCGTAGTGTCAGCCGTAGCCGCGATGCAAACTAACTTGGGTTGAGGAAGTGGGCACTGTAGAGCGCAGAGGAAGTCTTAGCATGAGGCACGTGAATTTTGCAGTTTCATTTATGTCGCCATAGACAGTGAAGCGTAACTTAGTGTGCAAAACACAATGTCTCATGTATCATTTTATCATTCTTTTTCTCATTAATATATATAGGTTGGATACAATATACAGGGTGTTACAAATATATATGGCCAAACTGCCAGGAACCATTCCTCACACACAAATAAAGAAAATATGTTATGTGGACATGTGTCTGGAAACGCTTAGTTTCCATGTTAGAGCTCATTTTATTTACTTCTCTTCAAATCGCATTAATTATGGAATGGAAACAGACAGCAAAATAAAAATCAAATGTTTGTAAATCTATCGGACCGAACTGCGTGGTTATCAGTCCGTAGCTTACAAACTTCTTAAACCTAGGTAAAATAATCTAAGGACAACACACACACCCATGTCCCAGGGAGGACTCGAACCTCCACGGCGATCATCCGCGCGATCCGCAGCGAGACACTTAAGACCGCTCGGCAACTCCGCCGTGGAGAAACAGACAGAACAGAACGTACCTGCGTGACTTCAAACACTTTGTTACAGTTAATGTTCAAAACGTCCTCAATGTCAAAATGTTAGCGAGGATACATGCATCCACCCTCCGTCGCATGGAATCCCTGATGCGCTGATGAAACCCTGGAGAATGGCGTATTGTATCACAGGCGTCCACAATACGAGCACGAAGAGTCCTTACATTTGGTACCGGGGATGCGTAGACAAGAGCTTTCAAATGCCCCCGTAAATGAAAGTCAAGAAGGTTGAGGTCAGGAGAGAGTGGAGGCCATGGTATTGTTCCACCTCTACCAATCCATCGGTCACCGAATGTGTTGTTGAGAAGCGCACGAACGCTTCGATTGAATTGTGCAGGAGTTCCATCTTGCATGAACCACGTGTTGTGTCGTACTTGTAAAGGCACATGTTCTAGCAGCACAGGTAGAATATCCCATATGAAATCATGATAGCGTGCTCCAGTGAGCGTAGTTGGAAGAACATGAGGCCCAATCAAGACATCACCAACAATTCCTGCCAAAACGTTCACAGGAAATCTGTTTTGATGACGTGATTGCCAAATTACATGCAAATTGACAGCAAAACCACGTTTGTGATGAACACTAACTAGTTGATGCTACGTACTGATGTGCTTGATGCTAGTACTGTAGAGCAATGAGTCGCATGTCAACACAAGCACTGAAATCAACATTACCTTCCTTCAATTGGGTCAATTGGCGGTGAATCGAGGAAGCACAGTACATACTAACGAAACAGTTGGGTATTTTGACAATTGTCTGCACGAATTATTTCAATTTATATTTAAAGAGAAATATTAAAATGAGATCTAATATGGAAATTAAGCGTTTCCGGACACATGTACACATAACATATTTTCTTTCTTTGTGTGTGAGGAATGTTTCCTGAAAGTTTGGCCGTATCTTTTTGTAACACCATGTATGTGTATATTCAGGTGCGTCTGAAAAGTTCGGTGAATGTTCCCACATCTTGCAAATCGCACTGGCGTGCATGAGGTGCCCGCGAATATACATTGAAGGAAATGTCAACATGCGTCCCCTATCGTGCAAATCACTGCAGTGATGAGGAAGTGTATGCTGCCACCCAGCTTACAGGATCAGTGTGAGAACTCGTGGCATTGACTCATGGAGCGCAAAACAGAGCAACGCGTTAACATCCAGTTTTCTTTGGATGTTGACCCAAGTGTATGGTGTTGCAGGAATGCGGAAAGAAGTGTGCGTTTGAGTTGTTGCGGAGATTCAACAACGCTTGAGCTCAGACGTTCGAGCAATTTGAGAAGTAGCTTTCGCCCACAGTCTCCAAAAGCGTACAACGGATGACAGAAATGTATTGTAACCAATGCCGATTAATTTGAAGGCATGTAAAGGTAATTGTGCTATGTAGGTATGTTCTGCCTTGAGCAAACACAATTGTTTTTAGTTTCTGCCATACATGTTTTGCTGGCGTTGCAGAATCCTGATGGGAGAAACTAAAACAATTGTTTTTGCTCAAGGTGAAACACATCTACAAACAAATTTATTTGTAAGCAAACACGCAGATTGAAGAGATTTTCAAACCTCAAGATGAATAAAGATATTTTGTTTGTAACTTATTTTTCCTATATTTCCTGAGACCATTTGTAAGGCAGCAGAAAATTTCACCACTTTACATGCAATGTTTACGTATTAATAATTAATAACATACAAATACTTATAACGAAATTACTGGTATCACTTTGATGACAAGTAAACTAAATGCAAAAATATGTAGGAAGAGTGGATATACTAATGTTGACTAGGTCACTGGGAAAACTGGTTGATGCTGCTAGGCAACATTTAATATTAATTATATTAGCAAGCAGTACTTTTCTTGAGGTTGTAAAGAAGAACACAGTCAAGTCAGTGAGAGAGGCAGGCAAGCGGCGAGGGGTGCCTAATGGTACCACAAGTGCACGGCGTGTTGACCAGCTAGTGAGAGGTCACAGGTTACTGACGGGCTGATGGCCGCTGGCGCTTCGCGCCAAAACTCTCGGGCGACAATTCCATTCGCGAATGGTTTCAAATGACAAAGGGTCGAAACGACATAGAATATTCTAGAAGCTTATTTTCCACGGGAAAGCTTTTTGGAAGGATACAATGGTGGGGCAGGGAGATTTGAAGCTATAGGTGTGATTGGCTCTTGAGAAAATGGTTGGAGATACTTGTGCTTTGCTGCAAAGTGAGTCGTGGATTAAGCTAGCTGCGCTCGTGATGCGAGGACGCAGATTGGCTGTTTCTGGCAAAGCGTCCAGAGGCATAGTTCACAATTGGTTGCAAGTGTAGATTTCATTACTTGAAGTATTCATTTTCGTTTGTGAACAGAGGAACTAAATTATTACTTCACTGCAATGTATTTGCTTTCCGAAGGACTCATTTACAAGCTTACAACTGACTTTCTCTTCTGCTCTGGTCAGTGAGGCAAGCAGTTTGCGAGAATTGTTCGCCTTTGATACCTGAGTGACATCAACTAAGGAGTTTTTTGAACGAAGTAGTTCCCAGTGTAGCCATCGTCTCACAGCTTCAGATTCACGTCGTGCCTATCCACCCACAGTGACCAGACGCCGTTCGTCTTAAGAGAGCAGTACAACAGATTAATTGGGAATTGGTGATATACGCCATTGCATTTGCATTAGGGCTGTTAAAGATAAATGTACCTTCCACTAGCTGGCTGTATTCTTGAGCTTGAGGTTGTGTTTTTCTGCCTAGGTAGATAGCGATTTTTAATTTATTGTAAATCAGTTAATTCGTCCTCAGTATCAACAATGTTTCATAATAGGTAGAGGTAGTGCAATACTTGTTAGAGGTTCATTACTTTTTTATCACTACTCATTCCTGAATTTTTTACACCGCCTTATTTTTGATAATTAAATTAATATATAACAGTAGAATCCTCCGATTTCTTATTTATTATGATTAGGAATCTCAGCTATCCCTTGTGATAAGAAATTGCGTAAGACTGAAACCAAGTGTTTTTGTCTCAAACTTCGGCCAATTGATGAGAGTGATTCATATTTATAATGATACCGTAAGATTGGTGAACCACATGCAGATTAGGTATAGGTCCGTTGATTCAGTTTCACCAACTGCGGCAAAATCATTATACATTGACCGATCTTTTCAGACGAACTTTGTATGCTAGGATGCGAATATGTAAATATCCAGGAAATATTCTGAAAAAAAAATGAATTGTAGTAGTTGACTTCCTGTGTCATAACCCATGAAGTAGCAAGCAATGATTTTGTAATGAATGCTGGGATTCATTGTCACAAAAAAATAGAGGCGTATTGAGGCGGAAGGTTGAACATGGGGAGTCAGTACCCAGTACCCAGGGGTTGATCGATGATATTTTCCTCTGGCGAACAACACAGTGATTGTGTCGGCGAAATCACCGGCCCTGACTCTAATAGACTTCGAGAGGTGTTCATTTCGTCAGAAAAAGCATACCTGCTTGTTTCTCTCTTTTTTTTATTAATTCATCCAAATAATATAAATCATATTCATATAGGCAATGCAATTGTGAGTGTAGACACTTTGATGCTTTGTCTATTCTCATGCAAACTGAAGTGATCCTTTCTAAAAATTCTATTCCAATATTTATCCTGGCTGCTAAAGAAATAGAAATCTGATTCCGTCTTCTGGTGAATTATTTCTAGTCCTAGTATTTTGCTGATGGCGCATACGTACAGCATATAGACTTAGAATAACATGTATCTCGTGCTCTAGAACTGTGCAGTGGAAAAAGATCCCAAAGAGGAAATAATCAAAGCGCACATTTGTTCGGCAGATTCCATCATAATATTTATATTAAAAAGGTGTTGATCTCTTATGGGTCTGCAAACATGAACGCTATATAAACAGTAACAAAAATATTTATGAAAGATGAAGGTGAAGCATGGAATTAAAATTTGTAATGCGACCGAGAATCAAACCCGGGCCTCCATGCTTACTAGGCAGACGTCTTACCGCTAGGTTACCGCATTAGTAGCGATAAACGCGCCTCTGAATGGTCTAAGCACAATTTCTCCACGTCACAAACTTTAATTCAGCTTCTGTGTTCCCATGAATTATTGCCAAAATAATTCAAATTTTAATTCCATGATTCACCTTTATCTTTCATGTTTGAGACGAAAAAAAGTCTCAAGGTTTGTTAATTTCTATTTAGAATGATATATGTACTAGTTTAAAACCGCGACTCCGCTCGCGTGTTGATTGATTATGATAGATAAGCTATATTTTAGTAGTGTGCTATGAGACTGTTACTGTTATAATATGTATAAAGTAACGCAATGTACATTTATCTACGAAGTTTAAATAGCAATTAAATTAATGTAATTAATTTCACCCTTTTTGAGGATTTGTCACTAACAAAGCGGAACTGAAAAGTATTCCTATCAGATAGCAGAAGTCCATGCACTTACCGTTTATCAAGGAAGTAAGTAGTGTAGATCAAATCACACGTAAAAATGCACTCGTTTCTAAGAACCAAATCACGAAATTCAACAATAATGATTGTAATAATATCACACATTGATCACTTGATGTAATGCGCGAAAAGTCAAATCGATTTTTTTAAACAGATATATTAAAAGAAATTTCTTTTTTGCTGCTTTATTTATTTATTCATTCTCATATTTCCTTATTAGTAAGCTTATCCTTACAGAGAAAGAGCTGAAGACGTTGTAGCACGCTTATACCAAAGATATGGTCTGTGGCATCACGTTTCGCTGTATGTAACCTCCTTGCTATAGAGTTGCAAACGTCATCGCCGGCCTTTAGTCCGATTTTTTTTTTTTTTTTATAATTTGATGAGTTTCAACCACCATATCTTCCACCCCCTTATAGCTATCGGCATGGAACTGCTATGGTGTACAACTTTGGACAACAATTACACACAGATCATTCGTTTGCATTTTGTAGTTTTCGCTGCAGAGCGAAACATTAACATGCACACATGTAGAAGTTTATATACAACGATAACTTTCGATCCCAATATACTCCACCCTTTTATCATTATCAACCCTCAGGCAACAACGCAACCAATAAAACCATTTTCAAAGAGTAAATATAATTTTCAAAGAGTAATTATTGTTTCGCATGTCGCGTTATATTCTTCACATTACTAAAATATCAATCATATCGCTATAAAACCGCGCCTAAAACCTTCCTCATGTATAAATTAGTAACTGTACAAATATTTAAGTCTCTGCGTACACCGAACAGACATTCACATTAATATATGTAGATAAATAGCTATCCGATCGCCATAAAACCGTGCCTAAAGCCTTCCCCGGGTAGACATTAGTAACTGTACAAATGTTTAGCTCTTTATGTCTTGTGGTTCAGACGTGATAAAAGTACTCCGAACAGACATTCACATTTATAGATATAGATATAACCTTAGCCTAAGGTTAAAGGCATGGAAGTTCGAATATGTCCATTGCCGTGGTTCTCTTTCGCTCCGTGGAGAGCCTTGGCAGTAGTGGCAATAATTAATGGTAACAGAGAACCTTAATTAAAGTTTGTAACGCAGTCTGGCGCCGTGGCTCAGCACGCCCCTGGCAGGGGGCCGGACGCCTTCTGTAATAAAAAAGCTAAGCCAAATATTGATCGAACAACCAAGAACGAACTGAAGTAACGACCGCAAAGCATAGATATGCTTCAAGAACAATAAATAAACAAATAAATTCGTGTTCAGAGATTAATTTATGTTCTCCTTTATGTCTCTGTTGTGAAATAATCCTTTGATTCTTCTTGAAACTTCATACGCTTCTTGTATGGTCCTGAGTACACGAGTTGTCACAGTTTGTTTTGTCTTTTTCTCAGTCATGTTTTAGGGTGTGATTTTACCATTACCATTTCGTCAGTGGAATGTAAATGTAACATTGTTAGTTCAGGGAGAAGAAATGAATACTTTACGGTTTGCCGATGACATAGTAATGCTGTCAGAGACCGCAAAGGATCCGGAAGAGCAATTGAATGGAATGGAAAATTTTACCAATAATGAAAGGAGCAGCATTAGCCGTAAAATCTTTTGCTTTATTTCGGCAAATCGATTTCGGTTTTCCAAGAAACCATCTTCAGTGCTGTCAGCAAGTTCAAAACAGCATATTTGTAAAATATATAATGACATTTACATCTAACATACCCATTGACATAGATACATGTATGACACCAGATAGTATCACATGTATTTAACTATGTCAATGGATATGTTAGACGTAAATGTCATTATACATTTTACAAATGATATAGATACATGTATGACACCAGATAGTATCACATGTATTTAACTATGTCAATGGATATGTTAGACGTAAATGTCATTATACATTTTACAAATATGCTGTTTTGAACTTGCTGAATAGCACTGAAGATGGTTTCTTGGAAAACCGAAATCGATTTGCCTAAATAAAGCAAAAGATTTTACGGCTAATGCTGCTCCTTTCATTATTGATAAAAGTGATTTTGTGGCCGTTGAGCACACCCCTCCAGATAATGGAATCCAATTTAAACGAATGGAAAGTGTCTTGAAAAGAGTTTATAAGATGAACATCAACAACAGTAAATCAAGGATAATAGAATGTAGCGTCAGAAAATCAGGCATGCTGAGGGAATTAAATTAGGTAATGAGGCAATAAAAGTAGTAGACGAGTTTTGTTACTTGGTTAGCAAATAAAGCCGAAGTAAAGAATATATAAAATACAGAATGGCTATGGGAAGAAAAGCATTTATGAAGAAGCGAAACTTGTTGACATGCAATATTAGTTTAAATGTTAGGAAGTCCTTTCTGAAGGCATTTGTCTGGAGTGTAGCATTGTATGGAAGTGAAGCGTGGACGATAAGGAGTTCAGACAAAAAGATGATAGAAGCTTTTGAAATGTGGTGCTACAGACGAATGATGAAAATTAGCTGGGTAGATCACGTAACTAATGAGGAGGTGCTCAACAGAATTGGGGAGAAAAGTAATTTCTGGCATATTCTGACTAAGAGAAGGTATATTTTGGTGGGACACATCCTGAGACATCAAGTAATCGTCAACTTAGCATTAGAAGGAAGTGTGTGGGGTAAAAATCGTAGAGGGAGACAGAGGGACGAGTACAGTAAGCAGATTCAAAGGGATGTAGGTTGCCGAAAGTATTCTCAGATTAAGAGACTTGCACAGGACAGGTTAGCGTGAAGAGCTGCATCAAACCAGTCTGCGGACTGAAGACTACTACAAAAACAACAACATCTGGTTTAGAGTAGTGCAGATTGGTGACTTAAGGTTTGTTTTGTCTCCATTTTTCATTCCCTTAGCGCTTTTGTATTTAGCACTTCACTACCAGTGCCACTGGACACATGCCAGTTTATTTGTATCGTCACAACACAAATTTTACGTTTGCTTTGTTCAAATTTTTGTGAAGAGGAAGGGAGGTAACTGCAGGGTCATCGGTCCCTAAACTTACAAACTGCTTATAAACTACCTTCTACTACAGACAATTATTCATGCCCGACGGAGGATTGGAACCGCCGACGGGCTGCGGTCTCGCGCATCGGAGCCTACTGCCTCAATGCGATCTGCCATTCGGCCGCGGCGGTTTGTTTTGTTTCCAATTTTATTCGCTTGGCGACCGTAGCACTTCACCACTAGCACTAATGGGCACACACCATCTTCTTTGTGGTGTCTTATGAGGCTTTCTTTGATCAAAGGACTACATAAGTCCAAAAATTGTACTTACGCGCTGTCCCCATCCAATGACAGACGTGATCCGGTGGCAGTGCGTTTGAATAAAGATTGTGCTGATGATACTTGTGTTGATCAAAACAGGCAACTTTAGAACATGTAAAGTTTTCCTGCTAGGTTCTGCTTCGGTTTTAGAAGCATTCAAGAATGATGCAGAACTTTCTGTTAAATTAGGCTCATTATTATTGCCCAATGGTTCTTGTTTACTTGCGTGACTGCTCATGTAGATACCCGCGTATTTCTCGGTGGAAATTGGTTCACTTACACTACTTTGTACTAAAAGTGATAGTTCTACTTGAAAACAATCATCTACCATTTTTCTTTCTGTGTAATCCATTCTGTATAATGCTGTATGATATGTTTAAATTGTGTTTTCACCTGTTGTTTAATAGACACAGTCTCACCTACTTTTAGCGATAAATTATCGAATACTGTTCTTAATTAAGTCTTCTCAGTAGAAAAATCGTCAACGGTTTGTGGAAATCCGCGGTAATTGTCTTTCAGCGAATTCACGTATGCAGTGAAATTATATATATTTTGTAATTTGTCTTGCTGTGGGTTGGATGTTTCACTTCATTCGAAACGGTCTCACACTGCAGTGTTAGATCGATTACTTTTGTGCCTTCTTATTTGCTCATATAATTAACAACGTAAACCCCGTTCATTTTAGTAATAACCCTGATCGGACATATTATAGTTTAAATTAGTTTATAGCATGGTCATGTCTGTGTTCGATTCACCTTGCAAGTGTAAAATATTCGTTATATAATGCTTAACTGTGTTGAAATGGAAATTGATTGAATATCTAGAGGGTGGATCCGTAGTTCACACTTTATTATTAGATGGAGCAACAGCAAATTGCTCTCTGGCCTCGTAGGATTGTGAAATAATTTTGCTCGATAAGTCGCTACGATTATGCATGGCTACCATGTCTAAATCATCTTCCACATCATAAACGTTAATATTTTTAACAGGAACGGCCTCTGCTCAACATTTACCATAATGCGTAACTATATTAATCGTGTTTGGTAACATATGCACCAAAGAAAAATTCGATTAATTACATAAATTGGTTCCCTAAAGTTTCTCACAATCCGATGGCTAGACAAAAATGATGACGCAGGTGTTATTTAGTTCCTTAGGCAAAATTAATGAGCGTAACGCCATATTTCGCGTACAGAATCAGACATCTGGTTACGCTAATTGTTGTCACACAAATGGTAACTATGAACACGAAAATGGTTAATTTGTGAATTCACAATAGCCTTGAATGGTATCGAATACCCGATTACGAATGACTTTCCTAACGCAAATTCGGTCGTGAACCAATTTCACAATCGAGATTCCACTCCTGGAAATTGAAATTGTCATCACGCCGGTTTATAATCGTCCTTCCCGCACACGCGTCATAATTATGTATGGGAAACAGAAACACATATTAATTAGTACAATGAAATGGAACTTTTCGCAACGATGGAAGAGATGATTAATAATGGCTCCGTATCAGCAATGACGAATCCTGGGAACAGAATCGCCATTGTATTACATAATTAAAATAACAATAACACTAATAAAACCGGAGAGAACGAGATGGAAGAACAAAGAATGAATGGAAAAAAAAATACCGGTCGATGTTTCCATTTATCATCGTTGGCTTTTCTGCAGACATGGAGTGTTCCATTGTTAGAAAATATACTCTTTAATTCAAGTATATTATACAATATAGATATATATGTTGCATAACACATGATGTATCAAATCGTTGTAGGCAATTAAACTTCATTGCGAAAAACAATTTGCAAGTTCGAATTGTGATACAGAGATATTAAGCAACGAATAAGTGCGTGTTGAAGCACACATGAATACACATGTCCGAACAATACACTTTCGCCATTAAAATAGGCTGTAGGAGAATAACATTTTTCTCGTAATAAAATGGAAGAAAGTAAACGTATTAACCATGGAATTATAGAATGAGTTTTAAACAACGTTATGATTTCGGAAATATCAGAGCTTAATGAGAAATGCTTTCATTGCGGGCGGCATCCAGAACATTTTGATTGAGACTTCTGCTAACGAATAAAAAGTGAGGCAGAATAGCCATGCACACTAAGGCACCCAGCTGCGGTGAGCGCGACCGTTCGCCGTCGGGGGTTCAAGTCCTTCCTCGGGCATGGATGTTTGTGTTGTCCTGAGAATAAGTTACATTAAATTTGTGTAAGTAGTTTGTAACCGTAGGAACTAATGACCAGCGTACGCATATCCCTTAGATTGATAATCACTTCAACATTTTAACGAATAAAAGTTTGTACATTGTTCAATTGTCTTAACATAAGAATCCAACATAGACGTGATACTTTATATCGCAATCATGTAGTATCGTTAGTTGCTTTACGTTAAGTGGAAATAATAGATATATGCCACACTATCCTTAGCCAAAATTTCCAAACATGAACTCTGCTTTAATGACCGCCCAGTCGACGGATGTTAACCCTTAAGCCTCCTTCCTTCTTTCGTTTCGTAGCACAAATCCCGACGTGGACGAGGAGCAATATCAAGAAGTCTGGATGTCGGTTCGCGGGTATGAACCGCCGTATTTCCGAATGAGGATTACTTCCTTCTGTCTCACTGCACACTCTTGATGATTTAAAAATCGGGAATTGGCTCTAAAAGAACAATGTGCACCACATTTATGTCCTGGTGGATTTATTTTACCAGGAATTTTTTACGTTAATTATATTTCTGCTTAAAAAACTAGCGCTCGAGTGTTACAGACTGTAATCCGCAATGCTATTTAAAGTTGTGAATTTGAGTGTGGGAAATCCAATCTACGAAATTATAGGATTAGTTTCGCTAACTTCATCGCTGTAATTAATGTACATCGTAATAGCTTTTATTGCCAGATGTACCGTATATTTTAAGCTTTAGCTAAACTGATGAGCGTTATTAAAATGAAATTCTACGTCAGTAACTATGCCACCTATTTACTACGTGTCGTACAGAGTACTGTTTGTTCCACGATAATATCCTCCAATTCCTGTTCGAATTGGGAATACTACTTACGAGAACGGAAACGGTAGGCATCCGTAGGACTTTCAGATCCTCCAATTTGATTCTAGTAATGATTCTTAGGGACTTGCATGGGATGAAATAAATGTTTCCCAACACAACAATAATTCCATTATCTATTTGTCTCTTTAGTGAAAAATGGTTCAGAGCGAAGTTTGATAAGGAACACAGTAAGCATCCTGTTCTCACACTTAAGAAAAATAATACGTTACTGATGATTTATTTCTTTTCTATTAATCCCACCAGGTAAGAATTACAGATTTGCGATATATGTACTACCAAATCACAAGTTCACGGATATCCGAATTTAACACCTAATTACCCATCATATGATATGCAAGGTCCGTAAAAAAAAAGATTGAGCAATAAGCGTTCTGTGCTGTTATTGGCTCAGACTGTGACGTCACGCATGAACAGCTGCTCTCTCAGGAACGGCACTTCAGTATGTGGCCCGCACATTTGAGTGGCGTATCTGAGCTACTACAAGAATGTCAGTGCTTAATTCCGTAGCTTGTCTAATCTGCAGATAAACACAGCTGATTTACAAATCTAAAGCGTCATTCGAATCGAAACATGCCAAAATAAACGCAAAATATAGTTGTTTTTACAGATATCTGCCAAAGCATATGTTGGGAATTTGAATTCAGTTTACTTTGTTCTGGTTACAGTTAACCAGTAATCTAGACCTATATAACGGTTTTTTATTTTGTAAATATCACAAATCTAAAAGAACCTGGAGTAACATTGTCGTTTTCACTCGAGTAATTCGTTCCCTCTTAGTCAGTGTTTTTGCACTTGCATTTTCATGATCACTAAAACGTTCTATAAAATACGTAGGTGGTAACATTGAGATTTCTCTAAGAACGGAAGGCTGACAAGGTAAAGGCTATCGGAGGTTTTCAATGAGAAATGGTAAAAGATTTTGCGAAACGGTACATAAGGTGATCGATGTGAAAAAGTGGTATTTACGTATTTTGAAATTTGCAACAGACTTCTGAGTTTATAGGGTGAAAAGCTGTACAGCTATTAGTTGTACAATTATGAACGAATGTAGAGTGCAGATAGCTCAATATTCATGCAGGTTGTTTAGAATCAGTTTTTGAGTCCCTGCCACTTTAAGTTACGGAGTTTAAATTTCACCTAGTAGAACGTGGCCCGATATGGTACAATGACTGATCCCAAGAATTTTGTGATGCGTATATACATACGTCACTCAGTGATATCATCTTCATCTTCCCAAAGTTACCGTAGGTATTATAAATTCTGAAAGGGAAGGAACAATTATAGCTACACCAAGAGCAGTGGATTACGTATTTTCTGCCTCGTTCAGATGTTAAAATGTTTGTATGGTCTATGGGACTTAACTACGGGGACATCAGTCCCTAAACTTACAAACTACTTACGAACTAGGACGGCACAAATATCCATGCCCGAGGGGGGATTCGAACCCCCGACCGTAGTGGCCGTACAGACCGTGACTGGAGCGCCTCAGTCTCCTCGGCCACCGCGGCCGGATTTTCTGCCTTGGGTACAATTCTATTAGTATTTAAGATGTAACTTCTTATACACCATTTTTATGTACTATTGTGGCTTCAGTTTGTTAATCCAGGTATAAATTATAACAAAGCCTGTGTCATTAGCGAAAGAGTACGTATTATCTCTGAAGTTTGTGTTACGCTGACAATAGTAGCAAGCAGCCTGTCAGTGAGCGCTCGTGATAGAAAGTGATTGGTGCCTTCAACAGCCACAATGCACGTTGCATGTCTCTGTGACTACTTTTGGATGGATGAAAGCCAGCCTCTTGGTGGAAACAATTATTTATTACGTTAACAAAACGTTAATATTAGTTATACAGAAATGGAAAGTAAAGTAAGCCCATGTATATTAATTATGTGATTCTTCAGTTTCTCCCGGCGTATTTGATAATCAAAATATCCACGGGTGTACTGCCGGTCTATAGTGCCCGTTGGACATTATAGACCGGCAGTACATCCGTGGATACTTTGATTATATTCATTATGTTATTGTTTGATCATAGTTGTAGTAGGTCCTTGGCATTTTCATCATCATCATCATCATCATCATGAGACTGATTATGCCTTTCAGCGTTCAGTCTGCAGCAAAGTACCTCTAATAAAATTCCTCCATGATCCCCTATTCAATGCTAACATTGGTGCCTCGTCTGATGTTATGCCTTTTACTCCAAAATCATACTGCACCGAATCTAAGTACTTTCTTCTTGGTCTACCTCGACTCATCTTACCCTCCGCTGCCGAGCTCATGAGTCTCTTAGGTAACCTTGCTTCTCCCATGCGTGTAACATGACCCCACCATCTCAGTGTGTTCGCTCCAACTGCTTCATCTATGGTGTTCATTCCCAGTTTTTCTTTGACTTCCTCATTATGGACACCCTCCTACCATTGTTCCCATCTATTAGTACCTACAATCATTCTTGCTACTTTCATATCTGTAACCTCTACCTTATGAATAAGGTAACCTGTATCCACCCAACTTTCACTCCCATACAACAAATGTTCTTTACATTTCACAAACAAATATATATTTAACAATACCAAAAACGGTTGAGACTGAATCTCTTTGCTCAGGTACCTACTTATCGTGGATTCCCTCTGTTCAAGTATACTTCCGCCATCGAAATATAGTTACACAATTGATATTTAATTTATCATGGCCATTTATGCAAATAGATTCAGTCATTGTCCACAAATACATATACTTGTTTATATATAAATTTTCTGCTGCATATCTACTATTTTTAGTCGGCAATGAAATATTTAATTGGCAGTCTACTACTTAAACGAACGTTACTAAGAATAATATTAAAAATATTAAAAAGCATATATAAATGTAATGCGCTTTGTTGGGTTCATGTTTTGTGTTTCTGTGGTGGAATTTATGTTCTGACACAAGAATATTATTACCTCAACGAAAAGCAGAACAAGAGAGTAAAACAAAGTTTATTGAAAGAATACGGAAATAACGTGGTACGTCTTTCAAGATAGGTAGCGTGGTGTAATGCTGCCCATTTGCTTCTTAAACTGTTACTGATAAACACTACGTATCAATAATTGTAAATATGTCTTATAATAATATTATTATGGTACTGAAATTTACCTTCTTTTTATCTGTAAGAGTTATTGAAACTGTAATTAAGGCGTCTGATTCTCACAGGTCTGCTAAATCTATTCATATAATTATATTTGCCATATGTTAATTCCTTGATTTTATATGGATTTTTTTAGAATAATGTGTGTGGCTATATTGTATTTCAGTTGCAATCTGGGAGACCGCGCTCAGCGAAGACCGTAAAGAGTAATATTAAATTATCTTTTGTGACGAAAGAATGTTTAGATCGATCTGATTTCGATTAATTCCGAAGATTTCCTTGCAGGCATTATTATCAAGTCGCTTTCATAAAAGTTACATATGATGGCATCTAGAAGTTTCTAGTAAATTATAGATACAAGCTCAATAATGGCTCCAAGCATCATATTACATAATTAAGATTACCGGTGGAAAAATAGAATCACTTCATGAATTACTGAAGGTGGATTATTTGAAATAAGTAAACTATTTATACGTAACTAAATATCTTTTCACCATACTTCATGAGAAAAACGATCACACACACACACACACAATTTATAGTGGAGAAGTCCCAGACGTGCGAGTTTTGTCAATGAGGTAGGAAACATGAAAGACGAAGTTCACAACCGCGTTCTGAACAGCTCGTAAAAAATAGATGAACATCAAAAATATATGAAGAGCGTAATTAGCTGCCAGAGAAAACTGTGGTCAGCGACAAGCTTCGTAAATAAATTATTTATCGAATGAAAATTTTTAATGTAATACTACAAATATCAAAATTTAAGTTCACTGCTGTGGAAGTTATTACTAGATTAAGAAAAAAATGTTTTTAGTTAATCCATTTCTCTTCCGCCCAAAGTATTGGTTAAGTCATGTAGGTTCAAAGCGTTAGAGTTAATAGACATCCAGCAAAAACAGTTATTTGTATGCAAAATCCGAATAGAAAGGAAAGGGTGTAAAAGTGAAGCCATTAGCTTAATTTCAGCGGAATTGAAATATTTTACAAAATGAGATAATTGGTGCGCATAATTTGCCTCCGCGCAAGCTTGATAGTACACATCCACGTGAAAGGTACAAAATAAAGAAGTAGATAAGAATATGTAGCAATATTGAACAGATAGTTCTCGTAATTCAGTATGAAAATGGAGAAGAAACGTTAGTAATCATTAGTAAATGGATTTCTTCAGGATATTAGTAACAATGATAGAGCACTAATGCCAATTGACTTCTGCAATAAATTTCAGTTAATAATAGGAAACATTCTGATCGGGAAGAAAAGTAGGAGGAAGTGGTCTTGCAAAACCCAGGAGACATGGAAGAATTCCACTTGGATTACATCATGGTGACAATCCTTGATTTTATATTTGACATTAAGACCTTATCACTTAAGCGTTTTAGCTCAAAATCTAATTTTATATTATAAGGTAATGTTATTCATTAACAGATTTGAAATTTAGACGAGGATTAGTGTAACATTAATTTTTGCAACATCTTGTCCTTCGTTTCTGTTGTAACCCATGTTCAAAAATTTTGTCAGCTACGGAAAAAAATTCCTGGTACCCCTTAAAAGTAAATCTGCTATATATATGTGAGCTGGTATAACCCAATATCATTTTATTTCTCTAATAGAATTTTCATTGATAAGTCATTTTACCTGTGATCAATGAAACTAATTTCGAAAAATATATTTCGTTAAATGGTGTACACTCATCCTTATATTATGCTACTAGCTTCAACCCGCGGCTCCGCTCGTGTGTTGGTTGATTATGATAGATAAGCTATCTTTCAGTAGTGTGCTATGAGACTGGTTTTGAAGGATGAAATGAAATAACTTCTTTAGAAACAAATATTTTTAATCAACATTCAAATAAAGAAATGATGTGAAGTGCTTAATGATTTACAATAAATAATACATGCATTATTCCTTATAGCATGTGTTGCAATATCTCAACACGTATGGTGAGAGTAATGTAAAATTCATTTTAATTTCATTTTAGGGCATTCTGGTACACTAAGTTATTTAAAGTATTGTTTGGAGCGTAAATGTAGAGTTTTTTGGGTTGCCCACCCTTCAGCAAGCGACGTATAATTGACCATGTCATGGCATTTCCTTATTCGTATGCTTATCCTTACAGCGAAAGAGCATCAGACGTAGCACGCATAGACTAAAGATATGGTCTGTGGCATCACGTTTCGCTGTATGTAACCTACTTGCTATAGAGTTGCAAACATCATCGCTGGCCTTCAGTTCGAATTTTTTTTATAATTTGACCCACTTATAGCTGTCGCCATGGAACTGCTATGGTGTAAAACGGGAGACATCGAACAACAATACACACAGACCATTACTTTGCGTTCTGTAGTTTTCGCTGCAGAGCGAAATATTAACACACACACAGACACACACACACACACACACACACACACACACACACACACACACACTTAGAATTTTATATATATACCGATAACTTTCCATCCCAATATACTCCACCCTTTTATCATTATCCACCGTCAAGCAACAATGCAAGCAATAAAACCATTTTCAAAGAGTAAATATAATTATCAATAATTATTGTTCCGCATTTCGCGTTATATTCTTCACATTACTAAATATCTATCAGTTCGCTTGAAAACCGTGCCTAAAATCTTCCTTAGGTATAAATTATTAACTGTATAAATATTTAAGTCTCTGCGTCTTGTCGTTCGGACGCGGTAAGCGTACACCGAACAGACGTTGACATTAATATATATATATATATATATATATATATATATATATATATATATATATATATATATATAGCTATCCGATCGCCATAAAACCGTGCCTAAAGCCTTCTACGGCTAGACATTAATAACTGTACAAATTTTTAGCTATTTATGTCTTGTGGTTCAGACGTGATAAACGTACACCGAACAGACATTCACATTTATAGATATAGATAACAAAGCCATGCTGCAAAGTAGACTCCTGTGTATCATCTGAAAGAACTGATTTAACCAGTGCTGAATGCGCCACGAGTTTCCTGATATCAGTTGCAAATAAACACGTGCTACATTCACCAGGGGACTAATCTTCAACCAAACAGAACGGCAACGAACAATGAGAACACAGTTGGAGGACATTCAGAAGGTAGGAATGCGGCCTGCTGGTGAACGCATGGTTAATAAATCAATAGGAACTTGTAATCACACGCGCCTACCAATAGCGGAACAATGCGTCGCTGAAACAACAAGCAAATTGCGTCCAGCAGCGGCGCGCAGCTGCGTAATTGAGTTCATGCAGCCGCGGCCAGCGCGTTACTGACCGGAATTCATTAGCGCCGAACAACGATTCGGAAGAGGGGTATGAATTATTTCGCACGATGTCCTTACTCGACGTGACATATTTCGTCATTTCGTAGCGGCTCCCAAAATAACGAATACATTAATATAGACCGGCGTTATTACGTGCACGGAAAGTCGTGACGCATAGTTCTCTCAATAATGTACGAACGCCTATCGACCTAATAATTAAATTTCAAGTCGCCGAGAACAGCATAACATCACCAACAAAAATTAAGCTTTTCGGACAATAAAATGTCCTAATGCGGTGTTCGTGACGCAGGAAAATTGTAGTCCTCTAAATAGGTTTCTAATTTGTATTTCATTTTTGGCTTGTAAAACGTATTATCATCTCATGAGAATATTATGAAAATTAAAAGACAGTTAATATTTACTGTTCCACTCACTTATAGATAATTATTAAGTAAAATGAAAATCTGAACAAACATACCTGTACAATACTGGAAAATGTTTTCACTATAAAATAATTCAATTTTCTTCATTAACGACAATGCCACACAATTATGACCGTGTATGAATCCTAAGGGGAAATTGGAAATTAAGTTTCCCGTGTCGACTGTGGTCAGAACTGCGTATCAAATAATAAAAAATAGAATGACACAATAAAGAGAAGAGATATATTTATATTTCTATATAATATCCAAGTACATTGAGACCGTTGTCACACCGCTTCATAAGCTTGAAAAATCCGTCCAGAAAAAAAATCAGGGCCTTGCGTACGGAAGAAGCGTTGAAAGGCTTGTTTGACGTCAGAATTGCTTCCAAAGCGCCTTCCGCCAAGCGTCTTCTTCATAGATGGAAACAGATGGAAGTCACTTGGTGCGAGGTGAGGACTGTATGGAGGATATGGAGGATGGTGTAGGAGCATCCAACCAATAGTTGCAATATGGTTTTGCGTTGCCGTCGCCGAATGTGGTCTCGCATTTTCATCCTACAGCAGAACGCCAGATCAGTGAAGGCGAGGCTGCTTTTGCGAACCTCCGACGCTGGAGGCCGCGCGAACCGCAACTTGGCGCTCCAGACCGCTCGGGTACCCCGCGCGGCTCATAAAATTGGTGAAGTTATAAATATTATAAACAGCTGATTGTTGGTAATGTGCATTTTAAAAAGAATATTATTTCTGTTACCACACAAATCAGCGAAAATTTGAATTGTGATATTTGTTTAATACTGAAATCAGATACGATTTCTTGTTAGGTCAATGACGGCCTAATTACGCAAAAAGGGCAGAATTACGTGCTTTACGCGATAAGGTCGAGCATGTTTCTCGAAGTGTCACAATCATAAAAAGTGTAAATACTGGGAGGCAGAAATGTAGTATGTAAACAGTAAGTAGACACCTTCCGAAGTCCCACTCCCACTAACCATTACGTTAAATTTTCCCACGCAGAAGCTTAAAGCTAAAAATGCAATACAGAGTAATTCCGTTGAGGACCCTTGAGAAAAAGAAAATGTTGAAGTAACAACTGGACTGTGAATCACAGGGACATGTTTCTGAAATGTAATTAATGCTAACGAGATACCAGAACAGTTTTGTTTTCGTGGAGGAAATACGCAGATGAGAAAATTAACTGGAAGTTTCAAGACGACCTACTAAGATGCACAATCCTGCTGTGGATCACCTAGAGTCCACGATGCCACAGGATGGCAACGAACCTAGGACCCAGCCACCACTGACCTCGGGCGCAGGCGACTAGCAGATGACGCGAGGACGCGCCTTCTCCACTTGCCAGAGGGTCGACGCGACGACGGCCCTGCCCGTCCCTCGCGTATCTAGCTAACACCGCCTAGAAGACAACCCCTCAGGACGTGCCACGTCACACCGAGAGGCCGCGAACGCTACCTGACTGGCCGGTCGCTACGAGGCAGTTAGACTGTACCAACACCACCCCGGTATACGGTCTGATAACAGCCTGTATTATGTCACATCGACCAGGCCGCGACCGATATCTAACTGGCTGGGCACCACGAGGCATTGGCTAGCCAGTCAGGGTCTGGCCGTGTGACGTGACAAGGACGGCTGTTGTGAAGCCTTGTATTTTGGTGGTATTGGCCATAGACCAAAGATAACATAGACTGCGCGTGTCCCTATAAGCTAGTCTACACAACGACACTCGTTTCATGAAATGAGTTGCGCGTAACGAGTTTCGTGTATGTCTGGAGACACGGCGCCAATACTATGCACTTCAGTTTCGTTATTTTGTAAGTGCCGTAGTCGCCGTAGAATGAAAGTTTTGGTAGCTGTAAGAGTTGTGGCGGAGCTATTGTTACTCTGTGTGAAGTCTCTGCATAAGACTAAACATAAAAAGAATAAGGAACGTGTTTGGGTTCGTGAGTGGATTAAAAAAGACGTCGGCTAGGTTGGTCAGTGACCTTGCTGAAAGAAATTGTTATCGAAGACCCTAGAAGCTATTTTAATCAACTCAGAATGTCACCAGAGCAGTTTACGTTCCTTTTAAACATAGTAATGCAACAAAGAAACAAGATACTGTTATGCGTGAAGCATTGTTACTAGAACTGAAATTACAAATTGCATTACTTTTTCTGTCGAATAGATATTCGTCTATACAGTACCTGTACCGCGTTCCCAAATCCGCAATAGCCATAGTCCGTTGGAATAGGTATTTGGAATTGAATGTAGCCTGCAATTCACTAATCGTCAACCCATCAGTATTTAATTCACGAATAATTGCTTCAAGAGCACTAACACGCCGCTGCTTATTCCTGAAATTTTCAGCGTTAAAATGGCACAAACACCTATGCATCGCATATATGTTCAAAAACCGAATTATTTCTTCCTTTCCCCCCTTTATGCTGTGTTTTGTTTAGTATTGGTTATCACCTAACCTAAAATCACGCGCAATCAGTTTCGCCAAAGTTGGAAGCTGCCGGAACTGTTTAGATACTCCAAAGAGTTGCTCGACTGCCTGCCGCGCTTGCGCACTGGCCATTAGCGCAGTTTCATGAAACCTAGTGTCGTCATGTAAACTAGCATTTATCTCTGCTGTGTCGTGGTTTGAAACCAACATCTAAAATTGCCCCGAGACACGGGACTGAGTTTTCTTCATTATGAGCAACAGTTTTTCTCGTTTACAGGTAAAGTCAACCGTTGCTTTTAACAATATAACGACTTCTCATATTCCTATTACATACACATTGAGTAGTAATGGCAATGTCATTACATCGTATTATTAATATTAATGCAATAATTGTCGTGTTTACATGTTCCCATGTGAAGTGCACCGTGTTGACATTTATTTTTACAAGCAACAGAATTATATATCCTGGGAATCTGTGTTGCACTATGAGTATTTTACGTTTTGCACCTTACAAATGTGAATAGCGATGCGATGATAATTCAAGCTGCTCTTGAGCGACTTTATATGTCAGCAAGCAAGTCATTTCTGGTGAAAATCGGCATTCAGTATCGTTATACACTGATGAAAATTCATACAGACTATTCATTATACCTATAAAATCAATTGTTGCCCAGAGCATCGGTGATGTTTCCTCACCACATTATTGTTTAATGTAAACAGCCAATATTTTGCTTCTTTCGCGTTTTGGCATCACGGTCTGTGGTGAAAGTCTTAAATTATAAATGGTAGTATTTTGTTAAAATCGGACATTCTGGATGTAAACGAATTTCATTTCTTATAAAAGCGCAATGAAACATTTCACATGTATTGTTGAGGAATCGTAAGGAAGCTGATGCTCCTTTCAAACTGATGTATGATTTTCTACTCCTAAGTAAACTACAAACTAAAAGACTCACAGTGCATCGACAACAATCTTTCGCTTAAAATCTGCACTTCTGTTGCTTGTGAAAAGAACTGTCAATACGTTTCATCTAGGCGCATGTAAAAACTACCTATCGCATTAATTCTTGCAATTGCGGAGAAATAGCTCCAACAGTCCTACTAAAGATATAGTAATAATACGCTAATAATTTTTATCGTTCAGATTTACGCTCAATTTCTGCTACACAGGATAAGAACTGCAACTCTTTGTTACATTTTTGCTTTACGCGTAATGATTTCCTGCCGCGAGTCATATGACTTAGATGTTGGTTTCGCAGTCTATGTTATCTTTGGTCTATGGTTTTGGCTCTGCCCCAACGGCCGACCAATCAGCTAGCGTTCGCGGCCTCTTGATGTGACGTGGAACGGCCTGTTGTGAGGCGTTGTGTTGCAGGCGGTGTTGGCCTAGGCCGCTGGGATCGCAGACCGACGGAACGACCCCGCCGGCCGCGTAGGTAAGCTGCCATCCGATGCCGGCTTCTTGCAGAGCGAGCAATGCCACCGACGTCCTCTGCGGAAGCCTTCATCGAATCGCCCGTCTCCTTTACTACACGGGGAATAACTAAAGGAGAGACGCAGAGATGTTATTTTCTATTATGTTAAATAATTTCTATGCTCTTTAAAAAGGCGCCATTTCTCTTCAAACAGCAGACACTATCATTATTGTACAGTGGTACGAAGTCATCTGTGATGTTAGCAGTGGAAATCTAAATTTAATTGTAAGGGAATAACTCCATTTCTTGGCACCGGATATTGCCTGTGACACTAACAAAAAAAAAAAAAAAAAAAAAAAAAAAAAAAAAAAAAAAAAAAAAAAAAAAAAAAAAAAAAAACTTACAGATAATCTGGTTTCTCCACCAGCGAATTCAAGTAAAATTCTTTTTTATAATTCCAATAATATTTTTAGAATGAATGTTTACTCTCCACAGAGACCTCCGATGAGCTGCATAAAGGCACGAATAATGGAAAACGGCAGATTTCGGTCGTTAAGACCTTTGTCTGTGAAAGAGAGAAAGAGAGAGAGAGAAAACGACTGCCGTCTCCGGCCATTGTGGCCGGTCTGCGCTACTCTCTATGGCTGAGGCGAGACCAACCAGTGGGGCTGTGAGGAAGTGGAAAGGACAGGAAAGCAGGAGGGGAGGGGGCAGATGCACGGTATGGGTGGGGAAATATGTCAGTGTTGTCTGACGGACAGGAAGGGAAGAGAGTGTAATGTGTGGTGGGAGGGAGACATTACAGTGTAGGCATGGAAAAGCAGGATAGGGTGGTGGAGGCTGGAACTAGCGAAGGTTGAGGCCTGTGGAATTGCGTGAGCATGGGATATTTTGTTAGGGATAATTTCTGCTTGTTCAATTCAAAAATGTTCAAATGTCTGTAAATCTATCGGACCAAACTGCGTGGTCATCAGTCCGTAGCTAACAAACGAACCTAGGTGAACTAACCTACGAACAAACGCACACACACCCATGCCCCAGGGAGGACTCGAACCTTCACAGCGAGCAACCGCGCGCTCCGCAGCGAGGTGCTTTAGACCGATCGGTTAGTCCACCTGTTCAATTCAGAGAATCTGATATTTCTGGAAAGGGTCCATATGGCACAGGCGGTGTAGCAGTCACTAAAGTGAGCCACATTAAGCAGAGCCGCGTGTTCTGCAACAGAATGTTCTAGCTGTCGCCTGGCCACAGTTTGACGATGGCCATTCATCGGGATAGACAGCTCGGTGCTTGTCACGCCCACGTACAAAGCTGCTCAGCGGTTCCTTTATACCGAATAGCAATGATTTTCGTACTTCCCTTATTACATGACAATGCAGGTTTAATGCAGGAACTAAGAATCTGCAAACAAATAAATCCAAATTATTTTGTAAAAAATGAGTTTCGCTACAGTAAACACATTTGGTCGGATTTCTACCACTTGCAACAGTATTCTGCGTTAAACTGCCACAGCTGACCGCGTGAGAGTGTTGTGCGGCCTCGCGGCAGAACTGGAGACACATCGCATCGGCCACTCGCCCGGCCGCTGGCCCTGCTGAAGCCGTCTCCGCGGACACATTCATTAGGCGCTGGCGTCGGCGAGTCAGAGGCATGGCCGAGCGTGGCGGCAAATTGCTGGCCCGCCGCCTGCCGCCTGCCACCAACTTGTCGCCAGAGTCCAATTTGCAGGTCGGCGCCCGGGACGACAGCGAAGCCGACTAGAGCCAACGTGTGTGGGCCACGGCTTTCGTGGAAACAGGCGACTGCAATACCTCAAGTGTCCGAATACTCCGACCAGCAAACTGCGCGTACTGGCGCTGTTAACGCTGCAGTACTACGCCTCATCAAAGCTATATAAATGTGAATGTCTGTTCGGTGTACGTTTATCACGTCGGAACCACAAGACATAAAGAGCTAAAAATTTGTACAGTTACTATTGTCTAGACAGGGAAGGCTTTAGGCACGGTTTTATGGCAATCGGATAGCTATTTATCTATATATATATTAATGTGAATGTCTGTTCTGTGTACGCTCATCACGTCCGAACGACAAGACCCAGAGACTTAAATATTTGTACAATTACTGATTTATACATGAGGAATGGTTTAGGCACGGTTTTATAACGATCTGATAGATATTTAGTAATTTGAAGAATATAACGCGAAATGCAGAACAATAATTACGCTTTGAAAATTATAATTACTCTTTGAAAATGGTTTTATTGGTTGCATTGTTGCTTGAGGGTTGACAATGATAAAAGGGTGGAGTATATTAGGATGGAAAATTATCGGTGTATATAAAATTCTACGTGTGTGTGTGTGTGTGTTAATATTTCGCTCTGCAGCGAAAGTACAGGACGCAAACGAATGGTCTGTGTGCAGTTGTTGTCAGAAGTCTGCCGTTATACACCATAGCACTTCCATGCCGATAGCTATAAGGGGATGGAAGATATGGTGGTTGAAAGCCGTCAGATTATAAAAAAAAATCGGACTGAAGGCCAGAGATCACGTTTGCGACTCTATATCAAGGAGGTTACATACAGCGAAACGTGATGCCACAGACCACATCTGTGCTCTATGTGTCCTACAATGTCTTCAGCTCTTTGTCTCTAAGGATAAGCATACGAATAAGGAAATATAAGAATAAATAAAGCAGTAAAAGAGAAATTGTTTTAATACATCTGTTTAAAAGAAATCGATTTGACGGTTCGCGCATTACATCAAGTGATCGATCTGTGATATTGCAATCATTATTAATTTTGTGATTGGACTCTTCGAAACGGGTGCAATTTTGCGCGTGATTTCTTATTTCTTATATCTCTGATAAATGTAACATGTTTTTAGAGAAAATGAGATGGACAGAGAGAGAGAGTGGATAGGAAAAGTAATAACTCAAGGATCGAATAAATAAATAAATACCCGAGTAAAGCCGGGTTTTCAGCTAGTATGAAGATATAATTCGACTGTATTCCACATTTCTCCAGCTGTTACTTAGATTCGATATTAAATCACCGCTACAGACACATGCCCACCTGCAGTTTGACCTGGCTGGCAGGGAATTCAATGAATAAATTTCTCTTCGGTTCCATTCTGTGAAGTGACAAATGTTCCATTCGAGCTCTGATTTCGCGTATTTCGTTATAGTTATCATTTTTTCCAATATAGTTGCCATCAACAAAATAATTGCGCACTCTAAGGAGAAAACTGGAGAATTAAATTACCTGAATTGATCTCACTCCAATGAAATACGCCTTAATTAGTGCCACAGAAGCTCCAGATAACATATTAGGAACATTCCTTGGAATATACCGCGATGATTGAAAACCAGTTGATATTTGTACACTCAAGACGTTCTCATTCAATCGAATGTTGCACGAATACAATGCCATACATCAGAATTCCAGCAGAAGACAAATCAGCTTTGTGCAAACTTCTCCACTGTGTTTTGGCCTCCTTCTCCATAGCTGCAGTTAAGGTGGTTTGGTAAATTGGTATGAAAGAGCGAGAAATTTTCCGAACCTGCACTGTTGTTGGTAAGCCTGATATTTCCACAGTTATTACAGAATGTTTCGGACGGCAGTTGGTACTAGTTGACTGTTGGCTGCCAGCTGAAGTAGTAACTGCGTAGTTAGTTCCTTAGGTTGGAGAAAAACAAATTTCGTGCGGTAATTAAATATTTTCACTTGAAGCGTTGTACAGCTGCACAGATAAAATCCGAGTTGGATAAGGTTCATGTGGATACTGCACCAACACTGAAGACCAATTACTTTTGAATCACTGAGTTTAAAAGTGGTCGGAGAAGCACGGAAAACAGAGCACTCTCCGGTCAGCCCGTTGAAGTCACCACACAAGAAATCATCGATAAGGCTCCTGATATGATAAAGGAAGATCGAAGATTAGAAGTTCGCTAGATATCTAACATTGTAAACTTTTCAACTGAACGAGTATATCCTCCTTGAAAAACTGGCCATGAAGAAGCTGTGCTCGTTGTTTTCCGCACCTGCTCACTTTGGAAAAAAAGGAAAAAAAAACATTTCTGCTTTGGAAAAAAAAGAAGAAACATTTCTGCTCAGAATCTCACACTTTTCAGGTGTAGTTCGAAAGACTTTTGGCGCATTACTGTCGATGAATCTTGGATCCACCATTACACTCCAGAGGCCAAGCAACTGTCCAAACAATAGACGAAGAGTGGGGACAGGGTGTCAAAGAAGGCGAAGACCGTTTTGTGAGCTAGAAAGGTGATTGCCACTGTCTCCGGGATTCTCGGGGTATAATCCTGATAGATTATTTGGAAAAAGGCAGATCCATTACTGGACCCTTTGATGCTGCTCTGCTGGATAATTTGAAACAGGAACTAATTGAAAAACGTCTAAGATTGGTACGGAACAAAGTGCTGTTTCATCAGGACAATGCTCCAGTGCACACATCAGCTACCGCAAAGGCAAAAGTGCATGACTTAGGATTCGAATTAATTCCTCACCCACCCTATTCACCAGACTTGGATCCGAGTAAGTACTCATTGCTAAACTTCAATATATGGCTTGGTGAGAAGAAATTTTCATCGCATGAGGAAGTGTTCGCTGCTGTGACAGATTAGTTTGCAGAGTTTGACGAAACCTACTTTGCCGATGGCTAGAAAAAATTGGTAAGTCACTGGACCAGTTGTACAGCCTTGCAAGGAGACTACGTTGAGATATAAAGTGAGTTTTCGCCTATAAAATAATATAATATGTTATTTTTACCAGATTTGAGAACTACATCTATACGTTAGAATAACGACTTCTGAAACTGTAATAATTATTGTAACTCAGACCAGACCCGTTGCGCTATATTTCAAAGCATTTTCATTGTCGACTGTACAGGGAGCATTTTTTGTTTTACTTCTTTGTGTGGTTTTTAATTAATTCGATCATTCCCTAGGTTTATTATCATCTGAATAAAATTAACTGCTGCGATTACATTTCTATGTTGTCCTTTTCATATGTTTTAAGTAGCTTGCACATTGCCACTAATGCTGTCACTCTAATTGTAGTTAAAATTCCGGAATGAAACTTCACTCTGCAGCGGAGTGTGCGCTGATATGAAACTTCCTGGCAGATTAAAATTGTGTGCCGGAACCGGGACTCGAACCTGGGACCTTTGCCTTTCGCGGGCAAGCGCACTACCGACTGTGCTATCCCGACACGACTCACGATGCCGCCTCACAACTTTACTTCCGCCAGTACCTCGCCTCCTACTTTCCAAACTTCACAGAAGCTCTCCTGTAAACACGCAAGACTAGCACTCCTGGAAGAAAGGATATGGTGGAGACATGGCTTAGCCACAGCCTAAGGGATGTTTCCAGAATGAAACTTCACTCTGCAGCGGAGTGTGCGCTGATATGAAACTCCCTGGCAGATTAAAATTGTGTGCCGGAACCGGGACTCGAACCTAGGACCTTCGCCTTTCGCGGGCAAGCGCACTACCGACTGTGCTATCCCGACACGACTCACGATGCAGCCTTACAACTTTACTTCCGCCAGTACCTCGCCGCCTTCCAGGAGTGCTAGTCTTGCGTGTTTGCAGGAGAGCTTCTGTGAAGTTTGGAAAGTAGGAGGCGAGGTACTGGCGGAAGCAAAGTTGTGAGGCGGCATCGTGAGTCGTGTCGGGATAGCACAGTCGGTAGTGCGCTTGCCCGCGAAAGGCAAAGGTCCCAGGTTCGAGTCCCGGTTCCGCCACACAATTTTAATCTGCCAGGGAGTTTCATATCAGCGCACACTCCGCTGCAGAGTGAAGTTTCATTCTGGAAACATCCCTTAGGCTGTGGCTAAGCCATGTCTCCACCATGTCCTTTCTTCCAGGAGTGCTAGTCTTGCGTGTTTGCAGGAGAGCTTCTGTGAAGTTTGGAAAGTAGGAGGCGAGGTACTTGTAGTTAAAATTGTTTACGAAAGTTTGAAAATATCGCTTCTTTGGCCTGATGAGATGCGTTTGTCTTTTGGTTTGCTTTTATTTATTTTTTGTATGTGTGTTAACTTGTTTTATGTTCTTTGGATCCCAATATCAGATACGTCCATTTTATGTTTTTGTTTAATAGACACCTGCTACCACTCCTGACTGTATTGTATGTGTGTATGTCTCTCTCTCTCTCTCTCTCTCTGTGTGTGTGTGTGCGTGCGTGTGTGTGTGTGTGTGTGTGTGTGTGTGTGTGTGTGTGTGTGTGTGTGTGTGAATGAGAATTATTCATTATCGAATTAATTAAAAAGCACAGAAAAATTGAAAACAAAAAAAAATATATCCTTTTTGATATTATTATCACGTTATTTCAAGCACTGACGGGAAATTCAATTATTGTTATTTCCTTTACAGCTGACCATTGAAGACGCTTTGAAATAAAGCGAACCGCATCTGGTTTCAATTAGACTAACTTCTACAATTCCAAGAGATGGTAATCTGACACAAATTTGGCCAAACTGTTTCTTCAGTGCACCTACAGCGTCTTTTAAGCGTTCTCCCTAAAATGCCTAGTATTTGGTTTCCCTTCCACACAGTATGATGGATGTGTTGTTTCCAAGCTGTTCATAATTGTAATTCCTAGCTATTTAACTGTAATGACTACGATAAGTACCACAAATGGTTCCGCCAAATTTGTACTAAGTTTAAATGATTTGTTTTAGTGTTCATAACAATCACTTCACACATGTTTGATTTAGCGTGATTTTCAGATGTCACGCGACACACACTTATTGTCTGGATGATTTTGATACTGGAATGGATCCTTTGATGACGATAAGGGAGGGCATCGTCTGCAAAGAGCTTTAAACCACTATTCAATTTATCTAATTGATTATTTATATATTTAAGTAACAGCAGATGACCTATAGCATTTCCTTGGCGAATGCCTGACGTGACTTCAACTTTAATCGATTATATACCATGTAGGAGTTACTTATCACAACTAGCGGTAATTTTTCTTACGGAATAGAAGTATGGAATATAGCATTCATTATTTCATGATAACTGAGAATTAGTTGTGTTGCCGAATAGCGACATTTTTGGAACCCGTTTGAAATATCAATAAATCTTTTCCTAGGGGCTGATAAAAATGTTCGAATACTGTATATACTCAAAAACCCTACACCACAGTGTTGTCAGTGTTATGGGTGTGTCATTAAACGGATTACTCTCTTTCTCTTTCTTGAGTACGGTGCGATCTTCACAACTTTTTAGCGTTTATGCACTGCAATCAAGGGTGAACTACAGGCATTACATTTCCCGACGACATATATGTCTACTGCATGGATACCTGGTGACAGTGTCATATCGGGTAAAATATTCCAGAGATAAAAATAGTCTTCCATTCATTTATATGGACAGGAAATATTTAGGAGGATGTCATCACCAGTAAAAACAATACAGGCATCCTACGGAACGGAACATGGAATTTTATATCTCATAATTGAATAGGTACGTTAGAGAAATTGAAAAGGAGAATAAATAACATGATGGCATTGAACTCTGGTGAGAGGTAGTGGCCATTTGGATGCACTTCGAAATAATATAATTGTCTTGACCGCAATTAAACTTCTAATAATACCTTACACTTGACATTCCGTCATTTTCTAAGGCAACAAGTCCCTTTAAAACAAGTTGTGTCACGGACATACGTATTATATGAAATAGATATTTAAATTCAGGACCATCTCTTTGTAGAAGGGACAAGTGAATACTACTAAGAGACGGCCTGGGGATTAATTGTACAAATCTGTAACAAATTGTTTTAAGGGGAATTTTTTACGTATCTTTGCCTTAGAAATTGACGGAATGTCGAAACTCATAAGGCATTAACACACTTTTAAATAAAGATATTACTTCCCAGGAAAACGAATAGATTTATTTTGGATATAGTGAGGATTATTGAAACTCGGAGGCTCGATGAACAGGATTTCCGGTCAGTTACGTAGGAAATCAATTAGTAGGCCTAGTTACGCAGGGGTGGGTCTAATAATATACAAGAAAATAGGAATGTATAATAGTGAACGAAGTTGAACGCGAACCCATATCCCACCGCAGTAGTACACATTTATTTGCTAACACCTCTGCCGACAATGAGGAGGTTGAAGAGAAAATTATGATGGGATAAAAGAAGAGATTTAGACGTTGAAGGGAGAGGAAAACTTGGTCGGAAAGGGGACTGGAAACGGAGGAATAAAAATGAATAGATCGAATAGTAGTACGTGAAATCCGCCTGGAGAAATGGAATGAGAGAAGATGTCGCATTGTATAATTTCACGCACACCGTAATTGAATCGGTACAAAATCTTGTTCTTACAATCTTGATAAAAGGAAGTAATGCAAACACTCGGTATTGCTACGAAAGTATAAACCATAATTTTCACCTTTCTGCATGACACGATCTTCTTTGATTTAGATCAAGACAAAAGATTGACCGCGGCGGAGTAGCCGAGCGGTCTAAAGCACCTCGCTGCGGCGTGCGCGGTTTCTCGCCGTGGAGGTTCGAGTCCTCCCTGGGGCGTGGGTGTGTGTGTTTGTACGTAGGTTAGTTTACCTAGGTTTAAGAAGTTTGTAAGCTACGTACTGATGACCACGTAGTTTGGTCCGATAGATTTACAAACAAACAAAAGATTGATTCTTAAACAGCATATCTTTCTATTGTGTTAAAATTATGCTTGTGAAAAACTGTAAATCTTAAGAACTTGAGGTTTTATGTATGCATAATTTGTAAACTGATGCTGATTGCAAGTCTCGAAAGCTTATATTGAAATGCAAAGAAGCTTTCTGCAAGTTGGAGGCCCAACCACTTATCTCCACAAGTGGTGTGTATGGTGTGTTTCGGCGGCAATCGGGGCAGCAAATTAAAGGGAATTACAGTTGAGAGTTCCGTGAGTAGCAGGCCGTGTGTCGAGTGGCGTCCGTCTTGTACTTGTGCAACATTATAGCAGTGCTGCTGCAGTATTAGTGGCGAGGCGTCGCTCTCATCGAAAGTCGTCGCGTCACAAAGTATCGACCGTTTAAAGGTCCATAACTTGCAACTAATTGACGGAGTTGTCTCATTTTTGGTGAAAGTGTATCTTGAATTCCAACTTAAAGATATCACTATAGGTGTTTGAAATGGTCACCATTTAAGATACACACACAAACGATGCCGCCGAACTGCAGCACGTACTGACTGCAACGTGTTCAGTTGTATATCTGCACAAGAATGTACTATGGATTATCGAAGTTCATCCAATGTGCGTGGCTTTTGTCGATAAACGTCCTTTATTATTCCCCACAGGTAAAAGTCCAGAGGAGTTAAGTCTGAGGAACGTGGTGGATTCTCCACAGCACCTCTACGGCCTAGCCATCTTCCTGGTAGATTTTCGTCGAGATAAGCCCTAACACGACTTTGTTAGTAGGCTGGGGCACTATTTTGTTGAAAGTAAAATCTTCTGTTTCCATACATGTCTCAGATGGTAGGTAAAATGGATGTCTGAAGCTTCTGAAGATACATCTCAAACTGTGCCGTCAAAGATGAATGGTCCATTCAAGCCCCGGTAAGACAACCCACACTACACATTTACACCTAGACAATTGCGGGCTTTGTCTACATGGACGTTCTGATTTTCGGCGGCCCAGTTGCTGTAATTGTGGCGATTTACTGTATCATTGAGTTTGAACTGTGCCTCCATCCAGATCGTTGTTTGTGTACATCTTTAACACAGCCTTCGGCTTCAAATTTTTCTGGAATCCGACGAATTGTTAAACGTGTCGGTGACTGTTTGATACTCATTTCGCCATTGCCGATGAACCTCATTAATGTTTTCGTACTTAAAATACCACTTCAAAACCGACTTCTCTTGATCGAATTTAAGCCTTGCGCCAGCCATGTTTACTCGAGTGACTAGATGCAACTAAGAACAAAACACTACTATCGGCGACTGTCACCTGACAGAACAAAACAATGCAATTCAACGCTTGTGTGGTGATTGACGGAACTACAAACTATTACACTACCAAATATAAGACAACTCCGTCAATTAGTTTGCAAGTTATGGACGTTTAAACAGTGGATACATGTTTTGGGCCACTCAGTATATTAAAAGCTTAGGAACAAGAATTCCTGTGTAAACGTAAATACTCTTCACACAGACGGGGTGCATAATGGTGGTAGCGGGCATCATGGCTCATTGAGTTAAAGTTCACAACGTTTAAGATGTGACGATTCTATAAGTAGTCACCATATTACTGCAGCTGCAGGTCACCAAGCAAAGTACCCAAGGCCAGAACTGTTTTATTTAGTTATGTATGCGTGTTTCCAGACAATTTGTCCACTGTGCTGCAAGAATGAAAACAGTAATAAATTTATAAAGTGACTACGATATTCATCTCTTACATATTGATCCTGTTCACTTGCTTGAATCATGCAAAGTTAATTAAAGTTATGTATACTTGATTAAAAGGGTAAGAATTAAATATGTATAGAATTTCAGCCAATAAAAAAAACAAACAATAAAGACCCTTGACGCCCAAATGGCATGCATTATTGCGTAGCTACCTAGCAGCCATATTTAATGTATAAGTTGTAAAAATATGAATAGTAGAACTGACTAATTTTTTACTGTTTTCGACAGTGCCCTAACAGTGATTATACGTTATTTAAATTAAATGAGTGTTTATTTGATTTTTCGTAAAAAAAGTTAGATCTTCATTTTATCTCAAAGTTAGTAATGTAGCAAGGACCTACATTAAAATGCTTTAACCACAACATGGGGAAAACATTACTCTATGCCGTTTAGAGGTGTAAGTTCGCTTGACACTATGAAAGTATTATTACCGTTTAACAATTCCATTTATAACGTCATTTCGAAAGTCGACAGACAGAAGGTTTTATTTAAATACTTGTTAATCAAAATTCCTTTATATATCCACCTCCAAAGGGTCTATCAGATATCTTACAAATAAATTCATTTACAAAGGGGGGTATCTAAAGTTACTAAATGCAGTAATCTCCAGCCCGCTCTTCTTCTACAAGGCCGATCTGAACCACTAAGCAGGTAGGATGCAAAGTATTTGTGTTAGCATGGTTTCGTTAACGATCAGAGCCTCCAATAGTTTCCGTGCTTCAAGTAACGAGATTCGATTATTAAAGATTGTAACAATATTAAATTCCACTATCAAACATTGGTCTGTAACAGATAAAGAATTATTGGAGGATAAATAATATATAACCAAGTGTCAAGAACAATGCCATATTGTGTTAAAAAGGGTGAAGTTGATAAATTCGTCCGAAAAATATGGAAACAGTGTAAGCATGTCCTTCAGTTAAAACCGAGAGAAAGGAAGGTGTGGTCGTGGTGCATGATCGACAATACGAGACAGTGGCATTGCTGTGGTGAAATGTGACCGAACCTGCAAATTTTCCAGCTAGAAGGCTGACATGAGAAAAGAGTTCATTTTGATTTCTGGTCGAAAGTCTCAGTGAGGCATAACGCTTGGCAATAGGAATGACGGTGATCTTAGAATTGTATGCAATCATTCTTCCCTTCCATTATTCAGCTGCCTGCTTCTATAACACCATGAGTACGATGAAAGTAAGCAATACATTGACAGTATCTGGCCTAAAATGATAAGGAAAGTTACGTGAGATCATAAACCAAATATGAACATAAATTTAAAGTCTAACATGTATATTCACGCAGAATCACTTACGTCAGCATCCACTAATTACGAAGGAATACTGAAGACTGATAGCGACAGAAGTTGACGCTAAAATTTTGCTCCCATTCCAATGTTGGTAAATGGTATAGGTTACAAAAATAATAGATACAAATTAATTCCTTGGTATACCTTCGCAGGAACAGTATTCTATTGGTTCAAATGACAGGAGCAGAATTATATACAGAATTATATACAAAAATGATGAATGTCATCATTAAATAAGCGCCCTGTAAAATTTTGTTGTGGACAAAGTTAAAAAGCAAGACTTCAAGTGGACGGTTAAAGGTCTTTCACATGTTTATCTTTTAATGCATATTTAGATCACTGAAATCAGTGTAGAATTTATGTGAAATGGATATAATGCTGTTCAGAATAGAACCTTACGTCGATGCATGCATTAATATTCCACATGTTCCAATCGGATAATTAATTATATCAGTACTGCACTGAAGCCTAAACTAGTATAAGAAAGTAGAAGTTTATCACCGCTTTATTGTGTGAAAACTTTATGAACGTCACTGTCTCACATTAGAGGAGAAAAATTACTTTTGGTGAGCTATGGACTGAAGATACAGAATTGGTATCCTTACAACAAATACTTGTGAATTCTCCATTACTGTATTTGTATTAATTGTGCAAGTACTCAGAATTGCCTGGTAAGCAAATTGTTGCCAACTGAGGGAAAGAGGGTGAATGAAGAGGTTTGTCAATTGGGACCAGTTGTTTTTGTTAGCCAGACGATCTTTAATGTGCTCTCGCTAGCGGATAAAGTAAAAATTGGTTGTGCGGTTTGGAATTGCGAGGGCAGCAGGCAGGAAATTGCCGATGGAGCGAAATCGGAAGCAACTGATGACGGGGCGAAACGAGCCATCAATTTTTCGCAGAGAATTGCCGTGTGAATTCATGGGAGAGAAATGCATTCTGCGCCTGAGCCCGACGTCAGTCAGACTCGGCAAAGCGGACGGTTCTGGGATGGCCGGTGCGGGGCGCTGGGGGGCCAAGGGGGGTAGGGGGATGGGGTGACGAGAGGGGGAAAGGGGTGACGTTAGGGCGGCAACACTGACGGGCCGAGGGCATTCGTCCACACGCGCAAAACAAACACCAGGCGATGCTGCGTGGTATTATCCGTCCGGCGGCGTTCCTGCTAGTTTGAGAGAGAAAAATACTGCAAACAGTAACTGAAAAGAGAGAGGTCGTGACAACCATATAGAGATGCATGGATTGCATTGACATTCTGAAGCGTCAGATTTTATAAATGAGAAATTGCTATTGATGATACATGCATCGTTCTGACAAAGGATAAAAATTTTAAAAAAGTTAAAACCAAAGTAACTTTAAAAGTTTGTGTCCCACTCGATGAGTTTAGAACATAACCCAATGAGTGTATCATGTACTAGGAAAAATTCGAATATGTGTAGACTGATCTATGCTATTGTCAAACCATCGCGTAAAAACGGGATACAGCAGATGTTAACAACTACCGTTCAATCTGTCTTCTGACAGTATTATCGAAAAGATTTGAGTAGGTAATGTATTCAAGAGTAGCCTCCCATATTTCTTACAAAAAAAAAATTAAAATAATAAAAAGAATCTAACCAAATGACAGTTTGATTTTCAGAAAGGATTTTCAACAGAATATGCCATATAGCCTCCACCGACGAAATATTAAATGCTCTGAATAACCGGACATCACCCATTACTATTTTTTGTGATCTTTCAAAGGCCTTGGTTGTGTAAAACGCTGAATTCTTCTAGATAAGCTTTTATCATTATGGATTGACTGGGGCAGTCCACAAATGTTTTAATTCGTACTTAAGTGGAAGAATACAGAAAGTTGAAATAAGTGGTTCATGTAATGTTCAAACATCAGCCGATTCCTCAAACTGGAGGAATGGGGTGCCACAGGGTTCGGTCTTAGGTCTTTGAAATAAATAAATACATAAAATATATAAATGACTTGCCATTGTTCATTAATGAAGATGCAAAGTTGATTCTTTTTGCTGATTATGCAAATATAGAGTCTGCAAACGACTCTCATTAAATTGTTCTGCACAGTAAATGGCACAACTACAGTAATAAATGTAGGCTATGAAGTAAAGTCTGTGGTAGAATTTTTCAAATTCTAAGGTGTGTGCATTGATGAGAGATTACACTGGAAGCAACACATAGACGGTCTGCTGAAACGTTTGAGGTCAGCTACGTATGCTGTTAGGGTTATTGCAAATTTTGGCGGTAAGACTCTCAATAAATTAGCTTACTATGCCTATTTTCATTCAGTGCCTTCGTATGGCATCATATTCTGGAGTAATTCATCACTTCGTAAAACAGTTTTCATTGCACAAAAGCGTGTAGGCCTAATCAGAATGATTGCTGCAGCATACCCATGATCATCCTGCAGAAAACTATTTAAGGATTTAGGCATTGGGACAGTAACTTCACAGAAAATTATCCACTTATGAAATTTGTTGTTATTAATCGAAACCAGTTCACAAGTAATAGCAGTATGCAGAGCTATAACACCAGAATAACAGGGGAAAAGGATGATCTTCATTAAGTAGGGATAAATCTGAGTTTGGCACAGAAAGGGCTAAATTATGTTGCCACAAAAGTCTTTGGTCTCCTGCCAAGTAGCATCAGAAGCCCGACAGTTAGCCAACTAGCATTTAAAAGCAAATTAAAAGAAATTCTGAATTACAACTCCATCTACTCATTGGATGAATTTTTAGATATAAATTCACTGTGTAATGTAACGTCTTGTACAGACACTGTAAAATTACCGCCCAATAGAAATATTGGTAAATTAATAGCATTTGATAATTAAACAGTATGAAGTTCATTGCAAACATTGACCATGCCAATGCACTAAATGTTACACAATTTTAATCTCATTAATTATGGTAGCAATGTATGTACACAGTTGGGTGACAACATTTAAAGTTAGGCCATAGGTAAAAATTCTCCACGTTGAGATTTGCTGTGTGCTTGTAGCTGACGGAAGGCCAGCGAGCAGGCCGACGTTGGTGGCTTGTTCCAGCTTAGGATTTTCCAGTTCGTTTCCGGTGAGGGGAGAAAGGGACAATGGCGAGTGCCAGGCACAGTGCAGTGCACAGCGTGAAATAAAATATTCTAATACTACTGGCATTTGAAGTAATACGATGCAGTTAGGAACCTTTAAGGCCCTCATTACAAAATAGCCTGTTGACAAATAAACAATACATTAGCTGATATAGTCACATCTGACGTAATATGTTTAATTGACAATGAAAAGTAAGAAATTACCAATAAATACAAGACAGTTACACAACTAGCATGGCAATGTTTGTTTATAAAATGAACTATTTTTCATTTAATTTTCAATTAATCTTGTGTATTTTATCTTGAAGTATTCAGTTAAATCACTTATCTGTGACATAAGAAATTGCACGATTATGATAAATAGTACAAAGTATGTTTATACTAATAAAAAACGTAAGAAAATATTAGGTTAATGTGTAGTGTAATTATTTTGATTTTAAGTAAAGTTTTAGAAATGTATTGGCTGAGCGCTGTACGTTGGCAAATCGGTTAGAACAGCTCACATGGGGAAGTTGATGACGTAGGGGAAAAAACCCCGGCAGTTGAGCTTTTGGCGCGCGCACGCGCAAGCGCAGGAAGTGAAGGACTCGGGAGCACGTGGAGTAGCTGGCCAGGCGGCGTCGCTCGGCATTCAGTCGGCATGTGGACCTCGAGGTGGAGGTTATAGATTTGTGTGTGGCAATCGCCACGTGTGGGTGCTCGTCGTAGACTGCACCAAGTTGAATCGAGTGCTACTGTGTGTTTGTGAATATTTAGCCGGCGGAACAAGGTGTGCATTGCATTGAATTAAAGTGACTGTGATTTGTTAATGTAACACGTGTCGTCGCATAGGCATGAACATAAACGGTGTTTGAGACAGCCACATGGTGTGAAAACAATTTGCGACAAATATTCATTTTGTCTGTGGGCTCACGAGCTATAACTTTATTTGATAAATGTGCCGACGTACAGACGTATCAGCCACAGGGTTCTGAGATTGTGAAATAAACAACATAAAGTGAACTTTCACGTGTTTTTCAAAAATAGTAGTTAGTACACCCCTTTTCTCTCATGAACTTTATTTTATTATGAATTTTTTTGTTAATCATATGCAGGGAAGGAAAGCTGCGAACGTGTGATATCATCCCCTAGAAAACGAGTCAAACAGTCGCAATCACAGTTCCAGTGTTTTTGCATGTTTAGGAATTTGGTTCGCAGCTGGTGGTTGTGAGTTCTAAAAATTAATCTTTCCCTATTTTCAACTCTCACCCCGACCTTCACGCTCGCAACACCCTTCATTAACCTGACATGTTCCACATCATTACGAAGTTTCGTATTCCTGATCTGTGGAACAAGTATTAATATAATCTAATCTACGTAAAACGCAGAGACAAATACCAAAGATTACGAAATGTTATCGATATACGGAAGTGTAGGTCACTGCCGATAGCTCAACATAGACCAAGTGCTACATAGAATTGTATACTGTTATCGGTGAAGTGGAAACAATAATCAGCTATTAAACAATGTAGGGTATTAACGTATTACAGTACTTTTGAAACACTGTGAGGAAAAGTTTTTACTTATTAATATTTATTATGATTATAGGCCGTGTTTGTAGCATCGTAGCAACTTCTCACATTTTTAACGCCATCGGCCCTTGTATATTCAGTCTCCATTTTCCACTGCTCATTTCTCCATTTCTTCTCGATCACTGTTTATCTCACACGCTTACAACAGCTGAGCAAATCCGCTGATGCAGGACACTGTCTTGGCATTGGTCATCCTATGAAATACTAAAACACAGAGATTCTGACATGCTCTTCCACCTATCGTGATAGTGTTAATAAGGAAGCTGTTGAAATACCACTAACAAGCGCCCTTATAAATAGACATGGTTCTTTTTGTTTAAATTCTGCTATGAATAAGGCTCTGCCTCTCGCATGAAAACAGAGGGGCAGAATAATGGTGCCTCTCTTGTTGATTAACAGTCACTTTCGATATTTCTGGTGCTCGTTATCTTGCCTCACCTGTTGATTAATAGTCACTATCGATATTTCTGATGTTCGTCACCTTTGGTTGTGTTAACTCGGCAGTTATATGTGCTGTGTGTGTTATCCTTCAGTTTACTTCCATTCGAAATTGAGGTATTAAATTTGCTTGCACATTGATTTCATAGTGCAATTGTGCCTTGACAATTTCAGGGTGTGCTCCTGACGAAATATCAGCGGTTATCGACGACGTAAACCGCCAACAACAATACGATATCCCGTAAGTTGTTTGAACATTGAGTACGCCAGGAAAGGTTAAGGTTTCACTCTCTCTAAATCGTCCGTGAGTCCCAATTGGTAGGGATGTCACATTAAGCAACAATACTCCAAAATAGGAAGCATAAGTGTAGTGAAGGCAGAGCTGTTGCTGTTGCTAAGTGTTTCGACAATGAAACGTCCGCGTTCCCTGCAATATTGATATTCTTAAGTATTCAGTCAAATTTACAACCTGTAGATTTCACTGATTTGTGGTACAAATGAAGTATAATCAATATCTTTCATTGTTCATATGGATGACTTCGGACTTATCATTACGGATCAATTGCCAATATTTGCACTTTTCAGATATCTTATGTAATGCATTTTGCAGTTGTTTTTGATCTTCTGGCGACTTTGCTAACGACAAATGACAGCATCACAGCCTACATAAAATTTCCTACAGTGAAAGGCCGAGGCCACCTTACTCCAAACATTATCACCGTCAGACTAGTCACCTTGCCGCGTTGGGAATGGCTGCACGCTCAAGACTCCTTGCTGAGAACTGCGCATCTGCCCTCCCCCCTTAACATTAGTTTAAGTAGTTTGTAAGTCTAAAGTCTGGTGATCACTGTTGTTCGGTCCGATAGCTTCACGAACATTTGAATAATTGAACCGATCACCCTGAATGTGGCAGGTACTGTAATTTTTTATACAGGGAAGAAAGGGAATAATCAGTGATAATGCACGGGAGGAGATTGTTGAAGGTGTAATGACAGAGGTAGGGGGATGGATTGATGGATAAAGGGCAGTAGGAGGAGGTGGAAATCTAGGCAGAGTTTTGTATACAGAAACGAAGTGATGAGAAGATGGACATACTGAGAAGGGAGACGTTAATGATCCAACTGAATATTGAAACAAATAAATACCCGAGAAACTTCGGGTTTTTCCGATAGATTGTGTAGTGACAATCCTAATGGTATGAAAGTGTAATAAACAGGCATAATGATGTGTGGAGGAATTAAAGAAAGGAATGTGACGTGAATGTACGTAATATTCCCATGCATATTTAGAAATAGCGAAGCATTTACGGGTTCGCTGATACATATATAGAAATGCCGGGGCACGATGATTGTCCGCGATTTACATCAAAATTAGTGAATGATCTTAATGAAATTTTCGACTAGGTGTGTCAGTTTGTCCAGTGTACGGGATCGGATAATTTTTATCTAGATTAATAACGTCAATCTCGATGTTAGGCAAGATACCAGTAACTGGCGATTTTATTCACCTTCTAGTGTGCTCGGTTGGAGAGTCTGGTGGGGTAGCTCAGCGGACTGGAAGGCAGGAAAAAAAAAAAAGAAAAAAAAACACCTGTTTCAATGACGCAAGGAATAACCATGCACAAACACGGAAGTCGTGGATTCTAAACATACTGGAGCACTGTTTTTTTTTTTTTTTTTTTTTTTTTTTTTTTTTTTTTTTTTTTTAACTATGCTTTGTAACCTAGCCTTCATCTCCAAGTATGTGAGTCGTCACCAGAAATGTCACGAGATTCGGTTTCCAAGCTAAATGGTAGTCCTTCTCTTCCCTGTTGGTTCGTGTTGGGCACCGAAATGGCGTCCAATCGAAAGACCTGCACCAGATCACTAAGACTCACGAAATTATTATGAAATTCGATTTAGGACGTTTACTTTACAACTTATTTAACATTACACATTTTTACCAAATTTTCACAACGAATAATTATGCTATTTAAATGTCTCATGTACTTCAGCGACCGATGATCTGAGCAGCTTTGCCTCTTAGTTACAGAAACTTTGAACTTACAACTTCCAATTGCTGTACGATAATGTAATTAAAACTCAGAAGTGACTCACCGAATTCAATAACGTTTTGTTTTGCTTACTGTTATACAGATGCAATTTAGGAAAAAAATGGTAAATCCCTAAATAGAACAAATAAAATTTCGACACTTTTGTGTCCCAGCCGCGTCGCCGCTTTTGTGTCTCGTTTCCGTCGTAGGTGTCGGTGGCCGAGTGGAATGAGACCGACACAGGAATAAAGATAGCACGCTGGTGCAGGTACGGAGGAGAGCAGCCAGAAACTAGAAACACTGAAGTAAATTAGAACGAGATATATATTGCACAGAATTTATACAATACTTAACTTTAACATAGTTCTGTACTGCAGAAGGCTGATACATATTTGAGCTAGAGGCCTGCCTAGTGCCTATTCGATAGCTAAGTCTTCACTGGTGCCTATCTGAATACGAAGGTCTTAACTGGTTCCTATCTCAGTCCCAAGTGAACGATGTCGTTCAGCGGTGGCCACGAGCGGCGTTGTAGCAGAGGGCGCTCGTGGCTGACGTCGTAAGAACGCCGCGCTGTGCGTGCATGGCGGCGCGCGGCGAAAGTAGGTGGCGCGCACTTTGGACTTGTGCGACACCACAGACACCTTTTGCGAGATCACGAAGATACGAAGATATGTGTTACATTACATGTGGAGGGGAGGGAGAAAATAGAAAAGTGACAGGAGGAGATTGCCAGAAAGTGGGGATAGTAATGACAGAGAAAGGGGGATGTATGGGAGGATACAGGAGGTGAGGAAGAAGAGGTGGAGGAGGAGGTGGAGGAGGAGATGGTGGAGAAGGAGTTCAGGAGGAGGAAAATGGGCAGAGTTTGATAGAGTGGGAGGAGGGAATTGAAACATTAAGTGATGGACGGAGAGAGGAGCGAAAAACATATGGACTATTTTAATATTAGAGAAAATAAGAACTTCGAGTTTTCAGCTAGCTAAAACAGAGAGTTGCGCAAGAGGAAAAATACGAAGGTAAGGGACAAGGGAGGTAAAAGACAAGGGAGATTAGGGGATGGAAAGTAGGATGTATATCCATTTCTCAGCCACATTTATCTTTGCCAAGCATTGCCAGGTTCACTAGTATGTTGAAAACGAGGAGTTTCTCGGTTATTTATCTACTCTGTACTCTTGTACAACATCTTCTACACTCTCTCTTTCCATTCATCTCATCCCATTTCTTCCATACCCAATCCCCCTTACTGCCTCCTTGGTCCATCTCCCCGCCCCCTCCCCCCACCGGCTGATATATGTGTAAACTTTCGAGGTGATCGGTGACACAAAGCCAATTGTAAGGTTCGCTCTGCACAGTATGATGGATTGCGGTTTATAAAGACCCTCTCCAAGAAAATATATGTCATGAAATAACTTTCATGATAATTGGTAAAATGGAGCCACTTTGTTGTAATGTATCCTGTTCATGGATCATAATGTTACATTATGTAGACTAACTTCCTCATGTGTTTAGATCATCTGCGTAATATTTGTTGAAAATCTGAATAATAGTGTACTGCAGCAAAGTAAACCTCGCGATACACTATATCAGTGTTGTGTTGACAGTGATCGTCATATGTGTGCAAACTGTCTCCAAATTTCGAATAAAAACTGTAGATAAAACACACTCCACCTGCCTCCATACGAAATATTATGTTGGCAGTTAAGTTCTTTCTCAGTTTGAGGGTCTACTGAGGAAACTTTGATCAAGATCGGAAGAATACTGTATTGTTGAAGTGCAAACAGTAAGTAAAGAACTGTGCTATGAGCCATACAGTGACATATCCCATTATTTTGAAAGTCATTTGAGCAAAATATCATCGAAACGAGAATAAAAATGAGGCTTTGTCGAAGACCAAATTCAATTTTTTTCCGGCTTATTGTGTTACCTAAGAGGCTAAAATTTTATCAAAATCGGTTCAACGATTTAGCATTTCAGTCACACAAACTCTTACAAAAGGTTGAATGGGATAAACAACAATAATTCTTACGTTTTTCAGTACAATATACACATGGTAACGTATTTTATTCAGATATAGGGTGAAATTATAATTTGATACAAGAGGGCGGTACGCTGTCTCAAGTCTTTCCTGGTTGTTTACATGGCGTTTACTTACAGCGAGGCAGCATAGGTTTACCAAAATAGTGAAAGCGTCATTCTCGTTGCCTTCTTATATTGTGTGTCATTAACTCGGATCGCCGGATGGAGACAACAGTTGCACACGTGCGTGTCATAAACAGTCAGCTCTTGAGGAATATTTGGCGATTCTTCCATGACTGAAATATCCAGTTCTGCAACCGCTTAAGGTGCTGGTCTGGCTGTAATGCGTCTGTCAAGTGCATTCCAGACATGCTCAATCCGGTTTAAGTCCGGTGAACAACCTGGCCACTCCATTCGTTCAAAGCTGTCAGCAACAAGCATATTGTTCACAAGTTCAGCACTGTGGGGCCGAGCGTTATCATCCAGAAGGAACTCATCTCCCACGGCACCAGCGTTGGGCACAGCAACAGGTCAAAGAATCGCTTCTCTAGACGGTCAAATTAGCCATTATGAACAACATAGAGGTCCGTAGATCCGCCAGTACTGACTCCTACACGCACGATTCATCCCTAACCATGGTATGATGATGTTTCTTACACATAAGTAAGATTGTTCCGTTGTCCACGTTCTCGCAAGATAAGGAAAGACGATTGTCTGTCCGACCACCAAATGGTGATTTATCTGTGTCAGTCCCGCTTCCAACCTTCCTATATCTCTCCGTGCAGTATATTCGGATGTCACGTTGTTGTTTCATTGCAGTACCAGCTCGCTACACAATCTGAACCCAAAGGCTTGGGTAATTCGTTTGATAGGGTAAACACACACCAAAACCCTCTGCTGCATCATTGGGTTTATCACTTTTCGGTATCCGTAATTATTTTTGTCTCAAATCTGTACTACGTGAACTATTTTAGTTTGATCTGCCGATGACAATACTTCAGAATCTAGATTTTTCATTTGATCCTCTAATTGGTTTTACTGGTGGATAACAGGAGTGCTTTACAATTCCTACATGCGTACGTGAGAGCGAAATGATACCTATTGAAGGTTAACTCCTTCGATGTAGTCAACCCAACAGACATCTACGCCAAGTTAGGTTGCATCCTCGCCCTAGATATCAGTACACCAGCCGACAGGTAACCGCATACCCAGAAGAGGTCTTCTCAGTAACGCGCAGAGGGCGTGCACGAAGGCGGAGCTCTTTCTGCATCCACTGCACCAGTAGGAAACCTGTATTCTTCCGCGGCCCTGCTATTTCTGGCTGCGCGGAGCAGCCAAGCGGCAAGTCCCCTCTCGAAGGGCCGGGCCGGCATCAACTTCAGAATGCCCGTCACTTCGGACGGACACAGACCAGCAGCGCTGCCGCGCCACACGCAACGGGACGTGACCTCGTCGCGGCAGACGATGCTCCTGGTTGCCAGAAAGAAGAGTTACTGGCCGTATAGTTCGGACATTACTTTCCCAGTAAATAGATCCTAGATGAAGAAACATTCGCGTACTAATGATTATAACGCATTGATGTAAAGCCAAGGAGTAACCAGTAAGATTGATTTAGTTGTGTTCGATTGTCCACACCGGATCCTGGATTTTTTGTGAGAAGAAGGATAGTTTGTGTTCACTAAGAGTAATGGTTTCCTTCCTTAACTGTTTCAATAAAACGATAGTTACATCACTGTGCTTAAGTAGATTTGTGAGAAACATTTCAACAGGTAATCGTGGAAGACGGAATGACAGCTAGTGCTTCCAAAAAGCTGGATAGGTCCTATTTTCTCTCTCACTCTATCTCTGTTTTGAGGCCACACGTCATGTATAGTATGACTTCAAAGACGCGAATCTGAGTAACGACCATTTTGTTTAGGCACATAGTAGTAGCAAGTTACATATATAATATTGAAAAAGTGGTTATTTAGACCTCTTTTGTGACATAGCCACATTTGTGCAGATACATGGATTTAAAGATTTGCTAATTACACACATATATGCAGGCTACAATCGTGATTACAATACTGACGAAGAAAACATAATGTAAATCACTATTTCAGTACTTTGATATGTAAACTACTACTATTGCTATTTGCCATATGAGAAATGATTTCTTTTCTTGCTCTCTATTGGATACTTAACTGACGCCGATAATTGCATTTAAATTGTAACAAAAATATCCAAGTCATTAATAGAGATAAAAGTCGGACAAAAAGGTATACATTGCGGAAATGTCTCAGAATGTAGTTGAGTAATTGCGGAGTTAATCACAATCGAACTTGGTTGAAAGGGGATTCATACTCTTGTTGTCCAATAAAGAAAAATGAAATCTTCAGCTTCTTGCCGCGTCAGTTGGTTAAAATCCATGAGATTTCGGCCAAGTTCTCCTTGGCCATTGTCAAGTCGTAAATGACCGTTGCATCGTCGTTGCCTTGCCCTTAAATAGCCACGGTACAGGCTGTGGCGTCACTGAAGCTTTCTGCTTCGCCACATAAAGTTCACGTTCCGGGTCGGCTGTGTCCACCTTTCATTGATGGCTGTGAACTCAATGGGGCTCGCTTCTTTGTGCCGTGTCAAGAAGAAACGAGCCTGAGCAACACAACCTAGAGAGAAGGCCGCGGCGCTCTCGTGTGACGTCAAGCAGAGTAGGTTGCGCGAGCATATTTGACTGGATAGCCGCTGGGGCACGACCCACTATGCCGAAGCAGCGAGCCAGTCAGCTATGTGCGCGCAACCTACTCTGTCTGACGTCACATGAGAGCGCTGCAGCCTTCTCTCTAGGTGGTGGTGAACTGAAGGCAATGAGAAAGACAGGCCCAATCGCGCACGTCACTTCACGTAAGCAACGTATTTCTGAACTGGCGCGATCTCTAGGGCAGTGGCTCGCCGCTATGAGACAGTGATCTGTTGCCCAGCTGGCGGCCACTCAGATAGCGATCTCGCCGTCTCAGAACTACCTTGTCTATGTGATGCTGCGTGTGCGCTGGAGCCTGTCTTTCGAAGCAAGCCCCAGTGACGCCACAGACAGAGTTGTTTGTCTAGCTAATGGGACTTAACTACTGGGTCATCCGTCCCTAAACTTACAAACTACTTATGAACTAGCTAATACTAATGACAGCACATATATCCATGCCAGAGGGACGATTCGAACCCCCTACCGCAGCGACCGTGCAGACCGTGACTGGCACGCCGCAGACCGCTTCACAGCCAGACTCGGAACGTAAACATTACCTGACATGGCAAAGCATAAAGCTCATATGACGTCACAGCCAGCAGTGCGGCTATTTGACGGCAAGCAACGACGAAGCAGCAGTCATTCACTATTTTAAAATGGCCAAGGAGAACTTGGCCGAAAGCGTGGGTTTTTAACCATTTGACGCGGCCGAAAGCTCGAGAAAATTTTATTTATTCATATCTTCGCGCGACCCTGCACTTATACAATACAGACAAATTATCGAACTATTAATTGCTGTTGAATCTTCCGAGTTTTTGTGGTCGTGGTCGAATAAACATATCTGCTCCTGAAGTTTCATCCAGAGCTGCGCTGGACATCCTCAGAGGTGCTACTAGTAGCTCCTGACGTTTCGTCCAGAACTGCGCTAGGCATCCTCAGAGGTGCTACAGATATGTTTCTTCGACCACGACCACAAATCCCGGAAGATTCAACAGCAATTATTTCAGACGGTCGTGAAAGCCTTCACTATCGAACTATTAGTTTTGGAGATTCACTCATGATGACAGTAAAGAGAAGTACTTGTAATATCACCTTCGTCACACTCTGCGAACTACGACCGGTCTTTAATGCATAGAGGAAGTAACTGGCGGGGCCGGCGGCGGCGCTAATGTTTGAAATAAGAGGTGAATAAAACATCGGGAGGCGGCAGACGCGCCGCACGCAGCGCTGATGGGAAACCGCGCCGCCGCCCCCCGCGGCTTCATGCCTCATTTACACCAGCGAGGGGCTCGCCGGCTGCTGAATAAGGCATCAGCAGCGGCCGCTACAGCGCAAAGCGTAACCCGGGCCGCGAGCGGGGGACCCGGGTTTAATAAACCAGGTGAACGGCGCGGCCGCGGTCGGTGCGGCAGTGTTGGCAGTCGGTGGGGGAGGCGGGGGCGGAGGTGGACACACGGGGGCGGTCGTTCAGCTGGCGGCGCGTGGTGGCTGCAGGCGAGGGGTACTGCCGCCCAGCCTGCGACTGGTGCTCAGTTCACACCGATACTGCCATAACAGTCTTATTGAATCCATCTTTGGTGGCGGAAACGGGACAGCGGTTGGTCAAGAGTCTGAAGGAACTGAGATACCAACAGCCGTATGTATAATTAAATATTTATTCTATCACAACAAGTTTCGGCATTCCACTATGCCATCTTCAGGTCCCTACATCGGAGCATAATATCCAAAAGTAGGGATACTAAAACTGGATTCGTGGACTCACTTAGTTTGTTTCGGTAAAAGTCTCGACCGGCGGTATGGCCTAATGTACTTACGTGACGTAGTGCGCTAGTGTTGGCAACAGTCGCTGTGGATATTGGGATGAATGGCGGCACACAATCCTTACAAGATGTGAAAATGAATGTGTTAATATCGCGTTTCTCTTATTTTATTTTCGAATCACAGGATTGGAATGTTGAACATTGCACACTATAATACTACGCTTCTCCACATGCAATGTCTTTCTGTTCACATGTAACACTTAGGCATACGCATTTCAATTTACGTAACAACTATCTCTAAAGTGATTTTTTAAATGTCATAATTTGGTAGAACGAAAGCAACAATTTGATTTGTACTTTTCGATTTCTGCCTAACCACATCCGTTACAATCACGACATGTTCGTACAAATCATAACATTCGCTCACATCAGTTGAAGCTGTGCTCTTAGGTTCCTGCCTAACCACAACCATTAATATCATGACCTATTCGTAAAAATCATAACACTCGCAACAATTTAAACTGTACTCTTAGGTTCTTGCCTAACCACAATCTAGAAAATCGTGACATATTCGTAAAAATAATAATATTCGTCGATGAACCCTCGTCCATTCGTTCGTTCACTCGCATCAATTTAAGCTGTACTCTTTGGTTCCTGCCTAACCACAAACTTGAAAATCACGACATTTTCGTAAAAATAATATTTTTCGATGTACTCCTGTCCAGTCAGTAAAAGTAATTGGTCTCGTAAAAGGAAGGTTAAAACGCCCTTCAGTACTGTTTCGTACAGATCATATATTGCCAACCTAACGCTGCTACGGACGCACCAAGACGCTTCTCATGCCGCGGGGCGAGACTTAAGCCGTTTGTTTCCCACTAACAGAAGTCGACGAATACAGTTTTAGTATCCCTACTTTTGGATATTATGCTCAGATGTAGGGACCTGAAGATGGCATAGTGGAATGCTGAAACTAGTTGTGATAAAATAAATATTTTATTATACTTACGGCATTTGGTATCTCAGTTCCTTCAGACTGTCGTAACAGTCTCACTCTTCTGTCCAACTCGATATAGGGACGCGAAGAACTGACCGGTTAAAACCGATACCGGTACTGTAGTTGGGAATAACCGTGTTTTCGATATTGGTTGTAGCCGAGTTTTCTTAGTTATCGCTTTTCGCAGATGATGCTGTATTATATAGAGAGCTTGTAACAATGGAAAATTGTATTGAAATGCAGGAGGATCTGTATCGAATTGACTCGTGGTGCAGAGAATGGCAATTGAATCTCAATGTAGACAAGAGTAATGTGCTGCGAATACATAGAAAGAAAAATCCTGCATTATTTAGCTACACTACAGCGGGTCAGCAACTGGAATAATTCCATAATTTAGCTGGGAGTATGCATTAGGAGTGATTTAAAATGGAACGACCATATAAAATCAGTCGTCGGTAAAGCAGATACCAGACTTAAATTCATTGGAAGAATCCTAAGGAAATGCAGTCCGAAAACAAAGGAAGTAGGTTATAGTAAACTCGTGCGCCCACAGCTTGAATACTGCTCACCGGTGTGGGATCTGTACCAGGTTGGGTTGATAGAGGAAGTAGGAAAGATCCAACGCAGTACAGCGCGCTTCGTTACAGGATGAATTGGTAATCGAGAAAGCGTTACGGAGTCGATAAACTCCAGTGGAAGACTGCAGGAAAGACGCTCTGGCGCTCGGTACTGGCTTTTGTCGAAGTTTCGAGGACACACCTTTACCGAGGAGTCTAGCAGTAAATTGCTCCCTCCTACGTATATCTCGCAAAGAGATCATGAAGATAAAATCAGAGAGATTAGAGCCCACACAGAGGCATACCGACAATCTCTCTTTCCGCCAACAATACGGAACTGGAATAGGAGGGCGAACATATAGTAGTACTCAGGGTACCCTCCGCCACACACCTATTGGGTGGCTTGCGGAGTATGAATGTAGATGTAGATTTAAAATCACCATTATAATTACTTTCTGTGGTAGTGGAACTATTTTTTTTTTTTTATTATTCAGAAAAAATTCAAAACTAGAAATTCTTCTTCCTATAATTGCATTTGTATGAAGCATTATGTTACTGCACAAACTTGGAAATGCGATCAGCGATTATTGAAGAACAATCCGTAGTCACAAACTAGCAACAAGCGCATGGCATAAGTACTGGTAGAGCTATAGCCTTCTGGCGTCGCCTATTAGACGATGAGTACTGACGTGCAGTGTGCCATACTTGCGTCCGTCTCGTCATACGACAGTTCATCGCTGTCGTCGCTAGACATGGGTATTGTTTCAAATGTCACCATGCCGCGGCGGAGTAGCCGAGCGGTCTAAGGCGCTTCGCTGCGGAGCGCGCGGCTGCTCCCCGTCGGAGGTTCGAGCCGTTCCTGGGCAAGGGTGTGTATGTTTGTCCTTAGGTTAGTTTACCTTAGTTTAAGTAGTTTGTAAGCTACGGACTGATGACCACGCAGTTTGGCCCGATAGATTGACAAACATTTGAAATGACACCATCTCGGATCTAGAGTGGCATTATTTGACAAAGCAGAATGGAGGCGATTTGCATTGATTAATTATCTCCATAATGATAAATGCCAAGATCTCAGTCTGATGATGAGCTATGCCATCAACTTCTAGTCGAAAACATTCTGCAATGTCGTTATGTTTTTGAAAATTTTAAGTGGTACAGAAAGTGCAACATTGCACTTCGTCAAAATTATAAAATACAAAATTCATGTTTTGACTAAGTGCGTTGTTGCACTTTTACCTCCAAATGAAAAAAAAAAAAAAAAAAAAAAAAAAAAAAGCAAACCACATTGTAGAATATATACGAACAGAACATGATGGCCCATTCATACTGGTCGTCACAGTATTAATCGCAAATAATAAAGTAATAATCCTTATCTCAAAAGAATCAAACATATAATAATAACCACAAAAAATATAATTTCAGCTACCAAAATTTAATATTCAAGAGACAGAAATCAAAATAGAAACATCACCAATACGATTAGATAAACAGTCAACAGCTTAAAAGGCAAAACGAGTTGAGCTACTAATTAACCGGTGCAAGTGTGATCGCCCTTTTCTGTATCGACCTCTTGGTCTTGATTGTTATCTGTGGCGCGTGTGATCTGTGCCGTGGCCTGTGCCCTGGCGAAGTGAGGAAAACACGTGGAAGTATGTTGACAGTGTGAAGTGCGACGTAAGCAAGTTCTGCGGGAAGGCATGCACGAAGCAGTGATGCGTGTGCGGAGATCCGTACGCGGCAACATGGCACGGGGATTGCTGATGAGGTGAATATTACCGCCGCTTCTCCGGTTGTCTACAAGTGAACGGCTGAGTTCTGTGGGGAGTAGCTTGCCTTACCGGCAAGTGTGGTTTCCGAACCCGGGAACGATTTTTGAAAGTTGTGCGTACGCATGGTGGTGCGTTTCCCGGGACAATGGCCGACTGGTATGGTACTGCCAGCTGTTACGAAGCTAGGCAAACGCAGTTTGCTATAGTTTTGCCGCTTTAACACGAACTCGCAATCTCTTAGTGGATGTTCTGCGGCTCACCTGCCCAGTTACTCCGTTTCTAGTCGAACAGAACCTAACTTGGAAAGATTTTGTCTCTCTGTAACAAATTATAAAGTTACTTGTGGGGAATCGTTTCACACGTCCGTAGCAAATGCTTTTTAGCTTCTTAGGAGGGTTCGTGTACTGTCTGGCGTCCAAATTCAAGTGTTTTATGTTTGTAATGCCTTACATACTAAGTAGTTATGACTCGGTGTTATAGAGCCAGTTTATATTTTAATTGTGGCTGTTGTGGTGGGGCCCGTGGCTGGCGTGCTTAGTGGGACTCTCGGCTGTTTCGTACGAGCGACCGTGCTGTGTGCGGGGGCAGTTTGACTTGCTGCCGTACGTGTGTTCCTGTGGTTGCGAGTACGCCAGTTTGACTTCTGTTTTGGGTTCCCACCTTAGGTTACATATTTGTGCTCTGTGTCTGCCACTAGAGGTAATATACACACGCGAGCGACAAACTCAACAGAAACCTCTCTGCTTTCATAATTGTTTGGTACAATATTGTGGTTAAAATTTGTAATTACTTACTTTTGGTGCAGACTTCATTAAGATAGAGAAAGTCTTCTTTTGCAGAGAGATTTGTACTTGGTTATAATCCGACTTCTATTACACAAGGTCGAATTCAACTTCATGCTTTACGAAGTAATTACTGCAGGATGTGGGGACATGTACTATCTGAAAGAGTGGCCAATACTGGACACAGTCAAGACAGTGGAAATACTATATTTAATTGAAGGTTCTACGTAGACGATCAGCTGACGCTATTCCCTCAAGGATTACTCAGACTTACTTTATCGAACATTGACACCACTATGACGTCATATTTGAACAGACGTGAACTGCTTTGTTGATTGAATTACCAAACTTTCGACATTCGTCGGGTTTTCGATAATAGGGCGCTCTGCATACAGAACAACGTCATTGTCCCTGGCGCAACACTGCAACATACTAAAACTTCAGCTTACTCTTACTGTGAGAGATAAACAGTACCAGACCACAGAACCAATACATGGCGCTGTTATTACTATTATTGGTATTTCTCATCTGACCGATAAAAGTGTTTTCAGCAGATTACGCGAAACAGACAATTACAAACTGTAGTCTTAACTTTATGAACACAACCTAACACTGACTGTACAGGAGTACGGAATTAAATTAATTTCACTTTTTGTATCAAAAACTTTATGAACATTCAACGTTTTCGACAATGACTTCTATTTAACTTTGACATCTTGGTTCGGAAAACTGAGTGTACTGACAAAGGGATCGAACAAGTATTGTGTTTTTGCTGACCTAGGTCTGGAACCCTAAAAGTCATGATAAACACTGGTCCCTCTTTAACAACCGTTACGAAGCACGGGAATATAAGATAGCGCTTAATAAATTTTCAGTTCTTGTGAAATATTTAGTGATCACAGATATTTTTCAGTGTGTTTCAAGTGTATATATACACTAATCTTAATATTTTCTCTGTTTCATACAAAGTAATATCATCTGTGGTTCTGAGTATCGTGTTGAAAAATCCATACACAAAATTACGAATTGAGATTATAACAATAAAAAGGGCTTATTATATTCTGGCTGCTACAAAGATAAGGACACCATTTTTACTCCACATTTTGCCTGGCAGTGTACTTCTAATAACATCTGTATTATTGTGCAGTATTAATTATTAGGCAGCAGAATGTGTGGTATAATGATAAAGACCGTATAAGAGAAGTGGGTACTAATGCCACAAGACAAAATATATTTCTATTATGCTTTAGTAGTTGTGTAGATTTTTCCCAATATCACGTGATATTTCCACCTTAATATTTAGGAGACAATATCTGTTCTGTGCATCTGAATGCTCACTTCAGAGATATTTATGCTTTGGGCCTGCCACTAGAGGTAACATACACATGCGAGCAACAAAATCAACAGAAACCTCTTTGATTTCATAATTCTTTGGTACAATATTCTGATTAAAATTTGTAATTACTTACTTTTGGTGCTGTGCGTTATATTTTGTGAGTTATTAAGTGGTTGGGAAGAAAATTTTGTCTGCTAGGAGAAGTAAATTGCAAATTCTTATTTGTGTTTAGCGGTTTGAGTTTAGTATGGTCACGCATACGCATACAGCAGTAATGGAGTAAGGAGATAGAATGATTGCTTATTTCAGGACAATTTAAATGTAAGAAATGAAACGGATAGGGAATGTTTTTCACAGCCTGGAATGAAAGGATACACAGATCATAGAATAACATCACAACCTACAGAAAAACTTTAATCTACAATCAAGCATATCAGAAAGTCATGAGTTCACGACGGAATCACAGCGTGTACAAATTTTGAGCCCAAACAGGAATACATCGACAATGGTACTTCCATTTGCGATAATTTTATAAAAATAAGAGGAACAAACTAAACTAAACTTTGTCATGAGGAACAAGCTAAACAAATAAAACTTAGTCAAGTGGAACAAACTAAACATATACAACAAAGTCAAGAGGAAGAAACTAAAAAATCGGACGAATATCACAAACGAATATTTGAACAATTAAAACGTCTGGAAGAAACCATTAATTACATCTGGTTGGAAAACCGTAAAACTTAACATCTTTTAAAACAATGCTTGAATGGGTAAATCGAACAACACGAACAGTTAAAACAAGAATATAGCACAGCAACTAATATAAAATTTGAAATAGAGATACCAATCGCGACAGAATAGCTATCATTTAAAGGCAGAATTTAAAAACTTGCGAACAGAGGTGGAAGAGATTAAAACAATTTTCGAGGAAGTTCCGGAGAAAGTATAAGAATTTCAAGCAGATATAACTAAAATTAAATATTTTTAGAACTCTCCTCAGCGTACAATTGACGAACCAAACAATAAAATACAAAATATGCAAATAAAAGCTAATGAAACAATAAAAAACGTTATGCAAGAGTCTTCGAAAAGAATTAACAGTAATGTACAGGAATGGCTCGCGAATCAAGCGACAAATATACAATATATAGACATACGGAACCAGCTACAAATATTTATTAAGTACAAGATCCTCTCATGGAAAATAATATCCTCGACAAGCTACCATAATCAATAGAATTCAATAAATTACGGTAGTTCGGATAACTTTCAGAATACATGAAACAAGAACTATCCACAGCAAAACAATGGACAGCGATATAATAATAATTACAATTCTAAACCAGGAAAATGACCGTTTGATAGAAATTTTCAAGAAATGAACCCACAAAATCAATATAATTGGGCAAACTGGCACACGTACAACCATCCTCCATCAAACTGGATACCTAAAAGAAATAATATGGCTACAGGACCGCCTATAAATATATCAACGGATAGACAAGCACCACCGCACATTTCACAACCAAGTGATTTATCGACGATGCATTCACAACACCCCAACAGACAAAATCAAAGTAATAATCAACACGTACGACTAATTGAAGTTACAGAAGATGTATCCAATCCAACAAACTGAAGTTGACATGTTTTTGCCTTCCTGGGCCTGTAGGTGAAAATAAGGAAGGACCTGATACCATTAAAATAAATGTTCCCGGATACAATGATGACCAGAATTTATTAGACGACGTGAATGAGGAACAAGTAAACACATTGAAAATGAAGGAACCTCTTTTACAAGCTGTAATTAGTGGATATTTTAAATGACATAGGATCAGCAGTGTTTGCTATAAGGGAAAGTTTTTATAAAATGATATCAAAAGAATGTATCTGTCCTCACACTGCCTGTACAGTCTTGCATGGAGACTGGAGAATGAGGTTTAGTTTCTCAGAGAGTAAGAACTAAATACTGGGCGGCAGTTAATATTATCACCTGTTGAATGACGCATACCTCGTAATTTTAAAATTGACCACACCATGCATTCGGGGATTACATATTTTGTGAAAGGGACGCAGACATCGACCTCTCTTTATATAATTTAGTTATACGCGGCTCAAGTGGTTGAATAAGGTTGTCTTTAACTGGTATGGAGAACGATCAATCTAATAAGTGCAACAATTTAAAGATTAATTATATAGCACCTACGGCCTGCAACTTGGAGAATAATATTCATGACAGTAATCTTACTAATGAGAAACCAGTATCTAGCATGAATAAAACTATATTTGATAAACTAATTGAATCTGGTTACCTTACTGAACAGCAGAAAGTTGATTTAGCATCATTGTTGATGAAATATGTTAATGTGTTTCATAAAAAACCTTACATAGTTAAGGGATAGGTTTATCATATGAAAGGTATCCACGTAAGATTTATTGTAGGTCCTCTTATTCAGTGCCGTGGGCAAAGAGGGAAAAAATACAGGCAGAATTAAAAAAGATGTTAGACGGGAACATTACTGAACGATCTCAATCTGAATACTGTAGTCCACTTTTAGCTATTTATAAAACCGATAACAGCGTTCGTGTGGTGTCGCACAAGTCTAAAGTGCGCGCCACCTACTTTCGCCGCGCGCCGCCATGCACGCACGGCGCGGCGTTCTTACGACGTCAGCCACGAGCACCCTCTGCTACAACTCCACTCGTGGCCACCACTGAACGACATCGTTCACTTGGGACTGAGATAGGAACCAGTTAACACTTCGGAATCAGATAGGCACCAGTGAAGACTTGGCTATCGCACAGGCACTAGGCAGGCCTCTAGCTCAACTATGTATCAGCATTCTGCAGTACTGAGCTATGTAAAAGTATTATTAAGTCTCTAAGAAATACATATCTCATTCTAATTTACATTAGTGTTTCTAGTTTCTGCTGTCCCACTGGCTGCTCACCTTTCTACCTGCACAAGCGTGCTACCTTTATTCCTGTGTCGGTCTTCCTACTCGGCCACCGAGACCTATGACGGAAACGAGACACAAAAGCGGCGACGAGGCTGGGACACGAAAGTTCGTCTAGTATTAGATGCAAGAGAAATAAATAAAATAATCGTACCTCTTAGACCATTTCGAAAAAGTGTGCGAATTATTACGAAGTGTTACAATCTTTGGTGCAGGTTAGGACTGAGTGGTGGAAGGGCAAGTTCACAACAGAAGGTTGTTGTCTTTATCTTTATTAATACGTCTGATCACAATGTAATTTGAAAAAATGAAAGGCTACTTGAGGTAGTAGCAATAATATAATGGTTACAAGACTTCAGTACACAACAAGTACAAATATTTTAACCGTAAGCTCAAATGTGACATGAGTAAGAACAGATCTTAGAATATTAAATGCCTGATAATTACAGTAAGCAAAAGTAACCAAAACCAGTTAAAATATTTAAATTTTTTAAATTGAAATGCGACATGAGTAAGGGCAACAACTTACAGAACTTACAACATTAATTCTCTGTTAATTACATAACAAATTTATTCGCCCATGAGAAACACTTAATTAACAGTGAGGATTAGCCACATGAAATATCGGGCCCTGCAGAGTTTTAAGAACAGGCTCAAGGAAGTAGTGAAGTTGAGAGTTACTGTGAGCTATTATGGATAGAGGTTGTACCTGAAAATCGTAAGAAGTTAATAATTGGTTTCCTTTACCGGCCTCCCGCCTCTGACGTTAGAATAGCAGAAAGGTCCGAAGAAAACTTGAGTCTAATTACAAAAACGTACCCGACTCACAGGGTAATAGTAGGTGGTGATTTTAATTTATCCTCAATCTGTTGGCGAAATTATATTTTCAAATCAGGAGGTACGCATAAAACATCGTTCGAAATTGTACTCAGTGCATTCTCTGAGAATTACTTCTAACAATTAGTTCATGAGCCAATTATAATTGTAAATGGATGTGAAAACACACTTGATCTCTTAACAACAAATAATCCTGAGCATAACGAGCATTAAAACGGGTACAGGTATTAGTGAACACAGAGCTGTCGTAGCGAGATTGAATATCGAAAGTCCAAAGTTACCAAACATAAAGGAAAGGAATATTTGTTCAGGAAAGCAAATAGAAATAAAACACATTGCTTCTTGAAAGACAGCATCGACTCGTTTCTAACACTAAACGTAGGTGTAGACCAGATGTGGCTCAAATTCAAAGAAGTGGTATCGACAGCAATTGACAGTTTTACAGCAAATAAATTAATAAAAGGAGGCAATGCCCCTTGGTACTGAAAGAGGTCAGGACACTGATGCAAAAGCAAAGGACAAGGCATACTAAATTTAAACAAACACAAAATCACCAGGATTGGCGATCCTACAAAGCAGCTCGAAATTTAGCGAGGGTTTCAATAGGAGATGCCTACAATAGTTATCACAACGAAACTCTTTCTCGAAATTTACTGAAAACCCAAAGAGATTTTGGTCATATGTTAAATATACTAGGGACAAAACACAAACAATACCCTCATTTCGTGATAGTAATGGCGATCCTACTGATGGCAGCGCTTCTAAAGCAGAGTTACTAAACACAGCTTTTAGAAAGTCATTCACCAAAGAAGACGAAATCAATATTCCAAATTTCGAATTAGGCCGTAAGGCGTAGCGTAGAAGTAGATATCATCGGAGTAGTACAGAAACAAAAATCGCTTAACAAGAACAAGTCTTCTGGTCCGGATTGTATACCCATTATATTTCTCTCTGATTATGCCGAAGCGACAGCTCCTTACTGAACAGCCATATACAACCGTTCTCTCATAGAAGGATCTGTACCAAAAGATTGGAAAGTTGCACAGGTGACACCTATATTCAAGAAAGGCAGTAGGAGAAATCCACTAAACCACAGGCCTATTTCATTGACGTCAATATCCTGTATTAAAATATTATGAATTATCTCGATCAGAACGATCTATTGACCCAAGGTCAACACGGATTTAGAAAATATCATTCATGCGAAACACAACTAGCTCTTTATTCACACTAAGTGAATGGGTTCGCAAATCGTTTCCATTTTTCTTGATTAACCTCACAAACGGCTTTTAATCAAATTGTGTGGTTACGGTATATCGCCCCAAATTTGCGACTGGATAGGGGATTTCCTGTCAGAGATGAAACAGTTCATAGTAATCGATGGTAAGGCAACGACTAAACGGGCGTTCCTTATTTACATAAACGATTTAGGGGAAAATCTAAGTAGCCCTCTTAGCTTGTTTGTAGATGACTCCGTCATCTACCGTCTAGTAAAATCATCTGAAGATCAAAACCAACGGCAGAAAGATCTGAATAAGATATCAGTATGGTGTAAAAATTGGCCATTGACTCTAAATAATGAGAAGTGTGAAGTCGTTCACTTGAGTACGAAAAGAAATCCGTTACACTTTGTTTATAAGATAAATCAATCAAAAGTGAAAGCCGTAAACTCCACAAAGTACCTATGAATCACTATTACTTCAGACTTAAATTGGAAAGAGCACGTAGATCATGTCGTGAGATAAGCGAACCAGAGACTGCGTTTTATTGGCAGAACCCTTAAAACTTGCAACAGAACTACAAAAGAAACTGCGTACACTACGCTTGTCCGTCAATTTTTGGAGTATTGCTGCCCAGTGTGGGATATCCATGTGGGATGACGGAGGACATCGAAAGAGTCCAAAGAAGGGCAGCTCGTTTCGTATTGTCACGATACAGGGGAGACAGCGTTACGGAAATGATACTGGATCTGGGATGGGAATCATTACAACAACGACGCTTATCGCTGCGGCGTGGACTACTTAAGAAACTCCAATCGCCAACACTCTCTTCCGATTGCGATAATATATTGTTGACTCCCACTTACATAGGTAAACATGATGATCAGAATAAAATACGAGAAATCAGAGCTCGAACGGAGAGATTCAGGTGTTCTTTCTTCCCGCGCGCTATTCGAAAATGGAATGGGAGAGAAATAGTATAATGATGGTTCGATGAACCCTCTGCCAGGCACTTTAATGTGATTTGCAGAGTATCGCATGTAGATGTATAAGGAAACACACAAAGAAACTTCAAATTGTAGGTTGCAACAAGTATATAAATTCAGTCTCTTTCACTGTGACCAGTGAGGGAAAAGTGGCTGCCGGATTTTGGCGAAAGACCGCCACATTGCGTGAAATACTTAACTCAAGGTGCACGGCCGAGTAACGGTCGGGCCGACTGGACACTAAGAGCAACATCGGCAACGCTCCGCCAAGGTTCTCAACCCTGCGCCACCGCTGGTAATCGAGACCCCGTGCGAAACAACAAGCTCAAACAAGGACAGAGGCAATATCGCACGCAGTGTACAGATCAAACATGCAATAGTGCACAAACGACAAGTAATCAAAGTTCTCAAAATGTTACAGTCCCCTGAAATTGCCAAACTTATCACATCAGCCACCCTCCCCACTGTCGCTCCAGTTCATGAACAATTTAATAAAACAAGGACAATTTCGCATGCAATAGTTCATGGAACATAAGTAATGAACAAACAGCAGATAATCAAATACACTTAAAACACGTTAAATTTTATAACATCCACCCACGGTGGCCGGCCGCGGTAGCCGAGGGGACTGAGACGCTTCAGTCACGATCTGCACGGCCACTAGGGTTGGGGGTTCGAATCCCCCCTCGGGCATGGATATTTGTGCCGTCCTAGTTCGTAAGTAGTTCATAAGTAGTTTGTAAGTTTAGGGACTGATGACCCCGTAGTTAAGTCCCATAAGATTTACAAACATTTGAACATTTGAACCAGTCAATGTACAAGTCAATGAAGCAAAAATCTATCGCCAAATTTATAGACACAAGTTTTACGATCTGTCACTCGTCACTGGTGCATGTTGGTGCAGGTACCATTCAACAACAACTTACAACAAGCTCAAAATTCGGTACCGTAGCACCTTCAATCAGGATCATTCCACTACGCAGCTCATTTTTTTTCCTTCAGCATAAGGCAACAACTACTCCTTTTAACAAACAAGAAATCACAAATTAACATAGTACAAGGGCTCTGCCTGACTACATTGGCTGTAGAGAAACAGTCATTGAAATATCATATAAAACTGACTGAGATAAGCAAGCAATCAACACCGACACAGTAAAACACTTCACAGTTCACTATCGATAGATTCGTTCTTAAAAGGATTCATTAAAATACAGTCAATAAGAAGCTTTTAAAAATGTTGAAGTCATAATTTTCACTCGGTATTGCAAACAGGGAAACCAGCCACACCATGGCGCCTTAGATCTGTTCGATATGATTTGATTTGATTTTTCCAGGGAAGCCAAAACAGTCTTTGTCCAACCCTCCACTGCCCGCACCGAAACTAAGTTTATTGAGCGGTATCGCTCCCTGTATATCTAGTAAAGTGCAAGGAGTCCCTTTACCAGTTCTTTATTAGACACAATTTCTTCGGGTCTGGTTGTCCCAAATATTCTGTGCCTTTTATTCTCCAATGCAATGCATTCGAAGATTAGATGTGATGCAGTTTCATCACCATCATCACAGATTCTACATTTAGGGTCCTCTTCTGTTATTCCCATTGTACGTAGGTGTTTTTTGAAATTCCCATGGCCTGTCAGCAATCCAACCATGAGTCTAATCTCTCTCCTGTTCAGACCCAGGATTGCAGAGCTTCTTTTGAAACATTCTTTGCCATCATTACCTTGCCATGTTTTTGTTGATGGACTTTGGTTCAATATTCTACGTACTGAGCCAGTTACGTAGCTCCAATTTGATCATTGCCTCGGTGATTGTCAGGACAGGTTCCGGTCCAATAAATGGAGTCTCTGCCCCATCCTGTAGATTTGTTCAGTTGAAACGCTATTTTATTTCTGAAACATGGTACGTATGAACTACCAAGCACACAGTGTGCATCGCGCCTGCCCAGGCAAACAATCTCGTAGAGAGTCGTCACGTGTCTCGGTAGTTCCTTGTAGCTGTGCTGACCCCGACCAACCACACTCTGTTTTCCTCCTCCACAAGTGTTGCTTACCGTGGAAGGAAAGTGGCCCACCGAAGCAACACCAGCGGTGGAGTCTCGATAGTGTGCCACGGCCAAACCTCCCCTCACAAACCTGAAGACGTCCACCCCCTCCCCCTAAGATAACTGCACTAACTTAATTTTACTTAAATGAACCCAAAGTTTCTTGCCACTGGCCATGTCTTTAACGATGAGATTTACAGGACTCAAAATGTCAATAATAGTGTATGGTCTGACGAAGTGTGAGGTTAACTTACCTCTTCCACTTCCCTGCCTGCAGCCTGTCGTGGAAAATTCCTGACAAAAACTTTATCGCCGACTTTACCTTGAAATGCTGCCCACCACAATTATATCGCTTGGCCTGTCGAGAGTGGACCAAGGCGATGTTCTGCCTAGCGCATTCCCAATTTTCCCTCAAGGTAGGGGAGCCGATCGAGGTGGGCAGTAGATCATTAATTTCCCACCAGTCGGACAGGGGGGAATTAATTGCGTGCGAGCACATGTCGCTTCATGAACATCTCAGTTAAAGGCTAAATTATGCCATGTAAGGCTTATATGATAGCTAGTAATGAATGCAAGAGTGTTATCACTCACTAAGATTCGGGGTGGACCAAAACAAGAAGATATATATTAGTGAGCTGTCGTATACTAATGGCGGCAGTAACTCCCCGAGTGGGTAACTGCTACACAAAACGAGTAAAAACGTTCACAGCTACCAATGTATACTGGTTACCTAGCTTAGTATATGGAGGGGACCAACGAAATCTATAAATAACTTATCCATACGGTGCTGTTCCCTTTCAGACAGGTGCAAACCTACCTCTGGGCCTGACCTGGGTTTCCCTTTCCGGCACAGATCACACTGACTGACTAGGTGTCTCACATCCCGGTACAAGGACGGTCAGGTTACGGAGGCGCGGATTTTGTCCAGAGTTTTATAAAAGCCCAGGTGCCCAGCAATGTCAGAAGAGTGATAAAAACGGAACCAACACGGTGGGCAGACATAGCTTGACACATGTACCCCACCTCCTTGCACAAGACGCCTTGCTAAAGCACATACTTGGAAAGAACATCGCCTGATCATCTCTAATGTCAGAAAACAGTTGAGGAATTTAAGATACAACGACATTAACTAAATTAGGCAACTCCTGGGGCTGATCATCGTTGAACATTTGGCTAGCGCGTCTGCAACATCCGTGAATGCTGAAATGCACACAGCCGAACGAGCTATCCTGCCAGTCTTCCGTAGGTGCACCAGAACCGAGCTAAGAGCCTGGAGTCCGTTTCGAGATCGAATTCCTTGTGTTCCAGATGGAACCAGAACTTCTCCAGGCAGAATAGCACAGCAAGCGTCTCGCACTCATAAACCGAATACTTGAAATATTCAATGTACAACTGTTTATTAAGCTTATGGAACTTAGCTGCGGGGTCATCAGTCCCTAAACTTACAAACTACTAATATACTGACATACCAAAGACAGCACAAACATCCATGCCCAAGGGAGTTTTGGAGCCTCAACGCGGGAGGCAGCGCGATCCGCAAGGTGACGCTCCAGACGGCTTGGCTACTCCCGTGCGCCCCGAATACTTCAAATCTGCCCCACCCAACCTTCTAGAAGCAGACGCAAGAGATCTCGTCTCGTCATTCTGTCCACGAAGTAGAAATGCAGCTACTCCCACATGCAGTCAGCCTGTACAATGAAACACCATTCAAAATCTGGGACACTAATTACTGGGGGATTAGCAATTGCCGTTTTGATTGCCTCAAAGGCGCTTTGTTGATTTCCGCCCCACACAAAGTCCTCTCCATTCTTATGCAGAACATTCAGAGGGGCGGCTGCTTGGGCAAAATTGGGGACGAATTTACGAAAATAATTCTCCATACCGATTAACTGTGTTATCTCCATCTTACTATATGGAGGGGGGGGGATTTCCTGACGACAGCAGTCCGCGCCTGGTCAGTACTGACACCCCTTACTAGATACCAAATGACCCAAGAAGGAAATTTCTCCATGACATACGGTGAGCTAAGTGGGTTTCACAGTCAACCCAGCACTCCTGACCTTGTGAAAACTTGCTCTAAGTGTGACAGATGTTCCTCAAAGCAGCGACTGTAAAGCATCACATCATCCAAATAATACTGGACGCAGACAAACTTGACGTCTCCCAGCACGTTATCCAAAAGACGGGACAATACAGTGGTTCTGGTAGCCAAGCAGAATGGGACCCAGCTGAATTCGTAAAGGTTCCAATCAGTGCATAATGCCGTAATAGGCTTAGACTGCTCTGCGAATGGAACCTGGTAACAAGCCTGATTCAGAAAAAAGAAAACCGGAAAGAAGGTGGCACCAGAAAACCAAGCAAAACAGTTATGGAGGTCAGGCAAGGGGACAGACTCCAACATGACATTTCTATTTAACCGGCGGTAATCAACTACTGGGCGATAGTCCTCACCCTAATCTTCAGGGACAATGAATATCGGCGCAGCGTAGGGCGACGTAGATGGCCTAATAGCCCCGTTCTCAAACATCCCCAATATCTTTTCCTTTAGTCATTCAAATGCCATATGAAACACCAACTGGCTGTGATAAGCAAGCAAGGTACACCCACACGGTGAAAGACTTCTCAGTTCACTACAGATACATTCATTGTTAAAAAGATTAATTAAAATACAGCCAATAAGAAGCTTCTAAAAATGTTGAAGTTGTAATTTCAGCAATACTCACAATGGTCACTCGATTTGGACTCTGGGAATACGAACTGGAAACCATACACAGCAAGGTGCGCTCCTGTAGAAATGCTATTTTATTTGTGAAACATGGTCCGTGTGGCCTGCCAAGCACTTTCAGACTGCACGCATCATGCCTGCCCAGGCACCAACTCTCGTAGCGAGTCCTCTCGTGTCTCGGTACTTCCTCGTAGCTTCACCGTCCCGACTGACCACACGCCGTTTTCTTTCTCCAGAAGGGTTGCCTACCCTGGAAGGAGAGTGGCACATCGAAGCGACGCCAGCGGTGGAGTGTTGATAGTGTTCACGGCTAACAAAGATTTCATGAAATGCAATTTTTCTTTCCGATTGATTTAAAAAGGCAAGCTATTGGCAGATTTTTTTGGATAAAGAATCTAGAAAACATGCAGCTTTCAATTTTGCTGGACGTTCTTATCATTTTTGTGTGATACCTTTGTATTCTCTGTTTGTGGAGTATTTATTGAAGCATTAGACACTGTCTTTAAGCAAGGTTTGATTGATAAAGTAACAATATATGTAGATGATTTGTGTATTGCTACTAAAACCTGAGACGAACACCTAAAGTGGTTATAACAAGTTTTATCACATTTTCAAGAGGTTGGAGTAACAGCAAATTTGCTGAAATCCGCGCTTGCAAGACAACAATTGAGATTTCTAGGAGATATTATTTCATCTACAGGCATAGTACCTGACGAAAGCAAATTAAATGCAATAACGAATTTTCCTTACCCAACCTGCAAGAAGTAGTTAAAATCATTTATTGGGCTAATATCATTTTCCCGGAAATATTTACCAAATAATTTAATAAATAATGATGTTTTATTCTTCTTCGGAAAAATGTACCATCCAACTGGACAAAGGAGTGTTGTTTTGTGTTTGATGAAATAAAGGCGGCTTTAGTGAATGCAAACATTCTTCATCACCTCGATATGACTAAGGATTTTTGTATAGCCACCGACGCCTCGATTACGGGTCTAGGATTAGTATTCTTCCAATGGGCATTAGTGGATGGAAAACAAGATAACAGAATTATAAGCTTTGTCTGTACGGTTTTATCAAATACTGAAAGCTCTTACATACTACTGAACTGAAAGTGATAAATGATAAATGGGAATTGGAAAAGTTTGCTTACTTCATTTCTGGACGAAAAGTGAAAGTGTATTGTGATCATCAAAGTATAACATTTTTATTGTTGTGCAAATTACTTCGTAACATACTAGCTCGATGGGCAATGATGTGGCAAAATCGGATATTGTAGAATAGACAGGAAACTTCAAAGTTATGTTAAATAAAGATTCTCCGTTTCGTAAAGATTATCTTCATGTATTCAAGAATATCGCTTCATTACAATATATTGATACACAGTAGCAAATCATTAAGTGGGATTTAAAATCGGGAAATTGAGTAGGTACTAATGATTACTAGTTAAATAACGATATATTATAGTATAAGGATGATTAGAGAACCGGTAACTGGAGAGTTTGCTTAAGAAAATCGTATCTAAACCAAATTATATTGTTTACACACATTATCTGGAGTCCTTTTGTCCAGGTAAATCTGCTGAGAAAATATTATTCACGTTTGAAGAGAATTACATTCAAATATTCGTACGTGTGTTATTGGCCAATAAGCTAAATCAGTATCATCCAGTAGGAAAACTTAATTACATCTAATTGTTCTAAGCAAACCATTAGAATTAGTTTCATGTGATTTATGTGGCTTTCTATCTACTGGAAGGGGTTGAATGAAACATATGTTAGCCATTTATGAAATTTTCTCGAAGCATGTAAAACTTTACCCACTAAAATTTCCAACCATGTCTGCAATAATCAGAAACTTAAGAACTTACTTTGCTCAGGTGAGAAAACCATCAGTTGTGATATCAGATAATGATTCACCAGTATAAAAATTGAATGATATTTTGGAGGAACAGAATATTCTATAGATACTTTTATCCAAATATCATCCTGAAGTATCCCCTGTGGAAAGAGTCTTTAGAAATTTCAATCGGTTTGTAGGAACTTCTGCTTCTAATCATCACACTGAAGGGTGGAGTTTGTGAATTTTTTCGAAAATATTAATAACAACCTTACACATTGATCAACGAAACATACTCCAGATGAGATTTGAGGAATCATAAGAAAATTTATGGTCTACCGTAATTCCTATAGTGAACAATAACGTGTATGATCGACAAGCTGTTTTACGAGCTCTCCAAGCGCGTGCTGCAAGACGTATAAATAAATATGACAAAATTATTCCAAGAAGTGTGAACTATAGGATAGGTGATCTCATATTGCTTAAAACGCATGCCTATTCTTGTGCAATAAAAAGAAAAAAAAGGGGTCATTACTTTGTGAAGATCCTTATGAAATTGTGAACATACCTAATGACAATACTTATTGGTCAGTCAATTCTAGGACAAGAGTATCTAAAGGACTGTATCATAACAAGGATCTTAAAATTTTTTATTGAATGAGTTTTTGCTATGTCATGTATAATAATGTCTTTGTAAAATGTGTATGTAATATGTATGTAACGTGTTTTTAGTTTTTATTAGATGTTACGAAGTTTATAAGTAGCTATTGAACATATATGCTATATCTTTAAATGTCATAATAAAATATAGAATATTAGAGATGGAGCAAAGTAAAAGTGTACATCACGTCATATGAATAGTGTTGTGGCAATGTTGGTAGCGCTAATGCATTCTGGGTTAGACGGAGCGAAGTGAAAATTTACTTTACAACGCATGAATAGTATCATTGAAAAGTTGTCAGTACAAATATATTGACCACAAATACGCGCATTAGATGACAGGTAATGCAAGTTTCTCGTAGTTCAAGCTACAGATTGAGTGAATTTATAATCTTGAGACTTGTAAAATCTCTACATTTCATTGGCGCTTCACTCCGTTAATATATATTAGTCTGAGTAGAAAAAGGCATAGAGTAAGACAGCAAAACACTATACATAACAGTCATCATTTCTCAGCGTATTAGTATAAATAGTACCTGCAGTTGGGTTACTCTCTTAGTCTCTCTGTCTCTCTCGCTCCCTGGTAAGTTTAGCTCTCTACGAGTTCCTACTCTCTATCTAAGAGTAAATATCGCGTTCAATTAAACGAAGTTTAATCATCGAAATGTATGTAACCTTCAGGGAAGTCAGATTTGATATCGAAGTATAACGCATAAGAATAAAGAAAGTAATTAAGTTTCCTTTTAAGTGTAAAAAATATGCAAATATAATAAGAATATTTACGAATAACTGAAATGTAGTGATCCTAATGCTGCGATCGCGATGTGGTGTTATAGGTTCTATCCAAGTTATTATAAGAAAACAATGTTACAGTATAGGGGGTTAAATGTATGCTTTGCCATCTTTGATTATGGAGAAACATCGATTGATTGCGCCATACGGTATATACGCCGTTATTTAATTAAAGAAGTTAATAATCTAATGTGGTTTATTCAGATTCGCTACAACATGAAATCAAAATAGCGTTCATTGCTCGAACGTCATTAACGATTGACCCTTTATGTATTAGTAGAAAATGCTCGTCTGGAGACGATCTTTCGATGTAGGACATTTAAAACACAATTTACCATGATGAACTTTGAACTCCATCTTTTTTTTTTTTTTTTTTTTTTTTTTTTTTTTTTTTTTTTTTTTTTTCAAAAATACCGAATGTCTAGCGAAAATCAGACAAATACGTGACCCTTATTGCTACTCATGAAATTTTAGATGCATATTTTAACAGCCACCTACAATAATTGTAATTTTGCGTTTGTATGCAGTGTAACAGGTAATGAAAGTAAGCCAGCAAAATATTGTAATAGAACAATGCCAATGGCGAGTATCCTCGTTTCTTTCTCAACAGTGTATTACGAAATGTTTTGACCCTAGTATGTTCCTCTTAATGCATTTTGTAAAAGAAAGGAATTTTTGTGCCTGAAAATCTCTAAAATTTAAACTCTAACATTTACCGTAAGCATCTTTTTTGTTTTAACACATGTTTTATTGGATACCCGCCTCATTGGGGTGATAAATGTTAATTTCACTTGTATTTTTAAGATATACTATTTACTCCCTTTACTTTTTTAAGTTATATTTCCGATACAATTATTATTTTTCAGAATTTTCAAAATGTTACAATGTAATAAACTTCTCAAATAAAGAGGGCGCTAGGCACCAATGCATGCAAGTTAAGATGCGTAGGTGAATGTATGCAGCTATCTCATTTTAAACATGTAAATGTGCTACGAAGATCTTTTTTGTTGTTTTATGGATCTGAATATTAAATGTTTTATGCGACTTCATGAGGCTTATGATGTATGTAATTTCGTTATGTAGTTATAACATTCTTGGCGTACATTTTTACGTTGTTTTAATGTCGAGACCAGAAAATTGATTTTACAGCATGGGAACGAAATCAATATGCAAAACTTTTAAAATAAATATTTCATATCACACCAGCAAGCTATGAATTTCTTGATAAGGCGCACGGTCACTCCACTGCGGCGATTGGAGTCAACATTTTGTGTTCATCCGGACAATGGTCGTTCCCACATCAGGAGAGAACGTGAAAGTCGAAACACTCGTGCTAATTTGCAGGGAACTTCACCATAGCTCGTGGTGGACGAATGGTGTGGGAGTCATTATTGGCGGACGTACTGACCTCTAAGTCGTTAAGAATGGTGTTTTCACTGCTCAGAAGTATACAGACGAGAACCTTAGATTTTTTATTGTGTCCTAAGCTGGTGCCATAGGAGATGCGTTCCATCTGGTGGGAAGTGATGAAAATGAGTGGACAGTATATTCACCGGACTTAAATTAGATTGATAATGTCTAGGATGTACTTGGCAGACGCATTGGAGGCAGACCATCACGTACCACAACGATTGCAGAGCTGCATATTACACTCATGGTGGAATAGCCAAATATCCCCCAATAGCTGATTGATAACCTCATACTGTCAATGACACGCAGGTGTGCGAGCGAGGTGACAACTCGCCATATTAGAGGGCAACAATAATAACTTTTTCACTATTAAGGTAGTCCCATGGTGCCTCGCTTTAAGTAAACATCGTGTAAACCTCAGGACAAGAGTTGAGATAGCCAAATATCGTGTTGTATCAGACACACACATTTGCGAGTAATAATAATATACGAGTACGTTACCATATCGATGGTGTTGAACTGCAACCTCGTATGTTAGTTTGTTCATGTAAAAACTTCGTTGAAAATTTTTATTTACTTTATTGCTTGAAAATTATTTTCCAGTATGTTTTCATGGAATATTATATCAATGAAATAATGTATAGTGATAATTATTGTTTTTATTTATTTGCTATTAAGATAACTGTAAAATAATAATGATTATTTCACTCTCCTGTAAAACTGAATATCTTTGACGTACGAGTTTGCTGTTCAACATCATCAATATGTACATTGTGCATGATATCTCACTTGATTCCCTAATTGCTTTGAGCGGTGATGATGCATTGGTAGTGATGATGTTTGTTCTCTAGCAATTCATGTGAAAAGTGTACCTAGCGTGTTTACGCCTGAATGACAAGAATAATCACACTTTGATCAACAAACATTCCCGCTAGATTCGTCAGACATTACATTACGCAAATTAATACCAGTGGCTGACTATATATGGTGCGCATATTGCAGAAAACAGCACCGTCCAATCGGAACTCACTCAGATTTACTTGTGCTTCTGATGGTGAAGATCGTATCAAACCATATGCATTTGTAATGAATGGTACTACCCAGATAATGTTACTACTTTTCATTTGTCTCTAAGGTGCAGTTTCTTGAGGGATCCATTTAAGGGGAATTGCTTCTAAACACAAATATTGCTTTTTCACCCCAGCAGATAGCACGTTAATGCTAATGCCTTGGGGATTTGAAGACATGCGTTGTTTCCTGTCTCAGAATTGAGCTCCGTACTCCGGCTTTAATATCGCCATAGAGCCTCATTACGTGATACTAATCAGAGAGAAAAAGAGATACGGAGACTTTGAATTGCAAACAATATCTACGAAAATGATCGTGTCACTATCAAGTAAACTGTAAGAATGGTTGAATCATTAGGCTCCATATAAAATTGAATTGTGAAAGGAAGTATTTATTCCAATAAGAAGAGAAATGTTTTTTTTTTTTTTTTTTTTTTTTTTTTTTTTTTTTTTTTTTTTTTTTTTTTTTCGTTTGAAATATACGTTTATGTTCCAATACTCCTTCAGAAACAGCTTCAGTTTTATACATATTATAATGTAGGAATATCTTACGTCGTTGAACCAGTATGATTCGGTTTCTTTTTCTCGATAGCTTATGTAATTTCGTAATTTAGTAATTCATGGATACTATTAGTATGAGAGTGTGTGGATTTGAGGAACACGCACACAGAGGGAGTGAATGATAGAGAGAGGTTGGAGGTTGATAGACTGGACGGGGGTGCGGAAAAAGAAGAATGAGGATTTGTGAAGTAAGTAATCAGAAAGCCTGTGATAACATTAACCCTGTAATGCATGAATTATTAAGAAATGAAGAAACAATTCTGACGTGGGGTTTAAGGCTTTAAGAATAATGTCTGTTTTCATAAAATACAAAAATATATTGGAATTTACTACTTGTAAAATAAATGTCTTGTGCATTGGAGAGATCACTGTGCACTTGAGGCCTTCCGAGTTATTTCAATGAAGTTTCCCATTCTGTATGGAAACTTTCAATGCATTTTAGACATGGAGGCTCCTTGCATTTACTTCAAATATATCTCATCTCTTTTGTGTGAAATCTTGAAATACTGTTCGAGAACGCTCGCTGCGCTTCATGCTCGCCATTGCCTTCGTATGAAAAACCGACAATTCTCTGTTAAGCTTGCGACTTCTACAGTGAACGATCTGTCGGTAAGGTTCCCTGGAGTGGACTACATCCACTTACGAGTTGTAAAACTATATACGATTTACAGAAATGCTTTCAATAGCTTTCGTCCACTTCAATGGACGCTATGCGCCGCAGGGTTAATACGAAAGGCAGTTATGTAAATAGTGGGTATATTAATGCCTGAAAACAAATAAAAAGTCGAAAGCTGGTTACTAGGTGATACAATATTTGTAGAACAAAAACAGTTTGTTTTGAGCCCTAATTATTGTTTTTCCCTAGCAAATCCATAGAAAAATTGTATGTTAACCCATTTTCCCCTGGAGAACAGTGTTACTATGGTAGAGTTTTTCAAAAATAACCGTTTATGTTTGGTTGTGTGATTATAAGAGGCAATCCGTCTTGTGCCGACTGCAATAACGAAGTTTGCTTTACACCAGATGTGTTTCGCTTTTTATTTTAAAAGCATCTTCTGTGGTGGTGTTGATCTCTTCTTTACATCTCACTGCTGTTTACCCCGTCTTGTCGGTTTGTATATGGCATGTGTTTTTCGGCTGCATACAGCACCTTAACCTGTTTTTTGTGCCGTTTCTTCCGTTTCATCACATCACATAAGTAGCCACACTGTATTGAAGTGATAAACACATCGAAATGAATTGCATTTAAAACTAAGTGACATGCAATCTGGATTGGTGAAATGTGTGATGTGCTGTGATGAAACGGACGCCCAGCGGACGTGGTCCAGAGCACACCTCTCCAGTAGCGTAGCAGTAATTTATCAGTTGTAAGTGTAACCGGCTTCTCTCTAGAAGCTACATATTTTTACTTTTCAGTGCGTTTTCCCTTGAGTGCATTAAATTTATTGTGTGCTCGCGTTTTTGTTTGATTCCTATTCGCGTTAAATATCTGGTTAGTGTATTATTCCGCCGTGTGAATCGCGTCGCGACAGTCGTCTGTCTTTATTTTCTGATTAGAAGCGACATATAGTATTTTGATTTTCGTCTACACTTTCTCGTCTCAATTTGTAAAGTTATACTGTGCTGTCGTGCGTATTGGATTCACATCCGCGTTCTAACGAACAGTTTAGTTTGAACGCATCGCGACTGTAGTTTTTGCTTTTGTTGGCATTGTAATCATGAATAGGGACTGTGACTGCTGTATGCGGATGCAGTCTGAGCTGGTGACACTTCGCTCCCAGCTTCAAGCTGTGTTAACCTCGGTTGCACAGTTGGAAGCTGCGATCGATGGGCGTCGTTGTTGTTGGCCGGCGGTGGGGACCGAACGGACTCCCGTCGTCTCCACCGATCGGCCTGCGGCAGCGACATGCCCTGAAACTGCTAGCAGTGAGGCAGACATCCCACCCGTGGTTGCGCGGGAGGTTGCTCCAGTGCGTGGCAGGAGGCGCAAGACATTCCGGGGGACCGATCGTGAGACCTCCCCAGTTCGTCTTGCGAACAGGTTTGAGGCGCTGTCTGCTCAGGACGACGTTCCTGAGTCGGATGGTGTCTCTCACCCTGTCACCACCCAGCCTGCAAGATCCGGGCTTTCACAGAGGGTGGGTTTACTTGTAGTTGGGAGCTCCAACGTTAGGCGGGTGATGGAGCCCCTTAGAGAGATGGCTGCCAAGGAGGGGAAGAAGGCCAACGTGCACTCCGTGTGCATACCGGGTGGAGTCATTCCAGATGTGGAACGGGTCCTCCCGGATGCCATGAGGGGAACGGGGTGCAGCCAACTGCAGGTGGTGGCTCACGTCGGTACCAATGATGTGTGTCGTTTCGGATCTGAAGAGATCCTCTCAGGTTTCGAGCGGCTAACTGAAGTGGTAAAGACTGTCAGTCTTGCTTGCAAGATGAAAGCAGAGCTCACCATCTGCAGCATAGTTGACAGGACCGACTGTGGACCTCTGATACAGAGCCGAGTGGAGGGTCTGAATCAGAGGCTCAGACGGTTCTGCGACCGTGTAGGCTGCAGATTCCTTGACTTGCGCCATCGGGTGGTGGGTTTCCGGGTTCCGCTGAATAGGTCAGGAGTCCACTACACGCAGGAAGCGGCTACACGGGTAGCGGGGGCTGTGTGGCGTGGACTGGGCGGTTTTTTAGGATAAAGAGCTTCGGGGAAATAGAAAATGGGCAATCTCAAAGGGTTCAGGTGGATCACAGGAGAAATGTAGATCCGGAAACTATCGGTATAACAGTTGTAAATTGTCGTAGCTGTGCCGGGAAAGTTCCAGAACTGCAAGCGTTAATAGAAAGCACCGAAACACACATCATTATAGGCAGCGAAAGTTGGCTCAAGCCGGAAATAAGTTCAGAAGAAGTATTTTCAAAAGATCTAACGATATTCAGAAAGGATAGATTAAACAAAATAGGTGGTGGCGTGTTTGTCGCCGTCAAAAGTAGTATTTCATGTAGCGAAGTTGAAGTTGATAGTTCGTGCGAGCTATTATGGGAAGAGGTTGTACCCAAAAATCGTAAGAAGTTAATAATCGGTTCCTTTTACCGGCCTCCCGACTCTGACGATACAATAGCAGAAAGGTTCAAAGAAAACCTGAGTCTAATTACAAAAACGTACCCGACTCACACGATAATAGTAGGTGGTGATTTTAATTTACCCTCGATCTGTTGGCGAAATTATATTTTCAAATCAGGAGGTAGGCATAAAACATCGTCCGAAATTGTACTCAACGCATTCTCTGAGAATTACTTCGAACAAGTAGTTCATGAGCCAACTAGAATTGTAAATGGATGTGAAAACACACTTGATCTCTTAGCAACAAATAATCCTGAGCTCATAATGAGCATCAAAACGGATACAGGTATTAGTGAACACAGAGCTGTAGTAGCGAAATTGAATATCGAAAGTCACAAAGTTACCAAAAATAAACGCAAAGTATATTTGTTCAGGAAAGCAGATAGAAACAAAATACATTGCTTCTTGAAAGACAGCTTCCACTCGTTTCTAACACTAAACGTAGGTGTAGACCAGATGTGGCTAAAATTCAAAGAAGTGGTATCGACAGCAATTGAAAGTTTTATACCTAATAAATTAATAAAAGAAGGAGGCGATCCCCCTTGGTACACAAAACAGGTCAGGACACTGTTGCAAAAGCAAAGGAAAAGGCATACTAAATTTAAACGAACACGAAATCCCCAGGATTTGCGATTGTACTCAGAAGCTCGAAATTTAGCGAGGATTTCAATGCGAGATGCCTACAACATTTATCACAACGAAACTCTTTCTCGTAATTTGACTGAAAACCCAAAGAGATTTTGGTCATATGTTAAATATACTCGGGGAAAGTCACAAACAATACCCTCACTACGTGATAGTAATGGCGATCCTGTCGATAACAGCGCTACTAAAGCAGAGTTACTAAACTTAGCTTTTAGAAACTCATTCACTAAAGAAGACGAAACCAATATTCCAGATTTCGAATTACGAACAGATGCCGTAATGAATAACATAGAAGTAGATATCATCGGAGTAGTGCAGCAACTAAAATCACTTAATAAGAACAAGTCTTCTGGTCCGGATTGTATACCCATTAGATTTCTATCTGATTATGCTGAAGCGATAGCTCCTTACTTAACAGTCATATACAACCGCTCTCTCATAGAAGGATCTGTACCAAAAGATTGGAAAGTTGCACAGGTCACACCTATATTCAAGAAAGGCAGTAGGAGTAACCCACTAAACTACAGGCCTATTTCATTGACGTCAATTTGCAGCAGGGTTTTGGAACATATCCTGTATTCAAATATTATGAATTATCTCGAACAGAACGATCTTTTGACCCAAGGTCAACACGGATTTAGAAAATATCGTTCATGCGAAACACAACTAGCTCTATATTCACACGAAGTGATGGGTGCTATCGACAAAGGTTCGCAAATCGATACCGTATTTCTTGATTTCCAGAAAGCTTTTGACACCGTACCTCACAAACGGCTTTTAATCAAATTGCGTGGTTATGGTATATCGCCCCAAATTTGCAATTGGATAGGGGATTTCTTGTCTGAGAGGACACAGTTCGTGGTAATCGATGGTAAGGCATCGACTAAAACAGAGGTGATATCGGGCGTTCCACAAGGTAGTGTTATTGGTCCTCTGCTATTCCTTATTTACATAAACGATTTAGGGGAAAATCTAAGTAGCTCTCTTAGGTTGTTTGCAGATGACGCCGTCATTTACCGTCCAGTAAAATCATCTGAAGATCAAAACCAACTGCAGAACGATCTGAATAAGATATCAGTATGGTGTAAAAATTGGCAATTGACTCTAAATAATGAGAAGTGTGAAGTCGTCCACATGAGTACGAAAAGAAATCCGTTAAACTTTGTTTACAACATAAATCAATCAAATGTGAAGGCCGTAAACTCCACAAAATACCTAGGAATTACTATTACTTCAGACTTAAACTGGAAAGAACACGTAGATAATATCGTGGGAAAGGCGAACCAGAGACTGCGTTTTATTGGCAGAATCCTTAAAAGATGCAACAGAACTACTAAAGAAACTGCATACACTGCGCTTGTCCGTCCATTTTTGGAGTATTGCAGCCCAGTGTGGGATCCTTATCAGGTGGGCATGACGGAGGACATCGAGAGAGTCCAAAGAAGGGCAGCTCGTTTTGTATTGTCACGATACAGGGGAGACAGCGTTACGGAAATGATACAGGATCTGGGATGGGAATCATTAGAACAACGGCGCTTATCGCTGAGGCGTGGGTTACTTGCGAAACTCCAATCGCCAACATTCTCCTCCGAATGCGAAAATATATTGTTGACTCCCACTTACATAGGTAGAAATGATCATCAGAATAAAATAAGAGAAATCAGAGCTCGAACAGAGAGATTCAGGTGTTCTTTCTTCCCGCGCGCTATTCGAGAATGGAATGGGAGATAAATAGTATAATTGTGGTTCGACGAACCCTCTGCCAGGCACTTAAATGTGATTTGCAGAGTATCCCATGTAGATGTAGATGTAGATGTAGATGTAGATGTAGAAACGACACAAAAACAGGTTAAAAGTGCCATATACAGCCGAAAAACACATGCCATAAACAAACCAACTGAAATTAACAAGACGGGGTAAACATCAGTGAGATGTACAGAACAACACCACCACAGAAGATGCTTTTAAAATAAAAAGCGAAACGCGTCTGGTGTAAAGTAAATCTCTTTATTGCAGTCAGCATTAACACGCATTTACCTCTTATAATCAATAACCTTTTTGTTCACAAGACAGCGATAAAAATTAATTATTGTGGGTAACAGAATAATAACATGGAGAGTTAGATTATTATTTGGTATACACCGTTACAAATTCGTGTTAAACCTCAGAGTCATTATTCAGTCGTTTATGGTGAACGGGTTCCTTCTCGTCACGCCACAATAACAAACGGACAGACTGGGGATCTCAAATTGATTCCATATTTCTGGATTTCCGGAAGGCTTTTGATACTGTACCCCACAAGCGGCTTCTAATGAAATTGCTTGCTTATGGAATATCTTCCCAATTGTGCGATTAGATTCACGATATCCTATCAGAAAGGACAAAGTTCATTGTAATTGACGGTAAGTCATCGAGTAAATCAGAAGTGATATCAGGCGTTCCACAGGGAAGCGTTATAGGTCCCCTACTCTTCCTCGTGTTTATAAACGATTTAGGAGACAATCTGAATAGCTCCCTTAGACTGTTCGCGGATGATGCTGTCGTTTATCGGTTAGTGAAGTCAACAGAGGATCAAAAGCAACTGCAAAGCGATTTAGACAAAATTTCTACTTGGTGCGAAAATTGGCAATTGACACTAAATAAAGAAAAGTGTGAAGTAATACTCATGACCACTAAAAGAAATCCACTTAACTTCAATTACGCGATAAATCAGTTAAACATTAAGGTCGTAAATTCTACCAAATACCTAGGAGTTACAATAACGAACAACTTTGGAGAGAACACATAGAAAATATTGTGGGGAAGGCGAATCAAAGGTTACGTTTCATTGGCAGAACGCTTCGAAGATGCACCAGCTCCAACAAAGAGACTGCCTACATCACACTTGTGCGTCCTCTCCTGGAGTACTGTTGCCCCTTGTGGGACCCTCACCAGGTGGGAATGACGGAAGATATTGAGAAAGTTCAGAGAAGGGCAGCTCGTTTTGTTTTATCACGTTACGGGGGGGAAAGCGTCACGGAAATGTTGCGCGAATTAGGGTGAAACTCAGTAAAAGGAAGACGTTATTCATTGCGGAGTGATCTGTTTGCGAAGTTTCATTCAGCGACTTTTAGTTCTGAATGTGAAAATATTTTGCTAGCACCCACCTACTTAGGGAGACATGACCATCCCAATAAAATAAGAGAAATCAGATCTAAAACGGAACGATTTAGATGTTCTTTCTTCCCGCGCGCTATTGGAGAATGGAACGGTAGAGAAAAGTTATGAATGTGGTTAATGAACCCTCTGCCAGGCACTTAAGTCTGATTTTCAGAGTATCTATGTAGATGTAGATGTAGATACTTGTTCTTAAAATGCTACATGCAGTCGTTTACCAATAGTCGGTCTTCCCTATGAGCACTGCTCATTGATCTTTACATGCGTGTTTACTACAGGAGAGTCCAGAACCTTATCCACAGCCATGTGGACGTCCAACGGACTACTCCACAGAGCAGTGACACCACCTATAAATTACGTCTTGCTTTTCAAGCGGACTGCACATCCTGCTTCCGCAGGTCCACAATCAGGCCCACAAAAATTGTTGAAATCGTTTAGCCGAAGTATGTTCTCCTTGGTGATTCTGACATACTACCAATACAAAAAATTCTGTCACAGCATGTCATGTGCATTTACTACCAGGTGTGATTATTACCATGCTTGGAAAGTTACTTTTTAAAGTAACTACGTTACAGTTAAAGTTACTTCCCTGAGAGATAACTGTTACAGTTATAGTTACTATACATCGAGAGTAACTGTATCAGCTACAAGTAACTTTACAGTTAGTTTTACAGTTTCTTTTAAAAATTGTAATTATAACTCATTTGTAAATCCGTAATAAACTCGTGTAGAATACGAACCGCCGACATTAGTGGCCGTGCATAACGTGACTGGTGCTCTGCTCACAGCTCGGCCATCGCGGCCGGCTTCTTTCTTTGGATCTTCAGTATATCAACTGTCTGAAAATTGTGGTATTTAATTAACAGTGTTTTCTTATGTTCGTATCTGTTGTAATTGAGCAGTGATTGGGCTGGTGTTCTTTAATAGCGTCTGTAGAGAGGATATGTAACGTTACATAATTAACGAGCCAGGCACTTAAATGTGATTTGCAGAGTATATATGTAGATGTATATGTTACTGTGGTAGAGTTATTCTAAAATAACCCGTTTGTTCACAACACAGCAATAAAATAATCTAATTATTGTCCTTGATACACGTGGATAACTGAATGATAGCATGAAGACTTTGGTACATACCGTTACAAATTAGTGTTAAATCTTAGAGTCAATATTAAGTTGTTTATAGTGAACGCGTCCCTCTCGTCATCTCACAATAACAAACGTACAATATACAAAAAAAAGTCTTGATGGCAGAAATTAACAGTTTCCATTAACCGGTTTCAATCTGATGTAGGTCATCTTCAGAATTACAAACAGCCTATGTGGCCAGTGCTGTTCTGCTGCCCAGGACAGCCAGCCTAGCCGAGTACAGCACTGGTCACATGGGCTGTTTGTAATTCTGAAGATGACCTACATCAGGTTGAAACTGGTTAATGGAAACTGTTAATTTCTGCGATCAAGACTGTTTTTTTGTATATTGATTATATCAAATAGATCGCTGTTTTTCTCCTATGACAATGTTGTCAAAATTAACAAACGGACAGACTGGAAAGTACATCCACTGGTGAATCCAGCAGGCCTTCGCCGCCACAGGCAGGGACACGTCGTCAGCAGAAGCGGCGGTTGCAGAATGCGCAGAAGCACAGAAGCGCTGATGCAGGGCGCTCCCCGCTCAGGAGGAGGCGTCGGTGTCGGTGTCGGCGTCGGCAGCGGCGGTGGGGGAGGCCGAGTTGGCAAAAGTTGGGACGCGGCCCGGCTGGGGAAGTGGCACGGCGGCCGGATGCGCAGCGTAAACACGAAGCAATCTCCCGCCAGTCTTTGCCAACTTCATCGTTCAGCGGTCACCAAGTTTCGCCGGGAGTCGACGCGCAGCCCCGGCACTGGTTTTATGGCGCACCTCCAGCTGCAAAGACTTCCGACTTACCGCGACGCCGCGAACAACAACTTGCAAGAAGCGCTGCCTCCGCGTACCTGCCGCGGCGGCGGAATTCCGCTGAGCGTATCAGCGCGAGAGGCAAGTGGAGCTCATTCTGGGGAAATCAGACGGTGTCCTCCGCTGATTAGAAACATTTATCAAACGGTATTAGATTTCTTCATATAGCTGGTACTGAACAGAAAGACTTGTCCGGAGGCAGAAAGGGTATAGGTAACAGGGAAAGTTCAGATTCCCTCCAGCGCATATTCATCAAGACTTTATTTATTTATTTACTAGCTTAAGCCCGCGGCACCGCTCGCGTGTTGGTTGATTATGGTAGATAAGCTATCTTTCACTGGTTGTGTTGTATGCTTTTCTTTTCCACATCCTAAATTTCCTTGTGGAGTCATCTCATTGTTTGTGGGACTTCCTCTGCTCATGCAGGTTAAGTACTACGTTTGATTTAGTTACATTGCACTTACCTGATACATAAGGAGATCTAAAGCGTGACTGCAGTTTTATTTAGTGCAACTGTCTTAAATGTTCAAGGCACTTCTACACCGTTATCGTAGTGAAAAGTAATTTAAGTGGTTTCTTGGTATTTCCTTTTAGCTTCCAAATTGAAGACTGTTCGCTCTCCGTCTATTCTTTTTCTCTCTCTCTCTCTCTCTCTCTCTGTTTTTTTTTTTTTTTTTTTTTTTTTTGTTTTTGTTTTTGTTTTTTAAAATCGTTATATTTGCTACCTCGACGCATCTCCTCAAACTGTTTATTGACGGCTTGTACCCGCGTGTATCTCCATCAATATTTAGATTTACGATTTGGTAAATTTGTTTATCTTTTCAAATTGTGGATGTCAGCCTAATTTTGAGAGTGATGGGCATGCCCTTGTGTGCTTTTAATTAATGGACATTGAAAGAATCTTATAACTGCATGTTGTTTCAAACTATGTCATTTCTTAAAGTAGATATAATAATGCTGTTATTTGACATGTCAGTAGAACGTCTTGCCCAGTCCTTCCCTCCCTATCTGGTCAGTGGTGGTTTCTTTTCCCTGACCACACACTGTCACCTATCAGCCTCGTTGATTGTTTATATTTAATCAAGCTGTACCTTTAAGCCAGTCGGCAATATTTGCAGGACTTTTGCACTCGTAACCATCATGACCGTTTCCGCAAAAGTTTCCATGCAATGATTAAGAAGTACTCTATCTTTCGTAGGTTTATTGCCCTATTCCTTAATTTTAAGGGTTATTTATAAGTGTTTTAAGGAGCTCTGTTATTTAATTTTGACGAAGATGTAATGAAGAGACCCTTAAACCGTCCTCGGGAAGAGTAACGACTGTAGTTTCCCCTTGCTTTCAGCCGTTTGAAGTTACTGCATGGCAAAGCCACATCAGCTGATGTTAAAAGTCCGGCTGTAATTATTTAAAAGACTGCTGCGCCTCTTCAGGAACCACACGTTTGTCTGGTCTCTCCACCTTTGTCTGTGAGTCATTCGAATGGATCATAAATAAATAGTTTGAAGTCGATTGTAAGCATAGTGTGACTCAATGGCTCCGTGATTTCTACTGACCTACCTACTAACCTATCTCAGTTATACAGTCGTGTCAAGTGAAACTACAGTTACACGTGGATTCAGAAACACGTGTCGTTTAACGTGAATCCTTAAGGCTTGTTTAAGATCTATAGTGAAAAAACTAATGATTATATCGAGTTTCGAATCCGTGAAGTAGCGCCATGTCGACCACTTTACCGCAGGCCCAAAAGTTAAGTCAAAACACAATTTCATTTACTGGGCACTTGTCCATTGTATATAACACCATATCGTTTTCAGTTACAACGCATTTATATCATTAATCGAGTTTAAAAGTTTCCTGTCTTTATTTTCGACCATATCACATATGGTGTGCAAAATTTTTATTGAGAACAGTGGAGTAGCTTCGGAGTTCATTATGGACAAACATCGTGTATATATACCAGAAAAAACGGAAATGATTCGAGAAAAGTAGTTTTTTAGATATGAAATTGGCCAGATATGGACCTCATACAACATAAGACAAATTGTTTCTTTCTCTACATTTCTACCCAGTACATCTTCATTTTGTCTCGAGCTGCTCGTCAATGCTCATCTTTCCACGCCCTCTTTAGTTGAGGATATATATATATATATATATATATATATATATATATATATATATATATATATATAGGGTGTCCCATCTATCTTGTCCACCCAAAACAAGCTTGAACAATAACAGCTATTGGAAAACGACTTTCACCGGTATCAATGTACGGCTGGGGCCCATAATTGTACATATTTGTAAACATTCTAAAACGAAAAACGAAAGCAAATGTGTTTTTTAATAGAAATATATTTTTTTTTATATGGACACCCTATATTTACATCACGAGATGTTGCGACGAGAAATTGACGCTTGAAAAACGCTTCTAGCGCACGTCCTGAGGCTCAGGTGTGAACCCCATGCTGCCAGTACTCGCGATGTGATTTACATGCGTAATCGCACTTCCGTAATTACCAAGAGGTCCGAAACGAATAATACGGTCTGCTGCCGTTAACTCTCATAAGCACATAATAGTTTTCCTCTTGCACGTTTTATGTGTCTACGTACACAATATGAACTAGTACCGATCGGTATATACCAGTCATGTTGTCTTATTCATCCTGCACACCTAAAATAAGGTTTATCGAATGCGTTAAATGACCCATTGTGCCTTTCGCACACTCGTTCATCTAGGCCCTAGCTCTACCTAGACACGTGTCCAACGTAGTGCCCACTACAGCCTCAGTTACCACATCGCTTAGTTTGTGATTTGTGACCCATGCAAATTCCTGTACTCCACCAACCTCCGAGCATCCCATTTTTTGTTGCTTTGGTGTGTAGTACAGAGCTTGCCAGTGTAGTCATGGATCAGAGTAATCTAGTGACGGCACGGAGGTAGTACACATTGTGAATAAATGTTGTGTTCGGAACTTATACTGTATTATGCACACACATGAAGATAGGGTAGAAATGCTGCTGATCTATGGAGAATGTACGTTGACGGGAAATACGTTATTAGATTGTTTGGTTGTTTATAGTAATGTTAGAGAACATTATGATTATTACGTTAATATGTCTGTTTTCTACCCTGCTCTACATACCTTTACTGTACCCTGTTGTAGGCGGGCAAAATTCTGTTCAGGCAGAAAGACTGTGCAGAAGACGATTCCCTGACAAGCCATCGCCTTCGCCCCGGGATGTATGGTCGTCTCACATCTCGTCTACGTGAAACGGGAAAGCCGGAGGGGTGGCGGAGGGCGAGGGGACTGAGGTGCTTCAGTCACGGTCTGCACGGCCACTACGGTCGGGGGTTCGAATCTCCCCTCGGGCATGGATATTTGTGCCGTCCTTAGTTGTAGGTAGTTCATAAATAGTTTGTAAGTTTAAGGACTGATGACCCCGTAGTTAAGTCCCTTAGGCTTAACAAACATTTGAACATTTGAAACGGGAACCTTAAATCCAAGACCTAGACCTAGTCCTAGAACACGCACAGCTGAACGTGCTGAAGTTGCTGTGCTCGCTACCGTAGCTGTGAATCCTCACATCAACACACGTCAAAATGAACGTGAAGTTGGCGTGTCGAAATCAAGTGCACAGCGTATTCTTCAACGTCATAAATTTCATCCTTACCATGTTCATTTACACCAGGATCATCATGGAAATGACTTCAGCAACAGGGTAACATTTTGTCGGTGGGCTCAGCAAAAACTTCTGACTAATCCAAATTTTTTCGCAGATGTTCTCTTCATGGACGAGGCATCATTCTCCAACAAAGGAATTGTCAATATGAGGAATATGCATTATTGGTCCGCGGAACATTCCAAAACGGCTCCGTCAGGTAGAGCATCAACGTCCGTAGAAAGTGAATGTTTGGTGTGCGATTATTGGTGATAATATTATCGGACCTTTCTTTGTAAATGGCGTTCAAAATGGCAGACAGTACTCCAGATTTATACGACACAATCTTCCTGTTCTCTTGGACACCGTACCTCTGAACAGGAGAATGGTCGTGCGGTATCGGCATGACGAATGCCCTGCACATAACGACTTAAGAACACGACGACTTCCCTGGTAGGTGGATTGGACGTGATGGCCCAGTTAGGTGGCCTGTCCTATCTCCGGACCTTACACCGCTGGATGTTTTCCTTTGGGGAGCAGTGAAGGATGCTGTTTACCAACATGAACCAACAACAGCAGAGGACAGGAAGCAAATTATTGATGCTTGTACAGCCATCAAAGGGGAAACAGTAGCACGAAGTAGGGCATCCTTCATCCGCAGAGTGACCCTATGTATGCAAGCCAATGGTTATCACTTTGAGCATGATATGTAAACGTTATCTGTAGTATGTAGTGCTGGTATCACAGTGAAAGTTTCTACAAAGAGCCATTTTACCCAGTGATGTTCAGAAACATTTGTTTGAAACAAAATGTCATATAACGCATTAGATAAACACAACATTGATAATTATGTGATAATAAAATATTGGTTAAACATGTTTACATTCATCTTCTATGTCTTAACTGAACTTCCAAAATCAAAACATTTTTACCTAAACAACGGTAAAACCTTTAATCCACTTGCTCCTTTCACTAAAATCATCGCCGGCCGCGGTGGCCGAGGGGACTGAGGCGCTTCAGTCACGGTCTGTACGGTCACTACGGTCGGGGGTTCGAATCCCTCGAATAACACCTCGGTCATGGATATTTGTGCCGTCCTTAGTCTTAGCTAGTTCATAAGTAGTTTGTAAGCTTAGGGACTGATGACCACGTAGTTAAGTCCCATAAGTTCTACAAACATTTGAACATTTGAAGTAAAACCATCAACATGAATGTCACTACTATGAGTGAATAATTCACTGTCACTTGCGCTATATCAACAGTAAAGTAAAGTTTTAACGTTGAACGGTATTACCTTTTTAGTAACGGATTAATGATAAGCGATGTTAATTTTGTGACTAACGTTGCGGTACACAAATATGTTACAGAACCGCATCATCCCTAGCCTATGGGATAAATGCCTGCTGGAATGTACGACTTAAATGCAGGATGGCAGCAGGTGTTATTCGTTTCGGAACTCTTGATAAGAATGGAAGTGCGATTACGCATGTTAATCACATCGCGATTACGGGCTGCATGGGGTTCACGCCTGAGCCTCAGGACGTGCGCTAGCAACGCATTTCGGGTTTTTCAAGCGTCAACTTCGCTTCGCAATATCTCGGGATGTAATTGGAATATTGCGATGCAATCGACGCCATTGTTTATGTGATTTGTCATGCTATGGATTGCTGAAGAAAAAATACAGGGTGTCCATTTAAAAAAACATAAGTCTGTGTTAAAAAAAAAAAAAAAAAAAAAAAAAAAAAAAAAAAAAAAAAAAAAAAAAAAAATCACACATTTGCTTTCGTTTTAGAATGTTTCCAAATATGTACATTCATGGGCCCCAGCCGTACATTGATACCGATGAAAGTCGTTTTCCAATAGCTGTTATTGTTCCAGAGATATTTTGGGTGGACAAGATAGCTGGGACACCCTGTATATACTTTCGGCGGAGCTATGAACATAGTTCATTGTATCATTTTCCAAAGAGTTACAGCAAAAAGATATAATTTTTTAAATGTAACAATAGTTTTTTCCATCGTGCATTGGATTCGTTGAAACCAGCTGCGTCCAAATTAATTTAAACTACATTCCTATCACTGTTAGTTTGGGAGCTACAACCCTTCAAAGTTTCAGGGGCAGATACCACACGCTGTACATAATACATGGATGTGTGGTGGGTTATGGATGTTATGGCGGTGGGAAGTTGATTTACGTGAGATGTCCAAATGCATAATGCATAATGCAATGCGCAGTCGAAAGGATCTGTGGACGAGATGTAACATTGCCGGTGTGACGGAGCGATATGCGTCCTCGATGCGCCGTTTTAGATCATCTGGGGATGTGGGCTCAATGACATAAACACGATCCTTTAGATATGCCCACAAAACGAAATCTACTGGTGTTAAATTGGGCGACCTTGGCACCCCAACCATCTTCCTGCAAACCTGTTGTTTAGTTCTTTCACAACAGCACGCGCAGAATGGGCTGGGTGACCATCGTGCTGCATCTACATATGGACTCTCGTGTGTAGACACACATGTTCAAGGAGACCACCCAAACTGTCAGCTATAAGAGCACGATATAATTCACCTGTCAGTGTACGTGGCAAGTAGTGTGGACCGATGATTTCATCCCCAAGGATTTCACACCACACGTTAATAGACCACCTACGTTGACGGTCGACAGGTCGTACACACCGAGGCCCAGTAGTGCATGTTATGGCGATTCACTGCACCATAATTTGTGAACGTGGACTCAACAGAGAACATAACACTTTGTAAAGACTCCAGCGTGAAATTACGGATGGCCCACTCACAGAATGTCACTCTTGCACGGCAATCGTTCCCATGCAGCTCCTGGATCAGTGACAGGCAGTACAGGTGAAACCTGTGGCCGTGTACTATACGCCACACAGATGTGAGACTGACACCAGCGACTGCAGCAACGGCTCGAAAGCTGACATGAGGATCGTGGTGTAGTGCAGCTAAAACAAACACCTCCGTCTCCTCACTTCTTGCAGGTCTTCGTCTGTTAATGCGGGGCATTAGCAAGCTGCCTGTTTTCCGAAGTTGTTGTTCGGCACGTAAGAACGTAATGGCTGCCGGGGCTCTTCGCCTAGGATATCTCACGGAATACGCCGTGGCTGCTTCAGTGGCATCATGTCGGCACTCGCCGAGCATCAGCAACATGTCAACGTACTCGTTGTTCGTGTATGCCTTCGTCATCCGATGACAGTAACTATGGTATATTGAGCCCCGGTTGTGTGTGTGCTCCAACTGTCGGGTATACGGCCGTGTGCGGCGACAGCCTGCAGTCTAACAGGGCATCGAGGAAGCTTCTCGCTCCGTGACATCGGCGACGTTACAACTCGGCCGCACCACATTTAGAAGGCGTATCACATTATGCGCAGCGTTTGTGGTATCTGCCCCTGAAACTTCGATGGTTTGTAGCTCCCAAACTATCAGTGATAGAAATGTAGTTTAAATTGTTTGGACGCAGCTGGTTTCAACGAATCCAATGCACGATAGAAAAAACTATTGCTCCATTTAAAAAATTGTATCTTTGTGCTGTAACTCTTTGGAAAATGATACAATAAACTATGTTCATAGCTCCGCAGAAAGTGTAACATTTCTTGTGTTGACCTACCGCATTAAAATTTCCTGTCTCCTATTATTTTATAAGTTACAGAGGCAAACGTACTTAGCGTAACACCCTCTCGAGGGACCGAGAATATTTATTAGTATTATAATCTTCTTTTTTTTTTCTATTCATTTTAGTTCGCCTTTCTTATTCAATGTGAGGCACTCTGATCCATATGTTACGTATCCTAACAAATGAATCGTAATGTATAAGCTTCGCTTGGATGGATAATGACTTCTTACGGTAGTAGTTTAACGTTAATTTGTATACATGTTCTAGCTTCTTCACTCTTTCTTTATTTGTTGTCTTAATTGGTCCATTGGCTTGGATCCACGCCCCTGGGTATTTAAATTTATGAACCCTTATAATTTTTGCACATAATGTTTTCATAATTTTACCTCCGTTATGTTTGTGTGCTATTTCCTTGGTTCTTTTCGAAAGATATTTTTATCCTAGTCTTTTCAGTAGTCTTACGTAATAGATCAAGCACAACAGTTACATCTGTCGCTTTTTCAGTTATCAATGCTATATCATTTTTGTGCCTCTATTTTCTAATTTCTTCCCATGATTTAACTACTTTATATAGAACCAAGGGAGACAGACTGGAGGTTCGGATTCGACGTTGAAGTGTAGGTTTCCTTTTTCCGATTAGATAAGTGGGCCATGGTAGGCTCCGAAAAGGCGTCCAGTCGAAAAGCTAGGACAAGGTAACTGAGCCAAAGGGAAAAAAACTATTTATTTTTTTCAGGACGTTTCATTGACACTAAAATTTATTTTACACTACACAGTACATAAATTTTTCGTTTCTTTCAGTTTATTCTAAATTTAATGTGTATTATTAACATAAGTATAAATCAAAAGCTGTTACTGTGTATTTGTCTCAATAAAACTCAGAAATGGCTTCACCGATTTAAATAATAGACTATATTTATGGTTCATTTTAATACAGGAGTGGTTTAAAAGAAACAGAGCGAAAACCCAAAGGAACAACTGAAAATTGAAATTCGTAATTTTATAAGGGAACATTGCCGCTTCGGATAGGATTCGTATTTTATGCACTAAGATGCAATTCATCCGACTGCTGTAAGATTTTACACACATGAGTTTCAAGACATCAAATATTTGTAAATCGTTGCGATTTAACTACTTTGCTTATTAGACCCTAGGCTTACAAACTACGTGAAATAAATTAACTTAAAGAAAACACACATCCATGCCCTAGAGAGGATTCTAATCTCCGATGGCGAGAAACAGCGCGATCCGCAGGAAAGCGCCTTAAAACGCTCGAGAACTCCACAGCAGTCCCAAGCGAAGTTAAATTATATTTGGCTCAGAATTGTAAAACAGGTAATACAGAGATTCACAATTAAAGACCCATTTAACGAACGTCAGTTTTTTCTGAATTCCTGAACATCTTATTAAATACAATAAAATTAATTTTATGGGGAAGGACGTACTTCTTTCAGTACATCAGCACGGGTTTAGAAATCATCGCTGTCTTATACTAAGATTATCCAGTTGTAACATGATATCTAAAGAAAGACAAAAGGCACACTGCACACTCCCTTATATTCGAAGGGTGTTTGTCACTGTGCCACACTGCAGATTGCTAACGAAAGTACAAGAACATTCAAAAGTTACGGCATATGTAACTGTCTCGAGGCCTTCTAAAGTGAGAGAACGTAGTGTGTTACCTTAGACAAATAGCGTACGTTAGAGACAAGCATATCGTCTGGAGTTCCCCAGGGAAGTGTGATAGGGCCGTTCATTAATTTCTATCCATATAAACAATTCGACGGATATGAGGAGTAGCAAGCTGCAGCTACTTGTCAATGAACCTCTGTCGCCCATTGAGTTGTTGTTGTTGAGTGACTGTAGTAATATAAAAGATGACTTAAATGAAATATGTGTTGGTAGTAAAAGTGTTGAAGGACTCCATTTTCATCAAGCGTTGTGGTCACCTATTCAACATTGGTTACTCACAGTAACTCGACCACTTCCGTAATACACCAAAGGAAACTGTTAGAATATATAAGGAGTCTGTTTAACTATATTCTTACAGAGCCGTTAAATTCATTACGAAACGTTCAAAAAAATTAAATTAAACACTATATTTCCCCATTCTCAACTCAGGTAGTACTTACAATGATTAATACTGTACAGCTAATTTGCCAAATTAATGAACTGATTGAATTCCCGGCAATGAAGTAAGTTACTACATAAAAACAAATTACTCCTCGACATTGATTAAACAAGAAATTGATTGTTTAATCCGAATTTAAAATGTTAATTTTGAAACTCTTCGTACGACGTGAAATATCGTTACAATAGACGTACATTACTATGAATCGCAGAATATATGCACCTAATAAAATGGTGTATTGCAAAAGCTTAATGTGATTTTTAACTATTCGCTGTTAATTAATTAATTCATTAAATAATTTTAAAATCCTAAACCTTTTGTATAAATAGGTTGCTGCTACTAGCTGAATGAAATCTTCTATGTGTACTGAGAATAGCTTTACCTTGATTCCCAAACCTGTGTTGTACGAAACCAAGTAAATTTACTAGTGCTTTTAGAATCGATATCGCAGCTATAAAAAACATTTTAGAAAATAATTTCTGACGGTGTTAATTACCTATTGCGTCATTGGAAAACAAGGGCCGCGGTGGAGTAGCCGAGCGGTCTAAAGCGTCTCGCTGCGGAGGGCGCGATTGCTCGCTGTAGGGGTTCGAGTCCTCCCTGGGGAATGGGTGTGTGTTGTGTCCTTAGGTTAGTTTCCCTAGGTTTAAGTAGTTTGTTAGTTACGGACTGATGACCACGCAGTTTGGTCCGATAGATTTACAAACATTTGAACATTTTGAAAACAAGAATTCAGTTGTATGTTAAAGTGTACTAATTCAGGACCTCTAGCGAAAGTAAAGTCCTCAATCTCTTTTCGCTAAAAATACTGGTACTAGACGTTGTGATCGAATAGTATTCTCGTGAATGTCCCAATATCAAAGACTTTTTAACTCACTTTCTTCATTTTTACAGGGGAGACACAGAACTGAAAAGCAAAAACCAACAGTTTATTTAAGTCTTTGTCTGCTCTCTTTTGAGTCAGAATATGACTTACAACAACAGAAACGTGGCAAAAATGAGTCGTGAAATAGGTTATAATATGGACTTTTCTGGCTTTGATTTCAACCAATTGATTTGACTGCTTTTGTAACTTAAGTAATCGGTATCTAAGTATTTCTCTGGTAAGCTTTCAATAATTTGTCACAAAAAGGAGCCTTGACAGGCAGTGACGGTGTGGTTTATTGGAGAAAGTGAAAGAGCTCTCGGTAGGTGACCCACCATGTATCTACATTTTGAGTACTGAGTTCTAGTACATTCTAGCAGTATTGGGAAATAATTTTCCAGAAGTTTCTTTTAGTGTATATCTACTGTGTAAACCTCCAGCTAATTTGTTCAATCTGTGCTGTTGTACGTGTACCACAGGTGCTAAATAAATCATCTCTAAGGTTAAACCCGGGTTCTTTAAACAACTATACTGTGTGATCAAAAGTATCCTGACATCTTCAAAAACATACATTTTTTTTTCACGTCAGGTGAATTTTGCTGCGACCTACTACCAGGTGCTCCATATCAGAGATCTCAGTGGTCATTAGACATCGAGCAGAATTCAAAATGGGGCGCTCCGTGGAACGCACCGACTTTGATCATGGTCAGGTGATTGGGTGCCACTTGTGTCAGCACAAACATCCCTTTATCCACTGTTTTAGATATGATAGTGAAGTGGAAAAGTGAAGGGACACGTACAACACGAAAGCGTACAGACGAATCTGGTCTTAGACTGACAGAGACGGCCGACAGTTAAGAAGAGTCGTACAGTGAATTATGCACCACCTATCCAAGCCCTCGCACCGGAATTCTAAACTGAATCAGGATCCACTCCAAATATTATGACAGTTAGATGGGATTTCTTGGTGAAGAGGCTATCCGTAAGCGAAACGACGCCTTCCTTGTGAAAAGAGCCTAAACATTGGACGATCTAACTGTGGAAAAGGTTTGTGTGGAGTGACGGTTCATGGCGCACGATGTGGCGATCCGAAAGCAGGGTGTGGGTATGGTGAATTCCCGGTGATAGTCATCTGCCAGAATGTGTAGTGCCAACAGTAAAAATTCGAGACGGTGCTGTTAGGGTATGATCGTGTTTTTCAAATCAAATCAAATGTTGGTAAATCTATCGGACCAAACTGCTTGGTCATCATTCCGTAGCTTACAAACTACTTAAACCTAGGTAAACTAACGTACGGACAAACACGCACACCCATGCCCCAGGGAGGACTCGAACCTCCATGCCGAGCAACCGCGCGCTCCGCAGCGAGGTGCTTTAGACCACTCGGATACTCCACCGCGGATCGTGTTCTTCATGGAAGGAGCATTCACCCCATGTTGTTTTGCTTGGCAATATCGCAGCACAAGACCCAAATAGATATTTTAAGCACCTTCTTGCTTCCAACTGTTGAAGAGAAATTCGGGGATGGCAGCTGCATCTTTGAACACGATCGAGCAACAGTTCATAATCCATGCCGAATGGTTACACAGCATCCCTGCAATGGAGTGGCCTGCACAGAGTCGTGAGTTTAATCGTATAGAACACCTTTGAGATGTTGCCGACTGCCGACATACATTGGTACCTCTCTTCAGAGCAGCACTCAGAAACCTTAAGGCACCTGGGAACGTATGTTTGCGAGAGTGTAAGCTGTCATCAAAACTAAGGGTGAGCCAACAGCATTCTAAATACCTGCATTACCAATGGGGAGAGCCATGATTTTCTTTCTTAGCGAGTTGTCCGGATACTTTGTATCAAACTGTGGATGTACGTCCTGCGACATCAGTACATAAGCTTTTTTATTTTTTTTTAAACATACAATCGTAGCCTTATCCATTTTTTAAAAGAATGACCCTTTTAAGAGGTAATATAAAATAAACGCACCACACGTAAAAGCTGAAAGTCTTTGAACAAAACCCACCAGGAATAATCTATCAAAACATTTATTAAATGAGCCAGCGGAAAAAAGTTGCAACGGCAAGAATTTTAGCGCTGGTTGCTCTCGAACAAAAAAGAGATATACTAAATGTGTTTTAAACGTTCGCAAAGTGAAAAAGAACGATCTATATGAGCTTGACACAACATCTTCATCGTCTTTTATATCCAAAAAATCGCCAAGTTCCCCTGCTTCAATTAGAGGAACATTTCGTTTTTCACAAGAATTAATTTACCCGAAATTATAAAAAGATTGGTAATAAACAGGAATAATAAACATATCATGCTAGTTAACAGTTTAATATTACCATACAGCAAGAGCCCCATAAATAACATGTTTTAAAGTAATCTGAAATATTAAATCAGATAAAATGTAATTAGGATAAATATTCAATTCATTTTTTATTCCTTGGAATCGATAGGATACGTAAAAGATATAGAAAGAAACTCTAATTATAATATCAGTGTAACTGATTAAAATCTCTGACTATTACTAGACATGTAATAATCCCATTGTACTCGCTCTCTGTTCTGATTGTTCTGTTGTCTGAATTGTACTGATAAGATCTGCCTATTATCAAACCGCTACAATATGCTGAAACGAACATTATTAACTATTGATTATTGTTCTTAACTGATTGTACAAAATCTTCAGATATAAAATTAATACTCAGGTATTCAATATATGCTTTCTGTTCAAATTAATAAATGCCCTTATTTAAAGTTAACTTCCGTCAGTTGTTCAGTTATTTAATTATTTTTCCAGTCCCTCCAGTTAGTGATCATGCTATTTTCAGGTATAACTAACTATTACGACTTTGGATGGTTCGGTAATTAAACATTTTAAACTTACGTATCTCGTGTAGGTTGCCATAGTATCTTTGACTGTAATTAACCATTTTGCAATATTTATTGGCTTGGAACCTGCAATTTTATGTAATGAACAGTTCGAAGTCTGATTAGCCATTAATCTGTACCAATTATTAATTTTCATTCATTAAATTACCTTCTTTCAAAACTATGCCACACGGGGATTGAATCCTAATATTCCGAACCTCCATCCAATGTCGGCGGATAGTTACGCGGGTTACAACCAATCTCACTACAGCTTATCAACCATATCAACTACAACGCTGTTTAAGGTAACTATTCGTCGAATTCTGTAGGTTGCTTGCTCTGCAAGATGTTTTAAACTATTAAATGTTTGGCCATTCCACTTCATTTCATTTCTTTTAATTAACAGTTTGTCTAAATTGAAGGCTTAGTCACTGATTATTATTTTAAAATAGTTCAACAACTTCTGTTCAAATTCAAATGTTTGTATAGTCTATGGGACGTAAGTACGGGGTCATCAGTCCCTAAACTTACAAACTACTTATGAACTACTTACGAACTAGGACGGCACAAATATCCATGCCCGAGGGGGGATTCGAACCCCCGACCGTAGTGGCCGTGTAGCCCGTGACTGAAGCGCCTTAGTCCCCTCGGCCACCGCGGCCGGCACAACTTCTGTACGGCCAATTTTTGAAACCTAAATAGTCAAGCAAGCAATTACACTACAACAGGACAAAATTTTTAAGCAATTTGACACTTAGCGAGGATACTGTAAGAAGAAATCTAAATTACAAAACTGAAAAGGAATGTACTTGGCTGTGTTTGATACGAGCCACCAAAACAATCTTGTGATACCTTAATACCAGCTGATGTTCTGTTCGCTAAGTTTTAATTGTAGTGTTACTGCATTGCTAAAAGCTCCTAACAATCCGGATTGCATCCGTCTCTGAGGTCCAGCGTACGTTCCACGGGTATTTTGAAAGAAACCCACCGCACGAGAAGCTACGGTGACGCAAATATTTTTTTTTTTGCCAGCATTGAATTTTAATGAACCAGTAATTCAAGCCTGGCGGGACATGGTGCTATGCGAAACAAAAGGCGGCGCGACGCAAGTGGGAGGAACGAGTGCGCGCGCCGGAAACCGTGACTCGAATGCGTGCGCGTAAATCGTGTATGCAGGACACGGCGCGGCACCCAATTTGTTTTACGACCCGCGATAAATTTCTGTTGCGTATGGGCGAGAAAATGAAAACAAGTCGGGATTTTCGCATGCTGTTTGACATGAATATGGTCCTCAGCTCTGTTGCCGCGGACTAGTGCAGAAGAAATGGAAAGAACACAAGAGAGACCGTTTGCCGCGATGCAACTCCAGTCACTAGCAGCGTTTACAGTACTGACAGTACAAGTTCATTTAATCAACAGTTTTTATTTTATTTTCTTATTTTTTTTAATAAAGAAGCTACTTCACATCTAATATGGAAAATACTTGGGCTCGAACAAAAACATATACATCAAAATCGTACGAGAGATAATGTAAAGATCCCTTATTGCACTAGTGACACCCCCGCATCTGGAAAACTCTGCAGTCGTCTGTTACAGGCCTCTGCGTGTGCCTTGCCACATTGCACTTTGACCTGTCGGTTTGACAGTAGGGACGGTGCAGTGTGCCTCCAAAGTTGCGTTTTGTAACATTTGTGTGGTGAAGCGTCAGATGGAGCGGCTATTGATAATCCGCGGTGGACGAGGAGACTGAGGCGCTCCCGTCACGGTCTGGAAGGCCACTACGGTCGGGGGTTCGAATCCCCCCTTGGTCATGGATATTTGTGCCGTCGTTAGGATAAGCTACTTCGTAGGTAGTTTGTAAGTTTAGGGACTGATGACCCCGTAGTTAAGTCCCATAAGCTTAACAAACATTTGAACATTTATTTGCTATTGATAATCAATCCTGGTAAAGTACTTCGATTGGTTGAGATGAGGTTCCGAAGAACCATTCTACGTGAAGATGGTATTAGTGTTGAAGATGAATCATTTGCATGCTTTCTCGTATCTGTTATGGTACAGAAATATGAGCATAAGTTAGACACTGTTGTAACACTAACACCCAATGATGATAATAGGGATGATAATGACGAAGAACTCCTTGCTAAAGGTAGTGCTACGATAAGTGCGGGAAGAGGCGATGGAAGCAGTGGCAGTGAATACCAAATGTTTTCCGAGAAGAAGGTTAAAGTTGCAACTAGCATCACGGCTTTTGATGACAATACGCTAAAGAACATGTATGACGATTATTACATAAGTTATAGTTCAGATATCTGCATTACGTATGACGTCTAAAATTACATCTACAGTGCATGATTGCAAAGCTTTGCATAAAAACGACACCCACCAGTACATTGAGGTGTGCGTAGAGTTACTGTATCCAAACGTTCATACACATATGCTTGTTCAAATGTTTGTTAAGCTTATGGGACCCAACTACGGGGTCATCAGTCCCCAAAATTATAAACTACCTATGAACTACTTACGAACTAGGACGGCACAAATATCCATGCCCGAGGGGGGATTCAAACCCCCGACCGTAGTGGCCGTGCAGACCGTGACTAAAGCGTCTCAGTCCCCTCGGCCACCGCGGCCGGCGATATGCTTGTTCGAGCCCGTCTTGTCGTCTTGTCAGCTTTATTTTTTATATAAATTAATACTAGTCAATTTGCACTGAGTCAGGTAATGGAGAAGCACAGAGAAGCCGGACTGCACATGACCTTTATCGATCTTGAGAAGGCAATAGATTTGGACATGTCTGAGAAGTAAATAAGTGCCATAAAATGTATGAGGTTGGTAGGAGATACGTATGAAGGTGCAATGACGAAAGTAAGGAGTAATGCAGCTGGAACAAAGGTATTTCCAGTGAGAGTAGTACTGCTACAGATATCTGCTTTATGTCCATGTACTAGTCAAAGATATGAAAAAAGACGCACCTGGGAGCATGATGTTTGCCGATGGTGTAATAAACCCACCCAGGAGGCACTTCAAGCTTAAACAGTGGAGAAAAGCTCTAGAGGAAAGGGGAATGAGAATTAGCAGGGTGAAAACAATGTGCACAAAAGATGCCAAAGATCTATATATTATCCTGCAAGAACAACTTAGCGCTGATCAAAAAATGATGTTACCTGGGATCTTACGTGCAAAGTGATGGAGAACTGGAGGCCGAAATACAGCACAGGATAAATAGTAGATGGATGGAGGGAACTGAGCGGAGTACTGTTTGATAAGGTTAGCTGTAGAATGAAAGGAAAGCTCGAAAAATCTGTGGGGAGGCCTGTGATGCTGTACAATGCAAACACTTGGCCAATTACAAAAGCTCAAGATGGAAGTGGCAGAAATGAGAATGTCAAGATGGATGAGTAGGGTGACTCGAAAGGATAGACTAAGGAATGAGTATATCAGGGGAACAGTGAAACCAGCACCAACAGGAAAGAAGATTCAAGAAAGTAGGCTGGGATGTTAAGAACATGTGCAGAAAAGAGGGGAGACCTATGTGGGTAAAAGAGTTGAAGACTTGGAAATCGAAGGATCAAAAAGAAGAGGAAGACAGAAATCGAAAAGGAAAGACAAGTTAGCTGGGACCTACTGGAGAGAGGATGACTCGGAGAAGACGCACGGAATAGACATTTGTGGAAGAGAAAGACCCACGAAAACAACGCCGACCCCACATGACGTGGAAAAAGCCTGAGATGATGATGATGAATACTGGACAATTACAAGTCCATCTAGTGAAAAATGCAAATATCACTCAGCTATAGCAGTAGGATTTAATGGTGCTATATGCAAAATTTGTGCCGGCCGGGGCCTCGAACCCGGATTTCCTGCTTATCGCGAGCGATCATGTAAACCATTATTATATAAGGAGCACATTGTTGCGGCGATCTAGAATTTTTTAATAAGAGGTTTTCAGCCAAGATCGCTTTCTTCTTTTAATTATATGACCGGCTTCGGCGTGATAGACGTCATCTTCAGACCTGTCGTAATTTTTTACATCTCTGCTGTAACAACAATTTCTAATATAGCTCATTGGTATACATCCATATTTATGTGTCACGCAAATAAAATTTAAATGTTCATAATAAAATCACAGAATCCATCCTTCTCAAGGTTTACGTTCAGAATCAAGCTCAGTACTGACTTAAGTTTACCACAATTTTTTCCCATGCACATTTTTTCAGAAGTGTAGGGTCGGCTACATATCTGAAAGTTGGCTTCATAACATTTAAAACAGCAAGTGGCAGACCGCACTTTTGGGTGTATGGCTTTCCACTGGCTTTTGCCTGAAGATATTTGCACCATGGTATGTCACAGAGGGGGTATTGAGGAGTCTCATCTGTGGAACGTTGGTAGAAGAATATTGCCCATACTGCTTGCTGCATTGTTTTCATACTGTGTACATTCTTCCTTATGGCTTTCCCATAATATATTTGTAGTGTGTGAATTTCTTTGTCTGTCAATCTCATAAAACCTCCCAGCGACTTTCCAGCTTCTAATTTTTTGCCCTTCATTTTTGTCTTCAGCCTGAGAAGTCTGCCAACAAGCTGGTATAATGTTTGTCACAGTCTTCTAAATACTACTGCTGTTCGTTTCGATTGCATGATGACCGAAAAATTAATATAAAAATAAATCTAGTGTCAACAAGGAGACGTCATTCTGAAAACATCAACCTAATAAATTATGCAGTAAATGGTATTCGGATTTTTTAGCTATTTTGCCCTAAGTCTACCCTCTTAAGTAGAACTGCAAGACGGCCTATACTAGGCTTTTACATACAAACACAATATTGTGCAACTTCATTGTAACATCGTGATCATTATATCTAAAATGGTAAGAATCAAAGACTGAAAATTAAAATCTGAGGTGTAGTCACATTAATTGCACAATATTGTGGCATAGGCAGTATGAGGTTATCAATCACCTCTTCAGGTATATTTGGCTATTATTCTATGAGTGCAATATCTAGCTCTGCAACCACTGGTCTGATTGCAAAGGGTCTACAAAGTGCATCCCAGACTTGCTCAGTAGGGTTTAAATACGTTAAAGAAGTTGTCCACTCCTTTCGTTCAATTCCCTCATGTCCACCAGTGCAGCTCTGTCGGGACGAGCGTCATCGTCATCGTCATGATATGATGATTTTTCTGTAAATAAGTACGATTTATCCAGATGAGGTAACGATCGTTGCCCGTCTGAACACAAAACCTTTTCATCCGTCTACAGAACCACGCGTCATTTCTTACGACTCCTGAAGTTCCTCCACCCATTTTTGCGGGCTATCTAGTATCATAGTTTTAGTGGAACATACATACATCGTAGGCCTCCGGGCGTAGAGACCACATTCTCGAAGGCGACTTCGCATCGTATGTATTATTATTTCGCGTCCTCTTGCTGCTTCGAGTTTGCGTTGCATCTGAGATGCATTCAGCCTACTGACTCGACGGGCAAACTAGAGATAACGATTCATCTTGATGTTATCCGTGGATGACCAGGGACTTGCCTTATTTTTACGGTTCCTGTTGTGTGAAATCAGATCCAGGTCCAGAAAATTACATTTCAGTATAACAGCTGCAGCAAAATCAAAATGTTCAAATGTTTGTTAAGCTTATGGGACTTAACTACGGGGTCATCAGTCCCTAAACTTACAAACTACTTACGAACTAGGACGGCACAAATATCCATGCCCGAGGGGGGATTCGAACCCCCGACCGTACTGGCCGTGCTGACCGTGACTGCAGCGCCTCAGCCACCTTGGCCACCGCGGCCGGCCAGCTGCAGCAACCTCCTGTGTATCTCCCGCTTCCAACCTTCTTGTGGCTCTCCATGCGACAGTTTCGGTAACCTTCTCACTACAATATCTGAACTTAACCGCTTGTGTATTTCGCGTGTTACAGTTAACAGAAGCGAACACCTACACCCCCCGCAACTAATATCTCTACTATCTTTTCTTGCTAATATTTCGGTTGCAGTAATGTTGTCTCCACTCCAACAGAAAGTCGAATCATTATTTATCGTTCGGCCTAGAAATATCAACGGATCCCCTAATAGTTTTGACTAGCGTACTTCAGCAACGATGTTGCCGTGCAGAATGGCTGCGTGGTCTAAGACATGACGCTATGGACGACGTCGGAGATTCGAGTCTTCCATTAGTCATGGATGTGTCTGTTTTCTCCTTAAAGTTAATTTAAGTAGTTTGTAAGTCTAGGGAATTATGACCACAGCAGTTTGGTCCAACAGGTTTACAAACAATAGTTATGAATCCCTTTATAAGACCTTTGTTGCCAAAGATCGCTGAATGATATTATGTGATGACTGGTTTCGATTCATTAAAGAGTCATTATCAAATATTACTTGTCCAGGAATAGTAAGAAATATACTTCACATGAACCAAAATAGTGGCATGTTGTAAATGGTATGCACATCATCAATTGAATATGCATACGATTTATAACTTGCCACTAAGATGTTGGTTTATCTGAAGTATATTTCTTTCCATGCCTGTACGATTTGATAATGACTCTTTTAATGAGTCGAAACTAGTCGTCATATGCAATCATTAAGCGATCAATGGCAATCATGATCTTATAAATGGATTCATAACAGTTACATTTAAAGATCGCCTCCTAGATAAGAACCTGAATAAGATGTCGGGTAATTATAAGGTTCACAAACATCTGATGTTAAAACTTTGTTCTTTGTAGCGTTGACATGCAACAAGTTTTAGTGCTTTACCTTACGTTAGCGGTCGGCTAATGGTAGACAGCGATCCAAATCGAGACCGCGGAAGGCTAGAAACTGGACCGCCAAAAATATTTTGAATGTGTAAGTTACACATTCAAATAATTTAATAAATACGCTTTCTGTAGGTAACAATTCGTATAAGAGCCATCTTAATATTTTTTCTAGAATTTTAAAATTAAGTGTTGAATATTTACAACCCTAAATGATTATTGTAGGTAGATTAAATAAATGGTTGTCACGATGTGCAACGCAGGAGAGTACGCAGACGAGCGGTGGAAAAACGGCACAAGCTGGCAAGTGATCCGCATAAAAGCCCTGTACACACTAATTCAGACTGAGAAGTTTGTCAAACGAACAAGGAAATTCCACAAATAGGCTTCACACTGACAGTCTCTGATATCTCTATTAAAGCGGTCAGGGTATATCCATTTAAACACCATTTTGGGCTCCTAAACTAACCTTTTGAGATTTTTCCAGCAGCAGAACGGACGGATGTGGCTACGATAATGTTTTACCTTTCAAAACCTTTAATACAAATTGAGATAATAGACTTGCAGGACGACATTTCTTTGCAAACGTGTAAATATGAATCCACTGTCGAATGCGCCGGAAAAATATAAAAATTGCATAACATTCGGCATCTACCTGCCTACCACGTTTGGCTCCACATATATTTGTCAAATTTCGTGAAAAAATTAATTTCTTAAAGAATAAGTATCGCTGAAGAAGGACGGCCGTCCACCTTGAACACACTATCCGCGTAAGCTGCTCGGCTTGTGAAGGTAACTATAAGAAACGGTTTAAAGGCCGCAAATGTAATTTCTTGCATCGATTTTTTAACACAAATACGCACAGTTCATTGTATTTCATATTTTTTCAGTGAAAATTAAACAAAAAATAATTTGTTTAATGACCTATTACAGGTTTTTCAATACAAGTTGGACTACACATTTTATTTCGTACTTGTTGTGAGGGAAAACAAAAACAAATAATTACCAAATATAAGTTTTACCTCGGTTGCCCAGTGGTAGAGTGTCAGACTACAAATCCAAAGGTCGCGGGTTCGATCCCCACCATGTCCTACGATTTTTATCTGTCACTTTCCACGTCTTTCACCTATGGCAATATTGCTCATGTCAAAAATACCGAGTAAGCACCGTGGTTCGGAACACCCTATAACTGGCTGGGTAAGTCAGTTCGAAGGTCGGAGGAAGGCAATGGCACCACCTCCAAAGAGGACCATACCTAGTAAAGTACTGTGGTGTTCGACCCAATCGGCGGGTTGTTGACTGCTTTACATTTTTATAAGTTTTACTGGATTATTATAAATTTTTATTTTACATCTTTTGTATTTCATATTAGTTTGAGCGATAAGGAATGTGTGGTTTTACTTCTGAACCTCGAAAAAAATTTTCAGAAATATCCGGACCCCATCCAGGATTAATTCTACATCTACATCTACATATATACTCTGCAATTCACCGTAAGGTGCATGGCGGAGGGTACACTGTACCACTACAAGGCATTTTCTTTCCTATTCCACCCCCAAATTGAACGAGGAAAAAAAGAATGCCTATATGCCTCCGTACGGGCCCTAATTTCTCTCATCTTGTCTTTGTGATCTTTACGCGAAATGTAAGTACCCGGCAGCAAGATCGTACTACACTCAGCTTCAAATTCCGGCCCTGTAAATTTACTTAACAGAAATTCACGAAAAGAACGTCGTCTTTCTTCCAGCGATCCCCAATTGAGTTGCCGGAGCATTTCCGTGACACTCGGGCATTGGTCGAATCTACCGGTAACAAATCTAGCTGCTCGTCTCTGAACCGCCTCTATGTCTTCCTTTAAACTGATCTGCTGCGGGTCCGAAACCATTGAGCAATACTGATGACGTGGTCATAGAAAAGTTTTATACGCGATCTCCTTTACAGGTGAAGTACATCTTCCCAAAATTCTCCCAATAAAACGAAGTCGGCTGTCCGCCTTACTCACAACTGTCCTTACATGCTCGTTCCATTTCATATCGCTCTGCAATGTTACGCCTAGATATTTGAACGACGCGACAGCATCAAGAAGCTCACTACTAATGCTGTAATCGAATGTAATGGGATTGTTTTTTCTACTCATGCGCATCACCTTACATTTTTCTACATCGAGAGCTAGCTGCCATTCTTCACACCAACTAGAAATTTTGTCTAAGTCATCCTGTATGCTATTACAGTCAGTTACAGACGACACCCTGCCATACACCACAGCATCATCAGCAAACAGCCGCAAATTACAACTTACTCTGTCTATCAGATCATGTATATAGATAGAAAATAATAGCGGTCCTATCACACTCCCCTGGGAAACGCCTGACGATACACTCGTCTCGAACACTGGTCGTCGAGAACAACGTACTGCGTTCTATTGCTTAGGAAGTCTTCCAGACAGTCACAAATCTGTGAACCTATTCCATAAGCTCGTATCTTCGTTAGCCGATCTCTGCCGTAGAAAAATGTTCAAATGTTTGTAAAGCTTATGGGACTTAACTACGGGGTCATCAGTCCCTAAACTTACAAACTACTTATGAACTACTTACAAACTAGGACGGCACAAATGTCCATGCCCGAGGGGGATTAGAACCCCCGACCGTAGTGGCCGTGCGGACCGTGACTGAAGCGCCTCAGTCCCCTCGGCCACCGCGGCCCGCAATCTGCCGTAGATTCTCATGGTTTTTGAATAGTTTGTTTCCTTTTATTTGTGATCCTCGATTTTACTAGTTTCCTGTTTGCTTCACAGTCGTCTCTTCCGCATTTGCTCTGGCCCTAAACACCTAGTAGTGTGCCAAAAAGCATATCCATTTATCCTGTACATAGATATTCTGATTCGCCTACTCCAAATATCTTAAAAGCGACAGTACAGAAGCGTCGGTGTCCGGCCGGAAGATTTGCTCCGCCTCCAGCATCCGACGCCGTGCAAAGTAGGGCAGGGCGCGCCACTTGAGCGCAGCTGCTGGGAGCAGACACGGCTGCCAACATTAGCGGCGGTGACGCGGCGCCGCGTGCCGGCGCGCTGGCCATTGTGTTGCTGCGCACAATGGCCGGGCTTTATTCACCGGCGCTCTGCCCGCCGCAGATAGGCGCCCGCTGCAAAAACAAACGAGCTCCACTGGGTGTCATCTGGAGCCAGCAGCCGGGCCGCAAAAGGCGGCGCCATGCCTGCAGCGCGACAGCCGCTGCCAAGCAAATTCTGTCCACACTACTCGTTCGAGTCGACAGCGCACTAGCTGTTATCTGCCGTTCGGTGAAGCTCTCTCCGACGATAGCTTAGGTACTCCGTGCAGATAGACATCTATAATCCTGCAGATATCAACCTTAGTGCGGCACGCGACCAAACAGCAACGATTATGCCTTAACACATTCCACCCTGCTACGTATGTACCTCGACTGTGCAGGTGAACTGGCGATTTTTATGTAAAGGCTGGTTTACACGACGACACTACCTTTCATGAAACTGCGCTACTGGGCAGTGCGCATGCGCGGCAGGCGTTCGCGCAACTCGTTTGCGAAACTAAACAGTTTCGGCACCTTCCAACTTTGGCGAAACTGATTGCGCGTGTTTTTAGGTTAGGTGATACCAATACAGAACAAAACACAACATAAAGGGGGAAAAGGAAGAAAAATTTCGGTTTTTGAACATATATGCGATGCATAGGTGTTTGTGCCATTTTAACGATGAAAATTTCAGGAATAAGCAGCGACGTGTTAGTGCTCTTGAAGCAATTATTCGTGAATTAAATATTGATGGGTTGACGATTAGTGAACTGCAGACTGAAGTACATTCAATCCCAAATACATATACAAACAGGTGAGACAGTTGAAGTACCCTCAGACTTTAAGAAAAATGTTATAATACTCATTCCTAAGAAAGCAGGTGCAGACAGGTGTGAAAACTACAGAACCATCAGTTTAATAAAACATTGTTGCAAAATATTAACACGAATTATTTACAGAAGGATGGAGAAGCTGGTAGAAGCCGACCTCGGGGAGGATCAGTTTGGGTTCAGGAGAAATGTAGGAACTCGGGAGGCAGTACTCACTTTACGGCTTATTCTAGAAGATTTCTAGTTTTTGTAGATTTGGAGAAGTCTTTTGACAATGATGATTGGAATAAACTCTTTCAGGTTCTGAAGCAAGCAGGAGTAAAATATAGAGAACATAAAGTTATTTACAACTTATACAAAAATTAGAGAGCGGTTGTCAGAGTTGAAGGGCATGAAAGGGATGCAGTGGTTGGAAAGGGAGTAAGACAGGGTTGTAGCCTTTCTCCAATGTTATTCAATTTGTACACTGAGCAAGCTATAAAGGAAAGCAAGGATAAATTTGGAGAAGGAATTAAAGTTCAGGGTGAAGAATTAAAAACATTGCGTTTTGCCAACGACATAGTAATTGTGTCAGATACAGCAAAGGACCTGGAAGAGCAATTGAACGGAATGGACAGTGTGCTGAAAGGTGCATATAAGATGAACATTAACAAGAGCAAAACTAGGGTAATGGAGTGCAGTCTAAGAAAATCAGGAGATGCTGAAGGAATTAGATTAGGTAACGAAGCAATAAAGGAGGTAGATGAGTTTTGTTACTTGGGCAGTAAAATAACAAATGATGGTGTCAGTATAGAGGATATAAAATGCAGAATGGCAATGGGTAGAAAAGCGTTCTTGAAAAAGAGATATTTGTTAACATCGAATATTGATTTAAACCTAAGGAAATCCTTTCTGAAGGCATTTGTATGGAGTGTTGCCTTGTATGAGAGTGAAACATGGACGATAAACAGTGCGGACAGGAAGAGGATTGAGGCTTTTGAAATGTGGTGCTACAGAAGAATGCTGAAGATTAGGTGGGTGGATCGCGTAATTAATGAGGAGGTACTGAACAGAATTGGGGGGAAAAGAAATTTCTGGCATACCTTGACTAAAAGAAGGGATAGATTGGTAGGGCCCATTCTTAGACATCAAGGAATTGTGAATTTAGCGTTGGAGGGAAGTGGGGTAAAAACCGCAGAGGAAGGCCAAGAGATGGATACAGTAAGCAGATTCAGACAGATGTATGTTCCCGTTCTTATGTGGAGATGAAGAGGGTTGTTCAGGATAGGGTATTGTGGAGAGCTGCATCAAACCAGTCTCCGGACTGAAGACCACAACAACATACAAACTAACTATGGCAATTGTGGATTTGGGAACACGGTACAGCTACTGTAGAGACGAATATCTATTTGACAAGAAAAGTAATGCAATTTGTAATTTAAGTTCTGGTAACAATGCTTCGCGCATAACAGTATCTTGTTTGTTTATTTCATTACTAACTCTTTTTTTAAGGAACGTAAACTGCTCTGGTGATATTCTGAGTTGATTAAAATAACTTCTGAGGCCGCTGAGCAACCGAGCTGACGTCTTTCTTTAATCCAGTCACAAACCCAAACACGTTCCTTATTCTTTTTATGTTCAGTCTTATGCGCGACTTCACACAAAGAAACAATAGCTCCGCCACAACTTTTACAGCTAACAAAACTTTCATTCTACGGTGACTATGGCACTTACAAAACAACGAACCTGAAGTGTATAGTATTGGCTTCGTGTCTACAGACATACGCGAAACCAGTTGCGCGCAACTCATTTCATGGAACGAGCGTCGCAACCTAGTGTCGTCGTATAGACTAGCCTTAACGTTAATTAATAACTGTACAGAAACTAAGAGCTAGAAAGGCAAATTTCTATCATCATTTGAAACCCCATCCCTTATAGATTAGGAAAAATGTAAGCTTATATGTATGCTTGCATCTGTAGAGGTGTTCCAGCATTCCAAAAAACAAGAGAAACCTTTACATGGAAAAACTTTTACATTTCATAACATGATTTCTGGTGTTTATAATAAAAAAAATTTGGTTAACGATAGGTTTTTATTCGATATTTTTTGATATAAAAAGATTACATATATGTTATACATAAGTTACTTGCAGTTGGTAATCCTGAAACCCCTGAGGTACGCAGAGTCCTACGTTGCAGTCTTTGCACCACCATCTGCTTCCCTTTCTTATCCGCTTGCCAGTCTCTTTCTTCCCGTTGTCGGAACAATCTTTGCAATATCGTGTAGTATTTACTTTGTCGGCAGTGTGAGGTACTTTTTCTAGAAAGTTACGACCAAATTTCTGTCCGGACTAGTGTTTGGTGTTGGCTCTACATATCTAAAGCCCCCACCTTTTCCTACCAATGTCAAGGTAACGTTTTTCATGAAGTCCACATGAGAGATTTTCTGTTTACTGACGTCTTTGTACAAAATAAAGCTGCTCACGACAGACATTAGGAAAACATGAAAGAACAGTGACTTCTAATGTTCTAATGTTTGTAGAGCTTATGGGACTTGACTATGGGGTCGTCAGTCCCTAAACTTACAAACTACTTATGAACTAGGTACAACTAAGGACGGCACAAATATCCATGCCTGAGGGGGGATTCGAACCCCCGACCGTAGTGGCCGTGCAGACCGTGACTGAAGCGCCACAGTCCCCTCGGCCACCGCGGCCGGCAAAGTGTCTTCCACCACTTCATTGTTTTCTGTGCGAATTGGTAGTAACTGTACAGCTGATCCACACGATCTACTCTAGTATTGTTCTTATTGTGGTCAATTACAGCGTCTGGTTTCATTACTGTTGCAATAACATCTTTTGAACGTACTGGGACATCTTTTGTGGTAGTCTGATGTATTGTAGAAAGGCAGCATACATCACGCTTATTTTTCCACTTCAGCGCTAGAATGGGCCCATTCCTCAAAAATATCATTTCATTTTGCTTCAGTTTCTTTGTTTTGGTGCTTGTTGGTAAACCTTTTCTGTTTTTCACAACAGTTCCGACAACTAATGTATTTTATACAACTGATACATAGAACACATCAACTGCTGCTTCATCTAGTGTACAAAATATGAACTGCAGCAGTTATCTTACAGCCACCAGCCATGTGGTGCGCTGAAAAACACCTTTCAGCGACCGCAAAAGCGGCGCCCGTACGGGATACAGGCGCCGTCCACACGGCCGAGAATTGCGTGCCCGTATGGCGTACGGGCATAGTGTTGAATGTGTTAATAAGTAGTTGGACTGCGACATTTCGTCAACCTTCTCATGCTCCTCCTCTCTTCATATAATGGCGGCTGTAGTTTTATCTTTTCGTTGGGCCTCTAAATTTTACAACGGACCCGCATATATATTTTATATCTTTTACACTGATTAGACTAACCACTTTCACTTTTTCTTCTTCTCCTACTTACATAGTCTCTGTATTGAACTTTTCTTTCGTCCTTGGTCTTCCTGCATCACTTTCTGCATACATAATCATTAGCTTATTCAGCATTTGGCCAATTTGTCCATTCTGATTGACAGTGCTACAGTGGATTCCAGTAGGTTTCTCTCTTGCTGTCGATGTACCATTGGAAACTGAATCCACATATCTTTCTTAACTCGCTGTCATATCGTCTGCTAGTCTTCCTCATTGGTCTTTGTGTTTTGGTAAATTGGGTTCCAATCTAGTACTTTTTGCAGTAGCCGTCAATTTTTGTTCGAATTGCATGGTGAACCGTACGCCATTTCAATATATTTTACTATGTCAGTGACATTTTTTGGACGTCTCATTTCAAATTTCGTTCGTTTTTACCACAACAACGATCACTCACTTCCTCTTTAGGCTGCTTTTTTTCATCAGATCACTGGATGTAACGGATTTCAAAACAAAAGAGTTTGTTCTTTACGCTTGCTACTCAAATTTAATAAACATAAATATTTATGATTGTAAGCCTCCTTTCATATTAATCATCTGACCTAGAGAGTCATACTTTCCCATGGTTAGCAATTTACTTCTTATAACATTAGCTGGATGCATCCGTTCATTGATCATAATCTTGGGTTTAATAATATTCTTCTTTAGACCAACTCAAAGCAAATCAACACACATATTCTAAATAGTATTTTTAGTTCTTTCATATCATTTCCAAACAGTCAGGAAACTTCACGTTTATATAAAATTTTAATATAGCTCTGTTCGGTTTACATTAACAGGCCGCAGCCAGTCGGTTGCAGGAAATATTTTATGTTGATCTTTACCAACGTTTATACACAAGTATGAGTCTCTTCTTCGGAAGGAAATAAAGCTTTTACTGAGTCATAACACATAATTGTACTGTTACAAATGTTGTGAGATATATTTTTCAAGTACTGGGATAAAATGTATCAGACAACCATTTACATTATTAAAAGTGGCGTGGTGTTACAGTGACACATCATACATCTGATGTAATAATGTAAAGGCTTATACTGTACTATATATGTTATCCTATGTCTTTAGCGTTATAGCTAATGACAATTGTAACAGCATATGATACACTTGTAAGGGTATTCGAAATCTCTTTCGCCAAGAAATCATTTAAATAAAATTGTAAGCAATCACGCAAAAACCATGTCTTACTAAAATATTTTGTGACTTGAAAATGGAACGGTATCTATCTGTGAGAAATAATAATGACCCAAATACACTAAAATAATATAAAAAACTTCTGTGCTACATAAAGAAAGTTTTGCACTTACCACTCATTTAGTAACACTACCTGATGGAGTGCATAATACGTTGTGAGTAATGACCACGCGGTATAAGAAAAATAAACTGCATCAGTTTGAAAGTGAACTTTCAACAAATCATTTAATATATTCGTCATACACAAAAGTAATATGTGCTAATACTTCTATAAGATGAGATACGTATGGTAGAAAATAAAATTAGCTATACATCCTTATGATTTTTAGGTATTTGTCTTACATTTGAATTTGGTAATCATTGGGTTAAAACATTTGCTTGAAGCTACTTATATATCATCATTTACTTTCAACAGTTTTGTGGATTTATATTGAAGCAGGAAATCTTTGTTAATCTAAATAAGTAGTGGAGACTTTCCCAAATGAGCGGAAGGGGATTTTGGGATTACTATAATATGATTTTGGTCTTTTACATCAGAAGTACCCATGACAATGAATTCAAATGCGTCCTCTGTATTAATTTAATGCTTGGTAAGTGTTCACAAAACTAAGTGACAGACCACTTCTGTCATTACAGTGAGTTGTCACGTTATTGTGGAGTCACATTACAACTGACCGCCAGTATAAGAAGGAATTATTAATTTAGAGAGAATAAAAGTTTAAAATTTGAATTTTTTCATGGACTGTAATTTATATCTTGCAAACAACCTGTGTCGGTCGAATAACAACTCTTGTATCGTATTTTACTTGATATTACCCTGATTGCATTTTGGAAATGCACATATTTGATCCCTTATCAGATCCTTAAAATAACAACGAATAGAGCAAGGTTTTGAAAATGGCTGTTGTCAGTAAATGTACGAAGTCACAGATTGCCAAACACACAGAAAAGTTGCACACAATATTTAAAAATGATTTTAACCAAAATTTGTAAATATTAATGGGAGTCATCTTCAGATGGATATAATTTCTTTACTGATTGAAATGCCACATACTATAATAACTTAAAGTAATGCTTGTTCCATAGATCATAAATATAACATGTGTCACTTTAATAAATGCTGTCTATGCAGGACACTGAATATTATGTTTTTTTAGGGAAGTTTTATCTAATATTCATTTAAATAGTAGGAGTTGCCGTTCAGAAACTCTTTCATTTTCTTTTTAAGTACTAGTAGTCCATCTGCCAGACTTCTTATGCTGATTGGCAAGTGCTGAGGCCAGATTTAACCTTGAATAGTGAATATTACCAATTCTCATATTGTTAAAGTTATGCACACTGATATTACTGTTGAACTGGGTAGGATTGTAACTAACAAATTTCAAAAATCAATACATATACTGTGAAGCTACATTGGAGATCTGGAAGGCCCCTAAATAGATTTATGAAGGATGATCTTTGGTGTGCTAAAGCAATTATTCTCATTACAATCTTTTGTACAACGAATACTTTTATACTGAACGTTGAATTGTCCCAGAATAAGATCCCACTAGAAAGCAGTTAACGGAAATAGCCATATTAAGCTAAATGACTGAGGTGTATCACCAAATTTTGCTTATAGAATAAGTAGCTGAATTCAAATGTCTCAGCAGATCTTCAATGTATCTCTTCCTGTTCAATCTATCATCAATGCAAACACCTAAAATATTTCAGCGGCAGATTTATATTGAAAGAGAATGTTTATTAATGGTGTCATGCCATCTAGTGTAAGAAACTGTATATATTTGGTATTATCAAGGTTTAACAAGAGCACAATTGCAGAGGACCACTTAATAATTTTCTGAAATACATCATTTACAATTTCATTACTTAATTCCTCTTTGGCAGGTGTGATAGCAGTAATTGTCAGCAAAAAGCTAGCTAAGCAGCTTCGTGAATGTATATTAAGACCAGTAAAGTATCGAAGACTGAACCTTATGGCACTCCATATTTGATAGCTCTGCAGTTAGAGGAATTAGCTGTTTATTGCATATTATGTCAATCGCTCATTTCAGATATCTGCACTCTTCCAGTTGAGTATGAATTAAACCATTTGGACACTATCCCACTCAAACCACAATACTTAAGCTTATCTAGAACTATTCCATGATTTACGCAATGAAAATCCTATGAGAGGTCACAAAAATCCCAATAGGTGATTTATGATTATTCATAGCATTTAATATTTCATCACTGAAAGTATATATGGTATTTTCTCTTAAAAAGAGGGAGAGATGGGTGGAATTTAATTTTTATCAAATTGTGTAGGATGACTTCATCCATTAACTGCCTTGCTACTTCCAATGAAAATTTAGATCTTATTTCTTCCCATAATTTGGAAAATGATAATTACATTTTCAACTTCTGACTTTTTGTTAGTAAATTTTTCATTTGATTTAATGGTGTTACTGTCTTCCTATGCTCTTCTTTGCCCTGTCTCCCTTTTAATAATATTCTAAACAGTTTTAATTTTATTATCAGAGGAACTAATCTCAGACTTGATGCACATGTTTTTAATTTTTTATACATAATTCTTATAAATAATAATAATAAGGCACATTTTATGCAATCTCTTTTTAATAAATAATATATTTAAATTGATTCCCGTGCTTTACAAAACCTAAACGATTCACTGTAAAAGGATTAAGGTGAACTGAATTAATAGGTCAAAATTTGTCATCTATTTTATGATAGTAATGGGTACTGGGTTCTGTCATGTATTAAATATTTCTAATATGTATCGAAAAAATATCTTTATCGGTGTACACCATAAAGTGTAATTAAGTGTAGAAAGGTATGGCGAACGAGGTGACCACTCCAAATAACTTCTTCTGCCAGTGCAGCGAGGAATACTGTCATTCATCCAATCTCTAACAACTGCTCCCAAAAGGAAATGAAGCCAAGATCGCAGTTTTACAGTCATTTATTTACTGATTACTGATGACCTAAGTCTTAATCAGCTAACTAGTATTACTTACAATTAGTAGTCATCCGCTTGTATATGTGTGAAGAAAAGTTGAAATAGTTAAGTACAGATAGTTCACAAAGTCATTAAAAACCTGATTAAAGTCCATAAAGATTTACATGTTGTTGCACATAACCGTTTCAAATTTTCATCAAATTTTTACGAGTAGGTGACCACTAATTGTAAATAATACTGAACAGAAGATAATTACCTATATCGCTGAAAAAGGTCAGCAGTTAAACCGGCAACCCACGCGCAATGGAAATATTCTAGACCTTATTGCCACAAACAGGCCTGACCTTATTAACGATGTCTGTGTAGAGACAGGAATTAGTGATCATGATATCGTCATAGCGTCGACGGTGACCAAAGTTCATAAACCAGTCAAGAAGGCTAGGAGCGTGTTTTTGTTGGGAAGAGCCGACAAGCAAATGTTACGATCGCACTTAGAAAATGAAGAGTATCGTTTAATTCTGGGACTATGGATGTAGAGGAATTGTGGACTAAATTTAAGTGCATTGTTAATAAAGGGTTAGAGAAATATGTGCCAGTAAAGACGATTAAGGATGGAAAAGATCCACCGTGGTATAATAATAATGTTAGAAAGCTGCTGAGAAAGCAAAGGCTGTTGCACTCTCGATTCAAACAAGAACACGCAAATGATGACAGGCAAAAGTTAGTAGAGATTCGTGCGTCTATAAAAAGATCGATGCGTGAAGCATACAATAATTATCACAGCCATACCTTAGCAAAAGATCTTTCCGAGAACCCGAAAAAATTCTGGTCCTATGTAAAATCGATAAGCGGGTCAAAGCCCACTGTCCAGTCACTAGTTGATCATTCCGGGGCAGTAATAGAAGAAAGCAAACGGAAAGCTGAAGTTCTAAATTTAACCTTTAAGGAATCTTTCACGCAGGAGGACCGCACAAATATACCATCATTTGATCAACGTACTAATTTCGAAATGGGGGACATAGCAATAGGTATTTCCGGTGTAGAGAAGCAGCTGAGAGAGCTAAATACGAAAAAGTCTGCTGGTCCGGATGGAATACCAGTTCGGTTTTACAAAGACTATTCTGCGGCATTGGCCCCATACTTAGCTTGCATTTATAGCGAATCTTTAATTCAGCGCAAAGTTCCTAGTGATTGGAAAAAAGCGCAGGTGACTCCCGTGTATAAGAAAGGAAAGAGAACTGACCAATACAATTACAGGCCAATATCGTTGACATCGGTTTCATGTAGAATTTTGGAGCATATTCTCAGTTCGAATATTGTAAATTTCCTTGAAACGGAAAAGCTTCCTTCCATGAATCAGCACGGGTTTAGGAAACATCGTTCATGTGAAACTCAGCTTGCCCTTTTCTCACATGACATCTTGCGAGCCATGGACGAAGGGCAACAAGCGGATTGTGTTTTTATCGACTTCAAAAAGGCGTTCGACGCGGTGCCACACTGCAGACTGCTAATGGAGATACGAGCTTATGGAATAGGTTCACAGATTTGTGACTGGCTGGAAGACTTCCTAAGTAATAGAACGCAGTACGTTGTTCTCGACGGCGAGTGTTCATAAGAGACGAGTGTATCGTCAGGCGTGCCCCAGGATAGTGTGATAGGACCGCTATTACTTTCTATCTATATAAATGATCTGATGGGCAGAGTAAGTTGTAATTTGCGGCTGTTTGCTGATGATACTGTGGTGTATGGGATGGTGTCGTCTGTAACTGACTGTAATAGCATACAGGTTGACTTAGACAAAATTTCTAGTTGGTGCGAAGAATGGCAGCTAGTTCTCAGTGTAGAAAAATGTAAGGTGATGCGCATGAGTAGAAAAAACAATCCCATAATGTTCGAATACAGCATTAGTAGTGAGCTTCTTAATGCTGTCGCGTCGTTCAAATATCTAGGCGTAACTATGCAGAGCGATATGAAATGGAACGAGCATGTAAGGACAGTTGTGAGTAAGGCAGACAGCCGACTTCGGTTTATTGGGAGAATTTTGGGAAGATGTACTTCACCTGTAAAGGAGACCGCGTATAAAACGCTTGTACGACCACGTCTTGAGTATTGCTCAAGTATTTGGGACCCGCAGCAGATCGGTTTGAAGGAAGACATAGAGGCGGTTCAGAGGCGAGCAGCTAGATTTGTTACCGGTAGGTTCGACCAATGCGCGAGTGTCACGGAACGGCAACTCAATTGGGGATCGCTGGAAGAAAGACGACGTTCTTTTCGTGAATTTCTGTTAAGTAAATTTAGAGGGCCGGAATTTGAAGCTGAATGTAGTACGATCTTGCTGCCGCCTACTTACATTTCGCGTAAAGATCACAAAGACAAGATAAGTGAAATTAGGGCTCGTACGGAGGCATATAAGCATTCTTTTTTCCTCGTTCAATTTGGGAGTGGAATAGGAAGTAGTGGTACAGTGTACCCTCCGCGACGCACCTTATGGTTAATTGTGGAGTATGTATGTAGATGTAGATGGACTGTAAAATTTTGATATTGGCTTCATTTCCTTTTAGGAATTTGTGTTAAACTCAATGAGATCGCCTCCTTCCAGCAATGTCAGCTAGTGGCACCCTATAACAGCTGCAGCAAAATAAGAAGAAGCTGTTTCCTTTTGAAGCTAGTTTGTAATTCGATCACACAAACATTCAATCTGAGGCATCTTTTTTTAAGCAAATTCTGCATTTAGCAGCTGATCTCTTTGGATACACTTATCCAATGTGAATAATCTTTAGTCAAGTATGGAATATTTTAAAATAAAAATTATTTTTACATTAACATTTATTACAAATCATTGAGGAACCTAACTTTGAACTGGGATTTATCTAAGAATGATTTTGAAATAGCAGGCTTGAGAACATGCGAGGGCATTAATGTTAGCCTTGAATAAGGGGTCATGGATGAATTTTATTAGGAGACCTATGCTCCAGGCTGAACGCTTAAAATGCACTTAGTCTTTAATGATGATGAAAGTATTCGTCGTCGATGGCGAGAAAAAAATCCTTCGTTAACTCACATTTCGCGTCTAAAATGTAGTCTTAATAATTTTAACAAATATTTCCAATATGTCCTCGATTCCTGATTCCTTTAGAAAGCGGATAACCAGTGCCTACAAATGAAGGCAATGTATAACGTACCATGGTCAGAAATTTAGACACAATACAAACATAGGGAAAAAGAACTACTATTACTCCACATTAAGAAAACCTTCTGCACAAAAAGCAGTGCAAAAATTTAAATACCGTAGTTAACATTTTTATCACTTTACAAGTGCAAAAAGATGACACAGAAAATGTGAGTTTCATAGGAGATGAATTCCTTTCTGTAGAGGAATTCCTACGGATATTGGAATGTGTTAATGGTGTTCATTACTTAAAAGTTCTTTTATTACCTCAGATTTTTATAACTGAAAATAAGACATAATTATTCAGGATGTGGAGATATAATTAATTTGTATGTAGACTCTTAAAAGATTCCTTCCATATTTTAAGATTTATAGTACTAATGACCCTTGAAGCTGTTGCAGAAATTCAAATCTTTCAGGATTATATTGTGAGATTACAAATGCTCCATGAATCACACTATTAACAAAATGCTAAACTTTCAGGAGTATAGTGAAAGATTATCCTGTTTAAATGTTCACCTTGCCAAATAACTTATTTAATTTCATGCTTTTTATTGTTTGTGTTTCTAAATATTTGTATTAAGTCAGGAATCCCTTCTTTTAGTAGACCATCCTGCTTTCCCCATGGATTCTATTTTTTTTTTCGCTTTTACTGGTAAATTTTCAGGAAACATTTCCAGCAGATACAGATGTTACCATCCTTTCTTTCATCCTATGTATTCTTACATCATGTCTCACAACGATATTCCGGATAGTTGCACCTCCGGTTCTTTCTTTATACATTACATGCAAGAACTTAGAACCCTCATTTACATACTCAGAAACCTCATTTACATACTCATACTGCATCTTATGACATTTATGGTTAAATTCCATTAATCCTTCATAGAACTTGCACGTCAATTCAGCATCAACCAGTCACAAAGAATAGCAATTGCTCTGTTATAAAATTCAGTAACAGAGGAAATTCATTCCAACACTAATCACAATAGCTCCATCATTATTCAAATTTCTTAGGATAGATAGAATATTCTTTTGCACGAAGAACTCTGAAATCTCCTTGGAAAACCTGCTACGTTGGTTTTTGAACTCTCTTGCCGTACAAGAGAAATGAAGAACTATAGCAAATACTTTAGGAACACGTTGAGAACATCCTGACAAATAATGTAGCTAGAGTGCCCTTCTCCAACACAGGCACCTCACTGTGTGTAACAGTGACGACTCGCCACAGTGCTGAAACCATTATTTAATCCAGTGGAAAAATGTGGACCTTCCAAGCAGTTCAATCTTTCTGTTATAAAATGTGAAGTGATTAAGTCAGCTGTCTGAAAACGAGATTCGCTACCAAAGGATACCGTTCAATTCGCTTCCTGTTGACTGTTGTTTCCGGAAATATTAGGAAATGCAATGAGCAGAATACATGTTTTAACGATTTAACCGCTGGAGGTTCTTTCACACATGCTTGCATAGTTGAAGAAAACAGACTCTTCCGCAAATACTACTACCATGGAAGGAATATGTCGTTAATGTGGAATATGACTACATAGGAGCTGAACAACTTCATTGTAACAAAGGAAAATGTCTGTCGGAGTCAAATGTGGATTTCACACTTTTTGCGATTCTTCTACTTAACCATTAGGCTTTCCATCCAGGCCTCTCTGACCAAACAAACCTTCCAAATAAATATCCCTATGTAGGTATCAAAGATACTGTGCAGCCACTACATGACTACATGACCAGCGGACTGTGGAAGTTTGTCTTGGATTGGGTGGCATACCACAGATAGTCAAACGATGAAGGAAACAGCTCGTGAATAGACACTAATATGGGCACTAATTAATTAGAAGTAAAAATTTACACATTTCCTATCAAGCTGTATAGCTTATAATTCAGCATATTCGAAATTTCTTATCCATTGTTTGAACTGTTAGATTGTTGCTCCATACGTTGTGCAATACTGACGTCGTACTCAACTTATGAAGCATAGCCTTTCGTGAAACTGCACCACATTTAATTATCAGATTACACCGGTGCCTAATAACACGAGGAGAAAATGTGCGTGAATGTAACATCAAGTTGGAGACACCATTATTGAATTAAGTGTCGCCTTTGTTACTTCAGAAGTAAGAACGATGAGCTTAGATCCAATTTCCATTATGATAAATACCAGAAATGTTCTCGTAATAGTACTGCTCGTAAGCTGTAAAAATTGTTTATGACAAACAAAGAGTTTCGTCAGACCGCAATTTGAACTTGGGCGGGCCGTAGTGGTCGAGCGGTCTGCGGCGGGCCAGTCACAGTCTACACGGCTGCTACGGTCGAGGGTTCGAATCCACCCTCGAGCATGGATGTTCGTGTCGTCTTCAGTGTAAGGTAGTTCATAAGTAGTTTGTAAGTTTAGGATCTGATAACCCCGCAGGTAAGTCCCTTAAGCTTAACAAACATTTGAACATATTTGAACCTGGGTTACTCACATTCCATATGCAACTGCCTTACCAATTAGGTTATCTTTGCACACCTCCTGGACCAACCTAAACATCCGCATGACAGACTGACATATAGTCTACTACCCATGAGGGCTGGGCCATTCCATTATGCGAAACCGCAGATGAAAAAGACACGTATTTAAAGTAACAGGCCTTGCTTAAACTTGAGAATATTGTGTGCAGTATCAGAATATAACGATTAATCAATTCAATATCCTTTAGACATACACCCATCACGGTTTCCTGTGGGGGGTTCGTAAATAGAAACAAAACACGTTGACAAAATGAGTTTAGGAAATATTGTCTGTAAGATCACCTACCTGTGATGTAAAACAGGAGATAAAGAATGTTTCGAGAAGTCATCCATTTATATTATTTGACGTGACAGATTTTGGACCTTCTAATGAAGAAGACTGAAATTTAAGAAAGTAAAGAATTTAAATAGATAGGAAAAAGATGTTCAGTTATCTATATACAAAGGAACTGAAGTTTTCAAAAATAATAATAATAATAATAATAATAATAATAATCAAATGTTTGTAATTCATATGGGACCAAACTAAGTTGGACATCAGTCCCTACACTTACAAACAACTTTAACTAAGATAAACTAACCTAAGGACAACACACACATCCATGCCCGAGGGTGATTCGAACCGCTCACGCGTGAGGCGCCGCGATCCGTAACGTGGCGCTCCAGACCGCTCGGCAATCTCGCGCGGCTAAAGTCTTCCAACACAGTCTAGCTTCCTTCATTCTAGGAAATTGTAATTTTGAAATATGAAAGTGGTAGTTTTAAGGACTCCAGTTCAAACGGTGGGTATGAACAATCGTGAAATGCGCCAGACTATAGAAATATCCTCCATTACCAACGCTTGAGATGATTTACTAGCTAAAACTCAAAATTTAGGTCATCTTTAACGAGATGGAATAGTTGATCATTTCCATTTCGCTTTGATACCTGTAACAGTGTTGATCTCAAACAGAAAACTCCCATGATGAAAGACCAAATAGCTGAAAAATATGGTGCTTAATTAATGCTCTGTGATTTGGACTATTATGATGACACACTGAATAAAGCTCTGGTAGGCTATACTTGGTAGAAAATTCAACATAACTGTCTTACAAATTAAGATTCAAATTCAAATGTTCAAATGTTTGTACAACTTATGGGACTTAACTACGGGGTCATCAGTCCCTAAGCTTACAACCTACTTATGAACTAGCTAAGACTAAAGACGGCACAAATATCCATGCCCGAGGGGGGATTCGAACCCCCGACCGTCGCGGCCGTGCTGACCATGACTGCAGCGCCTCAGTCACCTCGGCCACCGCGGCCGGCTACAAATTAAGACTACAAAAATTAAATTGGTTTTTAAATTACTTTTACCTGGCGGTAACAACACATTAAGTTAAGTAGCAAAATTACATTCATTTCATAATTTGCGTAGGTAAATTTGAGGTTGACAAGTAAACAGTAACATTTCAGTTTCTACATTGCTAAAGCTAATACCATGCATTAATTACGATGCAGACATATTTGTCCCAACCTCATAAAGTAAATTGGGTAAGAATGAAAATGTTGTATAAATTTACCTCTCGTCAATGTATCTGTAGCACACTAATTAATAAAAGAGTATTAATATGTGAGACTGAGTGTTGAATTGTCCCTCAGGGATAGAGACTTAGTGCATACATTAACATGCGCGGCTAATATATTTGAATCCCCAGAGAGCTATTTATTATCAATACTGCCTCCATTTCAAAGCAAAATTTGTGGCAATAAGACAAAAGTGACCAATTATTGTTGGTTGTTGTTACATTGCAGAGAAGAAAGTAATCCATCATTGTTGGAAATGAGGTTGCTGCTAAAGAACTCATTTCACTATATTTTAACATAGAAACAGTGTGTCATGATGACTAATGATCTTGTTGTAGACTACTTCTTTCACCAAGTGAATCTTTTGTCAGAAGAATAAAATACAGTCGATCGGATAATCTTTCATTAGAAAAAATTGGTTTCGGTTAGTTCCGATAATCTTCGAACTATCCCCAAAATTGAATCGAAGGGGATACAGCATCAATAACAGATAAAACAAATTAATCCTAAAGGTATTAGAGAAAAAAGAAGGGTAAACTCATACGTATAACTGGGGTTGACTAACGAATTTCGCCTGTGTAGCACGGTGAAATCCCTACTAGTTATAGGGGGAAGTTTCAACTTACGTCTACTGCATGACGTCCGTAAGAGCTAATGACGAGAATCGTAATGTTAAGTACATGACAAATCTTGGAAATTATAAATCTGGGTATCTGAAATAGCCCAACATACCTAACTGCATAAGCACTAACTGATGTAAGTATTAGCACCCATAGTAAAAAATAAAATGAATAAAAACGCAGTCAACAATAGACATTGTTTATGGAAATAACTGCCCCCTGTGGGAATCACACAAAAATGCTGAAGATCATATACGACCAAGTTGGCAGCAAAGATGAATAGAAGTGACATATATTGATGCTCAGATGGCGTGGAGAGAGTCAATATGATACATCCACCATTAGTCGACGATAACCTAAAGGTCTGCTACTGATGTGTCAGAAAGCAGCCGCCCTTGGATATGGATGCGTTCCATAAACAACCATTAAAGATGAAGTGGAAAGTGGTGGTACTGGACGCTTCTGTGGTATACATAGACTCCGCGCCGAAGTTGAAATGGAGACAAAACCCAATTTAGATTTAGTTCACCTTTGGTCTAGGAAACCAGCATTTCCAGCGATTCTCAAAAATTATTACCCAAGGACTTAAGGGTAATAAATTTCAAGCACGATCAAAATTAGTAAAACTTTACATCATTTTGGAAAATATATGTCTGTCTGTATATAAAAATAACTTGGGATAATACGTTCCAAGATAAATTCAACGAACACAAGAATTTATGTTTGAAATTTTATAAATCCAAAACAGGTCATACAACAGCAAAACAAAGCAGGACTCTTATGTAACATGTTATCTAAATGAACGTAAAATGTTTTCTCTGAAATACAGTTGTCTATTTAGTAATAAGATTCTCAGTTTCTTCAATAGCGTTAAGCACATTATACAAAATCGGCAATGGATTTCAAAGACAACTACAGACTGACTAATTATTATTAGGTGTTGATCACGGGAAGAACTGCTAGATAAAGTACTGCAATTCTTCAGGTACACGAATCTGTAAATTGCGGCTATCTGTCTCACATACCGCTTGTCATCGACATTCCAACGATATCTATGGACACCGGAATTGACTACTTGCTATCAGGATTAACAATAGTGCGTTTAACCACGTTCGGCGAATGATTTTCCATTCCTCTCCGAAGAATAAGATGAAAAGGATCCACAAGGACACACACACACACACAAACCTGACTTATTCGTAATACAACAACAACCTTCGCCCCCGCCCCCTTCCCCCGCGTTTCACACACTTGCATACACACACCTGGCTAATTGAAAAACAACACGAAACAAAAGCCGTGAACGCTGCAACATTTTAGAGTATGATATTGCAGCTTGATTTGGAAAAACTGGCAGTTTATGAACTATCGGTGCAAATCGAGGCAATCATAAGAAAATGTACAGGAATTCAGCAAGTTTGCCACATACAAGAAGCTGATTACAAGTAACGAATAGATACTCTTCTGTAAGTATATTTTATTTTATCGTAGAAAAACCTAAACGAAGGATTTTAAAAATGAACCTGTACACACAAAAACATGTAAAATTTAAGAAAAATATTGAGAATGCCTAACTGATAAGTCTTAACATGGTGAAAAATTAGATATAAAAGTAAGAAAATGTTCTGCATGTAAAAATACGTTTTTCCTTCAAACTCTTAAAAGTTATATATTTAGAGTTGCTGCGAAAATGTCCTCCACAAATAATGTCTTAATGTATTCAGTTTTTTCTCTTTGATCTAAAAAGCAGTATCTAATTTTTCCCAATATGCTGTGTAGCCCAAGTAGTTTTACGATATGGGTAAAATACTTCGAGAACTAACAGTAACTGACGAGCTCCATCACCTTGAAAAAAAAAGAGAGCTGAATAACAATAGAGTCCAGTTCAATTGAGGGTATTTCAGGAACAGGTCTGATAATGAATAAGAAAATAGGACTGCGGGTAAACTTCTATGAATAGCGCAGTGATCGCATTATACGAAGCCAACACCGACCACAGTTCAAATGGTTCAAATGGTTGTATAGCTTATGGGACTTAACCACGGGGTCATTAGTCCCTAAACTTACAAACTACTTACGAACTAGCTAATCCTAAGGACGGCACAAATATCCATGCCCGAGGGGGGATTCGAACCCCCGACCGTAGTGCCCGTGCAGACCGTGACTGGAGCGCCTCAGTCCCCTCGACCACCGCTGCCGGCTCACCGACCACAGTTGTACAGGTTTACATGCCTACTAGATCTGCTGATGATGAGGAGATCGAAGAAATATGTGAGATGTAAATGAAATTAGACAACTGAGGGAGAGGAAAATGTGATGGGAGACTGGAATTCATTAATAAGAAAAGGATGGGAAGGAAAATTAGTAGGTGAATATGCACTGGGTAAAAGGAATGAAACAGGAAACCGCCTAGTAGAATTTTGTACGCAACATGATTTAATCATAACAAACACCTGGTTTAAGAATCACGAAAGAAGGTTGTATACGTGTAAGAGACCAAGAGACACAGAAGGTACCAGATAGATTTTATAATGAAATAAATTGCTATTTGCCATCAGTTACGGCTTCACTGTACTAGGTTTAGATGGAATAACAAAGTGCGGCGAATGAAAATTATTGCCCGGTCGCGAATCGAACCCGTAATCTCCTGCTTACTAGGCAGACGGGTTGACCACTCCGACACTGAGGACACAGTGACCAACCCTACAGCAGAGGACTCTTCCCTGCACGTCTCCCGCCACAACCAAATCTCCATTCGCCACGCTGTCTTTCCTATTATAACAGATATAACTGATCGCAAATTGTGTTTTATTTCATTCATTGAACGCTGTAACATCGATTTTATTATATGGTAAGACATGGATTTCGGAACCAGGTTTTAAACAGTAAGAGTTACCTAGAGGCTGATTTAGAATCTGACCATATCTTAATAGTCATGAATTGTAGGGTAGAAAAAAAAAACTGCCGAAAGTTAGAAATATAATGAGATAGGGCCTGGATAAATTGAAGGAACCTGAAGTTCTTGAGAATTTCAGAGGGATCTTTAGGCAACAATTGATAGAAACGCGGGGAAATAAAACGGTAGAAGAGGAATGGGTAGCATTGAGAGATGAAACTGTGTAGCCGGCAGAAGACAAATAAGTTAAAAAGGCAAGACCTACAAGAAATTCTTGGTTATCGCAGGAAATACTTGATTTCATTGAAGAAAGGAGAAAATATAAAAATCCAGTAAATTAAACAGGCAGAATGGAGTACAGACGACTAAGAAACGAGATTGATAGGAAGTGCAAAATAGCTAACCAGGAGTGGCTAAAAGGGAAATGAAATTTTGCAAAATAAAGTAAACTAGTGGAAAAATAAATACCGCCTACAAGGAAAAAAAAAATAGAATCATTTGGAGACAAGAAAAATCGTCTGTATGAATGTAATGAACTCAGGTGAAAAACCAGTTCTCAGCAAAGGAGGGAAAGCTGAAAGGTGGAAAGAGTGTTGGAAGGTCTATACAAAGGAAATTAACTGAGAGACAATATTGTAGGAAGGAAAGAGGAAGTAGATGAAGATGAAATAGGAGATAATATACTGATAGAAAACTCTGACAGAGCACTGAGAAACCTAATTCGAAACAAGGTGCCTGGAGTGGACGACTTTCCCTCAGAACTACTGCAGTCTCTAGGAGAGCCAGTCATGACAAAACTATTTCACCTGTTACGTGAGATGTATGAAACACGGGAAATACGCTCAGACATTACGAAAAATGTAGTAATCCCCATTCCAATGAAGTGTACATTGAGAAAACTATACAGGAAAGCAAGGAGAAATTTGAGGTATGAATTAAAGGTCAGGGTGAAGAACTAAAAACATCGCGTTTTACCTATGACATAGTTATTCTGTCAGAGACAGCAAAGGGCGTGGAAGAACAATCGAACGCAATGGACTGTAAGTTGAAAGGTGCATATAAGATGAACATTAACAAGAGCAAGACAAGGGTAATGGAGTGCAGTATAAGAAAATCAGGCGATGCTGAAGGAATTTGATTAGGTAACGAAACAATAAAGGTGGTAGATGAATTTTGTTATTTGGGTAGTGAAATAACATATGATGGTCGCAGTACGGAAGATATAAAATGTAGAATGTCAGTGGGTAGAATAGCGTTTTTGAAAACGATAAATATGTTAACATCGAATATTAATTTACGCATAAGGAAGTGTGGAGTGTCGCCTTGTACGGGAGTGAAACATGGATGATAAACAGTGTGGACAGGTAGAGGACAGAGGTTTTTCAAATGTGATGCTACAGAAGAATGCTGAAGATTAGGCGGGTGCCTCGAGTAACTAATGAAGAGGTACGGGACAGAATTGTTGAGAAACGGAATTTCTGTCATACCTTGACCAAAAAAAGTGTGTGGGATAAAAATCGCAGAGGGAGACCGAGAGACGCCTGTAGTAAGCAGATTCAAATGGATGTGGGTTGCCGTTCTGATGAGGAGATGAAAAGGCTTGCTCAGGATAGAGTAGGGTGCAGAGCTACATCAAACCAGTCTCCAGACTGAACACTACAACAACTCCTTTAACATCTCGGACTGTACATTAGCCTATCACTTTGCACTGATAGTAGTCACAGTCTTAAAATTCAGTTAAATAGCTCACGATGACATAACAAATAATTATGAATTAAAATAACTTTCCTCCCTCACCGGATATGATCTATGCGTTCCTTGTGGTGCGGCGGAGTAATATACCCTGGAGGTTCGGGATTTCTGCTCTCAAATTCGAACTCTAGCCACTCAAACGAATACCGACATCAGTTTTGCTGAAGTTCAGGAAACTAACATCGTTGCAGGGATTCCAACTTAAAGAACATGCGGCTGGGAGCTTCTTCCCTCTCTCCACCTAATTCCACAGCGGGAACCGCACTCACGCTGCCGTTCTACATCCGAGGTTAAAAAATCTAAGACACTTGCTCGGCAGTTTTAGATCAGATTCTTTCTTATTACCAATGCGGTAGGTACCAATTTTTTTTTTTTTTTACCTAAGGGATCTAACTGCTGAGGTCATAGGTCCCAAGATTTACAAAAAAAGTTAAACTATCTATGGGACTCAACTGCTTGGTTGTTAGTCCGTAGCTTACAAACTACTTAAACTAAGATAAAATAACCTAAGGACAACACAAACATCCATTCCCGAAGGGGTGGGACTTGAATCCCCGAGGGCAGACGGCAGCGCTCACCGCAGCACGGTACTCCAGTGCACACGGTTAATACGCCGCGGCGTGATTTACACATTACTTAAACCAAAGTACACTAACTTATGCTTAGAACAACACACACCCATGTCCGAGGTAGCAGTCGTACCTCCTACGGCACAAACTGCGGAATCCTTGAATGGCGATACAGTCCGAATGGCAGAATTTAATTGTAAACGGGTTTTCTAGCGCCGCTTTGAATGCAACGTACAGATTAAATCATCTTTTGTCAAGAAATTTCGCTGTAGAATTCTCATGGCAGCTTCGGCCACGATTAACATGCAAATGCACTACATGCAACTGATTGTGATTCCATCGACGTTATTCGAGTAAACTTTGTTGCCCGTTTTTCTATGGATTTGTTATTATGTGACTCCTCACGGGTTTCTACAATTCCCCAAATCCATCTCACTCTTCCGATAGTGGCTCTCTCTGGGGAGCAGAGAAGTTATAACTGTTTCTCGTTTGAATCTATGTTTCATGCATGACGAATTACTTTGTACTACGGCAGATCCGCATCTGAGCCCTAATACTATCGTTCGGCAAGTTTCCAAATTTCGTGACACGACACCACGCAATATTTTTTCGTTATTATTTTGCGGCATCATCAGATTATGTAAATAGGTGCAGAGTTATTTGTCATGATCATAAAATAAACCATGTAGGTAGAAAACCTATCGTCATGGTTGTTCAAGATTTTTTTTAAATTTTGGCGTTATGCGAAAAAAAAAAAAAAACAGCAATGAGCGACCCGATAATATGCGGCCGTCCGCATTGTGTGAGAGTGATCTCCAAGATACAGAGAATTGTGAAGTTGCGCGAGTAAAGTTGAAACGCTGTTGGCGGGCTTACCCATTCACAGTAGCGCCAACGCACATAGCTGTTGAAAGGAGCATTGCGAGAGCGTATCCAGGAGTGGATAAAATGCTCCCAAATAATAAGGTCCACAAGTACAAACCGTAACTCAGAAATCTGCACTAATATTTGGTTATCTGGTTACCTTTTTGCTCTTCTAGTAATAGAAAACAATGATACTGATAAATAACTTATTTAGGATCAGTAACATTTCTTTTTGCGAAAATATTTATAATCAACATATACAGGGTGGTCCATTGATAGTGACCGGGCCAATATCTCACGAAATAAGCACCAAATGAAAAAAAATTACAAAGGACAAAACTTTTCTAGATTGAAGGGGGAAAATAGATGGCGCTATGGTTGGCCCGCTAGTTGGCGCTGCCATATGTCACACGGATGTCAACTGTATTTATTAAATAGGTTCTCCCATTTTTATTACATACTAGCTGAAAACCAGGCGTTGTAATGTCAAACCGAGAGCCGTAGTTTTGCTCCATAAACAGTGGAAAAGTAGTTAGCGGGAAACTTTTTTTCCTTTCATCATTTTACTATGGTTTCCAGCGAGAAAAAGTTTAATATAGGTTTGAAATTATGTTTAAAGTTTGTTGCAAGTCGCTAAGTACTGTCATTCTCATACAGTGAATTTCGAAAGTCTCTCCGCGTTATATGATATTTTATTCGATTTCTGTTGGTTATGACGTAATATCTTTTGAACCATGTGCCGTGTGTGATTCTTAACCATGCAGAAATTGTTACCTCACGGTAAGGAATGTGTGTACCAAATTCGGTTGAAATCGGTCCAATGATACAGGAGAAAATGAGCAGCATTGTCGCAAAATGCAGCAGTTTTTCGCGCATCACATTGTTTACTACGTCATATCTCGTGAACTAAATATCGTATGTGACTCTTACACTTACGGCGACTGTCCCCATGGATTGAAGCTTACGTGTATAAAATTTAATAAAGATTGCAACAAAACTGTAGATTTTTATGCAACACGTACAAACATACGGACACTCTGCTTTATATATTAGATTCGTCTAGTACGTAAATAAATATGAATGTTTTATTTGGAACACTTTTTTCGCTTTGTAATAGATGGCGCTGTAACAATCACAAACTAACGTGGTATCGCGTAACATTTCGCCAGTGCGGACGGTATTTGCTTCGTGATACATTACTGGTGTTAAAATGGACTGTTTACCAATTGCAGAAAAGGTCCATATGGTATTTATGTATGACTATTGTGATCAAAATGCACAATGGGTCTGTGCTATGTATGTTGATGTATGATGGAAGACATCATTTAAGTGTCCGGACCTTTCGTCGGATAGATACTTTATGTAGAGAGATAGTAAGTGTTCAGCCACAAGTGAAACGTCAAACATTACATGCAATAAATAATGATGCCCAAGTAGGTGTTTTAGCTACAGTTGCCGCAGCCGGCCGCGGTGGCCGAGGTGACTGAGGCGCTGCAGTCACGGTCAGCACGGCCACTACGGTCGGGGGTTCGAATCCCCCCTCGGGCATGGATATTTGTGCCGTCCTAGTTCGTAAGTAGTTCATAAGTAGTTTGTAAGTTTAGGGACTGATGACCCCGTAGTTAAGTCCCATAAGTTTAAAAAAAAAAAAAAAAAAAAAAAAAAAAAGTTGCCGCAGATCCGCACATTAGTAGCAGACAAACTGAGAATTCTACATCAACATAAATTTCAATCATACCATATTTCTATGCATCAGGATTTTCATGGCGAAGACTTTGAACGTCGTGTACCGTTTTGCCACTGGGCACAAAATAAATTACGGGTCGATAACAGATTTTTTTCAAGCGAAGTGTTTAGTGGTGAATCGTCGTTCACAAACAGAGGTAACGGAAACCGTCATAATATGCACTATTAGGAAACGGAAAATCAACGATGGTGGCGACGAGTTGAACATCAGCGAACTTGGCAGGATAATGTATGGTGCGGAATTATGGGAGGAAGGATAATTCGCCCCTATTTTGTAGATGACATTCTAAATGGGGCAATGTATGCCAATTCCTACGTAATGTTCTACCGATTTTACTACAAGATGTTTCACTGCATGACAGAATGGCGATGTACTTTCAACATGATGGATGTCCGGCACATGGTTCGCGTGCGGTTGAAGCGGTCTTAAATGGAATACTTAACTACAGGTAGATTGGTCGTAGAAGCACCGTAACATGCCCCCACGTTCACCGGATCTTACATCCCCGGATTTCTTTCTGAGCGGAAAATTGAAGGATATTTGTTATCGTGATTCACCGACAATGCCTGAAAACAAGCGTCAGCGCGTTGTCAATGCATGAGGTAACATTACTGAAGGCGAACTACTCACTGTTGAGTGGAATTTAGTTACGCGTATTGCGAAAGGCATTGAAGCAGAAGGAATTTATTTTGAGCATTGATTGAAGTCATGAAGTAATTACAGATAATCACACAGTAACAGCATGCTTTCTCATAATGTTTGATAATTTCACAAAAGGTCAGATATCACATTGGAACAACCGAAATAAAGTTCAAACGTACCTACGTTCTGTGTCTCAATTTGAAAAATCTGTCTGTTACCCACTGTTCGTCAAAAAATGTAAGCAATATCTTTCTGAATATCACAGCGCAATCTATCACAAAGCGACAGAGGTCATCCAAAAGGTCATACAAACAAAACATATTAATTTAGGTTCTAGACGAATATGTAATAAAAGTAGGGGTACCTATTTTTAAAAAAATAGCAGTTGATATTCGTTTGTCCTATGTCCATCTAGCGGGCAAACCATAGCGCCATCTGTTTTCCCACTTCAAACAAGAAAATTTTTGTTCGTTGTAGTTGTTTCCTTTTATGCATATTTAGTGAGATATTTGGCCCTGTCACTCTCAGTGGACCACCCTGTATAACAAATTATGACTTAAAATGAGTTCCACGTCATGGCATATAGCAACCAGTGAAATGTGCACTTGGTTGCACAGTGCCTTATTATTTGATGACGTGCTTCGCCCTTAAGCTGGGCTCCCCTCAGATTATAAGTCACTCTCCGTGGGGTTACACCACACGTTGTTTTGCGGTTTAAGAATGTTTTTAGCACCTCTAGATTTCTTCGTGGTCCTAAACAGGAGTGGTGGTCCTTGAATACACAAAATAAACCCATGTTTAAAATTTCGATCATGTGCAGTGGGCGGGTGTGGTATGCAGCTCCGCTAATGTGTACGGAGAGTCTGTAAACGTTTGATGCTATACATTAAAAAGTTACCGTGTGGTCTAAGTTCATAGCTATTATGGGGTAATGTGAAGAGCCGGCCTCAGTGGCCGAGCGGTCTGCGGTGCGCCAGTCACAGTCTGCACGGCCGCAACGGTCGGGGTCCGAATCCCCCCTCGGGCATGGAAGTTTGTGTCGTCTTTAGTATAAGATAGTTCATAAGTAGTTTGTAAGTTTAGGGACTGATGACCCCCTAGTTAAGTCCCATAGACTATACAAACATTTGAACATTTTTAAGTTCCTTGAGATTAACAAACATTTGAACATTTAATGTGAAAAATAAATGAATACACTAATATTCAGAAACAAAAACACAACTTTTCGATAGACTGGAGAAGGAAAGTTCATATTCTCAACCTACGTGTTGCTGGTCCCGAGCGGTAGGTTCCCAGCTTAATGTCTGGATGAGCCGTGAAACCTAGTGGAGTGACAGAGGACGCTAGTAGAACAGTACTAGAGTTTAAAAATTTATTCAACTGAATACGAGATTCCGTGGTGTAGGCGCTAGCTCCGCAGGAGCTGGATCATCATGTGACGTCTCCTTAGGCCGCGTTAGCTCTCCGTCTCGCCGCGTCTTCTATTGACCGGCTGTTGTACCGTTCGGACGGACATGCCAGCGCCGTGACATCTGCGTGTTGAAGCTAAAACTTCAAGGTATTCCTCAGTCCGTCCGTCCTCCTGCCTATGCAGCTTTTTGTAGGTCTAGGCTTGGAACCGCTGGCCGCTGGCAGGGTTAGCACCAGAGAGCTAGCGCTTCGGGAGGATCAATCGCCTTAAGAAAACTAACCAATGAAAGATGGTTTCAGGCAGCAACCATATTCAGCGTTGCGAAGACGGCAGACAGCGGTTCACCATCTCCCCGGATGATGGTCAGTTCTAAGCGTAGTAGTTGTCTCCGGATTCCATATCCTAGTTGCGACAAATGATTACTTGTCTGTACTGCTTTATCTGAGACACAAGCTGAATACATAGATTAGACCTTTAGATCGACGACTACTGTCCTGGGTATCGTCGATTCCAAGGACCAAGTGAGTACACTTCTAAAAGCGGGAGTTTGTATAGAGAAATCGGTTGAAGCTATGACGTAGGGTACAGTGCGTAATAACCGAATGTGTTCAACATGTACGTGCAGTGTTCACTAGATTACATTAGATTAGTACTTGTTCCATAGATCATGAATACGACACTTCGTAATGATGTAGAACGTGTCAGTTTAATGAAAGGTGTCTTTACAAATTATTACTTTGTACTAAATATTACAAGACCCAATTTTTGTATTTTTCTAATTTACTAATTTATATCTAAAAATTCATCTATAGTGTAGAAGGAGTTTCCATGCAGAAATTCTTTTCATTTATTTTTAAATGCTTATTGGCTATCTGTCAGGCTTTTGATGCTGTTTCGTAAGTGACGAAAGACTTTTGTGGCAGCATAAATCACCCCTTTCTGTGTCAAAGCTAGATTTAACCTTGAATAGTGAAGATCATTCTTTCTCCTAGTGTTGTAGTTATGTACACTGCTATTGCTTTTAAATTCGGTGGGATTAGTAATAACAAATTTCATAAGTGGACATACATACTGAGAAGCTACTGTGAAGATCCCTAGGTCTTTAAATAGGTGCCTGTAGGATGATCTTGGATGGGCTCCGGCAATTATTCTGATCACACGCTTTTGTGGAATGAATAATATTTTACTCAGTGATGAATTACCCCATAAAATGATGCCATACGATAGCAAAGAATGAAAACAGGCATAGTAAGCTAATTCACTGAGACGTGCATCACCAAATTTTGCAATTACCCTAATAGCATAAGTTGATCTTCAATGTTTTTTTCCAGTTCAACCCATCATCAATGCTTACACCTAAAATTTTTGAATTTTCTACCTTTGCTGCAGATTTCTGACAAAAGTCTATTTTTATTGATGGTGTCATTCCATTTACTGTATGGAACTGCATGTACTGTGTTTTATCAAAATTTAATGATTGTCTATTTGATGAGAACCACTTAGTGATTTTCTGAAAGACGCCGTTTACAATTTCATCAGTTAGTTCGTGTCTGTCAGGTGTGATAACTATACATATATCATCAATGAGCCCTCTAAACGCTGACGTATCCTCTGTTTTATTCACTCTTGTGACAGAGTTACGCGTAGACATGAAATTTTCACAATCTAACGAATATACCCTCTCTATCTATCTGCTGGTCGTCTGTCGCAGTCAACGTTCTGCTGACTAAAGGCTTTCAACTCGCCGAAACAGCGTCTGCTGTCGTGACGAATGACTGGCGTCGCTTTTACGACAGAGGCGAAGACATGCTTCCGCCTCGCTTGGCTGGCGATCGCTTGAGCAATCTAGGATTTTAACAAGTTACTCTGTCCCAATTTTGCGCTGTAACAGTCCAGGGTAAAATTTCCGAACGACATAAATTGCATTTCACCTGCTATGCAGGTCCCAAATTATGTACGGTTTTGCGGACACACTATTTTCTCCGCGGTATAATTAGTCGACTATTGAACATGGGTCCACTAGCTAAAACTGCTTTTAATAGCAATCATTCCAGATGAAAATTACCACCACGATATTACAAATAATAGGTAACTCGTTATTAAGTTCTTAACGTTTGTAAACCCCATGGACCAAACTCATTACGGAAATATATACCAAAATCTCAGACATAAAGTATCGAAGACAACATTTAATACTCTTATGAACGCAGATTTAGCGACAGTATCAGGATTCCTAAGGTTCTAAAGGAATTCGGGGTACTTTCGCTGTCTGAATAGTTTTCTCACAAATGCGAAATTTCCCCCAGCAACCGACTCTGTATTAACAGCTTGTTGAACTAGCCAGATAATAACTGTTGTATGGAAACTTCAGTATTATCTACGTATCAACAACAATTTATTCGTACCATTACTGAACAAATATTTGCACTCATTTTTGAACTTGCAACGATATGACGAACTACATTGTTCTAGTTCTCGTCTCAAATCAGTCAACTACAGTCAATGTAAACGAAGCAAATAATTCGTGACTCATCGATACCCAATCTTGAGAAAGATCATCATATGCCAAGAGGCACAAAGGTGTGTGAAATATCGGAGATTTCACAGGAAGTCTCAAAATCTCAACTTCAATTGCATCATAGATAAATAGTGTCAGATGACAGTAGTGGAATTTATTCACCAGCGGTGACATATAACCGACCGGAAATCGAACCCCGAAGCTATCGACGAACAGACGTTAAAATTCAAATATTAACTCAATAGGAATAAGAATGTGTTCTTTTCTGATTAGTAATAACGGCACCTATCGCTGTTATTGATAGTGTATCAAGGGAAATTAAAAAAAAATCAGTAATAGTGCTGTGTGTTCTATCTAGCGTTTCAAATAAAACAGAATTTTTTGGTGCTCAACTGAGATTCAAATCTATGTACATTCCTTTCGTGGAGACCTGGATGAGTCTGTAGTGTCGGAGAGAACAACGAAATTATCCAGCTACAAGGTTCCTAGAGGTTAGAAAACAGCAAAAGAGAAGACTTAAACGACTATTAATTTCGAAACAAAATTAAGGTTTGAAATGTAAGGATAGCTTTCAGGAGCTGTTACTGCCAACCATAATCGGCTCTATCTCACCTGACAGTGAACTGATTTTTTTAATACGTAGTTAGAACTACGGTGCAACTTGACGTTCTTCACGTAGCGTTACCGGAAGTGAGGTATTGTCTCATTTTTGTGATAGTCCAGTTCGTACACAGAGCCCTGATACCTGTTAGGCCTGTTGTAAATGACGTCCTGTGACACATAGTCATAACCTTTCTCCACGACACTCTAGACGTCATTGTCCTGCAAGACAATGCACATCCGCGCAGGAGCGCCACGTTTGGATCGCGCGGCCTCTCGCGTCGAAGGTTCGAATCCTTCCTCGGGCATGGATGTTTTGTCTATAGTATAAGTTAGTTCATAAGTAGTTTGTATGTTCGGGGACTGATGACTCCGCAGTTAAATCCCATAAGTTACACAAACATTTGAACATTTTTGACAATGCACAACTAACTATATGTTCCTGCACGAACATATGGTTTCATTGTGTCGCAAGATGTCAGCGTTTTGCAAGTTCTTCTCCAATCGAAAATATGTGGAAGATTGTAGAATGACTGATGTAGCAATTTCATCCAGTGCCAACTTCCGGGGATAATCTATGGAACAATTTGACTGCCGAATAGATGGCTATCCCACATGCCATTTACGCATTATGTGTGTCTACGCCGTGATGCGATGAGCCAGTTGTCAGAATTTTTGCTGGACCGTGTGCCCAACAGGAGACATGGTGATTGGTGTGATTGCAATACTAAACATTTATTCAGAGCATGCTAACTAACATGTCCTGTCAAAATGAAATTCTTATGTCTGATCTTTTCAGATGTTCCCATTGTTTCTCAGCATGAGTTGAGGTGACGGTATGAGGTTTCATCCTTTCCCTTCTCTGAACTTCATCCTACACCACACACACACACACACACACACACACACACACACACACACACACACACACAAATTACGGTGATCTAAATTTTCCAGATACACTTGAATACAGAGTTCATAGTGCGTAACGAGGAACCCGCGAACGCGCTGAGAGGTGTCATAGTCTGCCATGTGTTGTAATGGGAGTTACATAGACAACATACGCCTCCTTGACCATTGTCGCATTCCAAACGATCGAACCGCTAATCTCAATCAAACAGCTGGGATCACGAAGGTAAATGAACGTCATCTCAGTCATGCACGAACGCTGAACACTGTACTAAGGGCCGATTAACAGTTATTTTGTTTTCAAGTGTATATTGTAAGTATTGTAAGTAAAATTTTAGCATATTAGCATTCAATTACACATTGGGGTGTCAAAAACAAAAAAAGAAATCTTCTTAGTTGCAAAAGAGTAAGAGTGAGGAGAACAATTACACACAAGATTTTAGTTGTTTTATAAACCATATTATAAATTAAATCGAAACGTTGTTCATCGTGGTACATTAAAGAAATTCTATGACCGATTCCGGAAACAGCTTCATTGTGTGCATTCTCAAAACCTTACGCTATGAAACAGATTTTTCCGATGTTTCTGGCCAATAAGAAGGGTTAAACATAAGAAAGTGTACGCATTAACGAGCAGCTGGAGAATAATATTTAGAGGGCCACATCAGCGCAGTATTTATTATTTATAACTGCGTGAAATCGTCCTGGTATTTAGGGCAGTAGAACATACACACACACAAACATATTCATAATTTTTATAATATGTATAGGTCGAATTTTTGGTACTGAAATAAAGTTAAGAATTGAAAATTGTACAGCAATTTCTCGTCGAATATGATTATAATCTAGAGGTATTATCGCCTACTTTGATATGTTTACAGAGTATTGAACGAGGGAGGGGGTAGGGGGAGGGAATAAATCTAGAAATAGATTCTCGGTTGAATCGACTACAATGCTTACTAATATCGAAAAGCGAAGGAAAATAATGAAATTCGTAAAGATTAAATTGCCTACACTATTTGTATAACTTCTAATTACCGTCGACATACCGCCATCACTGCAGGCACAGTGCAAGAAACTGACGGTCGTCCCCCGGGGTAAACCGGGTGAGAGCCAAGCGCTGAAATTCTGTGTCCATTCGCTGTAATGAACAGCAGTCCATTTCGTATGGCGTCATAAAACAGAAGTTGCTGCAATAAAATGCGATTTATAGACTAAATTACATTTGCGAAGGCCAAACAGTCCGCATTCCGAAGTTTCTCTGGCGCATACGTATCTGATGCATATCTCATGAGATGTGCATTTAAAGTAGTTTACGTAATTGTAAAAGATTCACAGCACTACTATTAGTTCTATAAATGTGGTACTCCATGACATGTTCTAGTCAAGTTGAATCTCGTCAGAGTGCGTTGCGTATAAATAAACATAGAGTACCACACTACAAATTTAGTTAAATTTAGGTTTCATTAATAAACTAGCATTATTACATAAAAAATAATCCCTGTAATAACACATTTGAGTTTCAGCTGTTCGCGTTTGTTGCGTCAGTATTTCAGCCGTCCCGGCTCGTGCTTCTTCGATTCACTCCGTCCTTTGTTAAATTACTGGCGGAAGTACCAATGGATCTTTCTGTGGTCTCACCGCTCGCGGCGGTATTAGATCTATCGCGCGTCACTTTTCTTACTCGTTTGATTCTTGCCGCTAGTAGCGTTATTTGGACTAGGCGCCGATGCGGTTCCGGAAAAAGTCGGTTACGGGGTCAGTCAGTGAGAGTCGCTTCGGGAAACATCTGAGAGTCAATATCGTGTAGTGTTAATTTGATACACTGCATGGCGTCGCTGCGGTCGAGTTATTTACATTAATTGTTCAGCAGGGCCTTCACGCCATACAATTTTATTATGTAAACCCACCGTCACGATTCTGAAGATGATTTAATCGAAACGCGTCAATAAACGCATGACCACATCTGTGGTCCTATCATTTTACACAGCATCCTAATAGCACTGTTTATCAATTAATACTGATATGGGCGCATACCTCAACGACTTTATGTCACGTCTGGAAATCCTGTCAGTCTGTTGGAGCCATATATGCGATGATACGAACAAGTGAAAAGTTCTAGACACGGAGAGGGAATTGTGTCAAGTTCCAGCGGCATCTCTGCGGAGCTGGTTACCTCATCTCCCCGGCTATGCGGTCGTGTTCCTATCGGCCGTGCGAACCCACGTTCTCTCCACGCAAGCACTGCAGTAGTCAACAACTTGTACTCCGCAGTCAGTCCCTGGCTGCGCCTCGCGTCGTTCCAGCTGCTTTCTACCTGAAACCCATGAAATGTTTTCAGGGCGTGTGTTGATATCATCCTTCTACACCATCGCGATGGTGGCTGCACTTATCTTGGAGTGAGGAAATTAAGTGATCTGTACATTCCTGCTTCGGAAATTTCTGTGTATGTGTATTTATCAGGATCGGTGGTCGTTCCCCAGAGCACGTCCTTGCCTATGTCTACGTCTCTTGACGTATTCTTCTGTGTTGTGCCGCACTTCTAGTTCGGCTCAATTTTATTATTCTCTCTTTTGCTCTGTGTAGCAGATATTCAATTTTCACTAACTTGGTCAAAGCCAATGGGGAATTTATCTGGTTTGCCCCTCTACTAGCTCGCATCTGTACGGGTGGTAGTTTAATTTCTTGAGATTTCTATTCTTTTCCTGTGCTTGCAGACAATTTCCCTCTGTGAGGCATCGTTAACCCAAGTTTGAAATTTGGCGCTGAGTCCGTTTTAGTATAAGTACGTGTCAGAGCTGTAGTTCTCGTGGACGGTTGGGCACCCTACCACCTCTCCTTCTTGTAGTCCTGTTCTTAAATTTATTCTGTATTGTACTGAAAGTTTATTATTATTTGTCTCGGGGCCTTATTTCATTGCTGTTTAAACATGTGTTTCTTGTTATGTTAAAAGTCTGTCCCTAATGCTTGTGCTTGTTTTTTGGTTTTAGGTGACCTTGCTTGAGCTCTTTTATTATTGCGGAAAGTCTGCTCTCTCTTACTGTGATACACAATTTGTTTACTCGGCCTTCTGCCGTATAATATCACTGAGCCGCATTTGTTTGAGTTTCCTGCTTACTGTACAAGTAAGTAGGATTGTTTCGTACCTTCTGCCCTACAGTAAATTGTGTCAGTATTTTTTAACTGGTTTCTTTTAAATGTTTCGGGCTTTTTTACTCACTATTCTTATTGTAAAAGGTTGTTTTAGGCCCTTAGCCCGTTATTATCCTATGGCAAAAAAAATTGATCTGGCCTTCTGCCTGATAATTTGAAGGAGCTGCCTTTACTTAAGTTTTAGAGCTCCTTTTTATTACGTTTTTATTGTGTTTATAAAAGGTTGCTTCAGGGCCTCAGCCCGTTATTAACTTATCTAAGAAAATAAAAAGTTGGTCTTCAGCCTGATAACGTTTTTAATTTTGCAGCCCCTCTTGATTTTCATGTTTACCATATTTTGTTTACTTTTATAGTGGGTAACTTCGGCCCCTCAGTCCATTACGTCTCATATCAAATTTTAATTTCTACCTTCTGCCTTGCATCAACCTAGCTGAATTGTTTACTTTTTTCTTAAAAAAATAAATAAATAAAATAAGTAGTCTTTTTTGGGCCTTCAGCCTCTAGTTGTAAAAGACGGGATTTCTTTCTTTTTATTTTATTTTTATTTTGGATTAACATAATGTGTGGCAAAGAAACCTGAACGGAGTACCCTCACCTAACTATACCAGTCAACTCCCCGCTGTCCCTATCAGTGATTTACTTGGTAAAGATGATACTGAAGTAGTATGTAAGGTAGGTAGAACCGCTGCACATAAAATACAAGGTGTATTCCACCTTCCAACTTCGACGTAAAAGAAGTACGAAGGCGTAATGTCATCAATGGAGATTATAGGTAATCACACTCTTAGTAGACAGTGCCGTTGTCTATCATAAATGTTCAAATCATTGTAAATTTATGTGACTCAATTACACCCGTTATCAGTTCCAAGACATACAACTACTTAAACTAACTTAAACTAACCTAAAGACACACCGTGTCCGAGGGAGGACTCGAACCTCCGCTTCAAGCCGTCTTGAAACGCTCGGTTACTCGGCGCCGTTGTCTTTCATTGTGTACAATTGTGTGCCAAATTCCAAATTTTAAAAAGAATAAAACAATCATTCCAAATTTTAACGGCCAATTTTGTCAAGAATAAAACCAACATCCCAATGAATTAAATTAAAGCAAAATTTCAATAGCTTCTCTAAAAACCGAATCCCAGAAGAATGACACATATTATAAATCTGAACATTCTCATAAACCATAATGTGGCTAGTTTTAATGCAGTGTTCAGCCATTATTCATTTATCGGGTTGTAGCACACGGGGTTCCGTCGACATTCTGCGCATCGTTCACGCACTGTGCATCACGTTCGTCTGATAAACGAACGTCCACATTGACATACGCACATTTCATTCACACCGCCTTATTATCGTCTGTATAATGCTTCTGGGATTCGGTTTTTAAAGAGGCCATTTAAATTCTGCTTTAATTTAATTCATCTGGATGGTGGTTTTATTCTCGACAGAATTTGCATTCTACACTCACAATTTCACAAAATCTGACACAACGGCACAGTCAATCAATTTCACAAAATCTGACACAACGGCACAGTCAATCAAGAGTATGATAACATATACAATTCATAGATGACATTTCGACTTCTTACTTCTTTGCTGTCAAAGTTAACCACAGATTATAACTCTGCAAGATCTCCATCGGTTTGCTAGGCTTACACAGTATAGACGATGGACGGGAAAACTCTGCCCGGAGTCTACTAGTCGTCAGAATAGCACCGATGAGAATCTAAATGGTTACGGCTGAATACTCGTAATTTTATTTGTCCAGGTTTATTACAGCCTACCAGTTATAAAACAAAACGATGTAACCCAGTAGTCTAGTGTCCAGCTCATTTTGTTAATACGGGCACAATTGATGTGATGTTTACCTGTAACTGAGTGTTTCCAGGTTATTTTAATATGGGTTTGTTATCATTGATGGACAAGGAATTTTTTTGGCTGAGACGTGGTGAGTCCAAAACAACCCAGGATTTCCCTAACTAGTAATTACGAACTTGTATTTATTGAACATTTTAAAATACTGCGCAATAATTATTACTAACAAGAAAAATTAAGAACAACTCTGATTTTTCTTGGCGTAAGGTTAAGGAGCTATTTGAAGACATAGTAAGTTAGTTAATAAACAAGTTCTGTTGACATTTTCCATAGGAGAAGTAGAATTTACTCAGGGATGTTTTGTAATACCGGATTTAAATGAATCATTTGACTGGATAGCAAAGGCATAGGTGGTATTTGATTGGCAGAACAGACTTGTGAATTTTAGTGACTGTATGTCTAAGGGGAGATACAGCAGACAAACCGAAGAAGTTAAATTTCGAGACTAGGGTTATTGTTAAGGAAATTTTTATGTGGAACAAGAAGATTTAGAAGATCCAAACTACAGCATCACAGTATAAACAAATATAAGGTGACAGAGAAATTGAACCCAGAACGGAAGGTACAACAAGAAGTGTTACGGGACTACTATGATGTGTCCAACGATGCACTTGGAAGAGTGAAAAATTAGGGATCCAAATTGAAGTTGATACCTCGTGAGACTTTCTACATCAAAAAAAAAAAAAAAAAAAAAAAAAAAAAAAAAAAAAAAAAAAAAGGATGTTTCAAATGTTTGTATAGTCTATGGGACTTAACTACGGGGTCATCAGTCCCTAAACTTACAAATTACTTATGAACTACTTACGAACTAGGACGGCACAAATATCCATGCCCGAGGGGGGATTCGAACCCCCGACCGTAGTGGCCGTGCAGACCGTGACTGGAGCGCCTTAGTCCCCTCGGCCACCGCTGCCGGCTCTACATCAAACCATATGGTAAACATATACCCACGAAGAAAGCCTTGAAGCAAGGTATAAGGAGGGGCCAAATCAAAGAAAAAGGATGTAATTATATTTCTTGGAAATATATTTGTAATGTTATAAGTGAATTGTGTATGCTTTGAATTTTATTGCATTTTAACTTAGCTATGTGCAACATCTTAGTCTATAATGCATTTATTTCAGAGAGTTATCTCTATCTATACTATCCTTCTTTAGAATATAATTGTATCCTGTAAAAGATTTGTGGCCTGTAAAAGATCCATCATTTGATATAGTAATTATGAGTCAATTGAACTCATATCCTGATTGACTAATTAAGGACAACTTAATGAGAAATATGTTAAAGTTAAATAAATTTTGGATGGTTAACCGAATTTTATGTAGTACTTAATCTTGTGAAGTCAAAGAAATTATATAAAGTTCCCTAAATTATGTGAAGAGTTGTTATGGAGGGAAAAATATATTTGATTCCTACAAAACTCGGAATATATTTACAAATATGCCTGTGATTAGCTTTGACAAATTTATATATATTTATTTTACTGTACTGTACGTGACATGCTCAATCTATTGGTGGCTTCTTGTTGACACACGAAAATTGGGTAGCTCCTGATCAGAAACTGCTACCCATAGAGAAACACCTAGTGCTTTCATTTATCAGTATTGGGAATTTTCAGTCTGAAAGTCACAGGAACTATACATTGAAGCTAGACGCAGTCACTCATGATGAATATCCGTCAAATGAACCTCACTGTTACATCATAACCAGATATGATTGGGGAACGCTGCAGGGGCCACCGACAAAGCTAAGTAATTACAGCAACAAAAACTGCTTTGGACACTTGTATTTTCTGCGTGGGAGAAGGGGGATGTATGACGGGCCTACCATTCGGGATCGCCCTCAGGAGGCAAAATAAAGTATGCGATTCCGGACTACACGATCACAGTCGGCAGTATCGGGTGTTGAAATAGTGTCAAATTATGTGATAATTCGAACGGAAATAAAGAAATAAGAAAACTGCGTAAACTGAACAGGAATACCAGGTTCTTAGAGTGTTTTGAAACAGCAATAGTATCAGTAATATGAGGGATTTGATAATTAAATATTAAAAATGTGTATAGGACTAATCGGTCATTTTCGTGTTTTCGTGAGCTTGAGACTAGAAAATCAACATCATAAAATCTTACCAGTATTTATGCGACACCTATGTAAATATTAGTAAAATTTTTCATTCAGTATTTTATTGAAAACGCACAATTTTAATATTCCGTCGAAAAATCCCAATATTTTGTGTAAATATCATGCTCTTTGCTATTGCTATTTTTCCACATTATGTTCATTAATTAACTGAATATCTTGTCATTGTAAGTCAATATTCATAATTGTTATAACAATTTCAATGTGCAGCCATAATTGTTAACAAAAAATAAATATTAACTCGCTGCAATGCCAGGCAGCTCACTGTAATTCGGAATTTGATGCTGACTGCTGAATTTTTATATAAAACGTTATGTATGAGTTGTAAATGAACTACCGCCAGGTATAAATTGCAGGACGAAATAAAGCTGAGTGTTATTTAAAGTGAGCATGAAACCTATCACAATATACTTCAGGCAACAAAGAAATATTTTTCTTTTTATTGTAAATTCTTCAAGGTAACTTGTTTATGTATTAGGTAGGCCCTCCCATACATTATCGAACACTGTCATGAAATCTACGTGCACCTCACAATATGAACAAAACAGGCATAAATTTGTACAAGATTGACACCTTATAAGGCGCTAGAAACCAGCTGTCCAACAGTACTCTGTTCACTATTTTATGGCATGGAATACGATACGAAACACGGTATTATTTGACACTGGTTTCTTACAACAGAGCTAAAGGGTGCCAGTCTCTACCCTGACCCTTCTCCGCTAGATACCGAAGTACAGTGTCTCTCACCTCTTACTTGACGAATGACACATGATACAGATCAAAGCTTCTTTCTCGTCGTAAGTCGAACTCCTTAGTTCAGGTGGTTATGAGTTTCCCCCAGAAGAGTATCATGCGAACACAAAATCTTCAAAATATTTTATCATCGACATTGTCTTCGGCGGTAGAGAGAAAATTAACCTAATAAATGGTAATTCCTACAAAATGTCGTGAAATCACACGAAGGTACCATTTTGCAAGCAGAGTGAGAATGTTCTCCATTTTGGGAGAAACAATATACATTGTTACCCCTAAACGAAAAAAAAAGGTTTTCCCCTATATTATTTGTATCCTTCATAAGTCATTTATTTTCCAAGCAGTAATATCTTACACAATTTTCATCTGCACATAATAATAAAATTATGGAAGAAACTTTCTTCCCATATACCACTCGCCCAAGAACGGATTGGGGAAGACTAAATTGAAAAGAACACGCTGAACATGTTGTCGAGAGGATGAACCAAATTATTCGTTTGACTGGCAGAATACTTAGAAAACGTAATCCGTCCTCGTTTAGAGTGTCGCTGCACGGTGTGGGATCCTTATGAGATCGCATTGACGAAAGACAAGGAAAGATACAATGGCATCTAGTTTTTGGTTGTAATGATACACGGGAAATTCTGTCGCTGAAGTTGGAGTGAGAAACTCTACAAGAACAGCGTTTTTTGTTTCGGCGAGATCTACTTACTACATCTGAGTCACTAACTATCTCTCGCATATGTGAATAAATATTGTTGACTTCCACCTACTAAGGCAGAAATGATCATCAAAACAAAATAAGAGAAAGCAGAGCTGGAACGAGGAGATTGAAGTGTTCTGTTAGTCACGTGTAATTCCACAATGGTATGGTTGGAAAATTGTATGAGAGTGGTTCGATAAACCTTCTGCCAGGCATTTCACTGTGATTTGCGAAGTAACGATGTAGATTTAGATTGAAGCCTTACCTCAAGTTAGCAATTCCTGCCCTCTGTCCAGGTCAGTGTCAGGTCCAGTGTCAGTGTCGTAATGAAAATGTCCCCAGTCCCTGACTCGGATCCAGCCACCACTTAAATTCCGAATGAATTTTATCAGTTGTCTTCTCTAAATCGCAATCCTATTAAGCATGTTGGTGGAACTAGGTTGCGGCGGATACACATTCATTTTCAACTAGGATGGACGATCGTAAACAGACCTCAACAGGCGACATATTTTCTTAAGTTTATAAGTCTTCACCAGAGTGTGTTTCCAACGAGTTTAATTTTTATGATGCTGACATTTCCCTTATCAATAGGAGTGTGATTGCGACAGGGCCAATTCCTCACATTCCTGTTGTCGTGAAGATACCGAACGAGGAATCTGTTTTAACGATCGTTTCGATATTAATGATAAAAGTAATGCGCTTCTGAGTTTTTTTCTGTAATCGTGTTAAAAGTACAACTACGAACAGATCCTACCTATTACACCCCCAAATGGCTAACTGGTATTAAAATCAGAAATGATAAACTCGTATATTTCGCTTCCTCAATTTGACGAAGATTTTGTAACATAATATTCCTGGATGTAACATCCTAAGGAAAATATGAATTACATATTTTTTTTTATTTCTGTGACATCTGTCTCAACTTGTAATCTTCAAGGTAAATAAAATTACCCATTGTGCAAATGTTTGTAAGCCTATTGCACCAAACTGCTATGGTCATCAGTCCCTATACAATCAAATAACTAAAACTAAGGAGAGTAGACGTCCCCCCATCCCTGAGGGAGGACTCGAACCTCCGAAAGGAAAGGCTGCCCATTCCGTAGCAAGACTCCTTAGACCACGCGGCCATTCCGCGCGGCTAACAGAATAACAAGTGAAACTTATTTCGCAACTGGCGTATGATACCCGAGAAGTTTTATTCAAATTATCCTAGTTCTAATTGTAACCATAAAGAATAAGATATCGTTACACATGCTCTTTAACAGTTATAATTTATTTTTTTCTATTACACTTCATTTTTCAAAAATATCATCTCCCCTTAAATTAACTTTAGTGTTCTGAAAATAAATTGCTGAACTGCGTTGAGGTTATGTACCTACATTTAACCATTTTTGAGGGGAATTACCCACCGATCAATCCGTTCTCGGAGCTAAACGCGGCCTGTCAACGTTATTGACCGACCGAAAATGATTAGCGTACGTAAACGGCGAGCCGCTTGTATGTGAATGATCTATGGCGTGCTTTACGCCAATTACCAGTGACGTCGCTTGATGTCTAAAATTACGATTTATTGGTGCGCGCAGGGATCGCCAATTACGGCGACTCTCGGCTCTCGAATGAATTACCATGAAACAATGCTACACCGTGCCACAGCGTCCGACCCAAAGGGCGAGTGGCGTTACATTGTAACAGCTGAAACGTGAACTCCACACGACACCGCTATTTTTTCAAGTACCAGAAGTACAATTTTAAAACATACTAAGAGTAAAAAACGACATAACCGGTAATTGTTTTGCGAGTAAACCGAGTAGCGTTATACAGTTTGATACAGGCTTTCATGAATAATGTTTATCTGAGGGATAATTTAGTGCAGCACTGACCATCAATAACGTAATTTGCACGTTACTCAAATTAGCAGTGCAGCATTGTACTTCTAAATACTGGGTCCGCTTCTTTTACCTATAGTTTAATCTGTTTTCGATTTCCTTCTGATTTACAAATGTTGTCAATACAAGGTTCCGAATTTTTCTGAATTCCTGAATTTTGCTCTATTATGATCCTGCAGGTATTATCTTGATGATACAGAAAAACGCACACACTCAAACACACACAGATACGTTCGCCCACCAATCCACACACACACAGACCCACGTAACTACCCACACACACACACACACACACACACACACACACACACACACACTGTGTAAAAGGTATATGCTGCCACATTTATACAGACAGTACATATCAACGTGAATCACAAAACAGTCAAGTGACGTGTTTGCTCATTGACACGGTCGTCTACAAGATGACGTAGCCTTATTTAAAGTTTTCAACGAACTTCACGAGAAGAGATATAAAAAAAGTATTTCTCTATTCCTGTTATAGGTTCTGCATCTTACAAAACTCAGGGTAATTTTACAAAGAAATATTACTGAAATGTACCATTTTCTAATACCAACATCCATAAAATAAATCATTTTAATATTTTAAGATCAGTTTGCACGTCATTTATTTATAAAATTATTGGACATCACCTGACATCGCAGATTGTCGAGGCAATCTTATAGATAAATAAAGTTCAAAACTGAAAAGGCAAGATTGGAAAATAGTTATTTATGACGACCGATTTCAGTGGGTTGCGCCACCATCATTTGGTCATATTGCCTCGAGAGACCACGACAAGCAATTGCCGGTGTGGCGCAGGGGATAGCGTCACGGAATGCGGAGCACAAGGTCGCCGGTTCAATCCCGCCTACCGCCAAAGATTTATTTTTTATAATTAACAATTCCAGAAGGTTCTACATCTTTCTTATGTTCACTTGTAAATTCTACTTGTTTCTTATGTTAACGGTGCTTCTAATTTCTGGTAAATTCTGTCTGTGTATAAATAGCAGAGCACTCTGCCTGAGAGGCAGTCAGTGCTGCGTGTATGTTGAGTTCGTAATAAACGTTCTTTCAGTATAAGTGCTGTGTTTAGTTGCCTTCGAGGTCAAGCATACTTCCATTGCAACGTGACATTGTTTGGTGGAGGCGCCGGGTACATTGTGCAACAGCTGCATCACCGTGGCTCCGATTAGGCAACGTAAAAGCCGTCGCTTACACGGACTGGAACCGGAATACAAGGGATACACCGAGTATATCCTTCCAAAATTCCGTATTATCAGAAGAACGATGGAGACGAAACCAGCAATAAGCCAGCTGCACATCAGACACCCGTCGGTGTTCTCTGGAGATGCTGGACAGGACCCCAACAAATGGCTAAAAGGGTTCGACCGAGTCGCCAAGTACAACAGGTGGGATCATACGATGTGCTTGGCCAACGTTTATTTCTACCTGGATGGAACAGCCCAGCAATGGTTCGAGAACAACGAAGACAAGTTGAATGACTGGGAGACGTTCCAGGAGGAACTTAAGAAGACGTTTGGAGACCGCCAGCGACAAATCCGCTCGGCGGAAGAACAACTGAAGAACCGGGCCCAACGACTTGGTGAGCCGACACAATCATACATACAGAGTGTTTTGGCCCTGTGTAACATAGTCAATCCGAACATGACTGAAGCGGACAAAATCACGCACCTGATGAAGGGAATTGCAGAAGATATGTACCAAGCTCTTCTGATAAAAGACGTCGCTACGACAGAAGAGTTCATCAAGTGGTGCCAGCGTATTGAAGAGATGCAACAAAGGAGGGTTGGACGCAAGAAGTATGACAGACTCCCAAATGTAGTCCCTATGGCCGTTGTGGAAGACCAGCAGGACTTGGCTTCTCTCATACGACAAATCGTGAGAGAAGAATTACAACAGTGCATGGCAGCCGGGACTATTAGACCGGGCGAGGATTAGATTATGGCCATGGATGTGAGCTCTGCAAGTCACGAGGTAGCCGACGCCACTGAGGACGAGGCATTTGAAACATTAGCTCCTGCTGACCCGTCAATCGCACCCGACGTGAAGAATGGCGTCGCCCCGATATGACTTACGCTGCAGCCGCCAAACGGCAGCCCAACTCCCCCGGTAACTATGAAGCCCCGCAGAAGAACAGACGTCTGGAGGACAGAAGACAACACACCACTGTGTTTCCACTGTGGACGCCCTGGACATGTCGTACGCTACTGCAGAGTGAGGAGGCGAGTATTCGATGATTATTTTGCCGCAAGACGTCAGCCGTCGGAGCAGTTCTATCCAAGGCAGTCACCTGCTGATGAGTTCAGTCGACCTATGGGAAGAAGCCCATTGCCGTACCCTAGACGAGGTCGCTCCCCGACGCGTCGCAGCCGTTCACCGTCGCCGTACAGAGGTACCAGCCGCTCCCCTAGCCGCCGCGGCCAGGAAAACTAAGCGAGGCGACCATCTACGGAGGTGAGGCCGCCGCAGATGAAAATCCTCCATAGACGACAGTCGCCAAGATGTCGGGAAAACTCATCGATGTCATAATCGACGGTCAACCTGTCCGGGCACTTGTTGATTCAGGAGCCTCTTTTTCTGTATTATCGGATAATTACCGCCGCACACTAAAGAAGACAATGTTCTGTGATACGGGAGCAACTGTGCTGAAGGTCGCGAATAGAAAGTACGTCCATCCAGCAGGAACTTGTGTCGCAAAAATAACCATCAACAACAGGACGCAGCCGTTTGAATTTGTCGTGTTAACAGAATGTAGTCATAATGTCATCCTCGGATGGGACTTCCTTCAGGCATCCCAAGCTATCATTGACTGTGGAAGATCTGAGCTGCAAATTGAAGAAGTTGTTCCGCCAGATACACGTAATACAGAATTTTCTGGGAAGTTATTCGTCGTTGACAATGAGACGATACCGCCGTTGACAATGAGAATAGTTGCAGTCACAAACACAGATGACTGGTTAAACTGTGAAGTTCTTGTTGATAGTAAAAAGTTTATCAGGCTCACAAAAGAAATTTACATACCAGCGGCTATCATAAGCATTACCAGTCGTCAAGGAGAGATTTGGATCACAAATTGTCATGAGCAGTCACAACTTATCCCCAAGGGAATGTGTATCGGGACAGCTGAACCGAACCAGGACGGTTAGCTCAACGTCATCAATGAAGACCCATGCCCTGCTATTAGTACAGACAACACCCTGGAGGAAACAAACGTGGAACTGCCAATACGGCCTGGACTGACCAAGGAACAAGGCCAGCGGGTGTTAGGTATACTACGCCAATTTTCGGGTGCATTCACACCTCAGCAGGGGAAAAGTCAGACGAAACGACCCACGATAAAGCACCGTATCAATACTGGGGACCATCCGCCAATTAGCCAGCGTTCGTATAGAGTGTCGCCAGCTGGAAGACGGATAATTCGGGAGGAAGTGTAGAAGATGTTGCGAGATGACATTATTCAACCTTCGGAGAGTCCTTGGTCGTCTCCGGTGGTCCTCGTAAAGAAGAAGGATGGCACGTGGCGATTCTGTGTCGACTATCGGCGGCTGAACATTATCACAAAGAAAGATGTCTACCCATTGCGGCGTATTGATGACACCTTAGACTGCTTGAAAGGAGCTACATACTTCTCAACCATGGACATGCAGACAGGTTACTGGCAAATCGAGGTTGACGAAGCTGACAGGGAGAAGACGGCTTTTATTACACCTGACGGTCTCTATGAATTTAAAGTAATGGCATTTGGATTATGTAATGCTCCAGCCACATTTGAACCCATGATGGACAACTTGCTTCGACACCTTAAGTGGACGACGTGTCTCTGCTATTTAGATGACATTGTCGTTTTCTCGAAAACATTTGAAGAACATCTGAGTCGCCTGTCAACTGTGTTGAAGTGTGTTCAGGCTGCAGGTATCCGCCTCAATTCAAAGAAGTGCCTCTTCGTCGCCAAAGAGATAAAAATCCTGGGGCACCTAGTCAACGGAGATGGTGTCCGTCCTGATCCAGATAAAGTAAGGGCAGTCACTGAATTTCCAACTCCTCAGCACATTCGTGATGTGAGAAGTTTTCTCGGGCTGTGCTCATACTACCGTCGTTTCATAAAAGGATTTTGTAACAAGCCGCGTCCATTACAAGAACTTCTGCAGGGAGACGCCAAATTTTACTGGGATGAGACAAAAGAAAGAGCTTTCCGATCACTTAAGGAGGCTCTAACTTCCGCACCAGTGCTAGCCTTGTACGACGAGAATGCAGAAACGGAACTTCACACAGACGCCAGTGGCTATGGGATTGGTGCAGTGCTTGTACAAGTTCAGGAAGGTGCCGAAAAAGTGATAGCCTATGCGTCAAGAGTACTCTCAAAGTCGGAGATAAACTACTCTACAACTGAAAAAGAATGTCTCGCGGTTATCTGGGCTATCAACAAGTTCCGGCCGTATTTATTCGGCAAACCATTCACCGTCGTGACAGACCACCATTCTTTGTGTTGGCTGACTAGCTTGAAGGATCCATCAGGTCGACTAGCGAGATGGGCACTAAGACTCCAAGAGTACGATGTCACAGTGGTATTCAAGAACGGGCGCAAACACAAGGATGCCGACTGCCTTTCGAGGAATCCATTAGTGGAACACAACGGCATTAATGAAATTTCAGCTCTCACTGAATTAGATACAGCTGAACAGAGGGAAGATTCGACACTATTAAAAATGATAGAGGCCTTGGAAAAGGAGAACCCACCAATGGAGAGTTCCAACTTATAAACGGAACATTGTACAAGAGCAACTACGATCCACTGGGCCACAAATGGCTACTTGTTGTTCCAGCTCATCTCCAGCCAGCTATTCTCAAATATTTCCATGAAGCCCCAATATCCGGTCATCTGGGATTCGTGAAGACCCTAGACAGAATCAGACGCAGGTATTACTGGAAAGGTCTCTACCGATCTGTCAAGCACTATGTGAGTCACTGTAAAGAGTGCCAGCGACGGAAGCATGTGCCGCAATTACCTCCAGGACATCTCGTACCGATTCCGCCGGCAGCAGCTCCATTCCACCGAGTTGGGATCGATCTTTTAGGGAGGTTCCCGAAGTCGACAACCGGTAAACGTTGGATAATAGTCTGCACTGACTACCTCACACGCTACGCTGTCACCAAACCTGTGCCGACCGCAGAAGCTCCAGAGATCGCAAAATTACTTGTAGAAGACATTATTTTGAAGCATGGAGCACCACGTGTCATGATATCTGATCGTGGAAAAGTATTCCAGTCAAAACTAGTATCAGAGGTAATGTCACGGTGCAACATTGTCCACAGAATGACAACTGCATACCATCCTCAGACAAATGGTCTTACTGAACGTTTTAACAAAACGTTAGCCGACGTGCTGTCGATGTATGTCGATGTTGAGCAGAAGGATTGGCATAAAATTCTGCCAGTCGTGACATTTGCTTACAATACCGCAAGACAAGACACCACAGGCTTCACTCCGTTTTTCGTGCTCCATGGCCGTGAAGCTGACAATGGATACACTGTTACCGTTCCAACCGGACGACACTCAGGATGACTACGTTAAACAGCTCATCACCAGGGTCGAAGAAGCAAGACAGCTGGCTCGCATACGGACACTGGACGCCCAGGAGGAGGACCGTCAGCGGTATAACGACAAGCACCGACCTGTTGTGTACAGCCCAGGAGATCTGGTATGGATTTTCACCCCTGTACGGAAGGTTGGACTGTCAGAAAAGTTATTGAAGCGATACTTTGGTCCGTATCGTGTCATACGCCGCCTGTCAGACGTCACATACTAAGTTGAGGATTATGAGCCGTCGTCTAAACGTCAAAAACGAAGAGACACTGTTCACGTCCTGCTCATGAAGCCTTACTACGATCCTGAAGAGCAGGTAGACGACAATGGCTTCTTGTTCAAGGACTTTAAGGACGGTAATGTTCCTGATGAAGCCACGACAGGAACGTCTGTCGTCGATAATCGCGGAGAAGGAAGGATTCTCTTGAACTGTCATCCAGAGGACCCATGACACGGTCAAGATCCAGGACATTGCAGCTGGCTCCACAGGGAACATTACAGCGGGTCGCTGTTTCTCCAGGAGAGGGAGCAATGCCGCGAGAGACCACGAACACCAACTGCCGGCGTGGCGCAGGGGATAGCGTCACGGACTGCGGAGCAGAAGGTCGCCGGTTCAATCCCGCCCACCGACAAGAATTTATTTCTTTGTAATTTACAATTCCAGAAGGTTCTACATCTTTCTTGTGTTCACTTGTAAATTCTACTTATTTCTTACGTTAACTGTTGTTCTAATTTCTGGTAAATTCTGCCTGTGTATAAATAGCAGAGCACTCTGCCTGAGAGGCAGTCAGTGCTGCGTGTATGTTGAGTTCGTAATAAACGTGCTTTCAGTATAAGTGCTGTGTTTAGTTGCCTTCGAGGACAAGCCTACTTCCATCGCAACGTGACAATATCAGATTTTACAATTTTGTCACCTTAAAAAATGGAGATTAAATATTACGTGCAACAAAGCGCTTAGTCTAAATATAAAAATACACGAAAGACTTCCCTTGAGTCTCTTACACGTTATTGACGTTTAAACTGTCGTTTATTTATTTAGACTAAGAGCTATGTCGCACGTTTTATTTAATCTACATTTTTTTAAATACGATGACCAACTTATAAAATTTGATATGACCAGATGATGGTGGCATAGCCCACTGAAACCGGCCGTCATAAAATAAATACGTATTTCGCGATGTTGGCTATTCACTTAAAATTATAAAATTACTAGTTATACATATCATTCATATCTGAACCGTGCCATATCAAATTTTATTTACAACGCGCTCGGTTTGCTTTTGGCGGCGAGAAACCGATGTGAAGACCGGGAATTATTCCCAATTTTGTTTATTGTGAGACCTTCTTCTTTCCTTTTTATTGGATGGAGCTGCTTTAGCTTGTTGTTCATGGAGACGACATCGGTGTCAGTTGGTCAGTTTGTTAATAACTTGCGTAGATCGTGTCAGCTTGGCTTGTGTACGTTTCGTTTGCAAGCTTGCTGGCGTGTAGGCATTGATTCTGGTTGAAGTCTTTCATCGAGCGTGGCGCTGGTAATTTTCGTAGGTCTTCTAATAATATGTCTCGCAGTGTTCTCTACAGGGTGTTGCAAAAAGGTACGGCCAAACTTTCGGGAAATATTCCTCACACACAAAGAGAGAAAATATGTTATGTAGACCTGTGTACGGAAACGCTTAAATTCCACGTTAAAGCTCATTTTATTACTTCTCTTCAAATCACATTAATCATGGAATGGAAACACTCAGCAACAGAAAGTTCCAGCGTGACTTCAAACACTTTGTTGCAGGAAATGTTCAAAATGTCCTCCGTTAGCGAGGATACATGCATCAACCCTTCGTCGCATGGAATCCCTGATGACCTGATGCAGCCCTGGAGAATGGCGTATTGTATCACAGCCGTCCACAATACGAGCACGAAGAGTCTTTACATTTTGTACCGGGGTTGCGTAGACAAGAGCTTTCAAATGCCCCCATACATTAAAGTCAAGAGGGTTGAGGTCATGAGAGCGTGGAGGCCATGGAATTGGTCCGCCTCTACCAATCCATCGGTCACCGAATCTGTTGTGGATAAGCGTACGACCATGTCGACTGAAATGTGCAAGAGATCCATCGTGCATGAACATGTTGTGTCGTACTTGTAAAAGCACATGTTCTAGCAGCACAGGTAGAGTATCCCGTATGAAATCATGATAACGTGCTCCAGTTAGCGTAGGTGGAAGAACATGAGGCCCAATTAAGACATCACCAACAATTCTTGCCCAAACCTTCACAGAAAATCTGTGTTGATGACGTTAATAGAGGATGTACAGTACATACTAACGAAACAATTGGTTATTTTGACAATGATCTGCACGAATTATTTCAATTTACATTTAAAGAGAAATACTAAAATGAGCTCTAACATGGAAATTAAGCCTTTCCGGACATATGTCCATATAACATATTATATTTCTTTGTCTGTGAGGAATGTTTCATGAAAGTTTGGCCGTACCTTTTTGTAACACCCTGTATAATATACCGGGGCCGTTCTTCGGGACAGTGACTCACACGCTGGTAGGCAATTGCAGTAAGACCTCACCCAAGAAAATTGGAGGTTCTATTTGGGCCGTGGACGAGTGAAAAGTTGTCTCACGTGGAATAACATCTACACTCGGGAAATAGAAAGTCTTTGTGGCAGATCATACTTGACTGTTCGTTATTGACGTGGCTTGGCAACATGTGTGCTCGGAGTAGGCCCACAGTAATGTCACGTTTCTGGTTACCGCACACTTAGCTTGTTTTACAAAGCTGTGTGAGTTGCATGGTGATTTAAGGTGTGACAGGTTGATTCCGCGTGTAGCGAGCCTGGCAGTGACGCGTCGCCCAGTAGTGCAGTAAAATCTTGTCTCAGAAAGCCGGTGATGTTCGTGTCAGGCACGGACGGCTAGTAGTCTATGATTGCTATAAGGCAGTACGGCGCCCGATTGCGAATAGGAAGTACTTGTATTTACCACCTGAATTGACGGAGTGGAGCAGGAAGGGCGAAAATATAGGGGCAAGTCTTCACTCATCTTATTTTTGGGTTTAGAGGGACTTGCCGGGATCCAGAGGCGTGGGCGGAAGGAGTTACGCTGCATCTACGGTCGGACCGCTGGGGTGAGGATGTGCGGTGCCGTCTCTGTCTATTGAGCTGTTTGACATAGGATGGAAGACTGCTCGGATTTATCAAGACTAAGTTAAGTTCAATTACCTTCTATTTGCAAGATCGTGTGACTGTTCCGTGTGATAGGGCTAGCGGGAGCGGCGGGGAGTTGACTAGTAAAGTTAGGCAAGGGTACTCTACTCAGGTCCCTTTGACACATTTTATTTTCACCAAAATATAAAATATTTAAGTCCCTTTTACAACTAGAGGCTGAAGGCCCGAACAAGAAAATGTTTCTTCCTTCCCCTCTTCTAAAAAAAAGAAAAAAAAAATTAAGAAAAACAGTATACATTTCAGCTGGGGTGATGCAAGACAGAAGTCCGAAGCAACCCTTTATAAAAGTAAATAAATAAGGTAAACAAGACAATCAAGAGGGGCTGCTAAATTAAATAAAATTATGTGGCTGAAGGCAAAAAATAAATAAATAAACTAACGGACTGAGGGTCCGAGAAACCCTTTTATAATAACAAGCATACAATGAAACAACACAATAAAATGGAGTTCTAAAATATAAGAAAAAGCAGCTCCTTCAAATTATCAGGCAGAAAGCCAGAGCAAAAATTCAAATGTTTAAGGAACTTGACTGCGGGGTCATCAGTTCCTAAACCTACAAATTACTTATGAACTAATACTAAAGACGGCACAAACATTCATGCCCGAGGGGGGGATTCGAACCCCAGACGGGGAATGGCGACGCGCATCGTAGCATAGCGCCTCAATACTCTCGGCCGCTCCGCCGCGGAAGATCAAAAAGTTTTGTTAACATGGGCTAATAACGGGCTAAGTGCCCGAAGCAACCTTTTACAAAAAGTAAGCAAGAATGAGCTCCAACATATAAATGAAACCAACTGAATCAGCCTGAAGGACGAAAAAAAAAAAATTGACCCAGTTTAGTAAAAGAGCCAATGGCCCGAAACAATACTTTATCTTACTTATACAATAGTAAGCAATACCCTGAAAGCAGGAAAAACTAATACGGCTGAACGATTTTACAAGGTAGGAGGCCGAGTAAAATTATCTGTCGTAGTAAGAGAGGCGGGGCTTTTCGGAATAATGAAAGAGCTAAAGCAAGGTTACTTAAAAACCCAGGCAAAACATAACCACTCGAGCAAGATATTTAAATAACAAGAGATACATGTTCAAACAGCAATGAAATAAGGCCCCGAGGCAATCCATAACACTTCCAGTGTAATATAAATTTAATTTGAGGACAAACTTGCTTCTCGTTATTTTAATACACATTCCAATATAAAACACAGATGAGCTGACTCCAGACAGGAAGAAGAGGGGTAGGGTGCCCAACAGTCCACAAGAACTACAGCTCTGGCACGAAGGGAATTAAACTAAAAGGAACTGAGCGCCAAATTACAACCGTGGGTTGGTGATGCCTCACGGAGGGAAATGGTCTTCAAGCAGAAGATTTAAAAATTCGGAAACATAAGGCTATACAACTACCGACCTGTGCAGATATGAGCTAGCAGAGGGGCACAAACCAGATAAATTCCCCATATAGCGAAATTGAATTATTGCTACACAGAGCCGTACAAGAAGTGCGCCACAACACTTAAGTATACATAAATAGACATAGGCATAGGTAACGACTGTCCCTGGGGAACGACCACCGATCCTGATAAATACATACACACACAACTTTGCTAAGCAGGAATGTACAGGTCATTTGCTCATTCCAAGATAAGTGCAGCCAGTCTCGCGATGGTGTAGGAGGATGATATCAACAAACGCCTAGAAACCATTGCATGGATCCCGAGCCGCTGAAACGACGCGAGGCGCAGCCATGGACTGACTGCGAAGTTGTACTACAAGCTACTCCGGTGCTTGGCGAGGAACCAACGTGGGATCGCACGGCCGCTAGGAACACAACCGCATAGCCGGGGAGATGAGGTAAACAGCCCCGCCGAGATGACGCTGGAACTTGACACAATTCCCTCTCCGTGTCCAGACCTCATCAGCGGTTCGTATCATCGCGTATATAGCTGCAACAGACTGACAGGATTCCACTGCGGAACTACACGGCGCACGCGCCGGGGCTGTCCACAGACGGCTAGTTAATGTAAGTAACTCGAACCCAGCGACGCCATGCAGTGTATCAAATTAACACTGAACGGTACTGACACTCATATGTTCCCCGCAGCGACTCTCACTGACTGACCCGGTAACCGACATCTCCAGTACAAGTTACGCGCGATAGATCTAAAAGCGCTGCGAGAAGTAAGGGCACAGAAAGATCGATTAGTACTTACGCCAGTAATTTCATTAAGGACAAGGTGAATCCAAGAAACACGAGCCGGGACGGCTCATGTAGCTATGACTGTTTGTTGGGCAGATACGTTATGGTTTCTAGCAGCTTCGTTTCAGGCTTATTGACAGTCTCTTAGGGGGACGTCGTGGTTGTGGTCGTTAAGCTTTGTTTGGCTACTTATTCTCTAATCTGCCATCAGGGAACCTAAGTGCACCAGTAAGTTTTTACTGCCTAGTGGCCGCTGAAGTACTTGTAACTACCCCAGGGCGTGGGCATGTTTAGAGGAAAACTGCTTTTTCATTTTCCTGAGCGCTCCGCACTTACGAGTTACGTATGGTGAGTTAAGATGGGTAATTTTGGTTATGTCTGCACTTCATCACTTTCGGCAAATTTTGTTTGGAGGGTGACTGTTAAGTCCGATTGGTAGTTGTCTGTAACATCGTGTCCAAGTAAGCGCCGAAAGGTAAGAAAATTACGGGCACCTCATTTGATGGGTGCTCCCTTTAGGATAAATTGGTCCTTATTCGTTGTCAAGCATCTGAAGATCATTTTTTATTATTTAATTATTTATTGAATTTTTATTTGAAATTGTAATGATTAACCAAAGTTTAGAAAATTGTCTAGGAAAATTGTCAAGATCAGAAAACTGTGTTTGAAATTTGCAATAAAAAGTCAACAGTCTGAAACATGTTCCTATGATTTTGTTCCAAATTTATTGTTGTAAAGATCTATATTAATAGATAAATGAAGTACACTCTAAAACGACGAGGTGTGTTTGTTTTGAGCCCAGTCCTTCCGTGCTTTTTAATTTGTCGTAAGTATTCAAATTTCAATGTAATATAGGTCACATTGAACAAGCTTTTGGTACAAGACGCAAAACACACTTTTAAGGAAAAATGTATAAATATTCAAAACTCATTTATTACCGATCATTTATCAATTGAAAATCACGAACCAAACGATTTTCAAGTCATTAGAATCTTGCATATGTAGCGTTAAGGGAATAGCTTGATGTTCTTCAGGAAAATTTAAAGCATTTTTCTTAGAATTATGAGTAAATTCTTCGCGAGCAGCTGAAATAGCTGAATAGGGATTGTTTTCGGTGTTCTGAAGCGTTTACTTAGAGATGCTTCAAGTTGTCTTCGTGCTTGGAATTTCTTTCTCTTTATTGGTATTTCAACGCCGCTGTTGGGGCAGGATGGCAGCAGCCTAGGTGCCGCTCTTCAGTTGTATGACAATATAATTTCAAAATTAGAGAGAAATCGTTTAACAAGGTGAAATGCAGGAAAAATTTAAAATACAAATGGTGAACGACAGCCAACGAAATTGGCATTGAAAGGAGATTGTAACTGACACACATTTAGAGATAAAACCACACTGATGTCAACACTGTTCTCAAGCGACAAGATGGCAGCACTGATAAAAACACATGTCAACACTTTGTTCTGCAAATACGGCGGTTGCTGAAGTTTTAAATACGATTAAAACACCACAAAAACACTACAAGGGAAACACTGCCGCACGAAATAAAATTTTAAGGAAAGCCCCGGCAGGGGACGCGGATGGATGGAGGGATGGGGCAGTCATGGAGAGTAAGGTAAAGGATGAGCAGTGGTAGCATGGGTTGGTGCGACCTACAATAATTGCTTTGGATTTGGTAGGGCTGACTGTAAGGAAGCACTGGTTCCACCTGGTGTAGAATTCGGAAAGATTAGGATGGAGTAGATGCTGGGAGCGAGCAAGGGATGATAGAGGGCTAGGAAAGCAGTGTTGTCAGCGTAATGGTGGAGATCGATAGAAGGCTAAGGTTGTGGGACGTCTGCGGAGCTTCTAAAAGCTATGCCTTAAGGAACGGTTCGTAATGACCGAATGTGTCGTACTTGTGAGTGAAGCGCTCACTCAATGAGCCTTTTAACATCTGACGTATCGTCTGTCTTGTTCACTCTTGTGACAGAGTTACGTGCAGTTATGAACTGTTTACAAGCTGATGAGTATGCCATCTCTCTCTCTCTCTCTCTCTCTCTGCTGGTCGTCTGTCGCACTGAACAGCCTTCCGAAGGTAGGCTTTCAATTCGGCGACGTATCATCTCCTGTCGTCACGAATGACTGTCTTCGATTTTACGACAGAGGCAATGACCTGCTTCCGCCTAGCCTAGCTGTCGATCACTTGAGCAACATAAGATTTTAACAAGTTTCTCTGTCACAATTTTGCGCTGAAACATATCCCTCCACTACAAAAAAATTCGACCCGAATTTTACTAATATTCCGCATGATACGCTTCGTAATTACCGAATGTGTCCTACTTGTAAGTGCAGCGTCTGACATATTATAGTTATGCCATATTTAGTATTTGATACTATCTTAATTTTTATTTACTTAATTACTATATTGTGCCCATGCATTCTGGCTACACTATTACATCTACATTCTATTCTATTATTTATTTTCAGATGCTGACCGCCGGCCGCGGTGGCCGAGGGGACTGAGGCGCTCCAGTCACGGTCTGCACGGCCACTACGGTCGGGGGTTCGAATGCCCCCTCGGGCATGGATATTTGTGCCGTCCTAGTTCGTAATTAGTTCATAAGTAGTTTGTAAGTTTATGGACTGATGACCCCCTAGTTAAGTCCCATAAGCTTTACAAACAGTTGAACAGTTGAACAGTCAGATGCTGACCAGGTTGCAGGTATCTGATGGATATGCGAATGTAGGCTTTCTCGGCGAATTTCGTAAATGAAGTCTTCGCGGGTTGCCAGCCAAGTGACATCATCGTTGTCTCGTATCAACGTTTCGATGGAATGCGTCTCCACCGCCTGAAGATGATGAACACCGCCTGAAGATGATGTTGACGTATTCCACCGAAACGATGCTACGAGACGACGATGATGCCACTCGGATGACAACCCGTGAAGACTTCATTTATCTGATGGATAGTTACATATTTGGAATGAGCTATTTTGCGTTTTACACACAAATAAATTGCACAAATCGACACTAGAGTCAATATTACGCTTGTTGTCGATGTATTGATTATAAACATGCCTTGCTTCCGTTCCTCCTGATACTGTATTACGTGTTGCAAAATGTAATTCACCGAAATTTGTTCTTTTTCTGACACTATTAACTGATTCAGTGATAAAAATAACGTGGAATCTAGGGTATTGTTGATAAAGGTAAGATTTTGTCCAGGAATTATGTGTGGTGGTGTGTCCGGCCAATACAACATTGCTTGCGACACGTTAATCATTGTTTTTCCAGTGATAATAGCTGATACATGAAATTATGTCCCAAAAATTTCGCTCACCATTTACATAGCAAGAGGTAATTACTGAATCGGAACTATATATTGAATATATCCAATGATTAGCAATTCTCTCAGATTTCGGCTGTGGAATGAAGACTTTCTCTTGCACTCTGCTGTGCGCATCCTACCGATTTTTAGTATGTATTACCCTTGCATGACAAATAATTATTTCTTCACTAATACAATAACCTAACTCCGTGTATCATATTGATACCTTACCTATGAGAAAATAAATGTCCTCAAACTCTTCCCTTTCGATAGGAAAAAAAAAACAGATTATGTCACAGAATAGTCAAACTAATCCTATTATCTAATAAATAAAACATGAGCATACTATTTACCCTTCTTATTTCTCGATCTAATCGCAATGGGTCCATTCGAAGTATGTTGCTTCTCTTCAACAGTTGAAGGAATTTGTGCTAGTGCATTGATTTCTTCTTTAAATGGTTTCGCTCTACTAATATGGGTCTTGGAAGATTTAGTTGGTAATTGATGTTTTACATTAACTGGCGCCGCCATTTCAGTAACTTGATATGGATTATTGTATTTTGTTAAAAACGTTTTTGTTGTTTCCTGGTGAGTACACACGTTAGCTAGTAATACCAATTGCCCGACCCTGTAACGTGGCAGTTTATTCACTCGTTTTCCAATACGTTCTTGCTTTTCCATAACATTAGTGTCGCACGTCTAATGTGCTGCCACACTTCTTTTAATTTTTTCGCAAAATTCTTCACTCATTCACCCTGTGGACCCAATTGAGTTTGAAGTAGATGAAAATGTATTTTACGCCCATAAACTCTCTCATATGGTGAGAGTCTAGTTGAACTGTGAACTTTTGAATTGTTAGCTGATACCAAGAAGCCTAAATAGACATTACGATATAAGTATTGTGAATTTACGTTGCGGCTTAACATTTTGGCTATCGTACAATGAACTCTTCTTTTAAGCCCATACGCCTGTGGGTGAAAACTTCTTAATTTTCAGTAAGCGACATGTCTCCTTTCATGACGTCCGCTGAAAAGCTCGTACCATGTTCTGATAAAATAGTTTTAGGCGTGCCAAACTTTAAAATTCAATTGTAGACTAAAGCTTCTGCTATTGTGTTAGATTTTCGATCTGGAAGAGCAACCATTCCCAAATATCGCGAAAAATGATCTGGGATTGTAAATACACGTTTATTACCTTTCTATGGCGTATTAAATGGCATTGAGACATCAATTCCAACAAAAGACGTAGGCTTGACTGCTTCAGAGAGTCTTAGCTGGGGATTTTTCTGATCACTCTGTACTTTGTGCACTTGGAATACAATTCATGACATATTGCTCAAAGTTGCTGTGGAGTGTTTTCCACCCAATACCTTTAAGCTACTCTTCGATCCGTGGTTCCATTTCCTCACAATATGTGGTTGTCAGCCTGTCGTAACACTTATTAGTGAAGGTGGACTTAAGACGCACGGTCCGCACTTAGCGGATGTAGATAACAAACCTTCTTGAATATCAAACTGATGTTGTTTCTCAAACAGCTGACAATCACTGTCCACTGCTTGTGCCTTAATCCAATCTGCTTTATTTCCACCGACTACTTCCACAACTGCTACCTTCCTACTTCCACATTTGTACGCGTCACCCTGGGTTTATGCATTACCGCGTTCTCAAATTCACTTAATTTCAATGCCCACTAAGCGACTAGTTGGGTCTTTTAGGCCTAGTACCCGTTATAACGACATGTGATCGGTAGTGAGGCCTACCTGGAAGTACGATCATATAAATAACAACAACTTTATTATTATTATTTTTTTTCGGTAGAAGAATTCATCTCAGCTTTATTCAACTGTCTGGAAGGATACACAACTAGATGTACTTTTCCATCGTGCCTCTGAGATAAAAGACACCCCATTGATATGTTGGAAGCGTCGCAGGACAGTATGAACTCTTGTTCAAAATCAGGAAATACTAATACTGGATTCGACGTTAAAATCTGCTTCAGTTAATCAAGTGTGTCTTGACACTGTGCCGTCCATACAAAAGTAACTACTTTGCGTAGCACCTTAGTTAATAGCTATGTTTTTTCAGCAAATCCCTTTACGAAACGCTTAATATATGAACATATCGCAATTAACGACTGTAAGTGCTTAACAGTGTGTGGTACTGGTCAGTCGTGTACAGCTGATGTAAGTTTAGGGCCTGTCATGATTCTCTATTTGGTAACAATTTGTCCCGGATAATAAACCTCTGCTTGAGCGAAGTGACATTTCTCTCAACCTATTAACTACCTCTTTCAGATGACTTACATGGTCACGTATAGCCTTGGAATACACAATAATATCCTCAAGATATATGCAAAGCGTATGGGCAAAGCTGAAAATTTGTACTCTACCGGGAAACGAACCCGGTTCTCTCGTTTTACGGGAATTAGTACATAGTGACTACGAGTTTGAATACTGTGGGCAGGATAGAGCTGGAAATTTGTATCTGACGGGAGGCGTGCTTAGGTAGCCCTTGCAGGTGCGCAGATCACTGTATCACCAGCGCAACTGCCTAGAAAGTGTAAGACAATGGTTCGAATCCCGGCGTAATTGATGTCATATATTCTGTGAATATGAAAGAATAACAACTGCCGAATCAGAAGTGACGTCTGTTCTTTCGGAATAGACGCCACATGTATATATCTTCTGTGATCATTACTTTTTTTGTTGAGAGTGGAATAACTATCAAAGACGAGAATACAGTTATTACCAAAGTGCTTCCCCATAGCTAACGTACAGTCCATATAATTCGTTGTGAGTCAGGCATTGTTGCCAAACTAATGGTCGCAATAAATATCCACCATCTGCAACATAGGCACAATCTTGAGGAGGAGTGATGGTTGTCGCCTTGGGCATGATTATGCAATATAGCACTGTACAGGCATATGTGTTTTCCACGTGTAGTCTAATGAACATCAAACAAAGATCAGGTTTCAATTTTTTACTTCACGATTTAAAAATATCTAGAGGTCCTCATTTGTTTTCTCAACACAACTTACTCTGAAGAATAACTGTATGGTGATTATTTGTTTAATTGTGTCATCGTTGTTCTTGACAGAGCTAGTTATATGTGCTAATGCCCGCACATCTGTCATTTAAATGTAAATAACATCGAAGTTTTCCCTACAATTCATCCCGTTGCAACTTTTCATAAATTAACTGTATCGTCAAACGTAATTCTCACTTTCCGTAAGAGCACTTGGTAATGAAATGAGCTGAGAATGGCTCGTGAGCGGAGATTGAGAGGCAAATTACGCTACCACTTTTGATCGCTCGATATCATCTACTTGTACTAGTTATGAATTCCTAATGTTAATGTGTTGGTCAGAGAAGGTAACGTCCTCACCACAAAATTCCTGTAAGTTGTGAACAAGCTCTGAACATGCATACATCCCCTATAACCATAGTTTCAGGCTGCTATTCATGGCCTACTCCAGAAAAAGAAACACATTCACACAATCACTCAGACAACTATACATACACAACTATCATGTCCGGCCACTCCAGCGACACAAGCTAGACTTAGTCGTCGGATTGCGTGAATGTATGTATTTCTTTTTGTGACAAAGGTCATGGTCGAAAATTTAAGTTGTGTGAATGTGTTTATCTGTTTTCGTGTCTGTCAGCAGTTCATTTAGCCTCTTTACGGTGAGTTGTTATCTATCCTCCATTATTGACATTCCATCGGATTTTCCATTGTTAAAATAAACTAACATCAAGGTAATCAAAATATTCACGGGTGTACTGCCGGTCTATAATGCCCGTTGGACACTATAGGTCGGCAGTACACCCGTGGATATTTTGATTATCAAATACGCCGGGAGAAACTCACGAATCATAACATCAATGTATTTTTAAGAACGCATATTGCCACATTGGTGGGCATTAGGTTTTGGGTAGAATGTAAGGGTACATTATGCCAATCTTAAAAATTTCAAAAAAACTCAGAATTTCTTACATGTTTTTGATTTATCGTATGAACATACATTTAAACATTTACCGAGGTGTAAATTTTGTCTGATGAAAATATGTTTCAGCACACTCGCAGCAACATCAGCACATTCTCTATATATCGGAAAGCGACATCGAGCGTAAAAGTCGCATATACTACTAAAACTGACTCTTACTTAATAGATTATAACGTTTTGGTGTCTGACAGAAATTTTCACTGAAATGTAAATGTAAATGTACAAAACGTATCAAAGAGGAGTCACATAAAAGGAATTACTGATTGAGAAAGAAAATTTTTCACTGTCCAGGCTGACACATAACAACAGTTGAGGATGCTCCACTACAAACTGATACACACTGTCTGGAATGTATTTTACACTACTACTTACCGCTATGTTCGTTCTTTAAATACAGTGGCGTTTATAAGACACGTGTTTGACGTAGTGTAGAGTTCCTTATCCTTTTGGTACATGATAGTATCTCCGCTGTGGTTTGTTACAGTATGAATGAAAACGAGCCATGCGGTAACCTGAACAGCAAGGCAATCTAGGAAATTGCAGTCTGCCATCAGTGTGTCGCTGGACAGAGATGTGTCCCTGAATTCCTCTGAGCCGAATTAATGCGTCTGGGTACAGTTATTGACGCTTGATGGAGCAGTCCGGAGGGGGTACCCTGTGTGTCATCACAGCGGTATGTTACCGTTCGCTCCCATCAGTGTGCTAATGCATGTGTATGCGTCTCCCGCCTGTGTTCTCTTTCATGATAGTTATCAACGGCGCATGCAAGCGATCGACTGGGCGGATCGGACAATTACTGTGAGGGAGCTACGAAGCGCAGAGCGGTGTCTGGGTTGTACTGATGTGACTGGAGACTGTATGTATTAACCCTGAACATGTAGCCAGTTACGACGCAATCGCATCCACTTCTTTCGATTATTTCGTGTTCAAAACTTTCAACCCCTAGCTGTGCGTTACTTAAAAAAGTTTGTTAATCGCAAATAAATACGTATGTATTATTTAGCCTTTTCCGAATCGGCATCTTTTCTTCTAAATAACGTTCTGCTTCTGTTTTTTTTTTATGTTCAGAGTTAATTAATTTTGTAAAAAGTTAATATCTCCTTGAAACTAAGTACATAAAAACAGTTCGATTACTCCTTCTTTATCACGTAATGATCATCAGCAAACATACATATAAATTCTCTCCGATATTAGTACAGTACCAATTTCAGCAAATTACAATACGTGTCACAACTATGCGGCTACACATCTTGTGTAAAACAAAACAGGACTCCACCATCGTTTAGAGCCAAATTCTAAGTATTAAGTTAATTGGGACACAGGTCTTAGTACTAGTAGTGGCTAGTGAGAGAAATTGGAACAGTTATGACATAATGATTATAGACGTAACGGGTCAGATGATACCAATAACAAATGCGAGTTAATTTTAATCTAGGTAAATTATAGAAGTTTCATTATTTGCACTGAAAATCATTTTTCTACAAAGTCAAAAGATGATGTGAATGAAGATCGAAAACGATAGTCTTTCAAACTCATAAAATTTAATATATAAAAATTAATGTTTGTTTATTTGTCTTTTTGATCGTATTGTATGGACAGCCATATCGTACATTCGACTGCCTTAAAACTTATTCAACTCATTGCTTGCAATCGCGCGAAGGTTACGGCATACTAAAATTAGCTTTGTATGGTGCATGGCAGAGGGCGTATTACAGTTACTTAATTCGTTTCTTACGCCTTCAGGCTGAAATGGTTGGATGGATAGGAATGAAAATGGGATCAAAGGTAACTTATAACCTGATTAATATAAGGTCTGCATGGCGGAGGGTAACTTACAATGTATTAATAATTTTGCTACTGAAATTTGAAAATTTCCCGGCGAATCAATTGTTCAAAAAGATTTCAGGTTTGCATCCGGTGTCCAGTCGAAATAGTGTGGAATGAAGTTTACGACGACCGTCTGCAAACCCGAAATCTTTCTGAACAAGTTTGCTACTGCTTCATGCTGAAATGGATAGATTTAAATAAAATTTGCAACGAATGTAGCTTATGCCTTACATTAATACATGCGCTACCTTTCGTAAACCATCATACGTTGAGTTGTGGAGGTTATCTTATAATGGGTTAAAACGTTTGTTTCTCTTCGCGCTGAAACTGATAGACGGAATTGAATGAAATGCGAAATAAATGCAGAATTAATACATGAGACACCTTTCGGAAGCCTCGGCAGGTGCGTCGCAGAGGGTGCGTTACAACATACATCCAAATATTATTTTACTAGCCACCAGGAAAGTCAGCACAAAAATGTATGTTTTCACAAAGGACATTTTTATAATCTGCAAGCCAGTAAATTTAACATGGATGAAGGTACGTTGCGAGTTTGACACCATTTGAGTAGTCACCTTGAAACTTGGCGCATATACGTATATTTACGTGTATAGGAGGGAGATGACTAGGCGGAGGACGAGACGGACAGCGAGAGGGTCGAGAAGAAGAGGTCAGAGAGAGGAGACAGTGACAGACAAGTAAAAGGGGATGAACAGAGGGAGGGGGAGGAGAAAATGACAGAGAAAGTGACAGGAGGAGACGAGGAGAGGAGGATAGAGTAGGGAAATGAGGACATGGACTAATGGAAGACTGGAAACCTCATACATATTTGTTCGTTATTTATGTGCTGTCATAACGTTTATCTGTTTGCGATAAAACTTCGTGAACTTAGTCCTTGCTATTACGCTCATCATATATACTGCGATGAAGTATTGCTTATTTACTATTGAGGTACTTCTGTATTCCAGTCAGCTTGAGGATATACCTGACAACCGGAATAAATTAATAATTGGATCTTTTTATCGGCCCCGTGACTCAGACGATGCGGTTGCCGAAATGTTCAAAGAAAGCTTGAATCACATTTCAAATAGGTATCCGAAGCATACTGTTATAATCGGTGGCGACTTTAATTTACCCTCGATATGTTGGCATAATTACGTATTCAAAACCGGCGGCAAATATAAAACATCGTCCGAACTAGTTCTGAATGCTTTTTCTGAAAACTACTTCGAACAGTTAGTTCATGAACCCACTAGAATAGTAAGTGTTTGCGAAAATACCCTTGATCTCCTAGCAACAAATAATCCTGAGCTAGTAAAGAGAATCAAAACAGATACCGGGATTAGCGAACATCGAGTTGTAGTAGCGAGACAGCGAGAATGAATGTCGAAATGCCCAAATGCACCAAAAATAAACGAAAAATATGTCTATTCAATAAAGCAGATAAAAATTCGCTTCACGCTTTCCTGAGTGATAGTCTCCAGTCTTTCAAAACTAAAAATGCGAGTGTAGATCAGTTGTGGCTTACTTTCAAAGACATAATATCAGAGATGTGGTACACAAAACAGGTCATATCACTGTTGCAGAAACAAAGAAAAACGCATGCAAAATTTAACAAGACACAGAATCCACAAGACTGGCAATCTTTTACTGAAACTCGCAACCTAGCGCGGACTTCAATGCAAGAAGCCTATAGTAGTTACCATAACGAAATCCTGTCTCGTAATCTTGCAGATAATCCAAAGAAATTCTGGTCATGTGTGAAGTACACTAGTGGCAAAACACAAACAACACCTTCACTACGCGATAGCAATGGTAATACTACCGATGACAGTAGTGCTAAGGCAGAATTACTAAACACAGATTTCCGAAATTGGTTCACCAAAGAAGACGAAGTGAACACTCCAGTATTCAGTCCAAGAACAGCTGCCAGCATGCGAAACTTAGAAGTAGATGTTCATGGAGTAGTAAAACAACTTAAGTCACTAAACGAAAATAAATCTTCCGGGGCAGATTGTATACCAACTAGATTCCTCTCAGTGTATGCTGATGCAATAGCTCCGTACTTAGCTATAATTTACAACCGATCACTCAGTGAAAGATCCGTACCCAAAGACTGGAAAATTGCCTAGTTACTCCAATATTCAAGAAAGGCAATAGGAGTGATCCCCAAAATTACAGGCCTATCTCATTGACGGCGATTTGCATTAGGATTTTGGAACATATACTTTGTTCGAATATTATGAACTACCTCGAAGAGAACGACCTATTAACCAGTAGTCAACACGGATTCAGAAAGTATCGCTCTTGCGAAACACAGTTTGCCCTTTATTCACATGAAGTGTTAAGTGCCATCGACAAGGGATCTCAAATCGATTCCATATTTCTAGATTTCAGGAAGGCTTTTGACACTGAACCCCACAAGCGGCTTCTTATGAAATTGCGTGCTTATGGAATATCTCCCCAATTGTGCGGTTGGATTCACGATTTCCTATCAGAAAGAACACAGATCGTTGTAATTGACGGTAAGTCATAGAATAAAACAGAAGTGATATCTGGCGTTCCACGGGGAAGCGTTATAGGTCCCCTACTCTTCCTCGTGTTTATAAACGATTTAGGAGACAATCCGAACAGCTCCCTCAGATTGTTCGCGGATGATGCTGTCGTTTATCGGTTAGTGAAGTCAACAGAGGATCAAAAGCCACTGCAAAGCGATTTAGACAAAATTTCTACTTGGTGCGAAAATTGGCAATTGACACTAAATAAAGAAAAGTTTGAAGTAATACACATGGCCACTAAAAGAAATCCGCTGAACTTCAATTACGCGATAAATCAGTCAAACCTTAAGGTCGTAGCTTCTACCAAATACCTAGGAGTTACAATTACGAACAACTTTGACTGGAGAGAACACATAGAAAATAATATGGGAAAGGCGAACCGGTTACGTTTCATCGGCAGAACGCTTCGAAGATGCACCAGCTCCACCAAAGAGACTGGCTACATCACACTTGTGCGTCCACTTCTGGAGTACTGTTGTCCCTTGTGGGACCCTCACCAGGTGGGATTGACGGGAGACATTGAGAAGGTTCAGAGAAGGGCAGCTCGGTTTGTTCTATCACGTTACGGGGGGGAAAGCGTCACGGAAATGTTGCACGAATTGAGCTGGAAATCATTAAAAGAAAGACGTTCTTCATTGCGGCGTAATCTGTTTGCGAAGTTTCAATCACCGACTTTTAGTTCTGAATGTGAAAATATTTTGCTAGCACCCACCTACTTAGGAATACATGACCATAGTGGTTCGTATAGTCCAGTAGGTTGTATTTTCTGGCTCGAGGTTTTTGCTGCTTGGGCAGCCGAGTTATCGATCAAGCAGGATAGTGGGCGAAGATGTTTCAGACGTTCACGACTAATTTGGCTGTCTAATGGGCGATGTAATGCTCAATGCAGCCCTACGCATTGGTAAACTCCACAAATGGATTCTTCTGCAGTCCGGATATCGGCATTAGATTAGTATGCAGGCTGGACAAAGATCTCTATCAGTGGGTAGTGGCCGCTGCTCTTTCGTTAACTTACAGGTCGCAGGTCGTCGCATCTATTCGAGACAAGAACAAAATGGAAGCACGACTGAATGCTAATTTGTACACATATTGCTGCGCTTTCTGACGTAGTCCGCTGGTAGGGGCTGCTGGAATTGTTGCAGTGTTGCTCCACAGTCGATTCTCTTCGTCCTCTCCTGGGATATTCACTACTGAAATGAACTACTGCATTGTTATTATAACTGCAACGTGTGACATTTCAATAGCAGCCAGCGCTCAGAATAATAATGACGCGAGACATTGGTCCCTGCAATGTTAGATGTTATCCACGCCTCGTCCGCCCACTGCATTATAACCCCATGCATCCGGTGTTTTCTGTGTACTGTCAACCCACTACACGATGGCCGACTTGATTAGACCACCAGACGAGCTGTCTTCTACTGCTGACAATGAAATATAATGAGTCGCGCGCAGACCTTATTTTTGGGGAAACTGCAGTTAGGGATTCCGATGTAGTGATTAAAACAAAGAGAACAATGTGCACAACTTACTATAACCACATTATGTATGTAAATTCATTTTCGCATTCCTTTTGTCCTACATCAAAAACCATATTAACTGACATAAGCGTATCAGTATATTAAAATGCAATTTGTTTGGATTTTGACATTGTGCTGCATGAGTGCAGAAGTGGCTTTAGGGAGGTATGTGTATTTTTTCTTTTCCCTTCAACCACTTTACTTTCAGGTATCATAAAACCAGTGTCAGGTCTGTAGTATGCAGTTATGAGCGTCACGTTAATATAATTACTTTATATTAGTGTGTTTTCACCGTCAACAGAAAAGTAATGGTACACTGGCATCAATCAATTACGAATAATCTCCTCCTATGGTACTGAAAACTAATACCTTGCTACTTTGTTTCTCGTTTTAACCTGTCACTGTTGGTAGAAAACAACGTTTTGAATGCAAGTGACAAGGACCCTGATTACTTGTATAACGGAATATTAGGCCTACTGTGAACAAGCATTGGCTTTTCCTTCGTCATTTTTGGTATTTTAACAGAAATGGAGGTGGTAGGAGGTGGTAGGAGGCAGTCACACACTTTACTATGTATTGCGAAGTGTGTGTTTAGATGTCGATGTAAGCGTGGTTTCGTACAGTTCCAGCGTTCAAAGGTGCCCTTGTTATAATTTTATGCCTGGCATTAATCACAGTATTCGATACCAGTAAACTCCTCTTGGCTACTAATGCTTTCTTCCCTTATCAAACACAGTGCCAGATATGCCTCAGAGGTGAGTTTACTTTTCCTAATGCCAAACGATCTTCTTCCAGCAGCATACAAAATAATGAGAAACTCGTTACTCGGATAGTGATATGTGAGAAACGCGGTTCGATCCCATATGCACGATCCCATATACATATGGCGAGCTGCATTGTGTTCAGGAGACGATTACAATGGGTGGTGGGTTTGCGAACACGAGTTTCCTTAAATAAATATGTGTTATGCTTCAGTGTGTGTGTGTGTGTGTGTGTGTGTGTGTGTGTGTGTGTGTGTGTGTGCATGCATTATTTAGCGTGATTATTTTATCATTATTGATATCACTTCTGTTCTTTTGGACAAAACAAATTTTGAATATATTTCAGTCTGGAAATGACATATGTCTGAAAATGTCGAATTTTTTCTTTATTCTTCACTGCATACCCATCCTGCCTTATGCTGACGTATAGATCTTTCCCAAGCACTACACGATATAAATACAGCAAACTGGTCCGTGCCTAAATCATATCTGAAGAGGTACGATGAAGCGTCAGTAGCCTCACACTTTTCAGAAAGACAGTGAACATGCTAAACATTATTCGTGCAGAGGAACTAATGTCATTAGTTTTTGACTTTCATGACAATGACATGGCGTTTATCATCAAGGAAGAAGAAAGTATGTTTATATATTTCCTTTATATGTATATAATTTTTTCTTCTTCCTGTCCACGCTTTGCAAGTATGTTATGTTTTTATTTTCTTTTTTTGTTTTTTCTTGTAATGACGACCAGTTACAAATATTAAACAACTTGACCCATTGGGGGAATGTGTGGAGATGTCTCCTTTTGCCAGACAGAGCTCTTGGGGCACAGCGACGTAAACGGTGATTTGATACGTGGATTGCATTCATACTTCACCTCCTTATGTTTTATTTAAAACATATTTTTTTCTTACTCACAGATCTTTTCTTTCTCCTACATAGGTGGTCTCGATAGATGCAAGAATGGCTACACTTTCAGCATAGAAATGCAATGATGATGTCTGGCTGCAATTACTGCTTCTGCCTCAACGTAAGCAGTTCAGTAACAAGTGTGGATCTGCAGATGTAAAAGGAGGACGACAGTTGGATTAATGCAAAATTAGGTTGCTACAGCTTTTGATATAAGTATAAATTTGAATAATCAATTAATATTAATGGCAATAACTTATAATGATATATTCAATTAGATGTGATATATTTCAACACATAATTTATATTAAATAACAAAAATATATATTGATCTTCTTTCAGTAATTATTAAACAACAAATTGTAGAATAAAAATCAACACCAAAATAATAACCAACCATTCTTGAATTAGAGTAAGAATATATTGAAATTATAAAACAAAACTTAATTTTTATGTCTTTCTCTTGTTGGTACTAAGCGATTTCTCCCCTTTGTCTCTGCAGGATCATTGAAGCCCACGTCATCATCAAAGTGGTTCGCTGTATGCCCACAACCTGCATCATTGTCATCATCATTGCGGGCTGATAACGCTCATTGTGTCTGTGCTCATTGCGTCTGTGCAGGCTGGAGCCACCGTCGTCACACCAGTGGGGTTGTGACACCAAACACCTACATCACCACCACAACACGGACCATCAGGTTGGTGTCCACCACCAAAACAAGGAGCAGTGTAGCCTCCATTAGAGAAACATCTACATTGGCAGTATATTAAAACCGCCTTCAAAAAAGAATATCTTCGGGGCAAATAGACAATATTACAGTTTTTAAAGAGCCCAAACATTTCTTGGAAGCATGTTTCACCGTTTTAGTGAACAAGGTTCGTTAGATTAACCACCCACTACATATTAATTGTGCATTACTGTGCAACTTCGTCTTGCCAAAATAAATAAATAAATAAAAATAAAAAAATAAATTAAAATAAATAAATAAATATAAAAAATTCCTCTCTACAAAGAATGCCACTTTAATGCCATCGGAATTTGATGATGATTGATACTGACGTTATCGTTATGAATAAACTTTTAAAGAAGGCAGAACATTTTCAAACGAGAGGTTCAGCTCGAGCATTGAAGGAAAACATTCACTTGCGCATCAACGTTAACCGTAATAATGGTTTCCATGCAGGATTAAAAGCAAAACTGCCCAAAGTGCTAAAAAATCGCTCTGACGTGTTTGACGGCCCACTTTAGGTTTGTAGTTTTATATATCAAAATAATAATGTAAATAATAAAAAAAATTATGGTGATGCGATTACGACTCTACTATTGTGATAATATCTATGCACCCAACACGTAATATTCTTAACAAACAGCCAAATTATACGATATTTGAGTTTAGCTTTGACAAAATAGTCTATTTTGAACTTTTACCTTTTTGAACTATCATGTTAATATAACTCCCACATTTTCATTATATTTTTCCGTTAAAATATTGTCACCAGTCTTGCCTTGGTAGTTAGAAGTTTATTTCCCTTGCCTGTACTGGTTACGAACAACTATAGCCTGGAACGAACATACCGTACATTTGGCCTTTGGACGAGTGACAATAGCCTGAATGGAATACAGCGAACATTTGGCGTTCGTAAATAACTCATGTGACATCCGTCGCCAGAAAATCTCTTCTCTGTACGCCTCCTTGCTTTCTGTACTTGATTATTTTCATATTATAACTCAAACGTTGTTATTTCAATGCAATGGCTCACTGAAAATGATCAAAAACAGGTCGTTCTTAGAACAATGAATTATAATCTAAATGTTGGTTAGTTAGTTGACACCTGCCAGCGATGGTACAAGAATTACTAATTACTCTCGCAGCTGTTCGCCATAGCGTAATAGACGAGAAATTAGTTTGTGATGTACGAACATGTTGGACGGTGGTTCGGAACTTGCTAGGGCGAGGTGGCTTAGCCCGCTCGGTCAGAGGGTTGCCAGCATGGTAGCTCGACGCCCTCTGTAACGAGAGAACTGAGTTATCCGAAACGATCAAATTAGGGCAAAACAAACCAACGTCCACAATACAACTACCACTGTCAATTTTTCCCCCTCTTGCTTCCTAAAAGGATTTCTCAGACTCTAGTTAACGGGACACAACTATATTCTGTAAGATTTCGAGTTGTTCAAAGATAACAGTGCTTCCTCTGAAAAGTGCATTTGTTCTGTTTTGAGTACAGGCCATGAAATACATAGCAACAAATTATAGACATAGACTTGTCTATCACATGTACATATACTGGGCAGATACTGTTACAATGACATTTGTAAATGATACAATGACAATAATAACTTTGTATAGACATTAAGTACTAGGCTTATGTGAAATTCAGTTTGAGATTTTAGATGTAAAAGAAAACATAATCACCGTTTGAAATAGAATATTTGCTCTTTATTTCAGCGCAGAACATAGTAACATGAACGAAGTCATATATGAACTACAGGAAAGGTAAGACCATCTACGTTAAAAGCGTCCATTGCAACCATGTCAAAGACAAACATTTTAGTTGATGCATTAATTCTAATTAATGACTTTCAATATATTCCATAAATAATGAATAAACGACTAGAAAAACAAATAAAGAAGGTAATATGTTCCCTTCCGTTTCATTAAGGAACTACACTTGCCACAGAAATTTAGGATTCCTGAATATACGAAACTGCCTGTATCAGCACGTTGTTTACAATGTTCACTATTACAGTATCCTCTCAGTTTACGTGAATATGCTTCAGATGACAATTGCTCAATTCATTTTTACGTATTTCACAGCATGTTCACGAAATAGAACAGACACATATTTTAGTGGGAGCATTCTTAAATAGGCACCACTCTGAACACTGAAGAACATAGCTCTATTTAATTAATAAGAGTGCCCGGAACCCTTATAGGGAAAAAGATTTTTTTTTACGTAGTGGCGGGTGTGTATTACAGTCCCACGCGCTACCCATTACACTACGGATAAGAACTATAAAAAAAATGCGACCTTCAATCTCGTACTATTTATGGCAGTTCTTAACTGATGCCAATACGGCATTTTTAGACACTAGATTATCATTTATCGTACAAAGACCGACATTATTTTGTTAATTCTTCAGGGCGCCATTGCTTTGAAATGACAACGTGTAAGTTACAATAAGAAAATCATCAAATACGCAACGCAAGAGGGCGTATGCCACAGAGAGTTCTGGGCGAGGAATGTCACGTGACTTCTCTGAACAGCTGGTTTTCGTAAATTCAATGTCAAATCGCATTTATTTTTACAAATATCTCTGCAACGATACAAGATATTAAAAAACCTAAGAGAGCGAATTGGAGAGAATTTACCCCCTTACAAATTAGGTTATACAATTTTCGTGTCAAATGAACGGTACGTTTGCAATTACAAAAACATTACAAACGGATTTTTTTAGTGTTACTAACGTATGTTTTGTCCGAAAAATTTGAAAAAGGATGGTTAGGGTCTCTGATTGCCTACAATTATGCCTGTAAAATTTGGTGCTGATCGATTGAACGGTTCGACTTAAAAAGAGGGAACACGTCACGGATAGACGGAAAGACAGACATCCCAAAATCGCCGTTAATTTTGCAAATATCTTTGAAAGGATGCTAGATATGGAAATACCATAACAGGGAAAAGTTATAGAGAAATGTCTCTTCTGCAACTTCATGTATTCAATTTCCGTGTCAGATGTACGGTTAAGCCGTTATTTTCATTTACATTTCGAGCTGTCAAAAGGCGATCGCAAAGGCCCACTTTTAGTGTTACTACCGTAACCTGAAGTGGGCCAAAAAGAGGTTATCAATATTATCTTAGATGATAACGCATGCTTCAAGTGGGCAATTCTAGCAGTATTATATCCTGTAAATACGGCTGCACAACGTGTGTCAAAATATCTGTAATATAAAGCCGAAATTAACTTCGCAAACGTAGCCTTTCCTGCAGAATTCAGACATGTGCACATTTTCGAAACACAAAATGAAGACGTGGTTGTTAACGTCTACGGCATTCAGTATTCAGATTATGAATGAATACGATAGACAAAGAATTTCGTATCGTGCCGCTGCATGTTACGAAATACCGACTCAAATAGTCACGTGAACTTATTAATGTGCAGGTTAATAGTAAATCATATATATACCATTTCTATTACTTTAAAAACTTGTCACGTCTTGCCCGGAATTGCATTACTCCTTCACAAATGTATGTGAGCGATGCCTGTGCTAGTTTTTATAGCGAAAACAAGTTAGATGGGTATTTAGTTGACTGTGCAGATTTTAAACCAGTCACTAGTGTTATGCCTACTGAAAAGAATCCGTTCGTAAAATTTACGAAATATAATAGTAAACTGAAACTGAGTTTCGTAATTTATGCTGATACGTAATGGGCCTTGGAACCAGTATGTAGTTGTAGTCGCAGTACTGACTTTGGTTCGTATTCCCATCACATGCATTTCCATAACCAATAAAATGTAGCATACTACATACACTGTAGGGATGATGCGAGATATTCGCATTTTAAATTGTACAGAGCCAGCGATTGCATGCATTGCTTTACCCAATAGCTGTATGCACTGGCGCATCGAGCAGCAACACATCCTAGCTGCAACGTAATTTACAGACCATACCTTACAGTTCATCTTGTGTTTCACAATCTGAGCAGTTTCTTGATCCATAATATTTGTGAACAAATGGTGGTAGCAACCGACGGAGACATTACATTGAACCCAGGTCGAATTTCAGTTATCCTTTCGAATATGGAAAGATATAATTCATTTACGAAAAGTAGTCAATTAATGCACAAAGGCCGCGTCTGTAAGATTCATTCCCGATTTATAGATTCATTGAATTTCCTGAGAACTCGGGAAATACGCGTCATTCTTATCGCGTAAATAAAGACGTATTTTCCCGATGATCAAGAGTTCGGTCTTATCAATCAAAAGGGCATTTTTACTTATGAATATGTCACCAATGAATCAACGATTGCGGTCGTTCGTGGTTCATGTAGACATGCAGTTGCCAACAAAAGATTCATAAACAAATATGATGTAACGATCGATGTATCGTACATCATATATTTCTATCTGAACAGCTTATGTAACTGGGCAATGCTGAAACATTTCCTGTGTCAAATTTTAATAGCTTTATCCAAAGAATGTCGAAGGTTATGCTGCTACAAATGTACCGGATGATTTGGACACAGGCTACATGTTAGAAGTAGATCTCAAATACGCTGAAACTATTCATAATTTACATTCAGATTTGACCTTTTGTCCAGATTAAGTGACTCCGCCGTTTCTCGCAAGACTGTACAGAATGTACAGGGCATTAAACTGGCAACATCATGAGAGGGCAGATACGGGGCAGGTGCATTAACTGCAAAATCAAATTTTCAGAGAAGTGCAATTTTAATTAGAATTTGGTTGGCATTGAGCTGACTATGTTTAATGTAGTCTTTGATAAACCAATTGTAGTTGGTCTCATACATCAAAATCCTCAAGCACTAAGAAACTATTACCAGCGATATGCACTGAGAGACATTACGTAGCCTCCGAAATTCTATCAAGAGCAGCCGGCCTGGGGTGCTCACGGAGGGAGTCATTCTAGTCCAGGACAGGGCTCCAGGGTCACAAAAAGTATACTGGTCAAGTTTAAGTGGGATAAGCTTGATAATCCGCCCTGTAGCACCTTGATTTCCATCTGTTTGGTCCTATTAAAAAACATTTCAATGGAAAGCGCTTCAACCCTGTCGACCAACAGATAGTAAACGACTGGCTCTTGTCATAGCCACAGGAATCCTGAGAACAGAGCATCCTATGGATCTTTAAACAGTGGGATAGTTACCCTAAGTATCTGTGAATACTTCAATCATACACACAGTGTCGTTTCGTACCTTTTAATTTGAACACCGTTCGTAAAAGGAAGCGCCACTGACGATGGAGAAGCTTCTACTAAACATGTTTGGTTGATAAAAAAAAAAAAAAAAAAAAAAAAAAAAAAAAAAAAAAAAAAAAGACTTGTTTTTGATCAAGGCAGAAACACTTATCCTTATTAAAGATGTAAAAGATGAATGAAGTTATTCCTTAAGTTTCTTGGAAGACGCTAAGTACTCTTATTAGGTAACAGTGTTTGATGATCGTGTTAATTTAGGCTCCTTTTTAAGGAAAAGAACTTCATTTAGGAATCTCATCTCTATCTATATGAAAGCGAAACGACACTCATTCAGACGCTCACGAAATCTCGAAAACTACTTCACCTATGAAGCTGACATTTGGCAGGAATGTAGTTCATCGGTAGAAGACGTCGGCTAAGAAAGGATTTTGCGATAGGACATGTAGTTAAGGAGATATGACGTCATAAACAATGAAAACCTATACGCATAGCGCCACGTGATAGTGTGACTATCAGTCCACTATTTGAGAAGGAGAGCACTTAGCGACTTGCAACAAACTTCAAACATAATTTCAAACCTTTAAGAAAATTTTTCTCGCCGACAACCACAGCAAAATGATGATAGGAAAAAAGCTTGTCGCTTACTACTTTTTTGGCGTTCATGAAGTAAAATTACGGCATTTGGCATGACGTTGTAATTTATTACTCGTAAACTATTGTATTCGCGAGAAACGTTACAGACAGTATACACACAACCACTGAACGTACGTTAGAAATTTTATCATAGCACGGCGCACAGTTCATGAGATATGGAGTAATAAACAATTACGATAATGAAAAACCGCTACATAACGCATGACTTTTTGATTTGTTAAGTCTATTCTCTATTCTCGACGTATTTTGCAAACGTTTTAAATATCCACCACTGGATGTACCTTCGAAATAATATAGTATTATGACATATAGTTCAGGTGCTATAACGTCAAAGACATTGAAGTACATGAAACTTTGCCCTAAAAAGCATGATGTAATTTACTACGTCTTTACTACCAAATCAATTTATAACACATTTCGCAGACAGTTTCCTAATATTCCTCTATACGAACCTGGTAAATAATGTCTCTGTAGGACGCTTAATTCAGGAGATATCTCTGTATATATAAAAGCTAAAGGACACTCACCCACTCACTGACGATACACGAAATCTCTAAAACTACTGCACCTATGAAGCTGAAATTTTGCCGGTATGTAGTTAAAAGGTAGAACATGTTAGCTAAGAAAGTATTTACGATAAGACGGAATGAAGGTGCATGGCGGAGGATACTTTTCCTACATGCTAACGAAATCTGCAGTTTCATTCCGACTTTCACGAAACTTTGTACGCTTGACCTTCAAAAGGAAGGTCACCGTCTATCTAAAGTTAGATACGGTGCATGAGGAAGAGTATCTTGCAAGATAAAAACGGATCCCTAAGTATGTTGGTCGCGCCATAACTTGAAAGCGGCTCGACCGATTCCACAAATCCGTTTTTTTTTTCGTTATTCTCAGAACACAGGTTGTATGAAATATAACTGGAAAATATGAGAACAACAAAGTGCGATTTTCAATATGACTCTGTGTTTCTATTGCATACAAATATCTAGTTTCGTTCAGACATTTATGAAATTTTGCACACTTCACCATAAAAACTAGAGGAATGTCAATATCTGTATAAAATTTCGTTCGGTGCACGGTTGAGGGTACTTAACATACGAACTTTGACAAAATGAATACGTTTTCTCAGATCTTGATGAATTTTTGCACACACGACACTTATACCAAGAGGAAGGTTACAAGATGCATACATGTTCGTATGGTACATGGCAGAGGGTGCCTTGCAAAACAACATTGCCGAGAAAGGGAAGGTGGAAATAAATAGAGAAATGGGAAAGAAAGAGATGAATGCAGATAGAGGAGGGAAGGGGAGGGGGGACTACGAGAGTGTAGAATAAATAAACACCCGGGCAACGCCGGGTTTACAGCTAGTTATGACATATATCGTGCATATAAACTGTACCATAACATTATTACATAGATGTATTCATTTATTCAAAATTAAATTGTTAAGTCGTCAGATAGGTCACCCGTAATATGAAGCACGGGACACCGTTAATAGGATGTTACATCGTGGGATGAGAGTTTCGAGAGAGCGTCTGTCCTTTGTCCGAGTGCTTCGGCAGCGGGTCAGTGGATCGGTATCCAGATGAGCTGCCTCTGGTCCGCGGCGACTCGCCTAGGCGACGTGTCTCCCAGGAGCAGAGGGGAGGGGGTGTGTCGCCCGGGGCCGCTGTTTGCCCTCCCGTCGCCGGGCAAACAGAGCCGGGTTAATTCCGCAGAGTGTCCGCGCCCGCCGGAATGGCCAGCGCGCTGCCGTGTCCTCATCCCCATCAGCAGCTGCGGACGGGACCCAGTAGCCGGCGGAAACCCATAGTCCCGATGAAAAGGGTGGGTGAGGTGCGGCGCTCCGTGCGGTGTACGATGGACGATTTCACATGGCTCACTGCATGGTGGGCAATCTAAACTACTCTCCTCAAAACAATTAGGGGAGCAGGAGAGATGTCGTACACAGTACGCATACGGAAACTTTTTATTGAGATATTGGTTACAATTGCAATCTCTATGTGAAGTAGTAAGATACCGTACCTCATAAGCCGCGGGGGATTAGCCGCGCGTAGTGGAGCGCCGTCTTGCGGTGCGCCCGGCCGTCCGCCATCGGAGGTTCCATTCCCCCCCTCGAGCATGGGTGTTTGTGTTGTCCTTAGTTTAGTTTACCTTAGGTTGAGTAGTTTGTAAGCTAGGGACTAATAACCAAGCTGTTGAGTCCCATAGATTTACAAACATTTGAACATTTTGTACCTCATAAACGGCTTTTAATAAAAATTGCGTGGTTAAGGAACATCGCCCATAGATAGGGTATTTCATGTCAGAGAGGACATAGTTTGTGCCGCTGTGGAGTAGCCGAGCGGTCTAAGGCGGCTCGCTGTGGAGCGAGCGGTTGCTCGCCGTCGGAGGTTCGAGTCCTCCATGGAGCATGGGTGTATGTGTTGTCCTTAGGTTAGTTTACTCTAGTTTAGGTAGTTTGTAAGTTACGGACTGAGACAATGCAGTTTGGTTCCATAGGTTTACAAACATTTGAACATTTTTAAACATAGTTCGTAGTAATCGATGGTAAGGCAAAGACTAAAACAGAGAAGATATCCGGCGTTCCATAGGGTAGTGTTATTAGTCCCCTGCTGTTCTTTATCGAAATAAAAGATTTGGGAGAAAATATGAGCAGCTCTACATCTACATCTACACCTACATACATACTCCGCAATTCACCGTAAGGTGCGTGGCGGAGAGTACACTGTACCACTACTAGGCATTTCCTTTCCTATTCCACTCCCAAATTGAACGAGGAAAAAAAGAATGCCTATATGCCTCCATACGAGCCCTAATTACTCTTATCTTGTCTTTGTGATCTTTACGCGAAATGTAAGTAGGCGGCAGCAAGATCTTACTACACTCAACTTCAAATTCCGGCCCTCTAAATTTACTTAACAGAAATTCACGAAAAGAACGTCGTCTTTCTTCCAGCGATCCCCAATTGAGTTGCCGGAACATTTCCGTGACACTCGCGTATTGGTCGAACCTACCGGTAACAAATCTAGATGCTCGCCTCTGAACCGCCTCTATGTCTTCCTTCAAACCGATCTGCTGCGGGTCCCAAATACTTGAGCACTACTCACGTGGTCGTACAAGCGTTTTATACGCGGTCTCCTTTACAGGTGAAGTACATCTTCCCAAAATTCTCCCAATAAACCGAAGTCGGCTGTCTGCCTTACTCACAACTGTCCTTACATGCTCGTTCCATTTCATATCGCTCTGCAATGTTACGCCTAGATATTTGAACGACGCGACCGCATAAAGAAGCTCTCTACTGATGCTGTATTCGAACATTATAGGATTGTTTTTTCTACTCATGCGCATCACCTTACATTTTTCTACATTGAGAGCTAGCTGCCATTCTTCGCACCAACTAGAAATTTTGTCTAAGTCAACCTGTATGCTATTACAGTCAGTTACAGACGACACCCTCCCATACACCACAGCATCATCAGCAAACAGCCGCAAATTACAACTTACTCTGTCCATCAGATCATTTATTTAGATAGAAAATAATAGCGGTCCTATCACACTCCCCTGGGGCACGCCTGACGATACACTCGTCTCTGATGAACACTCGCCGTCGAGAACAACGTACTGCGTTCTATTACTTAGGAAGTCTTCCAGCCAGTCACAAATCTGTGAACCTATTCCATAAGCTCGTATCTTCGTTAGCAGTCTGCAGTGTTGCAGCGTGTCGAACGCCTTTTTGAAGTCGAGAAAAACACAATCCGCCTGTTGCCCTTCGTCCATGGCTCGCAAGATGTCATGTGAGAAAAGGGCAAGCTGAGATTCACATGAACGATGTTTCCTAAACCCGTGCTGATTCATGGAAAGAAGCTTTTCCGATTCAAGGAAATTTACTATATTCGAACTGAGAATATGCTCCAAAATTCTACATGAAACCGATGTCAACGATATTGGCCTGTAATTGTATGGGTCAGTTCTCTTTCCTTTCTTATACACGGGAGTCACCTGCGCTTTTTTCCAATCACTAGGAACTTTGCGCTGAATTAAAGATTCGCTATAAATGCAAGCTAAGTAGGGGGCCAATGCCGCAGAATAGTCTTTGTAAAACCGAACTGGTATTCCATCCGGACCAGCAGACTTTTTCGTATTTAGCTCTCTCAGCTGCTTCTCTACACCGGAAATACCTATTGCTATGTCCCCCATTTCGGAATTAGTACGTTGATCAAATGATGGTATATTTGTGCGGTCCTCCTGCGTGAAAGATTTCTTAAAGGTTAAATTTAGAACTTCAGCTTTCCGTTTGCTTTCTTCTATTACTGCCCCGGAATGATCAACTAGTGACTGGACAGTGGGCTTTGACCCGCTTATCGATTTTACATAGGACGAGAATTTTTTCGGGTTCTCGGAAAGATCTTTTGCTAAGGTATGGCTGTGATAATTATTGTATGCTTCACGCATCGATCTTTTTATAGACGCACGAATCTCTACTAACTTTTGCCTGTAATCATTTGCGTGTTCTTTTTTTAATCAAGAGTGCAACAGCTTTTGCTTTCTCAGCAGCTTTCTAACATTATTATTATACCACGGTGGATCTTTTCCATCCTTAATCGTCTTTACTGGCACATATTTCTCTAACCCTTCATTAACAATGCACTTAAATTTAGTCCAAAATTCCTCTACATCCATAGTCCCAGAATTAAACGATGCCCATTCATTTTCTAAGTGCGATCGTAACATTTGCTTGTCGGCTTTTCCCACCAAATCACGCTCCTAGCCTTCTTGACTGGTTTATGAACTTTGGGCACCATCGACGCTATGACGATATCATGATCACTAATTCCTGTCTCTACACAGACATCGGTAATAATGTCAGGCCTGTTTGTGGCTATAAGGTCTAGGTAGTTTTGAGATGACGCCGTCATTTATCGTCTAGTAAAGTCATCTAAAGATCAAATGTTTGTAGAGATTATGGGACGTAACTACAGGGTCACGAGTCCCTAAACTTACAAACTACTTATGAACTAGCTTATACTAAAGACGGTACAAACATCCATGCCCGAGAGGGGATTCCAACCCCCGACGCAGCGGCCTTGTAAACCGTGACTGGCACGCCGCAGACCGCTCGGCCACCACGGCCGGCTATCTAAAGATCAAATTCTACTTCAGAACGATCTAAATAAGATATCAGTTTGGTGTAAAAATTGACAACTGAGTCGAAACAATGACAAGTGTGAGGAAGTCCACATGAGTACGAAAACATATCCGTCAAACATAGTTTACAAGATAAATCAATCGAATATGAAGACCGTAAACTCCACTAAATACCTAGGAATTACTATTACAGCAGACTTAAACTGGAAAGAACACGTAGATAATGTCGTTGGAAAGGCGAAAAAGAGACTGCGTTTTATCGGCAGAATACTTATTCAACAGAACTACTAAAGAGACCGCATACACCACGCTTGGTGGTCCTTATTTGGAGTATCTCTGCCCAGTGTGCCATCATTATCAACAGGGTTTGACGGAGGTCATCGAAACAGTCCAAAGAAGGGCCGCCCCTACATGAGGAACACATGATAAACCCTTGGCACTAGTTTAGGGCTGTAGTACGTTGCCCTAGCTGCCAGCTGAATCGCTGCGGCAATTTTGACTTTCGACGGGCGTGTGCTGTGTAACGATATCGTGCAGCATAAATCAAGCAGGCACTCCAGTTTCCTCTCCATTTTGCTTCAGTTGCAAAACATTACGAAATCGGTTCAGCGTAATCAGCTGGTTTCACGGTGGTGGGGGTGATTTTTACGGAACCGGAAACAAAATGTTTCTTGCAGACTATGACGAAACGTTTGCTTATTATATTCGTGAAAATTACAGTTTCGGCTTTGTGTATGTGGTATAAATATGCCTTTATTTCAAGGTGTAAAATATACTTTATTTCCCTCCCGTATTTAAATTTCCCACGCTATGACTGTATCAAGTATGTCACAATAGAACAGTGATAAACTTTTTGACATGCTCCTTACACTAAAGCAAAAATATTTGCCGCGATGGAGTGGCCTAGCGCATTGAGGCGCTCTGCTTCTATGCGCAAGACCGTTCCCCGTCGGCAAGGATACGTATCCCCCCCTCGGGCATGGATGTTTGTGCTATCTTTCGTATAAGTTAGTTTATAAGTAGTTTGAAAGTTTAGGACTGATGACCCAGCAGTTAAGTTCCAAAAGCTTAATCATTTGTACAAAAATGTTTTGAAAATATAGGCAATAGATGAATATCTTACGAGCTATGAGCATGTGTTGATTTTAGATATTGTGAAGCCCCTGTCTTCCATTGCTTTTTTCGTTTCATATTTTGTAACTATGTGGCCTTCAATACAAGGAGGGAAAAAGACTAATAAACACGGCCTGCAATTTGCGTACCTTCAGAGCTTTTATCTTCGATATTCTAAAACACATACCTTCTACTTAACTGGTGTACAAATTTCTTAAGGTACGCATGATGGAACTCATACATACGAAACATATTTTCCTCGTTATGAACTAAGAAACCTGCTCCAGTAATTGTCTTTTGGAATATGCTGTATATCGCACTTGCTTAAATATGTCATGGGGAAGTTTTCTTAGAGATGTAGACCTAAGTAGAACTGTATAAGTTACTGGTTGCCATTAGTTTCGCAACAATAAACGAACAATGAGAACAATAGTAATTATATAATGACTTGTACTTTGCTACTGATGTACTTCATACACTGTGTTATTACCGTGACTTACCATTGTCGGAAGGAGGCAGGAAGTATGGGTTCAACGTCCCGCCGATGGCTTGGTAATTGTGACTAAGGATGGGGAAGATAATCGGTGCTGTCTTACAAAGAAAACATCGAGGCATTTCCCTAGGATGATTTAGGAAAACCACTAGAAACGTAAGTGTGCTTGGTCGGAGTCCAGCTCCTTCGGCAGCGGTGAGGCAGGGCGTAGATATTTGGTTAACGATCACTGGTTTAAACTCACCGAATTACAAGAGCACAGAATCAACTGACGTTGCCTGGAGTTTCACAAAGTTACGCACACTCACACTAGCGTAGTTGCGCTGAACACTGGGGATACTATGATGAGCACGGCAGCGCGGGATACCCCAGCACGCCAAACATCAAAAGAAAATTGTCAACTTACCCACAAATCACTAAAATAGAACCCCTGACCATTATCGTTTACTTGCGGTATGTCGCAGATTTGCCATTACACTAAGCTTTTCCTTTCTCTGGGCGCTTCATTTGCGACATTACTCCGCTTTAAGTGATCAGCATTTCGATGTTTACGTCTCCTTACTGCTGAAATGAGTTGTCGGCTTACCTACAGCTGTTTCTGATGGCTGGGGCTCGGTCTGTGGACCTGGACCAACATCTTGCCTTTTACACTGTTGATTCGTAGTTAAACGTAGAATTACTCCTCAGACGTGAGGTATACGTATGGCTTTGTCGCAAATCTTCTGTCGTCTCGTGTGGAGATTGCAATCATTTATAGTCGTTCGGAATGGTCGCGTGATTGAATGCGTCATGCTACGGACTGAAAGTGGGGGAGGGGGGGAGGGAGGGGCTGTCGGAGGTTCGACACCCCCATCCTCCCATCCCCCACTCGTTCTGGCATGGCTGTATGTGTGGATGTTATGTGTAAGTTACTTCAAATAATTTTCGTCCGATTCGTTTAAAACAATTGGTCATATTTAAAAAGGAAAATGGATACCTGCCCAATGACCTTGTACGACCGAAAGTAACGGTTCAGTAACTTCTCAGATGGTGCAACGTACAGAACAGGAATGGAAGTCTAGACGAGGTCACTAAATTCCAAAAAGAAAAGAAAAATTTTCCCTTATGTCATGTGATTACAAGCGTACGGATTCGGCACAACTGTCAATCCCTTTCAGCTCTCGTAAACACTTGGCCGTTTTAATAGTCATCCACTACTTTAGCCTGACGTGGAAAGACAGTGTCCATTGTTTTTATTGTTGTTGTTTCGCCACTAAATATATAAAGCAGAGTGTCCGTGTACATGTGTGGTGCGAGATGCAAGAAAAATTGCTGTATCATGCAACAAAGCTTCACATTTCCTCCTGAAACACGGCACCGATTTCGGCCACCTTTCGTGTTCATATTTCTTATCGAGAGGTAACAATTGGGGTAGGGGTAAGAACCACATGCGATGCATGGTTCAGTAGATACAATGAAATAAACAATAAGAATCGTAAACGACTATCACAGTATTCGATAGTCCCATAGTCCCGATGAAAAGGGTGGGTGAGGTGCGGCGCTCCGTGCGGTGTACGATGGACGATTTCACATGGCTCACTGCATGGTGGGCAATCTAAACTACTCTCCTCAAAACAATTAGGGGAGCAGGAGAGATGTCGTACACAGTACGCATACGGAAACTTTTTATTGAGATATTGGTTACAATTGCAATCTCTATGTGAAGTAGTAAGATACCGTACCTCATAAGCCGCGGGGGATTAGCCGCGCGTAGTGGAGCGCCGTCTTGCGGTGCGCCCGGCCGTCCGCCATCGGAGGTTCCATTCCCCCCCTCGAGCATGGGTGTTTGTGTTGTCCTTAGTTTAGTTTACCTTAGGTTGAGTAGTTTGTAAGCTAGGGACTAATAACCAAGCTGTTGAGTCCCATAGATTTACAAACATTTGAACATTTTGTACCTCATAAACGGCTTTTAATAAAAATTGCGTGGTTAAGGAACATCGCCCATAGATAGGGTATTTCATGTCAGAGAGGACATAGTTTGTGCCGCTGTGGAGTAGCCGAGCGGTCTAAGGCGGCTCGCTGTGGAGCGAGCGGTTGCTCGCCGTCGGAGGTTCGAGTCCTCCATGGAGCATGGGTGTATGTGTTGTCCTTAGGTTAGTTTACTCTAGTTTAGGTAGTTTGTAAGTTACGGACTGAGACAATGCAGTTTGGTTCCATAGGTTTACAAACATTTGAACATTTTTAAACATAGTTCGTAGTAATCGATGGTAAGGCAAAGACTAAAACAGAGAAGATATCCGGCGTTCCATAGGGTAGTGTTATTAGTCCCCTGCTGTTCTTTATCGAAATAAAAGATTTGGGAGAAAATATGAGCAGCTCTACATCTACATCTACACCTACATACATACTCCGCAATTCACCGTAAGGTGCGTGGCGGAGAGTACACTGTACCACTACTAGGCATTTCCTTTCCTATTCCACTCCCAAATTGAACGAGGAAAAAAAGAATGCCTATATGCCTCCATACGAGCCCTAATTACTCTTATCTTGTCTTTGTGATCTTTACGCGAAATGTAAGTAGGCGGCAGCAAGATCTTACTACACTCAACTTCAAATTCCGGCCCTCTAAATTTACTTAACAGAAATTCACGAAAAGAACGTCGTCTTTCTTCCAGCGATCCCCAATTGAGTTGCCGGAACATTTCCGTGACACTCGCGTATTGGTCGAACCTACCGGTAACAAATCTAGATGCTCGCCTCTGAACCGCCTCTATGTCTTCCTTCAAACCGATCTGCTGCGGGTCCCAAATACTTGAGCACTACTCACGTGGTCGTACAAGCGTTTTATACGCGGTCTCCTTTACAGGTGAAGTACATCTTCCCAAAATTCTCCCAATAAACCGAAGTCGGCTGTCTGCCTTACTCACAACTGTCCTTACATGCTCGTTCCATTTCATATCGCTCTGCAATGTTACGCCTAGATATTTGAACGACGCGACCGCATAAAGAAGCTCTCTACTGATGCTGTATTCGAACATTATAGGATTGTTTTTTCTACTCATGCGCATCACCTTACATTTTTCTACATTGAGAGCTAGCTGCCATTCTTCGCACCAACTAGAAATTTTGTCTAAGTCAACCTGTATGCTATTACAGTCAGTTACAGACGACACCCTCCCATACACCACAGCATCATCAGCAAACAGCCGCAAATTACAACTTACTCTGTCCATCAGATCATTTATTTAGATAGAAAATAATAGCGGTCCTATCACACTCCCCTGGGGCACGCCTGACGATACACTCGTCTCTGATGAACACTCGCCGTCGAGAACAACGTACTGCGTTCTATTACTTAGGAAGTCTTCCAGCCAGTCACAAATCTGTGAACCTATTCCATAAGCTCGTATCTTCGTTAGCAGTCTGCAGTGTTGCAGCGTGTCGAACGCCTTTTTGAAGTCGAGAAAAACACAATCCGCCTGTTGCCCTTCGTCCATGGCTCGCAAGATGTCATGTGAGAAAAGGGCAAGCTGAGATTCACATGAACGATGTTTCCTAAACCCGTGCTGATTCATGGAAAGAAGCTTTTCCGATTCAAGGAAATTTACTATATTCGAACTGAGAATATGCTCCAAAATTCTACATGAAACCGATGTCAACGATATTGGCCTGTAATTGTATGGGTCAGTTCTCTTTCCTTTCTTATACACGGGAGTCACCTGCGCTTTTTTCCAATCACTAGGAACTTTGCGCTGAATTAAAGATTCGCTATAAATGCAAGCTAAGTAGGGGGCCAATGCCGCAGAATAGTCTTTGTAAAACCGAACTGGTATTCCATCCGGACCAGCAGACTTTTTCGTATTTAGCTCTCTCAGCTGCTTCTCTACACCGGAAATACCTATTGCTATGTCCCCCATTTCGGAATTAGTACGTTGATCAAATGATGGTATATTTGTGCGGTCCTCCTGCGTGAAAGATTTCTTAAAGGTTAAATTTAGAACTTCAGCTTTCCGTTTGCTTTCTTCTATTACTGCCCCGGAATGATCAACTAGTGACTGGACAGTGGGCTTTGACCCGCTTATCGATTTTACATAGGACGAGAATTTTTTCGGGTTCTCGGAAAGATCTTTTGCTAAGGTATGGCTGTGATAATTATTGTATGCTTCACGCATCGATCTTTTTATAGACGCACGAATCTCTACTAACTTTTGCCTGTAATCATTTGCGTGTTCTTTTTTTAATCAAGAGTGCAACAGCTTTTGCTTTCTCAGCAGCTTTCTAACATTATTATTATACCACGGTGGATCTTTTCCATCCTTAATCGTCTTTACTGGCACATATTTCTCTAACCCTTCATTAACAATGCACTTAAATTTAGTCCACAATTCCTCTACATCCATAGTCCCAGAATTAAACGATGCCCATTCATTTTCTAAGTGCGATCGTAACATTTGCTTGTCGGCTTTTCCCACCAAATCACGCTCCTAGCCTTCTTGACTGGTTTATGAACTTTGGGCACCATCGACGCTATGACGATATCATGATCACTAATTCCTGTCTCTACACAGACATCGGTAATAATGTCAGGCCTGTTTGTGGCTATAAGGTCTAGGTAGTTTTGAGATGACGCCGTCATTTATCGTCTAGTAAAGTCATCTAAAGATCAAATGTTTGTAGAGATTATGGGACGTAACTACAGGGTCACGAGTCCCTAAACTTACAAACTACTTATGAACTAGCTTATACTAAAGACGGTACAAACATCCATGCCCGAGAGGGGATTCCAACCCCCGACGCAGCGGCCTTGTAAACCGTGACTGGCACGCCGCAGACCGCTCGGCCACCACGGCCGGCTATCTAAAGATCAAATTCTACTTCAGAACGATCTAAATAAGATATCAGTTTGGTGTAAAAATTGACAACTGAGTCGAAACAATGACAAGTGTGAGGAAGTCCACATGAGTACGAAAACATATCCGTCAAACATAGTTTACAAGATAAATCAATCGAATATGAAGACCGTAAACTCCACTAAATACCTAGGAATTACTATTACAGCAGACTTAAACTGGAAAGAACACGTAGATAATGTCGTTGGAAAGGCGAAAAAGAGACTGCGTTTTATCGGCAGAATACTTATTCAACAGAACTACTAAAGAGACCGCATACACCACGCTTGGTGGTCCTTATTTGGAGTATCTCTGCCCAGTGTGCCATCATTATCAACAGGGTTTGACGGAGGTCATCGAAACAGTCCAAAGAAGGGCCGCCCCTACATGAGGAACACATGATAAACCCTTGGCACTAGTTTAGGGCTGTAGTACGTTGCCCTAGCTGCCAGCTGAATCGCTGCGGCAATTTTGACTTTCGACGGGCGTGTGCTGTGTAACGATATCGTGCAGCATAAATCAAGCAGGCACTCCAGTTTCCTCTCCATTTTGCTTCAGTTGCAAAACATTACGAAATCGGTTCAGCGTAATCAGCTGGTTTCACGGTGGTGGGGGTGATTTTTACGGAACCGGAAACAAAATGTTTCTTGCAGACTATGACGAAACGTTTGCTTATTATATTCGTGAAAATTACAGTTTCGGCTTTGTGTATGTGGTATAAATATGCCTTTATTTCAAGGTGTAAAATATACTTTATTTCCCTCCCGTATTTAAATTTCCCACGCTATGACTGTATCAAGTATGTCACAATAGAACAGTGATAAACTTTTTGACATGCTCCTTACACTAAAGCAAAAATATTTGCCGCGATGGAGTGGCCTAGCGCATTGAGGCGCTCTGCTTCTATGCGCAAGACCGTTCCCCGTCGGCAAGGATACGTATCCCCCCCTCGGGCATGGATGTTTGTGCTATCTTTCGTATAAGTTAGTTTATAAGTAGTTTGAAAGTTTAGGACTGATGACCCAGCAGTTAAGTTCCAAAAGCTTAATCATTTGTACAAAAATGTTTTGAAAATATAGGCAATAGATGAATATCTTACGAGCTATGAGCATGTGTTGATTTTAGATATTGTGAAGCCCCTGTCTTCCATTGCTTTTTTCGTTTCATATTTTGTAACTATGTGGCCTTCAATACAAGGAGGGAAAAAGACTAATAAACACGGCCTGCAATTTGCGTACCTTCAGAGCTTTTATCTTCGATATTCTAAAACACATACCTTCTACTTAACTGGTGTACAAATTTCTTAAGGTACGCATGATGGAACTCATACATACGAAACATATTTTCCTCGTTATGAACTAAGAAACCTGCTCCAGTAATTGTCTTTTGGAATATGCTGTATATCGCACTTGCTTAAATATGTCATGGGGAAGTTTTCTTAGAGATGTAGACCTAAGTAGAACTGTATAAGTTACTGGTTGCCATTAGTTTCGCAACAATAAACGAACAATGAGAACAATAGTAATTATATAATGACTTGTACTTTGCTACTGATGTACTTCATACACTGTGTTATTACCGTGACTTACCATTGTCGGAAGGAGGCAGGAAGTATGGGTTCAACGTCCCGCCGATGGCTTGGTAATTGTGACTAAGGATGGGGAAGATAATCGGTGCTGTCTTACAAAGAAAACATCGAGGCATTTCCCTAGGATGATTTAGGAAAACCACTAGAAACGTAAGTGTGCTTGGTCGGAGTCCAGCTCCTTCGGCAGCGGTGAGGCAGGGCGTAGATATTTGGTTAACGATCACTGGTTTAAACTCACCGAATTACAAGAGCACAGAATCAACTGACGTTGCCTGGAGTTTCACAAAGTTACGCACACTCACACTAGCGTAGTTGCGCTGAACACTGGGGATACTATGATGAGCACGGCAGCGCGGGATACCCCAGCACGCCAAACATCAAAAGAAAATTGTCAACTTACCCACAAATCACTAAAATAGAACCCCTGACCATTATCGTTTACTTGCGGTATGTCGCAGATTTGCCATTACACTAAGCTTTTCCTTTCTCTGGGCGCTTCATTTGCGACATTACTCCGCTTTAAGTGATCAGCATTTCGATGTTTACGTCTCCTTACTGCTGAAATGAGTTGTCGGCTTACCTACAGCTGTTTCTGATGGCTGGGGCTCGGTCTGTGGACCTGGACCAACATCTTGCCTTTTACACTGTTGATTCGTAGTTAAACGTAGAATTACTCCTCAGACGTGAGGTATACGTATGGCTTTGTCGCAAATCTTCTGTCGTCTCGTGTGGAGATTGCAATCATTTATAGTCGTTCGGAATGGTCGCGTGATTGAATGCGTCATGCTACGGACTGAAAGTGGGGGAGGGGGGGAGGGAGGGGCTGTCGGAGGTTCGACACCCCCATCCTCCCATCCCCCACTCGTTCTGGCATGGCTGTATGTGTGGATGTTATGTGTAAGTTACTTCAAATAATTTTCGTCCGATTCGTTTAAAACAATTGGTCATATTTAAAAAGGAAAATGGATACCTGCCCAATGACCTTGTACGACCGAAAGTAACGGTTCAGTAACTTCTCAGATGGTGCAACGTACAGAACAGGAATGGAAGTCTAGACGAGGTCACTAAATTCCAAAAAGAAAAGAAAAATTTTCCCTTATGTCATGTGATTACAAGCGTACGGATTCGGCACAACTGTCAATCCCTTTCAGCTCTCGTAAACACTTGGCCGTTTTAATAGTCATCCACTACTTTAGCCTGACGTGGAAAGACAGTGTCCATTGTTTTTATTGTTGTTGTTTCGCCACTAAATATATAAAGCAGAGTGTCCGTGTACATGTGTGGTGCGAGATGCAAGAAAAATTGCTGTATCATGCAACAAAGCTTCACATTTCCTCCTGAAACACGGCACCGATTTCGACCACCTTTCGTGTTCATATTTCTTATCGAGAGGTAACAATTGGGGTAGGGGTAAGAACCACATGCGATGCATGGTTCAGTAGATACAATGAAATAAACAATAAGAATCGTAAACGACTATCACAGTATTCGATAGCAATTTATGTATGAGAATGAAAGTATTTGACTACTTGCTACAAACTAAATATAATTTCAAACATTTATTATTCAGTTTCTAGCTGACAACCACCGCAACATGATGAAAGGAAAAGGCTTTTCTCACTTGCTACTTTTCCGCTTTCCTGCAGTAAATTACGCAGAAAATTATACTTGCGGGATAATTTACAGACAGTATATACACATACAGCTGAATGTAGGCTACTTTCGCTGTTGTATCACAGTGCAACGCCACTGTCATGAGATATGAGGACATAAACAGCAACTAAATGTTTCATCCATGGTAGCAAATGTGTTTTATAGATTAGAAAGGCAAGAGCCACCTGTTGCAGGGTTGCAGATTTATTCACAACCGATTTCAAGCGTATGTTGTATATTGTTCTTAACTGTTTCCTGTACAGATACCTGAAGAAGAGCAATAATTGTTCGAATCCGGCTGTGAATCAATCTGCAACCCTAAAATTAGTGGTATATTCATTTCTAACATATAAACAGTAACGTTCATGGTAAACCGTCCCATTACTAGTTCTTTGCTACTCGCTGTGTGCGCGATATGATTTACAGCCATACACCACTTATGAAAATGAATATATATATATACCTGCGAAATTAAACAATTGTACAACACATAATTCAATAAATATAGTACCTTATATTCCGCGATTGGTGAAAACCTTTGACATGATTCACCAAGTTTAAAACATTCACTACTTATTACTATGACACGCCTGTATCCCAGCCAGATTAAGGAATTTCCTTTAATCATACTAGAACCGTGAAGCGCACATGGCTAGCGGTGAAAGCAATAGACCCGTGTAGAGCTACAAGGAAGGAAGAGGATGCAACAGTGTATAACAAACTAAAACCCTCTATTTTCGACAGATCTACCTTTAAACTTCAAGAGACTTTAGTTTTTAGTGAGATTTTAATTTTCTTTTTCAATATGCTTAGTGGATTTGAAATCTCCACGTTTCTCACAACTTTATATCAGTTACTCAAGGATGGGTTCACCAAAAAAATTTTCACACTAGCTCTTGGGGAGGTAACGAGGAATATTTTTGATAGTCCAGTTTTGAATTAAATGAATGAATTCATGTTGCATATCATTTGTATATTTATTACTCCTTTCTTTGTTTGGATACTGCACATATGATTTTGTGGGTTATACAGGGCAGCCTAATTTTTTTATATATTCTCCTATAAATTTATGATTTATTTAGAAGAAAGGCGATGGACGGAAAGAGAAGGGATAGAAGTACTAACTGAATGATTCAGTAAATAAATAACTGACCTGGAAATGAAGGTTTTCAGCTAGAACAGTATAAGACAGGCGGAAGTCCGGTGGTCAATAGTTTGGGGATATTGCAGGTGTCGTTACGAAAGGTAACACTTCATTCAAGTTGCTCTGTTCGACGTTGACATACATGGACAGCATTTAAGGCCATGATTTATCAAGACCTTCATTGTGCCTGTTAGTTTGAAGATGGTAGGAACTCGTCAGGAACCTCCACTGACAATTTCGACAGCGCGAGATATAAGAAAGAACAATGCGAGGGTGAAGGTCGGGGTGAGAGTTTAAGATAGGGAAAGTTTAATTTTTAAAACTCACAACCACCAACTGCGAACCAAATTCCTAAACATGCAAAAACACTGGAACTTTGATAGCTACTGTTTGACTCGTTTTCTAGGGGATGATATCACACGTTTGCAGCTTTCCTTCTCTGCATATGATTAACAAAAAATTCATAATAAAGTAAGTTCATGTGAGAGAAGGTTGTACTAACTACTATTTTTGAAAACACGTGAAAGTTCACTTTATGTTGTTTATTACACCATATTAAAACCCTGTGGCTGATACGTCTGTACGTCGACACATTTATCAAATAAAGTTGTAGCTCGTGAGCCCCCAGACAAAATGAATATTTGTCGCAAATTGTTTTCACACCATGTGCCTGTCTCAAACACCGTCTATGTTCATGCCTATGCGACGACGCGTGTTACACTAACAAAACACAGTCACTTTAATTCAGTGCCTTGCACACCTTGTTCCACCGGCTAAATATTCACAACACACAGTAGCACTCGATACATCTTGGTGCAGTCTACGACGAGCAACCACACTTGGCAATTGCCACACAAAAATCTAAAGTCTCTACCTGGAGATCCACATGCCGACTGAGTAGAGCGCCGCCGCCCGGCCAGCTACACAACTCGCTCCCGACTCCTCACATCGTGGGCCGCATGCGCACGCGCGCTCGCGCGCGCCTGCCAAGAGCTCAACTGCCGGGTTTTTTCCCTACATCATCAACTTCCCCATGTGAGCTGTTCTAACCGACTTGCCAACGTACAACGCTCAGCGAATACATTTTTAAAACTTTACTTAAAATCAAAATAATTACACTACACATTGCTCAGTGACCGGCGGCCAGTGCACACGTGACCAGCAGCAGCTCTACATTGTACGGTAACCGGCTTCTTATTAGAAGCGACTTATTTACATTTCGTGTGTACTTTCTCTTGCAGCTCTTTATACTTTAGTGTGCTCGTGTGTTTGTTTATTAAGAATCGCGTTTATTTGTCAGCTCAGTTACTGAATTTTTTATTTATTAGCTCGCGTATATATTTTTCAGATTCGCCGTTAATAAACAGTTCAGCGTTAGGTCTATACTTTACAAAGCTCACTGTTTATCAAACAACTGAGTCCTCTGACGTACTTACTTGGAAGAAACAAAGGTTTTTAGAATGGCTAGGAACTGTGACTGCTGCGAACGGATGGAGGCAGAGTTGGTGACTCTTCGCTCGCAGCTTCAGGCGGCGTTGGCTTCGCTGGCAACGCTTGAGACTGCGGTGGGTGGGCGCCGCTGTTGTGGGCCGCTCGCGGGGGTACAGCAGACGCCCTGTGCGTCTGTTGTGCCCTCCGATCGGCCTGCGGCTGTGGCCAGCCCGCTCACTGCCCGCGAGGAGGTAGCCCCCCAATCCGTGGTGAATTGGGAGGTCCCCTCAGCGCGTGTCAGGCGGCGTAAGACTTCCCGGGGGACCGAAGTGGAGGCCTCCCCGGTTAGTCTTGCCAACAGATTCGAGGCGCTGTCTGTGGCAGGGGATGTTCCTGATGCGGATGGTGTCGCTTGTCCTGTACTCGCCCCTCTGCCTTCAAGATCCGGGCACTCACAGAGGGTGGGTTTGTTGGTATTTGGGAGCTCCAACGTTAGGCGGGTAATGGAGCCCCTTAGGAAAATGGCTACTAGGGAGGGGAAGTATTCCAATGTGCACTCCGTGTGCATACCGGGGGGAGTCATTCCGGATGTGGAACGGCTCCTTCCGGATGCCATGAAGAGCACAGGGTGCAGCCAACTGCAGGTGGTGGCTCATGTTGGGACCAATGATGTGTGTCGCATTGGATCGGAAGAGATCCTCTCTGGTTTTGAGCGGCTATCAGAAGTGGTTAAGACTGCCAGTCTTGCTTGCAAGATGAAAGCGGAGCTCACCATCTGCAGCATTGTCGACAGGACTGACTGCGGACCTTTGGTGCAGAGCCGAGTGGAGGGTCTGAATCAGAGGCTCAGACGGTTCTGCGACCGTGTCGGCTGCAGATTCCTCGACTTGCGCCAAAGGGTGGTGGGTTTTCGGGTTCCGCTAAATAGGTCAGGAGTCCACTACACTCAGGAAGCGGCTACACGGGTAGCGGGGGCTGTGTGGCGTGGACTGGGCGGTTTTTTAGGTTAGATGGCCTCGGGAATACACAAAATGGGTTTCAGTCTCAAAGGGGGCAGGTCAGACACGGGAAGAAAGTAGACATAAAAACCATTGGTGTAACAGTTGTAAATTGTCGTAGCTGTGTTGGGAAAATTCCAGAGCTCCAAGCGCTGATAGAAAGTACTGAGGCACAAATCGTTATAGGTTCTGAAAGCTGGCTGACGCCTGAGATAAATTCGGCCGAAATTTTTTCAAAGGGCCAAATGGTCTTCAGAAAGGATAGAATAAATAAAACGGGGGGTGGCGTGTTTATTGCTGTTACAAACGGTTTATCCTGCAACGAAATTGAGGCAGATACTTCCTTTGAATTGGTCTGGGTAGAGGTTATACCTGACCACCGAAATAAATTAATAATTGGATCTTTTTATCGGCCCCCTGACTCAGACGATGCGGTTGCAGAAATGATCAAAGAAAACTTGAATCATATTTCAAATAGGTATCCGAAGCATACTGTTATAATCGGTGGCGACTTTAATTTACCCTCGATATGTTGGCATAATTACGTATTCAAAACCGGGGGCAAATATAAAACATCGTCCGAACTAGTTCTGAATGCTTTTTCTGAGAACTACTTCGAACAGTTAGTTCATGAACCCACTAGAATAGTACGTGGTTGCGAAAATACTCTTGATCTCCTAGCAACAAATAATCCCGAGATAGTAAAGAGCATCAAAACAGATACAGGGATTAGCGAACATCGAGTTGTAGTAGCGAGACTGAATATCGAAATTCCCAAATGCACCAAAAATAAACGAAAAATATATCTATTCAATAAAGCAGATAAAAATTCGCTTCACGCTTTCCTGAGTGATAGTCTCCAGTCCTTCAAAACTAAAAATGCGAGTGTAGATCAGTTGTGGCTTACATTCAAAGACATAATATCAGTAGCAATCGAGAGATTTATACCAAATAAATTAATAAAAGAGGGGGCTGACCCCCCGTGGTACACGAAACAGGTCAGATCACTGTTGCAGAAACAAAGGAAAACGCATGCAAAATTTAAAAAGACACAGAATCCGCAAGACTGGCAATCTTTTACTGAAACTCGCAACCTAGCGCGGACTTCAATGCGAGAATCTTATAGTTGTTTCCACAACGAAATCCTGTCTCGTAATCTTGCAGAAAATCCAAAGAAATTCTGGTCATATGTGAAGTACATTAGCGGCAAAACACAAACAATACCTTCACTACGCGATAGCAATGGTAATACTACCGACGACAGTACTGCTAAGGCAGAATTACTAAACACAGTTTTCCTAAATTCTTTCACCAAAGAAGACGAAGTGAACACTCCAGTATTCAATCCAAGAACAGCTGCCAGCATGCGAAACTTAGAAGTAGATGTTCCTGGAGTAGTAAAACAACTTAAGTCACTAAACAAAAATAAATCTTCCGGGCCAGATTGTATACCAACTAGATTCCTCTCAGAGTATGCTGATGCAATAGCTCCGTACTTAGCTATAATTTACAACCGATCACTCAGCGAAAGATCCGTACCCAAAGACTGGAAAGTTGCCCAAATTACTCCAATATTCAAGAAAGGCAATAGGAGTGATCCCCAAAATTACAGGCTTATCTCATTGACGTCGATTTGCAGTAGGATTTTGGAACATATACTTTGTTCGAATATTATGTACTACCTCGAAGAGAACGACCTATTAACCAATAGTCAGCACGGATTCAGAAAGTATCGCTCTTGCGAAACACAGCTTGCCCTTTATTCACATGAAGTGTTAAGTGCCATCGACAAGGGATCTCAACTCGATTCCATATTTCTGGATTTCCGGAAGGCTTTTGATACTGTACCCCACAAGCGGCTTCTAATGAAATTGCGTGCTTATGGAATATCTCCCCAATTGTGCGTTTGGATTCACGATTTCCTATCAGAAAGGACACAGTTCGTTGTAATTGACGGTAAGTCATCGAGTAAAACAGAAGTGATATCTGGCGTTCCACAGGGAAGCGTTATTGATCCCCTACTCTTCCTCGTGTTTATAAACGATTTAGGAGATAATCTGAATAGCTCCCTTAGACTGTTCGTGGATGATGCTGTCGTTTATCGGTTAGTGAAGTCAACAGAGGATCAAAAGCAACTGCAAAGCGATTTAGACAAAATTTCTACTTGGTGCGAAAATTGGCAATTGACACTAAATAAAGAAAAGTTTGAAGTAATACACAAGACCACTAAAAGAAATCCGCTGAACTTCAATTACGCGATAAATCAGTCAAACCTTAAGGTCGTAAATTCTACCAAATACCTAGGAGTTACAATTACGAACAACTTTGACTGGAGAGAACACATAGAAAATATTGTGGGGAAGGCGAACCAAAGGTTACGTTTCATTGGCAGAACGCTTAGACGATGCACCAGCTCCACCAAAGAGACTGCCTACATCACACTTGTGCGTCCTCTCTTGGAGTACTGTTGCCCCTTGTGGGACCCTCACCAGGTGGGACTGACGGAAGACATTGAGAAGGTTCAGAGAAGGGCAGCTCGTTTTGTTTTATCACGTTACGGGGGGGAAAGCGTCACGGAAATGTCGCACGAATTGGGGTGGAAATCATTAAAAGAAAGACGTTATTCATTGCGGCGTGATCTGTTTGCGAAGTTTCAATCACCGACTTTTAGTTCTGAATGTGAAAATATTTTGCTAGCACCCACCTACTTAGGGAGACATGACCATCCCAATAAAATAAGAGAAATCAGATCGAAAACGGAACGATTTAGGTGTTCTTTCTTCCCGCGCGCTATTAGAGAATGGAACGGTAGAGAAAAGTTATGAAGGTGGTTAATGAACCCTCTGCCAGGCACTTAAATGTGATTTGCAAAGTATCGATGTAGATGTAGATAGATGTAAAGAAATGTCTTCTTAGTTTTTTATATTGGTATAAACATCCTTTGTACTATTTATCATAATCGTGCAATTTCTTATATCACACATAGGTGATTTAACTGAATACTTCAAGATAAAATACACAAGATTAATTGAAAATAAAATGAGAAATCGTTAATACATTATTTTTATAAACAAACATTGCCATGCTAGTTGTGTAAGTGTCTTGTATTTATTGGTAATTTATTACTTTTCATTGTCAATTAAACATATTACGCCAGATGTGACTATATCAGCTAATGTATTGTTTATTTGTCAACAGGCTATTATGTAATGAGGGTCTTAAAGGTTCCTAACTGCATCGTGTTACTTCAAATGCAAGTAGTATTAGAATATTTTATTTCACGCTGTGCACTGCACTGCGCCTGGCACTCGCCATTGTCACTCTCTCCCCTCACCGGAAACTAGCCTGGAAAATCCTAAGCTGGAACAAGCCACCGACGTCGGCCTGCTCGCCGCCTCCCCTCAGCTACAAGCACACAGCAAATCTCAACGTGGAGAATTTCTGCCTATGGCCTAACTATAAATATTGTCACCCAACTTCGTACATACGTTGCTACTATAATTATTAAGATTACAATTGTGTAACATTTGGTGAATTGGCATGGTCAATGTTTGCAGTGAACTTCATACTGTTTAATTATCAAATGCTATTAATTACCAATCTCACAATACTCCTAAATAACCAATCCTACGTTTTCTTAATTCCTACATTACTGTTCTCAGAATCATTATGGAATTTCAATAGTATCTCTAACGTAGGGGTTTAGGACTTTCTTGCAGCGACCTCTCCCCGAAGGTGTCAAGATTTTTTTCTAGATAATTAATTAAATTCTTATTTTGCATGCTGTGATCAATTTAAAACACGGTTACTTTGTGATAACTCGGCGTCTTGCTTCTGCTAATACACCATGAATAACAGTACAACAACTCATTCATTCTCTTGCTAATATTCCACTAGATTTGTTGAAAGAAAAACCGTATATTGGTGTTTTCTTCCGATCTTGTACAATACAGTAATTAACATACTATGCAGTGCACACCTTGCTAAGTCATCGTAATGGCTCTTTAAGCCAACAAAGTGAATTATGATCTGTAGAAGTTTTTCTCGACTTACTTGTGTTGGACACGTGTACTTATATCTTCTCTCTTGCTCTTAGATGTGTACCAAAACAATATCAAGCCTATACCCACAAGCATCGTTATGCAATGCCATAGGTAGTCTCTCGACATACATGCAAAAAATCTTCTTGATATATGAACCAATCAAATACAGTATCATTTTAAGCATCATTTTAATATCTTCTAGAGGGGTCTGCCATTAACACTGAAGCGTTTAACAATATACCAGTATTAACACTACAATTCCGGGACCTTCTTTGATTCACACGGCACAGCTTCATTTTACTGAAGAAGTCCAAGTATTCTCATTTCCTTCGATTCAGACACTTACGTGGATTAAGTTACAGGACACCTTAACTGAGAAATGTAAGAACTGTTCTCACTCCTTTTTATGTGTTCCTAAAGTTTCAGAAATAATAACCATGCAAGTAACAAAACCGCGTTATCCACTTGAGGTGTCAGATGGGTCATTGGTTACATCGCCAAGATTGCCATACAATCCTGGATTAAGGATAATCTCTTTTGATCGCTTGGGATCGTTTTACCTGTGGCTACTTTGCGGCGTTACTGAGCTTTTTGGACCTTGAAATACAACCTCTTTAATCAAATAGTAGCTATACCTTGCAAACGATGGGGTAGATTATTTTTTTAACTTATTCATACGGTTGGAAAGATTTGAAAACCAAGTTTTGCCAACAAAATTTCTTTTGGGAAAACTTTCTGCAGTCAAAAAACTTAGAAAATTTCGGACTTGTTTCAATATTTTCAAAATATCTCCGTTCTTGTGCCACTAGCGCTCTTACGTCTCTGCTCTTTTTTAAAGAGCACACAATTCTCTATAAATTTGTTTCGTGCATTTTTTTTCTACTCCCAATATCTTAGGCGCTTCAGTGCTTCAAAATATGTCAATTTTTCAAAATTTGTGCAAAGTGGCAAAATACCTAATTTTTGAACACTGTTATTTCAGTTTCTGTTTGTGTAATATAAATTTATTATATAACATATTATATGTTGGAATTTACCATCTCCTTTTAGGTATTCATTTTTTCTGTGTGCAACATGGTGATTTCTGGGCACCGACTTTGATTCTTACATCATTTGCCGAAGTTTACTATAGCCCTTCTAAGCCGTGGTATTTGTGCAACTATGAATATAGAAATACATAATTGAGAGATATAGGTACATACACAGACACCCACACACACACACACACACACACACACAGACACAAGCGACAGGAAACTGAACCATTATTAGCTGCAACAGGCAACCTAATGAGGTAGCTAATTTTCTTTTATATTAATAAAGCACGCAGTTATCAATGAAATAAGTAGCTTTTTACAGTTAAAATGCATAATGAATTACTAACAAATATTGGCACTTCTCGGTATGTAATACTCGTAATTTGTACTTCAACTTTAGCGCACTTGAGACTTTTTCAGTCAAATTTCCGGTTCAAGTATGCACTAATTGCGGTCAGGAGCCATGAAATAAATGAACGTGTCCTCGCAGCACTTATTAGTGCAAGAGATACACATATTTTCTCCCATTTTTTTGGATACTGCTTGTGTTTCAAAATTATCGTTTCAAAGGGCAATTTTACAGATTATGGTATGACACTTTACATCGCATAAAAAGTTATCAGAGGGAGGGTACTGCTTTACATCGTATACTACTGATATTATATCGTCTAATATAGTATTTGCAGCTGGTTTGACAATCCGTTGTCTTTCCTGCTGAGGATATGAATTTCTTTTAGTGTACCAGTTTGGCCAACGTTTTTTTAAACATACAACTGCTTCCTTTGCAGCTGTTTAGCTATCATCACTTCGTCGCCAAATTTCTGGAAAACGCAAGTCTTGACAGTTCGAATATCAGGACGAGTGGATGTGGATATTTGCTTTAACAGATCGTTCATAGAAAAACAACATTTTTCCGTATTGTTCTTCCGGCAGGCAAATATAGCCTCTATGTCTTCATCTACTTGTGTTGCAGGTCGGTATCCTCGTATCTATCCAGTAGTTAAAACAGCCTGAACGAACTTCCTGTAGCAAAAGCTGTGGTCCCACCCATCTGCAGCTACCAAGTCATTTACGATTTGAATCCGCTCCACCACTTGTTGTCCAAATTCACCCCTACGTCGGTTAGCCTGTTATCATACAATCGATTGCACTTGCAATTTCATTATTTAGTAAAGAAATATTTTTTGGCATACAGCAACCTTAATTGCTTGGTTAAAAAATCGTCAGAATCCATTTTACACATAAGAAGCATTTGTCTTTGAAACTGAACTGAGCGTCATCCAGCGACCGGCGCAGCACGCCTGTTGGCTCCTGTGGATGTCGAAAACTAAGTGCTATCATTAATGTTCTTTTTGTAGCATCTTTCATGAATTATGACTTCATTTTCTCTGTCACTTTTCAAAAAACTGGCGTAAGCAGATTCTCTGCGTTTAACACTACAATCGATAAGTGTGCTCATTTCTTTCTTTTTCACAATGCATCCATCACTCAACATATATTTTCGCAAATGAAACACAAAAACATGTCAGACACACTTATACTGAACGGAAGCGACTACAAAACTTACCAACCTTTTTGTTGTGCTAATCGCTGTCAGTGTTCTGTGAACAAAGATGGTCTTCTTTCGCCCTCCAGGAAATAAATAAAGCGTTGTGTGCTAAAGAACAATTCTTACACACTTTTTCTCATAGCTGATCATTAACGTCACCAACTGTAAAACATGTACGGCACCTGTGTGCAGTCTTTCAATATACTGTACCACAAATTAATTTCACGCAATCTAACGTGAATATGTTAGTAGCTACTGAATGTGATGCAGTGTGTCCTGGCCCTGCCGCAGAGCGAGATAGTAAAGTCAAACATATAACATCATATATATTTTTATTACACAAACAGGAACTGAAATAACAGTGTTCAAGAATTAGATATTTTGCACGTTGGACAAATTTTGAAAATTTGATATTTGTAGAGAATTTTCTACTCTTTAAAAAAAGAACTGAGTCGTAAAAGCGCTAGAAGCACAGAAATCGGAGATATTTGGAAAAGAACTGAAAGAAAAGCGAAAAAAATCTACCCAACATTTTGCAAGGTATAGGTTTTTTTCTGTGAGTTTGACTGGGCTACTAGTCTTTAGTCTTCGTGTTGTGTTTGACATCGACGTATGTCTGATAGCAGCCTGCTGGCACGGGCATCAGTAAATCTTTGCCGCGTCGCCTACAAGAAAACCTGTCTGGCTTTTTGAACCTAGTCCTGCAAACGTTAGCTTTCGTGGTGACATATGCTGTTTCCTCAGCCAACGTTGTAGAAACGTAAATGTGCCTTCACTATGTCACCGCTTTTGAAGGGACTGGATGGCAACAGATTGCCGGTAGCGTTAACTCACAATTCTCAGTTATTATTTCTGACGTCTCTCTGATTTCGGCTTGGCGCGAACTCCCAGTTAATTTTGCATTAACAAATTAGATCTGCAAGATCGGTTTCTTCCTCTATCACAGGCTTAGATATGACGTTTGGAAGTCGTTCAAAATTGAGATGTTGCATTCCTTATTTATGCATCACTTCACTGAGAAACACGTCTACTGAATGTGTGGTCGTCTTCCATTTTTGATTTATTCTTTAACCGAAAGTGCTTCTGAAACATTAATGTTATCTATCTCTGTGTTAATTATTTTATTCTTTTTATTACTGATCAATGCCCTATATTTATTTATGTTTATCCCATATTTGTAAATGTTTCCACCCGTGTGATTGAACTTATGTGTTCATGTGCATGTGGAAGGTTGCTATAAGTATTGACTGACTGCCGCACAATGGCTTGCAGTCGCCTCTTCCCTCTCTATACCTCGTTTTGCTGCAGTTAAGCATGCATCTCTTCTGCTGGGAGGCAAGATGGCGAGGCGGCCGTGTTGTCAGTGTCGTACCAACCTAATCTTGGACGAAACAGGTGACAGGAGATCTCTCTGAGAGCGGTTTATGAGGGGATTGTCTTGGCCAGGTAGCTAGAGTTGGTAATCACTCGTCTCTGAACGCACTCTGCGTCGCTTTGAGCCCACTCTACACCTAGTGAATGGCGGGGTGAGCTTTTTCCGAGGCCTTAGAGATTCAGTCTACACTCTTCATTCTGGCTCCGACGACTGTGGAAGTAATTACTCCGCCGAATCATGCTGAGTGCAATGCATGCTGTCAGGACTTTGATTTATTTGTGAACAGGCAGTGTTGGTTCTTCAGTGATAGTTCTCTTGAGTAATTCTTTCGCTATGAGAGGCAAAGCGTTTCTTAATTTACAGAACTCGAGTAAATTCTGTGTAAATTAATTATTTGCATTTTCATTCTAGTGATAATTGTGTGTCCAGTGTTGCTCAAGTTAGAATACATGTGTGTGTCCTTCAGACTTTGTGTAAACTTAGTGTGTTTGAATCTAGTTGCTGTTTTCAACTGACTTTTGTGTCGTTACTGTATCCATGAATATGATTTCTTCTATACAAATTCTTTTGTGTGCCTTACTCGCTTATTCTGTATTAATTTCTGTTTGTAAATGCTGTGAAATTTGACGTGGTTTCTCACCACGTAGTACTTAAGAATAGTGAGTCACTGCCTCCCCGAACATGAGTTCTTTTAGTGCACAGTATATTTAAAACTTTGTGATCAAGGCACCTGTCATCTCATCAAGACGCCACGGACGCTTTGTTTCACCACTGCTTTCAACTGTCCCAATTTTGTAATGTACCGCCTAGCTTAATGCATGTGTCTGTGAATGAATGAATGTGCTTTCAGCTACCCATTGAGCGTTTGAAAATTTCTTCCCACATTACCTCCATAAAGGACAGAAACAATAGTAATACGAGAAGTAATTATATGATTTATTTCACTTTTGTACAAGGTTTGTGCTTAATTTGGTGTCTCCACATTTATTTGCTTTTTTATTTTACTGAACAGATTATGATTTTAAAGTTTGTTAAAACGTTGGCTGCTCCCTTAAGGTATCAGCAGTTAGATACATTTCTGTTGTTCATGTACTGTGGCTACTCATAAAGTAATTAAGAGCATCACTGAGCGTTTTAACTTTCATTTGCGGATCTCAACTACCTGAGATCTTGCTAATTTTAATAACAGGCTACTTTTAAATGTAGTGGCAAAATTATATGTAGGCGTTTTCTGTCGATGGTCAACTGAAGCATGGGAAACCACCCATCAGCTTTGTCTCCTGATGTCACCAGGTTATGTTGTGTGACTGGAAATACTGGTCATTTTACTTTTCTATGAATATGTCACTATTTTTAAAATACATAATTATGAATCTATGATTAGCCATCCACCTACTCGAGTCCTATATTGTAACTAAAATCCCTAGTCAATTAACACCCTAATCGTTCGTAATGGCAACTGGTCGGCAAAAAACTGAGGCGAACGATTGTTTTATTTTATGAGTTCTGTGTTTCGGAATACTGTTTTTCGTGTGCTCTAAGCCATGACTTTTTGTGCATCAAAGCAGATGCGTGGTATTGGATACTCCAATATTGCCACTGTCGGAATCTCATTAACGAGTTATGCCTGGTACATGTCCTCAGCAACTTCTCTCATAAGTTGTGCAACTATAACTTCCTCCTTCACTGTAGAGTCAAATAACTTACACAACCACAAGAGGTGTTGAATGTATGCATTTAGAGCGTCTCCTTGAATCTACACTCTGCACTTCAGTCTTTCTTCAAATTCACATATCTGTCGCTGTGCATCCCCGAAGTGTTTTTGCAGTTCCGTCTGGATTACAGTCCACGTTCGTCGTGGTTGATTTCTTTATAACATTGCTTGGTTTTACGATATCGTCCCAGTCTTGTATCCCTATTTTCATGGCGGAAAACAGGGCGGCCGTTCCGGCCGGAGATTCGAGTCCTCCCTGGTACATGTGTTTGTATGTCATTCTTATTGAAAGTTAAAGTCGTTTGTAAGTCTAAGGACTTATGACCATAGTAGTTTGGACGAAGAGATTTACAAACACTGAGAATCGTAATTACATAAAGTTATCCTCTGACGGCAGCAGAGTAGCCTTGCAACTCGGCGCTGTAGCAAGTGTGCAACACGGTCCATAGGTATTCGTCCTTGTAGTACCACTGCTGATAACCAGTTGACACTTGTGGGCTCACAAATCCTCTAGTCCTGTTCTGTGCCGTGGCGGAGCGGCCGAGTGCATTGAGGCGCTATTCTACGATGCGTGAGGCCATTCCCCGTCGGGGATTCGAATCCCCCCTCTGGCATGGATGTTTGTTCTGTCTTTAGCATAAGGTAGTTCATCAGTATTTCGTAAGTTTATGGACTGATGACCCTGCAGTTAAGTCATATAAGCATTACAATTGTTCTACTATGGGAGCTGTCGATAGGGTAACGTGGTAAAAATTCGATATAGGTACAATTCCGATCAACTTAAAGTTTCGCGCCTCTGTGTCGCGTTGTAGTATGGCAGGTTTCTACAGCTTCTCCCGTCTTTACCAAGAATGCACCACTTTGTGCTACGGAGATATATTTTTTTCCTGTTAAGAGGTTATTGAAGCTACTTACTCTAACGCGCTCTTTATCAGTAGCTAAGGGTGACTGCATTCGCTGCCAAAAATCCAATTATTGTTGCCACGAAGTATGCGTTGGCAAAAACTGCTTTTTATGCGTAAGATGCAAGAGATCAAAATTGTATATTTTCTATCGAATTTTCTCAATTCTGTAACCTTTACGTGTTTATACAAACATTTGTAATTGTTTAATATGTGTGTCTTACATATAAAACATCCATGAACAAGTCCCATAGTTGAAATTATTTCTTTTCTCAGTATATTTCCAGTTACAGTAATATTTGTCGGAAACGACCGCAGTTGTATCAATACCAACTTACCCCATGTCAATGCTTCCCTTCATTAGTACGACTGTTATGGGTGTAGATCCAGAAACTCATATAAGGTGTGGGTGATATTCACTGTGCAAGTTTGAAAATTACGGTGAAAATACGACTATTTGGAGGTACGATATACGAATGAATTAGATGATAAAGTCTCCTCGTGACACGGCTCGTGCCCTAAATTTGTCCAAGTGTAACTGGGACCCTGTGAATTTATATCGCCATCTGTATAATATTCATCACAGTTATTGTAGCAAATTCGTGTTTTTCTTCATCAGTCTCCACACCGTTTATCTATTTGGAGATAAATTTCATGTAAGGTAGAAATAATGATGTTTAGTGTGCAGCCATTCTGAGCTATAATGAAACATCATAAAATTGCATACCCAAACCACATAATTCCTATTCTGATGCCATGTAGCCATAGCACAGTACCTGCTATCAAAACATCTCTCAGCCGGGCAAGCCTGCATTTTAGACGTAATAGTAATTTATTAAGGTACTTACAGCACAATATTGTGTTATGAGCTGCTCATGTACCAGACTGACCTCAGTAGCGACTGCAGCCTCTCACGTCAGCACTTTCTCGTTAGTCCGACTCCTGAAATTCGTGGCACGGTTTTCCGGGTGGATATTCAGGAGCCAGGAAGCCGGCGTGTTCTGCAGCCTGCTGGTAAAATTGTTAATGAGACAGCGCGTGCCCATGCGAGACAAAGCCGACTGAGGGCTTGCAGTGCGAAACCGTGTTTCACGTGTAGCGCCGCTGGTACATAATTAATCAACGGGAGCGCAAAGCGGCTGCAAAAGCGGGCCCCGCCTGGTGTACGTCCAAACAGACGCCTCGCTCCGGAGCAGCCTATCCCCGCTTCAGACGCACTGAATATTTCCCCTCGCCAAACAGTGGTGATTTGGTGGCAGAGTTTGCTCTCTCTCTGGACAAACGAATCGGCAACAGCAAAACAGTGATTTTCTTTAGAAATAAACACTGCTATATCTAAACGAGGACAAAGATACGTGTACAGGTAAGACTGTTCGTCATAGGGCTCCGTTCAAATTTAATTACATTATTATGAAACTACGGCGTATTGCATATTTCTTGGAACAGGAACTTGCTTTTTGTCATGCGAAAGATAGAGCAGGAGAAGGTTCCGAAACCAGTTTTTAATAATGGGCCAGACCCCATTTTGAAATCATTCTATGAAGCTCGGTCGTCAAAATTTAAAGTTAAGTTACTTTTACACAGTTTGAATCCGATTTTTTTTGTTCGTATTTGCTTCATAAATATTTCAGTCAGTTGCTTCTGGATAGGGAGCAGCCTTTAGCAAAACTCTGCTTTCTTGTTTTACCATACATGTTTCGCTACAGTTGTAGTATCTTCAGTGAATCCTTTTTTTGCTTGTTTTACAATTTGGATTGGTTGGATTTCCTGCATCATACATATAGGTCTTTGTTTACAGTTTGTGGTTTTTCTTAATGTCTAAATCAGTGGGAAATTTTAAACAAGCAGGACGTCTCATCAACACCATCAAGTATGCAGACAACCTGGTAGTGCTCGCAAAAAAACCAGAGAAGGCTGCAAAACATTATGAACCGTTTGGTGGAAATGGGAAGAAAATACGGCATGGAAATCAATATCGAAGTGATGTGAATATCAAAACGTGAGAAACACTTGAAGATAATTGTTGACAATCGGGAACTGGAAAATGTGAATCAGTTCGAGTACCTGGGATCTTTTATCACAAATGATGCCAATTGGAACAACGAAATCCGAGCAAGAATCGTCTTGGACAAAGCTGCTTTCAACAAGAAGAGGACTCTGCTGTCCAGCAAGTTGACATCGCATTAAGGAAGAAACTAGTAAAGTGCTACATTTGGAGCATTGCACTGTATGTAGCAGAGACGTGGACCATGAGAAAGAAGGAGAAAAAATACTTCAAGAGCTCTGACATGTGGTGCTGGAGGAGAATGGAAAAGATCAAAGAGACAGATTGCATGAAAAATGATGATGTACTGAGAAGAGTAGGAGAGTTCTGCATACACTTCTACAGAGATCGGGCAATTGGACTGGACACGTACTTAGACACGAGGACTCATACACGATGTCAGAGGAAGAATTCAACATCTGGACGACATAAAAGATGGAAGGAGATAGAACAGACTGAAGGAAGAAGCTGAATACAGGGAACAATGACATAAGAAATTCTGCCACTAGGCAGAAAACTACATAACATAACAAATCAGTGGAATAGAGAGGCAGAAAAGGAAAACTTTAGTGTTCACTGTTATTGTTTGTGAACTGTTAAAAATAAAATGGCGGATAGAGTAGACAGCTGACTGTGTTTTCAGTGGGAATTTTGAAACGTGCCGAGTTGGTGGGTGGTGAGGTTGAGTGTGTTAGCTGTGGGACGTTCTTCCAACTTTGATTCTGTGTGATATCTGTTGGACTGCGCTTCATGTCCATAAAAAGTTGGGCAAATTTAGAGTGACAGCTGTTACGTTTTAGTGCTCTTCTGTGTTCTGTATATCTTGTGTTAAAGTTTCTGCATGTTTGTCCTATGTAAATGGATTTGCAGTCCTGACATAAAAGCTGGTAGATACCAGATCTGTTGTCTTTGTCTATGTGTTGGCTATTCTTATTTGTGTATTAAGTTGCCAGGTCTGTAGGCCTTTTTTAATCCCTGTTTCTTGAATATGTTGCCTAACCAATTGGTTATTTTGTTGTTGTAGGTGACAACGTTGCAATCGTTCGTTATTGCAGGTGTTTTGAGCTCATATCAGTTTGTCCATATGTTCTCTCTCTCTCTCTCTCTCTCTCTCTCTCTCTCTATCTATCTATCTCTGTGTGTGTGTGTGTGTGTGTGTGTGTGTGTGTGTGTGTGTGTGTGTGCCCTGTGTGTAACCATTTTGTGTGTGTGTGTGTGTGTGTGTGTGTGGATATTTGGTGTGTCAGCGTCAATCTGTTGATGGTGATATGTTTGTTATTGTGTGTTAGGTGTCCTCTCCATTTTTCTTTTAATTCTGTGATTCAGTTTGTCTATAATATTTGTGTCGTAACTATTCTCCACTGCAAATTGTTTGATGGTTTGTAAGTCATTTTTGTAATCTCCTTCACTGAGTGGAATTTTGTTTAGTCTGTGCAGCATGCATTGGAAACTGTCCACTTTGTGTACAATCGGATGGTCTGAATTCTTGTGAAGGGCTAAACTCAAGGTGGTGTATATGGGAAACTTAAGTTCATTGTTGTGTCTCCAAATGGTGAGGTCCAGGTAATTCAGCATTTTATTATTTTCTGTTTCTATTGAGAATTTTATAGTAGGATACGGTATTTATCCATTGTGGAGTTCATGGATAGGGCGTGGTGTCTCGTCTAGGACGCATAGCATGTCATCTCCATAGCGGTACTGGTATATTATCTTGTAATGTTTTGGTTTTACTAGGGTTTCAAATATTATATTTTATATTTGGTTGAGGAATATATTTGCTAGAAGTCCACTGATGGGTGGAAAGTAGAACTGATGGTCAAAAGTAAAATAGTTTTGTTCCATTATTAGTTTAAGAATGTTTGTTGTTTCATTTATGTGGGATTTGGAAATGTTATGCTGCTGTTCTAGTTGTAGTTGAATGATGGTAATAGTTTCTGTGGTGGGGATATTCATGTATATAGATGTGATGTCGAATAATGTGAGAGTGGGTGTCGTATTTAAGTTGATTTTTTTATTTTTTCATTATGTCTTCAGTGTTGTCTATGTTTACGTTGTTTGTGTACATATTACGTTTCTGTACGTATGTCTTCATGTATATGGCATGTGGTTGCTCTCTGAATAAATAACCAGAGTAATTGGCAAATATCACCTGTTTAATGTAGGTGCCTTAAGATTTTTTTTGTTTTAACCATTTCACTTTTTGTTTATTGAAAATGTCTTGGATGGTTTTTAACAGTGTTTGTGTATTTTTCTGGTATCATTGTTTTGAGTCAATTGTATTATATTGTAGTCTTCCAGAAATTTCAAGATATTATTTTTATAATCTTCTTGTTTTGTAATTATCGTTGTATTACCCTTGTCTGATTTCATTAGGATAGTCCCATTGTCTTTCAGTTCTTTCTCTATTTTCATGGATTTTTATATGTTTTCTTCATCTGTTTTTGTTGCCACTTTACATTGTTCAAATTTGCTTTTATTAAATTCCTAATTTCTTCTGTAACCAATTCTGTTGTAAGATTTGCATTGAAGTTACTGTTTCTTTCATGTTGTTTAATTATGTATAAATATTCTGTAATTAATTTCTTTATTATCATTGTGTAGTGTGGATGTTAATATCATATTTTAGGCCTTTTTCCAGAAAATTAATTTCTGGTTTGGAAATTTGTATGTCAGCTGTGGGCTGGAACCGGGACTCGAACCTGGGACTTTTGCCTTTCGCGGGCAAGCGCTCTACCGACTGAGCTATCGAGACACGACTCACGATGGCGCCCCACAACTTTACTTCCGCCAGTACCTCGCCTCCGACTTGCAAACTTCACAGTAGCTCTCCTGCGAAATTTGCAAGCCTAGCACTCCTGGCAGAAAGGATATGGTGGAGACACGGCTTAGCCACAGCCTGAGGAATGTTTCCAGAATGAAACTTTCACTCTGCAGCGGAGTGTGCGCTAATATGAAACTTCCTGGCAGATTAAAATTGTGTGCCGGAACCGGGACTCGAACCTGGGACCTTTTCCTTGCGCGGGCAATCGCTCTACCGACTGAGCTACCCAGACACGACTCACGATGCCGCCCACAGCTTTACTCCTGCCAGTACCTGTGAGGTTTGGAAAGTATGAGACGAGGAATGAACGAGCTGATCAGCTGGCCAAGCAGGCCATCGTCTCCCAGCGTCTGGATATTGGTACCCCAGAAAGGGATATCCGTATGGGTATTCATGACAAGTACATGAAATCGCATTGTACATATAGCTGAAATTACAAATTCGTTTGAGAGGAAGTTAAAGTAAAAATACCTTGAGAAAATACTACTCATGGACAATTATGTAATTAACAAGCCATTTGGATACCATTATACAAATATTTCTTTCTCCGTTTCGCCAGCAATATCTATACAGAAATTTAAGGGCATCTCATTAATTTACATTCAAAATTTCCGGCCAGAAGACTCGAAATGGTGGGAAGTAGTGTGGTGTAAAATAAAAGACAGGCAGATAAACTTTCAAATGCATACCCAGTCACCCGAGGAGCATTTTAGGAACTTACACTTACAACCAATTTAAAGCTGAACGGGAGTTGCTGAAACGTTTAAACTTTCAAACATGAATGTGGCCTGCACTTCTGTAGAAATACCGCAGTGCATGGCGTGTGCTTTGCGGACTGGGCCGACCGCTGCTCACTAGCTGTGGGACGGCCGCTCTAGTCGGCTGGCTGCGCTGTGCGAGGCGGCGAACTCCAAGCTGACAGTTGTCACCTCCCATCTCAACGTGAAGGGCTTCTTCCAAACTTAGTGTATGGAAGAAATTAAACAAATCGCAATTTGCGATCAGTTGTGGCTTCACTGTACTAGGTTTACACTAAATTCCAAAGTGCGGCGAATGAAAATTTGTGCCCGGCCGGGATTCGAACCCGGGACCTCCTGCTTACTAGACAGACGCGTTGACCACTCTGCCACTGAGGACACAGTGACCAGCCCGAATGCAGAGGATTCTTCCCTGCACGTCTCCCGCCACACCCAAATCTCCATTCGCCACGCTGTCTCTTTCCTAATACCACAGACCACAGGCTATTTGTCCTGTAATGCTCGCAGCCACAATACTGTATTTCCGCAGCACGGAGAACAAATCATGAGGTATCGAGACACAATTAATTGTCGTCAGGAGCCTGGCCTCGGCTTGTATTCAATTATATACAGCGTTCAATCAATGAAATAAATCGCAATTTGCGATCAGTTATGGCTTTACTGTACTAGGTTTAGATGGAATACCAAAGTGCGACGAATGAAAATTTGTGCCCAGCCGGGATTCGAACCCGGGATCTTCTGCTTACTAGGCAGACGCGTTGACCACTCCGCCGCCGAGGACACAGCGACCAATTCGACTGCAGAGGAGTCTTCCCGGCACGTCTCCCGCCACACCCAAATCTCTATGCGCCACGCTGTCTCTTTCCGTCCAAAATGTATAATCTTTGTGTATTGGGCTGGTCATTACTGACCCGGAAAGACTGTCCAGTGAACTGTCGCATTTTCACCAGAACGGCTATAGTGAAAGGCAGATGAAAAGAGCGTTGCGCTATCGACCACATGTGCAACGGGCTAGTGATGACAGCACAGAGTTGTCAACTACGTCAGTGGCCTTTCTGCCATACGTTGACACCACTTCCAACTAGACTGGCATCTACATGGTGCTAAAATTGGCAATTGACACTAAATAAAGAAAAGTGTGAAGAAATACACAAGACCACTAAAAGAAATCCGCTGAACTTCAATTACGCGATAAATCAGTCAAACCTTAAGGACGTAGATTCTACCAAATACCTAGGAGTTACAATTACGAACAACTTTGACTGGAGAGAACACATAGAAAATATTGTGGGGAAGGCGAACCAAGGCTTACGTTTCATTGGCTGAACGCTTCGAAGATGCACCAGCTCCACCAAAGAGACTGCCTACATCACACTTGTACGTCCTCTCATGGAGTACTGTTGCCCCTTGTGGGACCCTCACCAAGTGGGACTCACGGAAGACATTGAGAAGGTTCAGAGAAGGGCAGCTCGTTTTGTTTTATCACCTTACGGGGGAGAAAGCGTCACGGAAATGTCGCACGAATTGGGGTGGAAATCATTAAAGGAAAGACGTTATTCATTGCGGCGTGATCTGTCTGCGAAGTTTCAATCACCGACTTGTACTTCTGAATGTGAAAATATTTTGCTAGCACCCACCTACTTAGGGAGACATGACCATCCCAATAAAATAAGAGAAATCAGATCGAAAACGGAACGATTTAGGTGTTCTTTTTTCCCGCGCGCTATTAGAGAATGGAATGGTAGAGAAAAGTTATGAAAGTGGTTAATGAACCCTCTGCCAGGCACTTAAATGTGATTTGCAGAGTATCTATGTAGATGTAGATTTTGCGTAAAAACAATGTAAAATGTGTGTTTCGTTTACCATCTAAAATTAAGGCACTGTTGGGATCCGTTAAGGATGATCTCGGTTTGCGCAAGGCGGGTGTCTATCGTATCCCATGCAGCTGTGGCATGTCACATGTTGTTCAAACTATCAGGACTGTTGAGGACCGTTGTATTGAGCATAAACGTCACACACGTTTACAGCAGCCAAGCAAATCTGCTTTGGCCGAACAATTGCTTGACTCAGGTCACCATATGGAATACAAGAAACGGAAATTTTAGCATGCTATTCCAGCTACTGGGACTGTGTTATCAAGGACGCGATTGAAATAGTACTAGCTGCCAACCTTATGAAGAGGGAGTTTGCTTAAATTACGCATCGGATCCTGCTCTCTCACTTGTCAAAAAAATGTTCAAATGTTTGTTTAGTCTATGGGACTTAACTACGGGGTCATCAGTCCCTAAACTTACAAACTACTTATGAACTACTTACAAACTAGGACGGCACAAATATCCATGCCCGAGGGGGGATTCGAACCCCCGACCGTAGTGACCGTGTAGACCGTGACTGAAGCGCCTCAGTCTCCTCGGCCACCGCGGCCGGCACTTGTCAAAAGACAGAGGGAGAAAACTAATCCGATCTCATCCGTTGAGAACATGTTTATTGTTGATATCCTGACAGTTTTCATCTTTGGTCGTATCTGCGCTGTGTGCTTGCTTGCTTTGTGTGTGTTGTCTTTCCTGTTCACTATTTGAAAACTGAGGTTTTACAGATCGTTGCACATTGCTTCCTCGAATTTTCGCCTTGATAATGACAGGATGTTCTCCTGCCAAAACATCGGCCGACGTCGAATTTCATACCTGGCTGCATACCCGTAAGTTTTTCGAAGTAGCTATTAACGTGGTCATATATTAATTTTTTCTGACTACATCGGGAGAAATAGTTCAGTGTACACCCACGATATATATATATCAACACGAATGTTGCAAGAGAATATTAAACTGTCAATACCAGAGACCTAAGCAAAATTGGGCAAATTATAATCATTCTTATAAGTACTGTAAGCAATGTAAACATCTCCGGCGCCAATCGTCTTCATTTTAGAGTAGCATATGTTCCATAGGTCATCATTCTTTTCCGAATCAGTCAGTAACCACTTTATTTGTTAGCATCTACAGGGTGTTTCCGTAACAGAATTCAAAAATTTAAGTGGTAATACAAAATGCTCCACTAAACTTTTTGAGCTAGGGAATATGGGGTAGAAGATGTCAGCTCACGGAGAAATAACTTTTACGCTATTCAGTGACGAAGAAAGATGGTGCATCACAGAATGGGAGAGTACACGTTTTGAGAGTACACATATTCTTTGAAATGGCGTTACAATCGAAATGGTGTTCGAATCGCTCTCTAAATTTGACGTATCTTCATTGGAACTTCATTCAATTTTTCACGCCTATCCCTTCTTTCTTTATTTCTGAAGTATTTTCTCCTTCCTCATATCTTTACATATTATTTGACCTTTCCTAACCTCGTTAGATCCAGGTTTCACGAATAACCAATGCTTTCATCTATTTAGTTGAAACTTCTAATTAAACTTGTTGTTCAAAGAAGTCAGATTCTAAATCGTCTTTAGAAATGTTCTGACGTTTGTAAACCTATTGGAGCAGATCGATAAGGTCGTCTGTCCCTAGACTATTTAAAGTAAATTACACTATGAACAACTTTGCTGATGGAGGATTCGAACCTCCGGTGGGAATGGCGGCGCAGTCTGTAGCATGACGGCATAGACAACGCGGCCATTCCGTACGGCGTCGTTCATATACCTGACATTTTGTTGGTGCAGTGGAAGGAGTATTTTGTATTTCTTTTATTTTGTACATTTCCTACAATTTTCCTTTTTGTTTAGTGTATAAAATGATGGAAATCAATTTTTAATTCGTTTACATAGTCTAGACACAAACAAGATTCTCAATCAATTCATAAACTATTCTTAATTTTTTGCTTTGTACCACAACGTAATCTATGTTTGTGTCCTGTCACTGATTCAAACAAACAGCTGTTTTTCCCTGATTTTGTGTTGTAATTTAACAGTAAATATAATAAATAGAACTGTGACATTCGTTATTAATATGAATGTCACAACACTTTTTCCGAATTTAAGGTTTCCGAATTTAGTAACGTGGCTGCTCCGTGCTTGTCCATTCAGGGGCTGGCTGTGTGTTCTGGAGCGGGAGACTTGCAAAGGCAGCGCGTTATTCAGATTGTTATGTATACAGGTCCCGTGGTATAACGGAGGATCTTTTATGCGTCTAGCGAGCACCTGGTGGCACTTAAAATCACATTATTTCTTATTCCATGCGCAGCTCAGCGGAGGCAATAACACTGTGTTACGGCGCCGGCGAATATACCGTACTGCACATTAATTTTGCAGCACGGCGCAGCGACAACGCCCAGGACACCGCATTTACGTCATCTCGTAGGCCTTCTAATGGGAAAGTATCTTTCTCACTACTTACCTTACACCATTTCTCCTTGAATTTTTATGTGCATCAGATCAGAAAATGCTGCAGGAAAGGGAAAGTAATTTTTAACTGCATGAATGTTGTCTAAAAATTTAACGGTAGCGTATAATGACGCTTTATGAGTTTAAACTATGGATTGGGTAATAAAATTAATGAATGTATGAGAAAATTTAACGACTGGCCTTTATTCTTTGCTTAAACGGTCTCTGCGGAACTGCTTTTCACTACAAATGTAACATTTTCCAGTTATCTCCAAATTTTGCCCTCTGGTACTGACTTTATATGACATTTCAATCCAGAGCCGATGATATTTCAACACCCTGTTGGATCGTTAGCTTCACGATATATTTTACTTTTAATGACGAAATTTTCTAATAACTTGGTTATCCCATATAACTATTTACCTACAAAACAAATAATTAAATTCCATCAAAAACATAGAATTTACCAAAGACCTTGGAAGATCTCATGTAAAATCAATTCGGATATTTTGGTTAGTGTCTATGAGAACATCTGTTCAATAACTTTGTCATCAATGTTTATCTAATTAACTACCTACTAACATGTTGGAAATCTTTGTCTCTACTACGTATATCACTTAGTAATCGCACCTCAACATAATGACTTGCCAATTGCAAATTTTTCCCTTTTGTAGTGGCAAAGTCAATATTAATTACATGTAATCACTCTCAGAAGTACAGTGTACATTTAACTGCATGTGAACATTTAAGATTCGAATATCATCAGTGCACTGTTTTGAAATAGTTACCAACAGAAGGGGATGTGTATTATTATGTCATTATCTAGCGGTGCGTTGGCCAAACATTCAATATATTATGGAAATAAATATGTCCTACACTTGTATGACTGGTATGAACGTTGGTAGGTAACTAAGTAGATAAAAATTTATGAAAACTCCTGAAGTTTTCCCGGCGTATTACTTTCATACAATAATTTTCGGATGGCAGCCAGATCCTGTATCCATTCTGCCATGGTATTTCGACCCAGAGACGTCCGGCCATCTTCAGATGAATTAAAAAGTTCTGATGCGTCAACGTACAGTCCGATATTTATATTGGTTCTTGCGCGAGCCAATTGTGCTGGTGTCATTTAGCACATGCGGAAGATGACGAAATGCGCGGTACCGCCAGGTTGTATGTGATATCGTCGTGGGTGGAAGAGAAACAGTCTTCTGATCACTGATTAACGATAGATGACGTCGATTTCGCTATTACTGAATAATATTAATCAGATGACTCAAATTTTTATTCAGCTGGAAGCAGTTGTCACGATTAATCAGATTGTCGGTAAATCGTATTTCCACCGATTCTTTACTAGCTGAATCCCTAAAAGTGGCGTAAAAATGTTTGGTCTGTAGAATTCCGGCGCGTGTCTCATTGCAATACCGTGTTCTGCCACTGCTGATTTCGTTGGTTGCGGAAGACGGGTGTGTCTTTAGTCTTCTATGCATCGTTCCTGTACAGTTGGTATCGTCTGCCCTATTTATGAAGAACATAGAATTTTATAAACAGACGCTTTTCTCAGATGCAGATCATCTTTGACGGCTCCTACGAATGCAAAGTTCATCGCTGGACAACTTTGATTTTGTTTTTCGTTGGCAAACCTGCCTATTTTGGAGGGCATATTTCCGGCATAAGGAAGGAAGACAATTTTTAGTCGACATCAGTGTCCTCTGTGTGCTGCTTCCTATTATTTATGCATAGCCCTCTTTATTCGGCGAAAATTATAGTCATTCTCTTTAAAAACCTTCTCGAAGTGTCCTAATTCTACGTGGAGGTTGTCATCGTCTGATATCACGTACTCCCGATGTATTAAATTACTGAGAACACCTGTAGTTTGTGAAGGGTGACATCAGCTGGACGCCTTTTCATACAGAATTGTGTGCTTAGGTTTACTGTAAACAGAGTGTTCCAATGATCCATCATTCCTTCGGTGTACTAGCACTTCTCATCTCCATCGTGAACTTGATGTTTTCATGTAATTAATTTAAATGACAATGAAGTTTTTCCTGATATTCTCTACCATGAGCCCCTATAACAAAAGTATCATCTACACAGCACCGAAATTTTGTGGGCTTTAAAACATCAGATTCAAGTGGCTTCTTCTGAAAGTCCTCCATGAAAAGGTTTGCCACCGCAGTGGACAACAGGCTCTCCATGGTGACGCCGTCTGATTGTTCATAAAATTCAATACTGAATCAAAAGAATGTATTCAAACAAGCCTGTCAGCTACGCACTAAATAGTTTACTAATAAAATGTAACAAGTCATTAAACGCACTTCGGTAAAAAGTGAGACTACATCAAAATTAACAAAAATGTTCAAATGTTTGTTAAGCTTATGGGACTTATCTACGTGGTCATCAGTCCCTAAACTTACAAACTACTTACGAACTACCTTATACTAAGGACGGCACAAATATCAATGCCCGAGGGGGGAATCGAACTCCCGACCATAGTGGCCGTGCAGACCGTGACTGGAGCGCCTCACTCCCCGCGGCCACCGCGGCCGGCTCAAAATTAACAAGTTAATCAGATCACTAAGAATTTCCGTAACTATCTTCTCCAGAAACAAATGACTGGAAACCGAAACGTCTTCTCTAAGTAAAAGCTGAAGTGTTCCTCTCAAAGTAAGGTAAAGCAGTCAACAATCCGAAGATTGGTTTGAACACCACAGTGCTTTACTAGGCATGGTCCTGTTTGGAGGTGGTATGCTGTTGCCTTCCTCCGACCTTGGAACTGACTTACTCAGCCAGTTATAGGGGGACCTACAGTTTAACGTGGGTTCCGAACCACGGTGCTACTCTGTATTTTTCACAGGAGCAATACTGCCAGAGGTGAAAGAAGTGGAAAGTGACAGATAAAAATCCTGGGCCCTGGCGTGGATTGAACCCGCGACCTTTGGATTTGTAGTCTGGCACTCTACCACTGTGCAACCGAGGCGCACATTCCTCTCATATTATACAAATTATATAACGCAGATTGTTATAATGACAGAGAATTATGGTATGTGTAACAGAAAGCTGTCTCCGTAGGCATTTTTATTGTTGACCTTATACAGCCTATTTCCTAATCCAACATTTTATAATTTTTCACAGTTTCAGTTTTTGTTGCTTCATTATGTAGACACTATCTCTCATGTAATCAGACAGATACAGAGATAAATTTTACATGTAAGAGAAGGCTACAGTTTTTCCTTTATTGTTATTTTTAACAATTTACATGCCACTATGCTGGCAGCAGCTTTGAGTGCTGCTTTTTAGCCGAGAGATTGTAAAATGTATGAACATGAGGAATGAAAACATGAAACGGAGTTAAAATATGGAGATTTAAAACATAGACAAGACGATAAAAATCGGAGAAATTTCAGTTGCGACAAATGAATAAAACATACGTAGTCAGTTAAAATAATAAGCCATGGTGACGTTAAAAACATGCATTATGACATCAAAAACAGGACGGAGAGCACATGGAGAGACAGTATTAAAACCAAACGATGCGACACTTGTCTGTAAGCGGCGGCGCAGATAAAACACACTGTAGCACTCCACACACATCACTGAACGAGGCACTGTTAAAACTTATGTCGCAAGACCCTACCCGGTAGAGAGGGGTAAGGTGAGAAGCACGGAGGAGGGGGAGAAAAAAGGGTAAAAGGATGGAGAGGATGCATAGGGACTCCACGGTAGGAATGGGAATAGCCAAGCGTGGGGAGGGAAGAGGAGGGGGAGGGGAAAGGGGGCGCTTTATCCTCGGGAGGGGATCAGGGTTGGTAGGATGGGTAATGTCAGAACGGAGGGCATCATTGGACGGCCGCTGTGGCCGAGGGGACTGAGATGCTCCAGTCACGGTCTGCATGGCCACTACGGTCGGGGGTTCCAATCTCCCCTTGGGCATGGATATTTGTGCCGTCCTTAGAATTAGTTAGTTCGTAAGTAGTTTGTAAGTTTAGGGTCTGATGGGCCCGTAGTTAAGTCCCATAAGCTATACAAACATTTTTATTTTTGGCATCATCGGGGAGGGGAGTTGGCGGAAGTTACCCTGGGAAAGGATGCGGAGAGTTTGGTGATGGAAGGAGTGAGGTACGCAGCGGTAAAGGCGTGGCAGAGGCCCAGGATAGGGAATAGCAGGGGTTTGGGGGAGACTATCTCGCGGTTGGTGTATAGGATCAGGATGTGTTCCAGGTATTGAAGGAGATGGGGAAATGGGATAAGGTCATATAGAATCCGCATGGGGGAGAGGAGCCAGATACGGTAGGCGAGGTTGAGGACATGGCGTTCAAGGATTTGGAGGGTTTTGTAATGGGAAAGGGGTGCGGAAATCTAGGCGGGATGGAAACTGCAGAGGACAAGACTCATGAGGGAGCGGTAAGTGTAGAGTTTGGTGGAGGTCTGATACCCCATGTCCGGCCAGTAAGGAGTTTGAGGAGATTGAGGCAGGAGAGGGCTTTCTGGTGGACATTACGGAGGTATGGGGTCAAGGCTCCACTAATGTGATGGACTTTATACTATAGTTTAGCTTCCTGAATTTCAAGTGGTCAGTTACAAATAATTTCTGTATTTCTGAATGAAAAATTTTTGTCGCTTCAAAAAATACTACCTAAACCGCGCCCACCTGTGTTGCTTAGTATCGAGACGCTGTACAGTGGCGGTCTCTGGAGACAGTCGTGTCATCCTGTGCTGTACGAATAGTAATTCCCGTCATTACTGCATGTGACCATGTCCAGTTAACCTGATTTTTAGTGTTTCGCCTTTTTATATTTTATGTTTTTGTTTCTTGTAAAGTTGACTGATTGCTATCAATAAAATTCTTCTGGGTATGAAGGCCGCCTGCAACAGTGGCCGAAACGTCGGTGGAATTTATAAAATGACGACGCGGTTTCATACCCAGAAGAATTTTATTGATAGTGACAGCAGTCGCGGAAGCCTATGTTTGCATTGACTGACTGCATTAACATTACCACATTTCTGGTTTGTAATATTAAATTTTGTACTGTAATAGGAAATCAGAAAGTTGACTATCCCAAAGCGCGTCATGGTACAAAACTCTAAAGAAATTTACAACAATTTTGTATATTTCAAGCAACCATTCAACTGTTTTAAAGCCATCATTTCGATTGCAGTAATCCTGGTTGCATTCCTGTTAAATGACTTATGACTTCCACTCTGACCATAAAAGAAAGAGTATATGTTTGTACATATAGGTTGGAGTGAATATTATGATAGTCATTTTCAGGTCGTTACATTGTGTATACATAAGATCGAGGTATTTCGGAAAAGAAATTATGAAGCATAAAAATGTTTGTAGATCTAAGGAACTTAACTACTGCGGCTTTCAGTCCCAAGGCTTACAATTTACTTAAATTATGCAAAGGACAACACGTATACAACCATGCCCCATAAAGGACTCGAACTCCCAATGGCAAGCAACCGCACGCTCCGCAACAAGGCGCCTTAGAGCGCTCGGGCACTCTACCGTGGCATATAATGAGAAAAGTTATTTTAAATGGACCCGGTTTTAGTGGGAATGGAAATATTCGTTGCTTGATAAATATGATTAAAATTGAAATTAATTACCTAACACATAAAATTAAAATTAAAATTTCTTTGTGTTGTGGCGTAAAGTCAGCGCCACATGCAAGACGCACGAGAACGATCGTAGAGAAGGCAGTGGATGACCGGCAGCCAATCACACGAGGGCACCGTGCATCCTGGAGGGAGTAACCTGGAGCGCGCCGTCTACCAGCAGCTATATCTAGGCCGACATGCCTCTGGACGAGCCCATCTGAGTTCGGCAGTCACGAGGACTCAGTGCCGCTAACGTCGAGGAAGAAGACGTCACGAGAAGAGACATGTTTTATAGAAGTTGAGTATCTTGTATTATTAAGTAAATAAAACTTGTATTACTCATCTGTATGGCTGTTTTAGATGTCCATACATACGCGTCCCATGCAGAACCTTTCCTGAAAGACAGGCCGTGAAGGACAAAACACATGGCAATAAGGACGATTAACCACATGGCGACGAGGATGGGATATTAAATTTCTGACATTACGCTGCGAAATTATTTTGCTTGTCAATTTATTCCATGTCTCCGAAGCTGCAGCATATAATCTTTTGTGAGTTTCCATTGCAGGGATACGAATCGAATTCTATATTATTGCGTTGTTTCTTCTGTTCTTTTTGCAAAATATCTAACCCGGCTAACACTGCCACTGCCACTGCGCCGCCGTTTCCTGCGCTCGCTGCACAGCAAGTGATGCACAAGTTTCCGTTTCAGAGTCAACAAATCACCTCACTGCTCTCTACGGTACAAGTACTTCTGGCCGCACCTATCTCTCAAAATACGAAAGTACCACTCCAGCAGCTACCACGTCCGCGAGTACGACGAAGCATAAAAGGAATGGACAGAATGGTTGCAACAGTTTGAAGCCTACGCCACAGTACACAGGATACAAGGTACTGTCAAACTTCACTTCATAATGTCATCTGTAGGCCCCCAGCGTTCCGTATTGTCAAAAAAAAACTGTTTCCCACTACAGAGCTTTTATGTTTCATTGTTTGTATAGCTTATGGGACTTAACTACGAGGTCATCAGTTCCTAAACTTACAAAGTACTTATGAACTAATACTAAGGACGGCACAAATATCCATGCCCGAGGGGGGGGGGATTCGAACCCCTGGCCGTAGTTGCTGTGCAGACCGTGACTGGAGCGCCTCAGTCCCCACGGTCACCGCGGCCGTCCACTGCAGAGCCTTCTGAACTTTCTTATGATTCAGTTATGGGAGCCCTTATGTCATATTATGAAAAGAAAATCAATGTAGTGGCCGCTAGGTTTTTTTTTTTCGGTGAACGAAATAAGAGAAGAAAACATATCGGTAGTTGATAACAGATCTCTAAGGTCTCACTAGAAAGTGTAGGTGTTCGTGTGGAGCTTTGTATTCAGCTGTGATGTTACGTGATGCTATTGTCTATAATGTAACTGATGTCAGCCTTAGAGAGCAGATTCTAAAAATGTCAGATCTGTGTTTCCATCAAGTAGAATAGATTTTGGAACAATACGATTAGGATACTGTGGCAGCGGAAAACTATAATTCAATTCCCTTTGTGTACTGTAGCTACGTCACACGATGGCGTGCACAAGGTTAGTCGCCATATACTTCCTGCTCCCCGTGCTAAGTGGAAACAAGTTGATAGACACAGAGCCTTTCCTAACAAGGAAGTGAAATCTCGCCCAAAATGTTTCTCGTGGCACAAAAGGCAGAATTGCACGTCCTGGTCTGCGAAATGCTATGCATGCGGAAAGGAAGGTCATATACAGTCTGCTTACAGCAAAAGAAATGGAATTCGCCCTCCCGGCCAAACAGCTACAAGACAATACTTATGAAAATACCGGCCGATATTTTACCGGCCATCCGTAATCAAGCTGTAGCCCACTGGTAGACACTGTAGCTTGCACACTGGCCTGCCACACACCGTCACCGGAAAATGCCGGTCTGCTGGCGATGACTGTCATTGCAGACCACCTGCGCAGGACCGGTGCAAGCAGGTGGCGAAACAGTGGCGCACGTCGTCAAATGACAGCTTGCACATGCAATGATTTTTACCGGCCGTCTTCCCTGCACAGTACTCGCTGTGCCTTCTCGCCATACAAACGACGTAGCTTATATACGACTAAAGTAAAAAAAATTGATTCGCCAAGAGTCTTGTGTATGATTACAAATATTTCTGATTCTTGTCTGCTTCAGGGCATTCAATGAATTTCAGTGGCGAAGTTTTTGACGCAAGAACACAGAGAGCAACAGTGATTTCCAGTCATGTGTGCGTACAGTAATGTAAAACGATGCTTCATGTAATTTTCCTTATTATTTGTATTTTTTGTAGTTTATTATGTATTTGTATATTTTATTTTTGTAACTTATTCACATTGTCCTGGCCGGCCGCGGTGCCGAGGGGACTTAGGCGCTCCAGTCACGGTCTGCACGGCCACTACGGTCGGGGGTTCGAATCACCCCTCGGGCATGGATATTTGTGCCGTCCTTAGGATAAGTTAGTTGATAAGTAGTTTGTAAGATTAGGGACTGATGACCGCGTAGTTAAGTCCCGTAAGCTATACAAACAAACATTGTCCTGTTAATATCTCTATACGTCAATACTAAAGTGTAAAACCAAAGTTAACACGCTGGTTTAGCAAGGGCATTGCTGTTGTATAGAATCATCTTTGAAAAGGGAGTTTTATCGCTGGCAACGCAGAGGCGCACAGCGAGAGAGAGAGTCTTTGTTCTGACGTAGTAGCGGATCGACGTAATAGCGAGACCTCGCGCAATGGTGTACAGCAAAACTACTCGCAGAAGAATGCGTGTTAGTTTGGCAATAGTGGAAGATATGGCGAACAGGCAATATTATTTATTCACGGGCACAACTCACATAATGAACAAATGCATAAGAGGAATGCTGTGGGCCCAAAATTATAATTAACATACTTCGCTAAGAAGAGCCTGTGTTTGCTAATAGTTAAGTGCCAACACTCTCCAATCAGCAGCCTCAAGTAGCACACCGAAATCGGTAAGATATGTCCAGTTTGTCTTAGCATGATCAGCTAACCAGCGTATTAGCGATAATTGTTCAATAGTGAACACTGTTACTTGTGAACTTGTGTTTAGATCATTACCCTTAATCATTGTCCATACAGGTTCCGTCCTTTTCCATTGCTTTACCGAGAATATATACAGAGTCACAGAAAACTAAAATCATAGTCATTAATGACAGTGAGACGGCATTTAATAATAATTTCTTAAGAAAAGTGTTACTAAATCTAGCTTATGCCAGTGTTGCTGATCAATATGTTTGCTAAGTTGAATGAAACTGCTAGACTAACTATCAATGGCAAGAGATATTTCAACATAGTGCAAAAGATAATTAATTTTCATTTCATATTAATTTGAGGTAAAGTTTCTGTTGGCAAGGAATGATTAGTGATAATAGTGAGTATTTGCAAGTGTTTGAAATGCTAATAATTCCTGGTTAAGAGAGGGCAAAAATTAATTAGATGGTTAAATTTTCCAGTTCAAAATATTCAGTGTTATCACGTCAAGTCATTAATTAATTTTCGAGCATGCAGTTAATAGTGAAGTTACAATTTGATTATTGCTAAAGCGCATTGCATACTCGTCGTTGAATAATTTCTGGTACTTACTAAAACAATTAATTACTTAAAACTATAAATAGTAAGCATTACAGTGAGAGTTTTGCATGATGTGCTGCATATTGCAGTTGCGTGGCTATGGCTTGCATTTCATTGTCTTACATTCAACCTCTTTGTTAACGAACTATTTCTCATTAATTAGTGTATTGTCTGTGTGTTTTGAACCGGGCTTGACGCGCATACTCTGATTCCCTGCTCACCAAATTTTACGTATCTTTTCAAGCTGTTGATTAACTTTGCTATTATTATCATCCCACTAAATTATTTGCTCGTAAAACGATCTGGCGTCCGTAAATCAATAAATTATTCACTTTTTCCAAATTAATCCTGTATTCTGCTTGTTCCGCGTTTTTCTTCTAAACATTAATTATTTTATTCCATATTTTACTTTCCACTTCCTTTATTACTATTGATCGTTGTTGTCTACGAAAGAGGTACAGCAACGTTTTGGTTATAACCTCCTCTATACCATCGGCTCCATTAACTATAGCCTTTCCACCCAATTAAGATAATTAGGCACATGGGTCAAATTTTCGAATTATCGTCGGTAGAAAGTTATACGTGGCCGCGGTAGTAGACAGTACAGTACTTATCTTGTCCTGAGCCGCGTAATCTTCGGATTTAAATCAATTGTGAAATTTATAAAAAATTTCGGAACAGACATTAGACCAAACAATAATATCGAATTCGACAATACGAGAGGGGCAGCCACAACAAAAACTGGAGTCTGCTTCCGCATTGTTTGGCGGTGAGCCAGACGTCGAGCGTGACAAGGGTTTGACGTGAAAACAGAGAATGTAGGTGATGTGACAATAAAGCAGGAAAATCCAGAATGTGAGCAGGATCCGGATGAAACATACACAGAGAGTATTAAGTATAGTGTGGGTCTGAAAATAAAACCAGAGACGATGTCAAATCTGCCATTTGATCCGAATATGAGGATGCAAAGGATTAGTGACGTTATCAGTCAGTCACATGAATCTTTACCTAAAGACAAAAGATGCAATGGAGCTATTAAATAAATCTTTAGCTAGCAAAACTGATTCCTTAGATAACAAAATAGACTCATCAATTCAGTCTCTTAGTCGACCTTTTAATAGCAAAATAAATTCTCTGGACACCAAAATTATATGAACAAATGAAAACTGAACAATGGACAGTAAAATAACGGATTTAGACAAAAAGTTTAATTACGAATTGGAATGTGTAAAGAAATTAATGACTAATGAAATTAAAAAGCAGAGAGAGTATCTTTATGACAGTGTGAGTAGTCATTTGCGTGAAACGTTTAGGTCCATGGAAGGGATAATAAATGAAAGTGTAGAAGAAAAGGCAGAAAAGATTCGCGAAGATGTCGAAACCAAAGTTGATCGTGAAGTGAGGCTTATCAGTAACAAACAAGAGAAAATACGTACTGAACTGAATCTTTCTGTAAATACATTAAAGGGACAGGTCGTGAAGATTCGGGACGAGACAGAAACAAAATTACAAGAAGCGGTAATTAAAGTCAATACTCAAAATATCCACGGGTGTACTGCCGGTCTATAGTGTCCAACGGGCACAATATTTCGGCGATCATACATGTCGCTATCATCAGCTGAACTGACGGACTGAGCTCCTGGAAACGCGCCGGCACGGAGACCCGCACGCTACGGCTGATCGCAGGGAACTGGGTTCTAGCCCGGTAGCGGGCCATTTGAATACCCTCGGCCCGCGGAGCGACCCCTCCGCGGTCCGCGCCCCGCGCCGCGACCGCACAGTGGAACCGATTGCGACGGCGTCTGAGATGACGTCGGTGTGAGGGCTCTGTTCGCCGTGGTCGTCACTTCGTTACGTTTGCTAGATTTACTCTTAATTAACCCAATCGCTGGTTCCCAAGCTTTGCTAAGATTATAGCCACAGTCACGGTTTATGAGGTCGTCACTTGCGCGAATTTCAATGGCCTCTCTAACGACGCAGTCCCAGTATCTCCACGTCTGTACCAGAATCCTAGTGCGTTCATACTCCATCGCATGATTTTCCGACAAACAATGTTCAGCGACCGCCGACTTGCTCGGATACATCAATCGTGTGTGCCTCTGGTGTTCAACGCATCGATCCTCGTCGGTACGCATCGTCTGTCTAATATATGACTTTCCACACTGACGCGGAATCTGGTACACGCCGGCCTTCCTCAAACCGAGATCATCTTTAGCGCTCCCCACCAGTGCACGAATTTTATTCGGCGGACAAAACACAGTTCCAACCTGGTGTTTTTTTCAAAATGCGGGCGATCTTCCCTGAGAGTGCGCCGGTATATGGAACGAACGCAGTGCCTACATCCTCCCTCGTGTTTTCATCCGTTTCCACAGGTTGTGTTGTAGTGGTTGGGAGGAGAGCCCGCCGAATCTGCCCGCTGAATCTGCCACTCTGAGTACCTATTTTTTCGAAATACAGTTCTCAGGTGTTCCAATTCCTGGGGTAGACTCTCTGCGTCGGAGATAGTGCGCGCCCTATGTAGTAGAGTTTCAAGTACCCCATTCCTCTGTGAAGGGTGGTGACAGCTGTCTGCGTGACATACTGCCACAACAATAATAAAGAGTGGGGCAAATATGTGGCTGACATTGAGCTAATTATGAACTCGCTGTCCCACGAGAGTACTGGGTTCACTCCTCATGAGATTATGCTGGGAATAAGACCGAAAAGTGTAGTGGATGAACCTATTAATTTTCTGCCGCGACAAGAATTGGTTATCGCGCAGAAGGAAGAAATGTTGAGAGAGCGAATGAATAATCGTGCTCAGGCCCGGATCAAAAGGCACGACGAGAATTTGAAACCAGTAAAATTCAAATTTCATGACAAGGTCCTCGTGAAAATGCACGAGTTATCTAGTGAAATAGAAAATATTGAAAATTTTAAATTTATTTATAATGGACCGTTTGAAGCTCAAAGTGTCAGCAATCAGGTAAAAAGTTCGGTGAGGGGAACATCACTGATTTACAACCATACCGAAGTAGAGATAATTAACCAGTTAATAAAGAAAGATAATTTGTAAAGGGCCATTAACGAATTGGTGTAGTCTGATTAAAGTTTGTGCTTTATCTAGGTGCACTGAAATTAGGTATGGACTACTTAAAATGATTGCAGCGAACTATTCAGTGACCCATCATTAAACTAATTAGCAAATTTAAGTCCTCAATACCAAATATTTCCGTGAATAAGTATTTTATTCACTGATTTCAACTGTATGAAATGTTTGTGACTTCAGATGTACTTAGACTGGTTATTTAAGTTGCAGTTGACTGATAGAAATTACAAAATTTTAATCAAAATTGTTCATCAATGTAATGAACCAAGCTAGACTGAATTTGAAGTTGCGTGCCTTTGTACATGGTGCACACGCAGGCACTGAAATAAAAGGAAAGTGAGGCACAACACAGTGCTGGTGCCAATTATTTCAGTAGTAATGAGAATGTGCGAGAAATTTAGTACTGAGATGCATATCAGTGCCTGAAGGAAAAATGATTAGTATTATTAATTGAGGACACAGAAAATTTTATGCTGTGTGAATAAGATTTTGATTGAGTGTTAGTTGACTATTGTGTAGGACATAGTGATTTATCCTAAATGAGTTGGTTAATGAAGTGTTTAAGATAATTAATAATTAGTGAGGAAGGACTCAGGTAATTTTGCTGTGTGAGAAAGGTTTTTGATCTTGTGTTGATTAGTTATTATGTGATGACTTAGTGATTTCATCCTATGTAATTTGAATAAGTGCTGCATTTAATGAGTAAATTATAATAATGGACGCAGTTCAGTATGATCCTGTGATAATCTATTGATGTAGTGTTGACTAAATTGATTTGTTTGGTGTTTTTCTTGCATGTCGTCGATCACTGTTTGTTTGAGTCTAGACATTTCCTTGGATCTATATGCCAATATAGACCAATGACAAGTGGGGCATATGTCACACACAACACAGTGACCAACGGTGATTTCCAGTCATGTGTGCGTACAGTAATGTAAAACGATGCTGTATGCCATTTTCCTCATTATTTATATTTCTTAATAATTTATTATGTATTTGTATATTTTATTTTTGTAATGTATTGACATTGTCCTGTTAATATCTGTATGTGTCAATACTGAAGGGTAAAACCAAAGTAAACACGCTGGTTTAGCAAGGGCTTTCCTATTATATAGAATCATCTTTGAGTAGGGAGCGCAGAGGCGCACAGCGAGAGAGTGTCGTTGTTCTGACGTATGTGAAGAAGAATGCGTGTTGGTTTGGCACTAGTGGAAGATACGGCGAACAGACAGTATTATTTATTCATACGGGCACAGCTCACATAATTAACAAATGCATAAGAGGAATGCTGTGGGCCCAAAATTGTAATTAACATTCGACGGCAAGAAGAGCTTGTGTTCGCTAATTGTTAAGTGCCAACAGTCTCCTATGAGCAGCACCACGTCGCGCACCGAAATCTGTAAGATCTGTCCAGTTTGTCTTAGCATGTACAGCTAACCAGCGTATTAGCGATAATTGTTAAATAGTGAACACTGTTATTTGTGAACCTGTGTTTAGACCATTACCCATAATCATTGTCCATTGTGAAACCAGTACACACTCTCACTGGGGCAGTGGCGTAGCGGAGAAGCCGCACTTATTGTCACATTCATAACCACAATAATAAATTATTAAAATAACAAAATCCTAGCAATATTAACTAACATTCTAAAACTAATATTTTAAAACATGAATTAAAAATGCTATTCCTCATGCCTTGGAAAGAGTGGGGTTATAGTTTTAACAAAATGGTAATCGAAAAACCGACATCAAATAAATTACAATTTTATAAAATATATATGGAAGACGGTAGACGGTCGTCTTTCAAAATCCCGCCACGGGCAGGAAAATGTATGTATTTACTGTTCCTTAAAGTTCAGAGTGAAGAATTAAAAACATTGCGTTTTTCCGACGACATAGTAATTCTGTCACAGACGGCAAAGGACCTGGAAGAGTAGTTGAACGGAATGGACAGTGTGCTAGAAGGTGCAAATAAGATGAACATTAACAAGAGCAAAACTAGTGTAATGGAGTGTAGTCTATGAAAATCAGGTGTTGCTGAAGGAATTAGATTAGGTAGCGAAACAATAAAGGAGGTAGGTGAGTTTTGATACTTGGGCAGTAAAATAACGAATGACGGTCGCAGTACAGAGGATATAAAATGCAGAATGACAATGGGAAGAAAAGCATTTTTGAAAAAGAGAAATTTGCTAAAATATAATATTAATTTAAGTGTAAGGAAGTCTTTTCTGAAGGCATTTGTGTGGAGTGTTGCCTTGTACGGGAGTGAAACATGGACGATAAACGTGCAGACAGGAATAGAATTTTAGAAATGTGGTGTTACAGAAGAATGCTGAAGATTAGGTGGGTAGATCGCATAAGTAATGGAGAGGTACTGAACAGAATTGGTGAGAAAAGTAATTTTTGTCATACCTTGAAGGAATCGCTTGGTAGGACACATTCGTAGACGTCGAGGAATCGTAAATTTAGCATTTGAAGGAAGTGTGTAGGGTAAAAATCGCAAAGGGAGACCAAGAGACGCATATGGTAAGCAGGTTCAAATGGATGTGGGTTGCCGTTCTTATGAGGAGATGAAAAGGCTTGCTCAGGATAGAGTAGGGTGGAGAGATGCATCAAACTAGTCTCCGGACTGAAAACAACAACAACAACAGAATGTTCAACATGTTTCTTATATGTGATGTACTTGTTAGTTCCAGATAATTCTTTCTATGTATAAATAGTGGAGCACTCCAAGTAGGAGTCAGTCTGTACTGACTGTACGTTTGTGTTAGCAATAAACGTATTCTAAGTGTAAAGTGTTGTGCCCTATTAACAACCAACCTTGGAATTCCGGACCACCTGCAGTTTCCAACGTGACAATAATGTGTTCTTATAGCCCATGATTTGGTTTGTTTCACTTCTGCTTGATTTGGCATTGATGACAGCAATGATTCCTAATGATTTCACATTTTAACTGCGGACAGCAAGGGCTGATGTCGGTTCACCGCATGAATTTTTATCGTCTCGTAAATACGGCCACACAGCCTGGAATTTCGCAAGATAATCCAATTCACCACTGTCATTATATAAAACTATTTTGAAATTTTTTTGTAACTAATTTTTGTATATTTTTGTAATAGCCACCATCTCACCAATGTCTTTTGCTCTATAGCTATGATGATGCACGAAAAGTGCGAAACGTATCGTAAATCACATAAAAGCATTTACGCAACTAGTACCTGCACCAGGCTTAAGTGTGGAATACAACCAATTTTACCTTTCAATGATCTTTTCAGTCATGCACAAAAGTGAAAAAATATTATACAGATGCCTCTATAAAAAGGTAACTAAAAGTCCGTTAGTTAACGAAACAATTACCGAACTGGATACAAGGATCTTATATGAGTACTTTTTCGTCCTAGGAATATATTGCTGTGTAAGAAGGTATGGCATATAAATAATTATAGTTAAGGCCCAGAAAAAATTATCAAAATTGTGATGTAAACGGTTTTCAGTATTTGTAACACGTAAATTATGTTGTATTTGGCTAAGATATTAACGTTGTTGATTTACCTGTGCTTTGTTATCAGATGATGTCAGTTTAAGTAGTACATGTGGTGAATTTCCAATTTTTGAATGTTTGTAATATGAATGCAGCAATGATAGTCACAATTATGGCGAAATTTTCTAGATAGAGCACATATAGGAATAACAAAATATAACTGGTAAGTATGTTTGGAGAACTAATGAGAAGATTAGAGAAACGTTCGAGACATCAAAACGCTATCCAAAACGTCGCGCTGCCACAAAACTGCCCCCAAGGTACCTACCATAAAATTTCTGGTCATCTCAATGACAAAACCTTTGCGTGCTGTTGTGCATTGTTGTTTACTGCGGCAGCTGGATAGATAGAATTTATGGGTAGGCATACTACTGCATCTCGTCAGCCGAGGACCAACTTGGAATGGAAAGCCGCCTGGCTGTAGGCGGAAGCGACGTAAAGCGGACACAGTTGCCTCTGCAGAGAAGCTAGCAATCTAATTGCTGTGACCCAGTTGACGGCACTGCAAAGGGCATTTCGGTTCCGGAAGGCAATTACGTGATACAACTTGCGAGATATGCAGATTTCGGCACGATGTCACATCTGGAGTTACGAGCCAAGAAACAGCGGCTAATGTATGTGCATCGCTTAAGCTTAACACATTGCGCCTGAGCCCCAGATTCTTCTGCGACGAACAAACTATTTTTGCAATCTCTTCTCCCTCTCTCTACATCTCCTCAGTCAGGCACGAAAGCAAGTTCGGACTATCAAAATAATTAATTACACATTTAATGTTGTAGAGCGTTTTCACCCCTTCTGCTGTCAGTACGTAATCTAATTTATTTACACAAAGAGTATCTGTTAAAACAGACTTCAGGCCTCTAAAGAGACATTAAAATCAATGAAACTATGTTTATCACCCAAACAAGCCAGAATACAGCACTTTTGTCTGACGAACGATATTTTCTTTCTGATATATTACTACCTGATTTCACATCAGGAAGGGTGAAATATGTGTAAACGTCACACGATGTTGCTGCCTCAACCAACAGTTGAGAAATTAGTATATGTATGCACGCATGGAGGCATTTATACATTCAACGTTCCACAAAAAGATAATTTACAGTAAGTACTGTAAATCCCATTACTGACTGAAGGTGGGAAGAAGTACACATTTCAATACTCCTATTCTTATTCCATACAATGTGAGGTGTTTTAACCCTCGAGAACTCACGCCTTTAAAAGTTACGCGATCGATCGCGTGTTAGCATGTATCTGACAATCAAAGAACATTTTGTAATGTAATTAATATGTTCAAATAAGTATTTCTATTTGAGTTTATAAGAAAACACACATATTTGACTATTTAAAATTATTTTAAACTTACTGTGAGCAAAACGCTCACGCAAGAATCCTCGCGGTTTAAGTATATCGATCTATCAAATTCATTCACCAGGGAAAGTCACGTATCCATCAACGACCAGTTCCTCAACAGACTTAAACACAGGTAACAGCATAATGCCCTTTAAGTAAAGATTTACGTAAAATACATTTTTCCAAAGCAGCTACTACGATTCATGGCAAAACTGCAATGTGGCGCCACACTTTACCACTTACTTTGTAATAACCTATAATATTGACTGTGTTGAAATTTACACACATGTAAGTGCAGGAATTACTGGATTAATACTAAATTGCTGGGAATTATAATTACGAACAATTTTAACTGGAAAGAACACAATACGAAATATAGCAGGGAAAATCGACCAAAGGCTACGTTTCATTCACAGAATACTTCAACTTTCAACAGTTCTAATAAAGAAACTACTTACACTACACTTGTTTGTCCTATTCTGGGTATTGCTGCACATTGTGGGATCCAGAACCACGTGGGACTAACGGAGGATATAGATAAAGTTCAGAGAAGGGCAGCTCGTTTTGTATTATTCCGATAAAGGAGAGAAACTCACACGAAAATGGTGGACTGGAAATCATTAAAGCAACAGCGTTATTCGTTTCGACGGGATCTATTTGCGAAATTTCTTTCACGAACTTTCTCTTCCGAATGCTAACATATTTTGTTAGCACTCACTTATATAGGTAGACATCATCGTCATCATCACCATCATCATCATACAATAAGAGATACCATGTCAGAAACAGTAGAATGTAGGTGTGCCGCTTACCGAGCGCTGTTAGGGAATAGAACGGTAGGGAAATATTACGAAAGTGGTTCAATAAACCCCATGAGAGACACTTAAATGTAAATTTCAGAGTAAATATGTGAATAATACACAATTATAAACAAGTATCTACTGATTCTTGCAATCTTTCATTTTGTATCTAACGGGTACTCTTTCGTTCTACAACTACTGAAAAATAATTACATTGTAGGGACTGGAGGAGTATTTCGTTGTGGCAGTACAATCCTGCGGTAGAGAAAACTACATTTAACAATGTGTGTTTCTCTCGGTTGTAAAAATTTCAATAGCTACTATCTCAATAGTAGAAACAGGCATCCACCAGCAGCAACATATTAGAAATTTTCAAATTAAAGATGTGAGTACAGGGGCTCAGTATAATGTTAAAAGCATTTGTAGAGATAAATGTAAATAACATAATAATTTATACTTGCTTATAAAGAAAACAGAAATATTCAATCTACGGTATCTTCTTAATCGGTATACGCATTTTGTAGAGAAGTAGATGTATTAAGTGCGTAGCTACGACGTAGGAGGTATCCAATCGATACGTGGGATCGTAATGGGCTATGAAAATAGTCTCCTTGGCCATTTAGTCTATTTTCCTTTCGTCGAGAAACAGGATTCACGCTTCATTGGACAGGATTTCTCTCTTCGCAATAGATTAATCAGTATTCGAGCCTAAGGAATAGCATTCATTTTACTGTTTCTTTAGGGGTATGGTACCGTCTTAAGAACACATGGAATAATACTTGCATCTAAGAGGGAGTGAAATTAGCAGTCCATATGTAGTTATTGTTCTTGACAACAGACTAACGACTTTCTAAATAAAGTTACTAGCACATGAATTAAGCTTGTAATTAGAGTAGATGTAGACCTTTGGGTTTAAACCGTTTGCTGAAAAATGTTGAGAAATTGTTCGTCAAATTCATTTCATAATTGAAATTTCACATAATTGCCATAAATGTTCTGGAAATTGGGTTCAAGAGAGCTTAAGGTTCATCACAATGAAGACATATCCCATTTTCACTGTCGTTAACAATTTCTAAAATAGCGAATTAGGCGCATTTTTGGCAACACATCAACTTGTAATGGATCGGAGATTATTTTTCAACTCAGCTATAGCTACAGATTAGAAACACACTGAATCGTCTCTCCATAAGAAACTGAAAATGCAAACATGCGCTGAAGTAAACCATGTCTGATAGCAACTGCTTTTTGTAGCTCAGTTTACTCAACAACACACACTGCTCAGTGTAAATCACAGACGAAAGGTATGCATCTTCTTCAAGGCAACAATTACATTACTCAACATGGTAGCAGCGTGTTTGTGACCCTGCTTACTCGTCGTTCTTCACGCCTTGAGCATATTGTTCCCAGTTTCATTCTGTGTGGTGCGGTGAAAGAGCTTTCCATACTACCAAGTATAAAGAGAATAAAATGGTAAAGAATAAGGTGGAATATGATACCTGTTTTGCAATAAATGATACGTCGAGCACAGTTCTAGAGATCTCTGTTTTTGAGATTTTTATGGTCATTGTAAATCATGGATATTACACTTGAAATGGACTCACTTCATGCAGTTCAGAATAGTTTAGAGGTTTTCATTCACCATATCCATGAAGTACGACGAAGAGCATGTAGGAGAATTGGACAGCATTACATTTTTGTGATTGTTGTTGTTGTTGTTGTGGTCTTCACTACGCAGACTGGTTTGATGCAGCTCTCCACACTAACTTGTCCTGTGCAAGACTCTTCATCTGAGAATAAGTTCGGCAACATCCTTTCGAATCTGCTTAGTGTATTCGTCCCTCGGTCTCCCCCTACGAATTTTTACCCAACACTCTCTCTTCTAATGCTAAGTTTACAGTTCTTTGATGTCTCAGAATGTGTCCCACCAATCTATCCCTTCTCTTAGTCGGGATATGACAGAAACTAATTTTCTCCGCAAATCTGGTAAGCACCACTTCATTAGTTACGTGATCTAACACCACATTTAAAAAGCTTCTAACATATTTTTGTCTGAACTCCTTATCGTCCACGTTTCATTCCCATACAATGCTACACTCCAGACAAATGATTTCAGAAAAGACTTACTAACATTTAAATTAATATCGGATGTTAACAAGTTTCGCTACTACTTTTATTGTATCATTACTTTATCTAATTCCTTCAGCATCGCCTGATTTTCTGATATTACATTGCGTTACCCTCGTTCATCTTATATCTACCTTTCAAGACACTATCCATTCCATTCAATTGCTCTTCCAGATCCTTTGCTGTCATCGACAAACAACGAAGTTTTTATTTCTTCTCCCTGAACTTTACTTCCCTCACCAAATTGCTCCTTGCTTCCTTCACTGCTTGCTCAATGTACAGATTGAACATCAATGGGAAAGGCTACTCCCTACCCAACCTCTGTGTCCCTTTCTTGCCCTTTGACTCTAATAACCGCTGTCTGTTTTTAGTATAGATTGAATATAACCCTTGCCTCCCCCCCCCCCCCGACACAAACACACACACATTTACCTCTAATATCTCCAGATTTCGAAAGAGTGTATTCCAATCGACATTGTAAAAAGCTTTCTCCAAATCTATAAACGCTAAAAACGTAGATTTGCCTTTCCTTAGCCTAAGATAAGTCGTAATGTGAGTATTGCCTCCCGTGCTCCTACATTTCTCCTAAATCCAAACTGACCTTTCCTACGGTCGGATTCCACAAGTTTTTCCTTTCATCTGTAAGTAATTCGTGTTAGTATTTACAACTCGATAATCAATTCAGTTGGGAGGAGCACACCACAGAACTGCAGAACCGCTGTAACCAATCCGTATTTGCAATTCGGTTATTATCAGGCGTACGTAACAGAAAAATGAAAAAGGTTGCATACTTTGCTTTCATTTCGTTATGTAATGTGGTATAATATTTTGGGGTAATGATTCTATTGCCAAGAGCAATTTAATTTAAGTAATTTCCTTTTAATTTCGGTGTTGACTTAGATTACGAATTAGTTCTGTTTACGAATAACCGTGCCAACAAAACGCTGGAATACCCGCTATATTAATCAATAGGCCAACTGTGCGGTTTCTTGGCAATGACAACCGAGTTTAGTGACAAGAAAATCCGAGATGAATCTAATTGATAACGACTGAGATCCGGTACCTTTGAAAGGCTCGGTATGAAGTGGTCTTTCTTTAAAATCCATTGCGATTAGTTGGGCGTCTATCATTTCTTGTTTGTAATGTACGAGGCGCGTCCAGAAAGTAAGTTCCGTTGGTAATAAAATGAAATTGTACACTAATACAGATGAAATTTTTATTGCACAAAATTCTACAACTCTTAAACTACTTTTCCACATAACTGCCGAAATTTAGCAGGCATTTGTCATACCGTGGCATTAGGTTTTGTATACCTTCTTCATAGAAATCTGCCGCCTGTGTCTTCAACCAATTGGAAACAGTTTCTTTCAGCTCGTCGTTCGTAGCGAGAGCAGTAATTGTAAACCTACGGTTTTCCTGGATATTGTCATCAATCGCGTGAACCAGTTCTTCTGTAACCAAAGGTGGACGCCCACTTCGTTCTTCATCGTGCACATCACTACGCCCGCCATTGAAATGTCGGACCCATCTTCTCACCATCTACTCACTCATCGCATTTCAAAAATGTTCAAATGTTTGTAGAACTTATGGGACTTAACTACGGGGTCATCAGTCCCTAAGCTTACAAACTACTTATGAACTAGCTACGACTAAGGACGGCACAAATATCCATGCCAGAGGGGGGATTCGAACCCCCGACCGCAGTGGCCCTGCAGACCGTGACTGAAGCGCCTCATCCCATTTGGTCCGTAAACATCGCAAATTTGCCGATAAATTTCACTTGCTTTCACTTTCCTCGCATTCAGAAACCGAATCACGGACCTGATTTCACAGGCGGCGGGATTTTCAATCAATGCCGACATTTCAAATAAGCACAACAAACTTCCTGGCAGATTAAAATTGTGTGCCGGAACCGGGACTCGAACCTGGGACCTTTGCCTTTCGCGGGCAAGCGCACTACCGACTGTGCTATCCCGACACGACTCACGATGCCGCCTCACAACTTTACTTCCGCCAGTACCTCGCCTCCTACTTTCCAAACTTCACAGAAGCTCTACTGCGGAACATGCAAGACTAGCACACCTGGAAGGAAGGATATGGTGGAGACATGGCTTAGCCACAGCCTAAGGGATGTTTCCAGAATGAAACTTTCACTCTGCAGCGGAGTGTGCGCTGATATGAAACTTCCTGGCAGATTAAAATTGTGTGCCGGAACCGGGACTCGAACCTGGGACCTTTGCCTTTCGCGGGCAAGCGCACTACCGACTGTGCTATCCCGACACGACTCACGATGCCGCCTCACAACTTTACTTCCGCCAGTACCTCGCCTCCTACTTTCCAAACTTCACAGAAGCTCTACTGCGGAACATGCAAGACTAGCACACCTGGAAGGAAGGATATGGTGGAGACATGGCTTAGCCACAGCCTAAGGGATGTTTCCAGAATGAAACTTTCACTCTGCAGCGGAGTGTGCGCTGATATGAAACTTCCTGGCAGATTAAAATTGTGTGCCGGAACCGGGACTCGAACCTGGGACATTTGCCTTTCGCGAGCAAGCGCACTACCGACTGTGCTATCCCGACACGACTCACGATGCCGCCTCACAACTTTACTTCCGCCAGTACCTCGCCTCCTACTTTCCAAACTTCACAGAAGCTCTCCTGCGGAACATGCAAGACTAGCACTCCTGGAAGGAAGGATATGGTGGAGACATGGCTTAGCCACAGCCTAAGGGATGTCGGGATAGTACAGTCGGTAGTGCGCTTGCCCGCGAAAGGCAAAGGTCCCAGGTTCGAGTCCCGGTTCCGGCACACAATTTTAATCTGCCAGGAAGTTTCATATCAGCGCACACTCCGCTGCGGAGTGAAAGTTTCATTCAAGCACAACAAAGCGTACGTAACTGACAGTGATCTCGAAATGGCGCACGATCTTCTCCTTGATACACATCGTCTACAGCGCATGTGCGGAACGGCAATCGCAGCGCTGCAGCGGAGATAAATGGAAACGGAACTTACTTTCTGGACGCCCCTTGTGTTTCACCCTCCCTGGTTATAATAAATGTTGTCAAAAGAAAATGGAGATTTAGCTTGTGAGGAGGAGTGCACTTCCGCGAACACCAGTGCCACGACAGAAACTTTGCGCTTTAAAGTGCCGTGCTACATACAAGGGCTGTTTTGTAGGAGAAGAGGCGCCCTCCAGGACAAGGTGTTTCTGCGGCAGGGAGGACCTCATCAGGAATGGGTTGATTACTCGCGCCCTCTTCGGCATTCGCGCCGCGCCCCCGGCTCCGGGGAGGGCGGATGGCGGCTGTAAAAGAATCCCTGCCCCAGTTAACGAGGTCCAGCCGCGGCGCTCTCAGCGCGGGAGCGGGACGCGGTTCGTTAAAACTTGCGGGCGCGCCGCGGAAAAGGAAGGGACGATTGCGCGTCTGGTGCAAAAAGGACGCGGCCTGGTCGAGCGCATAAAAGAGCGGCCGCAGCACGGCGCAAAGCGCAGCCGAGGGCCGGCCGCTGAGGCTGCTGCGACAACAAAAGCCGCACTGCCGCAAGAAGCGCGTCCGGCGCGCTATTCCATTTCCTAACTAAGGCGAAAAATGGGCCATCGTGTTTTGGAGAGATACCGGACGGAGGAGACTATACAGGGTCTTACAAAAAGGTACGGCCAAACTCTCAGGAAACATTCCTCACACACAAAGAAAGAAAATATGTTATGTAGACATGTGTCCGGAAACGCTTAATTTCCATGTTAGTTTCTCTAAGTTTCTCTTTAAATCATCATCATCATCGTCATCGTCATCATTAGAGACTGATTATGCCTTTCAGCGTTAAGTCTGGAGCATAGTACCTCTAATAAAATTCCTCCACGATCCCCTATTCAATGCTAACATTGATGCCTCGTCTGATGTTATGCCTTTTACTTCAAAATCATTCTGCACCCAATCCAAGTACTTTCTTCTTGGTGTACCTCGACTCCTCTTACCCTCCACTGACGAGCTCATGAGTCTCTTAGGAAACCTTGCTTCTCCCATGCGTGTAACATGACCCCACCATCTCAGTCTGTTCGCTCTAACTGCTTCATCTATGGCGTTCATTGCGAGTGTGAAGGTCGGGGTGAGAGTCTAAAATAGGGAAAGATTAATTTTTAAAACACACAACCACCAACTTTGAACCAAATTCCTAAACGTGCATAAACACTGGATTTGTGATTGCTACTATTTGACTCGTTTTCTAGGAGATGATATCACACGTTCGCAGCTTTCCTTCCCTGCATATGAGTAACAAAAATATTTATAATAAATTCAAGTTCATGAGAGAAAGGGGTGTACTAACTACTATTTTTGAAGACACGTAAAAGTTCACTGTATGATGTTTATTTCACAATATTAGAACCCTGTTGCTGATACGTCTGTACGTCAACACATTTATCAAATAAAGTTATATCTCGTGAGCCCCCAGACAAAATGAATATTTGTCGCAAATTGTTTTTCACACCATGTGGCTGTCTCAAACACCGTTTATGTTCATGCCTATGCGACGACACGTGTTACATTAACAAAACACAGTCACTTTAAGTCAATGCGAAGCACATCTTGTTCCACCATCTAAATATTCACAAACACACAGTAGCACTCGATTCTACTTGGTGCAGTCTACGACGAGCAACCACACGTGGCGATTGCCACACACAAATCTAAAGTCTTCACCTCGAGATCCACATGCCAACTGATGCAGCACGACGCCGCCTGGCCAGCTACCCCACGTGCTCCCGAGTCGTCACTTCCTGCCCTCGCGCGCGCGCACGCCAAAAGCTCAACTGCCGGGGTTTTTCCCCTACATCAACTTCCCCATGTGATCTGTTCTAACCGATTTGCAAACGTACAGCGCTCAGCCAATACATTTCTAAAACTTCACTTAAAATCAAAATAATTACACTACACATTAAATAAATTGTCTTCTTAGGTTTTTATATTGGTATAAACATACTTTGTACTATTTATCATAATCGTGTAATTTCTTATGTCACAGATAAGTGATTTAACTGAATACTTCAAGATAAAATACACAAGATTAATTGAAAATAAAATGAGAAATAGTTAATATATTATTTTTATAAACAAACATTGCCATGCTAGTTGTGTAACTGTCTTGTATTCATTGGTCAATTGGTCAATTAAACATATTACGTCAGATGTGACTATATCAGCTAATGTGTTGTTTATTTGTGAACAGCTATTTTATAATGAGGGCCTTAAAAGTTCCTAACTGTATCATATTACTTCAAATGCAAATAGTATTAGAATATTTTATTTCACGCTGTGCACTGCTCTACACCTGGCACTCGCCATTGTCCCTCTCTCCCCTCACCGGAAACGAATTGGAAAATCCTAAGCTGGAACAAGCCACCAACGTCGGCCTGCTCGCTGGCGTCCCATCAGCTACAAGCACACAGCAAATCTCAACGTGGAGAATTTCTACCTATGGCCTAACTATAAATGTTGTCACCCAACTGTGTGCATACATTGCTACCATAATTAATAAGACTAAATTGTGTAACATTTAGTGCATTGGCATGTCAATGTTTGCAGTGAACTTCATACTGTTTAATTATCAAATGCTATTAATTACCAATATTTCTATTGGGCTGTAATCTTACATCATTTCCAGCTTTTCTTTGATTTCCTCATTATGGACACCCTCCTGCCATTGTTCACATCTATTGGTACCTGCAATCATTCTTGCTACTTTCATATCTGTAACCTCTATCTTATGAATAAGGTAACCTGTATCCACCCAACTTTCACTCCCATACAACAAAATTGGTCCAAAGATAGAGCAGTGCACTGCTAACTTATTCTTGGTACTTACTTCCTTCTTGCAGAAGAGAGTAGGTCTTAGCTGAGCACTCACTGCATTAGCTTTGCTGCACCTCGATTCCAGTTCTTTCGCTATGTTGCCATCCTGTGAGAAAATACATACCAGGTACTTGAAACTGTCTACCTGTTCTAACTTTGTTCCTCCTATCTGGCACTCAATCTGTTTGAATCTCTTTCCCACAGACACTACTTTCGTTTTGGAGATGCTGATCTCCATATCATAATCCTTGCACCTCTGAACGATCTCCGAAATAATAGTTTGCAACCTTTCAATCGAATCGGCCATTACAACTAAGTCATCCGCAAATGCGAGACTGCTTATTTTGTTTTCACCTACTTTAATCCCGCCCTGCCAGTCTACTGTTTTCAACATATGATCTATGAATAGTATGAACAACAGTGGTGACAGGTTACAGCCTTGTCTTACCCCTGAAACTACCCTGAACCATGAGCTTAATTTGCCATCTACTCTAACTGCTGCCTGACAGTCTACGTAAAGCCCTTTAATTGCCTGCAGAAGTTTGCCTCCTATACCATAATCGTGAAGAACTGACAGTAGCTTCCTCCTAGGAACACTGTCATAAGCCTTTTCCAGATCTATGAAACATAGGTACAATTCCCTGTTCCACTCATAACACTTTTCCATTACCTGCCGTAAGCTAAAGATCTGGTGCTGACAGCCTCTAAGAGGCCTAAAACCACACTGAGTTTCATCTAACTTGTCCTCAATTAATACTTGCACTCTCCTTTCAACAATACCTGAGAATATTTTGCCTACAACGCTAATTAATGAGATGCCTCGATAGTTGTTGCAATCTTTTCTGTTTCCATATTTGAAAATTGGCGTGATTACCGCTTTCGTCCAGTCAGACGGAACCTGTCCCGATTCCTACGCCTTTTCAATTATCCTGTGTAACCATTTGAGACCTGATATTCCACTGTATTTGACGAGTTCCGGCTTAATTTCATCCACCCCAGCCGCTTTATTGCACTGTAATCTACTGACCATTTTCTCTACTTCCTCAAATGAGATCCTGTTTCTATCGTCGTTCCTATCCCATTCTACCTGAAAATCTGTCACATCATTGAACGTTTCACCTACATTGAGCAATTTTCTTTAAATGTAAATTGAAATAATTCGTGCAGACAATTGTCAAAATTACCAATTGTTTCATTAGTTTACACTGTACTTCCTCGATTCCCCGCCAGTTGGCCCAATTGAAGGAAGGTAAAGTTGACTTCAGTGCTTGTATTGACATGCGACTCATTGCTCTACAGTACTAGCATCAAGCACATCAGTACGTAACGTCAACTGGTTAGTGTTCATCACGAACGTGGTTTTGCAGTCAGTGCAATGTTTACAAATACGGAGTTGGCAGATGCCCATTTGATATATGGATTAGCACGGGGCAATAGCCGTGGCGCGGTACGTTTGTATCGAGACAGATTTCCAGAACGAAGGTGTCCCGACAGGAAGAAGTTAGAAGCGATTGATCGGCGTCTTAGGGAGCACGGAACATCCAGCCTTTGACTCGCGACTTGGGAAGCCCTAGAAAGACGAGGACATCTGCAATGTACGAGGCACTTCTTCGTGCAGTTAACGATAACCCCAATGTCAACGCCAGAGAAGTTGCTGCTGTACAAGGTAACGTTGACCAGGTCACTGTATGGAGAGTGCTACAGGAGAACCAGTTGTTACTGTACCATGTACAGTGTGTGCAGGTACTATCAGCAGCTGATTGGCCTCCACGGGTACACTACTGCGAATGGTTCATCCAACAATGTGTCACTCCTCATTTCAGTGCAAATGTTCTATTTACGCATGAGACTTCATTGCAACGTGATCAAATTGTAAATTTTCACAATCAACATGTGTGGGCTGATGAGAATTCGAACGCAATTGTGCAACACGTCATCAACACAGATTTTCTGTGAACGTTTGGGCAGGAATTGTTGGTGATGTCTTGATTGGGCCTCATGTTCTTCCACCTTCACTCACGGGAGCACGTTATCATGATTTCATACGGGATACTATACCTGTGCTGCTAGAACATGTGCCTTTACAAATACGACACAACATGTGGTTCATGCACGATGGAGCTCCTGCACATTTCAGTCGACGTGTTCGTACGCCTCCCCAGATTCGGTGACCGATGGATTGGTAGAGGCGGACCAATTCCATGGCCTCCACGCTCTCCTGACCTCAACACTCCTGACTTTTATTTATGGGGGCATTTGAAAGCTCTTGTCTACGCAACCCCGGTACCAAATGTAGAGACTCTTCGTGCTCGTATTGTGGACGGCTGTGATACAATACGCCATTCCCCAGGGCTGTATCAGCACATCAGGGATTCCATGCGACGGAGGGTGGATGCATGTATTCTCGCTCACGGAGGACATTTTGAACATTTCCTGTAACAAAGTGTTTGAAGTGATGCTGGTACGTTCTGTTGCTGTGTGTTTCCATTCCATGATTAATGTTATTTGAAGGGAAGTAACAAACTGAGCTTTAACATGGAAATTAAGCGTTTCCGCACACATGTCCACATAACATATTTTCTTTCTTTGTGTGTCAGAAATATTTCCTTAAAGCTTGGCCGTATCACAATGAACGTAGCTATTTCCTTCATCCAAGACGCAAATACAGATTTTAATAAGAAGTGAGATCAACGTATGCCGATTTTATTATCATTTTTATTACCATTATCTATACTCATAACATAATATAATTCTGTGTGTGTTTGTATGTGTGTGTGTGTGTGTGTGTGTGTGTGTGTGTGTGAGTGAGTGTGTGAATGAGAGCGAGAGAGAGAGAGAGAGCGAGAGACAGAGAGAGCGTGAATGTGTATGTGTTTGTGTGTGTGTGTGTTCGTACTGGAGTGTGGGTATGTCTGTGTCTCTTACGAATCTCACTGGACTACTAGACCATTTTCGACGAGAATTGGCAGAGTATTCCTTATCATGAAACAGCAATCTCTGTAAGGGTAACACCCACAGGTGACACATAGTTCATGAGTTTGCAAAAATTTGCAAAAATGTATCTTATCCTGCGACAGTGGTACATATCTCCTTCTGAATTAATACCAAGAGAACTGACGTAGTTGTAACACGCTGACCAAGCAATCGACATGACGGCGGTAATACCTCCTCCAACTAACCTGATAAATGTTTTCAGTGATTTCCCCAAATTACAATTGGCAAATGCCGGGATAATTGCTGTCACAAGGCAAGGCCGATATCATTCCCAAACCCTGACTAATCCGTTCCGAATGATCACTATTGCGACGGGTCGTTGAAGACTAATCTTACATTTCTTCCTTCTTAACTAATGGATAGATTTCATCTATATCTAAATGCAACTCACACCGAAGTCCATGGCTAGGGCTCGTCCAATCGCTTATCTGATAAATATCTACACAATTTCAATCTAATAGCGCGCGGGGAAAATGAACACATTAATCTCTCCGTTTTCTTACTGAGTTATTTTATTATGACGATCAAGTCTCCCTGTGTAGATTGTTGTTAACAGAATATTTTCGCATTCGGGAGGAAAAGTTGGTGAAAGAAATGTCGCAAATAGATCTCGCAGCAACGACTAACGAATTACTTTCAATTATTTCCACCCCTTCTCGTGCATTACCTCCGTAATCCTCTCCTCCCTATATCGCGATAATACAAACCGAGCTACTGTTCCCTGAACTTTCTCTAAATCTTTTGTCAGTCCCCATTTCGTGGTAACCCAAAAAAGCAGCAATATTACCATCACAAGTGTAGTGTCAGCTCTTTCTTTAATAGTTGTTGTTTTGGTCTTCAGTCGCAGACTGGTTTGATGGAGCTCTCCACGCTACCATGTCTTGTGCAAGTCTCTTCATCTGAGAATACATTCGGCAACCTACATCCTTTTGATGTGCTTACTGTCTTCGTCCCTCGGTCTCCCTCTACGATTTTTACCCCACACACTTCCTTCTAATGCTAAGTTGGCAATTCCTTGATGTCTCAGAATGTGTGCCACCAATCAATCCTTTCTTTTAGTCAGGATATGCCACAAACTCCTTTTCTTTAGCAATTCGATTACGCACCTCCTCATTAGTTATGTGGTCTACCAATCTAATTTTGTCTGTAGCACATTTCAAAATCTATCATCTGTTTGTCTTAACTCCTTAGCATCCATGTTTCACTCCAATACAAGCTACACTCCAGACAAATACTTTAAAGAAAAGACTTCATGACATTTAAATTAATATTGGATATTAACACGTTTCGCTTCTTTAAAAACGCTTTCCCGCCCACTGCCATTCTGCATTTTATCTCATCTTCACTTCGGCCATCAGAAGTTATCTTGCTTTCCAAATAACAAAATATTGTCTCATATTCTAATTCCTTCAGCATAGGCTGATTTTCTGATATTATATTCCGTTACCCTCGCTCATCTTATATCTACCTTTCAAGACACTATCCATTCCATTCAATTGCTTTTCCAGATCCTTTGCAGTCTCTAACAAAATTACTATGTCATCGGCAAACCGCAAAGATTTTATTTCTTCTCCCTGAACTTTAATTCCCTCGCCAAATTTCTCCTTGCTTTCCCTGACTGCTTGCTGAATGTACCGATTGAAAAACATTGGGGGAAGGCTACAACCCTGCCTTACTCTTTTCCTAACCGCTGCGACTCTTTCTTGCCTTTCGATTCCAATAACTGCTGTCTGGTTTTTGTACAGGTTAAATATATCTCTTCACTCCCTATATTTGACACCGGTTACCTTCAGAATTTGAAAGAGTGTGTTCCAGTCAACATTTTCAAAATTTTTCTCCTATTCTACAAACGCTAAAAAATATAGGTTTGCCTTTCCTTAGGCTCCCGTGTTCCTACATTTCCCCTAAATCCCAACTGATATTCTCCGAGGTCAGATTACACAAGTTTTTTCCATTCGTCTGTAAGTAATTCGTGTTAGTATTTTGACTTATTAAACTCAAAATTCTGTAATTTTCAGATATGTCGGTATTTGCTTTCTTTGGAATTAGAATGCAATATTCCTCTTGAAGTCGGAGGGTATTTCCCCTGTCTCATACATCTTGCATACCATGAGGAACAATTTTTCATGACTGGCTCTACTGACGATATCAGAAGATCACACGGAAATTCAGCTACTCCAGGGGCCTTGTTTCGACTCAAATCTTTCAGCGCTGTCAAATTTTTCTCGCAGTATCATATCACCTATCTGATCTTCCTCCACTTCGTCTTCTATTTCTAGAATACTGCCTTCAAGTTTATTTCTTTGGTATAGGCCCTCCATATTTTCCTTCCACAGTTCAGCTTTCCCAACTGCTTAGTCCTCGTTTTCGCCTGAGTTCTTGATATTCATACAGCTGCTTTTCTGGCCTAGAAATATCTCTTTTATTCTTCCTATAGGCGGTATCTATTTTTCCCCTAGTTCTAGGGTTTTGCATTTGTCCTCCAGCCACTCCTGTTTAGCCAGACTGCACTTTCTGTCAATCTCATTTTTAAGACGTTTGTACGTCCTTTTGCCTGCTTCACATGCTGCATTTTCTGGCTGGGCGGCGACATGTTTTGGTTTGTGACTGGGGCGACAGTTGTGTTGACTTCGTATTATATAAGGGTTTCATCTTGCGACTTTTAAGCTGTAGATTACGTCTTAATTTCCACCGTTGTATTGGATGTATAGGTTCAAAATTCTATTTGTCACCTCAGTATGAAAATTCAGTTGGTAGCCCTGGTACTTCTTCGCAGTTAATAAAATTCATATCTTTGTTGAATTTTTCACTGTAAATATTGGTTCTGGATTTCATTATGTGTAAAGACCTATTTTAATGTTTGAGCATGAAAATATGTTTCTCAGGGGCTGATATTTAATAAACCAAAGAATAAAAATTTGAATCATTGAGTCGCGGTAGTTCAGATAATTTGACGCCCATCACAAAGATAATGTTTCAGCTTGATCCTTTTACTTTATAGAATTATTCTTTAGAAAATTTCACCATAAGTTTCTCCTGACCACTACTGTTAGATATATTCCTTCACTTTTAGAATATGCTGGGACAATATTAGGGAACTAAATACTTTTTAAGGTTCATAAATTCTCTATTCTAAAATCAATAGTTACATTCATAACACCTTCACAGTATACACTTTATAAGTTTACAATTCGTGATTATTTCCGTCAAAGGTTGTTGTATTAATCTCTCTCAAGAATGTTCATCACTTATTACGGGAGACAAAAGTTTCTAATACTTTAGCTAAGCACTGAGAACTCGTTACATAGAGAGCTAAACACATAGAGAACTAAACACATAGAGAGAGAGAGTAACTCAACTGCGGGTAATAGCCATTTGACAAATGGTCTCTGATATACGAGATGTTTTGACCTAAGTATACCCTGGATACTGTTACTCTGAATCACGCTGACATAATTTGAATTTACTAAAAATTTTGAAAAATGAGAAAATTCTGCCTCTTAACAATATATTAAAATTACGTAATGATGAAAAATGTCTGAATACCGTGATTCTAATGTTACGGTCACGATGTGGTGTTATACAGGCTCCCCAGATGATGTTTGTTCACTTGTTAACAAACTACATCTATACCATAACACAACATCGCGAGACATAACAATAGTATCTTTTTGGTTCCTATGGTTTTACAAGAAATTTTGATCTGTTGTATACTTGACCTCTAACTTAATTCTATGACTTTGACCTATATCTAGTACACAATGTTAAAAACAATTAATACGTTACATATGTCACAATCCCTTAACATTATTTCATGAAATCATTTAAAATAAAATTATTTCATATAAAATTATTTCAATTTCATTTTATAGCTCAAAAATAACATCCTGCGTGTGTGTAATAGGACTCTTGGTCTTTCATTATCATGTTGTGGTGTAATTTGAGCGACATATGCTCCTACTACTGCGTGTAAGTAGTATAATTGTAGTCTCAGAAATATAATTTCTTCTATCGATGAAGATACGACGTCTTGATGTGATGACGATGGTCCGGTCTTCAACAGGAAACAGGCCCCCTCAGGGTCCAACATGCTCCCGAAAGACATCAAAGTTCTCACGAACATGCAACAAACATTGTAAAAAATATTAGAGTATCTCTAATGATAATTCTTCCTGGAAGCAAAGAAGTCACTGGGTTCATTAATATTTTAACATTGAGTGCACAGTCTGTGTCCTTTTACTTCTTGGTTCAATCATCAGTCTTTTGTGACGCGAGTAACAGGTATTCGAGTGGTTACAGTTCGATATGGCACTGACACTTCTGCACTACACACACAATGAGCTGTTAATATTTCAGCGTTTCATTTCACGCATTACGTTCTGAATAATTGCTTGCATATTTTACTGTTTAGTGGTTAATTGGCCCACTTAAATAAATTTATACTTGTTTAGTTTGATCGCTGTATATTGACAGTTTCATCAACACGCAAGCACTATAGAACGCTGTTGCTCACAGTTTATTCGATATAAGACATCACACGGATAGCAGATTGCTGCTGTAGCACAGTCTTATCTGTCACCACATGTAAACATAAAATAAACAGAAATGAACATTATTATTAATTATTTAAATCATTGCAAAATATAAACATCTGGATGAGATCAAGTATGTATTGGAAAAACATTTTCACTACATTTTGCCTTGTGTTACAAATGCATAAAAAATTTCGCGAATTACTGAACTTTAATTTCCTGCGGAAATTTCCCGGTTGGTTTCGACAAAATAAGCCTCAAATTGCTTGTGAAAGTACGAACTGTGCCTTCTAATTACATGTGATGTTGTTTGGCACTCAACATAATTCTAAGTAATGATTTATTAATTACATTAATAAAATCTTATATTGTTTTCCAAGAAAGTTATCTGCAGCTGAAGGCTGCTTAAATCTTAAAACTTTGTAAATTATATCGGAGTGAAGCTCCATTCTAACAATGTTATTTATTAATTAATCAATCAGAAAACTGCTGTAACTATCACTGTACTTAGAAAGATTTTTCATTACACAAGAATAAAAATCTTACACTATGCTGAAATAGAATAATAACATTATAGAAAAGACACTCTTATATCTAAGACTAAATCACATTACTATACATCGTAGTTTCGGTAAAATTTCAGTTCAGAAGTCGTGTAAGAGAATATCAGTCTCAGAATCTTAAATCCATTCATATTTATTCCGTCTGTGATAGAATAACATTGTATTTTCTTAAAGCACACTTTTTCAACAGTCAATATATCTGTAAGGTTAACTTTTCGGACACAGTCTTTGTGCGCCGCGTAATACAGTTTAATCTTTGCACCGTCTATCTCCCATGATGCAACAGTATTGCCAACTCTGACAACTGTACCTTCATGTACAGAAGTAAAATTTTCACTATTGCTTTCTATCTTTCCCATGATGCACTGTAGCTACCAACATTGTAACAAGACTACTCCTGAGTAGCATTTTCTATTTTTACTCGTTTTGTCTTGCGTATGTAATCTTTTACAAGACATTGGAACGTATTGTAAATCATCACAATAAACATCACTTATCACCTACATATAATCATTTAAAGGCTATAACACAGTATATACAGAAAAACGTCATATAGCATATAACACATATATACTGTACACATTAATGTCAATTTAATAAAACTTTTTCAAGTCATTATAAGAATATTGTCCTTTAGCTATTCTGTTTCTAGAGTTTACTAGCCAGTAGTCGTTTTCATGCGGTATGTTAACAATTTCATAAGGTCCTTCGTACAATAACGACCACTTCTTATTTTTCCTTTTTATGGCACAAGAATAAGGATGCGTTCTCAGTAATATGAGATCACCTATTTGATATTCTATAGTCTTGGAGATATTTCTGTCAAATTTCTTTTTTTGTTTTGCTGCACTCACTTCTAAAGCATGTAAAACATTACTTATGATACCTTGTCGGTCATATACATTATTATATGTCTTGGTAACAATAAGTAAGTAGTCCACATATGCAGTTACTTTGTCAATTAAATCGGGTTTTAATACAGTGTATAAAGCTTCAATAAAAACTCCGCCACTGATAAACCAAAAGGCATAACATAGAAATGATATGATTGTGCAGCAAAAGTAGAAGCAGTATATTTCCTTGATTCTTCATCTAATAAAATCTGCCAATAGCTTGACCTTAAATCAGTTGAAGATGAAAACTGCATTCCATGATATTTCTGTAGAATTTCATCCAACTTTTCAGGATGGGTTCTTACAGGAACAATTATTTTATTTATTTCTCTTGCATCTAGTACAAGACGAACTCTATTATCTGCCTTATACATTGCCAAAAGAGGACTACAATATTCTGAATGAGAAGGTTCTATGATATTCCATTTTAATATTTTCTTTATTTCTGCTTTTACCTTTTCCTGTTTTGTGCACGGTACCGAATAGGAAGACCTACAATAAACTTTGTGCGGATATACACTCATGTGGTAAACATATCCTTTAATTTTACCAGGTTTTTCATGAAACACTTCAATATACTTCACTAACAGTGAGGCTAGATCACCTTGTTGCTGCTCTGTGAGGTAACCAGATTCAGATACTTTTTCTAAAACAGTGTTATGTATTCTATTCACTGATTCTTCACTAATAAATTGGTTAGCAAGAATACCTTCCTCCAAATAGCAAGCTGTAGGAGCCATTAATGGTGGTACTGTGTAGTTCTTGTTTTAAATATTCATTCTGTTCGCACTGTCCGTCCAAACGATGTTTTAAAAATTCATATTTTTTACAAGTTTCTGCTGGGATTTCGTTAATGGTTTCTTCCTGGCGTTTGAATTTTTCATTTATTTGTCTGCAATGTTCGTGTAATTTTATTGTATGTTCTTCCCGAACAAGTTGTATCTGTTTAGTTAATTCATGCGTTTTTTTTTCCTTGAGCAGGTTTCATTTGCTGATTCAGTTCTTGAGTTTGTCTAGCCTGTTCTTCTAATTTTTGCAAAATCAATGCAAATGGATCTACCAAGTTGGCGGTATGGTTCTTCGAATTCAAAATTTGCACTCGCGGAGATTCTGTTGTAAACTCGTGACCTCGCGATGAGCTTACTCGTGGATTGAAATTTCCAATAGATTGAGGTAACGGCCTATCCTCGCCATGTTCACCTAATTCTGGTTCAGAATAACATTCCCGGTCTATTTCATTCCTCGCGTTCAAATTGTCATGTGATCGAGTCATCATCGGTTTGTGGGTTCCATTTCTGACCTGCATATACGCCTAACCGTAATAACAAGGTTAAATTCTGTTCAGTACCTAACACTATCTTTATCACACAATTTAAAAGCTTACAATTCCTATACACTCAAATTCAATAAGATCCTATCACACACAATCTTAACCTAAACACTTTCAGAAAATCACAAATAAAACTACATACTACCATACACTGTTACAAGCTGCAATACAAAATATATTTTGCCTTGTGGGGATCTGTATTAGTTTTCAATTAATCTTTATTCTTTAAATTAAACTTTGTCTGTCGATCAATCTATTGTGCACAACACAGATGTAATTAACAGTACTTCGTTCCGCAAGGCAAAATATGGAGTAAAAAGTATGTCCTTACCTTACACTTCCGTAGTCGGTAGAGCATAAATATCCTTTTTTTGGTCACAATTTCTTACTTTGGACAGAATTATTCCATGTAATGCTTGGAAGCATAAATATTATTATAGTTTGCTACCACGCCGGCAAACCTCTGACCGAACGCTCTGAGCCATTGCTCCCGGAAAGTTTCGAACCACCGTCTAAGGTGTTCGTGCATCACAAACTAATTCGTTGCCTATTTTGCTACGCCGAACAGCTGCGAGAGTAATCCGTAATTCTCGTTCCATCAATGGCAGGAGTTATCTGCTAGCATGACATTTTTAGACATTAGATAGTAAGTCATTGTCCTAATAACGACGTCTTTTTGATAATTTTCAGTGCGCCATTGCTTTGAAATGACAACGCTTGTGTTATAATAAGAAAATCAAATGGCGTATACAATAGAGTTTCGGCGAAGGTTTCTGGCGAGGGATGTCACATTACTAATTTCCGAGCGCTAAATGTTGAGCACCTCCATAAAACCAATCAGACATGTGCAGTATGGTGGTGATGATTCTATGTATATTTTACAGTTTTAATTTTGATCAGCCATCCATTTTATATCTGAGTATCCACTAGCACATGATTTTCTATATATCATCCAGTACACCTACCATATGTTATGTGGAGAACAATAATAAACAGGGTAATATCAATGACACCATTATGACACCATAGAATGTCGAAATCGGTCGTCTTGAATAAATAAAACAAAAATTGCAATTTGGCATCTATCGTATTTATACAATAAGAGCCTTCCCTAAGATAAGTAAATTAAGTGGTAAAGAAAATGTAAGAGAGATACTAAAATAATATGAACTGAAGAATATATTAGGAACGGTGTGCACTACGACTAAATAATGATAACTATCAAAAGAAATTTCAGCATTGGTCGTAATTGACGTATATTTGTTATTGCAAATCTATTTCGACTATGTACTAGTCATTCTCAGTGCAACATGCACAATCGAATTGAAACATTTCAGGTTTTACAAATCAAGCCCCTATAGTCAGTCGTCCGTACGCAAATGTACGCTACGTTCCTTCCAGGCTATAGTCATTCGTAACCAGTACAGGCAAAGAAATTTAAACGTTGAACATACTAGCAAGGCAAGACAGTTGATAATATTTCACCGGAGTTATGCACTGAAAATGTGGGAGAGACATTAAAATAATAGTTTAAAGATGTAAAAGTTCTAAAAAGAGTATGTTTGTCGAAGCCAAACTCAAATATCTAATAATTTTGGTTGTTTCTTAAAATATGGCCACAACAAATATTACGTTTTTGGTGCTTAGATATTATCACAATAGTAGAGTCATAATCATATAGTCCATCAATTTTTATAATTTTTATTATTTGTGATCGAAATGTATGCAAAAGATCATAAAACTACAGGCAAATCTAAAGCGGGGCTTAAAACACGTCAGTGCGCTTTTAAATGGCATGGCGGCATTTTAAAATTCTGTGTGACCAGACAATGGTGGCAAAGGTCATTGAAATAGGTCGTGTCACGCTGGTGTGTCACGCTTGTGTAAAATTGTGTTGGGCAACATTCGAGTAGGTGTCAAAAGGACTTTAGTTATGTACCTGTATAATATGAGGAACATGTATGGGTTTTGTAACCTGTGAATGAAAATAAATTTAAGTGTCAACGCACAGAAGTGCTGAAGAATTTCGTTTTCAAACATTCACTAAACCCAAACCCTTTTTGAAAGTGAGAAGCATGTCCTAAAATAACGGACACAATATCAATAATTGCAAATATGCCCCCATCAGGCAACTGACAGTTTCAGTACGGTCGCATTAATACGCTCGATCGCTTGCGGGAATACATTACGGGATGCGAGTAAGAGGAAATTATGGCCAGGGGTGCTAATATCGTAGTGTGATACAAGTTCAGAACTTGGGATGAAAGCAAAACGTGCCTGAATACCGTAACTGGTTAAGCCGGTCGCTGGTCTGAAGTAGGAAATCCGGGTTCGAATCGTAGTCAGCAGAAATTTTTAGCTTAGCCACAATAGATTTCAAAGCCCCGAAATGGTTTCGAATTTGAGAATTAACTACCTAGACCACGAGACCTCAAGAGAACAAAATTTCTACAATAACTTCGGTTCTCAATATTGATCATAATTATATAGACTTCACATAGAAGAACGCATATTTTATTTAATAATTTATTATGTGAGTAGTTTCGACAACAAGTTGTGATTTTTAAACGTAAAATTAAAATTATAAATCTGTATAAAGACTTTCAAAGGCACATGCATCTGGTGCACACGGTGCATAAAATATTCCACCTGTTTGCTGGTTACTGGGGTTCCACTGACATCTTGGAACATTAACATATTTACTTAAAATTAAAATTATAAATCTGTATAAAAACTTTCAAAGACACATGCATTTGGACTACACCGTACATAAAATATTCCACCTGTGTGCTGGTTACTGTGTACCACTGACACGCTTGGGATATTAACATATAGATAACATAGAGCCGGCCGCGGTGGCCGAGGGGACTGAGGCGCTCCAGTCACGGTCTGCACGGCCCCTACGGTCGGGAGTTCGAATCCCCCCTCGGGCATGGATATTTGATCCGTCCTAGTTCGTAAGTAGTTCATAAGTAGTTTGTAAGTTTAGGGACTGATGACCCCGTTGTTAAGTCCCATAAACTATACAAACATTTGAATTTGTTATCCATATGTTAATGTTCCTAGCACGTCAGTGGTACCCAGTAACCAGCATACAGGTGGAGTATTTTATGTACTGTGTACACCAGATGCATGCGCCTTTGAATGTTGTTATACAGATTTATAATTTTAATTTTACGTTTGAAAATGACAACTTGTTGTCGAATCTAGTCACATAATAAAGTATGAAGTAAAATATGCGATCTATTCGTTCTTCTATGTGAAGTCTATATAACATACAGATCGCTCCTCATACAAGACTACATCGAATGTTGACAATTGATGATAATTATTTGTACTTCCAGTCTCTAGAATTTAACTCCGCTGCCATTTACACATTTATCACAAGAGCACCGATCATTACAATGAAATTATATCAAAGTTTGGGGACTTTGGAGTGTTACAACCAGTACAACATAAATTGGACGTACTTGGTTACACTCGGTGCATAGTTCACGAAAGGTGCAACGAGCTAAAAATAATCGTACCACTCGTGGTCGTTAGTCCATTGTTTTTTAGAGGTGGCCGTTTAATATTCATGCCAGCGCTCGTGTAACGCGACCAGGAGAGCGTGTGATGCGCGCCTCGTGCCCGGACATCTGCTGCTCGCCCTCCCACAGTGGCGACATACGTCAGAGGCGCAGACCCGCCGCCCGCCTGTGACAGACTCGTCTCGTTCCGCCAGTGGCAGAACGCCGCCTATCGCCACCCTGCGAGGCGGTTAAGTAAATCGATGGCTGTCTCGGCGAGAGGGCTGCTCCGCGGCGCGGCACGCGTGATCCAATCCCAGTTACATCGACCAAACAGAAAATCCCATCTCGCAAATCACTTTCCGATTGGTGACGGTGCCGCCGCCGCCGGCGTAGCCCGGCTCGCTGAGGAGTACGGGGAGAGGGGGGGGGGGGGGAGGATTGCCAAGTGCGAATTTCTTCAGCCACTCCTGAGCCGGGACAATAGCCTAGCCTGCTCCAGCCTAGAGGATCCGTCTAGATACTGCCACACTGGATGTTTAAGCAGAAGATCCGGAAAAAAAGGAAAGGGGCTCTGGCATTAAGGGATCTAGTCGTGATTTCAAGTTTCCTCTCCATTAACCTAAGCATTACCAACGTGTTCCTCGTAAAACGTATTACAAAAAGGGAATTCCTTCATGCGGACAGCGAGAAATATAAATAAAGAGGAACGTTGATAATTTCGTTTATTAGTCGTGACATCCTCATTTTGTACGGCTTAACTATTCGTAAGCATGGTCTAGAACAGGGGTTCCCTAAATTTTGAATCTCGTAGACCCCTGCCTTTTAAGTACTTAATTATTTACAAATACCTAACTTTAAATATGTTTCTGCCAGGGCCGTACCGAGGCATTGGCGAAATTAGCATCTGCCAAGGGCGCCGACACAGGAAAAAAAAAAAAAAAAACCAGAAGGGATGCGGGATTTCAAAGGAGCAATATCCTCGCCCAGCGAGCATCCGCACGCTGTAGTCATAGTATCAGAACACCCCAGCGCTATCTTAGCTGCCGAAGGGACACTAATGTGGTTTATGCAGCAGCAGAGCGCTCGCCTGCACAGCTCAATGACGTTCAACCGGGAGGTTGTTTTTTCTACTTGGCTGAAGTCGAAAAGGTTGCCGAACGCGTGGGAACCAAACAAGCTGTTTGACCAAAGGCTCCAGATTTTTGTCGACTTCTTACGATTGAGCTCTGTACTAAGGCGCGGCGCGGCGGAAAAAAAAAGAAAGAAACGCATTGTTGCCAATCCTGTCCTGCTCAGAAGCAGAAGGTCGTAGTGTGTTCTTCCTGTTGGTGGGGCTGCGCAGGTTTGCAGGACTGCATTGCTATTACGCCGTGCGCCTCCTCTCCATATCATTTACTCCTTCGTCGTCGTTCGTTGCTTTTGTTAATTAGAGGTTAGATTTGGTAAGTGGTGGAACGAGTAGTTTTCTCTGATACGATGAAAATGTGGCTGAGCAGTGTTAAAAATGCTGATAACCTTATTTTTAATTTATGAAGTGGAAGGAAGTCATCGATGTTTCTTTTTAAGTAGACAAGTATGCTTCCCACTAACAAATAAGTCACATGTACCAAGGCCCAGTACCTAATTACGCCCACCCTCATTTTCTGACATTAACAGTTTGAAAACGCGCTAAATGTCTTCGGCAGAGCTAACGTGTATCATGTATTGGTCGAAACCAAAACTATATCCTCCCGCAGCCGCTCCGTGTCGGCCATTTTACATTCAGTTGTGTTACTGGGTTCTTACTTTCGAGCTACGTTATATCTAATGCAGTTGCTATGATTAAGAAGCGCTTTTAGAAGAAAATATGTACAGTAAGACCGAGTAATCCGGCAGACCCGATAGTCCGGCACGTATCAGAAATTTTCCCGCATTTTAAACTTGGCGTGGTTGCGGCTATGTCAGGACATCTTCGAGTAACATCGGAAACGTTCGGCGCGGGGCCTCGTCAGTAAAAACTGTCTGCCTCACTGAATGAGTGTATTTTCGCCAATGTAAGTCAGAACATTGTTAGCTTGGTGTTAGTGTCACGATTATTCGTTTAAAAGGGCCCAGTATGCATTACCACCGTCAGTGGTAGATGTCGGTACGATAATTATATTCCACAGTATCACCAGCTTCAGATATGTGAGTAATCAAAACACAACTTAACTACACAGTATTCTTTGTAGCAATTTACGTTAATTAGCTTTTCCCTGATCTTTTTAAATCAGTAGTACTTATTTTATTTCATAAGTGCCATATAAAATAATATTTATGAATTTCCAACTTTTCTAAATATTCTTGCTATAAACTTAATACAATACATTATTCGAATTTTAATTCAGTTTTTTATACAAAAGTAATTCTTATTCTTTGCATTGTAATCTCTCCCTTTGAGGTTAATAAATAACAGCTGCTTGTATTTGTAGATTGAACGTGTATATTTTGTTAATATACCTTGTTTATATCAGGTTTTTAAAACTGATGTTGATTATCCGGCGTATTTGATAATCCTGCATCACCCAGTCCCCAATCGTGCTAGATTATTAAGGTCCTATTGTATTTAAGGTGATAAAATTGTGATTTATTTGCGTAGTGGCATTACCTCCCTAATATGAAATTTCTCTCAAAACAATAAACGCACACGAGTTTTACACTAGGTGTTCCCATTATGGCCCACACATGTGTTTATTGAAGTTTTAATGTTTAAAATGACTATTTCTCTCGAAAGACGGCTGTCTGCCGTCTTCCCTAGGTTTTTAACTTTGTAATTTATCTACGTTCGCTAGACGGGCTTTTCTGCTAAACGAGAACCCCTTTCGTTCGGAAGCATGAGGAATAGCATTTCATTTCATGTTTTTAAATTTTAGTTTCTGTAATACTGTGTTAATCTTGCTGGGATTTTATTATGCTAATAATTTATCATTATGTCTATGAATGTGGCAATATGAACGGTTTCCCTGTGACGCCACTGTCCCTGTGAGAATGTGTACTTGCTTTATTCTGTATGTGCATGTATATATTCTATCATCGCAGTCTGAGTGTATGTGTGAGAATACTCGTCATCGGCTGCTGGTTGCTTTGCATCTCTGTCCTCGTGTCGATGCTTTTGATGCTTGTAACCAACCCTTTGGTACGCATTGCCTAGTAGCGGTTTTTTCCTTGGGTTAGTGGCGGGCCGTCTGGACACTCTGTGGCTACCAAATGTTTGGTAAGCTTAAGGGACTTAACTACTTATGAACTACTTACAACTAAGGACGGCACAAATATCCATGCCGTTGTGGCCGTGACTGAAGCGCCGGCTCTGTGGCTACCCTTAGACCTGGTAAGATGTTCTGATTTTCTTTGCTCTCTTGATATGGTACCGATTCTTTGTTTGGTGTTCATGTTTGGTTCATTTTTCGTAATAAGTTGCTCCAATCATTTACGGAAGTGTATTAAATTTCATTTCGGTGATTTCGTATAGGTAAACGCGGAGAATATGTAACTAATTCGGTTTGATAACGGTTGAGAATCGGTATCCTTTGTGAGAGTAGCTGGCGGTGTATGAACTCTGTATAATTTCTTCTAGCTTTGTGGGATGCGAATAATGTGCGGTAATTTTTTTTTTATTCTGTTTAGTGCACGTGAAATATTCCTTTCCGTTTCCTCCTTCCGGTTGATATGTACTCCACGTGGTGTTTATTAGAACAAAGCCTTCAGCTCCCCTGTGTCTGTTTCTTTGCCCTTAAGGCAAGAAATCATGTACGTATCTTTCTGATTTGCCTTATTATATCGTGATCTCCTCTCCGTCTATTTTAAATTGCTCTTTAGTTTCCAACTTTGCATTCAGACTCCCCCAGTAAATTCTCTTCTAGCTTTGTACAACCCCCTTTATTAGCTTGCTTATGAAATACTACGTATTTATAGAGGCTGCATGCCGTATTTCTTAATGATATTCTCCGACTTTGAATTTATTCCATTTTACTGATTTTTGTACACTGGACTTCGTCCATCCGTGTAAACCCTTCCAATCGCGTCTAACTGTATTTCTTTAGCTTCCTTATGATATCCTACGCATTTATAAGGCTTGAATGCCGTAGCTATTTTTCTTGGTATTTAGGAAATTGAATTTTGAATTTCTTACTGGTATTCCGAACCACGTGGTATCGATCTCCGACCTCAAGGGTTTATAGCTAGTCACTTGAGTTCTCGCCACTACTCACATGCCAGTGCCTTACTATTGTGTATTCTTGCTTCGTAATCTATGATTCCGTTAATTTTCGTTTAAATGAAAATGACATTTAAGCATTTCGCCTTCAGTGGGATGCGAATATGTAATGTAGCAGACACGTGCCGTATGTCGCAGTAAGTCTGCAAGCTTCCGGTTTGATTTAAATGGAAATTAATCTTGCGGTTATCGCGTACCATCTTACGTAAAGAAAGACAGACCATAGTCACCTACGAAGTTTCTTTTCCTTGTGTTATGTGGCACATCCTGGTTCGCTGAATTTCGCCTACGATTGAAACGCCCGCTTCTGCTTCGTATCAGCACGGTGGATTGGGTGAGTTTCGCTTTTCTTCGCGCGTGTGAGTGGCTGAATGCTTGTTGATTGTAAATCCCTCCTCCGACGATGTTCAGTTCAGATTACGTTATTTTGAATGGGGACGCAATTTTATTGTTTAACAAAATTGGTTCCCCCATTTGTCCATGTTTGAACTGAATAAATAATTTATTGTCAGTGAAATGTTATCCTTCTTATGAATATTAGTTTATGAATACTCTCCCATTTTTATTTTATGTTGTTCTTCACCAGTGCTGAGAACAAACTCAGATGCAAATTATCATGTTTTAATTCCGTTGCGCCACAAATGTTCTCACAGTCACCTTCATGAAATGATTAGTTCGGGGTGGCTTGTATATTAATGATTGTGTAATTCTTGTGATCTACTACTTATGTTGGCCACCGTCTCTGTGTCTTCCTGCTGCTAAAGTAAAGTTTGAGTCAGTTCTAAATTCTGGGCCAGGGAACAAGATTCTGTTGTAGGAAGTAGTCAGTAGTTCACGCGAAACCTTTAGCTGGCTTTACGGCCAGAGTTATATGTTTAAAGTAAGCTAATTAACTGGCTCCTTTCAGCTAGAATTAAGTTTACAATGAACGGTGGTCTTTCACTCTTGTGATAAAGAAACTTCCCGGTGTCAGAACAATTTTGGTGCTGATTAAATTTAATAACCTGTTACAAAGCAATAAGCCACCAATCTGAGTCATCAGATAAGTAATGCCCTAGTGTCTAAAAGTAGAATTATGAAAGCCTACGTACCATCTCATTCCACTTATTTTGAAAACAGAAGTATATTACATCTCTTGCTGTGTAATCAATTTTCTTGCCATTTACGTATTCTAGTGGGATTGATATGAACTGGATTTGGCTATGGGCCATATTAGGAACAGGGTCCCCTAAAGACCCAGACGCAAATGTTTTTTTTTTTTATTTTCATTAAGGTGATGCTCTTAATTAAATAATCTTGTATTTTTTTATTTGGTTTTGAACTCATTATAAAAGTAAGATGTTGTATATAAATTCTCAGTCTCTTACCTCTTACAAGATCAGAATAAAAATTTCCTAAACATTAGGTGGTCGTTATTTGGTACATGTACCTTATTGAAGTAATCGTTCCGTCCGATCTAATGTTTATTGAGTAAAGTTCATTACTGTGCATGTTATTATTACCCAAAGATAAGAAGTCCCCATGCTAGTGCTGCATTTCGGTGTAGGATTTCTGGCACACCTGTCACCCACGTGCCCAGCCAAGCAGTCAGTGTACTTATGAGATATTCCTAGTATTCAATGTCGTCAGTTTAAACGACCATAAATGTTTCGTTGGCAATTAAATCAAGTTCCTTGCGTGCTAATTCTGTTTCCAAGCGAAAATTGATAATGATATAGAACGTTTCAAATTGCATTTACAATAACCTTGACTCTAGACTTTTCTAAACCATGTCAGTTATATCAGAAAAAGCAGAAAAAATGTAATATTCTTCTTAGCTCCCTTTCTGGTGTATGACTCAACCAAATGAGTAGAATATTTTTTCAAGTACTCGCAAATAAAACGGAATTTTATAAAACTATGTAGGCAGCGTGGATATATAGGAGAATGTTTTCTCATTCCCATTAAAAATTCATTTATTTCAGAAATGGGCCCAAAAAAACTTACTGGGAGTCAATTTAGAAAAAAAAGAAAGAAAGAAACGGAAATAAGAAGGTAACAAGAAACCAACACATGCACTTGAAAGCTGGTTGCTGAATGAACAAGAAGAAGGAACCATCCCAGTAGAAGTAGATCAAAATGATGGTACTGAGTTACAAGAACAAGATAGTAAGACTGTAGTAAGATATAAAAATCCAAGATCGCTGATGTTTTATTATAATGACATAGTGCACCTATGCATTGTAAATTATGTTATTTAGCAACTGATTGACATTTCAAGATTAAGGCCTTGTAAAACGATTTTATTGCACCAGATAATGCTGAAATAGTTCAGCGAAACCGGTCGTCTTAAAAAAATTGATGATCAGCGCTCTTTCTACAATATCATAATTGGATCGCCTCCTAGAACATAAACAAACTCAATAGTAAGACTGCATCCGAAGAAAGCACCAGGTACTTGTATTGGCGCTGAATTCCTAAAGGGCATACTAGCTGAAACAGGAAAGTGGCGTTGTTATCTCAGGTGTATTGTGGATGTAATTCTCCTTTGTGCCAGAGACAATTTACCTTTAAGAGGAGGTTCACATACCATTCGTGAATCTGTGGAATCTTTTTGAGTACTTTGGCATAAGTCGCTACAATTCTCAACTGTCTGAGCACATATAAAATGTTAGAAGTGTAAAATATATTCCAAGCAATTTTTCTGATAAAGTTCAGAATGAAGTCTTAGATCGTTTGGGAAGTAAAGTTCGTTGTGAAATAATTAGCAAGTTAAGAAATGCTAAGTATTTCTCTTTTATGTTCGATTGTTCAACAGACACAGCACATTTAGAACAGATATATTATTAGGTATGTGTGCATTAATGATGGTAAATATTCAGTAGAAGAAAATTTTGTTGATTTCATTGTAAGTCATTACAAACAGGTTCAGGATTATCAGAAGAAATTTTACAGAAGCTGAGCTGTGATGGCTTGAACATTCGAACTTGTCAGGAAAATATGAAGGCGTCCAAGGACACATCCGCCAAAAACGACCTTGCTAGATAGGTGAAAGAATTGTAATCGTCAGCTAAACTCTGGCTCAGTGGAAAGCTAAGCATTCTAAAAAACAACAAAAAGGAAGAGCTGCTGAAAAGAGCTGCGGGGCCGGGGGGCGGGGGGGGGGGGCAACGACGCCTTGCCCCCCCCCCCTCCCTAGATCCGCCTATAGTGCTGAGAAACAGTTTGGGGCAGAATGCTTCAAAGTATAAGGTAGATTAATAATTGAAATAGAAAGCAGATCTGACTGGCATATAACACACCGATTCATCTGATTTTAATTTCATTCAGGAAAGGCATTAAATGAAAGCTCTGTATCTAATCTTAAAAATATGCAGCAGATTTCGGCTGCAAATATAACAGAGATATTGATACAGCTGAGCTGATCAGCCGAAATATCAGCTTTCAAATTCCAAGCAAAAGATCTAATTAAGGATATTGATGCAGCATCTCATTTAGATTTTTGAAAGTTTCTTAAGAATTTCATTTACGAAATGTTTATCCAAATATTGAAATTTCTTTATGGATATTGTTGCTCTGAAATGGAAGCAGGCTTGACTTCGAAGGCCGGGTTATCAACTGAACACTGTACTTACACTGAAAGCAGGTTTATTGCGAACTGAAAGTACACGTAGCACTGACCGCCTCTCGGGCAGAGTGCTCTGCTATTTATACACAGACAGAATGTACCAGAAATTAGAAGAATAGTTAACATAAGAAACAATTATAATTTACAAGAGAACTAAGAAATATGTAGAACATTCTGTAATTGTTAATTACAAAGAAATAAATTTTTGCGGGTGGACGGGATTGAACCGGCGACCTTCAGCACCGGAGTCGGTGACGCTATCCCCTGCGCCACGACGGCAGTCAGTTTATATAGTTTCTCGCGGCAATATTTTTAAGTACAGCATCTTGTGAACGCAGTTTCAGCAAAGTAAAAATAATAAAAACTACTCGAAATCCAGTATGGTTGAAAGTAGACTGTCAAATTTAATAGTGCTATTGACAGAATATGAATATGATGAACTCATAATGACAGCTTTTTTACTTCTAATTAATAATCTATTCTCTATCAGTACTTTATGAGGGAAAAATAATATACGTTCTGTATTGTAAAACCATTGTGATATTTAATTAGCTGTAAGCAATATTATTCATCAACATTCTGTATTATAAAATCATTGTGTTACAATGACATATTAAATTTATTCTCTGCAATATTATTCATCAATATTCTGTACTATAAAACCACTGTGTTATAATAATATATTTGTTATAAGCAATTTTTTCATTAATATTCTTTATTAGAAATGCAAATATTTTCTTCCATGTAGTTTATTAATTTAATATTTGTTCGTAATGTCTTACATTCGTTGAATTATAAAATTTTCTGAATATGTTTTTAAAAAAATCGTCAGAAGCAGAAGTGTTAGTCATTGGCGGTGCGGGGGGGGGGGGGGGGGGAGGGCGCAGTTTGGACATTCTGCCAAGGGCGCAGGACTATCTTGGAACAGCTCAGGTTTCTGCGCCTGATATATTGCTAGTGATTATGATAACTTTAACTGTAAAAGGTTTGAGAGAAAAGAAAGTATCATACATTTATTGATTTAAATGACACAAATGTTTATTTAATAAAACTGTTACATATAGGCTTTTAACGGGAGGGGTGTACCTGATTTCAGTTTTGTTAGGTTTAGCTTTAAATTTCCTCTCTCAGTGATTTCCTGCCATTTTCTTCTTTTTGAAAGAATATTTGCAACTGTTTCCGGCGACTCCTCACATAGTTGAGAGGTGAAATCAAAATGTTCAAAAGTTTGTAGAGCTTATGAGACTTAACTACGGGATCATCAGTCCCTAATCCTACAAACTACTTATGAACTAGCTAATACTAAGGACGGTACAAATATCCGTGCCCGGGGGTCGACTCGAACCCCCGACCGTAGTGGCCGTGCACAACGTGCCTGGCGCGCCGCAGACCGCTCGGCCATGGCGGACGGCTAGTTGAAAGGTGAAGGATCGTTAAAACGCAGACTGAAAAATTCCGTGATCCGCGACCCTTTGTTTTCAATTAGCGCTTTACCCCGATACCACCAAGTTTTTCTCCAACCACTTTTTCAAATGTAATAAGCGACTCTGCAGTGGGAACTGCCACACAAAATGCAGAAAAACTGTAGAAGCCCACATTCACCCATTCATCAATATGTTAATATATCCCTTAATGAATGACGAAGCATTTTCAGGCCCTTCTTGGGCAGCGTCCGATACTCGTCCCTCTGCTCGGAGAAGGGCAAGGGGAAATAGTTTATGTACTGGAGCTATGAAAATAGTCCTTCCTCTTTGGAGATTTGGATTTAATAAAATGTAATATTATCTGTTTTGAAATGCATGTCCACCTTTAGATTAAGTTAGAATTCATACGTCCTAATTGTCAGATATCCTCCAACCGCTTCCCCACCCCACCCCAAAAAAATGTGTGGGGATGATGACCCCGTATTTAAGTCCCATAAGCTTAACAAACATCATTTTTTTAAGATACCAGTCCGGTTGTAAGATGTAGCATATACAAAAGAAAGGTCAATGTGTTCACTGCTTCTGTGGACAATGAATAGCACTGACGTATCGTAACACTAATTTATTACTGTAGTGTACAGGGCAATATGGCCTTCACGTTGCAAAACAATGACAACACACTACACATACAGCTAACATGTCGCATCTGGGCATACGTTCATTCAAAGTGGTCCCCTGCGGGAGGGGACTACTATCACCACAGGTTGCCAACGATGTGGGAGGCGCTGAATGACATCCGCTTCAGCATTTGCCGCACCAAATCAGAATCGGGTCATCTGTTCGCGCACACCATTAGCGTTTCCTCCTGTGTTGCAAACCCCCTACCACGTAGTCACAGGACTAAATGTCGGGAGAGTACGGTGGGTGCTCCAATCCATCCCCTTCCCATCGTCGCAGTAGCTGCCCTGCACACTCTGCTTTAAGTGGTCTTGCATTGTCGTGACAGATTACTGCAATGTCCACTGTCTGACAGGAGCTGCTGGATGGCGGCACGTGCCACATCGGTCCGCACACTGACAGGTCGTCCCGAACGGTGCTCATCACTGGGTGACACACGTCCTTGCTGAAACGTTGCTACCCATCGTGCTACTGTACCTATCGGTGGGGCAGTATTCCCAAGGGCATCCACAAATTCAATGTAACATTCCATCGCATTTCTCCATCGGAAAACGGCTAATTTGATGTAAGCGCGCTGCTCGACAAGGGTTAATTTCATCCCGCACCACACTCACCAACTGACTGATTTCACAGTTGTCGCCACCCTACTTCCAGCTATTACAGAGCAAGCTATTGTTCTGCACATACACTATGCCTGCAGAACTTCCACACGACATGTACACGTTTGTGAACGGTTCACATATCAACGTGAAGGAAAACGGTTGCCATGACCTTCGTATAACATTGGTAACTAGCTGAAAACCCGGCCTTTCCCGATTATTTATTTATTCTATACTCTCATAGTCCATCATACCTCCCGTCCGCCCCCCCCCTTTCCTCCATCCCTTATCCTTGATACATCTCCTCACACATCTCAACCCTCGTGGTCACCAGTGAAACCGAGTCAAAGTTTACGCCACGGTACCCTTTTCCATGCAGCATACATTCATAGACAGTGAGTCCTCTTGTTTTGTAAAATTATGCAACATTTCACCAAGACAGGAACGAAATCATGGATTTGTATGCGATAAATACACACAGACAGATTGAAAAATGCACATTCCGTTTTCAGTTTTTTCAAATTTCCCAACTTTCCGGTTGATTTACCATATTTTTTATATCATAAAAATCTTGCCCTTAGAATTAAAAAAAAATCTTCTATTTCGGAGAAGCTAATGGAAGTAGTTATTCATTTTTACGAATAAAGATATACTTCTATTGCGCGCTTGGCTACAGAGCTCACAGGAAAGGTAAATACGAATGCCGGTAGTTCCCATCGGCAAACTGGCCTCTGCACACGCATTGTGCCTCTGTACCATAGTTGCTGTCGACGAGTCTTACCTGTAAGTATAGAGTTTGTCAAGTTCCAAATTCAGTACCCTCCGCCATTCACCATACTAAATTTGAAGTCGCTATGATATTCCTCTTGTTTTGAAGATAATGTGTGCTAATTTTCATCAAATCGAACAAAATTATAGATCCGTTGGCAAAAGAAATACATGTACACATTGAGAGGCACACATTTAGTTTGTCTAAATTTTTTCTAAAAAATATCCATAGAAACTCATTTCATACAAACCTTTTCCTGAGAAATACGAACTACAAATAAAGTGTGAGCCAAATCGGTCAAGCCTTCTTCAAGTTATAAAGAAGTCAAGGGAAACAGGGATTCATTTTTATACTCGTCCACGAAGATAACCCTAGAGGGACGACGTATGTTTTGATTCGACGAACGAACAACGGGGACGACTTTCAGGAACTGCTGCGTGGTCTTTCTCTTTCAAGTTCCAGAGGGGGGGGGGGCTTACCAGTTCGGTCCCATTCCAGTCACTGTTTCAGTTCCAGCTCAGCATCGAGTTTAGTCTGGTCGTTTCACTAGATCATTCTGGCTGTGCTTCAAAACTGTTTTCCAGCCTTGGACTAACGGTTCTTTGCATTTTCTGTGAAGCGTCAGTTATCCGTAATTTACTTTTCGCAAGAAGTTTTTGGTTTTGTAACTCACTACGCATAAGAATTGCTTTCTGAATTATATGTACTTCTTACGCGCAATATAAAGGCAAATCGGCTTATTTGTCCGTAATTTTGATCAACGGTAAAAGACATAATTTTCGCAACTAAGGTTGTATTATTATTATTAGTGCTTTGCAGATTTCGCTTCCTTTATTTAATGTGTTGTTCTCAACGTAAGTCTTAATGATTGTATTAAAATGTGATGTAAGAGAGTTAACATAAAGTTCAGGATACTTTCCTCTACCCCTAAATGAAACATAAGAGTTACGAATCTGTAATTTTTCAAGGTTTGTTGTTCACTCTTGCTACTTACTTGTTATTATTCTTGACGTAAAAAGAAAATTGTATTTTGCGTGATGTCGGCTCAGTAAGGAAAGCGATTTGATAACTAAAAATATAGACTGCAATAAAATCCTTCTTACTTTCATTTCAAAAAGTATTGTTCAGAAATAATGTTTACACTAACTATTGAACTTTGATTGTCTATAATTAGATAGCTACTAGATAGAAAAGAACGAATAGAAAAGAACGGTTCTCGAAATGGGTAATAGGGAGCTAGTTGCAAAATACAAACGAGTTTGTCCAACTCGTTTCAGTGTCGTCCGCTTACAGATAGCGTAGTGACATTGGTGCCAAACAGCTATCAGTATGTACCCATTAATAAGAAATATTTACAGGATTAAATTTCAGTATGAAGTGAACAATCGTCAAGCTACAGAGAAGAACCCGTGCTTCCTACAGCCAAATGAGCTATTTGGATAGCGTTATATGTCCTTTAGTGTGGTGGGATTGCCTTTGCGAAAAATTGTGACAAGTAAGACGTGCGCTGCTGTTGTGCAACGATGATTGTTGAATTGTTGAAGTAGACAATCTGTCTCCCAAAGACATGGTTGTGCACGTCCACGCGACACAGGCGCCCGCTAAAGTCATCTTACTGTAAGACGGCAGTTGCAAGTCATCCAGAACACGCCATATAATCACGCCAAAGCATCGACGTGCACGGCTCGACTGATCCGGGCGAGGGTGCAAGGTACACTTGACAGCAAAAAAAGTGGATCACTGCTGAATGCAACCCAACTAACGTAGCTGTGTTGCGGGTACTCCACATTCAAAACCCCTGTATTCTACAGTCGTTCGACTATTCACAATAGGTACCAAAGAAGCAGTAGAGAATATTCCTCCTGATAGCAGTAAGTTCACAACAAAAAAATTAGAATAAAGGTTATTAGAGAAGAGAAAGCAACGTATATTCAATTTCATTACAATAAGTGACAAATCGTATACCTTATCAAACTCACTCAATGACACAATGAGTTTTTGTTCATGCTCTGAATTTGAACGCACTGTTGACCAAAAACAGCTTGCGTTTATGATCGACACTCGATTAGGCATAAAGAGACGTAAAACATTGACGTTTTCATTGGTATCGGTTTACAAGGCCAATGTCCGAACCCAGAAATGTATGGTTAACTTTAGCATTGGATCAGAATCTGCATGAAGTTGCTGAGAGGCAACCACTAAAGGTATATAATACAGTGCAACTCAAATGTGACAATATGAATCGTGAACCAAGCACGATCATACGTCAGATATTAAATAAATTCAGAAACAGCGCTATATTTCAACTTGATACGATGATACAGTTGACTTCTTTCCTGGCGGGGACACAAACCCGGCTATATTCGCTATGTATATATATATATATATGTCTCTTTGCGACACACACACACACACACACACATATATATATATATATATATATATATATATATATATATATATATATATATATATGTCGCAAAGAGATGAAACAGTTACTGTTTTCACACCATTTGCGTGATGTGCACATGTTCCGCTATAAGTAGCACAAACTGCGGCGGATTAGTCGTGCGCACTGGGGCGCCGTGCTGCATTGCGCGCAGCCCTTCGCCTTCGGGGGTTCTAGTCTCCCCTTCGGGCATGGCTGTTTGTGTTGTCCTTAGCTTAGTTTACCTTAGTTTAAGTAGTTTGTAAGATACGGACAAATGACCAATCAGTTGTGTCCGATAGATTTACAAACATTTTGAAGTAGCGCAATAAATAACTTTGTGCTGCCTGGGACTCCAACCCCGCGTCTATCGTCAGCGATGACCTCGGACGACAAGGTAACAACTCTCCCATTCTCTGTCATTCCAGGAAGCAACACAACTATTAGAATCACCAGACATAATCCACCATGTTGTCATTTCACTACCATATTCGTACCAGAAAGTCAAGTTTTCCATAGGCCATGTCTTTCTCGAGTGGTCGAACACCATAAGAGAACATCTTTTGCACACATTACGCAATGACTCGATTACTTCTCCTACGACGTGATGTTGAGCTTTGAAGTATTTACAGTGAGGGAGACGAATGGAATGTTGCACAGATACATAAGAAAGAAAATAAAAGTAATCCACTGAGTTACAGATGTATCGTATTGATATCGACTGTAGTAGGACGTTGGAACAAATAATTTTCCCAAGGTTATTAAATATGTAGAAATATATCACGTATTAACTAACATCAAACCAGCATGGATTTCGAAATCTTTACTCTTTACTTTAGCTATACTATAATTGCAAGAAGTACTGAGTACTCTCAAACTAATTCAGTATTTATAGAGTGCCAAAATGATTTTTGGTATCACTTTCCTAAGGAGTATAGTCACAGTTGTGCGATTGGGTTCGTGATGTCCTGCCTGCAAGGTAATAGTCTGCAGTAACTGACGAGGTGTCAACTAGTGGAAAGGACGCGACGAGTGTAATTCTTCCAGCAAAGTGAAGTAGACTTCTCCTGTTTCGAATATATATTCGAAATATTTAAAGAGCAATCAGAACATTTTTCTTAGATTTGAGGCAGTTAATGCTGCCGACTAGTAAACTTCTCAGAAAAGCAAAGTCAATTGCGAAATGATTTTGAATTTGTAACTTCGCGGCACAAATGGTGACAATTGACTTTAAACATCAATATGCATTTGGCTCTGAAGATGATTACCAAAAGAGTTTCGTCAGCATTCTAGACATCGGCAAGCAAAATAAATTTGAAGGTTATACATGTAACGAAATTCCTGGGGTGCAATTAAAAACAACGTTAACTGGGAATAACATGTATTTTGGCAAAGGTGAAACAAATGGTCTGTTATTGACACAACCATTAGAAGACTTAAACGTCTCCTAGGGAGACTGCCAACCCTATAATTTTTGCATCTCCTCTGCAGTATTGCTGAGCAGTGTCCCGTTATTACCTGACGGGATAGAGGGAGAACGTTGAAAAAGTAGTAATAATATGATAGTGCAATATAGTGAATTATGGAAATCAAGGTCTTGGTTGTTTTCCGTTTTTTTCCCTTCAAGTTGGAGGGGGAGGGGGGGGGGGAGAGGGAAGGGGGATGAGGTGCGGACGCAAAATTAAAACAAGAACATTTTCACTGCTCTCCGATTTTTCAAATGTTCTAATGTTTGTAGAGAGGGAAAACAACGATCATCGCAGGTGCGCGGGCAACCCGCCCCCCTCCTTACCCTCGTCACTAACAAGACTCAAACTTCCTCACATTGCTTACATAGTTGCCGTTTGCAGTTTGCACTCACTGCTCGTGGCACTTTGCCGATTACCTCAAGAGTTCGGACTAGTGTGCATTTGCACTAAAGGCTGAATCTGTTGCCATCTTCTCCTTAATTATGTATATTTATGTGGTCTCTGTTCTTTCTAAAGAACGGTCACCACATATGTTTATAGAAGAATCTTTCAAGATTGGTGGTATTCCAATTAAAATGTCTGGAAATTGAACTTCGGTGTGTTATTTACTTATCAAATATACGATTACAGACAAAAGTAATGAATTTCGCAGAGCAACTACAACTATTTTCGGTCTCTACTTTCTGTATTATATACATCAGCATTCACAAGGGCAATGAGGAGGCGATTAAAGCTGCAGCTGTTCGCTTCCTACATAAAAATGTCGAAGCTCTCTAAAGATTAAGAGGCAGCAGCTTTCAATTACAAACTGGAGCGAGAGTATCATTTTACCCACTCTCTGACAGAGCTACAAACTGCTATATCGAACTGAGAAATATTTGTGGCAGATTATGCTGCCTTCTATAAACAGCTCAGAAAAGCAAAGCCAATTTTAAAATAATGAAGTTATAACTTTACGGTGCTAATTGCGACAATTGACCCTAAAATAAATATGAGTAAAAGTTCACCACATGATTACCAGAAAATACATCTGACGAAATTACTGGTGGGTAAAATTGAAAACAACTTTAACTGGGAAAAATACCTGTTTTGGAGAATATAAAACAAGCGGTCTGTTCTTGACACAACCATTAGAAGATTAAAGCGTCTCCCAAAGAGACTACCAACCCTAGAATTGCTGAGAAATGTGCGATTATTACCTGACGGTATAGAGGGAGGGTTGAAAAAGTTGAAAAAAGTTATAAGACTGTGTAGTATAGTGAATTAGCTGAAAGAAAGGGTCGGATTTTTTACGTTTTCTTATTTAGGTTGGGTGGGGGCAGAGAGGGCAGGGCGATGCGGTGGGGACGCAATATAAAAACAAATCTCGTTTTCAGTGTAGCACGCTTCTTCTATGATATTTCAATCACCAAACTTCTCCTACGAGTGCAAAGAGCTTTTGTACTCATTACCGTATAAAGTATGGTGTTACAATTGTAAGCAGGTCGCGGAGAGTATCCGCGCATTCTAAAGTCCCATGTCATGGATCAGGCTGCTGCTCGCATAGGAGGGTCGAGTCCTCCATCGGGCATGTGAGTGTTTATGTTGTTCTTATAAGAGGTTAGTTATGTAGTGCGTAAGCTTAGGGACTGTTGATCCTAGCATTTAAGTCCCATAAGTTTTCAGACATATTCGAACATTTGAATTGAGTTTTTAGAATAACATAATAGTAACTCTAACTCGCACATATCCTTTTGTGACACTTGTTTTTCTCGATCTTCATATATGCGTGGATCAGTCGAGAAACTGAAGCGATTATATGAACCCATTACGAAAAACTTCACTGTGAATAAAAGAATAATCGTATAAATGAAGGGCCCCAGCAGAAGGTAATTTCTGTTGTGTAGCACTTATTGTTTCAGACACAATGAGAACACTTTATAAGTGCACAAAACGTGAATGATATACTACATGTATACATTTGTGTTGTTGCCACCAGAACTATTTAATTTTACAACATTCTTAATTCCTAAGATGAAAACATATTTCATTACATCCAGATCTAACGCAGAGCGCTGAAAAGAGAGAATAGTTTACTATTTAGTTGATTGCTACCTTGGTGATACATTATGTCGCAACTACGTTTATGTTTCTATTCTTTAACTTCGTTAAATATTTGAATGAAATGTCAAAAGATAAAGTGGCTAATCATTTTATAGCAAATTACCTGTATCTATGGTAGTTTATACTACGCATTATGGTAGGTTTGCAGAAACTTTTGATACTTCAAGGGTTGAGCCTGGCTTTGCGACCGGGGCCTGTATTAGCCGTAATATGTGTCATTTCCGCGGCGGAATAGCCGAGCGGTCTAAAGCGTCTCGCTGCGGAGCGCGCGGTTGCTCGCCGCGGAGGTTCGAGTCCTCCCTGGGGCATGGATGTGTGTGTTGTTCTTAGGTTAGTTTACCTAGGTTTAAGTAGTTTGTAGGCTACGGACTGATGACCACGCAGTTTGGTCTGATAGATTTACAAACATTTGGCATTTGGCTTGCGAGCTACGAGTTGTCCGGTCAACCACAGCTCATGCCGAGGCGAGGCTTGGCGGAAACCAGCCAGCTGCCGGTCGCAGCGGCGGCCAACAGCCCCCAGCACTGCGCAAAGCGGGGTTCTGACGTAAATACTGAATGTTTACTTCCTGGCTTCATAGTAAGTGCGGTAAGCAGAAATACAAATCAGGCCGTCTCACTGCGAGCAATCAACTCGAGATAGAGTCGTCGCTTTTACTGAAGAAAAGCTGATCCGATGACGTACAGATTATATGTTGACATGCATTATGGAAGAAAAAAATAATGAGGGATTCTGAATAAATTATTCGTCCTTCAATTTTTTTTTAATTTCCTAAGTGAGAGTCTATGGAAGATCTCTTGGCAAGTGAAATAAAATATGAGTTTCTTTTTCCTTTGAGCTGCCTTTATATTGAAGTTTTTTTAAATATACAGTTCCTTATTATCTTGTTTTATTATAAATTTATATACCTAGAGACAGTTTTTCGTGTCAATATGTGAAAGACATTGAATGGCACAAATTTTAATTCTGTGCTTCTCACTTCACTCAATATCCTATTTTTATTTCATTTACACCCAGCCTCAGTGAATACACAGTAATCAGTTTAGATGGACGCTGCGGTTGCTCGCCGTCGGAGGTTCGAGTCATCCCTGGGGCATGGATGTGTGTGTGTTTTCCGTAGGTTAGTTTACCTTAGTTTAAGTAGTTTGTAAGCTACGGACTGATGACCATGAAGTTTCGTCCGATAGATTTAAAAACATTTTTATGGTCGCTCATAAAGTAATTTATGTTATTTCAAATACGTCTCCCCTTGCCTCCTCCGTCCTTCACAAAATATGCAAACGATTTAGCGCATTTTTTCGTTGTTAATTTCTCCTCCAATCTCTCTCTCTGTCACCTCTCTTACATTATAACCTCAGTTGCCCTTTTGGTCTATTCCGTCAAAACGCTGTAAAACATTGTGGTTTCGGTTAAAACAATACTGTCTCTTTTAATGTCTGCTTTCTTTACTGTCCATCGATTCTCTCTATGAAGCAGTGTTCTTTTATATCTCCGATAATCTATCCTTTGTTATTAAAACATTCGTTGTATTTCTCTCGGCCCTAAAACAGACTGTGATATATGTCTAGTAAGGAGTTTTTGGAAGCATTTCACTTTTTTATTTTCCCGTTCTGCCCTCCTATTCATTCTTAGATCCCGCCCTCTCTCCTACTACCCCTCCCTTGATATATTTATCTGCATCTACGTGCTTCTTTTCACAATTATGTGCTTGGCATTTTTTTAAATCACTGTCGTTATTTTTCTACCGTTGGCTCTCGAAAAGCACGTGGACAACTGAAACTTACCGTGCAAGCACTGATGTCTCCATTGAAATGTCCATCTATTCCGATAAATCCCAGTATCCAACCTTTGAAATGGCAGAGACTGAAGTTCCCCCCATCATTCCCAGTTCGACATTATGCTTAGCATCGCATTTTCGATGCGACATTGTATCAGAATCCGCAAAATTACAGGCCAATATCATTGAAATCACTTGCCTGTAGAATGTAGTCCGAATGTAGTATATTTCCTTGAGACGGAAAAGCTTCTTTCTGTCTCACCATGGGTGTAGAAAACATCGTTCAAGTGAAACACAGCTTGCTCTTTTCTCGCATGAAGCCTTGCGAGACAGGGATGAAGGGCAACAAAAATGCATCTGAGGCTGTGCCACACTGCAGACTCCTAACGAAGGTACGAGCATATGGAATAGGTTCACAGATTTGTGACTGGAAGACTTCTTAAGTAATAGAACACAGTACGTTTTGAAAGGACCGTTATGAAATTAATATAGATAGAAAATAATATCGGTCTTGTCACACTCCCCTGAGGCGCGCCTGACGATACACTCGTCTCTGATGAACACTCGCCGTCGAGAAAACGTACAACATTCTATTACTTTCTTACTTCAACCAGTCACAAATCTGCAAATTCCACTGCTAAACCAACATTACGGATCTGATTGTCCAGAAAAAGTTCACAGAAATTGTAAAGACAAACTTTTTACCGCATTTACAGATGAATTGATGGATACAGGATTTTGATGCATGACACCAGGTCCTTAGCACCAGAATAAGTGCAATAAGAGAAGGCTGTGAGCTAATGAAATAAGAATGAGTAAAGACTAGCAGAAGAAATTAAAGGAGACATAACTAACTAGACAAGTATGGAGTGCAACTAAACTAAAACAAAAGAGGGTTTTTGTATGATATAATTTAATTTTTCCTCCTAAAGAAGAAAGTTGTAGAAGTTATTAAAAAAACTGGTCATATGACTGTGACTGGATGCAGAGGACAGACACATCACAAAATCTGACAACTCTGGGCACACTCCCCTCGTCATCAGTTAAAATAGACGACAGATCCCAACCAAGATACGCTGCCGCCCTTTCAGTACGATATTAAGACACTAACTTAAAATATGGCGTACAGAGACATGTTCCACATCGACAAGGATCTCCTCAATATGTATCTACTAAACTAACAACTAATCTAATGTAAAGGGATTCCATAAATATATACTTCGTAAATCGCGAAATTTCCCTACGTCTTCTTCTCCTGTAAATATGGACAAACGATCTCTAACACATGAAAATTTGTGCCGGACCAGACACAAACCCGGGTCTTCCGCTTTTCGCGAGCGGTCGCCGTAACTACTAGGCCACCCATGCACGTTCTCCGGCCAGACCCCAACTACCACGTGTTACACTGATCACTGTCTCTCATGCTCCCACAAGTTATAATGTTAGTCCCGCAACTGCACCACCGAAAGCCTTATTATTTTTTTGAAACAGACATTTTGCAATAAAGTGGCCAGTGGCCGTGGTAGGATAGCTGGTTTCACTAAACGCAGGTTATTATCTGTTGCTGCCAACCATTCCATTGTCACACAACTGCATTAACTTCGATTGCAGGAGTGCGACATCATGGACGCTACAGACGTCCTTTACAAACTGAGCAGCTTCTTCATTTCCACGAAACTCTACATGTCTTGGCACCCAGCCGTATGACACCTGCTTTCCCCGTCTTTGGAGAAAAGTACAGTTGGTCATTAATGAACTAACTCCTCAGCTGGGTACAGGTTTTGCACTGACTGTGGAGCACTAAGGAAAATTTATTTGTGTAACCTGATCAGATTAGGGCCATCAGGCCCTCTCTTACATCCTGCCAGGGTTCTACACATACAGTACTTTGTTACATCTGAGTTACCTATAATATAACAATGAATTTAAAAGATAAACAATTAAGAACATATTTTAGACAGATTTAATACCTGTAAAAGGATGCAAATAATTAGTATTGATTTAAATATAATGGGATTAATACTAGCTTCTGCTGCAAAAGAAATAACATCATTGATATTAACAGATGCAAAATGTGCCATTGAATATGTAGAAACTGGTTTAGGCATGGCGAATTCTGACAGAAGGAAGTTAGGAAATCTGTACCTGGCGAGCGCAGTGGCAATCGGAGAATATCTGGGAGGAGGAATGGATGTAACGTTGTTACAGGAGCTAAGGGGAATAGAGAATGGAGTAATTACTTCATTAGTAGATAATCCATTAACTGTCGTTTGAAGCTGGCAGTGTTATTCAGTTCTACGATATAGTGAGGTAGATTATTCCAGAGTCTACTTTCTGCTACTGAAATAGGGGCACAAATGAAGTTGTTTGCCTTGAACACGTCGTATTTCCTCCAGTGCAATTAGGATCAAGAGAAACTCTGCCGAAGAAAGTAAATAGGCAGTGGAAAAAAACAATGAGTCACTTAGGGGTACGCAGGAATGTTTCACATCGAGGTAGGAGCAGAATTACCACTTCGATCCTCCAGAGGCCCAGCCATATTTCAGACATGACAAACATTAAGAAAGATTTGCACTTCTGATTTTATAATTAAGTGTCTGTCTCTCTTTTAAATATTCAGATAGGCATAACGAATCTACAGTGGTGTGCACCTTTAGTTCAAAACATGGAGACTGTCTTTCAGCTATTTTGTCGTGTCTCCCCAACTGTATCATTGCGACTAACGAAGCAGCCAGCAGTTGTAAAAATAATTATAACCTGAAGATGCTGATTCATTTTCACTGAAAGTTGATCCCTGAGAATTTTCATTGCTTTTGAAATCTTTCAACGAGTAAGTGCATAACATACTTTGTGCGACAGGGGTTTTAATAAAATCGCATAACACAACTGGTGACAACAGACGCATGTAGATGTCGTGAGCGAAATACCGCCATTGTCAGAGATCCTCTACACATTTCCTCTGTAAATCACATTTAATTTAAAATCTTCAAATGTTTCTATAGCTTATGGGATTTAACTACGGGATCATCAGTCCCTAAACGTAGAAACTACTTATGAACTAACTAAGACTAAGGACGGCACAAATATCCATGCCCGAGGGGGGGATTCGAACCCCCGACCGTAGTGGGAGTGCAGACCGTGACTGGAGCGCCTCAGTCCCCTCGGCCACCGTGGCCGGCCACATTTAATTGCCCAGTAGAACATCGTCAGCTTACAGCGACTCAAATACAGTGATTAGAATTTATTTACGAGCGGCCTAAGCCACTAAAACTTCTTGAAAAAAGTAAAGGTTTATATATTACGTACTAGCAATTTGTTTCATCTGTTTATGTATAGAGCTAATTTCCACTTTCTGCACCAAGTGTCGATACACGCTTATCCTCCTTAAAATGTTCCTGCATTTAGAATTCTCGTCATACAACACCATCACCCGCCTTAAAGTCTTGTTGGACTTATATTCGTATCTATTGTGAAAAGCAACGGTCTCATCACTCCCTCAGGGCATATCAGAAACCACTGTAATATCAGAAGACTTCTCTCCGTTGAGAATGACATGCTCCATTCTTCTATCTAGAGACTCTTCAGTCCTGTTAGGCATTTGGTGAGATATTCCGTATATTGTATTTTGTTCGTTATGCGACAGTGCGGAACCATATGTAACATTTTCAGAAAGTCAAGAAACGAGGCATATACCTTCTTTTTACAGGGTGCTGAATGAATGGTAACTTTGCGTGCCGTATGCCGCTATGAATATACCGAAAAGAAACTCAGTGAAATACAAGTAATTAATTTATTGAATATTCATTTTTCTTAAAAAATTTTCACATTAAATGTTGAAAGTGTCATTCCTGTTCTTGAATACACAATTCAGTTCATGTTTCCAAACAAAACTGTAACTTTTCTTCTGTAATAGAAGCAGTGTAAGTGGATATTGTAAATTCCTCAATGGATTTTGGACGGCGTTAGTAGATACTTGCTTTCGATGCACCACAGTAGAAAACAACAGTAGAAAAAGACATGTGCTGTTAGGTTAGGCGATTGTGGATGCCAGAGTCCTTGTGATATAATGCGGTCACGAAAAACATCAGCAAGCAGTGACATTGAAACGCGAGATGTATGCTGGGTTGCACCATCTCGTTGAAAAAAAAAAGTTCAGTATTTCACTTAACTGGAGTTCTCTTATGAATTAGTATAGAGTATCGGTTCTCAGAGCAATTCGCCTCTGACAATTACAGCTGCAGCTGCGTACGAAACCTAATAGGAGGCCGTTGCACACTCAATACGTATTGACAAACGATGTTATGTCCCTCTACGGTATTGCGCGAAAGTGATTGGTGTACTATTTATTTTTGTGTAGAACGCGTCAACTAGACATCTTATTTCGTGGCGAACATCGACGGTCGATGGTGCGGATGTAAGTCGCAGAAGAGTTGCTTCCCTCGTAAAATAAAAGGAAAAGGGTGTCTCAAAAGCTTTGAATGGACTGGTAGCTTGTTCAGCCCACCACAGTGTCGTAAACCACGACCACAACAAAATTGCAAGTTAGATCATTTTGTAGTTACGTAAACCACAAGTTACATAATATATCAGCGATGAGTAATTTCCCAAAATAATGAAAACATGGCCTTAAAGTATTTTTAATCATTTTGAAAATAAATGAATATTCGTCAGTTCCACATATATGTATAAAGAACCTTTATCAAGAACCACAAGTGTTTACACAGAAATATGATGAATGGTCAGATGAAGAGTAATATCACACAAAACCGTATAAAATATACGAATGCCCTATGTTCAAGCCGTAAACCCTTGTGAAAGCTTCCACGTGATTATTAAATTTTGATTATACAACCGTGCGGGTCAAATCCATAAAAGTGCTACTGCGCTAATTAAATTCATTATATTGCACGTGTAAAAAGTTGATATCATTTGATCATAAAATACACTGTACCTTAAATGTAGGCAGTTAGTGCGGAAAAGATTTTCACACCCTAGATGTAATTATACACCAAATTACTTGTTAAAATTGGTTTACGCTCGTGCCGAAGGAAATTAAAGAGGTCACCTTTTACGGCCACTAATGTCATAAATATTTACATATTTTGAAATCCTTATCGAACACCGATACACCCCATTCACCAAAATGGTGTGTATCGGATACTAACATAGCAGCTGTAAGTGGATACATTAGGCAAGCATTTGCTGAATCCGTATTATGTTCAACTCAGTAAACACTATCGAGCAAGAGATGTAGGTCGAATTTTGTCTTTGGATACTTCAAAACAGTCATTTAATCCCATATTTGGTCTTCACTAATGAAGCTACTTTCACTCGTGCCGGCTTCAATAACTCTGGAAACTCATATATTTATTTGGCTTCAGAAACGCCCTTGTGCTTCCAGCAAGATGGGGATGAAGTTCATTGCAGTAATGCAAGTCAATAACTTTGATAAGACAGCCTACAAGGCAGGCTTGAAAATTTCTGCCAAGATAACAAAATCGTTTGTGAATATAAGAAGTAACCTGAAGTTCTTACTAATACATGTGGTAAAATCGAAAAGGTAAACAAATTCAAATATTCAGGTGAGACAATTCATGAAAACGGCTTAGAAAACCGTCTATAGAGGAGAGGATACAAAAGATGGAAGGAGCTTACGATATAACTATGAATTCTTACAACAAAAAATACTTTTCAACAAAACTTAAAGAACTAAAGCACAGTAGTGAAACCAGAATGCATCTATGCCACCGAATGTCTAGCACTGAACTGAAAGCTTGATAAATTAAAAATATTAGAACGAAGAAATATAAGGAAAATATTATGTACTGGTAAGAATTCAGATTTTTTGAAATTAAGGAGTAAAATCGACATTTACCAGAACATATAAGACATATCAGAAACATAAGAAGAAGGATATTTCCATTTCTTGGACGCATTTACAGAATGTATGACAATAGATTAACTAAACGAAACATCAAGTATATTTGAGAAAAGAAATCAACCAACATCTGGATTCAAATAGTCAACAAAGAGCTGGAAAGGGAACAACATACGCAAAGAAAAATTAATGGAAAAATGAATTTTAGGAAAAAAAGTCTCACGAACGGAAGGACTCTAATGGAAGATGGAAAAGAAAACAGGCACTAAGCGGACTGAAGACAGGAAAACGAAGCACATTGAAACAACGAAAGAATACTGGAAGGAAAGGAAAGAATAAATATGGAGATATAATTGAAATTGTAACGTGGTCTTTAGAAGGCCGTAACGCAAGAAGAAGAACTTCATTCCAGATGTAAACTGTTGTAGGGAGAAAAATTATAATGATATATATATATCTGAGCTTATTTCTGTCCACATCTCATACCTAACATAGCCTCAGTTACGATTCGGCGAACACCACAGCTCAAACAAGACACGATCAAAAGGAGAACCTCGGTTAAGGTGAACATTAATCCCAATGGGATATCAACGTTTGTTCTTAACACAGTTGACCGTTAAAAAAAATTTTCTCGAGATTGCGGGCATGTTTCTCGCGCAATAGTCGATACCCCACTTAGTGCGTTGGTCACACAAACCCTAGTCGACCTTTGGCCTCACCAATCAGCTTCCAACCGGGTCCTCGATCCATGTAATCTTCTTCAGATATTCCCAGCTTACTCATAGCCTCTCTGATCTGGTCAATCCATCGCAGTCTTTGTCTTCCCCTTGGTCTTTTGCCTCTGGTGAGCTCTACAACTACCTGCCTGATCTGGCCTTCACGACGCATTACGTGTCCATACCACTTCAGCCTTTTGGCCCATTTAAGGTTACAGTAGTATCACTAAAACTGGGCCTTTGCGATCGCCTTTTGACAGCTGGAAATTTAAACGAAATACTTAATCGTTCATCTGACACGGAAACTGTTTGTATAAATGTTTGTAAATCTTATGGGACTTAACTACGGGGTCATCAGTCCCTAAACTTACAAACTACTTATGAACTACTTACGAACTAGGACGGCACAAATATCCATGCCCGAGGGGGGATTCGAACCCCGGACCGTAGTGGCCGTGCAGACCGTGACTGAAGCGCCTCAGTCCCCTCGGCCACCGCGGCCGGCACGGAAACTGTGTACATGAATTTGTAGAGATGAAATTTCTCTACAACTTTGCTATGTTATGTATCTTTCATATCTCGTATCGCTTGAGATATATTTGGAAAAATAACGGCGATTTAACATCGTCCATTGATTTTACGAAAACCAGCCGTTCGCAGATGTCACATGACATTCCATGCCCAAAAGTCTATTTGGAATACGCCATCTTCCGTTGCGTATTTGAAGATTTCCTTATTATAACTTACACTCTGTCATTTCAAAGCAATGGCGCACTGAAGAATTAACAGATATCGTCCGATATTTGATACTCTAGTGTCTAATTACGCCATATTAGCATCAGTTAACAACTGCCTTCAATAGTATGAGAATAAAAAGACGTCATTTGTAATTGTTCGCCATAGGGTCTTGGGCATCGCGTTGCATTGTAAAACATATGGTCAGTGGTTCGGGACCCGCCAACAACAAAAACATTTTACTCCTTTTTTTCCTAAAAGGGTTTCGGGCACTCTTATTAATTAAATAGAGCTATGTACACAATATTTAGAGTTGTCCATATGTAAGAATGCTCCGTCTAAAATGCGTGTTTGTACGATTTCGTGAATGTCGTGAAATACGTAACAACGAACTGAACAATGGTCTTCTGAAGCATATGCAAGTAACTGGGAGGATACTGTAACAATAAATATTCTTAACAACGTGCTGATTCTGGTAGTTTCGTATATAAAGGAAGTCCTACATTTCTTTGTTAAGTGTAGTTCCTTAATGAAACGGAAGGGAAGTATATACATTGCAACAAATTACCTTGTTTATTTTTTTTTCAAACCGTTATTCACTATTTATGGAATATATTGAAAGTCATTAATTAGAATGAAGGCATCTACTAAATTGTTTTCTCTGACATGGTTATTATGGACGCTTTAACTTTCCTGTAGTTCAGATATCACTTCGTTCATGTTACTTAGTTCTGCGCTAAAATAAAGAGCAAATATTTTATTTCATGAAAATGATAGCTTAAAGAGGTAAAAGTTAAAAAAGGACAATGTATGTCAAAGCTAAACTGAAATATATAAATTTGGCTGTTTGTTAAAATGCAGTAAGAAAGAATATTACAAGTTGGGTGCATAGATGTTATCACAATAATAGAGTCGTAATCGTATCACTATAATTTATTTTTATTATTATTTACATTACTAGTTTCGTCCGAAATGTTGGCAAAAAGGTTATAAAACTACAAATATAATGTGGGCCGTAAAACAAGTCAGTGCGATTATTTTCTTTGATAACTGCAACGTTGTCCACCGACTTGTATAAGACATGCAATTCACGGTTCTTTCTTTTCCTCCATTCATCTCCATCCTTCACTGGCCCAAGGATCTGACGATGGAATTCACAAAAGTCAGGAATTTTCCTTCCATCTTTTGGGTAATAGTCCAGATCTGTGATTAATATAAGGTTATACGTTGTTTTATTGGTTTCTTAGTCTTTGAGGATCTCGATAGTAGTCAGGTCCTTAGTAGCTTTCCCAGAGCAAACCTTGACCTGTTTCCAGCTTGTATTCGTGCGGTAATTTCGTGGTCTATTGCGTTCCTTTATTTGAGTATTGCCCCAAGGTATTTAAAGTCTTTTACCCTTTCAAAGACTTTGTCATCCACATTTAAGGTCTGTCATCATTTTCTCTGCTATTAATGCTCTTGTCATCTGAGTCAGGTCTTTCTCTCTCTCTCTCTCTCTCTCTCTCTCTCTCTCTACTATTAGAAGAACATCATCCGGGTAGGCCAGGGTGTTGATCCTTCTTCCTGCGCAAAAGTTGATTACTAATATTTTTAAGTGGATTATACACTGTGTCAAACGTTGAGCTCATATAACATGAAAAACGATACAACAATTATTCTTAATACTATTTAATCTTCGAATTTTCAACGTTTCCTAATACCTGAATAGGCATTCATTGATTTCTATATTTTATGAAATTCCGCAAGCATACAATAAATAAATAAATAAAATAACATTAAATAAATAATGAAATTAGATATCGAACATTGCGTCAAAAGTTAAATGCAATGTATGAATAATTTCCGGAAAATTTAGATTCTTAACAAAGGATCATTTACATTTGTTTCTAACCACAAATCTCCGAAAGTAACTGACCGAATGATTCGGAACTTTGACCCAAATTTCTACTGAAATAATCGAAAATTTTTACGCCTAATACGTAATATTTATCATATATGAAATTGCTATTGTTGTGGTCTTCAGTCTGCAGACTGGCTTGATGCAGTTGTCCACCCTACTCTATCCTGAGCAAGTCTCTTCATCTCTTAAAAACAACGGCAACCCACATCCATCTGAATCTACTTACTATATTCGTCTCTTGATTTCCCTCTGCGATTGTCGGCTCACACAAAATGTTCAAATGTTTGTATAGTCTACGGGGTCATCAGTCCCTAAACTTACAAACTACTTATGAACTACTTACGAACTAGGACGGCACAAATATCCATGCCCGAGGGGGGATTCGACCCCCCGACCGTAGTGGTCGTGCAGACCGTGACTGGAGCGCCTTAGTCCCCTCGGCCACCGCGGCCGGCCGGCTCACACACTTCCCTCAAATGCCAAAGTTATGATTCCTTGATGTCTAAGAATATGTCCTACCAATCGATCCTTGCTTTTAGTTAAGGTGTGCCTAAAATTCCTTTTCTCAACTAGTTTAGATAGGAAGAGGATATGACATTACATAAATATTATAATGTGGAAACGTTGTCACCATAAGCTGCAAAACTGACATGTACAGAGTCCAGTCAGTGAAACCCACACAATCCAAACGAACATTTGTATTTATACAGGTGTATAGTACATTAAATTTTATACTTTACATGTTTGGCATGATTACATGCAAGGTCCGCGTCGGAGTTGCCAACGGCATTGAGACGCTATGCTCCGATGCGCGAGGCCGTTCCCCGTCTTAATGACTACGCATACACATGATTTTCGTCTTGCACGCATCTATGGCAAAGAGCCTTTTGAATTTTATAGACCTCCTTGTAAAATTATAATCGAAAAATTAGCACGGAATGCCGCAGCTGCCGTAAGTAAAATAACCCTTTCATTTAAATTTAATTCTACAATGGTAACAGTCAAGTTTTGTCGGCAGGGACATTCGATAGCATAATATTGTTCGAGGCCCGGCTACTTCAATTGTAAACATTATTATAGAGCATCTGGTCCCGAGCGTTACCCGGGGATGTTGTTCTCTATAATTCAGTGGTAATTCGAAGGAGATCCGTATCAGAAGGAATATTTTGAATGAATCGTTTTTTTACCATAAAATAACTTTTTAATGCAGTTCTGCTCTGTCGTTAATACGTTCCTGTACAAACCACTGTCAATAAATCAATTCTACTTCTAATCTGAAGATTTCTCTGCTCTCCGCTACGGACGCCGTAAGTAAAGTTCAGCCGCCGAGCAACCAATAACAGAGACTGAGAAGAACAGGCTCTTGTGCTTACAATTTAAGAGATAATTGAATCTGTGCTTGCGCTCTGGTTGAAAGGTAGTCCTGAGAGAAAATTAATTATCCACACGAAACGAACATTCCGTTGCCATCATTGGCAGCTGCGTCACCGCCTTGGGATAAATACAATCATTGCCTCAGGACAGTAAGGACGACGAAATTAAGTCAGTGTGCCCATGTCGCTAACGTTTACGTTATCCAGTACCACCAATGATTTATTTGCAGTATGGAGGGCTATTGTTAGGCAATCAGGGGGTCCATATGTTCTTCATACAGCGATTCGTTGTGCAGCAGGATCGTCCTCCCAGTGCCCGACTTAGTAAGCGACTTTATGAGCGACCCCACAGCTCTCCGTTTCATAATACACAGTATATGACAGGGAACACTCTGCATAGACCACCTTCGAGAGGGATCACAACATCTTGCAACGCATAATATCTATAAATAAAAGGCAATGTTCGGACTACTGACTGAGTGACAGATTAAATGAATGACTCATCATCGACCAGCCAAAACCACAGATGATAAAAACTTGAAATTTGCAGAGGGTGTTCATCTGACACTGTTGGCGACGTTAAGAAGTGATTTTTCGATATTCCGTCCCTAAGGGGGTGAAATAGGGGATGAAAAGGTTTTTTGAAAATACGCTGTTATCCAGTCAATTTTCATGCTAGACGTGCATAAATTGGTATACAGATTCTTGGTTTGAATTTAAAAAAGGCGTCTTTTAGCTTTCTCTGAAAATCTGTCTATAAGAGTGTGAAAAGGGGGGATGAAAAGATTTTTGAAAAAATTCTGCAATTAAGCTAGTTTTGCAAGCCTGAACTGCAAAAATTGGTATTTGATGCCTTTGTTTCAATTAAAAAAGTACCTGTATATCTCCCCTTCCCTCTTCGTCATTACCTACCCTTCCTGTATCTCGTATTAGAAATCAAACTTAGAACGATGTTTAGTCTTATGTTCCAAATCTTATATCTCAGAAAGTTATTGACCGAATGCTTTGAAATAGTGATTCAACGTACTACTGGATTCCGCGGATGTTGTTACATACATATCATTTAAATATATATCACATACGGATTTATATAAATTTTACAACGTGGAATCGTTGAGGGCAAAAATCGCAAAAGTGCCATATATATATATATATATATATATATATATATATATATATATATATATATATATATATATATATATATATATATATATTATGAGTAATATATTAAACAAATAGGTGTCTAAGAACCTTCCTGTGTTACAGTGCAAGGTTGTGACAAATTCTGAGCTCAATCGGCAAAGAAATTATTGAGATTTTCAAACACACACAAACCAAAACAACGTTTTTATATATAGAGATTGACTTCTCGGCTAAGAAAAACGATCTATTGACTTTCATCCTATCAGGATTTCATTAATTGATTTACGTTCTGAACACTAAATATCGACGGTATATCACAATCATTCTTTAATTCCCTTTGCCCAACAAGGGCGCACAACTAGTATAGCTTCATAAAGCCTTTGTTTTTGCAGTTAACCAGATTTCACTTTGAAAACTAGAATGCTATGTCAGAATATGAAACGCAGAACGAAAATTAGGGATTTACGTCCCACCGACTTTAGAGATAGATCACAATCTCGGTTTTGGTAATGACGGGGAAGTAAATCAGGCATGTCAGTTCAAAGGATCCATTTCGGAATTCGCCTAGAAGAGTGTAGGAAAATCATGGAAAACACAAATAAGGTTTTCACGCCAGGCATGAAACTCTTTTCATAAAACATTGGACATAACATGTAGAGTACGTATGAAATGCTACGCCTACAACTGTGATTTTTAATCAATGAAACTTCACTGACTTTCTAACTCGTTCGCTTACCACTATCAGTGTTTTACCACCGCTCCATTTTATTGCTTCGAAATTTTATTTATTTATTTGTTTATTTAGCCCGATCGGGTTACGGCCATCAGGTCCTCTCTTACATCGGACCAGGGTTTTACACATACAGTATTTCTTTACATGTGAGTTACCTATAACATAACAAAGATTTTTACAGATAAACAATTAATAACTTAATTTATACAAGTTGATTACATGTGAAAGGATGTAAATAAAAGGTATTGACTTAACTCTAATAGGATTAATACTAGTAGTACCACTGAGACACCTTCTGCTGCTGTTGGTGTAATAATAGAAGTAACAACATTGATATTAGCAGATGTACTTTTGAATATATCGAGACTGGTTAAGGCATGGCGAATTCTGACAGAAGGAAGTTAAGAAAGCTGTACCTGGCAAGAGCAATGGTAGTAGGAGAATATCTGGGAGGAGGAATGGATGTGACTTACCTGGACCGTAGGGTATTAAAGACTGGCGTAATTATGGCTTTAGTAGATAATCCATTAACTGTCGTTTGAAGCTGGCAGTGTTATTCAGTTCTCTGATATACTGAGGTAGATTGTTCCAGAGCCTGGTTCCTGCTACTGAAAAGGATTTTGAGAAACCGGCTGAGTGATGGATAGGGACAGAAAGGGTTTTGCTCTGACAGGAACGAGTAGTTCTGTTATGTTGATCAGATAAGAGTGTTAAGGTCGAGGAAAGATATGAGGGACAGTGTACGTTGATAAGAGAGTAGAGGAAACTGTATGAAAATCTCTGCGCTTGTCAGCACGGAGCCAGGATAGTTGCTTATAAGATGGTGAAATGTGATCAAAGAGACGGATGTTACATATATATCGAACCCAGGCATTCATGATTAGTTCCAGACGTCGTGAGCTTTCCCAAGAAAGACCTTGCAAGAAAACATCACTGTAATCAATAATTGGAATTACAAATGTTTGTATAAGTTTCTTTTTAAGATCGAGAGGAAAAAACTTCTTATATCTCTGTGGGCATGAAGAGATGCTGATGCCTTATTACACACGGCGGCTGTGTGCTCAGCCCAATTTAGTATGTCGTCTGTTATCACTCCCCGACTTTTTGCCGAGGGCGAAAAATAGATAGGCGTGTCATTTAATATTAACGACGGTTGAGATTCGCGGTATTTGTGGTTAATGAGCCTTGGATGACCTACCAGAATCGCTTGTGTTTTACTTGGATTGAGCTTTAATTCTATATTCTGTGCCCACTTCGATAGTGCACAAAGGTCAGAATTAAAATTTTCGATTGCTGTCTTCAGGTTTTATGGGTTTGCACTTAAATACAACTGGAGGTCATCGGCATACATGTGGTATTTACAAAAGGACAAGACCGATGATACGTCATTTACGTACAATGAAAAGAGAAGTGGACCTAATACCGAGCCCTGTGGTACACCTGATAGTACTTTTCTCCACTGTGACTTTTCGATACCGGATATGACGCACTGAAGACGCGATGTCAAGTATGAGCGAAACCATTGCACCACGCCTTGAGAGAGATTTAGGCTGCTATGTTTAGCAAGTAAAATATCAAAGTCCACAGTGTCGAAAGCTTTGCTAAAGTGTAAGAAGCACATAATAGTCGCCTCTTGTCTATCCATTGCTTGCTTAAGATCGTCTGTTACTTTTATCAAAGCAGCCGTTGTGCTGCGATATTTACGAAAACCTGATTGGTGTTCCTGAAGAAGGTTATTAATAGTCAAGTAGCTGGTTAGCTGATCATGTACTATATATTCTAGGGCTTTGGATAGTGCCGGAAGAACGCAGATAGGTCGATAATCAGAGGGTGCTGTGGCAATGCTTTTTTTTTTTTTTTTTTTTTTTTTTTTTTTTTTTGCATTGGCTTAACTAGTCCACGTTTCCATGCATCAGGAAAAACACTTGTGGCTAAGGACTGATTAAATATATTTGTTATGATGGGCAGCAGTGGATCAATAATCAGCTTTATCATTTGGATAGTGATACCATCATCCCCAGTAGACGCAGATGTAATACGCATAATGGCTATTTGACTGTACTTCCAGTAACATGCTTAAAACAAAACTTATCATGGTTAGCGTTGTTTATCCTCGTGATATGGGTAATAAGTGTTTCGTTTGGTGATCGATTGTGCCGGTAGGCGTTGTGAAATACTGATTTAGTTCCTCAATGGGGAAAGTGGGTTCGGCTGCAGTTTTTACTTTCAAAATGTTCAAATGTTTGTTAAGGTTATTGGACTTAACTACGGGGTCACCAGTCCCTAAACTTACAAACTACTTATGAACTACTTACGAACTAGGACGGCACAAATATCCATGCGCGAGGGGGGATTCGAACCCCCGACCGTAGTGGCCGTGCTGACCGTGACTTGAGCGCCTCAGTCACCTCGGCCACCGCGGTCGGCTTTTTTACTTTCCCAATACCAAGACCGCGCAGGTTTTTACAGATGACAGCCGGTCTATTTATGTTGTCGGTTAATGAATGGGCATATCTGAGTTTAGCATTTCTCACAGACTGGCTGACTCTGTTACGTTTCTGCTTGTAAGCGGTGTGATTTTCAGGTGTAGGGTGCAGTTTGTATGTCCGATGTGCAGTGTCTCTGAGATTCATGAGCTGCTTTAGTTCACCAGTTAGCCAGGGTGCAGGTGTCCTTGTCAATTTTTTGGTCTTGATGGACGCATATTTATAATACAGCTGGTTACGTTTATTTGTAATTTTGTGAAGTTTCTCGTTTACGTCCGGGATGGTGTCGGAGGTTGGCTCGAAAATTATTTCTAGTGCATCAGCTGTCAGTTCAGGTAACTACATACCGTCTTAAGTCACGGTATGTAGTTAGCAGTGGCATTCCAGCGAGTACGTCATGAAAATTACATCATGGGCAGACATACCAGGTTCAGATGTTTGTGGCGTTCGAATTACTCTGTCTGGAAACATTGTTGTATCTACTAAAGTGTGACTGTCAGCTGTGTGATGGGTGGGTACAAGCTGAAGTAAGGTCAGATTCGAAGACGTAAGCATACACTTGAACTTCATACAGGACGGACTGTTGAACAGAAAATTTATGTTAGTGTCACCTGCTGTAATTATGTGCTCATAAGTTGATTAGAGGTCTGAGAGGGCAGTTTCGAAGCAGTCCAACGGAGGTTTATAGAGGACGCATATTAGACACTTTTCTTTGAGGGGTTTTATCTCTATGAACACATATTCCACTTGTTCAGTTTCATCGTCCTTTGACGTGTGCAACACGGTAGGAGATAAATCAGAGCGTATGTAAGCTCCAACGCCGCCTCCGCATTTGTTCAATCGGTCATGTCTTAGGAAGACATAGCCGTCTAAATTTACGAAACTGGTGGTAATGCTTGGTTTGAACCAGGTCTCCGATAGAAGAATTATATGAAGACCCAAGTCTTGATATATATGGCGGAACTCAACGAAGTGAGCTTGTAGAGATTGAACATTTGCGTGTGCAACGTGGACCTTTGTGCGTTCAGTTGTAGCGCGCGCGATGATGTTCAAACTATGAAGGAATCTTAGAGTTTAACGTCCCGTCGAAAGCGTAGGCATTAGATACGGAGCTTACGCTCGGGTGTTTGGGTAAGGATGGGGAAAGTAAATCGGCCGTGCCCTCTGAAAGGAACCACTCCGGCTTTTGCCTGGAGTGATTTAGGGAAATCACGGAAAACCTAAATCTGCCTGGCCGGAGGTGGATTTGAACCACCATCCTTCAAACTAAGGGTAGCTTTCAGTGATAGGGACTAAATAAATATATATGTGATCTTAAAATGGTCCAAACAAATACCCACCTGGGAAGTCGATTACAGCACAAATAAATTAACTACAAAATGGTTTAAAAATATCAAAGTATGCTATAGGAACAGAATAAATGAATTATCTCTGTTAATATAACCTCAAGCATGTGCGCATCCACCATGGGGCTTCCTCCTAATATCAGAAGTCACATAACATGTGAACAGTTTAAATTTTGTCGTCAAAGACGAAATGTATGTTCGTTAGTCTCGCTAAAACTCGAGAACGGGTGAACCGATTTGACTAATTTTTGTCTTGAAATATTCGTGGAAGTCCAGGGAGGGTTCAAACGGTGATAAAATATGGAAAAGCAGTCCGGAAAAGAAGAAAATTGGGATAAACTGAAACAGCTTTTCCCAGTGAGCTATCAATTTTGTTCGTCCAATTGAGATAAAATTTTGTACATTTCATGTTGAAAGCAAGATGAATTTGCATCAAATAAAAATTTGGAAAAGTCGTTCGGAAAGTAGGAAAATTTAGGAAAAACCAAAAGCGATTTTTTTCTACGAATAAAAATAAGTTGCCTCATGGTTCTAAGCGCATCACTTGAGTACGGCTTGACTGGACGAGGTTGGTATGAAATATTTTTTTTTTTTTTATCTACCGGAAAATTGGAAAATTTGAGAAAAAATGAAAGTGCGTTTTTCAATGAGCTTTTGATTGAATTCAGCACTATAACTGACGATTGGTACGACGGAGAGGGTAATTCTTTTGTTGTTTTGTTCATTTTGGTCACTAAAAAAAATAGAGACAGTGAAAAAGGAAAGCCACAAAATTCGAACCAAGTTCATTTTACAATGTGTTTCTAAATGTACTCAATACTATAAGTTGAGAACCGTTCATTCGCTTTCGATAAAATTTTGATCATTTGATCAACGAAAGATGAACGTTCTTATGAACTAAAAATTCGGGAAAGTTTCCCGCAAAATTTGGAAATTCGCGACAAACTGAAAGAGCTTTTTTAGATGGACATCAATATTATTCGTCTGGTTGCTATAAAATTTTGCTTTTTTGACGTTCAAAGCAAATGCTTTTATAAAGCTACTGGGTCTAAAATACATACGATTTAAATTAGTATTGTTTATATTAAGAGGTACGTCATACAAAGTTCATTGGGTCATCACGTCTATCATAAAATTAAAGATATAACTCAATTACAATTACGCAAAATGCTGAGTACACTTACACAAAAATAAGACGTAAGGTGTAGGTATTTAAATAAATTGAAACTGGCTCTCGCGCGACTAATTCTGGACATTGGAGGACAAAACGTGGCCAAATAAGTTCTACACAGATTGACTGAATTCGTTCCATATCAAAATGAGAATCAATTCTAAACAATTGTAGGGAAACCTTACACGAGAAATCTTTAACAGTAATCGCAAAAACTCAATTTATCTACTGCGAATGTCGGAGCACATGCAGTATCACTGTATCAACAGCGTGCTGATTTAGTATAGTGAACAGCTCTTGAAGATTCCACCACGTCGTCGTCGGCTGTGCCGCCCATTGTTTACTAAATTCGTTTCTAAACCTTGGAAAGCAGCTCCCTGTCCAGAATCTACTAAACTACCGCTTTACTATAGGTAACAAACGCAATAAGTTTTTCGTTATCTCCGAAACAAGGCAAATGTAAAGTAATATCTGAGAGGCTGTAAATAACAGTGAACGTGCTCCTCATCCATTTTACCACGTTTACGAACAGTCAAACCATCTTTCCCAGAAGACACACGCGAGCATCATTGCGAGATACTTGGCCTCAAAGTTTGTTAAGAGATTATGGACCTAATTTGACATGATATTCGTAAGCTGGGTGCCGACGGTAGTATTTCTCTAATCTCAAGGCTCAATCCGCTGCAGTGGTAAGGTGTTAGAATCTCTGCACCTTGACGATGGCAATTATCATAATACTATTTTCATTAACACGTTACGTGAAACAGAGCCGTGACCAAAATTCCCGGCTTTGTACATCTCATGACACCTATGTTCGCAATCTGTAAACTGAGAGCGTTTATGTTTCGATCTACACCAAGCAGATGGCAGCAGCCTGCTCCCCGCTGATGCTGCCGCTGCGCGTCTGGTTTCGCCGGTAGGTGCTGCCATCCGTCGATGACTTGAAGCACTTCTAGTAGGCGCATTCTCAGCGGGTACTTTCGAATGCTACATTGCAGAACAACAGCAACACAAACTGTTTTTAGATCTCAGAAAGCGTATTCGACGTTTTCGCAATCATATTTCTACTACGCAGTATCTGATACTACATACATTACGTCGAATAATGTGAACATGGACGAGATAAGATTAACATTCAAACTTATCAACGTGCAAACATGGCTTTATTTATTTCATTAATGAAAGGTCTGATAATTTAGGGAACTGCTTTCAGTGCTCAGATTAATATAGTTTCACTTAAAAGACGTAATTAATTTTCATTAAAGTTCTTTAGGGTATTAGACCGCATCGTCAAACGAATACCCTGAAGAAGGCGACTTGCAATAGTAGCCGTAATGTTGGTTGCTTCTACACGATGACGATGCGGTCTAGTAGCCTAAATGACTATTGCAAGTGACAACGGCCGCGGAATCCGACGCTTACAGATTTAGTTAATGTCAGTGAAATTCTTCAGAAGTGAAACAATATTGTTAAATTATGAAACTGACTGTGACAACATCCACGGAGGCGTACACTTGGATTTCATTAACGTAAAGTAGTTTACATCAGCACCCACATATATCTCTCAGAGGCCTATTGTTATCATCCTCATGTAAGGAAAACAGTAACCATTTATCAAAATTCAAAAGACTGTAGGCTTTTAGCCCGTATGGATATATAGTTTGTTTGCAGTTGGATATTCATTTTACAGAGCATTATCTACTCACAACAGGAGAAATGGCAATTTTAAGCCCAATTCATTATAATATGGTCCTAAATAAGTGGTGTAGTTCTACATATGTTTTTAATGATTGTGCACACCGAAATTGCAAACATCCATTCCTTTGTAAAGTTGTCCCATATCTTCTCCGTGTCTGAAGAATTTCATGAACGCCTCTCATGAAGCAGTTCTTCACGGAAGCACCTGAACAGATAACAGATTTGAGTTTTTCACCCCACCCAAGAGGTCCTTGAATCATGAGGAAAAGAGAACAACTATTAATTATAATTTTCGTCCCTACCTTCTACAGAAATCTGCTAATAATTACTATTACATTACTGCAGTTCTCTGTTTATCGGATACAACACTAGAAGGTATTATTGTTTAATAATCAACTTAAGAAATAATTATATTTGTTTTTCAAATTCATTGGAATAACTTTTGTAGATAATGTTGTTGTTGTTGTGGTCTTCAGTCCGGAGACTGGTTTGATGCAGCTCACCACAATACCCTATCCTGAGCAAGCCTCTTCATCTCCACATAAGAACGGCAACCAACATCTGTCTGAATCTGCTTACTGTAGCCATCTCTTGGTCTTCCTCTGCGGTTTTTACCCCACACACTTCCCTCCAACGCTAAATTCACAATTCCTTGATGTCTAAGAATGTGCCCTACCAATCTATTCCTTCTTTTAGTCAAGGTATGCCAGAAATATCTTTTCTCCCCAATTCTGTTCAGTACCTCCTCATTAGTTACGCGATCCACCCTCCTAATCTTCAACATTCTTCTGTAGCACCACGTTTCAAAAGCCTCAATCATCTTCCTGTCCGCACTGTTTATCGTCCATACTTCACTTCCATACAAGGCAACACTCCATACAAATGCCTTCAGAAAGGACTTCCTTAGGCTTAAATCAATATTCGATGTTAACAAATTTCTCTTTTTCAAGAACGCTTTTCTACCCATTCCCCGAGGTCTGCTTCTACCAGCTTTTCCATCCTTCTGTAAATAATTCGTGTTAATAATTTGCAACCACGTCTTATCAAACTGACGCTTCTGTAGTTTTCACACCTGTCTGCACCTGCTTTCGTTGGAATGTGGATTATTACATTTTTCTTAAAGTCTGAGGGTACTTCACCTGTCTCATACGTCTTACACACCAGGTGAAACAATTTTGTCATGGTTGGTTCTCCCAAAGACTTCAGTAGCTCTGAGTGAATATCATCTACTCCAGGAACCTTGTTTCGACTTAGGTCTTTCAGTGCTCTGTCAAATTCATCTCTCAGTATAGTATCTCCTATTTCATCCTCGCCTACTTTTTCTCCCCTTTCTACAATATTGCCGCTAAGTTCATTTCCTTCATAGAGCCTCTCTATATACTCTTTCCACCTTTCAGCTTTCCCTTCTTTGCTGAGAACTGGTTTTCCATCAGAGTCTTTGATATTCATAGAGCTGTTTTTCTTATCTCTAAATGTTTCTGTATCTATTTTTCCCCTATTTATAATGGTGTTAATACTACTTTATTGTAATATCTATGTTACATATTCTAGTGCTGATGACTTGCTGAAATCGTCCAGTGATTGCTAACTAACTACTGTACGTCGACAATTTATGTGATACATTCTTTACCATTATATCCTCAGATTCCAAACATTGCTATGATCTTCCATGCAGAATTTACTAGTAATCTAAAAGAGGGGAGTAATTGAATTCCGTCTGCTCTTTCAGTAGAAAATTTGGGGCTCTTCTCATCTTGGCTTTTTAATTATTTTGTTTTCTAATGTTCCCAATGAATGTAAAAAGTAAATGTAATTGTTTCTTTAATTAATTATTAAACAGTAATATCTTACAGTGTTGAAGACGAGAACTGTAATAATGTAATGGATTGTCTAGTGTACTTTGGCATCAGTAATTCGACTTATAACTCAAAACCTATGTCGTGCAAAATAAAATAAAATATAGTTTTGTGTAATAAGGCAATAAGTGTGATTCACTTTTTTTATCATTAGTATTTTTCTCTTCATTGGCTCTTTTGTCGTTACTTTACATATTGTCGTAGGATGAATTACACGAAGTGTCACAAAATTACTATTTGATGAAATATGACGTAGGGCAAACCCAGGAATGTTTCGCAATTGCTAAATTTGTACTGAAATTGGATATCTGTAAAAGTACATTCCTTACTTAACCGGAGTTCTCCATTTTAGAACGTTACTGTTGCCCCTAGAGCATTATCCCTACTGCAGTCTGAAGAGAACACGGATGTTACGTACCACAGACGACTGAGAGGTGTGAAAGTCTGTATGAAGAAACGGTAGAAACGATGCAAGTGTCTTATTATGAAATAATGACACACATTTTTTCATGTACGGTGAAATTCGTGAGCCACAGAATATATAGCTCATTTATTGCTCTATTCCGCAGTGTTTTACTAGCTCCACTGACCCACCGCAACGCACCTTAATGAATTATAAATGTAAACCTTCCTAATGCACCACATTCTTCATTGGGGAAACCTAAATGAAAATCCGCACAATAGTTTTTCAGTTTACGAAAATGTTCAAATGTTTGTAAATATATCGGACCAAACTACGTGGTCATCAGTCCATAGCTTACAAACTAATTAAACTAAGTAAACTAACTTAAGGACAACACACACCCATGCCCCAGGAAGGACTCGAACCTCCGACGGCGAGCGCTCTGCAGCGAGGCGCCTGAGACAGCTTACCTACTCCACCGTGGCTTTAGTTTACCGAAGGCATACAGATGCACGTGGAGGAAGATCTTTCTTTTATAAATTAGGCACTGAAATGAAATGTAGATGTGTTTCCTAAAATGAAGAACTTTCGCTGGCACTGTAGTTCTTCGTTCAGCTTACATATAAGATTCAGATAAATTTTAAGTTCTTTACAACACTACTTCATATTAGTTTCAGTGTTTCTTTGAGGTCACAAGTGTATCATCTTTGTACACAGGTCCACTGGTTGCGCTTCTAATTCTGTATTCATAAATACTAGACATTAATAAATTACCTTTGCATTACGTATACATTAGTTTCTCTCTGATGCAGGTGACTAAAATACGTCGCTCTATGGAGTTTTCTCTCATTTCTAAAGTTGGAAATTGTAAGATCCACAGTGTGGACACTCTCTTCATGCGCAGACATTCTCATAAGATTGTCGCTGTTTCATTGCCAAGTAACTCTACTCCTTTTGTAGCATTACTTGATGTCATTCGCTACACATTTTACGAAATGTAGGCAAGACATTTTGTGTTGTACACCGTCAACGAGTTTTTTCTCTGAATTTCGAGCTTTTACATTTAGGTAACGCTCAGGACGCAAATTCTCTTCATCTGATCTTCTTCTTCTTCTGATGCGTCCCGCTGCAGACTACTGTGCCGTTAGATTCGTTTGAGAGCAGCGTTGCACCCAATTTCGTCTATTGTTTGTTGTATGATATGCAATCCCTGTTTTCTACTTCAGCTTCTACATATTATAGCTATCCCTAGTATTTTTTCCCTAGTATTTTTTTGTTTCCCTCCGGTTACACTCTACGCAAATTCTGCGGAGAACATACTCTTTTCCAGGCAGCCAACATTTGAGACATACAAGGTAGTTAGTTTCTCTTGTTTTTTTCTTATTGTATCCGATTCATTTGGTGAGATTTTACAATTTTGTTCGAGTTTGGCGGCGTGACAGGCTATATCCATATGGTTTTGATCCATGGTGTTGTATTGGTAACCCTAGCTACGTAGCGAGCACGAGTTCGAATTCCGCCCTTGATACCAATTTTCAAACGATACTACAGACTTTATGTAACCATCAGGAATGTTTGTGACTTGCAAAAGTTTCTGAAACATATAACATATTTCCTGTGATTACAGGGTATCCCACAGTAATGCACGTACTCTTAGAACTAAATATCTCTTTCATTAAAGGAAGTAGAAGTACATCGCAATGTGTGCGGTGTACATTAATTTTAAACTGAAGGTGTAAATGTCAAAGTTGATACCTTTTGTCAAATTAAATAGTGTTTCTTAAACGAAACCGTCTGATATAAATATCAAATCATAAATCAATGTACAGAAATATTTTGTTACAATATGAATTAAAAATATAAATCAGTAGGAGAGGCATTGAATTAAAATTTGGGATTCGAACCCGGGACTTCCCGCTTACTAGGCAGACGCTATAACTGTGCAGTCGCTGTATCCACTAGATCACGGTGGCCTAATGGTTGTAGAACCTGCCTAGTAATTAGGAGGTCCCAGGATTATGAAGGAAACTAAGTCAACTAGAAATCGATCAACATAGAAGTAAACAAACAAATGTCCGCCAAGAACCAATCAATCCTAACGAAAAACAAAACTGGCTATGGCGAAAATTTTAATTCAATGCCTCTCCTTCAGATTTATATCTTTGAAGCCGTCTGTTATCGAATATCTTGAATAAAGGAATGTCTTGGTTACAAACTCTGTTTGTAGTGAGGTCTGACACAATTCACCCAGATTTCTTGCATGAATTTCCTCTAGCAAAACACATACAAATACTGACACGACATGCGCCGGCGCTGTGCTTCAAGGACATCATGCAAGATATCTGAAGCTGCTCTACCCGGGAGAAACGCGTCATACCTGAATTAAACAGACTTTTCAATCAAGACAGTCTTTATTGAAGAAATATGAATTCAGACCAAAACAGTGTAATGGGGAGACATCAGCAAGAAACCGTAGTCAACGATATACAACAGTACGTCATGCCTGCTTTATTGTTTGTACTGAAATAGCTTCACAGGATTCCTCAATATGCTCTTTTAAGTCCATACAGTATATGGGGTCTTGCATTGGGAGTATCCAACAGGCAGATGTCCAGGGGAGTTAAATCCGGACACTGAGCTATAAATTCTTTACTCTCTCTTTGTTCCACATATGTTGCAGAGAATGTACCACAGAGAAACGACCTCAACTGACGGTGAAAGTGAGTATGAGCCATATCGTGTTGAAAATAATAATCTTCAAATATAAAAAGTATTATTTCAGACCAAGATATATCATATGCAACATTTATAAGTAAGAGTCATTTTTGACAGTGTTTTCAAAGAATTACGGCCAGTGTAACTAGAGAAAAAGACCACACCAGGAGTGATATACTCCGTGTAGATTAAGATGCGCTTCTTGGACTGTGAACGGTTTCACACTGATCAAGCACATGTAGTTACATGTATGACAAAAGATATCTCCGTACGACCAAAGAACTAAATTTTGGCAACCTTATTCTTCGTCACATCCGTTAACGAACCAGACGCAAAATTCGTTTAGCCTGTCGGGATAATCCTCGTTAAGGGCGTGGAAAACTCTTGGTACCATCGGCTTGATTTTTGAGCCCGAAAAATTCTACAAACTCTGCTTTTGTAGATATCATTCTCACGAGAACATGGTCTTAAAGATTCCTTCTAGGACTGTGTGTATGTCACGAACACTACATCAACACATCCGCTGTATTTCCTCTTGCACCCTCGGGTTGTCATAATTCTTACCCAGTTGTTCGCTGTGTTCCAAATTCCGCCCTCCAGCTTCGTTCTACGTCACTCACATTTTTGTTAGTAACACTTTAGCACCCATTTCCGCTGATCCACTGATACAGTCCTGTTTGTTTGCGTCACCGATACGAACGAAAGCTATCTGAGTTACTACCCACAAACATATTACTGTCTCCTTTTACTACAGAAATTTTCAGTTTCAAATAGAGTATACAGTATATTGAGAAACCCAGCATTGTTTTTCATTCATTATCAAGCACGGCTACTGAAATGCCTTCTTTCTAATTTTACATTTTTCAAAATAATAAATACTAATCATCAACATAATCCTCAAATTTACTTTGCATCCTTCTTATTGATTATGTTGTGGATGTATCCGATATTCTTATTTCAGTGCTTGCTGAAATAACATGGGGTGGGGGATTCCGCCTTATGCAAGACTCCTTTGGTGTTTTTATCATCCAAACATCTTTCGGCACTCATAGTGCCATCTTCCGTGGGTTTAATTTCTTAAATTGTGCTGTATGTCACAGTTTAGTCTGTATGGTTTAAAACTGTAGTTACTTTATTTACATTTCAAGAGAAGGCTGAATATTTAACGCCTACATTTAGTTACTACCAACATGACGTTATAACCAGGGTTTACATGTTGCTTTAATTTCGCAATAAGATGTTTTACTGTTTGTCATCTACAACAACGGAACATTTATGTCTCCAACGTCGTTTTTGCTGATGACAAGCAGTAAAATATCTTACTTCTTAATTAATGCACCAGGTAAACCTTGTCGATAACTGCATGAAGGTATTTAAATAAATGTAGGTCTAAAATATTCAACCTAATTCACAAATGTAAAGAATTTAGCCAAATGATTATAAAATCGTCACAAAACGGTAGTATGTATAACAATTTCAAAAATTAAAGGCAACACTATGGCAACTAGATGTACGAACTTAGCTGTTTGAGCGATAGTTATCGCTCTTGTCTGCCATTCCTATCTTCAGTATTATGTATGAGATATTTTCCGGATATCTGATTTTATGTCTAGAGTCACACAAGTTCTACAAATACACTTGATTAGTCGTTTGTTTTGTCAGTATCTTCGCCGATTTTACAAATTACGAGGAAAAGTATCTATCTATTCAGACTAATTTGATGAATTTTCGTGCAGTAGCAGAAGCACATTATTCAGAGGGAACTGGGCACAAACCTTCCCCAGAATTTTATGCCATGGAACAAGAAAAGATTATACAGGAAAATAAAATTTTTATTTTCCGTAAGCAATATGACGTTTGGATATGCCTAAAACTATGCATCACTGTACATGAACTGTTATCAATACACAGATAAATTTCATTGATTTTATATGCAGTGAAGAACCATAAAAGTAACACGTGAAAGTTCCCCGAAGGGCAGTTTATGTCCCACAAAGCAACTCAAATGGACGGGTAAATCAATTTCAAACGGGTTATTAGAGAAACCTTTCGAGTTGTTCTATCTGTGAAGTTAGTAGCTCTAATTTCATTTTGCTCCAATCCCAGGAAAATACTTTTTAATGTGTTTTTTTACTAAGTTGACAAGCATAAAACAATATTTGTACTATAGTAAAGCAAGCATTTATTTAAAAGAAAACATCTCATGATATGGCACATTACATACAATCTTGGTTGCATAAAGAGAAATAAGTTACAGGTTTAAATTTTATGAGAAATTTCTTCCAATTTGATAAAGTAAGCATATTATTGCAATCAGTGCAATAAGAGTAACTCAATGTCAGTTCATCGAGATCCAAACAAGTAGGTTAGTAGTTTTTTCAGTTATACCAATAACTGACCAGGTCGAAAGACAAGCGTGGTTCAAGTCACAGCGAATCTTGCAGAACCGAGTGCTATTAATGCATTCAATATCCATGACACAGACGAAGTGGGGCAGGAACAACTGAATCTCACGTTCATTCGTGACGGAAAGTCATCGAGTGATACCGAAGTGATATCTGGCGTTTTCCAGGGAAATGTTACGGGGCCGTCACAATTCGTTGTCTTCATACACGATTCAGAAGATAATCTGGCAGCGAAATGTTGTTGCCTTTTGATGAGACGCTGCTGCAGAACGAGGTAGATAGGATATATGGGTGGAGCAAGTATTGGCAATTCGGCCTAAATAATAAAGTGTGAAGGCATTGATATTAACTCTAAAAGATATCCGTTAAACTTCATTTACTCGATAAATAAATCATAACAATTACAATTACGAACAAATTTAATAGAAAATAATACAAAAAAAATCGCTGGGAAGGCGTTCCATTGGCAGAACAGTTAGAGTTTCAACTAAAGAAACTTCCTACACTCTACTTGCACGTCCTAGTGGAGTACTGATACGCAGTATGGGATCCTATCAAGAGCGGACTGATGGAAGACATAGGAAAACTTCAGAGAAGGGTAGCTCGTTTTTTTATTATTATTTCGATACAGCGGAGAAAGTGTCACGGACATGATACAGGCTTTTGGGTGCAGGTCATTGAAAGGAAGGTGATATTAGTTGGGGCGAGATTAATTTGAATTTGTTTCACCGAGGTTCTCCTCCTAATGCATGGAAAGGTAAAGAAATATGAAATCGGTTCGATAAATCCTCTACCAGGCACTTAAATTGATCTATTATGATGGAATTAATGAAGTTGGCTAACAAGAAACAGCTTTCACATTTCACTATTGCATGACATTACTTCCAGTAACCCATCGTTGTATCTTACGCAACTCTGTGATTCAGTTTGTATTCACAGTTAAGACATCTATATTAAGGATAAAAACAGTTACCGGTCATCTGCAGTTTTACATTCGTTTCTAATGTTATAACTATCCGTTGTAATAATAAATCTATTGTTGTTTTCCAAATTCTTTAAACATCAGAGGAATATGCTATAGATACAAAATTTATGGCAATTATATCTTTCTTGAATCTCTTAAGCTAGAATATCTTTTTCAACATTACTACTGCTTTTGTGTCTGTGTATCAACGAACTTCTATACTCGTTCACCTATCTGTGAATAAAGGTAATATATGTGTTTGTAAATCTATCTGACTAAACTGCGTGGTCATCAATCCGTAGCTTACAAACTACTGAAACCTAGGTAAACTAACCTAAGGACATACACACACCCCCATGCCCCAGGGAGGACTCGAACCTCCACGGCGAGCAACCGCGCGCTCCGCAGCTCGGCTACTCCACCGCGGCGATAATAAATTTACCGTCTTTTTTTTTTTTTTTTTTTTTTTTTTTTTTTTTTTTTTTTTTTTTTTTTTTTTTGTACAAAATCAGTAACTTCCAGGCTCTTCTGTATAGAGTTTTACTTGTTTTCTGTAAAGACCAACCATTTCACAAAATATTTTTGCAAAACTGGTACGTCACACTTATCATCAGACACTACAGGAACTTTCTACACCTTTGTTGCATCCCATAACGTCATGTCTCATGTTAGACGTGGTCGTCTTCTGTTATTACACAGTATTGTTACTAATCCTCCCAAATACTCTCTCTAATCGCCATGCCTGTCCAGGCTGTTACGTACACGCTGTAATTCATGTTACTTGCTTCAATGGTTGTCTAATAGCGTTTGAGACGGGAACATCACCAAGACATCCCCAATTGCAGCCAAATGTTATCACTAATTTGGCAGCTTTCTCATTTATTACCATCATTTTAGGTAATCGATCCTGCTTCTCATGAATTGTCGACATCGGACAACAGAGCGTCAGCTGTTATGCAGCAGTGCAATAACAACTTATTCTATCAATAAGAAACCTAATGTCCATGAACGAAAACATCGCGAAGATACTGCATTCGCGCGTCAATCTGTTTACCTGCAGTTATTTTCCGCTGTAGCAATGGACTTACCTGTGGTTTTTTTTTTTTTTTTTTTTTTTTTTTTTTTTTTTTTTTTTTTTTTTTGACTAAGCTTTCTTTTATTTTTGTTGCATTATGTCAACTCTAGTGATGAATTCAGTCGCTTCATTCAGGGAGGATTTTAAGGGTTATGGGGGGAGGAGCGAGGGTGCAATGTTAGCGACTCAATTTGGACTGATAGCTAGAAACGAGAATTTCATGCACTATAAATTCCCGAAATATGCATGCATTCGTGCACTATCAAACTACGAAAAATGCACGATCAGTAGAAATAATCATTAAAATATACATTATCGTTTTTACTCTAAATTTATATTTCAAGTTCGTGCTTGCACAGTTAACAAATGACAGCATTTCTAAATTATTTTCCGTTAAGTTCTTGCGTTTGTCTGACAAAATATTTTTGTAGACAGAAAGGGATCTCTCTACATCACAAGACGTAATAAGTGACAATTTCCGAGAAAATATTTGAGACAGTGTAGGTGAGTTTTTTCACTCAGGGTTCCATCACAAAAAACTTTCTTCACAGAACGTAAAGACGTGGCTTCTGCAGCTACGTTATTGTGACGTCTGCTGCGGTTGCTGGTTTCCATTCTAGCGATATTAAGGATTTGTCGCTCGTTGTTGTGGAAAAATAAGTGTGCTTACACGTGCCCAGCAGAGTGCTATCGGTAAAAGTCTGGAAAAGTATCCTATTGTGAGAATCTTAGCGGTATTTTCTGTTATTTCCCCCTTACCCCTGAATAAATGTTGATTCCTAAGGCGAAAATAAAGAAATCGAAAACGTGAAGTGTCTCCTCAAAACCATTGCAGTATCCCGCTAACTATTAATTCTGAATTATTGGTAATATCACCCAGTTAATTTTATTTCTTACCACCTGTACGGAGTTACTGCAGCAATCACAATACTGTATAGGAAAACAATCCCTGCTATTAGAAAATTCTGTCCGTCGACCCATTTTCACACAAGTTCTATTCTAGAAGACTTAGGAACAGCCATTGTTAATGTATACTGGGGTACCCAGTAACGGCGTTTCTAGATCCTGGGCGATTCATAATTCGCCTGCATAGGCGCCGACTTATGAAAACTTGGGGTATGCTAATGTTCAAATGTTTGTAGAACTTATGGGACTTAACTACGGGGTAATCAGTCCATAAGCTTACAAAACTACTTATGAACTAGCTACGACTAAGGACGGCACAAATATCCATGCCCGAGGGGGGATTCGAACCCCCGACCGTAGTGGCCGTGCAGACCATGACTGGAGCGCCTCAGTCCCCTCGGCCACCGCGGCCGGCTGGGGTATGCTCATCGGCATATCAAGGGGGGTGCGTTGCAGCTTCCAGCTCCCACCCCCCCCCCCGCCCGATAGGTATTTCTAATATATATACCACATTCAGTGCCGCAATCACTTTTGTTGGAATTAACAGAAACAGTAACAGATAATTAATTCATTGTCGCAATATGCCGCAGATGGATCACTTACTGCTACACGCTGTCGATTCGATATCACCGTCATCACCCCGATTTTCAGTCGACGTCCTTTTGTGTTTCACTATATACTTATCCATTTTAACGATTTTCACTCGCAAGACATTAAGACGTAGGCCTAATTACAACACAGATGACAGAGGTCAAACATAATGGTAACTAAGGTCCAACTAATTCTTTCTATTGGTGACAACAAACTGTTGAAGCCTGAAAATTGAAATTCAGAAAAAAATCTCTCACTAGCTCTTTCATTTCGTGATTTTTGCAGAGCTGTCAATTAAAAGACAAAGACCTTCGCAAGTTGTTATAAGAACTGTCTATCTGCAGAATGTTTTAGCTGGGAGGATAGGGCACACTTCGCAGCAGGTATGTCGGCCCACTGACGTATGTCGTTGTCAAAAGGTTAACTTAAGAGACACCGCGAATTAAATTCGTGGTATAAAATATTTTTACCGTATCGTACCAGACCCACTTCATTTCTAGTTATTTAATAGAACAATTAAAGGTTGCCGCCTTCTGTTTACTATATTGATTTAACGAGCGACATTCCATTAACATTTGGACTATTCAGAAAAATATCACTTCACTCATATGTCATCGTGAATTTTAATGCCTACGAAATCAGTTAGCTGTATATTTTAAGATAATCTTTTTACAGCGGTATATTACAAATGCCAGCCTCCCATCAATGGGATAAGAGAGTCGATTTAAATTACAGTCGGGAAGGATAGGGTAAAGAAAAAATAATAGTAAAATTTTCCGTGGGGTTTGCCGAGCATAGCCACTCAAATTTTGGGGTATGCTTGGCCGACCGAGGATACCCGTAGTCGACGCCAATGTTCGCCTGCATTACTTTGTAACTTGAAATGAAAGCTCGACTTCAGAAAATCTAGAAAGGTATGGTTTAGTGATGTGTGGGTTCGTACTTTAATGCACAATACTAGGATAAACCGTTCTTCTCCTTTAAAATAATAAGTCGTGTCCACTCCGAATACATTATGGCTGTTGCGCAGAGAGAGTAATGAGGAGATCAGTGTGACCTGTGGAGCATCAAGAGTATTGTCACAAACATATTTTTTTTTTTTTTTTTACGTAGTTTAAGTACAGTAGCTCTTACTACCCAATATAGACAGCAAGGATTTGCGGCAATGAGAGAAGCGACGAAGTATACCCTGTTGCATTTTACCAACACCAACTGAACCGAACGAGGGCGCTTGTTCTCATTACAAACTATTACAAAAATAGCAAAATTAGTCATATTGCTATTGTTTTCTGTAACTAATAATTGTTATAAAATTAATAAAAGGTGACGTCACGCAATTTCTTGCAATATAAGCACTAAAACTATTCAACATGCAGCATAAACGTCTAAAACATGCTTTGAAATTGAATAAACTCCGAAATATGCATTTAATCCTCAAATGGCCAAACACATGCAAATATGCGTGCAACATGCATGTGCATGAAATTCTCGTCATTAGTGATAGCATTCTAAACACATAGCAACAGTACTAATATTCATAATGTTTCCCTCATATTTAATGAAATAATCTGTATGTTAAGTAACAAGTTGGTAGCCTCAGCCTAAGTTGTTTATATTAAAGAATAAAATATAGAGAATGAACAAAATAATGTCTTGCATGCAATAGCTTACATTTATAGCAAACTAATACAGCATTTCTTTTGATGACGTCATCAATGAAAGTTTCTGAGAGTTCATCGTCCCCTTCTGTTGATATCTTCACACAAGCTTGACCTGTATCCTGACCCTTCCTACTCCTTAATTTTGTCATCACCCTGTTCGTTGTACTGAATGATCTTTCTACATCGGCAGTGGAAACGGGCATGCACCTTACACATTCTGTGAGTGTCCGTAGTGCTTCGTAGCCTATGTCTGCTCTTAATACGAAAGATGCCACATCAGAAGACGAATATTCAGATTTACTGCGAGCAACGTACCCAAAAGAATGCAGGTCTGCAATAACAGTGTCGATGTTTTTGAGTTCCAAAATGAAGCACAGTTCCTTGCAATCACTATCACTAAATTCTTGAAAAACTTTAAAACTTTCAAAATATGAACTGTGATCCATCATTTTCACAACCTCGTCATTAAACCGTTGGTCAATTTCATTAATCACACTTTTCACAAATGTCCTTGCGTTTTTCATAGATTGTTTCTTGGCCTCTGCGTCCGTGAATAACATATCATTAACTTATGTTGCGTCCATTGGCAGTTTTTTAATATTATTTAGAATTTCATTTTCTGCACTAAATCAATCGCATTCTCAAAGGCTAACGATGCGCCTGAAATGTTCCAGATTTCCTTAAAATAGTCGAGGGATATGCGAAATTTTAATTGATTGTTTCTGTTAAACTTAAATTTGAGAAAGCGTTTAATGTACTGTCCAGAATCACTAAACCTACGCTGGCCGCTGTGGCCGAGGGGACTGAGGCGCTCCAGTCACGGTCTGCACGGCCACTACGGTCGGGGGCTCGAATCCCCTCGCGGGTATGGATATTTGTGCCGTTCTTAGGATTAGCTAGTTCATAAGTAATTTGTAAGTTTAGGGACTGATGACCCCGTAGTTAAGTCCCATAGACTTTACAAACATTTATTTTTATACTAAATCTACAATGAAATTGTAACTCACTATTTCTAACTAGATTTCACCTAACAAACTTGTTAAATCAGCACCGTCCTCGCGAATATGTACACATGCCATCATAATGGACGTAGCATCATAGGAATATAGCATGAACTGTTCGATAGGTACTTAACCATCACATATCAACAGCCTCGGGAATCTGTAAAACAGGTTGCTCTAAAGCATACTGAATTCATGCAATACATTTTCTCGTTTGGCAGAAGCATGAAAAAAAAAAATGTAAATGTCCTTCAAAACATGTAATGGGGTATTTATTCCTAGCGTTGGTGGCAGCAATTGACAAAACGTGTGCTCTACAGTGAAAGTATGGCAACTTGTGGCCCTACTTCTCCGTCAACCGAGCACGGACTCCTGAGACAGAACCACTGGAATTAGCAGCACCGACGAAAGAGCATATTAATAATTTGTCGTGAGAAAGTTTTCGTTCCTATAGTTCAGTATCAATCGCTGAAAATATAGATTCAACTGTAGTGCTTTTCATTTCAACGAGACATAGAAATATTTACTTCAAAAGGTGCAGACGATGCGACATATCTAACTACCAAAGACAGTTCCCTTTGATTAGAAACATTTGTAGATTCGTCTGCCATAAAGGAAAAATATCTATCATGGAGAATTGTTTCATCATGACAGTCTAGAGCGTCCCCAATGCAAGTTAATAATTCTGAAGCAGTACATTTGCAAAGTTATGTGGACCTTTCACTCACAAATTTTACCTTTTATCAATATCAGTGTCGCTTTTTGGTACCATCTAACGAATTAGATCTTCATATTTTGTTGTGTGAGGCATTTCTTCCTTAATAAGAAAATACACCTTTGAATTAAAGAGAACATAGCATGGAGGTTTAAGGCTCTTTCATTTTCGTTTAGTTTAAGCATCTGTTTATGAATTGGAGCGTTTAATCCCTGTAGCCTACATTCATGTGCAACGGCTCTTGCATTTTTTCTGAGTTTGCATGTTTTCTAGTTTCCCGGTCATTCCGGCAACTTTCTAAATTTAGTGAAAGATACAGAAATGAACACTGCTCCTCTTTTTGCAGAGTTCCGATATCATTTCTTAAATGCATTTCACACGGTCGACAAAGAGCCGCATCCCGATCGTGATCAAAGTACAACCAATTGCATCCACACTCTCATTTTCTCCTATACTTAATCTCGGGTCCAATACTTTGTTTAGAATGAGAAACTGATGGGCCAGCAACACCACAGTTTTCATTCGAAAGCTGAGGAACAGTAACTGAACACTTAGTACGCAAGTCACCATGAGATTCACTAGCACTATTTTCAGCAGATTCACACTCCTCAATGTCTTCTGAAATATGCTGTCTTTTATTAGAAAAGAAAGAAAGTTTGTTGTTTCCACACTATGTTTCACTACTTTCTGAACGATAAACTGACAAACATTGCATGCAGTACATTTCATAATCACGTCACCTTCCATAGTAAGCTGTGGACTGGCGGGAGTAGTTTTGGTTTTAAATTATTCCACGTTATGAATAGAGTATCATTTTCTCATGTCTCGGCTCAGGCAACAGCGAAAAACCGAAATCTTCAATTTAACATCTGACAAGCATGAGGAAGGTATGGTCGCTGTAAATACGTCGTAATCACTGTTCAAAAAAATGTTCAAATGTTTGTAATTCTTTGAGACCAAACCAAGTTGGTCATAAGTCTTTAGACTTACAAACTACTTAAACCAAGTTAAACTAACCTAAGGACAACCCACACATCCATGCCCAAGGGAGGATTCACACCTCCGACGCGGGATGCCTCGTGATACGTAACGTCGCGCTCCAGACCGCTCGGCTACGCCCGCGGAGCATCATCACTTTCATCGTCCCCCTAGAAAAATTGTGCGATAAAGAAGAAGAGCTTGTAATAGCCGGAAGTGTGTAGACTTTCCTGCGGTAATTCTCAATAACAAATCTTCCATCGATTTATGAGCTTCTAAATGAATTCGTAATGTTTTTGAAAAGTAGTTTCTAGGCGCAAAAATTAATTGTGAGGTTTTTGAAAGCATAATGTATTGAATGAAATAAGACACATATCATATTGTGTGGACCAAATGAAAAACAGTTTGGGACAAATATGCTGGGAGAGAACGTAATGAACCACAAATGCCAATTGAACTTGTAAATTTTCTTCAAAGTCTCTTCCAAACCTCTACGCTAAGAAGGGTGTTGGCCTTCAGTAATGGAAGCAATGTGCCACATTACTTGAGGCAGCTATGCGTACGGTATGTTATCTTAACTACTGAGGTATTTCGTTTATGTTTCAATACAAATCCTTTAACATAATTTTTGTAATTGTATATTTTAAACATTTATGTAATTTAAAAATACACGATTAAGTAATCGACAACAAGTTTACGAAATGACCTACATTCTTTCATTAGATTTGTTCTTACCACAGAGTTGTATGGACGGTTTTGTTTCCCTTAAAGTCAAGTGATTATGAAACTATATACGGATACGTACAGATACAGCTCAGCCTTGGCGGCTCGTTTCGAAAGGTTGAAGCATTACAAGCGGTCTCTGGTCTTATCCCATAGATAATTAGCTTGGCGGCCTTCTCTTTTCTATCTCATTGATTGATTGTCATACTTTCAATTGCAAAAAGGAAGAAGAAGGCATAGCCTTGTCTCTGTCTGTGATTGTCTTACGATTGATACTGTTCTTTCGGACAATTAGGCTCTCTTTTCCGGCTACTCTTCATGCAATGTGAGTGTTAATAATTACTTAATGCATAGTAAAATGATGATTCAGTCTTTAACAGTAATTTAACTTATTTCATTATCTAACCCACCGTAGTTTTTTTTTTTTCTAGTAGGTTCTATGGATTGCAGTACGACGCCATTATTGATCAGTCGTAATTGTGGTAAAACTTTATTCATAAATGCATCGATATTAGTCGATTTATTCTTTTGTTGCAAATGAACCTTTAGTTAACTTTTCTTTTTCAAAATCTTTACGGATTTTCGTGCATATTAAAGTCACAAATGCAAATTGGGCTTTACAATTAAGTACATGTTGTACTGCGAAGATGCCGTATTATAACGCTTCCTGCCGCCCCAACTAAACAACAATAATTAAATATTTCAATTAAAAGCAGAGATTGAATAATCATTTCAGATAGATTTTTCTCAATATTTATCTTTCATTTAAGTTTTTCCAATGAACGACCAGTCGGGAAACGTTATAAGGTGAAAGTAATCTTCGTCCTGAAGATTGAAAATTTTTATAAGTTTGTAACTATGTAAGTTTATAGGACTACTGAGCAGTATCGGATCTATTTTGATTCCTATGTGCGGTGTCCACCGTCTCAGATTTCTGGCGACAATTTTGCGATCTGGTTTCCTGCTTTCGCCGCGGGTGGTACTTGTATTTCGATCGTTGATCACGCTGGATTTCAGATGTTTACGCCAATTAGATCGTCAGTTGGAGCGGGCAGTGTCTTCAGAGAAGGCGGCCCGCTAGTGACAACACGTGATGTCTGGCAGCGGATCGTATGGCGCGATCGAGCCTTCAATAGCTTTATATATATATCGATGGAGGAGCTGGGACTGCGGCTGTTCAAGATTATGTAGGGATCAGGTTACCATCTGCTTATTCAGGAATCCATCAGACACCATTTTGACAATTTTTATTCAAAACTTAAGCAGGGACTGTGTTCGAAACGAAACCAAGAGGAAGCCAGCAAACAGTGTAAACTAATGTAATGACTTTGTTAACTAGCTGAATTTTTTGAGGGTGAAATCTGTTTCTAGGTATAGGAAAAAAAAGAAAAAAAAACAGATTTGTTTGCCAATATTCCAAAAAGACGCTTTGGCTTAATGTAACAAATCAACCGAATAAGGAATAATTTTTACTTGCACGGTCTTTAAAAAACCAGATTATATACATCTCAGTAACATAGAAGTATAAACGTCGTCTTATATTTCAAATGTGGCGTAAAGTAATAAAGACAAAGTTCTCGAACATCCCTAGATATAAGTTTTTTATGTTATTTACTTAACTTCCTATCGTAATTGTATACACATTCTTTAATGGTGACTAATTTTTAACGATCAGCTAATTCTCGACATAGAGATGTGTTAGTTTATTTCGTATCAGTTTTGATGCACATATCCAGAGGATAATTTGCGCTGAATCCCCTTTTACTGAGATGAAGCTTTCTTATTTTTGACATTAAATCATTATATTTTAAAGTGTCACGAAATTCATAGCACTAATACCCCACTCCCGTCACCGATAGAGGGATGGCTTCGCGCATCATACATTAAAATACCATATTTTTTTCTCTATATTCATGATTTCTGGGGGGTTGGTGGTGGCGAAAAGGACCACAGCTCCCCCCCCCCTCCTCCCTCGCTTTTTATACACTACTGTCTCTAGGCACTGTCATGCAAATGTAACACGCTTCTATCGGAATATACACTGAAGGTCCAATAAAGCTGGTGCAGGCATGAGTATGCAAACAGAGAGGAGAGTGAATAGAGAGTGGACTGCGCTGTGGTGGACAACGGATATATGAGAACATGTGTCTTGAACAGGTGTTAGATCATAACTGATAACAACAATGGCAGTTTATCACGATTTATGTAAGTTTGAACGTGGCGCGCACTAGAGACTGGACACAGCATAATCGAAGTAGCTAGGAGGTGGGGAATCATTTCACGAATGCACCGTAATCGTCGAGAGTCATGTAGAACAACAAAACTCCGACATCGCTGCATCTGGAAAAAGATTCTGCAAGAACGGGACAAACGAATACTGAATAGAAACAATCATTTTGACACAAGTGTATTCCTTCCGTAAATTGCTGCGGATTTCAGTGGTTTGTCATCAACAAGTGTCAGCATTCGAATCATTCAACGAAACATCAACAGTTTTGAAGCAGAAGGCCCACTCGTATACCCCTCCTGAATCAACAAAACAATTTTTTACGCCTCGCGTAGGCCTGTCAACACCAACATTGGACAGTTGGTGACTGGAAAATTATTTTCTGGACTGCGGTTGTATATGTACGGGAATGGGGACGACCTCACGAATCCATGGACCCTGCATGTCAGCAAGGGACTCGCGGTAATGGTGTAGGCGTGTGCAGCTTGCAGTGGGAGTGATACGGGACCCCCGATTCGTCTAAATATGTGACCGATGTCACGTATATACCTGGTGTTAAAAAAGGGCAGTTTAAATTTGAAAACTTAATAAATCACGGAATAATGTAGATAGAGAGGTAAAAATTGACACACATGCTGGGAATGACATGGGGTTTTATTAGAACAAAAAAAAGTTCAAAAATGTCCGACAGATGGCGCTTCATCTGATCAGAAAAGCAATAATTAGCATAACAAAATAAGACAAATCAAAAATGATGTTTCTTAAAAAAGCTGTAGTAGAGGAATAATGTTGTGAACAGCACTGTAAAGCAAGTCCATAGGTATGGTGAGGCATTGGCGTCAGATGTTGTCTTTCAGCATTCCTACAGATGTCGGTCGATCACGATACACTTGCGACTTCAGGTAACCCTAAAGCCAATAATCGCACGGACTGATGTCTGGGAACCTGGGAGGCCAAGCATGGCGAAAGTTCAAATGTTTGTATAGCTCATGGGACGGGGTCATCAGTCCCTAAACTTACAAACTACTTATGAACTAACTAATACTAAGGACGACACAATCATATATGCCCGAGGGGGGCGGGGGGTGGATTCGAACCCCGACCGTAATGGCCGTGCAGACCGTGACAGGAGCGCCTCAGTCCGTTCGGCCACCGCGGCCGGCACACGATCATCATCAAACGACGCGAGCAAGAGATCTTTCACGCCATCCTACATAATAATCGTACGTTCCAGCTAGTGTTTGTCAGCCAGGCTGATGCGTACATCTCACCCGTCACGGTAGCATTTACAAAACCAGAATCACGCAGTTCCTCGAAGAAAAGCGGCCCGATAACGGTAGATGTGGTTCTAATGAAACCCCATGTCATTCTAAGCATGTGTGTCATTTTTACCTCTCTATCTACATTATTCCGTGATTTATTAAGTTTTAAACTTTGTACTGTTTGATCACCCGGTACAGACCCTGGCTAATCACCTGCTTCTCTTCGTGTCCATTGAGCATTCCGACGGACTTGGGCAATTCCAATCGGACAATGCAACGTTCCGCACGTTCAGAAATTGCTACAAGAGTGGCTCCAGGAACTCTAGTGAAATACTTCCGCTGGTCACTACAGTCCCCAGACATGAACGTTATTGAGAACTAGCTGAAAACCCGGTGTTGCTCGGGTATTTATTTATTCCTGCCATTTTCAGGTATATAATCATTTGCATAAGGGCTGTATGTCCGTAAAATCTCTTGGAAATACAGTTTGTAGTATAGAAGTAATAGATTAGAAGTTGCTGCGTGATGGGATGGTTTTCCAAGAACGTTACTGTATATGTGCGCATATTTCACGAACTACGTGACGGAATGTGGTACACTTTAGAAGGTACATTCAACAGTATGTGTGTATACTGTCTGTAAAATTTCCTGCGGCTACAATTTGTAGTGTACAAATAATAAATTGTAGCGTCGTACCGAATGCCGTAGATTTACTACATAAACAGCGGAAAAGTAGTAGCGATAAACTTTTTTCCTTTCATAATATTGCTATGCTTGTCAGCGAGAAAAAGTTTAATAAAGGTTTGAAATTGTGTTTAAAGTTTGTTTTAAGTCGATATGTACTCTCGTTCCCATATATAGTATCTTGCAATTCCAATTGTTAATGACGTCATATCTTCTGAACCATGCCGGCCACGGAGGCCGAGGGGATTCCGGGGCTTCAGTCACGGTCTGCACGGTCACTACGGTCGAGGGTTCGAATCCCCCCTCGGGCATGGATATTTGTGCGGTCCTTAGTTATAGCTAGTTCATAGGTAGTTTGTAAGTTTAGGGAGTGATGACCCCGTAGTTAAGTCCTATAAGTTCTACAAACATTTGAACATTTTTCTGAACCATGTGTTGTATGTTATTCTTAAGGTGTTACCTCACGGTAAGAAATGTGTACCAAATTTGCTTTAAATCTGTCCAGTGCAGCAGTTTTTGACGTTTATGACGTAATATCTCGTGAAGTTTGTATCGTTCGTGATTCTTACACTGACGGCGACCGTCCTCGTGGATTGAAGCTTACGTGTACAAAATTTCATAAAGATTGGAACAAAACTGTAGATTTGTATGCAACACGTACAAACATACGGACACTCTGCTTTATATATTAGAAGATTTTTGGGATGCCTTACAACATGCTGTTGAGATGATATCTCCATGCTTCATTGCTGTCTTTGGTAGTTTCACTACTCGTGAGTGCAACTACTGTGGAAGCAAGACTGAGCATTGTAACATCTTACTGGTAGTATCCCAAAGCGTAATCTGGTTCCCAGGGTGCACTTAGTTCTCTTATTATCTTTGTAAAAACTATATTTTACTTGTCACTGGGATAGTATTATGTTTATAATACCAATAATTGTGCTATAGCGTTCATAATCTACAATAGTACATTTCGATACTTCCATATTACATCATTGTACACAACTTAATTTTATGTAATGGAAAATCCTTATTCGTGGCTTGTCAAAACCATGGAAAATGATGCTTACGTTTTTGCTTCGAACAGAAGCGAACGCGACCACGTGTGGTGAACCACTGATGCACTCGCAACAATATGGTGCGTGAGTACCGGAATTCTGCATGCATCAGTGGGGGCAGCGCGAAGATAAATAACCGAGAGAGGCAGTAGGCGCACAGTAATCTGATCTGCGTGAATATGGGGCGTGCGTACCCCTCCCAAAATGTTAAATGATTGGTGGAAGTCTGCGCCATCCATCATAGCCCTTCCGACACTCGGTCGATGCGATGCGACTGCGGCGCCTCGCTGCCTCGCCCGCCGGATACATACACTCGGCATCAGCGCAGTTCGCAAAACGCGGCGTCAAAGGCCGCGCATATCGCTGCCGCGGCCCAATGCCGCTGCGCAGCTCAACGTCAAAGCTTCGCAATTGGCATCCATACACGTTAGCAATTCATGGGGCCCGCTTTAACTCTGCTGCGAGACACTAGAACTGTGCAAATAAGCATGAGACCTTCTCACTACACAATCTTCTATTTGAATTGAAAACTACATGAGTTCTATAGGGAACTTCATGAAATTTTGAATACTTAGGGTAAGGCGGTTGGCTAAAATTTGACCAGAAAAAAAGAAAAAAATATAAATAAATTTAAATAAAATAGAGGAAAGAGTACATAAAATGGAGAGAGGAACATTTCACTACAACACAGTAGTAGCCAGTATGCCTTTATGCAAGTAAATGTTTAGTACTAAATTACAAATTACATAAAAGTCCTAGAATGAAAAATCATTCGAAAAATACTTGGTCCACTAAGAAATACAGAGGTATGGAAACTAAGAAGTAATGCAGAAGTTTATCGCAACATAGAAAACATAACCGAAACACTACGGAAGAGGCGACTGCTATTTTTTGGACATTTATACTGAAAGAACAACAATAGGTTAACGAAACAGATTTTTAAATATCTGTGGGACAAGAAGTCAACAATAGCATGGATTCAAGAAGTTAGGAAAGATTTGGAAAGAAACAATATAAGTGAACAAGATGCAACAGAAAGAGAAACTTTTAAGAAGAAAGTGTTAAAAATGGAAGAACTTCAAGTCAGGAGGGAGAAGAAGCGGCCTGAGGAGAGAAAAAGGATGCACAGTGAAAAGATGAAAGAATACTGGAGGAAAAAGAAAGAAGAACAAAGGAGGAAACAATGAAATTGGTGTGTGTATATATATATTCATAAATAAGATTTTAACAACTTTTCGTATAATTACATACTATGTTCTTTTCTGAACATTTATATGTATTTTCTTTTATTCCTGTCCACTAGTCGGAACCAAATTTAAAAAAAAAAAAAAAAAAAAAAAAAAAAAAAAAAAAAAAAAAATGTTTATGTTATCTGTCACTCTGCAATAATTTACGCCCGTTTTCGTAAAAAGGAAGATACCTCTAACATTTTTACGGTTAGAGAGTTGTTTTTTGTGTGTTTTGTACAGAAATGTACGGTTCATGTGTTGTTTAATCTGCTAGAGCGCTTTTCGATATATTTCTGCAGCCAAGCTTGGAAAACTGTGTCTCGTTAGTTACCGTCGTTTATGAATACGAAGTTTCTTGAAAGTTCTAGTACGGTGTATAGTAATCTAGGTTTCTATTATGAGTATACCAAAAGGTTTGTTCAAGAAACGTAAATTCCACGGACGTCAAAATAAGAAAACTGTAGAAGATGAAGCTCAAAGCCATTGCAACAGCCGCATTCCTCTGATACCTGAAACTCCACCAAGTGGTACGAGAAAGAAGATAAACCTCCATAAATTCACAGGAGTAGATGAAAGTTGTGGAAGTACTTATATTATAGTTTTCATAATTCACAGGAGTAGATGAAAGTTGTGGAAGTACCTATATTATAGTTTTCATAATTACGATCGTGCGCGACCATATACTTCAATACTAAGGAGAGTCTGCTTTGCGGTTCCTGTGCAGAGAAACGGTTATTCATATTTACCGTTTTTAAATGAAACATTTCCCAATAATAATGGACAATCTGAATATTGAAAAGGTAACCCTAAAACTTTGATTTGATTAACTAATTAAACTGCAAAGCAAAGTGTTTGTAATGCCACGCAAAGGCGGATCCATGGTTGGTGGGAGGGCGCACAGGGGCACGTGCCACCCCCACCCCCTCCCAAGAGAATCCGACAAACAAGAAGAGAGAGAGAAAAGGGAGGAAATGAGAGAGGGGGAGAGAGGGGCGGGGTGCAGAGAGAGAGAGAGAGAGAGAGAGAGAATCTCAGCATAAAGATAATTAACTTTCACTTACAGGTAGCATATACTTCTGAGTTTAAAATTGCAAAATCCCTGTAATTAATGTAAATTGGCCTATGTGTTATGCTCACATTTAATTGCTTCTTGCTCTTTTTTTGTCAGTAATGTGCGATGAAACTAAGTAAAACAAATTCGTTTATTTTGTACGTTGATTCATACGTAAATAAAGTTAAAGGATTTAAGAGTGTGGAAAAATTTTGAATTTCTAGGGCTCCGTTCAGTTTCGCGCAAGTAGGTGTTTACAGTTTATCTCTCTGGATTATTTTCCTAGTCACTAAGAATTAGTGCTGCCACCCATTATAAACACTTTTATATGAAGCTACACGTTTCCATTTCCTACTTTTTGGGTCATATTAGTAATTTCTACGGCATTTTTCCGCACATCAGATACAAAGTATTTTAATGGTAGAAGAAATTCTTCTAGAAAAGCAGACAAGTGATTTTTTTTTTTTTTTTTTTTTTTTAGCGGAAAAGCCTTCTTGAAAATTTTCATATTTTGCGTAGCAATTTTACAAAGTATGAAGAAGAAATTGATCCAGTAGACTACAACGCCACACAGAAAATCTGATTTTAGGTTGTGAGGCGTTATCAAACTTAAAGCGACATAATTACTGGCTGTTTGATTGTGACCTATTTTGGTACAGTGATACTACCGTGAGACACAGAAACAGAAAAGGACAGATTTGCATAAATACGATTTTCAAAAGGAAAAAAATTGTAGCGAGGAGGAAGCCCTTCAACCCACACAAGCACAGAAGTCATCCTATGTTGATGAGACACTGACTATTTCATCCTCGGTCACAATTACAGTTGCGTCTACCGGTTACGTGTTTCAGGAACGAGATATAGGTCAAGTGCTCCACTCACTACTGCCTATTACCAAATCTTACGATCTACAGTCAGGCCCGGATTAGCTCGAGGGTAGGGGTGGGGAGTGACACTATCAAGTTTCTGCCCCCGGTGGGAAATATTGGGTTGTTGACACGATCGATGTTCACTTTTGTTTGAATATCACAGTTTCTGAAACGCACATACGCATGAAGTGTTGACATGAGCTGTGTACACCGTTCTTGCTAGCCATATCGCACAAAATTTGAACATGAGATTATAAAGGAAGATGCTAAAGGAAGAAACACGATTGCCCAAAGTTGGACACAGGGGATTAAGGCTCTGAATTTAATTCGATTTGTGTTTCTCAGCTTGGCGAAATGGGTATATGGGAATCTCAATACAGACAAGGTCATGCAAAAGTGGGATAGGTCTCTATACATATTTACAATTTAAATGTTGAAATGTTTGTAATCCTATGGAAATCAACGACTTAGGTTATCAGTCCATAGATTTACAAACTACTTAAACTTAAACTGAGGACGACATTTACACCCATGCCAGAGGGAGAAATCGAACCTTCTATGGGGAATGGCCACGCGTACCGCAGCAAGGCGCCTTGGTGCGCTCGGACAGATCTACAAATTTGGAAAATGTGACTAAATGATTGAATACGACTGATCACTCGAAAACTATGAACGAGAAATAACAATTCCGTACAATCATTTCCACAGGATCATTGTATTAAATGAATTACTGGTAATTGTACATAAATCCATGACGAATGGTTTGATTGTCATGTTGCTGATTTTAATAAATATAGCGTTCTACATTTCAGAATTATTTTATTTAATTTTATTTTTGAAACTTTTCACTATTTAATGCGATGGAGTCATTGTAATATTTTTGTAATTATATGCACTTCGAAATGATCCCACAGTGCGCAGAAACTAATAGTGCACTGGTAGTTATATGGAAGTTTTAAAGAAGCGACTGTACCTTCGGAATACGCATATATATATATATATATATATATATATATATATATATATATATATATATATATATGTGTGTGTGTGTGTGTGTGTGTGTGTGTGTGTGTGTGTGTCTCACAGAGCCTTTAAACACATGTTCACCCTCCTCAGCCTGTACCCCTGTCAGAAAAAAAACCCCTCTGTCCGTCACTGATGCCTTGCTGCTGTCTTAAACGTGCGTCTAAACTAACTTACCCAGGTAGTAATATTGGGCCTTTAACGTGGGTTATTAATGTTGCTATTCCGCATTTTTAGGCGAAGAAAAATTGCTAGACGTGTATGAAACGGTAAACATCATTCACATACCGTGTTATCCTGTGCCATTGGTGTCATTGGTTACGATACTGCAAATGAAAACTGACTACGATAATAAAGATATTATGTGACCGCTCCCATCGCCCGTCCTCAGCTTGCCCCTAAAGAAGAATGAAAGTTATAAGAGACAATTTCAATGGTACGGATAGGAAAAAAAATAGAGAGCTCCATGACATTGATACAGATACAAGTGTGACTGTTGCAGTTTCGGAAAACGTTAATGCAATAGAAAATATAAGTGTACCATAGTAATATTCACGTTCACTATGATGGTCTGTACAAAACAAAGTAAGCTTAATAACTACTAATAAGAAAATTTCTAACAACACTCAATCGTTTATAACGATAAATGTATTTAAGTCTTTCTTCGAAGGCCTTTGTCCTTCCATCAGTACATTCCATCTACAATATGTCATAATCATATAAAAATATGAATTCTATGTGATTGTGAAATGGGGTTTCTATTGAAAAATTTTCCTTAAATTTATGCACTATGGAGTTGTAACAGTACCAATTTATAGTCATGGAAGACAACTGAGAATTATTTGTAGTATCTCTTTTGGAATCTTAAAAGTACTATCCTAGTTTCGTTTGTTTGGTATCAGAGGGATCGCGCAATACAAGTAAAACATTATGATGTCGTCGATTAGGTGTGGTGTATCCAATGCTATTTCCATAAAGGCACTTCTCAAGCATCTTTATGTGATTAGTAAGACAATAGTGTCCTGTTCTGGTATGTATTGTAAGCAACAAGAAATAAAGGAGAAACGATACCTATTTCCGTTAAAAGGAATATGTTGTTCGGCTGACTTCTGTGCCCTGTTTCAAAATGCATGGCACAAATAATTTTCTCAGACGACATTTTCTGTAATAAAGTGCAATAAATCGCAATTTGCGATCCCTTACGGCTTCACTGTACTATGTTTCTTTTGAAAATTTTACCTTAAATTTATGCACTATGGAGTTGGTACAGTACTAATTTGTAGTGATGGAAGACAATTGAGAATTATTTGCAGTAACTCTTTTTGGAATCTTAAAAGCAATCTCCTAGTTTCATATGTACCTAGTACAGTGAAGCCATAAGAGTTCGTAATTTGCGATTTATTTCATTAAAAATGAACGCTGTAACGTCGTCAAAAATATATATATAAATATAATTTTCTGTAATATTGTCTAGCTTTAGGAATTTCAGCGATTAAGGACATACCAGTAGTCGCTATAATGCTCAGCGCAGTATCACGTACAGCCTACTGCCCGCTGCGTGTATCCTGACCGTCCACGGACGTGTGCAAAATATTCAAATGTTTGTTAATTAGGGGACTTAACGACTGCCGTTACCAGAACCTTGACTTACAAAGTACGTAAACTAACCTAAGGATAAAACACACACACACACACACATGACCGATTAGGGACTCGGACCTTCGGAACTGTGACGGGGAACAGTTGGGAGCCCCCTTTTTTTTTCTCCGGTTTGGTAGGTCCTTTGCGAACGCTGGTTCGTTTTGTTCTGTATTGATCGTTTAGTCGTTGTCTCAGTGTTGATTTTTCTTATTATTTAGGACATTGACCTCTGACCGAGCACGCTGAGACTTAAAGCGCTCGGTCATTCCACTCCGGCAACGTGTGCACGGTTATTGCGGACTCATCAGATTAGCGGTTAATATATCACACTCGAAGCTATTGCGCTGCCATTTCGTTCGGTTTGCCATTGCTGTACGCTCTTCCACTTCCAGCAAAATATGGTAAATTGACCTTACGATTCTACAGCTGCAAGTTGTTTCTGTCCCCCAGTTCGAATGGCAATTATAAATACAACAATGACTCCAACAATTACCTATTGATAGTAATTATAATTTGTCACGTATAACCTCATTTAATTAATACATAAAGTAAAGGATACAGAAAAAAAAATATATGCCACTGATGAACCTTTTTCCATTCGGCACTAACTTTTTTTCCATCATTAATATATTAACACATATCTTGATAACTTGCAGTGCTTGAATGCCAAACAGAAAATTCTTCTATTCTCCTGCTTCAGACGCAGTCTACTACTACCGGTTATCTAAGAGGAAGCTACATTTTGAATCTGGATTTAGGAATAACACTCTTGCGCCTTTAATTACGAACGCTGTATACTGTACCTCGCCTATGTAGTCCTCCTCTTGTGGCTGTGTGTAGCAACTGAAGTCTCCCGTTCAAATTAAGACTCGGCATGGCATGAAACTACTCCCACCAACCATAAAGTTATAAAAATTTCGTTCTCTCTCCCAAACACATTAATATGTCGCTAACGACTGAAACATCTTTGATATTGTTAGCCATTTGTTGACTCAATACTACCAGATTTCTTCCTATTTGAAATTGAGGTTGGTGTGACCACCACGCGTCTAAGTCGGCGCTTCCGCAGGCGATCAACAGATGGCTCTGCGTGTCTCAGGAAACCGTATCGCTACGTCCTGCGTGGCGCTAACGTGAAAACGTGTCTCGACACATGTAGTATTACGAAGACTATATATACTTAGTGTGATTGACTAATATGAGCTAATATTTCAGTATTTTATTGTACAAGTAAATCTAAAGAAAATAGTTCCGATGAACATAGGTCTGCAAATGTTCAGTTACGCAGTTTCCCTGAACTTTAGCAATTTCGCCATCGTAAAGCTGTTCGAGCTTCAAGTAAAACACGGTTTCGATACATTTTGTTGTCAATACACGTGAGGCATTACTTGATAGCATTATGAATGCAACAGACTAAATTAAGATCTGCCCTGTGAAACTGAAACGAACAGCAAAATATATCCATACACGTGCAGTTAAATCCATTGAATTCGTTGGAGACACGTTTTCACATTTATAGCGAATGTATGTACACTGTAGAAATTCCATGTGAGCTTTTCTATTTCCGATTTAATATTAATTCACGTGGACTATGGCACTAATAAATAATGAAAGCTGATTATCTGATACATTCATACAGTTTCAGTTCCCTTTATTATCATCATTTTCCAAAATTAAATTCTCAACAACTTCTGTTGATAATTTTGTGGAATTGTCTGGCATTAAAAAAAATGGGCCAATTAGATAAAAATTACAAATTTCTGAAAACTACTGCAGATTCACGTCTGGGATATGATTTATTATACTCACCAGATCAATAACAACAAAACAGGTGGAAATCGTGCTTCACTGTAACACAGGCGTAGACGCAGTGCTCACTACACCTGTGTGTGTGGCCGTGCACCACAATTTTATGTTGTAGATATGTTTTAAATTTTACTTTTTATTCTACGACATGCAGTCAGCCACATTTTATTTAACGTGAGTTAAATGTAATACTTCTGAGGAAGGCAAAATTACTTTCGCCAAAACCTAGGTCAAGGTTTGTGCATGTAAACCAGTTTTATGCAATTGGTCGGCTGAAGCTTTGTTGACTTTTGGATCGTGTTTCACCGTGGCTGAACAGTAGCCGTGTTTAAAATTTTTACAGTTTGACCTTTATAATTCATTGATTAACACATCCAGATTTTTTTTTTTTTTTTTTTTTTTTTTTTTTTTTTTTTTTTTTTACGTAATGCGTTTTTGAAAACTATCTATCTCATATTTTAATAGCGGTTTTTTATGTTTTGTAGAGTATAACCCACTAAATGATTCGCACATTTTTTTCTTCTAAAAATGTGAAAGGACTTTTATGTACTAATATTTACTTCAGTTAACACCATATCTTCTTAAATCAATTTCCCCCTCCCCCCAAACACCCTGATTTTTTCCTTTCTTCTAGTCACTCTCACAGCAGCTCCCACAATCTCACCTCCAAATATTCTCCCTTTCCCCACCTGTACCTCCCTCTACATATCTCCACTCCACTAGAATCACCTATGTATAAAAATTGAAAATACACTGATAAAACACAGTACTTGCCACGACATAGACCAGATGGGTTGCAGACGTAACTAGAAGGGAAACCTCTTAAGTTTTTTACAACAATGTTAAACTTAATTTCCATTCATTTCAGAATCAAACTATTGTAAAAATGTCAGTTAGTATATATTTAGTTTTTACAATCTTCTTTTCGATTCGAAAGATGATCCAGGACTGAAACATGTTAATGTAAAAAAACATTCGCAACAGTCGGCTGTTAATCAGACAATAAAAAAGGTATGCCAGGGGACATTTGGTGTACATTAAAAGCAAATTTTGGAAACAAAAATTGCAAGTAAATGTAAGGAAATTGCACGTATGTTTACAAAAATTCCACGTATATGCCTGTACTAGGCCGTTCAGCTCGATCGTAGCTATACATAGATTCTATCTATGCTCCATCCTGCAATTTAACAGGAAGAATCCTTAACTTTCAATTTGTCAAAAAGGCAAAAAAAAAAAAAAATCAAAGAACAACGTTTCCGATTTGCCCTTTTAGACGATTAGGACAGACTCGGGAAATGGCGCAACCTTGAGGGAATCCTTTATGTTTTTTCTTACAAAATAATAGCAAGGCTTCACCAACTCATCAGTCGCATTGCTTTTTGGGTTCTGTTGTTAAAAGTAATTAAAGTATCTACGTTGGCGGCATCACCCTGGGTATCGAAGTAGTTACGCCATTCCTCTGGTGTAATGACGCTACACTTTTTAAAATGAAGAAACAATATATATTGGAAGATTACTAGATCTTAGGTACTGTAAATGTTAAAACTAATATTTTTAATTACTTTTATGAGTTGATTAGCTTTCATAAGCTTTCATATAGCCATATGAACATAAAAAAAAAAAAAATTAAAAACATTTGAAGTTGGTCTTGGTTAAGATTTTTGCGTAAGACACCAATCCAATTTTCAGCACTATTAAAACCAATACATTCTGAATGTGCCCATTTGCCAAAATAGATGCATCTGTAACACAGTTCATTTTGAGGTCTTCAGCAAGGCGGAAAGCCACTCGACTACGTTTGTAATGCTTATTCCATAAAAGATATTAGCTAGTTCAAGAACCCCAGTCGCTAATTGCTTTTGCTCTTTGTTGACCTCTGTATATCTTCACACACATGGACCACTTCTATCATTATCTTTAAGTCGGTCCTGGGAATGCCAAACTGATTTGAGACGTCTTTCACGGATCTATCCTCTGAAACTAACCTCACTGCTTCTTCAACCTGTGCATGTGTCCGCTTTTTCTGTTGTTCATTTTCTTACACAAACCACCTAGTAATTACAAAAAATAGTCGTGTTCAAATGATTTACTTTTACCCCGGAAAACGCCGCCACAGTGATGTCATTTCTCCACTTTCACAATATGGCGAATAATGTTAACTTCAAGTGAACCGGATTACGAAACAATTACGTTTCTGGTATGAAACTCTAGCTAAATAACCAACGATTATGCTGAGATGCTTACTTCAAAGTGCAAACAGCGTGGAGAGACACTTACCTCAAAATATATACCTCGAAAGTAAGATCATAAACGTCGAAAATAAAAGTCTTATTCAGATACTAATCTCCTGTCAACAAACATGCATCGCCATTATAGGACATAGTTTCGCTGTACACAGAAATCCTGTCACGTAATTTGATAGAGAATCCTAAGAAATGCTGGTCGCATGTTAAGTATAATAGCGGAAAAACAGAATCATTACCTTCATTGCAAGATAGAAATGGCGATACTACTGATGACAATTCTGCTGGAACTTTCCGAAAGTCCTTCACTAGAGAAGAAGCAAATACTTCAGAATTCGTATTGATATTTGTACCGTCATTAGTATTAGCTAGTTCATAAGTAGTTTGTAAGTTTAGGGACTGATGACCCCTTTGTTAAGTCCCATAAGCTCTACAAACATTTGAACATTTTTTGAGAATTCGTATCAGCATGCGTAATTTAGAAGTAGATACTCTTTGAGTTTTAAGACAACTTAAATCACTTAACAAAAGTAAGTCTCACGGTCCCATATGTATACCAATAAGGTTTCTTTCAGAGTTTTGAGATGCAATAACCCCATATCTGTCACACACAACCGCTCGCTCAGCGTTCCGTACTTAAATACTGGAAAGTTGCACAGATCACTCCATTATTCAGGAAAGGTCTATATCGTTGATGTCGGTTTGTAACAGGATTTTAGAACATATACTTTCCTCAAATATTTTGAACTACCTCGAAGAGAAACATCTATTGATCCATAGTCAACACGGATTCTGAAAGTATCGTTGTTGCGAAACACAGACAGCTCCTTGCTCACATGATGTGATGAGTGCTAACGACAGGAGATATCGCCACAGTCGTGCGTTTGGGTTCGTGATATCCTGTCAGACAGGACATAGTATGTTGCAATTGACGGAAAGTCAAAGTGGTGAACTGAAGTGTCATCTGGCGTTCCCCAGGGCTGTGTTATAGGGCGTCTACTGTTTCTTATTTTTATAAACGAATTAGGAGACAATCTGAGTAGCTCTCTTAGATTGACCGCGGATGATGCTGTAATTTACCGTTTAGTAAAGTCACGTGATGATCAAAAGATACTGTAAAATGATTTACATATATGAATGGTGCAAAAATTGGCAATTGACTTTTAATGATGAAAAGTGTGAAGTCATCCATATGACCAATAAATGAAGTCCGTTTAACTTTAGTTACACGATAAATCAAACCTACAGGCCTTCAATTCTACTAAACACCAAGAAGTAACAATGAGGAACTACACAAATTGGAACACACTGAAAATAATGTAGGGGAGGCGAATCAAAGGCTGTGGTTCATTGTCAAAACATTTAGGTAATGCAACAGTTCTACTAAAGAAACTGCCTACACTACACTTATGAGTCTAATTTCGGAGGATTGCTGCGCATTGTGGGATCCACACTAGGTGGGACTGACGGACAATTTAGAGAAGATACAAAGAAGGGCAAAAAATTAACTTTTGCTGTTGACGTTGTGATTCTTTCAGAAACAGCAAAGGACCTGGAAGAGCAGCTGAATGGAATGGACAGTTTGTTGAAGAGAGCGTATAAAATGGACATTAACAAGAGCAAAACAAAGATAATGGAATGCAGTCTTAGAAAATCAGGCGATGCTGAAGGAATTAGGTAAGGAAACACTGAAGGTGGTAGATAAGTTTTGTTACTTGGGTAGTAAAATAACATATGACGGTCGCTCTATACAGGATATAAAATGCAGAATGGCCATGGGAAGAAAAGAATTATTGAAAAAGAGAAATTTGCTAACATCGAATATTGATTTAAGTGTAAGGAAGTCTTTTATGAAGGCATTTGTGTGGAGTGTTGCCTTGTTAGGGAGTGAAACATGGACGATAAACAGCAAGAGAATAGAGGCTTTTGAAATGTGGTGCTACAGAATAATTCTGAAGATTAGGTGGGTAGATTGCATAAATAATGAAGAGGTACTGAACGGAATTGGTGAGAAATGGCATTTTTGGCATACCTTGACTAAAAGAAGGGGTCGCATGGTATGACATATTCTTAGACATCGAGGAATCGTAAATTTAGTATTGGAGGGAAGTGTGTGGGGTAAAAATCGCAGAGGGAGACCAAGAGACGCGTATAGTAAGCAGATTCAAATGGATGCGGGTTGCCGTTCTTATGAGGAGGCGAAAAGTCTTTCTCAGGATAGAGTAGGGTGGAGAGCTGCATCAAACCAGTATCCGGACTGAAGACCATAGCAACTACAACAAAGAAGGGCAGTTTGTTTTGTCGCATTATAGGAGGGGGCAGGGAGACTGTCACAGAAATTATGCACGAGTTGGGGTGGAAATTATTAAATGAAAGGCGTTTGTTGCGGCGAGATCTATTTGCGAAATTTGTTTCACCAACTTATATCATTAGCAATAGAAAGACATGATAATCAGAATAAAATAAGAGATATCAGATCGGAAACAGAAAGATTTAGGTGTTCCTTTTTCCGCGAGCTACTAGAGAATGAACTATAGAGAAATATGATAAAAGTGTGTCGAAGAACTCTCTGCCATGAAACTAAATGGGACTTACAGTGTATCCGCCACGTAGGTTCAGCATCGACAAACGTGTTCATACGGCCGTCTAAGTTGTAATTTGCGGCTGTTTGCTGATGATGCTGTGGTGTATGGGAGGGTGTCGTCTTTAACTGACTGTAATAGCATACAATGACTTAGACAAAATTTCTATATGTTGTGAATAATGGCAACTTGCTCTCAGTGTAGAAAAATGTAAGGTGATGCGCATTAGTAGGATAAACAATTCCATAATGTTTGAATACTGCATTAGTAGTGAGCTTCTCGATGCTGTTGCGTCGTTTAAATATCTAGGCGTAACATTGCAGAGCGATGTGAAATGGAACGAACATTTAAGGATAGTTGTGAGTAAGGCGGATAGCCGACGTCGGTTTGTTGGGAGAATTTTGGGAAGATGTACTTCACCTGTAAAGGAGACCGCATTTTAACTCTTGTACGACCACGTCTTGAGTTCAAAGAAAGACATAGAGGCATTTCACAGGCGAGCAGCTAGGTTTGTTACTGGTAGGATCGACCAATGCGCGAGTGTCACGGAAATGCTCCGGAAACTCAATTGGGGATCGCTGGAGGAAAGACGACGTTCTTTTCGTGAATTTCTGTTGAGGAAAATTAGAGGGCTGGAATTTGAAGTTGAGTGTAGCACGATCTTGCTGCCGCCAACTTAAATTTCGCGTGGTGATCACAAAGACAAGATATGAGAAATTAGGGGTCGTACGGAGGCATATAGGCATTTTTTTTCTCTTTCTATTTGGGAGTGGAATAGGAAAGGAAATGCCTAGTAGTGGTACGGTGTACCCTCCGCCACGGTGAATTGCGGAATATGTATGTGTACCCTCCGCCACGGTGAATTGCGGAGTATGTATGTCGATGTAGATGTAGATGTACTTATTGTAAAACTGGGTAGACGCTATTACCAAGAGGGGGCCGTTACCCCGGTCTTCTCTATATTAGTTATGGCACTACGATGCTGGAAAATATTATGTTTTGTCAAACTGGCACTACACGATGTTGTTTCATAGCATTGTAGAGATGCACGTGCATTGTGATTATCATTCAATAGCTTTGAAGTTTGTAGACCGTCTAGTAAGATTTCAGGTTAGTCCTGCGCCTCTCCACCACCCGATAATTTCAGGCAACGCCACTTAGTGTGCATAAGGAGTACGAGTGCGGGTTCCCTGAATTCGCCGACGCCGTACACAGTGCACGGCCGACTGCCGCCGACACGCCGGCGCCCAGTTAGCCGGAGCTGTTTGCCTGCCGCTTTTACGGCAAAGAGGATTGGTGTCCTATCTGGCTTACCGACTCTTTCCCTGGAGCAGAATCCGCTCCAGATCTCAATTTCCTGCCGGCGAGGGGTCGCGGCGCTCTCCCTGGAAGGGCTCGTCTCCACTTGGAACGCGGTCGGTCAGTCTGTTTGCATCCCGGGAGGCAAGCTGAATGGAAATTTCAGGCTGGCGGCCCCATTGGCGCGAGGCGACGAGGTATAATCTGCAAACAGCGCTGCAGCGTGACAACTCAGGATACATTCTCCTATCTAGAGGGTTCTATTTTAAGCGCTATGGTTGCATCGAAAAATAATTATTTTCCTTTACTCTTCACTTTATTTCCAAATTCCCAAGCATTTGCCAAGAATAAAATTTTGTAGTAACTATAGAGTGTGGTGTCGCACAAGTACAAAGTGCGTGCCACCTACTTTCGCCGCGCGCCGCCATGCACGCACGGCGCGGCGTTCTCACGACGACAGCCACGAGCGCCCTCTGCTGCAACCCCGCTCGTGGCCACCACGGAAAAACATCGGTGACTTGGGACTGAGATAGCAACCAGTTAGGACCTTCGTAATCAGAGAGGCACCAGTGAAGACTTTGCTATCGTACAGGCACTAGGCAGGCCTCTAACAACTATGTATCAACATTCTGCAGTACTATGTCAAAGTTAAGTATTGTTACATTCTGTGCAATATATATCTCTTTCTAATTTACTCTAGTGTTTATAGTTTCTGGCTGCTCCCCTCCGTACCTGCACCAGCGTGCTATCTATATTCCTGTGTCGGTCTCATCCACCCGGCCACCGACACCTACGACGCGGCTGGGACACAAAAGCGGCGACGAAGTCGGGACAAAAAAGTGGCGACGAGGAGTGATAGAACCTTGGACCAGCCCGCTTACAGCAGCCAGACAGCAGTAGTCGGAGCACGCAGAAATTGCTCCCGCCCACCCACCCTTATTATAAGATTTTTGGTGGAACATTTTCAGTTACGTGTTTTGTGGACTTTTTTGTTGCAGAGCGTCCTCTTTCATATTGCATTTGTATTTTATTATAATTTACTTGTATGCGCGGCGCCTAATCGGTCAGCATGGCCACTACCCCGAACCCAAACTTAATGGAAATTATTCAGTTACAGACGGCGCAAATCACTCAACTACTGCAGGCCGTGTCGCAGTTGACGGCACAGGCTGCTCACCAACAACAGCCGTCACATCAGCAGTCCACACCTGCCGCTGCGCCGCTTCCTACATTTCGCCAGTACAACGAACGTGAGGAAGAATGGAGCGACTATTTCGCACAGTTTCAAGAACTCGTCGCGGCTCATCAAATTACAGGTCGGAGAGTGAAGAACCTTTTCTTATCGATTGTGGGCCCCAAGACCTTCGTATTATTGCAAAAACTTTTCCCGCAAGCATCTCCTCGTGATGTAGACTTTGAACAAATTGTAGATGCACTGAATGCTCATTATGAGAGAAAAGTTCTTGTAGCCGCTGCACGGTACCGATTTTTCAGACTTAAAAAATTACCGCAGCAATCACACCAAGAGTGGATTACGGAATTGAAGGGCTTAACCCGCCAATGTAAATTTACTTGCTCTTGTGGACTTTCGTATAGTGACGTGATGTTGAGGGATGCGATTACGCAGAATATTCAGGACCCCAGAATTAGAGCAGCAATTCTGAAACAGTCTGACCCTTCATTAGACAGTGTACTGCAGCTTATAGATGCACATGATACTTTTGACTTAGCAGATGTAGAAATGCAAAGCCACAGTGTTAATTCAGTGCGCCGCAACGGACGCTTTCCTAGTCGTAGTTCTCATTCTAGCCCTAGTGATTTTTACAATAGTACAGGCCGTGCTGAACAGACAGTGAACAGTAGCCAGTGTAAAAGTGCGACACAAAGGTCGCATCGTCGTGTTCGAAACAGTAATTTGAATAACGGGCGCCAACGCTCATTTCAGAAAAATGTACGTAAATCTTGCCCCCAGTGTGTGTCTCGCCACAAGCGTGCTCATTGCCCTAGTCGCAACGCAACCTGTTATCAATGTGGCAAATCAGGACATGTACAGTCTGTGTGTATGCAAATTAAAAACTCAAAGATCGGTACCGTTAGAAACAGTGCTTCGCAGAGTGCGAGAACAGTTCATTCTGTAAATGTTATACGGGCTGTGAAATTGAACAGTGCTTTCCTTGGATCTCAATTGCAAGAAAGTAGTTCTGCGCCTATGGCAAAACTATATAGTGCACCACGTAGCAAGCGCCGACGAGCGCGTAAAACAGTGCAACGGAAAAGGGTTCGGGACAAGCAAAATGACTATGAACAGTGCAATCCTGTAGTGAACCTAGTGCCTTCTGCAACTTCTTATTGTAAAAGTGCCCAGTACTGTGTAGATAGTGAAAATAGACTTGATGTAACTACTCAAAAGTTTAGTTCAGTAGTTGGTGCATCTGTAGTAGCTTCGCAAGCTTGTGCGGACGCCGATCCGGCGGTAGTGCCATCTAGTGGCAGTGTTGTTAATCCGCTGCGTGCCGAGTTTGCGCCGCTTACTTCACTACGCGGCCCGCGCAAACGCAGCAAACAAACCGTAGCAGACGTTGCCCACATTCGCGCACCTGTCGTGCGCCAGAAGCACAAACTTTTTGTAAATCTCTCCATGGAAAATAAGACTGTGCAATTTCAGCTTGATACTGGTTCCGCTGTTACATTAATAAATAAAGATACTTATGAACTTCTGGGTTCGCCAAAATTGTCGCCGTCACAGCAAGTGTTAACAGCTTATACAGGTCAAAATATTCCCGTGCTAGGAACCTGTAGCCTGCCCACCTCCTTTCAAGGTGTAACAAAAACAGTTTGTTTTGTAGTTCTTCAGGCCAAATCTACACAGAACATTTTTGGACTAGATGCTTTAGACTTGTTTGGTTTATCAATTCAAAGAGATGTGCTTCAAATTTCGTCAATAGTGCCTCAGAATAAAATCAATGCATTGTGTGACAAATATAGTGACTTGTTTTCGCCGGAACTAGGTTGTGCAAAAGACTTCGTGGCACATGTAACTTTAAAAGAATCTGCAGTTCCAAAATTTCGTAAAGCTAGACCAGTGCCTATCGCCTTGCGTGATACAGTTGCCGAAGAACTTAAACGTTGGCAAGATAGTGGGGTGATTTCTCCTGTTTCTGCGAGTCAGTGGGCCTCGCCTATAGTAATTATACCCAAGCTGTCAGGAAAACTTCGTCTCTGTGCGGACTTCAAATCAACTGTCAACAGTCAAACAATTGTAGACACTTCCCCCCCTTCCCAGACCTGACGAACTGATGGACAAATTATGACAGTCTCGCTTCTTTTCCAAGATTGATTTAGCAGAGGCATACTTACAAATTCCGCTTGATGACGAGTCAAAAAAATTTTTCGTCATTAATACTCACATGGGCCTTTTTCAATTTCAACGCCTACCCTTTGGCAGTTCTTCCGCCCCCGCTATTTTTCAGCGCTTTTTGGAACAGCTGACAGTTCCTGTACCGTGTTGTTCGAACTATTTAGATGACATTGTGGTATCCGGACGTACAGTTGAAGAACATTTAGCAAACCTGGAGTGTCTTTTTACAGTGTTGACTGCAGCAGGTCTACGCTGTAATAAAGCAAAGTGTTCGTTTTTTCAAACTGAAATAGAGTACCTAGGCCATGTGTTTAATGCCCAAGGAATTCATCCCTTACAGTCACATCTTAGAGCAATCAAAGACTTGCCTCCTCCTAAGAATGTGCATGAATTGCAAGAAGTGATGGGAAAGCTTAACTATTATTTCAGATTTATTCCCAATGCCTCTCAGATTGCAGCTCCACTGCATCACTTACGTAGGAAGAATGTTCCTTTTGTATGGTCTAAAGATTGTCAGGTTGCCTTTGACAAACTAAAGTCTGCACTACTCAGTGATGCATGTTTGATTCCCTTTGAACTCTCGTCGGGTTGCACAAGAAACAGCTGTGGATGCAGACTTAAGTGTGATAGCACGTTTTGTTCGCTCAGGGTGGCCTGCCAGAGCCAAAGACATTGATCGGCCTCTGGTTCGACGTTATTTTGCACAACGTCATGCATTATCTTTAAGTCAGGGTGTACTGTTGTTGCATAACGACAACGACCAAGCAAGAGTGATTGTTCCTCGTTCCCTGCAACGAGAAGTGTTACGCCTCCTGCATCAAGGACATTGGGGCATTGTTAGGACAAAGCAACTGGCCAGACGTCATTGTACCTGGGTTGGTATGGACGCTCAGATAGAGAGCATGACATCGCAGTGTACAGTTTGTGCGGAGCATCAGGCGGCTCCTCCACAGCGTTTCTCAGACTGGCCACGCCCCAAGGGACCATGGCAACGTTTACATATTGATTTGCCGGACCTTTCTGGAATACGCGCTGGTTAATTGTTGTAGACGATTTCAGCAAGTTTCCTTTCGTGATTGCCATGAACTCAACGACAGCTTCTAGTACAATCAGTGCCTTAACATCAGTGTTTTGCATCGAAGGCTTGCCTGAAACTATCGTCAGTGACAATGGACCTCAGTTTGTTAGTTCGGAATTTCAACAGTTTTGTCGTGTGAATGGTATTCAGCATATCACCACCGCACCTTTTCACCCTCAGTCCAATGGTGAAGCAGAACGTTTCGTTCGAACATTCAAGTCTCACATGGAGAAGATGAAAGGTCAGCACTCCAGGCAGCAAGCTCTTCAAATTTTCCTGTCTACGTATCGATGCATGCCACGTGACGGCCCGTCTCCTGCCGAGCTGCTACACGGCCGCCGTCACCGCACTCTCCTTCACCTGCTGCAGCCTCCCACGCACCGAGTCGGTTCGTATGGCGCTACGCGTTTTCAGGTTTCTACGCCGGTGCTGTACAGGGTGTTTGCTGGTATGAAGAAGACATGGTTGCCAGGCACCATTCAGCGCGTGCTCGGTCGCAATATGTATGTTGTACGTTCTTCCACAGGGTCGGAGCTGCGGCGCCACGCAAACCAATTGCGCTTGCACAGGCCGCGCGATCCTGTCTCCGGTTTCTTGATTCCAGACCCAGTTCACCGCCAGGGAGCACAGCCACATCGCTCGCCGCCGGGCCCAGCTTCCCCGGGCTACGAGCTCCCGATGGATGTAGACGCGCCTCCTATGCAGTCGGCCCTTTCGCCTCCGTCGCTGCCTCAGCTGCCAGCGTCAACGAGAGGGACTCCGGGACCGTGCGTGCCCCCGCCGCCTGGGCCACGCACCTCAGAAGATGACCTGCTCCCTCTGGGCGGGGGGGTGCGCCCTTCCCCAGGTTTCGGTGGGTTCCCTGGAGGATCGCAAGGCGGATGCCGGGGCGCGGACGGCGTCTCGATCCCAGCCTCAGCTACGACGCCCGTCCCACCAGTAACGCCCCCGCCCAGGCCCTCCTCCCAGTGCCGTCGCCGTGGCCCTCAACCCTACGCCACGACGGCGCGGCGGTTTGGGGGGGAGGGGTGTGGTGTCGCACAAGTCCAAAGTGCGTGCCACCTACTTTCGCCGCGCGCCGCCATGCACGCACGGCGCGGCGTTCTCACGACGACAGCCACGAGCGCCCTCTGCTGCAACCCCGCTCGTGGCCACCACGGAAAAACATCGGTGACTTGGGACTGAGATAGCAACCAGTTAGGACCTTCGTAATCAGAGAGGCACCAGTGAAGACTTTGTTATCGTACAGGCAATAGGCAGGCCTCTAACAACTATGTATCAACATTCTGCAGTACTATGTCAAAGTTAAGTATTGTTACATTCTGTGCAATATATATCTCTTTCTAATTTACTCTAGTGTTTATAGTTTCTGGCTGCTCCCCTCCGTACCTGCACCAGCGTGCTATCTATATTCCTGTGTCGGTCTCATCCACCCGGCCACCGACACCTACGACGCGGCTGGGACACAAAAGCGGCGACGAAGTCTGGACACAAAATAGAGAGAGAACTGTCCGACAGCTACAGTCAAACACTGATTGAGAAATTATTGATATCGTGATACACATGCAGGATCTCGGATCGATTCAATCTATATCTATAAATGTGAATGTCTGTTCGGTGTACGTTTATCACGTCAGGACCACAAGACATAAAGAGTTAAAAATTTGTACAGTTACTAATGTCTACCCGGGGAAGGCCTTAGGTACGGTTTTATAGCGATCGGATAGCTATTTATCTATATATATTAATGTGAATGTCTGTTCGGTGTACGCGTCCGAACGACAAGGAAGGTCTTAGTCGCGGTTTTATAGCGATCTGATAGATATTTAGTAATTTGAAGAATATAACCCGAAATGCGGAACAATAATTACTCTTTGAAAATTATATTTACTCTTTGAAAATGGTTTTATTGGATTCATTGTGCTTGAGGGTTGATAATGATAAAAGGGTGGAGTATACTGGGATGGAAAGTTATAGGTGTATATAAAATTCTAAGTGTGTGTGTGTGTGTGTTAATATTTCGCTCTGCAATGAAAACTACAAAACGCACACGAATGGTCTGCGTGAATTGTTGTCCGAAGTCTCCCGTTGTACACCATAGCAGTTCTATGCCGATAGCTATAAGGAGGTGAAAATATGATGGTTGAAAGTCGTAAAATTATAAAAATTTCGGACTGAAGGCCAGCGATGTCGTGAAAACCTTTAAGAAAAACACGTGGTAATTGACGGGAAAGTCATCGAGTGATAGAAGAGTCATATTTGTGTTGTCAAGGAAGTGTTGTAAGTCGTCTGTATTAAAACTACTTAGGGGACTTACTGAACAGCTCTCTTCGATTGGTAGCGGATGATGTACTCTTTTATCAGTTAATGAAGCTATTAGAAGGTCAGAAGCAACTGCAAAACGATTATCTGCACGGTGTGAAAATTTGCGGTTGGACCTAATAATGAAAAGTGTGAAGTAATTTGCATGAACACTAAAAGAAGTCCGATAAATTGCGTTTACACGATAACTCAGTCATATGTGAAGATTAAAAATTTAACTATTTACTTAGCAATTACCATCAACTTTAATTCTGCAGAACACACAGAAAATACCTTCGGTGAGGCAAAGGAAAGGCTTCGTTTCATTGGCAGTACACTTAGAAGATGCACCACTTGTAGTAAACAACCTGCCTAAAGTACATTTTTTCCTATTTTGAAGTATTGCTGCGCGCTGTACGGTCCCAAACAAGTGGAACTCACAGAGGATATGGAGACAATTTAAAGAAGGGCACCTCGTCTTTTCAAATCTTGACACTGTAGAGAGAAGTCACGAAATCGATGATGTGTTGCGTTGTAAATCATTACCAGAAAAGAGTTATTCCTTACGTCGAGATCTATTTGGAAAATTTTTTACATCAGCATTCGAGACTGAATGTAAACATATTTTGTTAGCACCCGCCAACATACGTAGATATGATCATTACCTGTCATAAAATGTGCAATAAATAAATGATCATCACAATAAAGTAAGAGATATCAGATCCAACACGAAAATCTTTAGGTGTTCGTTTTTCACTTGTGCTTTCAGAGAATGGAACGATAGAGAAATATAATGATAGCGATAACGTAAACCCTCTGTGAAGCTCTTAAATGTGCTTTTCAGTTAAGTAAGGCATGAAGGCATCTTTTGTACACATGAATAAGATCTAATGTATGCTTATTTCCAGCACGCTAGATGATGTAGGCAACGAAATTATTTTACCAACTATCTATAATTACCTGTCTAACTCCCATGGAAGTAAAGTTTTTTTTTTTTTTTTTTTTTTTTTTTTTTTAAATTATGAGTTGTGAATACCTTAGCCCGTTTTCAAATTAACCAACATAATCCTACAATATCATATTTCGCACATGGTCTTCTTCGTCCCAGTGTGAAGCATACACCAAACAACCACTGTGCGCTTCACACAATCTTCGCTGCATAGAATATATGCCTCGCTCGCAGAGCCCTTTAACCCGCGTAAAAGAACCGCGTTGTATTACTAGATTGATTTGAAAATGGTCCAACGTGTCCTCAACCGGTTATCAAAAATGACATGTCTTACTTCACCTGGTAATTATCAAGCATGTAATGTACTGCAGGAATAAAACAACTTTATTTCTGCAGAATGAGTCCAGAAAAAGATCAGTGTCCAAAGAGTTTCAGTACAGAATTTCAATACTGGAGGACATAGTGATCTTAAGGAAATGTTCAGATAATTCTGCAACTTGGTCAATAAATTTTTTCTGTTCTTAACTATTTGTTGTTGTGCATGGTTTCCGCTGAAAACGTCTAACCCGCAGTCGATACACCAACGCCATATCCACTTCAAGAACAAAACTTACTGTTTCGTGCCACTAACTGCCTGTATGCGTTTACGCGATCGAAAAGAGCTTCGGAAATTGCGACACGCTAGTCATTCAGATCTTGACTTATGAGTCATGATAGTTGGCGGCAGCATGACAGATATCATTACACCATCCATCCGAAATGATATTTTTATGCTATATCTTCCGCTAACAATTTCTTTGGAACTCCTAAGATGAGGGTCATCGATAGACCTCTAGGAGGCAGTGCCCGACAAGGGACATCCTTCCGTCCGGCCATTTTGCAACTGTGTGAACCGCTAAGGCACTGCTCAATAGATCCCCCTGTATCATTTGGTGCCCATCTGTAAACGTTTTCTCGACTTTCACGCAAAATTTAATGCAGACGCATTGCTCCATAACTCTGCAAACTGTGCGACACAACGTTCTTCTCAGTGCAGAACTGAACTGTAACTAACAGACATACAATACTAAAAATCCCGTCACACATTGAACGCAGGCGCGTAGAGTGATGTCAACCACATTTCACGCCAACACTCAATTAGCGCGAAATGACGAATGTTTCGATTTTTTGTTTGCATTTTTTTTTCTTTTATAACAGATGTCAGAAGTAATTTTTTTTATTATTTTTTTTTTTATTTTTTTATTTTTATTTTTATTTTTATTTTTTTTATTCGTCTATGGGACTTAACTACGGGGTCATCAGTCCCTAAACTTACAAACTACTTATGAACTACTTACAACTAAGGATGGCACAAATATCCATGCCCGAGGGGGGATTCGAACCCCCGACCCGTAGTGGCCGTGCAGACCGTGACTGGAGCGCTTCAGTCCCCTCGGCCACCGCGGCCGGCTCAGATGTAATAGATCCTATTTGATCATTGTCAGAAACATATTTTGCTAAGATCCGATTATCGCCGATTTATATCACCATATAACCATCTGCCTTACCATGGCAATATTAATCATAATTTCAATAACGGACGAGATACCAAGTCAATGCGAATTGATTATTTCCTTTCGCAAAACATGGAAACAAATTAAGATAACGGCGGCAGATTCACACACCAAGTCTGGATTTCATTGGTATTTGCAAAATTAGTTTTTCTTGTCGATTTCTGAAGGACATCACGTGTAGTGTCTACAGTTCTACGAAACGTTTTCGGTAAATGAATAAATTGATACCGAGTATTTGTTTTTATCATGGTTATAGTGCAGCTAAATTTACCACGTGCTGAGATTCGATGTAGATCCAGACAATGGTGCATTTGATTATGCAGTTGACTTTTGCTAGTTGAATACCGTTTCGTTATTTATAGGCTAACTAGCGTAAGTTCCATTTATTCTTTTGTTAGCCCATCTTCACTTCTCTACTGTTTCGGCCAACATTCTCCTTCCCCCTGGAACTGCTTTCTCCTTGTCCTCCTCCATTCGCTCTTCGAGCTGTAAGTATATCCCTCTACCTATATCTGTTATTTCCTCCCTCTGCTCCTTGTCGATTTCTTCCTCTGCCCTCTCTCTGTAACAGATTGGTCTGTCTGTTTCAACACGCCAAACTTTGACACACAGAGGACGAATTTCTACAGGGTTTTTACATGTAAATTATTAGTAGGTTGGAGCAGCGTATAAGGCCGACTTAACCGACATTCCACCACGAAGTAATGATAATTCATTTAATCTATATGTATCATTTTGTTTCAATGTTGACTGCACACATTAATCTGCAAAATCATTGGACAAATAGTTATACGTTCAGAAAGAAATGATAAAATTATATATCAAATGTAACATTTCAGGATGTATTGCAATCAAGACTGTGTGAAATAACAACTGCAATTTTTACTGCGAGTCAATTAATTTGTTGATGTTTAATTTAATGAAATGCTACGTAATTTCGAGCATGACCTTCTTATGCTCAGAAGCTGCTTACATACAGATTATTTTCAAGTAGTCAAACTCCAAACAAAGTTTTTCGTGGGCTAAAAACTGCCAGGCTAAAAAAAAAAAAAAAAAAAAAAAATGGATACAAAAGTCATTTGTAATCTTAAGTCACATCTAATACAATAGTTTTATGATATACTAAACAGAAAAAACTAACAGACAGTTAACACAGAGAATATAGCTGCAATGCGATAATTGAAACAAACAAACACTACAAGTCCGCAATCTTGTTTTGTAGACACATTGTTTACCTACAAGTTGACAATATATATATATATATATATATATATATATATATATATATATATATATATATATATATATATGTGTGTGTGTGTGTGTGTGTGTGTGTGTTACAACAAAACTCTGTTCAAAAATGTTTGTATAGTCTATGGGACTTAACTACAGGGTCATCAGTCCCTAAACTTACAAACTACTTATGAACTACTTACGAACTAGGACGGCACAAATATCCATGCCCGAGGGGGGGATTCGAACCCCCGACCGTAGTGGCCGTGCAGACCGTGACTGGAGCGCCTTAGTCCCCTCGGCCACCGCGGCCGGCGCACAAAACTCAGTGAAAACTCAAATAGTGTACCAGTTTAGTAACATGCAGAAACTTCACTAATGTACCAGAGATATAGACAAAATAAAGAAACGCAGAACGTGATCTGACGAGTAACAACAGTGAATCGCACGATCATTACATCACAAGATCTGATTGAAACCTGTCTACATCCCAAACAGGTGGTTAATTCTATTTGAACAAAGACTAAGAGCTTCAGAAGACATCACTTCAGTTCATGGCTATACGCAGCGTTCTCCGGCCCCCAACTTCCAACTACCACAGTTACCACACCGACAACGAGCAATAAAGTTGTACTACAATACTTTCAGGTAACATAATCTAAATAATTGTCTGCATCTTTACAGCTCATGTGGATGAGTAGAACAATCTAGAAACGGTTAGTATTATGTTAAGTTAAACAAACATAACCAAATTGATCAATTGGTAACAGAAATTACGAACGTTAAGTTTTTCACAGTGCATTCTACTCATATGTGTGGTCTAGTACACCAAGCAACTAACATGATGCCCTTAAATTCGTTTTGCACGAAAGAACCAACGAATTCCTTTTATGAGTTTCGTATAGCAGTTTATGTGAAAACTTGTGTCGGCAACAATGTTAAGTGTCACAATCTTATCTTTACGAATACAAACCAAAATTTAATGTTTTGACTGGCAGGTAGAACTATAATGATCTCGATTCACAGATGAAAACCTTTGTGAAAATTCTTTGCTTCTTTGGATGAATCTTATTTAAATTTAAGTTGTTGGCTTGTAAAAAAAAAAAAAAAAAAAAAACTTTATTCATGCTATATTGTGTTCCGTTTTTACAGTTTGACGTGAAGTGTGTCGATTTATCGAAGTGCGATTACTCTCTGCATACATATCTCTGACTTGTGTCTGTTCATTTGTTATGTGTAGTTAGTCTTTTGTTGTTAAGTAGTCTGTGCTTATGTTACAGTTGAATGTAGTATGTCGTAAATAAATTGTGTTTAATTACGCATCAATTGGTGACCCGACGTGATCACGAGCCGTGTTTCGCCAAAAATAAGCAACCGCGTCGCGTATTACGCCGAGCCGCGTCCGTCTAACTAAAAACATCCGCGTCAACCGCGTCGCGTATCTCCCGCGTTCTTCGCAACTGTAACTCAAATCTCAACGATGCCAGACCCGCCACCGGCTGATGAAGTACCTACAGGGGTGATAATCAATAGTGTAGCAGTTAAACCACCACCATTTTGGCAGCAAAATCCCGCCCTTTGGTTCTCGCAGCTAAAAAGCCAGTTCGTGTTGACGCACATTACCGCGGACGAGACAAAATACAGTTATGTCGTCGCCGCGCTGAATGAGGACATGGCTGCTGAAGTACATGACATATTAGCGTCACCTCCAAGCGCCGATCGTTATATTACTATCAAGAATGCCTTGATTACTCGCCTATCACAATCTGAGGCGAAACGCTTGGAAAAGCTATTGCGCACAGAAGAGTTGGACGACCGCACTCCATCACAACTACTACGCCGCCTACGCACATTAGCTGGAAATGCTATTAGTGACGAAATTATTCGCAACATCTGGTTATCACGCCTGCCACCGGATACACAGAAGATATTAACAGTGTGCGCCGGTGATCTTGATGCACTCGCACAGACGGCAGATCGCATAATGGAAATGTATCCGGCGACGTGCATTGCCCCAGTTAGCTCACAGCCTAAAGAGGATAACACACTTGCTGCCCTACAAACGCAAGTTGCTGAACTCACCGCTCAAACTGCAAGTTTACGAGCTGAGTGTTCTAACTGTCGATCCCGTCGCCACCGCTCACAAGGTAGGCACAGCCGCTCACCATCATCATATAGGGTGTGTTGGTACCACAGGCGATTCGGCTCAGAAGCACGAAAATGCAGCCCTCCCTGCGAGAAGGGAAACGCACAGGAGAGTCAGTGATGACGGCCACGGGCTTTCCAGGCGGCAGCCGTCGCTTATTCGTGACAGAGCGCAATACCAAGCAGCAGTATTTAGTTGACACAGGCGCTGACGTGTCTGTCTACCCATCAAATTGCCTGCCGCGCCGCAGCCGCGACGACTATAAACTTTTTGCCGCCAATGGTACTGCAATTCCAACATACGAACATGTCATGTTTATATTGAACCTAGGCCTAAGACGTAACTTTGAGTGGCGATTTGTTGTGGCAGATGTAACGCAACCAATACTCGAAGCAGATTTCCTGTCTTATTATGGACTCCTGCCAGACCTCCGACACCACCGTCTTGTTGAATCTGTTACAAAACTAACAAGTCACGGAAAAATACGTTGCGTGGAAGACACAATGGTTCGAGTGATTGCTGGTGATTCTCCGTTTATAGAACTTTTGAAGCAGTTCACGGAGATAACTTACCAGACACCCAAATTAGCTCCAATCCTACATTCAACACTGCATTACATTCCAACTACGTCAGGACCACCACTCCATGCTCGGCCGCGCCGTCTTACACCTGAAAAGCTGAAAGTAGCGAAACAAGAGTTCTCATCTATGGTTGCACAAGGAATCTGTCGACCATCTAGCAGCAGTTGGGCTTCTCCTCTACATGATGTACCGAAGAAGAAGAATGGCTGGCGTCCGTGTGGAGATTACAGGAGACTCAATGCCAGGACTCTGCCTGACCGCTACCCTGTGCCGCATATTGAGGACTTCACAGCAAATGTTCATGGTAAATGCATCTTCACTACCTTGGATTTAGTGCGTGCATTCTACCACATTTCTGTAGCACAAGAAGGCATCCCTAAAACCGCCGTTTGCACGCCATTTGGTTTATTTGAGTTTGTCAGAATGCCTTTCGGACTTTGTAACGCTGCCCAGACATTCCAACGATTCATGGACGAGGTTACACGTGATCTTGATTTCTGTTATGTCTACATAGACGATATTTTAATCATGTCAAGCTCCGAAACAGAACACCTGGAACATTTACGACAAATTTCCACCCGCCTACAGAACCATGGCTTACTCATAAACCCATCAAAGTGTGTTTTTGGTGCAACGGAAATTCAGTTTCTTGGCCATATGGTAAATGCAGAAGGAATACGACCACCACCAGAAAAAGTTAAGGCAATTATCAATTATCCACAGCCAACAACAGTGAAACAACTTCGACGATTTCTTGGTGTACTGAACTACTACCATCGTTTTGTGCGTAATCATGCCCTCCTTGCTGCACCTCTAAATGAATTGTTACGAGGCACTCCAAAACCATCTGATAAACTATTGTGGAACAGACAAGCAGAAGCAGCATTTGCCAATTTGAAGATCGCTATTGCTGAAGCTGCCCTACTGGCCCATCCAATTTCGCAGGCACCTCTCGCCCTCATGATCGATGCATCTGCAAATGCAGTCGGTGCAGCACTTCAGCAGCAAGTAGGGGATCACTGGCAGCCCCTAGCTTTCTTCAGCAAGAAGTTATAGCCAGCACAAAGAAACTGGTCCACCTATGATCGAGAGTTGTACGCAGAATATGCCGCTGTCAGAAAGATTCGTCACATGCTGGAAGGACAACACTTCACACTAGTGACTGACCATAAGCCGCTGACTTATGCTTTTCAACAACGCCCAGACAAAGCCACACCACGTCAGCTACGCTAACTTGACTATATTGGACAATTTACCACCACAATTGTGCACATTGAAGGAGACTTAAACGTGCCAGCAGATGCCCTCCCCAGGATTGAAGTGATCACTGATGCACTTGACTTTGTGGCCCTAGCTCAGGCACAACAAGTTGACGACGAACTGCAGGGCTTGTTAACACGACCATCAGGTTTGCAGCTCCGCCAGGTCCAAGTGCCGCCATCCAATGTCATGTTGTACTGTGATGTCTCTACTTCAAAACCAAGACCGTTTGTCACAGTAGATTTCCGGCAGCAGACAATCGCCTCCCTCCACAATCTTTCACATCCTGGAGTACGTGGTACAATAAGAATTGTCAAACGAGCTTTCGTGTGGCCTAACATAGACAAAACATGCAAGGAGTTTGTGCGTCAGTGCTTGTCATGTCAACTCAACAAAGTCAGTCGGCATGTGCGATCTCCTCTTGGCACATTCCCTCTCCCCAATCAAAGGTTTGAACATGTGCACCTAGACATTGTAGGACCACTTCCACCGTCAGAAGGTTACACCTACTGTCTCACTGCCATTGACCGTTATACTCGTTGGCCGGAAGTGTTCCCTATCACCGAAATTACCTCTGAAACTGTTGCGACCACATTCTTCAGAGGATGGATTGCACGTTTTGGTGTACCGCTGCGAGTTACTACAGATCAAGGGAGACAATTTGAGTCTTATCTGTTCAAGGCACTCACCTGTCTGTTTGGTATAAAACTCATAAGGACAACAGCTTACCACCCAGCGTCAAACGGCCTAATTGAAAGAATGCACAGACAGTTAAAGGCATCCCTGCGATGTCACGACACACAAAGATTGACTGAAACGCTGCCTATCGTCCTGCTTGGCCTCCGCACAGATATTAAAGAAGGCATAGGAGCCTCATCTGCAGAACTTGTGTATGGCCAATCGGTTCGTCTACCTGGTGAGTTCTTTGGCAACATGCCAGATGATCACATTGTGTGTCCAAACTGCGCACTCATATCCGGCAATTACGACCTGTGGCTCCAAGGCAACAAGTAAGTCACCGTCCATTTGTATTCAACGAACTAAGAACATGTGATTCTGTTTCTGTGCGACACGATGCAGTGCGCAAACCATTTCAACCACCATACGATGGACCCTATCGTGTACTCAGTAGAGAAGAAAAGAGATTTACAATAGATATAATGGGTACACCAATCACTGTCAGCATTGACAGGCTAAAACCAGCCTTCAGTACCTCTTTCAATGACAGAACCGTACCTTCAGACCCAACGGACATATCACCTACTCCGCTTCCTACCAACAATCAACCACAATGGGCGTCACGGGCCGCCGCACAGGATACCGCTACATCCAGTTCAAGACCTGTTGTGACCCGTTCTGGACGACATGTTAAATTCAACCCAAAATATCTTTGATACTAAAGGGGGGAGTGATGAAGTGTGTCGATTTATCGAAGTGCGATTACATATCTCTGACTTGTGTCTGTTCATTTGTTATGTGTAGTTAGTCTTTTGTTGTTAAGTAGTCTGTGCTTATGTTACAGTTGAATGTAGTATGTCGTAAATAAATTGTGTTTAATTGCGCGACAGACGTATCGCACGCTAAAAAGCGTAATAACGCTATTTCTTCGGTTGCGAACAACGTGTATTTCCCGTCACATTATGTGCCTTAGCAAACGAATTGATTATAGCGAGTAAAACATTATGTACCTTAGTAATGCTAATACAGCTGTTTTAAATGGTACCTTACTAATGGCTCCTATTTTGCTACGAATTTTATCAGACTGTATGTTCGTACATTGGTTACAGAAAGCACATCCAAAGTAGCAAATTACCTTGACTCTCCTGCATTTCTGTCATTTTAATTTTCATTGGTAAATACACGAAGACAAATTAGCTGCATATATTAACGTTGTGGCACCTACCGTGAGAAGATAAAATTCATGGAACAATAAAAATTCAGTTTGCGTCATTAAATCGAGCCTTGTAATCGTTCCTACAACTAATTCGTTTAATTTAATACATTCTCACTCGTTTTCATTTTGTTTCCCAGCTCTAAAAGGTAAAACCATTCCGCTGTTGACGTGCAGCGCCACCCAGTGCCCTCCGTTCTGGAATTTCCGGCTTACGGTAGGCTCGTTGATTATAAACCTACTAAATGGGCCTGCGCAAAATGCAAATGACGATTTTCCGTATGAACTCCGGGAGAGCGGCCGGTGAGGCGGGGTAATATATCATTGGTTTTGTTTGTAGATTGACGCGTGTGTGGCAAGTGGAACGCGACGTGCCTGTAATGATACTGTCAGCTTCCATTTTGCGGCACCGCGGCGCTATCTGCGCTGCGCAGGCCCTCTGTTGCGCCTTCTGACCACTAGAGCGCAGCTGTGTCTCTAACAGAATCACGACGTGCTTCTCAGAGGTCGACTGCGTCAAAGTGAATGGCATGAAACTTGGCGGACTAAGGGGGCGGGGCAGACGTCCCGGGCGTCTCGTCTTGGGGGGCCTCAAAATACCTTGAAAGCAATTTATTTTATTTTATTATTTATTTTTCCTTTTGAGCGCTCTTGGCCTCTTTCTGGGGCATCCACATCTCGAAAGCAATATTTTTAGACTGTCCCGAGCTTCTCGTCCTGGGGGCCTCAATATCTCAGATGTTACTTTTTTATAGTAAAATATGTATTTCCAAGTGGACGGGGGGCTTTAGTTTGTTTTGCCGCCGCCCAGGGCCTTTGATAACCTTATTCCGCCACTGCATGTGGCTATGGAAATTGAAGCATTGTTTTGTAAAAGTGTCAACAGACTGAAGAAATGTTTGTATCACTGTCAAGACATTTAGATGCATTTATCACATGAATCCAAATGATGCCTCATAATCGTTGTATCATGACGAATAACATTAGTCATTCTCATTTAAAGAATAAAACATCTCGCACCAGTAGCATATTCGAATGAGCTCCAAATCAAAATGCATAAATAACGCTTAACATTTATTGGTAGGCAAAAATATTTTATGAATATTTCTTCTGAAATGGTCAGTCTATAACGTCATTATGATCATCTGTTATTAGAAGGTTTAAAAACAATTCATACGAATCCCAGTCAACGGAAATACTCTTACAGCAAGCCTCTCATCTACATCTGGAAGAGGGTTCATCGAACCACCGTTATAGTATTTTATCTCCCATTCCATTCTCGAATAGCGCGCGGGAAGAATGAACACCTGAATCTCTCCGTTCGGGCTCTGATTTCTCGTATTTTATTCTGATGATTATTTCTACCTATGTAAGTGGGAGTCAACAATATATTTTCGCATTCGGAGGAGAATGTTGGCGATTGTAGCTTCGTAAGTAGCCCACGCCGCAGCGAAAAGTGCCGATGTTGTAATGATTCCCATCCCAGATCACGTATCTCACATTGTACACTGAAAATTTGGTGTGCAATGGCGTTCTGAGGAAACTATTGATTTTAAATGCTGTAGCATTCCTTCTAATGAAGATGGTGTGAAAGGCCTCCCATTATCATGTTCGATTGCTCTTTGTTTCTTACACGAACAGGGAAACTAACAATCGGCCTTGATCCAGTTATCTACATAATAATTTCCAGTAAGCATTATGCTTACTCGCTAAGAGAGACGTGGCATTGGCTACAAAAATCAGCTTGGAAAATCCGTAATTTACGTACTTGTCACTTACACTAAATTATTCATAGAATTCTACAGGACTAACATAACCTAATCTAAAAGACAACAAACTGGTCAACGTCTTTATGTGCTTGGTTTCTACCCAGGGTTAACTGCTATGGTCGAACCGAAATACTGGAGTGATAAACTAACTACCTTCTTGAAAACCTAAACCACGTCTTAAATTTTTCGTTTTCAGCCTCGTTTCCTACGAGCTACGTGGATACTCTATGTTTCTGAGGCAGCCTCGACTGGATTCAATTGTTCAAATGTTTGTATAGCTTATGGGACTTAACTACGGGGTCATCAGTCCCTAAACTTACAAACTACTTATGAACTAACTAATATTAAGGACGGCACAAATATCCCTGCCCGAGGTGGGGATTCGAACCTCCGACCGTAGTGGCCGTGCAGACCGTGACTGGAACGCCTCAGTCCCCTCGGCCACCGCGGCCGGCTCGACTGGATTCTTCCAGCCTCAGAGTATGGCGCGTTTAGATTATCGGAAATGAAAGTCTCCTAATACTGTCTTGAAAATGGTAATTGTATTGCTCACTTCAACTGCGAGGTTTTAAAAATGTATTGGAAAGTGTAGTGGTAGTTCAACATACTCGCAAGTGATTCACTACGTTTACATGCAACACATCTTCCGGAAGACGAAATCCGATTTTCGTAAACCGTTTTTGGCTGTCGTGTTTACGTGCTATAGCCTGAATCGGATTTCCTAGCCAACTTAAAATGGCGGCTGAATAACAGTTGATTCAGTTCCTGATCACCACAATCGGTAGTTTTCTTAAATACACATATTCATGCTCAGTCTAATATTTATACTTTTATTTTATGGTAGAAAATGTCATTCTGTCCATATGTGCCAAAAATTCGTAACAAGGAAAAAAAATCTAACAAGCCAAGAACACTTCAAAATCGTTTGCGTTAACATGGGCACGAAAATCGAGTGTGGAACTGGAAAAATGCTTTACAGATGTGGATTTCCAAAATCGATTTCGGAGTGTTTGCCTGACCAACCAAAAGCGGATTTGGGAAATCGGTTTACGAAATCGGGTTTTGGGAACCCATGTAAATGGGGTAATTCATTACGTCGTTTCAGATCTCTTATTCTGTTATTCAAAGAACTCGGTAGTCATTTAGAAAGCTCCCACAATGAAACTGGATGGCATGAAACTTCACTCGCTACCATACTTGACTGACAACATCCTCGTCTTGCAACAGCCTCACTATCTGGGATTATATAGCATGTTAATAATTAATCTCTTTGGAAGTTATTGTAATAGCATTACATATTACAGGTTACAAAAATATTAAACGTCATTAATTGTATTGAATTTACAAGTTTTGAAAATACGATTTCTCTACAAAACGTGCTATATAATTTAATTAACGTTTTACTGAGTTTGATTCTCGACATATTAACATATCCAGGGAATTCTGAAGAAGGTTTTTTTTAATATACTTCATGATTATTAATAGTACAGCGTTCTTCCGAAAAGGAATGAGCCGTAAGTTAATTTACAATGTTCAGTTTAATATTTTCGTATAAATCAGTTTTCGTTGCAGTCGCTAACGCTTTCAGGTGATATGTTATTACATTAAGTACGATATCTGGTGGTATGATGTTTTCAACACTTAGCTCAAGTATTATTTTTTAAAAGCAAAACTTCTAGAATGGACAATACCAATTTGGAACTAACTGAACGAAGGAGTTTTAGGTATCTTTTAAAGATGACAAATTAGTGGCATAATATTGTTAGTTCTTTTGAATTGAATGTATTAACGAAGTCTGTACTTAAAATTTTAAATTTTTAATAAAACCTTTTTTCAGCATATTTGACTACATACAAAAACGAAAATAAAAATGCACTATTTGCGGAAGTAAGCAGAAAGCAATCGCATCCTGTATGAAGCACCATTTCCGTTTCTTCCACTGAATTTACAAGCAGAAACAGTGCATTCTCTAAACAACTGATAATTCCGACACCATGAACATATAACGTAATCGAGATAACGTAGTGTTTTTCGTTCCATCATATTTCTTACATGTGCATGGATGAGAAAAATGTAACAATAAGAAAATCGGAAATGGAAGTAAAATATTTGGGTTCTTCTCTATCACAAAAAGGAAAATGACTGCAAGTTGTATGTAGGAACTCCAATCCATAGATTCCGTAATAGACATGTCGAAAATCATGATCGTAATGGGGAAATGATGATGAGATATGGATCTGAGGTGGATATACAGATGTGTCTTTCATCAATAAATAACGTTTACTGACATATTTTCAATTCCACTGCTGACAACACAGTTTAACCTCGTGGTTCCACCTATTGAACCGTTAGGTGACACACGCGCTGGACCCGTAGCTCTTGTGGGGCATCGTTGGTTAAAATATTCAAATGTTTGTAAATCTGTGGGATCAAACTACAGTGGTCATCATTTCCTAGGTTTACTAACTACCTAAGTTAATATAAGGGAAATACACTGTGACTTTCAAGGAATATTAGTATAAGGAAAGGAATAGTATTCTGTGGAAACACAATATGCCGACAGTGGACCACGGCAGTCGTTTGGTGCAGATGCCACACCGGCCTGGTATAGGATTTAACCGAGAAGCGGTGAGCGTTTGTCCAAATGGGCGGAAATTGGAGAAAGGCCCAAGCTTCGAACTCAAAACTAATGAGGGCTGTTGGCCGAGCGTCTCGTATTCTTGTCTGGAGGACATCGGTGAGTTCCACACTCCAGTAATTCACAATAACATTAAATATTCTATAAAATTATTTACGATTAACGTTTAAGACATTTACAATGTCATAATAATTATGCACATCTAATTATTATAAATGTAATTTCAATACGTCAAAATTGCCAATGTTTATATCAAAATATAAAAAAATCAAGATTAAAATTACTAACCTTTGAATGCCTCATTCAGTTGAAACACTGCTTTAGATGAGAGCTAATTAACAGTAACTGTGATCTTGGAAGCGTCACACTTGTAGGTATTTATTAAATGACTAATTGTAAATAACACAAATTTATAATGTAAATATAAACAGATCATCATAATCTCCATAATAACAATGAAAAAGCAAGCAGCATTTGCCTCTGAAAATGTTCTAATGTTTGTATAGTCTATGGGACTTAACTACGGGGTCATCAGTACCTAAACTTACAAACTACTTATGAACTACTTACGAACTAGGACGGCACAAATATCCATGCCCGAGGGGGGATTCGAACCCCCGACCGTAGTGGTCGTGCAGACCGTGACTGGAGCGCCTCAGTCCCCCCGGCCACCGCGGCTGGCCATTTGCCTCTGATATATTTAATTTAGTGTGTCGTTTTATTGTACAATTTACTAGTAATTTATGTAAATATTGTGTGGCATGAGCCTAAAAACTCGTGAAAGCTATATGTCTATTTATTTCAGACTATATGTAATACTAGTTTTGTCTTTTTGCATTTTTAAATAATTTTATATTAGTAAGGAAGTGTTGAACTTTTACTTAAAGAAATATCTCACGTTAAGATGTATACGGTTTTTGAAGGGATGGCGATGAGTCAAGGGGGAATCAACAAAACACAGAACTAGTGGGTGGTGTGTGTATGAAAGGAGATGAGCGAAAGGGTGTGCAGAAATGGGTCATGGCAGAAGAAGAACCCTCCTGGATGATAGGAGTGATCAGGTCGGGCAGCGAACGGTCGCTTCTCGGGACTCTAAATCTGGCGAGTACAAGTGTACGCCAGCGCAGCTGATGTGTGTTTATGGCTTCACACAATAACTTACGAGTGTAGAAATAGTGTTTGGGGAACTTGAACTATTTTAAGCTGATGAAAATTTCAGTTTGAGTGCTTGCGAAATATACAGAATTGCGATTGCTAAGTTGGGGTAAAGTGCTTCCAAATTCTTATCACAGACAATGAAACAGTTTAAACATTTTAGTTTTGATTAATAATTCATTGGAACACTTCCAATAAGGAACCAATTGGACTGAATAAACCTTATTCAACTAAATCTCGTAATTTGGAATACATCATTTTCAAACGTTACATAGAACCCTTTTCATTAATAAACCAATTACCATACTTGCCGGCGTATAAGACAATTGGTGTATAAGACGCGCCCCACTTTTAAGACACTTTTTTTTAGGAAAAAAAATCACACATAATACATCTATTGCAATGCAATTACATTTGTTCATGTACATCAAATATCTAAGGCAGTACCTTCAAGTCGTGTTCATGAACTTCATGCTCATACTTCGCCTATATCTTTTTATAGTGCGCACCGCCTCTGACGCTATTGTTGACGAGAGCGTCATAAAGGCTTACGAAATTGCCACCTAGATATCACTGCGTACGACTACTCACATCAGCCACCACGCCGAGTATCAGTTAGAGCGACGATTAGGGGATTTCCACGTTTAAAATGACTTGTTTTGAGAATTTATTGTAAAGCGCAAGTATCTATGGGGGTATTTTTGTGATGTTCCATACACTGTGAGAATGATGGATGGTTGGATGGTTTGGTCAGTGCACTGTATGGGGCACAGACTGTTATAACCTGAGAAATACGATAACTGCGAGACGCAGACGCTGCACAAACACACAAAAATACTTGTGCACATAGACATATTTGCACTTGAGAATGCGAATAAATTCTCAAATATCGTCAAGCCAGACATGGACAACTATGTGAGCAGTGTTTCATTATTCAAATAATGAATGACACCTTTACAGGATTGCCGAAAAAATCGTTTATAACAAATGAAATTACGTCGAAAGTTTCAACTTGCTATGAAGTTATCAGTTTCAGTTATGCCTGGCACTAAAATAGGTACAAAATTCAGATACCCTTTACTACATAATCAAGCTCCTGACGGATATTTTGGTGCATATTATGTACACATATCAAATATAAATTACGAAAAATTTCCCGCTTAAAATAATTATATTCCCGCGTACAACGTTATTTCCCGCATTTTGCAACATTTTTTGACATCCCTAGAAAGAAATGGAACTTGTAGGTACCTACCTTAACTGGCAACCGGCGTATAAAACGCATCCATTTTTTGGACCAATTTTTGTAGCAAAAAAGTGCGTCTTATACGCCGACAAATACGGTATATTGCAACCTAAAACCTGTGAATAGAGTATATTTAACTACAGGATCACGGTAAAACCTAATATCTGCAATTAACGTAGCTGCTAGAGCATGTACGGTTAGATCCTAAGATAACATCAAGCCGAACTACGAAATCTGCTAATCTACTAATAGCCAAATACGCAGGTTCTTACAGCGTATAGTGAAATTTGCTTTAATTTTAGCTGTGATAATTGTGGTGAAAAGAAACAGCGAAAACTGGAAACACACACACATCCTCGAATTTCCAGCGGGAATGGCCTCGTTGTTCGTGACACGGCGCCTAGAACCGCTCGGAATTCATCTAATACACTCTTCACAGATGAAAAATTTTGTTTAAAAGCAAGATGGCAATTTATATATTGCACACATTTTTATTCTGAGACGGTGAAACACAGTAAATAAAACAATTAGTGATCGTGAATTATGTATTAAAATAGCATGTATGAAAGGATTATAAGGATGGGAGTTAATGTATGAAAATCATTGTCAATTAAAAATTATGCACGAAAATTCCCCATTTAAAATTGGAGCAATCCTTATGCCAACACGCGTGGCAATGTAACACTCTACACAGTGTAGATATCATCACATGCTGGACGCTGCAGTATACTGTATGCGGAACTTTATCTTTCTATACGCCTAGGTACTCCAAAGTACTTAGGCGCTGTTTCGGCTTATCAGAGGTAGGTCCTGGACTTTCATTTTGCTCTGTCTGACGTTCATCAGGAGATTCATTACACGTTTCTCTGAGCTGACCTTCAGGTGCTACATTCTGAGCAGGAACAGTTTGGGCTTCGGCATTGTCTGTTCCAAGAACACAATCTGTAGTATTCGCAGCAGCAAAATCGTCCTTGTTTAACACAAAAGGGTCTTACGGTTCGATACCATACACTTTCAAGCCGTTAACTTCAATAGCGACAGAAGCTCCTTTAAACAAGCAGTTCACAATAATTCACCAAGTTTTCTGTCAGTAATTGCTTGCATTTGGTGTGTGAACAAAAGGTTGGCATACGGTTGACTGTACCAGCGTTTCAGGTGATCAAAATGTGAAACATGAAATGGTTAGAGACAGTAAGAATCCATCTATTCGGCTTGGTTGCATTAAGGTGCCTTCTGACAGATAAGGGACGCCGTCATGTGGAGGGACGCCGTCATGTAGATACCACATACGTGCTCGTGTGTCCAGAGTGGTATTTCCTAGTAAAGAAGGCATCTGAATTTCAAGAATACGAAGATAGCGCACACTGATCAACGTTTCGCCATCAAATACAGGACCTATCACGTAATCTCCTACTACGCCCGCTCAAACATTGATTAACGAACGTCTCTGTGTTCGGTGATCTCTTTGCCAATGAGTGTTTGCTTCCGACCAATAGTGTGCGTTATGGAAATTGACTTCCTATGTTTTCGAAGTTTGCCTCGTCTGTAGAGAAAGTACTTGCGAAGAAAACGGGATCACGACATATTTGCGTTTCAGCCTATCGACAGAATTCCAGGCGTCTCTCACGATCTCCTGGCTCAATTGGAATTTAAAGTATCTAAAAACACGAGATACCGTTGATAGAGTCACGCCAAGCATCTTCTGGATCAGACGAGTTGGAAGGTGTGGATCTTCAGCGACGACAGCACGAACTCCCAGCGCAAACGCCTCTCTCGGGTTCGTCTTTCGCATTTGTCTTTCCAAGTTACCTTTTTGAGATCGTGTTATCAGAGACATGATTGTTTCCTTCGTGGGATGACGGACATCGGGGACTTTCGGCATACAATCTTTGCGCGGCTGCATAATTATCGCGGCACTCTCCAACAAATTTTTTCATTCTCACTGTTTCTAAAGTCATGTAATCAGCCATTTCGGACCACGAATTTGAGTCGAATAACGAATTGCACTAGCCACGCGTGTAGGAGGTCGAATGACGTATTTCATTATACGCGACCTCTTTGTTTCCAAACGCTTGCCGTAGTTTCTGCCACAACGTGTAGCCAAACCATGCAGTATCCAAGTGCGCTGTTTTAGAAAATTCAAATGCCCTAATGTTTGTAAAAGATTACGGGGCTTAACTACACTAAAGACAGCACATTCATCCATGCCCAAGGGGGGATTCGAACCCCCGACGGTAACCGGCCTCGCCCATCGAAACATGTTGCCTCAATGCGCTCGGCCGCTCCGCCGCAGCTTTAGAAAATTACTTTAGTGTTTAACGTATGTGTGTCTTTCAGGAAGGCACTTCTACATATCTCGATATTGCGTAAATAATAAAATGAAATATCCCATGAAAATTCGCCCTTGTCAAATAAAAAATGCAGAAACGACAAACGTGATCGAGAAAGTCCACTGAGAGACAGAGTGATTCAGCTGCATTTAATCTTACGTGCTCTAAACATTCTTGTTGAGAGAACTGTTGCTTGTATGGATATGGAGTCCCACGAGGCGAAACTGATCAGTTTCCAGAGGCAGAATTTTTATATATCACTAAACACACACAAAGTCCAATTGAGAAAAAGTTATAACAGTCATGCCAGTCACGAATCATTCGGAATGAGCAAAGCCGAGAAATTTTTGAAAAGGGAAAAGTTATCTGAACCCACAGTCATAATTTCAAGTTCTACGACAATAACGTTTATTAGTTAGTCTCGAAGCTCCACCCTTATCTTTCCTGATTGTCATGGCATCATGGCACCCTCCTAGTGGTGCACGCTAATGCCGATGATATTTACTTTTAGGTTAATTCGTAATGAAGAATTTGAAGGTAATGTTCACGAAAGTATCACCAGTGGACACAGTTCATAAAACACACGAAATTTTCATTGAAAATGTTTCCCAGTCTTGCTTCCTTCTCGAGATACTGGAGACCTGGGATACAATGAAGTGTCAATTGACGATAAACGATTGGTTTCCCGAAAAATATGTTCCCTACAAAAATGCGTATTTTTTCATGTAGAATATGTATATGGAATAAAAAAGGGTTTATCGTTTGAAAAATGAACTTGACCTTGATTTGACCTTGACAACAGGGTTCATTTTGAGGTAACCATTCCAACCTTACAACTTCGACTAGACACACTTTTTGTAGAACTGTGTCATTCCCGAGATAATGGCAGGAGTAGATTAAAATGGAACACCCTTTATATACCGCAGATTGTCTGTGTTCATTCCGACGTGTCAATAATTTTAAATGTAGTTAATCTCAAAGTTCTGGATACCTGCGTGCTGTACATAAGAAGTGGAGCTAGATGTACGATGGCTCCGACTTCGTTCAACGTGATGACTTGTAATCGCTACATACATTTTCACATGGCTCATTAGATATACTCCTAACATCTACATTTATCATAATGATCATGTCTCTATGTAACACCAGCATCATGGAACCACTGTCACTCTCTGTATTTTATAAATTTCTAACAAATATTAAAATCATATCTCAGGAATTTATGACATTATCTGAAAAAGGTGAAGTTGAAAATGTGTATCCAGCTGGGATTGGAACCCGGCTCTCCTGCTTGCTAGGTAGTTGCGCTAATCGCTTCGCCACTGGTGACACAGAGAACATCACAAATACGCGGACGACTCTAGCTCGCCTACCGTCATATACATATTCTCAATTTTTCTCTCCAGTATTAGTCACACTCGCGGTTTTATCATACTGATTCCCATAATGGTAAGGGCAAAGGAGTGACTCCGCACTGTATAAAGAATCATTGCCCTCCATCGGCTTATTATATAAGGATTTTTAATAGATTCTTCTTCGAATAAATAAAATATAATGTCTATAGCGAAAAATTGTAGCTGGCCACCTAATTTTCACTCTCGCTCCAATATATCTATGCTTTCATTAAAAGATACTTTCATAGCGAGAACCATTGAAATCCCTTCACTAATTTATAAATATATAATCCACTTTAGCCTCCATTTTGGAGGCTATGTCACATCTTAAATATGATTTACCGCCGCTGAAAATGCGTGTCCCTTAGTTTTTGATGTTTAGGTTTAGTTGCTAGCAGAGAACTTTTCTCGCCATCGTGACGAAGTTTTGACCTTAGAACGTGAGAGAATTTGCGGCTCTTGTCGTCATTAGTTATCGATTCCGGAAATTGAAGGTTTCAGTATTGGCTCCAATGGGAGCATTAAGTGAGATGAAAAAGGTGATAGAATAGTGATATGCTCAGTAAAGGTGGAGGTATTTGTCACATACGCGAGATATAAAACGGCGATACATTGGTAGAGTAGGGAGTGATGAGCAGACTAATGAAGACCCATAGATTTACAAATATTTGATTTGAACTGGTAGAGCTGTCAGTCAGCTGTGAACGCCAATGGCAGTGGCAAACAGACACATGGTACAGTCGTTTAGTACCAAATTTCCAGTACTGCCTCTGACGACGGATAACCCAATTGTCGTGCCTGTCATGGACTCATGACCACACACTCGAAAAATGTGGCTTTATCAGATGAGCCCCAGTTACTAAGATTTGGTGGTGCTGTTCTGAAAGTGTGCTGCTAAGCCCACAAAGTAATCCACGCATGTTGTCAACAACTCTCTGCGCAAGCTAATATTGTTCCATAATCCAGTGAGCTGTTTTCCATGGAATGCGCTCAGTCTTCTTGTCGAACGGAATGAGTCATTTAGTGGTAATGATTATGTTCGATTATTTGGAGGTCATTACTAGCCTAACAGCGATGAGATTATCGTGTCTTACAATTCGCCATGCTATCGCGCAACAGTTGTTTTGATTAACGTTCAGGACAATTCCAGCGAAAAAATTTTCGTTACAAATCGCCCAACATGAATCTTATCGAAGATTTATGGAATGTAATAAGCGGTGTGTTCGTGTGTAAAATATCGCATAGACGACACTTTCACGATTGTGCACGGCTATAGATTCGGTGTGGCTCAGTATTCCTGCAGGGGACATTTAATGGTTTGTTAAATTCTTGCACTACGAGTGCAGAATAAATGTCAGATACCAAGTTCATAGCTGTACTATCTAATTTTGGCAGAGGTATAAGTATTAGATGTATTTCAAACTAAATGTGGTTATGGACTCTTATTAGTGCCTTGTATCGTAGTCGAGCGGTCATCCATATTCAAGAGGGATTAGGTATTTGCATCAGTAATCTAGCCCTAGTTTCCTGGTATAATCAGACCCATTACTTTGTGTACAATCCTATATATGCAACTTAAAGAACCAAATTGGTTGTTCCTAATAGGCCTTATCAAACCGATCTTTTACTCATTTAAAAATGTTTTCAGCGTTCATTGTTTGTTATCCATTTGCTTTCTGTTGGGTACTTATTAGTAATATTAATGTATATATTTTACATTTAATGAGCCTGCCTGTGAAAAGCAAACAATGCTGGGATCAATAGTGACAAAGCTTTTCATGCAATACATGGCTTATACTCTCCAATTATTGACCCATACTGATTCTGAAAGAGTCGGAAACGAGGTATGAGTTACGAGAGAACAATATTTTTCATTATACAGTTTTTCGCGTTCCGTATTAGACTTAAAGGGGAGCAACCTGTCAGTCACTGCAGATTATTAAAACGACCGTATTATTAAACTGCCAGATTATTAAAATGGCAGGCAGTTATATTAGTTTCAGACCAAACATAAGCATTATAACTGTCATAAATTTTTATTAACAAGGAAGAGGTTTATTACTGATACGCCTTAATTACTTCCATATTAGTTTAGTATGAGATCTCTTCATTTATTGGCAGAGACACTTCGCGTACATTGTCACTGAAGGTGTCCTTTATGAATGCCTAGAGTACCTAGTGAACAATGTGTTAGTAAAGATAGCAAGTTACCAACACATCGCCCCATTCTATTGAATCAAGAAACCGTCAGAGTTGTACTGTTGATCAGCAGCTGGAATAAATCACCTTCTTTTGTAAACAATTCAGTTATAAATGTGTAGTGTTGTTGAAACATTTTCTTTGCAAAAGGAATAGTCTCATGAATTCCAAGGATTGCATTTAACCGTGATGAAATGACCCACGCCCTGCTGCGAAGCGCACTGTTTGTCCCCGTCGGAGATTCGAGTCCTACATTGAGCAAGTGTGTGTGTGTGTGTGCGTGTGTGTGTGTGTGTGTGTGTGTGTGTGTTTGTTGTTGTTGGTTTTGAGGGGACTAAACTGTATGTGTTTATTCCTTAAATTAATGTAAGGTAGTTTGAGTAATTTGTAAGCAAATGGACTGATAACCACGGTAGTTAGATCCTAGAAATTCACAAACATTTCATTTTCATAGCATTTAAATTAATGATCTGATTGTTTCCTGCTGATGAAAGGAAGACATACATCAATTACGACATTCAGAGAGGACCACGTTCTTCAAACAGACAGTGAAAATGATTTAAGATATTATGCATTTCAACTGGTTGAAGTTTAACTAATTTTTCAAATAGATATAGCTCCTTGATATTAAATATATCAATTTCAATATATATTCAGAAACCCTGAGACGGTTTTTCGTATCGATTATGTCCAAGACATTAAAGATAAGCAATGAATTAAAATTTATGATGCGGCCGGGAATCGAACTCGGACCTCCATGCTATTATGCTGCATGGGGAGCCTTAGCAGTAGTGTCAATTATCTATGGAACACAGAAGATGAATTAAAGCTTGTGATGTGGTGGGAAGTCGTAATTAGACTATTCCAGGGCGCCTTCATCGTTAGTGGTGCGGTGGTCTAACGGTGCCGGGAGCCGTGGCTCAGCGCGCCCGGTCAGAGGGCTGAACGCTCTTTGTCATAAAAAAGCTGAGCCACAGAACCAAAATACGTAGAACCAAAACGAACAAACACGATCAGCGTCCGCAAGGACAAGAACTACCAATAGAGAGAAAAAAAAAAAAAACCGGTAAGATGTCTGCCTAGTAAGCATGAAGGTGCGGGTTCGATCCCCGGCCGCATTAAAAATTTTAATTCATTTTATCTTTAATGTCTCCTTGATTTTGGTAATATAACTGCTTATTTACACACTGACGACAGATCTATTGATCGTTCTGTGCTACTGTTCATTTATTGATGTTTGTGCCCGTTAAATGGCAACCGTCACTGATTTCCACGACATAAGCTACTCGTCATCACGTATAGAATTTATCAGCCACCTCTTGTGGAAACTATCCTGCTGCTACAGCTATGGAACATTGTCTACCATCGGCGTAATAACTGACCACATTGTACAGCAATGGATAGGCTGCGCTGGTTTCTTCAGCAGAGAACCATAGCTATTCAGGATTTCCTGTTCCAGCCATTAATAAATCTACTTTTATTTTATTTCTTATTCCTACTTTTAGTTTAGTTTAATTTAAATATACTCCTAACGTAAGTACTATGTTACACTCTAGGTCTGAAGATGACCTTCTAAAGATAGAAAGCGGCAACCGGTCAAAATATGTGCATGCCTTTTACACTGTTATAGGGTTAAATTTAGTTTAATCATTTTGGGACCAATACATCAATACAGAATAATACCCATAATACGCACAAAAATAGACAGAAAGCTATCGCTCTGAATGGTTGTATAATTAAATATTTTGGTAGTGCCAAAAAACATGGCATGGGCACGTCTGTCCTTAAATATGGAACAGAATTTATTTTGAAATATTTCTTCTGTAGAGAGACAAAGAAGTGTTGATTAATTAAGTACTGCTCACATGCTGATTATACATCTACATACATACTCGGCCAATCCACCCAAACTTGCGTGGCAAAGCGTACTCAGTACCACGACTAGTTACTTGTCTTTCTGTTACACTCCCAAATAGAACGAATGAAAAACGAATACTTGTATGCGTCTGTAAAACCCCTAATCGCTTTTAATTTAACACTGTGGTCTTTATGTGAAATATAGCTTGGCGTCGGTGGAATGTTTCTGCAGCCAGCTTCAAATTCCAGCCCTCTAAATTTGTTCAATAGTGTTTCTCCTTGAGAACGTTGCCTTTTCTCCAGCGACTCTCTTTTCACTTCTCGAAGCATATCACTAACAACCACGCACTGATTGAACATACCAGTAACAAACTTACCGCCCCGCCTCTGAACTGCTTCTATCTCTACCTTTAAACTAATGCACTGGGGATCCTAATCTTTTATGTAGTTCTCAAGACGGGGACGTTCAGTCGTTTTATATGCGGTTTCCTTTCAGAGGAATCACATTTTCCAAAAATTCTCCTAATAAATCAAAGTCGACCATCCGCCTTCCCCACGTCCTTATAAGCTCATTCCATTTCATACAGCTGTGCAGAGTTACACGCAGATATTTAATTGACGCAACTCTGTCAAGCGGCTTACTACTTATGATGTATTCGAGCATTGCGGGTTTGTCACTCCTACACCTCATCGCCTTATATTCTTCTATGTTTAAAGCAAGCCGCGTCGGAGTGACCGAGCGTATTTAGGTGCTATGCTCCGATGCACGAGGTCGTTTCCCGTCGGGGGTTCGAATCCTCCGTCCGGCATTGGCATTGGTGTTTGTGTTGTCTTTAGCATAAGTTAGTTAATAAATAGTTTGTAAGTTTAGGGACTGATGTCCTCGCAGTTAAGTCCCAAAAGCTTAACAAACATCTGAACAACATTTAGAGCAAGCCGTCATTCCTCACACCATCTAGAAAGTTGGCCCAAGTTATCCTGCATCCTACTAGAGTCATTCAATGACGACACCTTCATGTACACCACAGTATCATCAGTAAACAGCTGTAGATTGGAACTCACTTTGTAGTCAGGTCATTTACCGAGTGATCAAGAAGTCACTATCAAGTTGAAAACTTAATAAATCGCGGAATAAATGTAAATAGAGAGGTAAAAATTGACACACATGCTTGGAATGACATGGGGTTTTATTAGAAACAAAATATATATATAAAAGTATATTAAAAATCCAAAAAAAATGCCCTACAATGCAGCTGAACAGCAGCACGTCAGTGACTGCGCATGAAAATTGTGTATAAAATGAGCTATAATGAGAGAGAAAATCAGATGCACCAGCAGTCGCAGCATGTTGACGTTACCTGAAAAGGCGCTTTTAGTGAATCTGTGTTATCAGAGTGGTGAATGTGCATGTTCAGCGTTACGATCCTATCGCCATAGGAAGGAGATTAGATCGGGTGAAGGTCCGTTGACAAATGCAGCTGTGACGAGAATTATTTCGAAGTTCAAAGCCATGCGTTTGTTTAGATGATGGACTCCGTAGTGGCCGACCGAGCACAAGGTGTAATGCAGCTGACACAGTTCAGGAAGAAATGGAGACGGCATTGGGTTCGTCTATGCACGGGGAAGTGAGCGCTCGTGCAGTTGCATGTCGCTCCGGCATTCCATACACTACTATGTGGTTGGCACTGAGGCGTACCCTCCGATGCTATCCTTACAAAATCGATCGGTATCATGAACTGTTACCTGGCGATTTAGTGAAGCGGAGAGCATTTGAGGTGTGGGCGTTTCAAAAGATGGCGGAAGATGACGATTGGTTGAGTAATGTATTGTGGAACGACGAAGCTCATTTCACGCTCCGAGGGTCTGTCAACGCCCACAACTGTATAATTTGGGCTACCGAAAATCCTAGAACTGTCGTGGAAACTCCAATGCACGACGAGAAAGTCACGGTATGGGTTGGATTTACCACATCTACTGTTATCGGGCCTATTTTCTTCGAGAAACTGCGTGATTCTGGTTTTGTAACCGCTACCGTGATGGGTGAGAGGTACGCAGATCTGTTATAGAAATGCATCATCCCCAGCCTGGCTGATAAGCACTTGCTGGAAAGTACAGTTTTTATTCAGGATGGCGCTCCACCCCATATTACTAGATGCGTCGTTTGGCGATGATCGTGTGCTCAGCCACCACATTCGTCATGCTTGGCCTCCCAGGTCCCCAGACCTCAGTCCGTGCGATTATTGGCTTTGGGGTTACTTGAAGACGCAAGTGTATCGTGATCGACCGAGATCTCTACAGATGCTGAAAGACAACATCCGACGCCAAAGCCTCACCATAACTCCAGACATTATTCCTCGACTACAGCTATTGGTGAGGAATGATGGTGAACATATTGAGCATTTCATGCAAAGAACATCGTCTGTGCTTTATCATAATTTGTTATGCTAATTATTGATTTTCTGATCATATGAAGCGCCATCTGCCGGACATTTTTTGAACTTTTTTTAAATTATTTTATATAACTCCATGTTATTCAAAGCATGTATGTCAATTTGCATCCCTCTATCTACATTATTCCGTGATTTATTAAATTTTCAAATTTATACTGACTTTTTGATGACCCGTAACATTGACAGAAAACAATAAACGTCCTATCAGACATCCCTGGGAGAGTCATGACGATGCCCTAGGCTCTGATGAACACTCGTTAATCTTCAAGCTATTCAAATGTTTGGGTTTAAATTCTATATGCCCGTACTTTCGTTTACGGTGTGGCACCATGTAGAACGCCTTTCAATACCAGGAGAAATATGTAGTCTTCCTGTTACTCTTCATCCACTGCACGCAAGAAGTCATGAGATAAAAGAACAAGCTTGATTTCGCACGATCGATGCTTTCTAAATCCGTGCTAATGCAAGAACAAAAGCTCCCCCCCCCCTCAAGTAAAAATTACTGTATTTGAGCTGAGAATATGTTCGAGAATGTTAATAATATTGGTCTGCAATTAAGTTGGTTGGTTCGCCTTCCTCATACACGGTAGTCAGCTGCGCCTTTCTCCAGTATTTTGAAACTTTTTCAGGTTATTGGCAAGACGTTATGCTAAGGTATGACAATGGAAGCTATTACATGTTTTGTGCATCGATATTTTTACAAATGCGCTAATCTCAACTAACTTTTGTCTGCTTGGATTTCTTTCATCTTGTTTTGAACCAAGAGTGCAACATCCTTTGCTTTCTCAGCATTTTTCGAATATTATTATTGAACCACGGTGGGTCTTTCCGATCCTTATTCCACTTTGTTGGCACATATTTTCCAGCGCTTTAGTTGCAATGCATTTAAATTTTGCCCTATTTCCTCCTACTGAAACTAAACAATCAACTCATTCCTTAAGTGAGATGCCAAAAATAGCTTTTTTCTGTTCTTTCTAGCACCAACACTCTCCTAGCCTTCTTGACCGGTTTATTAACTTTGGTGGCCACTGTCGCTATGACTACATCATGATCACTAACCGCTGTCTCTACAGTGACATCATTGATACGTTCAGGCCTGTTTGTTGCTATAATGACTGAAATATTTCCATTGCGTGTGGGCTGAGGATTTAGCTGCTCAAATCGGTGTTCGTGTTCTAAAATACTTCGCAAGGCTGCTTTTCCGTACCCTCCCCCCCCCCCTGTAGTGAAACTATAGACGTCCTAGTCTATACGCGGCAGTTTAAAGTCGCCGCCAATAAATTGTGCAAGGATCGGATACCTTTGCGCAATTGAGCTTAAAGTTTGAGTGACTCCAGAACTTGATTCTACCCATACCTGTTATACGTGTCCAGATTATCTCAGTCACTTTCCATTTCGATCTCAGCAGAAACAATATATTTGCCGACTGCAACGAACAACCGCCCCTCCCCCTACCCCCCCCCCCCCCACCACCACCCGCGTGGCACTGTACCTGATCTATTTAGGAGATATACATTCCACTATTCGCTAAATACTTCGGAGCTTCATACATTGGGACACTTTGAACGAAATCTTATGAACTAATGAAGTAAATATGTATATCCTTTTTAAATCCACTCTCTGAAAACCATAAGTTTCAATTATCAGTTACACTAATATCTGTAAACTCTAACGGTGCATCTCGTCCTAGCCATCTTCTTTACCCACTGTTCCACAGTACAAAATAGTGCTCCAATAATCTTGTCGCTGACAGAACATTAACAGCTTCATTTCTTCGATTTCCGTCGTCCTTAGTTGCATATGAAATTGGTGGAGTTGTATTACCGTCTTTAGCAACTAAATGAAAGGCGTTTTTTGTGTGCCATACGCGTTTTGCTTCTTTATTTGTGAAGCATCATCAGTGGCCTGTAATACATGTTATTTTTGTATAATATTGTAGTACAGTCATAACATTATAGGTATTTTTCACAGTATGACAGTTAACAGTCTTGTTACAATTACTAAAGTTCGGATCTACTAGGTTAGAAACAACTTCTGCAGCACTAGCTTTTGCAAAGTTAATTCAATTATACAGTTTTTGGCCCTACTTACGGTTTTCTGTTTTATTCCATGTATGTCTTCATGGAGGTGGTTGTGAGGACGTCAGTTGAATGTGGTATTTTCGGTCTTGATGAAAACCCTTGCATCACCACTTCACTGTGCACTCGTTTTTGAACGATTTTTTACAGTGTTTAGTGTTGCAAATTGTCGCTTTTCGTCTGTCTCTTGTTTGTGTTCCTTGTATCTCTGAGTGTATCAGCTGTTTGTCTTGGTGTATGTGTAGACTATGTGTGTGTATGTCTACGTTGTTATTTGTGTTAGTTTTTTGTGAGTATGGGACTACCAATGGGATCCCCTATATCAGGAACACTGGCAAATAGCTTCATCAACCACATAGAGAATACAATATTTAACACAATCATTACAGAGAAAAAATACAAAATTGTCTACTGGTACAGATTTGTAGATGACATAATTTGTATGGTAGATGAATCTGCAGAGAGAATACAACATCTCCACACAGACATAAACAGTATACACAGCAACATTCAATTCACAATGGAGAAAGAAACAAACAGACAGATACACTTCTTGGACATAACAATAAAGAGAAACAATGACAAGCACACATTTGACATCTTCAGAAAACCAACAACTACAGACACAATCATAATTGCCACTTCCAACCACCCCCATAATCAAAAACTAGCAGCTCTAAGACACATGTTACATAGACTGAACAATATCCCACTAAACAAAGAAAACCATGGGAAAGAATTGAAAACAATACAACTTATAGCTAAAAACAATGGCTATAACACGCAAACAGTAGAAAGACTCAACCAAAAAATCAAAACACAACTAATGAAAAATTCCAAGAAGCACAAAGTACAAACACCCAAAACTCTCACAAACACAGACAAGGCAACACACACAGACACACAAAACACCAACACTCATGACACAATCAGCAAAAATAAATGGTACACCCTTACATACAAACACAAATCAACAAACAAAATAGCAAATATACTTAAGAAGTAAGGTTTACAAATCGCCTATAGAACAAGAAACACACTTCTGTCACAGTTGCAAACAACAGATAAACCAGACAAATATGAAGGGGCAGGTATATACCAGCTAGAATGCCAAGAATGCAAATCGGTATATCTGGTAATGACAGGCAGAAACTTCAAAACCAGATACAAAGAACATATAAGAAGCTGGAAGTATGAAAATAGCCACTCCACCTTTGCAGATCACGTGATAGAACACGGACATGAACCATCCACCATGGAACAAGACATGAAAATTATCAGAACCAATGATCGAGACAGAAAAATCCTGACACTACAAGAAAACTTTCACATACGGAGAGCCTTGGCAATGAATAAAAAAGTGATCAATGATCAGATCAACATAAGTAACAACTCACTGATCAAGCTGGCCACAAAAACAGTGAAAAACAACAACGAAACATGAAATGCCCTACCTCTTTCTCCCTCTCGCTCCCCTCCCCCTACTCCTATAGTCACAAAAAACTAACACAAATAATACACACACACACATACACACACACACACACACTCCCATACTCACAAAAAACTAACACAAATAACAACATACACATTAACACACACAGTCTACACAGACACCAACACAAACAGCTGATACACTCAGATATACAAGGAACACAAACAAGAGACAGACGAAAAGCGACAGTTGGCAACACTAAACACTGTAAAAAAACGTTCAAAAACGAGTGCAAGAGTTTTCATCAAGACCGAAAATACCACATCCAACTGACGACCTCACAAACACCTCCATGAAGACACACATGGAATAAAACAGAAAACCGTAAGTAGGGCCAAAAACTGTATAATTAAATTAACTTTGCAAAAGCTAGTGCTGCAGAAGTTGTTTCTAACCTAGTAGATCCGAACTTTAGTAATTGTAATAAGACTGTTAACTGTCATACTGTGAAAAATACCCATAATATTATGACTGTACTACAATATTTTACAAAAATAACATGTATTACAGGCCACTGATGATGCTTCATAAATAAAGAAGCGAAACGCGTATGGCACACAAAAAAACGCCTTTCATTTAGTTGCTAAAGACGGTAATACACCTCCACCAATTAAAAGCTTGTTTGCTTCTTTTTTTTCATTTCTTTTCTATCTTTATAAACTGAATCATGACATCATATTTTACCTCTTATTCACCCTTTGACTGAGTTTTCTCGAAGGTGCAATGACAGTTGAAGTATTCTCACGGTCCAGCACAGCAATCAGTTATCATACATGCGCTCTACATCATCCAGGGAGACACAGAGAGGTTCGCAGGAATGAAATAAGGTTTATCGGATGCAGGGCATTTATGACACATAACTTTAGGTATATACGGGTTGTAATGTTACATGTACCTCCACATACCAAAAGTTTCTTATTTTTCGATATTTTAAATTAATTTATTTTCATATTTGCATATTTGTTGAAATTTTTTGAAATATTAATATATTACTCACAGTCATATGGACTTAATATTATTTGAGATTGATTAATGTATGTAAACCTCTGTGCAAAGAATACAAAGACATTTATCACGATCAACTTTTCTCATCTAAAAAGACAGGAGATACGTCTCCACTTCTTCTCCTTGTTCGAACATTGAGACAGTAAAGTCGTAAATTAATTGAGCTCTGTAATTACTAGGAATTTTCCAGGATAGTAATTTCTGCAGATGTTCTACAATGAACTATGTAAGTTTAGTGTAGATATGCTGCTTTTTAATTAAATTATAAGCTCTGCAATTTAACCGAACTTCGAATGTGTTCTCATTTAGTAGAAAACTGATTCCACTATTTTTCCTTCTCGCATTTTATTAACTGTGATGCAAATTATTTTTCAGGAGAACGGATTCCACCATTACGTCTAATTACGAAACTAATCAGAATAGAAATCATTTTCATTCCATTCGTTTACTAAATAATTGTCCAGAATACATTCAGATAAGAAATAGGTTTTAATTAATATCTTAGTGCGTAGCTTGCCTTTTCTTTAACAGAGAAATGTATGCACCTTTAATGACTCACGTAAATGCAACGACACCAATGTGAAATATTTCTCCCGTCCAATCATTATAGCACCGTCAGTGATAGCTTTCAAAAGTATTATCTGGATTTTCAAATTTATATTTCATTCATTTTTTCTTTATTAAAATTGCGAAAAACTTTCATTTGCAGTAGATATTCCTTTTCAAGGATACTTGCATTTAGATATTATTTAAGTACAAGTTACTTATAAAATTTTAACAAACTGGGATAAATGTTTCTGGGTATCGTGGACGCTTTTCATCGACTTTCGGGCATAGCACACTCTTTCTCAGTCCCAAACTAAACGCCCTTACTTGAACCCACAGAAGACACGAACTCATAAAGTCGGATGAGGTCTTGATAGGCCCCAGTAATCCCTGTACACGAAGTCCTCAACTTCCCCTTCATATAGAAGAGAGCACACCTGGGGCTTCTCAGCTAACAAGTACGATCCAAAGTGGTGCCTTAGACTCCGTAATCTTTGCCACTAGTCAAGTGCATAGAAAGCAAAATATATGACACATAAGCAACTGTAGCGGTTTTTTTTTTATGCCTGCCGTGGTTTTGTAGTGTGCGAACATCAGAAGCTGTTCTGGTGTATAAACCTTAAATTTGTAATAATTTTATTTTCGTTTTATTACGATAGGTGACTGAAAATTAAAGTAGTAAGTCTTGGGCCAGTTTAAAAGGATATTTGTTGTTAAAAATAGAATCAATTTCAATCCTGCTTATATATAGTTTAATCGCAACGCGAGGAAATTGGAAATGCTTTTGTTGATCTAATGAGCATAGTATCAGATGACGAATTGATCGAACAACTTGTCATATGATCCACTGAAAAGTGATATTTATGACGTAAATAAATCTTTCTTTTTATCTACATCGGCAGACAAGTTTGGAGAGCGTGCAACAGCTTTGATTCCTGTATTTAACTCTTTCATCCTAAAAGATTACTTTCTCTGTTATGCGTGAGAAGAGTCGTAGTGGAACCACAGATGTGGTTCCTTGAGACAGAATTACAAAATAGTGAAAGTAACAGTTTGCACTTTTTTAAGTGTGTTTCATACAAGATTTTAGTATTCGTTTTAGCTTCAAAATACATACTAAAAAACTATTTATAGCTGAAGGTCATTACTGTAGTAATTGTTGTGTCACCTTCCTGTAACTTTCGTAATTATGAGGATGTTTTACAATTTTGTACATTTTTCAGTAAAACGTAATAAAATTACTACGCTTGTTGTACGTGTCTTACTGAAGGCAACGAGAAAACTACTTGTCCGCATGACGTTTGGTGAGTTATGTAGTGGGAGAGACAGGGGAGGTAGCACGGAAGCTTCGGCCAGGGCGGAGTTTGTGTACCGAGCAGATTGATGTAAAGGAATTCCATGAGCCACCCAAATAAACTACCTCCTCCCCCGACCCTATAAGGCACTACAAGGAACTGAGTCATGAAAATTTCAACATTAACAATTTTTAATACTAATTGGTTGTAAGACATAATCTGAAATTAATTAATGGTGACTATTAATGTTCAGTCCGGAGACTAGTTTGACGCAGCTCTCCACCCTACTCTATCCCGAGGAAAGCTCTTCATCTTCTCATAAGAGCGGCAACCTACATCCATTTGAGTCTGATTAATAAATTCGTCTCTTGGTCTCCGTCTGCAATTTTTACCACACACACTTTCCTAAACAACTACATTCACGATTCCTTGATCTCTATGAGTGTGTCCTACCAACGGATACCTTAATATAGTCTAGGTACGCCAGGAATTCCTTGTCTCCTAATATTTCTTCAGTACCTCCTCATTAGTTATGCGATCTACCAACCTATTGTTCAGCATTTTTCTGTAACAACACATTTCAGAAGGCCTGCCGCGGTGGCCGAGCGGTCTGCGGCACGCCAGTCACAAACTAAACTGCTGCTACGGTCGGGGGTTCAAATAACCCCCCCCCCCCCCCCCCCCGTCTGGCGTGGATGTTTGTGTCGTCTTTAGTATAAGGTAGTTCAAATATTCAAATATTTGTTAAGCTTATGGGACATAACTCCCTAAACTTACAAACTACTTATCAACTACCTTATACTAAGGACGGCACAAATATCCATGCCCGAGGGGGGATACGAACCCCCGACCGTAGTGGCCGTGCAGACCGTGACTGGAGCGCCTCAGTCTCCTCGGCCACCGCGGCCGGCTAAGGAAGTTCATATTAATTTGTAAGTTTAGGGACTGATGACCCCACAGTTAAGCCCCATAAGTTTAACAAACATTTGAACATTTGAATATATCAGAAGCCTTATCCTCCTCCTATCTGACTTCCGTATAGTTTGCACACATTATTTATCGTCCATGTTTCACTTCCATACAAAACTCCAGACAAATCCCTTCCGAAACGACTTCCTAACACTTAAAAGAATATTCAATGTTAACAAATTTCTGTTTTTCAAAACCGCCTTTCTTTCCATTCTTCATTTTAGCCTATATACTCTGCACTGCGACTTAATGATAATAATTTCGTGTGGCTCACTGGCCCGGAGCAAGTCTTTCAACTGGACGCCACTTCGGTGACTTGCTTGTCCCTAGCCTACGCCAGTTATCCAACCGGGGAAAGGGGACCTACAGCTTAACGTGGAATCCGAACCGCGTGTCGTTTCTGGCGACTCCTCGCATCGTTGAGAGGTGAAGGATGGGCTAAAACGCAGACTGAAGAAATCTGAGGTCCTAGCGGGTTTCGAATCCGCGACCCTTCGGTTTCCAGTCGAGCTCTTTACCCCGAGACCACTCGCCCGACTACTGCGACTACGTTGTTTTACTGCATAAACAAAACTCATCTACCACCTCCTGCATCTAATTCTTTCAGAATCGCCTGATTTTGAAAGACTGCATTCCTTTACCATTGTTTTGCTCTTATTAACGTTAATCTTAACGCTTCTTTCAACACACCGTCCATTCCTTTCATTTGCTCTGGTAGGTCCTTTGCTATCTCTGACAGAATTACGATATCATCGGCCAAACGCTATGTTTTTATTTCTTCATCCTGAACTTCAATTACTTCCCTAAATTTCTTCCTGCTTCCTTCACATCTTGCTCAATGTATAAATTGAATTACATCGGAGAAAGGCTACAACCCTGTCTTATTCCCTGCCCAACCAGAGCTTCCCTTTCATACCTATCGACTCTTAAAACTGCTGTCAGGGTTTTGTATAAGTTGTATATTACCTTCCGTCTTCTCATGAAACCAAAATGATTTTCTCCGAGGTCAGCTTATCCGAGCTTTTATAACCTTCCGTAAATAATTTGTGTTATAATTCTGCAGCCATTAATTATTAAACAGATGGTTCTGTAATTTTGACACCTATCTGTGCCTGTTTTCCTTGCCATGGGAATTATTAATTTTTTCCTGAAGTCTGATGGTATTTTGCCCTGTAAAATAGTTTTGCCATGCCTGGCTCTCCCAGATTCTTCAGAAGCTCTTTCCGAGCTCTCTCAAATTCTTCTTTCAGTATAGTATGTCCTATTTCATCGTCATCTACTTCCTCTTCCCTTCCTATAATATTATCTCTAAGTTAACATTCTTTATATATCAGTATGTAAAGTAAAACTGTTCAAATCAAAATGTTTGTAGAGCTTATGAGACTTAACTACGGGGTCATCAGTCCCTAAACTTACAAACTACTTATGAACTAGCTAACACTAAGGACGGCATAAATATCCATGCCCGAGGGGGGAATCGAACCCCCCCCCCCCCCCCGTAGTGACCGTGCAGACCGTGACTGACGCGCCGTAGTCTTCTCGGCCACCGCGGCCGGCAGTAAAACTGTCAATACTTGAGAAATAGCATGCTGTAACATTGCTAGCTTTAGTTCAATTATAATACAGTTTTGTCAAATAACACACCTTCATCAAGGTCGAATGATGTCTGATGTCGAATGTAAACATCAGAAGTACCCACCGTTCAAACAGATTTCAGTACCTCTAATATCTCTCCTCATAGGGCGTCTAAATTTCCTTAGATGCGTGTCTGCGTTATCTAAAGATATTCTCCGAAGAATTCAGCCCAATTCCGATATGTCCCGCTGTTGCCGTACTCTCTCGCACCATCGATTCCTTCATTAGAGACACGAACAGTAGAGAATCGAAAAATTACTGACATCCATACAAACTTCGTCGTGCACAGTTTTCATTCTCCAATGGATTGTAATTCAGGGCGCGTTTTTTGCAGTCAGAAATTCGAAATAATATGCTGTTCCTCACATAACGACAGAGTTAATACACACTGCTTTGTTAAAAGCTACAATTCTGAGCCCTTTAAGAACTTTCGACATGGAAGTACGCAACTGAATCCAGTAATATTTCAGGCACGTACTACTTCAGGCGGCAGTGGGGGTCATAAATTTTGCAAAAAAGGTCAATTGGGCTGAAATTAATGCTCAAATAAATAGCATTATTTTTGTGTTCATTATTCCGATTTTGCATTCAAACAACTGTTTTCCTTTGCGATTTTTGAAGCGCGTCCCATAAGCTTCTAAGAATCTGTTCCAACATTGCATGAGAGTTTATAAACGGACAAGGAGAAAGATTCTTTTTTTTTTTTTTTTTTTAAATGCTTTAATTATTACACTGTGTCGAGATATAATTCATTGAAGTAGGATGAAATTTAACATACGCTGAGAGTCTTTGCAAGATCAAAATGTGGCAATACTTAAAAAGTTTAAATTATTTTATCATTTCATTACCTTTCTGCTGTTCATACATGTATTTAAGTATGTTGTTAACTAAATATAAAAAATCTATCGTAAAGCCGGTACTTCTTTGGTTTCTAGTGAAGAACTTTAAAGACTGCTTTGCAAACACATTTGTATATGAGACTTACTCAACTACTGCAGAATTTAAAATGCTCCTGTCAACATACAATAAAAGGTGAATAGTTTTGGCCAAATATGTGAAATAGGGTTTAAGCTTTACAACTTACCTGACCTCTTTAAAATCAATCAAAACATAGTCACATAATCACAGTATTTTACTTGTTAGTAGTAGAGCTCTAGTCACACGATAAATAATGCCTTATATTATTATTTGTTATACTACATACTACATTGTGTCACACGTGCATCATACTTCACTTTACGCCACGATGGCCCATAAAAGTCTTGCCACATTATGTCCTTTTGTGTAAAATAATGCGTATGTCGTATCTGTATCATTTATATATCACATTTTGTCATAAAGAAAGTTGCTTTCTTAGCACATACCCATTGTGAAGTGTAAAACACTGTCTGTCTTGTAACATCTCATTTTATGTGACAGGTAGAATGTCATGTTGCGTCATGTGCCATAAAGTATCACGAACCTCTGTGTTATTGTATGACACATAACTTGATATTTTGCATTACACATGACATCATATTGTATTGTGCCCCAAAAACACAGAGGCAGCAGATTAGTGGCTAGATACTGGTAGAATACAACTTGTGAAAAATTATTTTATTAAACATATCATATGTAGATGAATTATAAGAAATTAATTTCACTTAATATATTTCCAAATAACGCCCTTAAACGCTTTACATTCCTTTCTATTGTGTTCAACAAATAGAATTATTTACACCATCCGAAATTATACCTGTAGCCACTTAAAAGTTTTTGCACGTCAGTTTTTCAATGCAATTATTGAAACGTGTAGTATTTTTTTAAAGAATATAGCATCAAAATTCTACACTTTTATCTCGGCACTCTTTTCTAGAACAATATCTACCACAGTTGATATTCATGCTAACTGAATGAGCCATGGCGACTCCTGCTTCGTGTTTTGTGCATCCTTTTCTCGTTGCTTGGTATCGCCTTGTTTTGGGATTTGTTGTTGTTCCTATTTTCCTTTTGTCAACTTCATTCTCATTTCAATTTGGCTGATCATTATTTATCAGTCCTGTCACTTTTCTCCGTCATGGATTGTCATCTTGTTCTCAGGACGATCTATTTCACAGCGCATTCTGGCGTTGTTCTTAGCGCAAGTACGTTTTATGGTTTGTAGTATCGGTTGCGTTTCCGCCTGCTATCACTGTGGACCCTCTAGTAATAGTTGCGCAGTTGTTATCGACGTTAAGATTCTTGTTCATGCACCTTGATAAGAGGGTGGAGGAGCCTCCTGGAGTGACTAGCATGGAGTCCGAGAGTGTGAGCATTGCTGGTAGTATGGGTCGAGCCGTGTGTGTGTGTGTGTGTGTATGTGTGTGTGTGTGTGTGTGTGCGAGGGGTGGGGGGATGGGTCGGTGACGAATCTGTTGCGTCGGTTCTAAGTCTTCGATGTGAGTCGTATTTCGAGTGAACATGGTTGATTGTTATTTCCTTGGAGGCTTCTTAAACGTTCCTTTCGGCAATATGGTGGCACACTGATCACACAATGTTAATGAAACGACCGTTTACGTAACCGAAGACATCAGTACTTTCACCGCTGCGTAACTAAAAATTGACTGTACATCATGTGGCTCCTTTCCATATGGAATGCCATCTTGGTGTGAGTTCCCTCTCGCCATTGTTTTTGTAATGTTCTGTGGCACATAGTGGACCCTGCAAATGCCATGTTTCAATTGAATGTTTTCTTCAGTGTAATGTAGTGATACATTAATATTTTTTTTATTGAAAATTATATCTGCGACGCTTGTCGCTAGCATCCGTTCTCTCTGCCAATAAATCTCTGATTATCATTGTTTCAAGTTATACCTTCAACTATTTCAAACGATCTGGAGAGAAAACGGAATCGCTTGTCGTCTTTCGTTTTTCTACCTTTGTACTGAGCGGACATATTTTACTCGACCTCCATAATCATGTAAGTGTGAGCTCTGGTTAGCACCCTTTTACTTAATAAACTTTAACTTTCATTTGGAATTCCTATTTCATTTAAATAATTACTATTTCTCCCCATCTTTCATTTAACTGATACCTATTTTCAGCAATATTAGTAAATTGATGCTTGGTTATTGTTGCCTATTGCCTCATGATGACAAAAGAATGCAAAATTTATTTACTCTCATTTTGTGTTAAACAGTGAATTCAATGCCTGCAGGAAATCTTCATTCTGTTAAAAGCGAAGTCCGATAATTTCTTTAACTTTCGATAACAATAGTGATCAAAATTACACACGGTCTTAAAACTTTAATAATTAATAGTCATGAAAGCAAGCATCAGTATACGAGAACGAAGATATTAATCAATTCATACAGGTTCAACTGCAGTGTCACAGCTTCCACCACTGAATGCATACCAGGTAACTTATTCCGCTATTTTCTTATGTAATGGTGCTTTCTGGTGTTGTCGTAATTTTTAACTTACATTGCTACTGAGAACTGATAACCATTTCAAAAATTAATATTCATTGCTAATCTTACGGTTATTTAAATTTCAATTCCGGTTTTCAACCTTGATCTTGTGACAAAAAAAAGTAACATTACAGTAACCAACGTAATTTATCTGCCTGTGTTGCCGTTCGAGAGTCAGTTACCTGCCCTGGCCGCCGATGTATTTTGCGGCAGTGTTCTTTCCGCCCCTTTATCGATAACTGCCCGGCGAGTGGGTTTATTTTCGCAATTTATATTCCTTTTGTCTTTTGATTTGAATTTCATGATAACCGCCACCTTTCGACCTTGTTCCTTGGTTACTTGGTCCGCATGATGTATTATAGCCACATTACCGCTACTCGACGTCACGAAAAGGAAATCAGGCTACCATTCCGTATATTTGCCTACTGGTTTTGATGTATGTAGGTGTTCAACAATTGCTGCTGCTGCTGAAAACCTCCAATGGCTTTTTGTCCTGCATTTATGTGTACTCCTTGTGGCAGAAGATCTCAAAACAAGTCGGCCGCGGTGGCCGCGGGGACTGAGGCGCGTCGGTCACGGTCTGCACGGCCACTACGATCGGGGGTTCGAATCCCCCCTCGGGCATGGATATTTGTGCCGTCCTAGTTCGTAAGTAGTTCATAAGTAGTTTGAAGTTTAGGGACTGATGACCCCGTACTTAAGTCCCGTAGACTATACAAACATTTGAACATTTTGAACTCAAAACAAGGTCATGTTCTAAAAGCTAGTTCAGTAAATTACGTGTTTATGTAGCTTGAGAAATCTATTGGGTGGTCATAAAAGCTGTATGGCGATTTTGTATGTGCTAATAGTGTTTGACAAGATTTTATATATGGCATTGAAGTGATAAATTGTTATTGAATGTTGCTGTGCCGTTCTTATATAAGGATGGTTAAAACGTGGATTCGAATCCCCCCTGGGGCATTGATGTTTCTGCTGTCTTTAGTATAAGTTAGTTTATAAGTAGATTGTAAGTTTAGTGACTGATGATCTCACAGTTAAGTACCATAAGCTTAACAAACACTTGAACATTTTGAAGGTTAAAACCCAGGATCTTTGCCTTCTGGTGCCCTGTTCATTGCTGTTTAAAAATCCTATTCAAGTTTGGCACCTTTGCTTACTTGTTCTCCAACATTTTTAATCCCATTCAGAGTTGGTTAAATTTCAAAGCATGGACTTCACCCGCTGGAAGCTTTCTTGTATCAAATTATGTAAAGTTTGTGGCGCGGGCTTTGGTCACAAAAGCTTTCCTTGTTGCTTATTGTTTTAATCTCTGATAATAAAACTAAAAATATTGTCTAAATTATGTAGGGATCATAACCGAGCTTCACCCACTGAAGTTTTTTGCTTCTTGTTGTTTTAACCTTCGATGTGATAACTAGAAATATTGTGTAAATTTTGAAGCTATCAAAATGTGCATCACTCGCTAAAGGTGTCCTAACGTATCATTGTTTCACCTTTCGAGTTAATACACGCTATTTGTTCAGACTATTAAGCTACTAAGTATGGGCTCCACCCAATAATCAGTTTCAGTTATTCAATTTTAAACAAAATAAATTCATTAAAGTAGCAATTGATTTTACTGGTTACCCAACGAGTCCTTCCACTTTGTCTTTATATTGTTTTTAATGAAAATTCCAGGTATCATTGAATAATAACTTGAAGAATTGTCACAATGGATATGGTAATATCAGTACCGTTTAGAATACTGAATAAAACGAGATAACAGTTTGTTCATTGGACACATTATACATATATATGAAAAATTCTATAGTCTCTATAGTTTGCAATACTAAGCCCGTCGAGATAAAACCTAGTTCATTGAATATGAAGCAAATGGATATTAAGATAGCAACAAGTAACTTAGCTTACTGAAGAGGTCCCGATTACTAATGGTTTACTGAATATGTTACGTCATTTAGCACATAAAATTTTGGGCAAAATAGTGGAACGTTTGTACAAGGAAACAGTTCCAACGTCTAGTGAAACACAATGGAATAGTAACACTTGGCCACAAAAGATGATAGCAGGTTGTTTGCATCGGTGTCAGTACGTGAAAAGCAACAGTTATTCTGATCGTCTCAACAACTGTACAAAATCCACCGTGAAACACGTAAGAATAAAAATACAAAGAAACACCTTAGTCCGTAGTGGGATACTTCCGCGTTCACAAGTATCAGCAAGGCTTGCTTGACATTCATTAATACACTTCCGATAATGCAGGTACAATATTAAGGGAAGTGCAGTCTCTCGGCCTAGGTTAAGGAAAAATGTCTATGTCATCGTTAGGTCAATACAACAATGTCACGTGAAAGTTATAAGGACCCATAGCCCCACGAAAATTAATTTAAAGAAGCTCACGTAGCAACTCCAGTGGCCACACACACACACACACACATTTTACCATCTAAGTAGTTATTGTTAACATAACATAAAGCCTTAATAATCTGACGTCTTACTACCACACAAGTAACTTTTTAACAAGCTTACGTCACAGCACCAATGACCACACACATAAATTCCTCATTCCACGTAGTTATCGTTAACATAAGTCGAAGCTTTAGTTAAGTCATCTAGCCTGTCTGCTACAACCACATTAGTGCAGCTAAGTCTGCTATTCTAGACAACACTAACAAACGAGCTTTTATAGAATGTACGTGTTAGAGTCATCGATACTTAAATTAAGGTTCACACTTAGCAAACACAGTAACCATATCTGTCGAACTTGGCGAAGTTACACTAGGTAGTAACCAGGTGGTGAGCGGCTCAACCAACACCACGCAAGCGTTAGCTCTAATTAGAACCAAGAAACTGCTGGCACTACACTTCCACGTCTCCCAAAAGTACTGAGGGCCTCATCCAACACCGCCTAGAGAGAAGGTCTCACAGCATTCTGTGCCACGTCGCACCGACAGGCTCTGAACGCTAGCTGTGTGGATGATAAGAGCATTGGTCTTTCCCCCGGCGGCCTGCCAGTCATCGCCAGTCAGCTGGTCATCGCGGCCTATCAACACCACCTAGAGAGATGGCTGCGGCGCTCTCGTGTGACGTCAGGCAGAGTAGGTTGCGCGCGCATAGCTGAGTAGGTAGCCGCTGGGGTACGGCCCACTATGCCGAAGCAGCGAGCCAGTCAGCTATGCGCGCGCAACCTACTCTGCCTGACGTCACACGAGAGCGCCGCGGCCTTCTCTCTAGGTGGTGGGGGGCCTATCCGTCTAACGTGACACGGACTGTTGTGAAGCCCTCTCTCTAGACGGTGTTGCTTTACAACTCGAAGCTAACACTCAGGCTGCTTCTCCCGCTGTCTGGCCTGGCAGCACTCACAACACAACCCCAGCGGCGCACGTCCCAACTGCCGCCGCCTTTAACTGCTGCTCTGCCAAAGCACTTACTGCTCCAAAGTCCTTACCAACGAGTATGTCGATACCAAAGAGGTTAAAATAAAGGGAGATGGCGTTATCTATGGCGAGCACATACGTCAGTTGAAGCCTGTCCGCCATCTTGGTCAGTCATGGTGCGCTAGTTCTCCGTTAAAACTATGCATTACGTCGACCCTCTTACTGTAAATTTATTGAACTGACAGTCAGTACAAAGTATACAGTTTCAAATAATATACTATGTTGAATAAATATTAATAAATACTCATCATAATATTACCATAACTATAATTTATAACGCTAATTATCGTTATTTTAACACGTTGTTGATCTCGATAAAATCGCGGTACGTTTTATTTCTGTAATAAATGACATAAAACTTCAGCTCTACTGCAGCTTCGCGGAGTACCTGCTAGAGCTGTCGATTTTTAGGAGTGGGCCGGCCGCGGTGGCCGAGGGGACTGAGGCACTCTAGTCACGGTCTGCACGGCCACTACTGTCTGGGGCTCGAATCCCCCCTCGGGCATGGATATTTGTGCCGTCCTTAGGATTAGCTAGTTCATAAGTAGTTTGTAAGTTTAGGGACTGATGACCCCGTAGTTAAGTCCCATAAGCTATACAAACATTTGAAACATTTACAATACGAACCTTCTCCAGGACTTACCAATATGGTGGAAGTAGGCTTCGCTTTTTCAGCGTATGGGCGTCTCCCTGTATTCTAACCTCCTTGGTCGATACCGAAGATCAGCGATAGACTAGCGGAGCGGCATAGCCTCCTGATAGAATGTTACGCTATTTATCACATCGTTTTTAATGGACTTCTCTCTCACTTGGTTTCACGTACTACATCACGATGTCTTATGTGATACCATTTTATGTGACACGCAATTTTATTTAATATTATGCTGTGTATCAAGTAAGTAAAGGCACGGCGAAGAAAAAATATAGTAATGCATGTATAACGTCGAAATTTAATTGTAAGTGTATGTTTCATCAACAGTGACTTAAATCCTTAAATATGATCAGGTTGATCTGAGCAGTATTTGAAAGGGAAGAGGAAATGGTTTGAGGACTAGATTTTTCCAGACAGCAATTTTAAAGTGACCCAATAAGGAACTTTGTTTAAATTAAAAAAAAAAAAAAAAAAAAAAAAAAAAAAAAAAAAAAAAAAAAAAAAAAAAAAAAATTAGGAGATGAGTTTAATAACATTCAGTTGGAATTATTAAGGTTAATGGCCATCAAATAAAGAATTAAAATCAATTGAGATATTAAATAACATTTGTAAGCATTTAAAATAACAACAAAAAAATTCACCAAACCGAAATTAAAAGTAATTGAATTGTGACCGATCAGGGGAACATTCAGTGACCTGCATTACGGTGACTTGATTTTATGAAGTAAGAGGCAAGGCCATCTGAACAGCTTAAGAAGTATTTCATACAGATCCCCTTTAAAACTTGGAATAATAGTTTAGCCAGTACATGAACTACATCCTTAGAAAACTGGGACCGGAAACTTGAAACCCTCTAAATTTAACTAGTAATTCTTAATCTTATACTATAACAGACAACAATAAAAAAATTAATAATGAAGGATGAGAGACTCCGTGTTTATAGGCCAGGAAAATTGCACTGGCTCCCAGTACCTGACTTGATTACTTATAGAAAGCAACGATAAAACGCTAACACAATCTTCCTTTATACAGATGGTTTACCATGAATTAAAAAAAAATTAACTCGGAGCTGATTTGCCCATTACTCGAATTAATTACTCACTGAAATATTTTACGAGAGGGCCGAACACATTGAAACCTTTTAAAATATTAGCAGACTGCCGAGAAGACGGCCGACACGCGTGAGCCGGCCGCGGTGGCCGAGGGGACTGAGGCGCTCCAGTCACGGTCTGCACGGCCCATACGGTCGGACGTTCGAATCCCCCCTCGGGCATGGATATTTGTGCCGTCTTTAGGATAAGCTAGTTAATAAGTAGTTTGTAAGTTTAGGGACTGATGACCCTGTAGTTAAGTCCCATAAGCTATACAAACACTTGAAACTTGACACGCGTGATAAGAATTGCAAAGCTACTCCAAAAAGGTTCCTAATATTAACCAGCCCCTACAAAAGAAATGCTAAGTTATAAAATGAAACACGGATGATATAGAGGGGAAAACCTATTAATTACAACCATTCGAGTACAGGTAATTTGATTGGGGGGGGGATGCTGAACCATCAAATATACAACCACGCTTGGGGACAGCAACCAGAACGCAAAAGGGCATGACGTCACCGTAGAAACTACTTGTTAAGCACACATAACTTCAAAACATGAAACAGGCAGCACTTATGCAACAACAGCGCACGACCAGACAGAAGAAATTAACTCTCTAAATCCCGGGACAGGCCGGCCGATATTCCTCACACTACGCCGTCAAAGAGACAGCCCATCGTCCAAGTGGTGTGACGTGTCTAGGCGCCGGCTCAGGCACGAGGACGAAGAAGGGCCGCACCGGACTGTCGAAACGCAATAGCAACCTTCCACCTAGGCGCCGGTGGACAAGTACATTGCCCTCCGCACGTCAAGTCGCCGAGTCTTGTGCACACGGCCCCAGATAGACGACCACGGTGACTCATGCCGGTAGCAAGACAAATGACAAATTAAACTACGCAGGCCGCGCCACCCGTGGAGAGATAAGAAGGGATATCTATACGTGCGCGATGGGTAACTGGCCCCAATACAAGTGAATCATGCCGACACGGTTCAGAAAGGAAAGAAAAAAATATTCAAATGTTTGTAAAGCTTATGTGACTTAATTCCGCGGTCATCAGTCCCTAAACTTACAAACTACCTATGAACTAGCTTATACTAAAGACGGCACTTACATCCATGTCCGAGGGGGGATTCGAACCTCGGCTTCGCGCATCGTAGAATAGCGCCTCAATGAGCTCGGCCGCTCCGCCGATCCCAAATTTCTTCTTGCCATGGATTTCGTGCAACTGATTTCGGATGTAACGAAAGTGCAGTACTCGCGAAGTGAGTGAAATGCACATCGCGCATCGTAGCATAGCGCCTCAATGAGCTCGGCCGCTCCGCCGATCCCAAATTTCTTCTTGCCATGGATTTCGTGCAACTGATTTCGGATGTAACGAAAGTGCAGTACTCGCGAAGTGAGTGAAATGCACAGTCTCCAAATAAAATGTTCTCAAACGTCTTGACTAGGGAGAAGTTATATTTGCAGCGCAGAAGACGGCAAGCAGGTTGTTGATTCTCGTTGTTGAGACTGTTAGGCTAAATAATGGGAACGTGTCTGTTAAAACAAATAATTCAAGTAATATCACTTATTTCATTTATTTAGATATGAAGAAAGTATACAATTAACAGTAAAAGCACTTTTATTTAATGAACTGCTGTTCTGTGACCAACCCCATCGGACAGTGAAGTGCCGCGGTGGAGTGGCTGAATGGTCTAAGGCGCTTGCTGCAGAGTGTGTGGTTGTTTGCCTTTGGAGGTTCAAGTATCTTTCTCGAGTGTGGGTGTGTGTGTTGTTCTTAGTTTAGTTTAACTTAATTTATGTGGTTAGCAAGCCTAGGAACTGATTACATTTGAACATTTCTTTCTTTCCTTGCTGAACCGAGTCGGCATGATTCACTTGTATTGGGGCCAGTTACCCATTGATGTCCATAGATTTACAAACATTTGAAAATTTTTTGAAATCCGAGTCACTAGACAGCACGATACACTTCTGTCAGCTGGCTCGGTGACTCGCATTAGAAGATGCCCGAAACGTTTCTTTCCCATTTAAGTTTTACCTTAGTTTATTTATTTATTTACACCAATTGGACAACTAAGGACCGCGTTACAAATTTTATTTCATATTCAAGTTCTTCTTTCTCTTCTCTAGGGCTGCTTTTCTGCCAGCTGCCATTTTTGCGAGGTGTTCAGCTGTAGAGATGGGCAATCTGCTCCTGAACTGATTCAAAGAGTCAGCTCCCTCTAAGGAGTGAGTGATGGAAGAATCCAAAAAACAGAGTGGTAGTTCATCTGATCTGAAAAGTCCCTCTGGTGACAGCAATGAGCTGCATAAGCAACCCTTGCCACATTCTTTAGAAGTTTCCTAAACCCATTGCCATATGCTTCAGAAGTTTTCTAAGCTACAAAATAAATGTGCTATAGACCATATGCAAGTATAAAACGCAAAAATGAGCGCCTAAACACGTGCAGCGCCTTCGCGCTGCGAGTCGAGAATCGGTGAGTCGCACAAGCAGCATGGTTCAGTGAGCGGGTGGCTCCCGACTACTGCTGACTCGCTGCTCCGCACGACTCCGGCGATCGAGGCGATCCGACCGCCAACTGAGTCGGTGAGTTAGCTGGTTCACCGGTTCACCTCTCCCCACCACTCTCCCGACTCCGCTCGCTTGCGGAGCTGCCCGTGTGGCGCGCTGCTCATTATTCCCCCCACTCCTCTGGCGTACCGCATGGTGCCGAGCAAAGCGACTCCGCGCATTTCTTTGTTCTCTCGATTCCTGTGTTCTGATAAAACTTGCAGCTCACTTACAGAAACGATCATCTGAAGCAAGAAAAACCGTCATATTCCTATTTCGAATAGTACTCAAGATGAAATGTATTTATTTAATGTTACATGTTTTTTTCTTAATAACAGGAAATCTGCAGTCGGTAGCAAAAACGCGTTACAGTACAAAATTAAACGATATAAAATTTCTGTGAAAAAGATCCTACTCCATTTTTCTCGAGCACTTGTAGGTTGCATGAAGGGAGCAAGAGAGACAAAGTCTTGTGCAATGTGCATTCTGTTGCTTAAATTTTGTAAGCCCATATCATGCACCTTCCTGACTTGATAGACGAGTGTCCTGTAACAAATTATGCGTCTTTTATGCATCTACATTATTTTGGCACGTTGAAAACTATGACTATATAATCGAATAACAAAGAAAACAACAATGTGCATTAATGTTTTCTATATCTGAAACCATTCATTTCCGGGAATGTGTCCATTTGAAATTTTTGCTGCTGGCGTCAAATCTTTGACAGTAACAATAAACTTGTTTTCGAAGAGAGAGAGAACACTAGGATGTCAAACGAGATGTCTATAATTACGTTTCTGAGTAAAATATCTTGCTATAATGTTTCATTACGAATTTAATGTGTTTGGTACAGTAGGATGTGTGTGTTTGCAATTAAAGATAAAGTATACTTGGGAAGCACTTAAAAATAATTCGCATTGCTCTGTATAGAGAATATATAAAACGTTGCACAAATAACAGGTGAAAGGGTTTTAGTTACAGGAACTAAAAATATAAGGTGGAACGGAAATCTTACCAGCAGCTGCAAAACTTAGAATATAGGAGCCCAGAACGCTAGCCCTGTACTACGCTGACTGTAAGAGTATCATCGCAGTTATTTACCTAATTATTTGTTTAGCTATGACTCTCTTCGAACTTAATCAATTGTTGATGGTTTGTACGCACAAAAGAAAAATTCATTGACGACATAGTCGAAAGTATCTGTACTCGTCGTCGTATTTAAGAAGAATTTGGTTGGAGATTTTCACAGTCTTTTTTTCGTACTTGAAGTTACGAATGAAATAGTCCACGAACATTCCTCGCTTTGTAAATTTAATGGACATTACATTGAAGCCTTATTTTCGAAATTAAATAAAACTTTATTGCTTACTCTGGATCTATCATTATTTTACTGTTTATGGGTGCCAGACTTTAGTTTTTAGATAACAAGTGATGGGTTCTAGCGGCCATCTTGTAGCGAGAATCTGTCGCGCTCACGTAAGACACCCGGCCGTGTCGCCGAATGTCGCTGCTTGTAGCTGCCGTATCGCGTCGCTGAATATCGCGCACTATCGCTCGCTTTTGTCGCTCACGTAGGACACGGCCGTATTGCGCACGGCTATTCCGCTGCGGCAGTTGCCACGTTCTGCACGGAACTCTCGCGATATATCACGTTTCATTCAACTCACTTAAACTACTCACTGTATAAATACGGAACTAGTATTTTTATTCTGCAAAATATTGTATTTTTGATGAAAGTATAAAAATATAAAAATAATACTTTTTTTTCTTTTTCCAATTATTTCACCTGTAAAAATATTTAAATTCTGTTATAACACGTTTAATTTTTAATGTAGGTGTAACTAACAAATTTTAATTCTCGAAACTATTGACTTACAATAAAATTACTACTCTTCTTTCTTCTTTCATAATATGGCCAAATCAGATAAAAGTATAGTGACAAAAAAGCAATGTGACATCGTTTTAAGTTTTTTATCAGTTGGTGAGTCGGTGAACCATGAAAAAGAACTAGTTCATCCCAGTGAATGACTATTTCTGATCCCATCTCTGAAAAGATCGGTTTTGCCCATCTGTATTCAGCTGTCAGTTTGCTGTTGGTCTTCTTTCTTGGGACGTCCTGAAAAACCTCGAACTCAGCTACTGCCTTTTTGTACTTGTCCCTATTCATCGCGTCCATTTCTGTGAATCCAAGTTCCACGAGATCTTTCTTTATTCCTTGCACTTTAGTTTTTTAATTTATATGTTTTAAATTATTTGGAACAACCGACTGGTAGCCATCTGCTGAGAGATGACGTATTATGAAAATCAAGTAAATGAATTGAAAAATGTATCTAATTTTGACCAGAGAAGAAACTAGTTTTTGCGCCTAACCTCCGTATTGACTGACGAATCACAGAAGACTTTTAAAACTTTAGGCGGGCTTTGCCACGGGAGTAGTCCCGACTGTGCCACCTGTCATAGAAACTTTGTACCACAGTTTACACAGATCTGTCCTCAATTCTTCTAACGAAAGCGAATATGATGGTTACAAGACATAAATATTACAAAATGCACGATATTATGTCGTATGTCACACATGACGTCATGACATCCTACTTGGCATTTTTCATGCAGTACAATATGATACTAGCTGTCATTAAAGATTCAATCCGGGGTACTCGAAAATATAGATCCACGCGGAGTGGCCGAGAGTTCTAAGGCGCCTTGCAACGGGGATGCGAGTCCTCCATCGGGCGTGGGTGTTTGTGTTGTCCTTATCATAATATAGTTTAAGTAGTTTGTAGGTCTAGGGACTGATGATGAACATAGTTAAGTTTGAACATTTTCAGGATTAGGGTTAACTTATAATAAAAGGTCAAATATTTCAAGACTTCCTAAGTCTAAAAGCTAATTATCTCAAAAGTCAGTCTCAGTTGCAAAATTTTTCTTTATTTCACTGACGCGTTTCGCTCTTTTGAGAAATCATCAGATTATGTAAATATAATTTGAGCTATTGGCCATCATCGTTAAATAAACCATCGAAGAAGAAAGCCTATCGTCATGGTTGTTAATTTTTATTTTTATTTTTATTTATTAATTTTTTATGTTCTATGCGAAACCAAACACATGTTGCGCAGAGCACAGGGTGGCCAGTTAGAATGCGGTCGGTGATGGCTTCCGACATCGCTGCGCGCCAATGGAGTGGAATCAATTTTATTGAAAAGCTGGTTCTCTACTTTTAAATATTTCTTTCACTTTATTTAACCTGTACTGCGATAGAGTCGTTTTTCATCCTGTAATACCTTTAGTTGTAATTAACAGGACTCAATCGCTTTACATAGTTGCAGAATGTCTACTCGAGTCTGTAATACTGTATTACTCTTCCCAGTTTTACCCTCATTGTCTACTTTTTCTTACTGTCGTGAAATTTTTCCACTGTAGTTTCCTCTTTATACAGTACTATAAGGTTTCAGCTGAGATAACTCAGTAGTTGTCAAAAGTTTTGCCTGATATCGGCTTGTGAACTTACTATCGTTAAATGTTTCGCTCCGTCGTGCCGTTGCACTTTGCGACGAATACTATAGGACTGTGCTAGAGTGCACGACATGACCCGCGTGCCCGCTGTAAGAGTGCTACTTACGCAGTCTCGGCTGAGTGTACCCGCCTAATGGCATTAACTAGGCACTGAACTGTTAGCAACAGTGAAGTGCATTTACGTGTTCTACGTTTAGCCTGATGCGATAGTCTGCCTTATGTCGACTTGAGGCACACAGGTTGAAAGTTTCCACGCTCTAGAACATTGCAAAAACGTCCTCGGTGTACTGCATGGAAGGAAATCTCACCTTGATAGGTTATAATTTCAAGAGTTACTCTAGTGGTACACATTTGGCAGATGAAAGAACACTATAACAATTATTGACATTATTCATTAACCCGTCAGTGCAGAACCGTATTTTATTTTCAGTACTTTAATTGGCCAATGAAAACGGCAATGACGAATTACTTAATAGTATAACAAAGGTAAAAACTATCATCTATTATGGATGTGGTACCCCCGACTATAACGTAATAGATGTTAGAATTTACTGCAACCAGTCGTCTTTTTTCATGGAGGTGTTTATTTGCCTATTAGCCCGTCATCAGATGACACGTACCATATATTCAGTGCATTATGTTTGTGACTTTGTGAGGGTTCCTGTGTATAGTTAGGAAATTCGCTGTAAGTAATATGTATCACAATTTATAAAAGATGTCAAAGTTGCTGTCTGAGGGAAGTTCTGTGCAGTGTAGTTAAAAATGATTTTTTTTTCCAAAGGGATAAACATAACGGATGTACTGTAACTATACACAGAATTCCCCACAAAGTCAAAACCAAAAAACGTTGGCCATTTCGAATGTGGCATCTAATGTTGGGCTGCTAGGCAGTTCGAAACCGGTTATAGTTGAGTAAATGCCTCCATTATAATATAGTGACTTGAAGTTCTCAAACCAGTATAACGTAGGTTTTAATATATGTCTGAAGAAGGCACAAAGAGCCCGAAAGCGGTAAGTGCGTTTGGTTGCTATTTTATTACTTATACATTCAAATTCCTCTAAAACAGTAATGTTTGGGAATGAAAGTTATTAAGTCCATTTCTGTATTCCTGACAACGTGATTTCAAAATTTCATACACATCGTGATTACGCAAAGAAAAAACGAAAAAATCTCAGATTTTCAGTTATTAGTTAGGATTGAGTATATTAAATTACATATTTTTTTAAATTACCCTGCTAACTCTCCAATACTTGACTGTGATTCTTATATACTTGTGTACCGCGCACTGAAATAAAACTGACAAGCACTGTTAATGTCATAGCTACAATTGCTATCTGTATAGATCCTTCCTGACCGGAGGATGAATGCAGAGTTTAATGAAGGACTGGTACTGACAAGCTAAAACGTACATGCTACGTAACACAGAATCAACTGGAAAGACTTTCAAAAACGAGAACAGGCGACGGTGATTATAGCGCAGGAGGCACAAGATCAGGAAGACTAAGGGAAATCAGTAGTTTCAATCAAGAGGCGTATCAAGCATATTCCTAATTTGTCGAAAGACAAGACGAAAACACGTAGTAATAAAAATATTGTGATATTTTTTATAGTTATGTAATAAGCGTTGACTTTACATATAATGTCATTAATTTCATCAGATAATTACCAAATCATTACAGTGTGTATCTTTAGAAGAATTGTATTAGGATAACCGACAGAATGTATCATTTTATTAACAATATTGTCATGGACATAAGCAGTATTGAAAATAGTTTCCGAGATACAGCATATGTATTGTATATTATATTTAATTTTCCATACCACTATTATTTTCTGTAACGTACCACAGTAGTGTGATTAATTAATGACAAATAACTCGATACGTGACACTTGGGGTTTACAAAGTCAGGAAAGTACCTAAAACTGACATAAAAAGCTAACTATGCTACACCATATGCTCTCTACATCTCTTTCTCTCTCTCTCTCTCTCTCTTTTATTATTATAGATTCTAGAGAAAAATAGACTAGCACCCTTGTTATATATAGTTTAATTTAACTTTTTATTACGTCACCTTTATATGGCCCACTGATTTGAGCTTTTCGAGAAATATGTACAGTGACTCGACAACTCACTTGCCATCTGCTCCGAGTGAGCCTGTGTTATACGATCTGAACTTTGAGCGTGATGGGGGCTGGTTGTATCCGATGAGTCAGCTTGCAGTGCGAATAGTGAAAGGATGGGAAAAGATGAGGCTGAGTTGACTTGTGATACCATCAATACGCAATGTTTCTCCGAGAGTTCCGGAGATTCACACGATCGCTGACAACACATCTCGAGTATGATGCTACATAAAAAGATAATAATTAACAGTTCACCAGCAAGTATGAAAATGTTGTTGGACTCCTGGAAGTTGAGATTTTCTTTTCAAATCAAGAATGTAAATGTAAGTCTGAAAACAGTTTCCTGCCTTAACATAATATTGTGAAGAGCTGATCTTCCTTCGCTTTTCTATACAGTCTTAAAACCTCACAGACGTGGTGGAGTTGCCAAGTGTTCTATGGCGCCTTGTTATGGACCGCGTGGTTGCTCGCCGTCGGAGATTCGAGTCCTCCTTCTGGCAAGGGTGTTTTTATGTTGACCTTAGCATAAGTTACTTTTAGTTTAAGTAGTTTGTAAGCCTAGAGACTGATGACCAACGTAGTTAAGTTGCTTAGATTTACAACCATTTGACCATTTTTGAAAATCTCACATCAAGACCGCACAGTTTCGATGCCCTTCAGGTATATATTAAAATACTATGGTTATCAGAATTAAAAAGCACTTTCTCATCGTAAGAGCCATATAATGGAAAATTAAGATGCAATGTATCGTCCTTAAAGCACGAACTCCAAGTTACTGAAACGAATACAGAAGTATATATGTTCCCAGAATGAAACTTTCACTCTGCAGCGGAGTGTGCGCTGATATGAAACTTCCTGGCAGATTAAAATTGTGTGCCGGAACCGGGACTCGAACCTGGGACCTTTGCCTAGGCAAAGGTCCCAGGTTCGAGTCCGGGTTCCGGCACACAATTTTAATCTGCCAGGAAGTTTCAGTATATATGTTGTTTGCAGAAGGTGTTAAAAATTTTATAAACTCGTGCAATCAGCGGAAACATTTTTCAATATTACGTTAATACATATAATACAAACAAGACGTGGTACCATGTGTGCTCTATGCTGTAGTGAGGTTAAGACACTTCCTTAGTTTTCTGTAATTTTGAAGGCTGTGCAAGGCTGATGACTTTAGTCAAGTATGCAATTCCACACATCCCCACTGTTTAGTGCACATTATTCTTTTTGTATTCCATCCTCGTCGGCACTTTTGTATCCCATCCTAGTCGCCACTTTTTTGTCCCAGCCTCGTCGCCACTTTTGTGTCTCGTTTCCGTCGTAGGTGTCGGTGGCCGAGTAGAAAGACCGACACAGGAATGAAGGATGCACGCTTGTGCAGGTAGGAGGTGACCAGCCAGTGGGACAGCAGAAACTAGAAACACTAGAGTAAATTAGAACGAGATATATATTTCTTAGAGACTTAGTAATACCTTAACTTTTACATAGCTCAGTGCTGGAGAATGCTGATACATAGTTGAGCTAGAGGCCTGCCTCGTGCCTATCCGATAGCAAAGTCTTCACTGGTGCCTATCTGATTCCGAAGTGTTAGCTGGTTCCTATCTCAGTCCCAAGTGAACGATGTCGTTCAGTGGTGGCCACGAGCGGAATAGCAGCAGAGGGCGCTCGTGGCTGACGTCGTAAGAACGCCGCGCCGTGCGTGCATGGCGGCGCGCGGCGAAAGTAGGTGGCGCGCACTTTAGACTTGTGCGATACCACAATTCTATAGTTGTACATTTATAAATTTAGTCGTCACTCCACCCAAAGGTGCATGATGGAGGGTACTCAGTACTACTAATGGTATGACACTACCATATAGAGGGAGTGAAAAGTGAATGCTTGTATGCATCAGTACGAGGCCTGATGTCTCTGACTTTATCTTTGCGGTCTTTACGTGAAATGTACGTTGGCGGCAGTAGAATCGTTCAGCAGTCCACCTGAAATTCAGACCCTCTAAATTTCTTCAACTGTGTTGCTCTAAAAGAACGTCACCTTCCCTTCGGCGTCTACGATTTGAGTTCCCGCCAGTTATAAACGTAGCAGCCCACTTATGAACTGCTTCTGTATCTTCCTATAAACCGACCAGGTGGGGTACGAAACACATGAGCAATACTCAAGACTGGGTCGTACAATTGTTTTATAGGCGGTCTCCTTTACAGACGAATCATACCTTCCCAAAACTCTCCCAATGAACCGAAATCGACCATTCGCCTTCCCTACGACTGTCTTTATATCCTCGCTCCATTTCATATCGCCGTTCAGCGTTACACCTAAATATTTCATTAATGCGACCTTTTCATGCAGCTCACTATTAACATTATGGGATTGATTCTTCTACTCATCTGCATCAGTTTACATTTTTCTACATTTAGTGCTAGTTGCCTTTTCTCACACCACCTAGAAATTTTGTCCAAGTCATCCTGCACCTTATTACAGTCATTCAATGTCGACACCCTCTTGTACACCGCAGCATTTTCAGCTAACATCCGCAGGCTGCAACTTACACTATGCGTCAGCTCATTTATATAGATAGAAAATAATAGCTGCCCTATAGCAATTCCCTAGAGTAGCCTTGATGATAACCTAGACTATGATGAACACTCGCCATTGAGGACAACGTACTGGGTTCTATTACTTAAGTAGTCTTCGAGACACTGACATATTTTTTCGATAAACTGCTATTACCTGCGGTCGAAATTCGACCAGTTGTGTTTAGAAGGTAACGAAACTCGGTTTTCTCTAAAGTACGAGACGTTAAGCAACTTATTTCCTTGGTACAAAATGTTTATTTCCAATGCTGACCACACGGTCGACCTCGTACGAGCACCTACTTTACCGTCAGAGTGCTGTCGGTGTATCGTCTTCAAATGCCCCCATTACATATTAAATCATCCATTTCCTACATTCACTCTTAAGGGCTCTGTACACCACCGTTATGTTTTCGAATTGTTTCACTGGCCTAAATGTATAGTTAATATTAAAAATCGGTAATCAGCTTTGTGTTCGCATATTTATATAATTATGGGACATGGAGTGCTCTCGTAGCAGTCTGTTAGATAACTTTCATCGTTCTCATAATTACCACAGAGATATTTCGGAACACACGAGTAATCTTTCCTCCGTCAGAATCATGTATTTCTGAATCTCTTCTAAGCAATCCAGGATCAATATTCCTACTGCCATCACACCATGGCAGTGCCAAAAATGCACTCATCATCGCATTACCCTAAGATAAATTAATAGTGATTATACTGCTCCGTCGTTCGAGGCCATACTGTCGCAGCAATGTACTCCTGACAGTGACTTACTGATTAGCGATTTCTTCCGTGATAAAAAAAGTGATGTAAACTCTTGTACGACAAGTTGCAACTTCTTCCACTATCAATTCCACTTTGATATACTGGCCTTCAATTTGAATGCTTATGAGTGTTCTTTCAATTCCCAGTGCTTGAAATGTTTCTTACTGATTCAGACCATGTCGATCTCTGTAGGAGGAACTGTGCCCATACTACCTTTATTATATAGTGGTGGTGCTGTATTACTGTTCATATTCTCCACACTCGTCATAAACTTTTGCAAGACTGAGCAACTTCAATCCCAGCAAACGAATAATCTGACGACACTCAGGCTTACCAGTGTTATTACTTCTCGTCTCCTCACGTGGCGTATTTTTTGGAGTGTTTCTCGGTGATTTCAATGTGTGCAGCTCTGCAAACATCTATGAAAAAAGTATATTTATAGCGAGGTGATAATTAGAGCTTTACAACTGCCTTTCGTAAATTCTGCCTCATTCGCCTGCAGTCGCTGGCCGCTGAAGCACCGTTGCGTCACTTTAGGTCTGGCTTTCCTCGTGAGGTTCTGTTTATATGCCTGCCTGCTACGCACTGAGGCAAGCTAAAGCCTTCCATTCAGCCACACACTTGGGAGGGGGGAGTGCAGAGAGAGAGAGAGAGAGAGAGAGAGAGAATCTTTTTACTGCTGTGCCGCTGCTAAACGCGTAATTACGTATTTATCGCGACTGTGCCCGCGATATTCCGCTGCATTTAGGCGGCAGCAGTGGCGACGCATGCGCAGAACGACGACTGCACAAATTCTCTCAGGAGACCTGGAGCGCAGCCACCGCATTGGGGTAACATTAGACCATACCTTTTCATTGTAGCTGCAGGGATCTACTCGCAGACTTCCTTAATGGGTCTCATAGTGCTCACATTCAAGTATCTATTTTCTCAGAAAATGAGTGTGACCTCCTATGAAACAGCTACGCACGCCTAAAGGATAATAAAATTTACCACTCTTAAAGATCAAGCTGCCCGCTTTGGGGTCTTAAAAAGGGCAGGAATATTGTCACTCATTGACCGGTAAGAGGTACTTTAATTTTTAGTTAGGTTTGTTTATAAAATACAATTCTGCTAGGTCACAATTTTTTTATTTTTGTCTGATTTATAAAGAACCATTGATGTAACAGTCGCAGGCTTTCAAAATCCATTTTCAAATGGATAAAACAAGCTTACCAGAACTGTCAGTGTTTCGGCCAAATACGTAATAAGTCAGATCTACATCTACATCGAATACTCTGCAAATCATATTTAAGTGCCTGGCAGAGGGTTCTTCGATCCACCTTTATACTATTTATCCCCCATTCCATTCTCGAATAGCGCGCGGGAACAGAGAACACCTGAATCTCTTCGTTCGATCTCAGATTCCTCGTATTTCATTCTGATGATCATTCCTGCTTATGTCAGTGGCAGTCAACAATATATTTTCGCATTCGGAGGAGAATTTTGGAGATTGCAGTTTAGTATGTAGCACACGGCGCAGCGATAAGCGCCGTTGTTGTAATGATTCGCATACAAGATCCTGTATCATTTCCGTAGCGCTGTCTCCCCTGTATCGTGACAATACAAAACGAGCTGCCCTTCTTTGGATTCTTTCCTTTCCCGTGACATTATCTGCGTGTTCTTCGCAGTTTAAGCCTGAAGAAATAGTAATTCCTAGGTATTTAGTGGAGTATACGGCCTCCACTTTTGATTGATTTATCTTGTAAATAAAGCTTAATGGATTTCTTTTCGTACTCCTGTGAACGACTTCACACTTCGCATTATTTACAGTTAATTGCCAATTTTACACCATAGTGATATCTTATCGTCCTGCGGTTGGTTTTAATTTTCAGATGATTTTGTAGACGGTAAATGACGGCGTCATCAGCAAACAACCTGAGAGAGCTGCTTAGATTTTCTCTCAAATCCTTTATGTAAATAATTAACAGCAGAGGACCAATAACACTATCCTAGGGAACGCCCAATATCACCTCTGTTTAGTCGGTGCTCTACAATGGATTACTACAAACTATGTCCTCTCTGACAGGAAATCACATATCCAGTCGCAAATTTAGGGCGATAACCACGCAATTTGATTAAATGCCGTTTGTGAGGTACGGTGTCAAAAGCCTTCTGGAAATCAAGAAATACGGAATCAAATTGAGATCCCTTTCCGATAGCACTCATCACTTCTTGTGAGTAAAGAGCTAGTTGTGTTTCGCATGAACGATATTTTCTAAATCCATGTTGACCATGGATTAATAGTCATTCTGTTTGAGATAATTCATAATATTTGAATACATGACATGTTACACACCCCTACTGCAAATTGACGTCAATGAAACCGGCCTGTAGTTTCGTGGGTTACTCCTACGGCCTTTCTTGAATAGGAGTGTGACCTGTGAAACTTTCCAATCTTTTGGTACAGATCCTTCTTTGAGAGAGCGGTTTTATATGGCTGTTAAGCAAGGAGCTATCGCTTCAGCATCACGAGATAGAAATCTAATGGGTATACAGTCCGGAGCAGAAGACTTGTTAAGTGATTTTAGTTTATTCACTACTCCGATGATATCTGCTTCTACGTTACTCATTACGTCCTCTGTTCGTAATTCGAAATCTGGAATATTGGTTTCGTTTTCTTTGTTGAATGAGTTTCCAAAAGCTAGTAACTCTAGTAGCGCTGTCATCTGTAGCATCGCCAATACTATCACGTAATTGCCCCTAGTATTTTTATGTTTTCAGTCAGATGCTTCGGGATTGCTTTGTCAAAGGTCGTCAAAGGACCAACATGCAGGAGAATATTTGGCAGTCTGTTACAACTCGCGTGCTGTCCTGTGAACTACGTAGCGCTCGCTTGCTGCATGGGGCACACGGCAGCGGCGTGCAAATCTTCAAATCTTCAAATGGTTTGTAAATCTATGGGACTCAACAGCTTGGTTATTAGTCCCTAGCTTAGAAACTACTTAAGCTAAGGTAAACTAAACTAAGGACAACACAAACACCCATGCCCTAGGGGGGAATCGAACCCCCTACGGCGGACGGCCGCGCGCACCGCAACACGGCGCACCAGTACGCGCGGCTAATCCGGCGCGGTGCAGCCAACACCACCTAGAGATAAGGCCTTGCAACAGGCAGTGCCTACGTCACACTTAAAGGCCGCGGCCGCCACCTCACTGGCTGGCCGCTGGGGCACGGCCACCGCCTCACAGCGGCCGGCCAGTCAGATGGCGGCCGCGGCCTCTAAGTGTGACGTAGGCACTGCCTGTTGTAAGGTCTTGTCTTCTAGGTGGCGTTGGCGCAGCGGCGTGCCTACGTGCTAGTAAAGCGGCCAGTTGAGCTGCGTCGTCACGAGAAACTGCAGCCACACTCGAAGACCCGTCAAAGAGACAATTGTTTCTGAAATAGCTCTGACGGGGACTGTCATATTTCCTCTTGAAAATTCTGGACATGTGACCATGTCAGCTATAATAATATATTTAAATGTTTGTCAAGCTTATGGGACTTATCTGTAGGGTCATCAGTCCCTAAACTTACAAACTACTTATCCACTACCGTATACTAAAGACAGCACAAACATCCATGCCCGAGGGGGGATTCGAACCCCCGACGGGGAACGGCCTCGGCATCGTAGCACAGCGCCTCAATGCGCTCGGCTATGATATTATGTCTTTCGTTATTGTAATTAACGTAAAAGATCTGTGATACTGAATATCAGCGATTTGAGTTCGTGACAAGAATTTGATAAAGCGTGTTTATGGCGACATTATTTTACATTTTGAAATGCTTGTTTCAAGGAAACCACGTAGGCAGTATTACAAATCAAATGAAATGTTTGTAAAGTTATGGGACCTAATAGCAATGGCCATCGGTCCCTAAACTTACAACCAACTTAAATTAACTTATCTTAAAGATGACACACGCACCCATGCCCGAGGGAGAGCTCGAACCTCCGACGGCGAACGGTTGCGCGCACCTCAGCAACGGCTATTCCGCCGCGGCAGGGAGTATTTCTTATGAAGCATACAACGAATAACACTGGCGAGAAAGTCAGTTAATCGAAGTTGCAGTTTTAAATTGGGTCTATCTTACGTTTCCATTCCTCTCACATGGAACATGAGTATTTTTTATTGAGTGTATAACGAATTCTCCTGTAATTCTGTACTGAACAAGTCATTGATTTTAGGAGAATTTGTTAATAAAAAAAAAAAAGAAAGTGTATGGCTGCTGGTTTATCACGCTCAATCACATCCCATTTTCCACCGTATTAATCGTAAATACGACAATACGAATTTTACGGTGAAGCAAGAAGTATGCTCTGTGCTTTCGCGATTAGACATTCTTGTTGTTACAACTACACATTGGCGAGACCGAAACGAGCGCATGTTTACTTCCGCCGGGCGAGTGCTAGCGTGCGTGACGTCAGCTCGCCCCACTCGTGGCCTGCAAGAAAGACAGGCCCCAGCCGGCCGCGGTGGCCGAGGGGACTGAGGCGCTCCAGTCCACTACGGTCGGGGGTTCGAATCCCCCCTCGGGCATGGATATTTGTGCCGTCCTTAGTCTTAGCTAGTTCATAAGTAGTTTGTAAGCTTAGGGACTGATGACCCCGTAGTTAAGTCCCATAAGTTCTACAAACATTTGAACATTTTTTTTTTTTGAAAGACAGGCCCCAGCGTGGCCGGCATGCCACGTAAGCAAGGTAGTTCCGAACTGGCACGATCGCTAGCTGAGTCGAGGCACGCTATGATGCATTGGACAGTGCCCCAACGGCCGGCAAATCGGCTAGCGACAGCGCCGGCTCGGAACTACCTTACTTACGTGGCATGATGACTGCACTGGAGCGTATGTTTCTCGTAGGCCTTGGCTCCACAGCTGCTGTGGTGGTAAGCGCTCGCGTGCGCTCCTGCTCGAGGAGCACGCTTTTGGGACAGCCTGTATTTCACCGCACGCGCAATTATCGTCATCAAATGCAAATAGGCCCCATTTTAGTTTACATGTATTTACAGGAGCTACACAAATTATAGTGTTAGCGTTAACCGAGACATACAGTTCCACTCAACGCCGCTTCGTTTACGTTATGAATTGTAGTTGTTGACAAGAGTTTCATCCAAGATGTAACTGAAGATCTTTTTGAACTTCTCAGTATGTTCATAAGCTGCGTTGACTTGGGACTGCTGAAACCTGTAGTTTGGTAGAGCTTCGAATGCGTCCATGTGACAAGCCTACAGCTTTCATTGCGGGCCGCGGTGGAGTAGCCGAGCGACCTAAGGTGCCTCGCTCCGGAGCGCGCCGTCGGAGGTTCGAGTCCTCCCTGGGGCATGGGAGTGTGTGTGTTTTCTTTTAGTTAGTTTACCTTAGTTTAAGTAGTTTGTAAGCTACAAACTGATGACCACGCAGTTTGGTCTACGTCGGTCTATGTCGATGTTGTTTGCAAGTACCCATGTAGACCACGCAGAACATGCATATTCACCTGCGGAGAGCCAAAGTGCTAAGATGGAGATTCGAAGCACATTATGTTTTGCTCCCCACAAACTGCCAGTCAGCTTTGTGGGGATGTTGTTCCTTGCAGCTACCTTCTGTCTATATTATTTCGCAATGCTGTTTGTGTGTGTGTGTGTGAGGGATGTGGCAAGCATCACTCAAAGGTAATGTCGTCTGGTCTGTGTGCTCCATGGTACACCGATTCCAATTAACGTGCTGCATTCTTTTTGCCATTCGTGTGATGGTGAAACGAACAAACTATCGTTTCAGTAGCATTCAGTTTCAGAGAGGTATCTTTTACAAATTATTTACAATATCATTGTTGACTGGAATTAGCAAGCGCATTTCTTATACTACCGTTAAGTTTCCAAATTTGTAAGTGATTGTATGTTGCAGTCAGTTTATACTCTTCGAAACCTTTTGTTTCATTTGGCTAATCTTATTATTGTCAAAAAAGTAACGTTGTACTGTTTGATATTTATTTTCTGCTTGTATAATAATTTTCCTCCCATACTTGTTAATGTAAACCTCTCACTTACAGGAACAATGGGTTCAAAGATGTCATGTGAATATAAACTCCATCAGACATAGATATAACTCCAGAGAATACGCGCACATAGTTATGTGGGCTATTCTTAGACTCAACGAAACGTTTGAGTTTGTCCATAATAAACTCTTGCAGCCTCTGAGCTCTTAGTGTTATGCTACCGCTATAAAATCCTAAACTCCATCCCTCTCGGGTCTCTAAAAGCCAATCGAGGATGAGCGCAGTGTCATCCTCTGCCTGAAGGCATCACTGGATGCGTTGTGGAAGGGGATGTACTCAACGCTCCGAACTCCCAGCCGTTGTGCTTTTCAATCAAGCAGCTCTTCATCTGTGTTATTAAAAGATTCTGAGACGACAGGGTCTGCACCTATTGAACGCTACGTAACTACTGGTTTTCAAGATAAATGAAAACTAAATTTTCAAAATAATTTACGTAATTATTGGCAAATTTTAAATTTTTTTAATTCTTTCATATTTTACTCATTAATGTGTATAATAGTACGTAAATTTCTACAGTGTTACAATTACATAGGGAGTGTCCCCTCATGAATTGAAGAACAATTTTGACAAAACAGTTAATCCATGATAGAAAGTTGATAACACCCTACTAAATCTAATAAATTCACAGATCATTTCAAACAATTACGTAACTTATCTACGTTGAATCCCTTCCGAACGAATGGATGGAAGGTAAACAACTAATCGCTGGTCATTCGGTAATACTTCAGCATCTTCCATGACATTCCAACTTCCTTATTTACATCAAACTTTGTAGACAGTATCTGCCTATATCAATGAACTCATTTGTAAAATCGTATCACTGTACGGCACATGGTTCACGAATACCTTGTATTAAATTCTCAGTCGCGTCATACATTGGTACACAGCTAAACTTCGTCTGATGTCACGTTTCATTGTGTTACTTGTTTGTATTTGACTTTCATTGGTCACTAATGACACTGAATGTAAATGCAAAATGATAACAGGATGCGTCATATAAATCGTGAGATATGACGTCATTGAAATGCAAGAAAATCTTTCTTATGTCTAAAATAGTGCGCAAATTACCTCTTATTCATCCAGTGTTAGATAATGATTCCACTTAGTGATTTCCAGCCAGCTTTCAACATCGATATGAACCGTTTCTAAGGTTTTTCTTTTTTCGATTCGACTAGGAATCTGGTAGTATTCTCAGTTTTGAAGTGGAAAACCGACACATGTGACTATTAGTACCAACAATTAACTTCTGCTACGATAGCTAAATCACAGTAGTGGTGGGTATTATGCTTAGGTTGAAATTTATCAGGAGCAAACAAAAGAGTACATCTAACATATTAACACACTTCCTTAGATTGTGGAAATAAATTCGGACATGACTAGGAATGCTTTCTTCTGCGAACAGTGTTCATAACTACACAGATATGCTACTGAACCGTTCGTCATAGTTTCAATTCTAACTGGTCGTTAGCCGTACATTGCAAGTTTCACAGGACTCTTCTACACCTCTGTATATAAGTTCTGTAAGGAACAATCGTGTTGTGTAGAAGTGGCTTATGATACACCAGGACATGTGTCCGGTATAAATCATTCAGACTGGAGTGGAGTAAGTACCGTATTGAACTTTGTTAATGTATTAATGATATATTGACGTGGATCGAAAACCTTTCTCTGACACGGATGAAGCTCGGCATTACCGATTTAAGTCAACCAGTACAGCTCTGCTTCGTTACATATGCCACAATATTTCACCTAATACTTTACTGGTTTCGCTGCACACATTTAATTCGTCGTAACTCAGTATCTTTGAATAAGACTATTAAATAATTCACATGTATACTAATAGTTTTACTCTGAACTTATTAATAACCTGGTAATATTTGGACGTAGTCTATCAAAGTTATTTGGCAGTGCTTCAAATATACTGGTTACATTATCAAAAGCAATGAACTGCTATGAAGCTTCCTGTGTACCAGACCAGGACATGGACCCAGGACCTTTACCTTTCTCGTGCAAATGTTCAACCAACTGAGCTATGCCAGCACGTCCCAAAGCACTTCCTGACATCTTCACTTTCACCAGTGGAAAATCGCCAAAACTTCAAAGATGTTTTCTGCGAAACTTGCGGAACTAAGAAAAGATATAATTTTTATGTGTCTTAGCCAAAGCTAAGTGGACTCGCCAGTATGAAATTTTCACTCTCTGGTGGAGTGCGTGCTGATATAAAACTCCCGGAGTGATTAAGACTGTGTCCTGGACCGGGTCTCGAACTCTGGACTTTTGCCTTTTGCGCGTCAGAGCTATACCTACAGATTTACAGGCGCACGCCTCACGGCATGTTCTCACATCTTTACCTGCTCTGGTATCTATTCTTCTAACTTCCTAACTTCACAAAATTTCTCTTGGTGGAGAGCTTACCCGCGTAATGCAAATGTTGTGGGTTCGAGTCGCGGTCAGTCACACACTTGTAATCCACAATGAAGTTTCATATCTGGAGACACTCCACTGCGTGGGGAAATTGCAAAAATGTTCAAATATTTGTAACGTATTGGGCCACCAAACTACTAAGGTCAGAAGTCCCTAGACTCACAAACTACTTAAATTAACTTACAGTAAGGATAACAAAGAAACACACACACACACACACACACACACACACACACACACATGCCTGAGGGAGGACGCGAATCACCGACGGGAACGGTTTGACAATTTGATTATGGAATGAAATGGTAGATTGTGAATAAAAACTACATCTCTAATAATGTAAGACAGTAACAAAAAAAAAAACTGTATTCATAATTTCTGTAAGGACTGGCAAATTCGATAATTGTCTAATTAGAGTTTTACTACATGTGTAAAGTATTTGCTCTAAGGTAACTTCATATTCTCGGAGTTTCAGTTCTAGTTTCAGTATATCCTAATGACCTGCAAGTGAAGGCAAAGCAATTATCTACGTTCCCTTACGTTCCTCACAACGTGGATTGTAGCGGAATGCGAAATAACCCAAATATTATGTGACTTAAATTACACTGGAAGAAGACCGTTGTCCGAGGTTCCTGGATTAATTATGATGCACAACACAAATGTTGAACATTACGGGGACGCAGTTATTAAACTTGCCTGCGTGCTTTACAAAGTGTCAGGCGCACGAGACTGTGAAATGAACTCGCTTCGTCCCGAAGTGAAACTGGGTTCACGCTATTGCGGGGCAGCAAGTAATTGCATCACGCTCCCACACTTGGATGCAAATAGCGCTGACACTCATGGCATGTGCTTTTCTTCCTAAATTGCTATTATTTGTTTCGCTATGAATAAAGCCACCCGGTGAACACAAACATTAATTAATTGACAATACGGAATATTGGATTGGTTCGCTACAAAATTACAATATAATTAGAAAGTAATTTATTGGATATTGAGAACAAAGTAACATAGCATGCATGTTGTTTTCAGTATACGATTACCTAAAATACCACAATAATTTCTTGTTTACCTCGTAGCTATTGACAGTACTAATCGTTTTACATGGTGACAGGATCTTACAGTGTTCGGCAAACGTCTCTAACTCGCCATCAACTTCTATTCTCCTTCATTCAATCGCGTAATATTGGTTCGCCAACAATTCATACCATTGCCCAGACGTTCTACAAGCTGTTCTAATAATTTATATTACTTCTTCATGTTACAGGAGCAGAACAACATTAATGAGCCTTACTACGTTCTTCCTCTGTTGGAAAGGAAGTTTGGATTCGTGAGTACTTATTACTCCATTACCAAATTGGGTTTACTTTCCGATACACAGAAAAATAGTTTGCAACCTCGAATACACAAGATATGAAACACAATACTGCTGAGATGATACACAATTTAAATGTGATTTTTTGAAATGTAACAATGTTAAAGAATGCAGATTTCTCACGTCTTTCCTATAGGCCCACTCTCGTATATTTCCAACAGTGATAACATCTCCAGCATCAGCGTGACTGAGCGTAACAGTATTACATTTTGATAGGAAGAGATTCATAAAGCTTTCTTCAAAATTAAGTGGCAGACATGGATTTAGGCCACAGTTTATTCAATTACTGAACTCTGATAATGAATTAAATAACTGAACACTTGTTATTGCCTTGTTTCACAAAACTTTATTTTTACGACCTAGGTTTCGGGTTATGAGCCCATTTTCAAGTACTTGACTGATTCCAAAGTCGTTACACCAGTGAAGACAAACCATTATGATACTACAGGTCTCTGTTTATCGATTTTAACATTAGAAGAAAATACTTTTACCTTGCAATTTAGAAACTATTACAATTGCATTACCTTATTAGAATAACCTTAATTATCTATTGTACTAATATTGTGTTTCATGATGTTATATATTAATGAAATTACTGATCATTATTGTAACTCGAAAATTGAACAGTTTTTAGTACAAGACCTTTCTTCTTGCCTATTGTTAGTCATATTGTTATTATCTACTATGTAGAAGTTACTCGTAGTCTCAATGAGGTGAATAGTTGAATTCTGTCTGCTCATTCCGTATCAAATTTGGGGCTGTGCGCATCTGTTTTTTAATCTCCAAAATTTCTAGTTGGGTCAGGTTTGCACCTTTACCTTCTACATGTAAGACTTTCACATCTATGGCATATTTGTGCTCTTGTTCTAAGCAGTGTTGGGCAAAGGCAGAATCTGGTTTTCTTAATCTCCCTCTCCGGTGGTGTTCCCTCAGCCAGGTACAAATTATATGTTTCTATGCCCCACATAACTTAGGTAAAAGTCTGTTCAGTTCAAAGGACAGCCAGCCAGCCATTATGTACAGTGGTGTATATAAAATCAGTTGTAAAGAGTGCCAGTCCTGTTATATAGGACAGACAGGGCGGTCAATTTGGCTGGGAGTAGTGGAGCGTGTCGTGCAAAGTGTCAGTTGACTGTCGAGTGCAGAGATGTATTTAATTCTGAGGAAGGCATGTGTTCCAAGCTGCGGACGAGTGTAGAAACAGAGGTGTCGCTATGCTCATGGACAGAGCGAGTAAAGAATGCGAAGATTGTCCAGAACGAACCTTTGGCAAGATAGGAGACTGCCTTACTTGCGTTATCAGGAAAATAGCGGTTATTGCCAAGGAGAGGGTATTTGCTTGAGGAGTGACTGCTAGTCAGGTTCTGAAAAATCTGCCAATACGTGGAAGAATTAATGAGGGTTGTGGCACTAAGGCGTTTCTCGTAGCGGTCAAAGGTTTCGTATGCTTTATTGGAGTTGCGTTGGTGTAGCATTGAATGTGGATCACACGTACGTAGGAAAAAAATACGGTAGAGGTGATGGGATTCCTGGAAGAGGAGAACGGTCTGTGGGGGAAGCTTAGGACAGTGCGGGTGAACGACTGGTGGGGATGTGCACGTGAACAGCGTCAGTAACGTTGGTCTATGTCGGTGGAGGTCTGGAAGGAGAAGTGGGGGTGTGGGTGGCTAGCTGCCGAGTTATCTATGGATCGTCGGTATGCATCCCAGTCAGCATGGAAGTAGTCGTAGACAATTATAGGATGGCAGTGCAGCGGTGGGAGTTCGATGGTTACTAGAAAGAGGATGTGGTCACTGCCCCCCTTAGGAGGTTAGGAGAGAAAACTTTGGAAGTTGGCGGCAATTACATAGATCGAATATGAGCGATCTATCTGGGAGAGGGAATCGCAGGGGATTGGGAGGTTATTAAGATTAGGAGCAGTAGGGGGCTCTATAACACTTCCATGGGAAAAGCAAAGTATCACTTCTGTTTTACTCGAAAAGTTTCTGTCAATTACTACGTACTGTGTTCTTTTTTGACAGTAACTCATGAATTTAATCCAGTGGAGCTTTATGTTGATGGATGAGCCTCTTATATTGCAACTATTTTGAAATCTCATCATAATTATTTCAAAACGCCGCACCTTTGACGTCCGCGCGTCGGTGACGTCGCTCCTCTAAACCTCACCACAGCAACGTGCCGCAGAACCACTGCCTTTACTTGAGGACACCAGCTTTCCGGCGTCCCCGAGGCAGGGTCTCAGCCTTACACCTGCGGCACTTACTTTGTTATGCTTCGCGGCGCGCGGCGGATCATCCCCACAATCTCCTTATTGTTATTCTTCTCGAGGCGGAGACCTTCTTTTATCACCATCTGCACCTGAGGCGGAAAGTCTTATTCTTTCACCTCAAGCGATGCAACGCACATCTAGAGATGGGATTTTCTAACTTCGTTTTCTTGCCGACAGATGTTTAAAAAAGCGACAAAGGTAATTTTAAACCTAAATCCGGTATCTGCACAACTGAAAGGTGTGTTAAAAAAGTAATGAGACTGGGGAAATGCGACTGATTTGGTAACGTTGTGCCAAACGGCCTATGCTACACCGATTTGTTTAGCCCTAATACATCCTCAGTCCATGTTACAACTACGTACAGATAACACAGAAGTTTTGACAGTTATAAGATTCGTTTTTATTGCGTGTCGCAGAAACTATCAGAAAAATCAAATGTTTGTAATCTATGGGACTTAACTTAGTTGGTTATTAGTCTCTAGCCTTACAAACTACTTAAACTAAGTTAAAATAACTTCAGGACAGGACACACACACACACACACACACACACACATGCCACAGGGAGGACTGAAACCTACGACGGCGAGCAACCGCGCGCTCCGCAGCGAAACGTCTTAGATCGCTTCTATCTTTATGCTAACCACTTTTTTATTTTTATTTTTTGGTTCTTTGTTCTTTTCTTTTGCTTCTTTTTTACATCCCTTATAAACTAAACATCTCGCCTGCCAAAAAAAGGTCTAGTGTCACCACCACTTTTTTTATACAAAAATCTTTTTTTCTTTCTTTTTACAAATAGACAACAGAAGAAACAAAAAGGCCCTTCCTAACCATTGTATTTTTAAGTTTACAGATTTTTAAATTAAAAATGAAATTAATTTTTTTTTTCTTTTTTTTTTTTTTTCTACTATGAACGTAAGGTAGGTATTTAAGGAGGCTTGGTCGTCTTCTCGTTTTTGTTTATTACCGGTAAATTCGGGCATCACTCTAATTTTTTTAATTAAGCAGTGTACTTTCAGTTATTATACTTAACTTCTACTCATGCCCGGCTTTAATGGACCACCGAGAAGTCATCAAACACCTTCAGGAGAAAGTTTTCATATTTTTTTCGGTAGTTTTTCTTTTAATTTCCGAATGATGGCTCTCTATAAAAGTTCTATAATCACCGACGTCGTGATCCGTTGTGCCGAATATGTAGTGCTCTGTCTTTCTCTTCAGTCAGTTTGCTGCATTTCTCTTCGTATTCGGATATGGAATGGCATCAGGTTAGAGTAATTTCGAAATCTGAATAGCATGAGGCGCAGTTTGTTGAACGAAGGCCAAAAGGCGGCAGAACAGTTGCCAAATATCCTTTGTCGTACTGCAGACTAGTCGGTGGGTGTCCGAATCATACAAGTTGCACGTGTGGCACAGTATGACTGCTCGCCTACTACACCGCGGTAAACCATCAGAATTTACAGCAACGATGTGTATTAAATTTTTGTGCTAAACTTGGTGAATCCGTGAGTGTATCTTTTGAAAGGTTCAAACGAACGTATGAGCAGTAAAAGTTTTCAGCTGGCACGAATCATATTTGGAAGGCCGAAGAAACGTTAAGACGAACCTTGCTCTGGGAGATCTTCAACTTCAAAAACTGACGGAAACGTTGATCGTGTGAGGGCTCTTGAGAGCCGACAGTCGCGTAACAATGATGTGTGAAGAATGAAATTAACACACAATCACCGCACATCGAAATATGACAGACGATTTGAACATGCAAATGATTTGTGCCAAATTGTTGCCGAATAACCCGACAATTGAACAGAAGGATATTCGAAACACATTTACCTTGATCATCTTGAAAGGACTGCCACTGACCGGAACTACCTCAATTATCTTGCGAGCCATGGACGAAGGGCAAAAGGCGGATTGTGTTTTTCTCGACTTCAAAAAGGCGTTCGACGCGGTGTCACACTGCAGTCTGCTAACGAAGATACGAGCTTATGGAATAGGTTCACAGATTTGTGGCTGGCTGGAAGACTTCCTAAGTAATAGAAAGCAGTACGTTGTTCTCGACGGCGAATGTTCATCAGAGACGAGTGTATCGTCAGGCGTGCCCCAGGGGGGTGTGATAGGACCGCTATTATTTTCTATCTATATAAATGATCTGATGGACAGGTAAGTTGTCATATGGGGCTCTTTGCTGATGATGCTGTGGTGTATGGGAGGGTGTCGTCCGTAACTGACTGTAATAGCATACAGGATGACTTCGACAAAATTTCTAGTTGGTGCGAAGATTGGCAGCTAGCTCTCAATGTGGAAAAATGTAAGGTGATGCGCATGAGTAGAAAAAACAATCCCATAATGTTCGAATACAGCATTAGTAGTGAGCTTCTTGATGCTGTCGCGTCGTTCAAATATCTAGGCGTAACATTGCAGAGCGATATGAAATGGAACGAGCATGTAAGGACAGTTGTGAGTAAGGCGGACAGCCGACTTCGGTTTATTGGGGATATTTGGAAAGATGTACTTCACCTGTAAAGGTGACCGCGTATAAAACGCTTGTACGACCATGTCTTGAGTATTTCTCAAGTGTTTAGGACCCGCAGCAGATCAGTTTAAAGGAAGACATAGAGGCGGTTCAGAGGCGAGCAGCTAGATTTGTTACCGGTAGGTTCGACCAATGCGCGATTGTCACGGAAATGCTCCGGCAACTAAATTGGGGATCGCTGGAAGAAAGACGACGTTCTTTTCGTGAATTTCTGTTGAGTGAATTTAGAAGGCCGGAATTTGATGCTGAGTGTAGTACGATCTTGTTGTCGCCTACATAAATTTCGCGTAAAGATCACAAAGACAAGATAAGAGAAATTATGGCTCGTACGGAGGCATATAGGCATTCTTTTTTTCCTCGTTCAATTTGGAAGCGGAATAGGGAAGGAATTGCCTAGTAGTGGTACAGTGTACCCTCCGCCACGCACCTTACGGTGGGTTGTGGATTAGGCCTATGTATGTAGATATAGAACTTTGTAGCAATGTCTAAAATATTTAACTCGGAAAACACAGTGGTAGTAAAACTGTAACTGTGTTTTCACAAGTGATGAATCCTGGTTAAATTAGTAAGATCCTGAAACAAGTGGCAAAGCAAACAGTGACACTTCGTCATCTCTTCGGCCGAAGAAATGTAGAAAGAGGAACTCAACAAGAACATGCCGATTTTTTACAGTAAGGGTATGGTGCTCTCATAATTTGTGACAATAGGACATATTATGAACCAAGTGTCTTATAAAAGTATTCCAGAAAGTCGCAGGAAATGAGTGATTCTTGTGAGACCAGACAATACAAGATGTAGATGTAGACTGTAAAGGGAATGTGCATCATGACAGTGCCTTGTATCTCACGGTCCTTTCCATCAGTGAATTTTTTTTTTACCTCAAAACGCATTACTGTTCATCCTTCACCTCCCTATTCACCTGATTAGATTCCTTGTGACTTTTTCCTTTTTCTAAGTTGAAGCCTCTTCTAAGCGCACGTCTGTTTGGAACTCTGGACAATATTGAAAAGACTGTGGCCGACCAGTTGAAAGCCATACCAGTAGAAGGCTTCCAGAGCTGATACCAGCGGTGGGAACAGTGGCTTCGCTGTGTAGCCGATAATATTGTAGTTTGAAAAATCTTTAAAAAAATGGTAAGTACAAACTCAGCCCCTTTTTCCAATACATCTCGTATCCTAATAAATTAAAAATGATATTTTATGGCCGAAAAATAATTATCTCCAAAATGAACTGACTCGGTATAAAGCCTGAGTATTCTTGTTACTAGATACATCAACTGTCATAAATGATGCTACTTAATACGAACATATAAATTAAATCCGAAGGCCAATAAATTAATTTTTGCTCGTGGTCAATGAATAATATTAAGAGCTGACATTGTCGGGATGGGAGAACGATCTATTGAATATGAAAACAATTCTTCACATGGAAGGCAGCCTATATTGCGTATTTATAAGTTACTTAACGTATCCAGTTTCGAAAAACTTCCTGTCATTTTCGAACATAATACAAAATATTAAAAAAGCCTTGTGAAAGGAGGCTATACACTCATACATACATCATTGATGGTATAGTAATAAAAGTGCAACCTGTCTGCTATTCACAATCTAGTACATAGGTGTGCAGATGGTAATTTATAAATAAATAAATACTTAATTAATTCAAACAAAATAATAAAAAATTTAAAAAATAAAATAAAATGAAATAAAACCCCTGTCTACTAGATTGTAAACAGCACACAGGTTGACTTTTATTAATATACTATCTATGATGTACGTATGAGTGTATATCCACCTTTCACGATGTTTCTGAATATTTTGTATTTTGTTCTAAAATGGCAACAAGTTTGTCGAAACTAGTCGAAATAAATAACTTATAAATACGCGATTTAGGCTGTCTTCCATGTGAAGCATTGTTTTCGTAAATGATTAGGTTGAGAAATGTAACATTTAATGAAGGAAACCAGTCACGAAATATTCTAGTTTTATTGTGTATCCTGATTTCAAAGTTTACATATCCTAAGTGCACAACTTGCATTCCTGTATGTACGATCACTCAGGCAGCCTAGTTCGGAGTTGATTGTGCATTCAGGAATGTTATCACTTATCAATGAGCCAAGCAGCCACCAACCTATTTTTTTTTTTTTTTTTTTTTTTTTTTTTTTTAAAAAGAAGGTCATGTTTGTTTGAACTTCAGGTTTTTCCCTCTCATGGTCGGGAAAATTTAATTACCAAAAAAATAAATACGGGAGCCTACTCGCTACCGCCACTTTAGCCCTAAGAACAAAACAAAACGAAACAAAACAAAAAAGTAACTATTCCTCTTCAGGCGTTAGCAGCTGTCTAAACCTATCCGAAATCAAACTTGCCTTGATATACCAAGGGGGAGGAAGAAAATACAGGGGATGGGAAGGATTATTTTCAATTTCTATTTTTAATTTTTATGCTTATTTAATCATTTTAATAAGTTTTCTATGTCTTGTTCTCTTTATGCAGTTCTGCACACGTCTTCAGTGGTGGAACAACCATACTTGTCTTCTCGGTAAATTTTGTAATTGATGTACTTGGAGGGCCTCACAGACAGTCTTTGCGCGTAGTATTCGTGAAAGTGGTACGGAATGTCAGATAACTTGACTGAGGATGTTATAGAGACCGGCACATATTCGCGTAAAAGCAGACCGGTCATGCTCGTTGGACAGTGGTGCCATATTTTCATTTCGGAGCTAACAAACAGTGCCGTAACTTTTTGTGCGGCGTGGAATAGACCGACCTCACCACGCTCCCGTGGGTGGGAAAGAGAGGCATATTGGACCTTGAATAACAGCCCAGTACAGACATAGGATCCCATTGCCATCATTTGCGACAGGCAAGGGTTATCGGGATCGGGAACACTTATGCCACGTGAGGGATGTGAGAGATATGGTAGACGTTCACACATAATGCACGTTAACTCACATCCAGGGATTTAAAACGGTATTGAAAGAGGCTTTCCCGGATCGTTTGTAGTAGACGCCTGACATTTAACGTCGCCGAACGACGAAGATTATTCGTAATGTCATTGCCTAAGTAGCGTGCGATTGTTGCCGCACAGGGGGGCAAGGCATCTAACAGGTAGACTCTCTCCAAAGAGCAGATCGATTTAGAAACGTTGAGAGAACTGCCCGATGCTTCGCCATATGTTGTTATCCATGTCAGAGCAGCACGAACGTGGTCTTCACTGCGTATGTAGAGCATGAGATCATCAGCGTATGCCACACAGCAGAAACGGTGTCCGTGGAAAAATATGTCCGTCGGGTACTCGCCACGTCCTTGGGGGCAGGGATTCTAAGACAAATGCGAACAGAGTTGTAGATAGTGCGCAACCCTGTCTAACACACCGTGCAATTCTAAGAGGCGCAGTGAGTGGACTTTGCGTCTCTCAAAAAGCGCTTTACCAATGTTACTATCTGCGCAGGGCAGCCCATTATGGGAAGATCCTCACCAGAAAAGTGTGCTCTACACGATCGAATGCCTGTCTGAAGTCTGAAGTTTATAAACCGTATCTAGAGGACTGTATGAAATATTATATAATTTATATCGAAGTAGAAGTTGATATATGAAACTGAGCCTCGAAATGGAGCTAGTGGAAACTAAGTTTTGATCCACTTTTACCAAACATGGATTCTGATTATATGTACATATTGAGCTACTTTACATTTTGAAGTTACTTTTATTTAATATTAGTCCAACATGCGAAAATATGCATAAAGCACATAAACACATTTAAGAAGTTCATGTATTTTTAAAGGTATTCTGACATGAAATAAAATTCTGGTAATCGTTTTCGCAAGTTGTACAATCGTACTGACAGCTGCAAAAATTTGTTTCTGGAACTGTGCATATATAATTATGGTATCGAGTAGTTCAATAATTATTTCCTGCTCATCTGTACCATCAAAACACACTATGATCGAGCACCGTGGTCAAATATTTTAAAGACTAATCTATCAGCAGGCAAAGTCGTGGTGACATTTTTGTGGTATGTTCCAGGAGTCGTTCATTCCGAATTAATGGTACTACCGTAAATTTTCCAAATACTGGGACACCCAACACGAATTGGCAGAGATAGTTCACAATTGTAAAACCGTATCCCGTATCGTTAGAGTGCTGTACTACAAGCGAACACCGCGACATCTGCAACAGCCCATCGCCTAAGACTTTCTTTTATCTATCACCCTTCATACAGACCCGTCTTTGCAGTACTATGTTTTCATTTGTTTTTATAACTCAATGAAGACTTTAGAGAATATCACATTTGACAAGAAAAGACGATGAGGTTGTGGCTTCGTGGACAAGGTCAAATACTGTGTCCTGAAACTGATCTGAGAGAAATGTATTCCTCAAAAATGTTCAAATGTTTGTAAATCTATCGGACCAAACTGCGTGGTCATCAGTCCGTAGGTTACAAACTACTTAAACCTAGGTAAACTAACCTACGGACAAACACATACACCCATTCCCCAGGGAGGAGTCTAACGGCGAGCAACAGCGCGCTCCGCAGCAAGGTGCTTTGGACCGCTCGGCTACTCCACCGCGGCATGTATTCCTCCACAGGTGTACTATGTTGGAAATAGATGTGAAGAACGATGTAAAGATAAGTGGAATATTAATGAAATGTTTTATTTAAACTGCATGAAGATTTATATAATAAAAGTTCAAATGCATTTATTTTCTGCTCTCCTTCACAGATAACAGTATTAAAAGAAAGAACCATTCCACTTGTAATCCCATGTGAAATATTTCAACGTGACACTGTGCGATTGGCGCGATCGTCCGTAATCGGCTGCAGCGTGGAGTGACGCCGCAGCTGGCTCACAGGAGAGCCGCAGCTGCGAAAATTAGCTGGCGTGGGCCGGCGTGCGACACAGGGATTTGCGGGCCTTCCATAAAGCGATTGATCCACTCGGAGCCGCAGCTGGATGGGATCGCTGAAATATTCAAATTTCATTACCGCGCTGGCGCCACGGCATCCGACTGGCGCCAGTGCGCCCACTGTGCGCCGCTCAATGGCGGCCGCCCCGGCCACCCAGTTGCTCCAATTAGCACTTGTGGCGCCACCGGCCGCGGGGCGGGACAGCTGTTGCTGGGCGAAGGTGCTCCAAGGCCAGCTCCGGATGCCCCGAAGTCTTCTGTTCGACACGTTTAGGAAATAAATAAATAACTTAGAATGTTCATATTTATCTGAAATATGGCCATTTCAAGTGCTGAATCCAATTTCGATTGATGGAGACAAAGTAAATCCGTATGGTATCGATGACTGGGTGGCCCCAAGCGTAAGTATCAGTCAAGTAATAGATGGCGATTTCCCTTTTCATCGCACCCGCAGACAATTTTACTTAGAGAAGTGTGACAACTGTGCTTTGCAGTCTCTTTGTTAAGTGAAGGTGACTAACAGGTATGTGTAATGTAGTGTCGCGTTCGAGATAATGGGAGAAGGGAAGTGTGAAACCCGGTGCCGGCACTTGGCTTACTCCTGCCATGGAGCATCGAGGGGGCCCCCGATGCCGGCCGCGGTGGCCGAGTTGACTGCGGCGCGCCAGTCACGGTCTGCACGGCCACTACGGTTGGGGGTTCGAATCGCCCCTCAGGCATGGATATTTGTGCCGTCCTTAGTGTAAGCTAGTTCATAAGCAGTTTGTAAGTTTAGGGACTGATGACCCCATAGTTAAGTCCCATAAGCTCTACAAACATTTGAACATTTTGGGCCGCCGTGCTTAACGTTCCTCCCCTTCCGACGGATGGATCACCATCAACAGTTGAAGACGGCTTTCTGCCGTATTCCCTAGGTTTTTAATTTTGTAATTTGTTTGAGGTCGCTGGACTTGAACCCTACTCATTTGGAGGCATGAGGGGTAAGCACTTCATTTCATGTTTTTAAAAGTTATTTTCAATTAATACTGTCTTAATATTGCTAGTAATTTATCATTGTGTCTGTGAATGTGGCAACATGATCGGCTTCTCCATTGCGCCATTGTCACTGTGAGAATGCTTGCTTGCTTTATTCTGCATGTACGTGTTTGGGAATCTTCTGGCATGCGTGTCTGTGTGTAAGTATGAGAATTTTCGCTGTAGGCTACTGGCTGCTCGTTTTGCATGCTCTCTGGCTTCGTGTCGATAGGTAGTCGTTACCAACTTCTGTCTTTTTAAGCTACCAACGAGTCACAAGTTCGGTTGGCAATGGGCGTAGCGAGCCTGCGTAGTCTGTTTCGAGTCTATACTCTCCCCACCACCCCTCTTTTCGGGTTTTACCAATAACGGTGCTGGCAGGCGATCTGCTCGCCGGGCCCTTAGTCGGTGACTGCTCTTCGACCTGATAAGTCGTTTTGCTCTTTTTCTCCATTCAGATGGTAGCGATTCGTTGTCTGGTTTCTTCAACTTAGAATTCAGAAATCGGGTTCATTTTTCGGAATCAGTTTCTCCGACAGGGCCACGCCGCTAGTGACAATCTAGTGTTACTGAGTTGGCTGTCTGAACTGCTTTCATCCAGCGTGAGCACAAGTTGCACTATTTTTTATCTCCAGAAGGTGTACGGTACCACCTGGTGCCATCATAACCTTACTAACAGTTGGCTGATTTGAACAGAGAGTGCAACTGCTTTTGTTTTCTTAGCATTTTTCTAATATTATAATTAAACATCAGTCCGTTTTATCAATCATTAATCGATTTTATTTACAATGCATTTAACTTTTGCCTATAAGTATTCTACATACACCGTCCACCGTACTGGAACTAAACGATGTCAATTAATTCCTTAAGTAAGACCCTAACAATTGCTTATCTGTTCTTTCTAGCAAAAACAATCTCATAGACTAATTGACTGATTTATTAACTTAGGTGACCATTGTCGCTATGACGCCATCATGATCACTAACCCCTTACACCACTGACAAGGTCCGGCTTGTTTCTACCTATAATTACTCGAATACGTGCATTGCGTGTGGGCTGATGACTTAACTCCTCAAAGCAGTGTTAGGAAGGCGTGTTCAGCATTAGTGACTTGTGTCTTGTGTACGTAACTTCGGTCTTTATGTTATCTTGCCGCTTGCAAATGGTCAAAGACACACCGATAGCAATAGGCAGACATAATAAACAGCTTTTGGTGAATCACAATGAAATGTGATAAACATGTAGGAAAAGTTTCAATGACCAACTGTTGCTGGCTGCGAGGTAAATAGCGTTAATCGAATTATTCCTTTTGACAATTAATTCAATGTGTTGATTTTAATCCTTCGATAACGTCACTATTCACAAACGCGCATTTCTGTCTTTCGTGAGAAAACTGTTTCCCATCAGGTTGATGATGTGCGTCATTTCTCCCATTTGACTTGTACGAGTCGGTTCAGACTTTATGAAGTTAGATAACGGAGTATTGTGAATGTTTTTATGGAATAATCATTATCTCTTGTCGAGATAATGGTTTAAAGAGCGGCGCCAGTCAGCTCTACTGCGCTGATGTTACTTTGTTTATCGCTACGACGTTGATATGTGAGATGCAGTAAGCTGTTACGTAATTACAGAAAATTAACGGAAAATAGGGCGTTATTTCATTTTTCGTGAAGAAATTTTGTTTTCCTTTCATTCAGAACCGATGTCGAATGCGACACTTCATCAAATATAATACAATAAAAGTTGGGAGCGACAATAAAACATGCTGAAATCACTGCAAAACAAGATTCAAAGACAATTAAATTTAAAAAAAAATCTTAACATGTTTGTGCCTTATTACGAGTTAACTCTAATTACGGAAGGCGATAGACTCCTGAGAAGTTGGTATGTGTAACAGGAAGTGTCCGAAAGTCGGGCTGCATGCATTCTAAACGTCATTGTCAAATAGTGTCATGCCATGTTGTATGCCATTATGCCTGTACCTGCCGCGGCGAAGTGGCCGAGCGCATTGAGGCACTATGCTCCGACGCGCGAGGCGTTCCCCGTCAGGGGTTCGAATCCGCCCTCGGGCAAAGATGTCTGTGTCGTCTTTAGTATACGGTAGTTCATAAGTACTTTGTAAGTTTAGGCAATGATGACCCCACAGTTACGCCCCTTAAGCTTCACAAACATTTGATTTCATTTCATATGCCTGACATAACATATGAGCGAATTTGTCAAGATTTTTCGATTTAAATGTTTTAAAAGTTATCACATAAGTGAGGAACGTGTATGTCCTGGGCTACATCGTTCATTATGTCCAGGAAATACTGCTGTGGGGTAATAGGACCACTTTTCATTCTCGTTAATTAGCTTAATGCAACAGTAGAATATTCGAAAATATTATGTAAAATATATGAGAACAGCCTTTGTTAGAAACGTTGTACTAATATTTTCATAAAACTAGACACGGCACAAAGTAAGCGGAGAAGTTGGTACTTCCCTTATCCCATGTTACTTCTTCAAACAATGCCCGTTGGCTTTTAGAATTACGCAGAAAAAGCACACAGCAGAAGGAGGAGGTTTAGGAGGCGAAGGTGTGCAGTCGGGAATGAAGCATATCAAACGCCTGTGAGCAGCAGCCTTTGTCTCCGCGGCGGCTTACGCTGCCTCGGCCCGCCCTGTGTCGCGGGCTTGCAGTCGACAGATAGTCTGCTCTGACACGAGGGGCAGCGCAAGCGGCTTACAGACCCTTCAGGCAGAGAACACTTCAGAAAGGATTTTATACGCCGTGTAGCGCCGTATCGCGCAGTTTCCTAAAGAAGACTACACACAGCAGGGAGATTTTTAACAGGCTACTTGTGGCTGTCTTTTTTGTAATAACAGCATTTTTGCTGACAGACATTCATTTTGAGACTTCCAAATCATAGAAATGATCGCTACTAATATCGCTGACAAATAGAAACATACGGGTACTAGACTGCATCTTACACATCAGAAAAAATTTTACTTCAGCAGTTACTTTTTACTATCAATTTATTAACACAACGAGTTTCGGCATCAAACTGCCATCATCACGTGCGTTTTTGCAGTTACAATGTGGTTACGTTGGTATGCTGCTTGTGCCAAAGAGGTATGTGTTAAAATTCAACCCTATTCAGGAAGCTACATCTGTTTTATTTTCTATATCATAGGAATAATTTACTTGGGGCATTACAATAGTGCCACTTTGTTTCATTGTTTATCTCGACTCTCCCTTGTGACGTCAACGCGGAACTTGCAGAGCTTTCACTAAGTATCACATGAATAGTGAATGTATTCACTAAAACACGTAGTGGTTTATCACCTGTGTTTGTTTCCTTTTCGTCCCAACTCTCAGACTAGACACACTCTCGTGATGAAAGCTGTATGAAATCGGGCTTCGGGCTCTAATCTACGACAACAGAAACAGAGCAAATCGAGAAAGGATAACAGTCATTGTAATACAGTGTGAAAACTGATGAAAATTTGTTGAATTATATTTTAATGATATCTGAGAAACTGTACAACGTCTCTACTTCCCAATTTTTTTTTTTTTTCGAATGGCGATGTAAGAACTAAATTTTCTTTACGTTATTGAAAAACACTGAAGCACTACACTACAAAGTTTCAACCAATTTTAGATACACCATAAAGCAGCATGTGGATTGGATTTATTATTAGTGAGCTGTTTTGGACTTGTTTGGTACGTTTTCGAGTAAATAATCTGTCAGAATTACTATGTCTGGAAGAGCAATTAAACGGAATAGACATGAAGATTACTCACTCGAAAACGTCAGAATTACTATGTGGTTAGCAAACAGCAAGATTTTTATTCCCTCTCCTAGGCTTTTATTCCCTCTTTAAATTTCTCCTTGCATTATTTCACAGCTTGCTCTGTATAGACTGAACAACATTGGGGAAAGGCTACAACCCTGTCTTACTCCCTTCCCAACCACTGCGACCCTTTCATACCCTTCGACGCTATTAATTACTGTCTGGTGTTTGTTCAAGTTGAATGTCTCTTCGCTCCCTATATCTTACCCCTGCTATGTTCTGAAACTGAAATCATGTATTTCAGTCAACACTTTCAAAAGCTATCTCGAGATCCACAAATGCTAAAAACGTAGGTTTTCCTTTCCGTAATCTATCTTCTAAGATAAGTCGTAATGTGAGTATTGCCTCGCGAGATCCTACATTTCTCCTAAATCGAAAGTGATCTTTCCCATGGTCGGATTCCACGATTTTTTCCATTCGTCTGCAAATAATTCCTGTTAGTATTTTGCAACCAATGATTATGAAACTGATAGTTCTGTAATTTCACATTTGTCTGCACTTGGAATCACGATATTCGTCCCCAATTATTATTAATCCAGTCATTTCATTTATCCTTCCCTTATTGTTGAGGTGTAGGTCATATCTAGTATAATCCCACCTCCTGAAAGAATGAACAGGAACCACTCTAATAAGAAAGCCTGCAGCTGTTCCAAGAGGCCTTCTTAACTCCAAATTAACTCTCACGACAAGAGTTCAAATGAGGCCAGTCGTGGCTATTACATTAATAATTCTCAGGTCTAATCAGGTCGCTAGTTTTAGGATTTCGCCAAACGACATCAAAGTTGTGTAAAATTTCTATAGTTTTATGAACGTTACGTTAAGAAATCGTCGCAGTTCAAATATTTTACAGTTATGGGAGACCATCGTATTTACATATACATCAAATTAGTTTCAGTTAAGGCAATACTTTCAGAACAGTTAACAAATTAAGTTAATAATGACAGACTAATGGTTTTCATCATTGAAACGACCTTTGTTATTAAGTCACAAGAAAAATTAAAACTAAATCATATATATACAGAGTATATTTTATGTGTTCTCTCTCTTCAATGATAAATTCTAAAGCAAATCGCAAGGCATATACTCAAGTTTCTGCCAAGAACTCTGCCATGGATTAAGTAGCAAGCTAATAATAATTTTCGACTTTACATAATATACTTCAGTACTTGCTGTACTGTTTATCTGACGAATATCCCTTTCTAACCCATCTCCAGCTCAGATTGCATGCAAAATAACATTCGGTAACATTTTAGAGCCAAACAATTTGTTTGGGAGTGTGATCTGAACATTACGATCAATTACATTCGCCACTTAGTCTGACTGCGTAATTTCCCAAAACCAGTCCAATACGACTACACGCAGCCAATAAGTACGCTGAACGACGGTGTAGGAATCTGTGAACTCGGCGTGAAAACAGGGCTCAAAAATGCAGTAACCGTTTGCCGATGACATTAAAGCTGCGCTTTCTCTCCGGGAGAGGAGCAAAGTACTAAACTGTCAGTTACAAATCAGATTTACATGTAATTAATGATCATACATTCGATAAAATCTGCTCTGTAAAATTTACTAGGTGCACTCATTTTATGCGCCATTGACGCGAGGTAATTGGTACCGATGCACGTAATTAACTGCGTCGTTTTTCCTCTGTTCGGACTGCAGTGCTCACACGCTCTAGCTGGCAAAATACGAGGCTGCTGTTGAGGACAACTGCCATAGATTCCAGTGGATCTAACGGCAGCTTCTAACATTAACAAGCTTATAGAAGTCTTCCCACTCCATATCCTATCTGATACAGAAATTGAAAATGGTATTCCAAACGATCAATTGCCTCTGTTGTAGAGGTAACATTACTGTCACTGACCGTTTATTTCCTCGAAGAATTATCCGGCTATCTAAAACACAAAATTCTCTTCTTAAGGGCACGATCCTTTCCTGTCAGATATCCGAGAACTTTAAAGATTCACTAAAGAACTTAGTGCAGAATTGGTATTTTTCACATCTTGTGTGCACCTACATAACTCATTTTGGTTTACGTTCTAGGAGGCGATCCAATTATGATAATGTAGAAATATATAAAAAAGGCCAAGATCGCTGATCATCAATTTTTATTTACGACGACCGGTTTCGCTGAACAATGCCAGCATCATCTGGTCAAATAAAATAGTTTACAAGGCCATAATATTGTAATGTCAGTCAGTTGTTATATAACAATTTACAGTGCATAGGTGTACTATGTCATTATAATAAAACAAAATTATCACAGTGAGTTTGCTATTGTCACTCACTGTGATAATTATGTTTTATTATAAAGACATAGTGCACCTATGCAATGTAAAATGTTATATAACAACTGATTGACATTACAAGATTATGGCCTTGTAAAATATTTTATTTGACCAGATGATGCTGACATAGTTCAGCGAAACCGGTCGTCGTAAATAAAAATTGATGATCAGCGATCTTGGCCTTTTTTATCTTTCTACATTATATAATTCATTTTAATCAGACGTCGGTGGATGTGTAGTAAGGAACACTGTTAACCGTGTCGACGGAGTAGGTGACACTAACGCGCATGTCTTTCATCTTACTTTAAAATAAAAGAAAATTCTACAGCAATACATACTTAAAAACATTACTTTAATATCCTTAATAGAGATCTTCGCATCACGGCCTTCAGTGTGTCTAGTGCTTTGGAATTTAATAACACAGAAACATAAAGAGATATAGGAGTGTAACTTTAACCCAATAGTTAGTATGTTATAACCTCTAGTTGAAAACAGAGTGCAAGCTGTGGACTACATAGTGCATTATTTTTCTGACGTAGTGAATTACGTGTCATTATAATTTTAGGCACAACGTACTTACACACTTTCAAATATTAACTTGTCTAAACTGTAAGCAAATATTATTACAAATTTGATATTTTAAATATTTATAAACCATTTTTGTACAATTCTGTCCATGATTCTTTAAGAACATATGACAGGCTCCAGCTTAAAATTCTTAAAATATTGTTGAATACTGTGGTTCAGTGTGTAGACAAACAGTATATTGTTTTTCACGCATAATTTTGTTTTTCTAACTTTGTTATTGGGTGACATATTCATACCTAAGTATAGAAATACGATGATTAAGGGAAAATAAAATTAAGATTTGCTCATAATTTTTTCTCAGTGATAACATTTCAAAACATTGCCGTTGCATAATATTGTTATTTCTGTGTGTCCTCTACAGCGTTTCTTTTTTATTCTGACCTACTTTCTGTCATGCTTTCAACAGTTTTCCAGCTTCAGCGACACGATGCCTGCCTACTAGTTGCAGGCCACTTTTCATATTTTCTCTAGTTTATACCTGGTTTAGTGGTGGCTTTTAATTTGCTTGTTACTCCATCATTAAAGCATATTACACCGTCCACCACACTAGTCTGAAATACAGAACTGCCAACTAAAATATTTCTTGGCAAGCGCTCTGAAATGTGTGTGTTAAAAATTTCGCACAGATTCTGTTTTCCTTGTAACCATTTTTCCTGGACTTTAGGCACTGAAAGATCTTTTTATATTGCCTTAGTTCTGCCATATCAGTTACTGGCAGGGAGTCTGCATATTTCTGTCTTTTTTTTTTTTTTTTTTTTTTTCTCATTTGGTTTTGTGCATGCGTCGAATCTACTTTAGAAAGATATTGAAAACAACTCACTTGTTCTATACTATAAAATATAAATTATTAGAATCAGAAATAATCACATAATTTTACGACGAAAAAAATAATTTCTTGAGCCCTTATGACGTCTAGGTCTCTTTAAATTAGTAAGACTTATTCTAATATGACACTACAGGTAAGTATCTGGTATTTTCGTTGAGTAGAGCTGCTGTCATTGTGGGTCAGACGGCTGCCAAGAACATTAATGTGTATTATACACTAAAGTACACCTCAGCGCAACCGAACTAAGAGGGTAAACTAAAAAAATGCTCAAATGTTTGTAGAGCTTATGGGACTTAACTATGGGGTCATCAGTCTCTAAACTTACAAACCACTTATGAACTAGCTTATACTAAAGACGGCACAAACATCCATGCCCGAGGGGGATTCGAACCACCGACCGCAGCGGCCATGCAGACCGTGACTGACACGCCGCAGACCGCTCGGCCACCGCGGCCGGCTAGTGTGAACTATGGTGGCATTTACTATTCAGTGATTAAAATAATGTTATAGAGATAGCATAACTCATTTAGTAATACCCTTCAAAGTAAAGCTTCTGTAGGGATATTGTGTAATGTTCTCATAAGATTTTAAACAAAATGATATTACTCACCAATATGCTCATTGTTAAGAAAGAGTTCGTTTGCGTGGCCATTATGCACAGCAAGCAGAAATTTAATCATCTTTGTAAGAAAGGAAAAAAAATTGCTTTTCCGTATTGCTAAGTGTTATTACTTCCAGACATGTTTCACATTACTCTTTAACACTTTTGTGACTACATAAAGGTGTTAAATTGAAGCTGATACATTGGAATAAAACTTATGCCACGGCCATGTTTAGACATTGGGACCTCCTGATTTCTTGACAAATACTGTTATCACTAACAAGGGGAACACGAAGTATGGTACATAAGAATTTTGATTGGTCGCAGGTATGTCGTGCGGGACTTCCTCCAGACCACCAAGCTAAAAGATTTGTTCCAATGCGCCATGGTTTCCACGAGGATCAAGATCCACATCCATCGCGTAACAGCTATATCGGTACTAAGTCGTTAAGTTACCAGCGTTACATGAGTCAGCGTGGTGTAATTAGCAAGACGCGTGACTGCCACACAGAGGAATCGAGTTAATCATATGTTGCTCGGAACTTCCACCACGTTTTTTAATTTTTTCTCACTTGTCCGACGATTGATTGTGCATAAATATATGCTTTCATAGCCCCTCTTAATGTTTGAGTATTTGTTTATGATAAAAACTTCTGTTAATTGCTCAATATGTTATGTAGTGCGCGACGATTATTTTCGTTAATTCGAAGCATACTTTTGCGGCGATTGAAAGATATTTCTAAATCAGTTAACCGTCTGTAGTTGTATGGGTGAATAGTTTTGCGGCGAGTCATGCTGATAAAATTCTCTCATGCTTCCAGTCGCGTCAAGTTGTTTGATATCCACGAGCGCCGTTGTCAACATGACGGCGAGTAACATCAACGCCGGTGCCATGTCGGCTCTCAAAAAAAAGGACTCAACTTTCCCTTTATAATAAAACGCGCAAAACATCGCAGCTGACTAACAATGAAAATTTTTTAATGACACTAGCGCAGAGGACGTATTTGAGGCCTTGTACACCTCACCAGTAAAGAAGCCCCCAGAACAGGACGGATTGCCACTGGAGTTTTACTTTCGTTACTGGCCAAAGAGGACAATAAATTACTGATATAGCAAATAAAGTCATTCAGGCAAAATATTACCGGGCAAATTTAAAAAGAGCGAAATTTTGCTGGTACCAAAAAATTATGGCTCAAAAGACGTAAACAATTTCCGTCCTATTTCATTGATTAATGCTGAATATAAATGAACAGCGAGAATTATAAACACGATATGTCAATAGTGAACATCAAAATTGTGCGCCGGGCTGAAAAAGTTTTCAAAATGTACAGAATTCATGGCAGTCATTTCAATATCCTCTGTCACGAACATTAAATGTGCTCCTATGTCTTGACACTTGATCCTGTAAATCATAATCCATTCTACAGACACTGAAGAAAATGGACTTCAATGAGAGATTAATATATTTGATCAAGAACATGGTATCAGGAGTAAATGTCAAAAGAGCTGTGAATTGTCAAACGTCGGGGTAAATTGAAGTAGCTTACCTCCAGCCAGGCCGCTGCTCCGTGCCTCAACGATGCAGGATATGTTGTTCGTTTAGCTGACGGAGGTGGATCTTACCTTAATGTTTTTAACCATGATGAATTATAGAAACTGGGGGATAGTTTTTCTTTTTTTTTAATTATGGAAACCAATGTTTAGTGTTTTAATTGTATAAAACTACAGGTCATGAAACCAGTCGTTTACTTTTTAATAAAATAATTAAGAAACAGCTGTAGCGACCATTTCTATCCTTCAGATTCAAATAGGACAAGGTTCAAAATATTCAAATCTTTTTAATTCTATTACGGTTAGTAACGCCAGGGCAATCTATTCACTACTGCGGAGTGGATTTGATATGCCCATGTTTCTCATACAGTCAACTTCGTCACTTGCTATGGGGTGGCGTCACAAAAGAAATTATTCATATTAGATCCTGGACAAGTAACAAGAAATATTGTTTATAGCAAAGCTGTGAATTAAATGAATGTATGACAGTTACATGACATTTGTTTTTTGATTACTATCTTTCTTAGTTTGGATACTGTACTTAAAATTTTGTATATTATGCAAGACAGCCTTATTTCTTATATATTCTCCGATAAATGTAACATGTTATTAGAAAGAAGGAGATGGACAGAAACAGAAGGAATAGGAGTACTAAGTCAAGGCAAGAATTAATAAAGAAATACCCGGGCAACGCCTGGTTTCCGGCTAGTCTTTATATATAAAGCTTGTCCGTATGGTTGTGTGCGTTTGTAGGTATTGCATACAAATCTACAGTTTTGTTCCAATCCTTATGAAAATTTGAACATGTAAGCTTCAATCCATGGGGACGGTCGTCGGAAGTGTAAGAATTATGTACGAAACATAGTTCATGAGGTATTTTAACCTCTTACCTCAGTTGCTTGCCCTGGCCGCAAGGTAGTGCATTTTTCTTTACTTGGACCGATACTGCACGACGAGTGGATGTAATTTGGCAATGAGCTTCGTTCGGTATTCGTTCTTGTGTGTGATTTCTTTCTGTGTTCCTCTGTCTACATTTATGTGGTTAGTAACCGCCTGTAGGTTCGTCGCCCTCTCTAGCCGCAGTCTTCCTCAGTGCTTGTAATTTGCTGTTGTTATTACTCCACATCGTGTGGATTGTATTTTAATCTGACATACCACCTATACGGGAGGTGGCACCGCGTAACTTAAGTTTGCACAAAAAAACTTGCTATGTCTACCTTACCCTATTCCCACTAGTCCTTTACTGTTTGTTGTTATTGTCACTGTAAGCGGGGCATCTCCAGCCAGTGGCAATAGGCGCTTAGCCATATGCTCTTTTTAGCGACCTTGAATTACTCGGACGTTCCACTGCGGCAGATCTGTGGAAAAGGCTGCTCCAACACGGCTATTTAACTGTTACATTTCAGAAACTACGTACGCAATTGTGCTTGTTTGAAGGAGATTCAGGAAAAGTGTTAAAATTTGAGGAGTCAACCCGTCGACTGCTTAGACCTTCCCTAGATGGTTACTGGGGAAATATCTCTTTCTGGTGTTCTGTTTGACACCAACCACTTTGTATGCGTAGGAGAATTATGCTAGTTATTTATTCGGAATGAGGTACAAATGCATCATCTTGAGCTTAACATAACTGAACGAATGTTGTAGAAAAAAATAGTGCACTTAGTTTGAAAAGACAGTAACTACACAACACCGGGAAAATGAAAAGAAAATGGCGGTATTAATATGGAATGGTTAAACAAAGCGACGTTAATGATGTAATCATCTGAGACGAGAAATTTCAAACAAATTATGAAGCCTCTGCCGAACACATCCCCAATCTCTATGCCTATTTCTTAACTTTCTTCTCTTAATCCTCTCTTTGTATTGTTTAACCCTACGCTGATCCATCACTCTCTGTACCTATCGATGTCCCTTCCTCCTCCACTTCATCCTCCCTGCTCCTTTTCTTCTTTGTTCTCCTTCTCTTCCTCTTGCTCATCCTCCGCCACCACACACTAATCCATTATCTGCCTCTGTAACTCACTCCTATGATCCTCTTTCCCTCTCTTCATGTTCATCTCGTCTCCCGTGTATGATGAATTACATATATCTGCCCATTTTCATGGTCGGTGTAGATGTCTGGAATATGATACCCTCCACCATACCCAACGCAATCTAATGTACATTGTTTAGTTCTCTCCATACTAGAGAGAATTGGGACGCAGCCGATTAGATTATATAGGTGGATGAAAAAAATTTTGTGCGACCGGTTTCGGTGCTCCACCACACCATCTACATCTACATGGCATACTCTGCGAATCACATTTATGTGCCTGGCAGAGGGTTCATAGAACATCCTTTATACTATTTATCTCCCATTCCATTCTCGAATAATGCGCGGGAAGAAAGAACACCTGAATCTCTCTGTTCGAGTTCTGATTACTCGTATTTTATTCTGATGATCATTTCTACCTATGTAAGTGGTAGTCAACAATATCTTTTCGCATTCGGAGGAGAATGTTGGCGAATCGAGTTTCGCAAGTAGCTTACGCCGCAGCGATAAGCTCCGTTGTTATAATGATTTCCATCCTAGATCCTGTATCATTTCCATAACGCTGTCTCCCCTGTATCGTGACGATACGAAACGAGCTGCCCTTCTTTGGACTCTTTCGATGTCCTCCGTCAAACCCACCTGATAAGGACCCACACTGGGCTGCAGTACTCCAAAAATAGACGGACAAGCGTAGTGTATACAATTTCTTTTGTAGTTCTGTTGCATCCTTTAAGGGTTCTGCCAATAAAACGCAGTCTCTGGTTCGCCTTTCCCGCGATATTATCTATGTGTTCTTTCCAGTTTAAGTCTGAAGTAATAGTAATTCCTAGGTATTTTGTGATTGATTTATCTTGTAAACAAAGTTTAACGGATTTCTTTTCGTACACATGTGGACGACTTCACATTTCTCATTATTTAGAGTCAATTGCTAATTTTTATACCACACTGATACCTTATTCAGATCGTTCTGCAGTTGGTTTTGATCTTCAGATGATTTTACTAGATGGTAAATGACGGTGTCATCTGTAAACAACCTACAAGAGCTACTTAGATATTCCCCTAAATCGGTTATGTAAATAAAGAACAGCAGAGGACCAGTAACATTACCCTGTGGAATGCTCTATATCACTTCTGTTTTAGTCGATGCCTTACCATCGATTACTACGAACTGTGTCCTCTCTGACAAGACATTGCCTATCCAATCGCAAATTTCGGGCGATATACCATACCACGCAATTTGATTAAAAGCCGTTTGTCAGGTACGGTATCAAAAGTCTTCTGGAAACCAAGAAATACGGAATCAATTTGAGAACCCATGTCGATAGCACTCATCACTTCGTGTGAGTAAAGAGCTAGTTGTGTTTCGCATGAACGATATTTTCTAAATCCGTGGCTGACCTTGGGTCAATAGATCGTTCTGTTCGAGATAATTCATAATATTTGAATACAGGATAAGTTCCAAAACCTTGCTGCAAATTGACGTCAATGAAATAGGCCTATAGTTTAGTGAGTTACTCCTACTGCCTTTCTTGAATATAGGTGTGACCTGTGCAACGTTCCAGTCTTTTGGTACATATTCCTTCTTTGAGAGAGAGGTTGTATATGGCTGTTAAGTAAGGGGCTATCGCTTCAGCATAATCAGATAGAAATCTAATGGGTATAGAATCCGGAACAGAAGACTTGTCTTGTTAATTGATTTTAGTTGCTACACTACTCCGATCATATCTACATCTACGTTACTCGTTGCGGCATCTGTTCGTAATTCGAAATCTGGAATATTGATTTCGTCTTCTTTGCTGAATGAGTTTCTAAAAGCTATGTTTAGTAACTCTGCTTTAGTAGTGCTGTCATCGGCAGGATCGCCATTACTATCACGTAGTGAGGGTATTGTTTGTGTTTTGCCCCTAGTATATTTAACATATGACCAAAATCTCTTTGGGTTCTCAGTCAAATTTCGAGAAGGAGTTTCGTTGTGATAAGTATTGTAGGCATCTCGCATTGAAATCCTCGCTAAATTTCGAGCTTCTGTGTAGGATCGCCAATCCAGGGGATTTTGTGATCGTTTAAATTTAGTATGTCTTTTCCATTGCTTTTGCAACAGTGTCCTGACATGTTTTGTGTGCCAAGGGGGATCGCCTCCTCCTTTTATTAATTTATTAGGTATGTTGTTGTTGTTATGGTCTTCAGTCCAGAGACTGGTTTGATGCAGCTCTCCACCCTACTCTATCCTGAGCAAGCCTTTTCATCTCCTGATAAGAACGGCAACCCACATCCATTTGAATCTGCTTACTATACGCGTCTCTTGGTCTCCCTCTGCGATTTTTACCCCACACGCTTCCCTCCAATGCTAAATTTACGATACCTCGATGTCTAAGAATGTGTCCTACCAAGCGATCCCTTCTTTTGGTCAGGGTATGCCAAAAATTCCTTTTCTCACCAATTCTGTTCAGTACCTCTTCATTAGTTATGCGATCTACCCACTTAATCTTCAGCATTCTTCTGTAGCACCACATTTCAAAGGCCTCTATTCTCTTCCTGTCCACACTGCTTATCGTCCATGTTTCACTCCCGTACAAGGCAACACTCCACACAAATGCCTTCAGAAAAGATTTCCTTACACTTAGATTAATATTCGATGTCAGCAAATTTCTCTTTTTCAAAAATGCTTTTCTTCCCATTGCCATTCTGCATTTTATATCCTCTGTACTGCGACCATCGCATGTTATTTTACTACCCAAGTAACAAAACTCATCTACCACCTTCATTGTTTCGTTACCTAATCTAATTCCTTCAGCATCGCCCGACTTTCTAAGACCGCATTCCATTATTTTTGTTTTGCTCTTGTTAATGTTCATTTTATACGCTCTTTTCAACACACTGTCCATTCCATTCAACTGCTCTTCCAAGTCCTTTGCTGTCTCTGACAGAATTACAATGTCATCAGCAAAACGCAATGTTTTTATTTCTTCCCCCTGAACTTTAATCCCTATTCCAAATTTTTCCTTGCTTTCCTTCACCGCCTGCTCGATGTACAAATTGAATAACATCGGAGAAAGGCTACAACCCTGTCTTACTCCCTTCCCAACTGATGCTTCCCTTTCATGCCCTACGAGTCTAATAACTGCGGTCTGGCTTTTGTACAAGTTGTAAATAAGTCTCCTTTCCCTATATTTTACCCCTGCTGACTTCAGAATTTGAAAGAGTGTATTCCAGTCAACATTGTCAAATGCTTTCTCCAAATCTACAAAAGCTAGAAATGTAGGTTTGCCTTTCCTTAATCTATCTTCTAAGATAAGACGTAAAGTGAGTATTGCCTCCCGGGTTCCTATGTTCCTCCTGAATCCAAACTGATCTTCCCCAGGTCAGCTGCTACCAGCTTTTCCATTCTCCTGTAGATAATTCGTGTTAAAATTTTGCTACCATGACTTATTGAACTGATGGTTCTGTAGTTTTCACACCTGTCTGCACCTGCTTTCTTTGGAATGGGGATTATAACATTTTTCTTAAAGTCTGAGGGCATTTCGCCTGTTTCATACATCCTACACACCAGTTCAAATAGTCTTGTCATGGCTGGCTCTCCCAGAGACTTTAGTAGCTCTGAGGGTATGTCATCTACTCCTGGGGCCTTGTTCCGACCTAGGTCTTTCAAGGCTCTGTCAAATTCATCTCTCAGTATAGTATCTCCTATTTCATCTTGATCCACTTCCTCTTCCCTTCCTACAACATCGTCTCTAAGTTCATTTCCTTTGTAGAGCTGCTCTATGTACTCTTTCCACCTTTCAGCTTTCCCTTCTTTGCTGAGAACTGGCTTCCCATCTGAGTTCTTGATATTCGTAGAGTTGCTTTTCTTGTCCCCAAATGTCTCTTTTATTTTCCTGTAGGCGGTATCTACTTTTCCCCTTCTTATACATTCTTCTACAGATTTGCATTTGGCTTCTAGCCACTCCTGCTTAGCCATTTTGCACTTCCTGTCGATCTCATTTTTTAGTCGTCTGTACTCCATTTTGCCTGTTTCATTTACTGCATTTTTATATTTTCTCCTTTCATCAATTAAGTTTAGTATTTCCTGTGTTATCCAAGGATTTTTTGTAGGTCTTGCCTTTCTACCTATTTTGTCCTCTGCTGCCTTCACTATTTCATCTCTCAATGCTACCCATTCCTCTTCTACTGTTTTATTTCTCCCTGTTTCTGTCAATTGTTGCCTAAATCTCCCTCTGAAATTCTCCAGAACCTCACTTTCCTTCAATTTATCTAAGTCCCATCTCCTCATTTTCCTACCTTTCTGCAGTTTTTTCAGTTTCAGCCTACAGTTCATGACTAACAAGTTATGGTCAGAGTCTATATCTGCCCCTGGGTATGTCTTGCAGTTTAGAACCTGGTTCCGGAATCTATGTTTTACCACTATAAAATCTATCTGATACCTTCCGGTGTCTCCTGGCCTCTTCCACGTATACAACCTTCTTTTGTGATTCTTAAACCACGTGTTTGTTACGATTAAATCATGTTCCGTGCAAAATTCTACCAGGCGACTTCCTCTTTCATTCCTCCTGCCCAATCCATATTCACCTACTATTTTTCCTTCTCTTCCTTTTCCTACTACCGAATTCCAGTCTCCCATCACAATTAAGTTTTCCTCTCCCTTAACTGTCTGAATAATTTCCTTTAGCTCCTCATATATTTCTTCGATCTCCTCCTCATCGGCAGAGCTAGTTGGCATATAAACCTGTACTACTGTTGTCGGTGTTGGCTTCGTATCTATCTTGACGATGATAATGCGATCACTGTGCTGCTCATAGTAGTTTACCCGCATTCCTATTTTCTTATTCATTATTAGTCCTACTCCTGTGATACCCCCAACTGATTTTGTATTTATAATCCTGTACTCACCTGACCAGAAATCCTGTTCATCCTGCCACCGAACTTCACTAATCCCCACTATATCTAACTTCAACCTATCCATTTCCATTTTTAAATTTTCTAATTTTCCTACCCTATTAAGGGATCTAACATTCCACGCTCCGATCCGTAGAATGCCAGTATTGTCTTTCCTGATGACAACATCCTCCTGAGTAGTCCCCGCCCGGAGATCCGAATGGGGGACTATTTTACCTCCGGAATATTTTACCCGAGAGGATGCCATCATCATATTTCCATACAGTAGAGCTGCATGTCCTCGGGAAAAGTAACGGCTGTAGTTTCCCCTTGCTTTCAGCCGTTCGCAGTAGCTGTGTGGCAAAGCCACATTAGCTGATGTTACAAGGCCAGCTCAGTCAATCATCCAGACTATTGCCCCTGTAACTACTGAAAAGGCTGCTGCCCCTCTTCAGGAACCACACGTTTGTCTGGCCTCTCCACAGATACCCCTCCGCTGTGGTTGCACCTACGGTACGGCTATCTGCATCGTTGAGGCACGCAAGCCACCCCACCTCGGCAATGTCTGTGGTTCATGGGGGTGGTTATTAGGTATAAAACTGTCAATTGCTATCGATACTCCTTCTCTGAATTAGAGCCACATCCGGTCTACACCTACGTTTAGTGTTAGAAACGAGTGGAAGCTGTCTTTCAAGAAGCAATGTATTTTCTTTCTAACTGCTCTCCTGAACAAATATACTTTTCGTTTATTTTGGTAAATTGGGGACTTTCGATATTCAATTTCGCTACTACAGCTCTGTGTTCACTAATACCTATATCCGTTTTGATGCTCGTAATGAGCTCAGGATTATTTGTTGCTAAGAGATCAAGTGTGTTTTCACATCCATTTACCATTCTAGTTGGCTCATGAACTAATTGTTCGAAGTAATTCTCAGAGAATGCGTTGAGTACAATTTCGCACGATGATTTATGCCTACCTCCTGATTTGATAATATAATTTCGCGAACAGATGGAGGGTAAATTAAAATCACCGCCTACTACTATCGTGTGAGTCGGGTAATTAGACTCAGGTTTTCTTTGAACCTTTCCACTATTGTATCGTCAGATTCGGGAGGCCGGTAAAAGGAACCAATTATTAACTTCTTACGATTTTTGGGTACAACCTCTACCCATAATAGCTCTCAGGAACTATCAACTTCAACTTCGCTACACAAAATAGTACTTTTGCCGGCGACAAACACGCCTCCACCTATTTTGTTTAATCTATCCTTTCTGAACACCGTTAGATCTTTTGCAAATACTTCTTCCGAACTTATTTCCGGCTTGAGTCAACTTTCACTGCCTATAATGTGTGATTCGGTGCTTTCTATTAACGCTTGGAGTTCTGGTACTTTCCCGACACAGCTACGACAGTTTACAACTGTTATTCCGATAGTTTCTGGAACTACATTTCTCCTGTGATCCACCTTTACCCTTTGAGATTGCCCATTTTTTTTTCGCCGAAGCCCTTTATCCTAAAAAAACCGTCCGGTCCACGCCACACAGCCCCCGCTACCCGTGTAGCCGCTTCCTGCGTGTAGTGGACTCCTGACCTATTCAGCGGAACCCGGAAACCCACCACCCGATGGCGCAAGTCAAAGAATCTGCAGCCTACACGGTCGCAGAATCGTCTGAGCCTCTGATTCAGACCCTCCACTCGGTTCTGTACCAGAGGTCCACATTCGGTCCTGACCCTCCACTCGGCTCTGTACCAGAGGTCCACATTCGGTCCTGTCAACTATGCTGCAGATGGTGAGCTCTGCTTTCATCTTGCAAGCAAGACTGGCAGTCTTTACCGCTTCAGATAGCCGCTCAAAACCTGAGAGGATATCTTCAGATCCGAAGCGACACACATCATTGGTACCGACGTGAGCCACCACCTGCATTTGGCTGTATCCCGTACCCTCATGGCATCCGGAAGGACTCGTTCCACATCTGAAATGACTCCACCCGGTACGCACACAGAGTGCACGTTGGCCTTCTTTCTCTCCTTGGCAGCCATCTCTCTAAAGGGGCTCCATCACCCACCTAACGTTGGAGCTCCCAACTACAAGCAAACCCACCCTCTGTGAAAGCCCAGGCCCCCGTTGTATAGCTGTTATTAAAAGCACATATGAATTAGGTAGCAATTAAAACCAGTAGCCGTATTGAGTAAGTCACGAGAGTTACCACGCCTTCCAAACTATTCCAACTATTTTAATGATCATGTGATTTATTCAATATGTACCAGTTATGTCACTTAGGACAGTATTCGATTACTGTATGATTTCAATGGCTGTCGGAATCAGCACCTTCGTCGCCACTTGCGGAGGCTGCATGACTTGCTAATATCGATGTTTGAGCAGAAATCGATACCTGGTACCTCAGTAGTACTTGAGATCCTGTTCTCTAACTGTAATCATTTCATGTAATCGATAGTCACCGTTTCGAAAACCAATTTTGAGTGAATTGGAAATCTCAAAGAGGATGTATAGATTTTTATTGCATAGGGGATCCACCAGAGTATTTGTGAAATCTAGAACGCTTAGAAAAGGTTTTCAAATTAAATACCTGAAGTTTAACGTAAAATAAAAGTCTTTGGATTAAAGAAATCTCCGTGACTTACCATTCATGTGACTGGCTCGAGTATTCGTTGCTTCTGCGGTACATATGCTAAAACTGGAACGATACCGACATTAACATGGAAGATTATTCGTTATAGATTCAGATGATGCCCATTATTCTGCTTTTGTCAGTTCTCGAAAAATATGCCGTGTACCGTACACTGAAATGTAACTACAGTTAAAGGTTACACTGGTTCATTGACGTCAATACTTGTGAATTTACACAGTCAGTTTTTGCCGGAAACATAGCGACTGTTCTACAGCAAAGCAATACGGAAGCTTTCTTTAATGAATCGTGAAATACTTGAACAGTAAAAGTACCGTAATTGTAGTAACGGTTGTTCGTTGAGTGCTGTCAGCAAATGAACACTTATTCGTCCATGAACAAGTTCTGCAAACTCATACTATGTAAATTCTGTGGCTGGTGACCCTGTAGTTCACTTTCGATGTAATAAATCTCTTCGCGGCGGATCCTCTCTGCGTCGGTTTCACCGCTCTCACAGAGGTGGGGACCTCGCGAATTCCAGGAACCCAGTATTACTGCAGAGAGTACAGAAGTTGAAAACAAAATTACGGATCAGTCGCAATGTATATGGCTCTAAAAGTAGCTCTGAGCCTTCAGATCAGAACTCCGTAAAGTGGTTTCCAACTTGTGACAGAAAATTACTGCTAGCCCGAAAAGCGTATCAGTTGGCTTCCACGGCAGACAAAAGTTAAAATGTACGTCTTGTAGGTCTTCACAAAATGGATTAAGGAAGAAAATGATTCACCTTGGTTTAATAATAATATTCCGCAAACACATAGAAAGAAAAGGTAGTTGCACCCATGATCCAAAAAAATAATAAGCGAATGAAGACAGGCAAAATTACATGCAGATAAAAAGATCAATGCATAAAGCATGTAATAACTACTACCTTCATGCAAAAGATCTTTCCGAAAACCCGAAAAATTATGGTCCTGTGTGAAACTGATACGAGGGTCGAAAGCCCCTTTCCTGTTACTCGCTGTACATTCTGAGAGCAGAGGCACAACTTTAGTATTAAATTCCTTACTTAATGTATCGTTCAGATAGAAAGGCCTTACAAACATAAGGCGGCCGCGGTAGCCGAGGGGACTGAGGCGCTCCAGTCACTGTCTGCACGGCCACTACGGTCGGGGGTTCGAATCCCTCCTTGGTCATGGATATTTGTGCCGTCCTTAGTGTTAGCTAGTTCATAAGTAGTCTGTAAGTTTAGGGACTGATACCCCGTAGTTAAGTCCCATAAGCTATACCAACATTTGAAAATTTTTTTGAACAAACATACCGCCACTTGGTAATCGAACAGGCTTCCAAATGGACGGCACAGCAATAGCCATTCCTTATGTAGAGAAGCAGATGATGGAGTGGAAAGCAACCAAGACGCCGGGCACAAATGGAATTCAAAGTCACTTTAAGTACGGTGTTCATCCCTTATTAGCTTCATCGCGAATTTTTAGTCTTGCAGAAAGTCCCATGTGACTGGAAAACAGTGTTTACGATAAATGGAAGAGAACTGACCACCATGAGAGACCTATATCAAGAGTTCACGAACACATTCTGATGTTAAATATAATACATTTCCTTGGGACGGAATAAATTCTTACCATGCAGCAGCACAGCTTTAAAAATCACAGATCGTGTGAACTTTAGCTTTACGTTTTCTCGCATTATATCTTGCGAGCCATGGATGAAGAACAAAAGGCAGACTGCAAATTCCTTAAATTCTGAAAGGCGTTTGACACGTAGTTACAGTACTGACTGCTGACAAATCAACGAGCAAGCGGTGTAGGTTTCCAGATATGTATGTTTCTGACAGCCATTTTAAGTAAGAGAACACGACACGTTGTACTCAACTACGACTAATCATCGGAGACATGTCTAACCCGAGGATACCCCCACGGAAGTGTGATAAGACCATTACCATTTTTTGTATATACATATAAGTCTGACATTCAGAGTGAGTAGCAACCTGCGGCAGTTTGACTATGATGCGGTTGTGTTCGGGATGGTGCTATTACTGAATAAATGTAGTGGGATGGAAGTTAACTTTAAACAAAATAAAAAAAATAAAAAAAAAAAAAAAATAGTTAAAGACATTTAACGTGAAGCATTGAATTAAAATTTGTGCCTGATGCCGGGAATCGAATACGGAGCTCCATGCTTACTAGGCTTTTCTTTCCTTTCTTCTGGTCCTGAGGTAGATCTATGCTTAGTGGTCGTTGGTTCAGTTCCTTAGTGATCGTTCGTTGAATATTGGGCTCAGCATCTTTATTAAAGAGGGCGTTTAGCCCCCTGACCGGGCGCACTCAGCTACGGCGCGTGGCACCACTAGACCACCGCACCACTAGTGACTAAGGCGCCTCGGAATAGTTTAAGTACGATTTCACTCCACGTCAAAAACTCTAGTTCCGTGAAATATTGCTTAGTGAGAATGGAAGTCCGCGTTCGATTCCTGGCCGCAGCACAAATTTTAATTCAATGCTTCACCTATAATTTTAATGTCTTTGACATTTTCAGACAGTCACAAGGTGTAATTTTATAATAATAATAAAATTTGTTTAGTGTAAGGAATGGCACCTTCTTCTAATTGTAGAAAAATCATTGTGATGCACATGGATAGGACAATATTTCCCAGAATGCTGAAACGCAGCTCTAGTAGAGAGGACGACAGTCATGGGATAGGAGAATAGCTGAATTCTGATGAAAATGTTCAAATGCTTGTAAATATATGGGATTTAACTTCTACGGTTTTCTGTATCTAGGCTTACAAACTGCTTAAACCAACGCGAGGATAACATACACGTCTTCTAATCGAGGAACAACTCAAACGTCCGACAGGTAGTAACTGCGCGCTCTACAGCACGGCGCATTAGAGAGCTCGGCAGTTCCACGGTTGCTCAATTCAGCAATTGGATTTTAGGAAGATGTGGTTTATCTGTAAATGAGACCACATATAAAACGTGCGACCAATTCATGACTGCTGCCAACGTGAGTGAGGTCCCCACCAGAGCAATTTAAAGAAGACATGGCATCAGTGGTGAGATGTGTCGCCGGATTTGTTACAGACACTCCCTCTAGTGAAGGAGTGTTGCAGATATGCTGCGGGAGCACAAATAGGAATGGTTGGAAGGAAGCGACGTTCTTATCGAGAAGTACCATTGAGGATGCGTAGAGTGCCGAAATTTGAAGATCACTACAGAAAAATTCTGCTTCGACCAAGTTACATTTCGCCTAATGACCACAGGAATATAACAGAAATTACGCTCGTAAATAGTCATATGGGAATTTATTTTTTCCGTCCTTCACACCGGGAGTGTACCGGAAGAGGCAATGATTAATAGTGGTGCGAAGTGCACACTACCACGCATCTTACGGTGGATTGCAGAGAATATATTTAGCTCTAGAAATGAAGTTTGTTAAATGTGTCACCTTACCGCATTTAACGTCTTCTGGCCATACCTAAAACTGGTTATGTGGACGACTATGGATGACAAACTAGGTCTGTCTCCGCGTGGTAAGGCCTGGTGCATTTCGAATGTAGACGAATGCTTACTGGTCTTCTGACAAGCTTAATATCCTTAAAATATAATACTTTGTGTCCATGTGTTTGTTTGTACGTGTTGCATACAAATCTACAGTTTGTGCAATCTTTATGCAGTTTTCCATACTTGACCTTCAAACTAGGAGAACGGTAGCAGTAAATGTAAGGATCGCGGTGCAACAATGAGTTAGAGATATGACGTTATACATAATGAAATGCGCAAAATAACTGCTGCATCGCGCGACAATGCTGCAAATTTCCTCCTACACTGCAGAACCAATTTCAAACAAATTTCGTACATATATTCCTTACCCTGTGTTAACAATTTCTGTAGTGGTAAGAGCCACATGCTACGCGTGGTTCAGGAGATGTAACTTCCTAAATAATAGGAGCTGGAAAAACCTGCTACATAATGTGACGAGACTTTATTCATAAATTTTATGAGAATAAGAGTACTTACGGACCTGCAACAGACTTTGAACATAATTTAAACCTCAAAAATGTTTGTAAATCTATCGGACCAAACTGCGTGGTCATCAGTCCGTAGCTTACAAACTACTTAAACATAGGTAAACTAACCTAAGGACAAACACATACACCCATGCCCCAGGGAGGACTCGAACCTCCACGGCAAGCAACTGCGCGCTCCGCAGCGAGACGCTTTAGACCGCTCGGCTACTCCACCGCGGCAATTTAAACCTGTATTATACTTTTTCTCGCTCACAAACACATCAAAATGATGAATGGAAAACTGTTTCTCGTTTACTACTTTTCCGCTCTTCAGGAGTAGAACTACGGCATTCGATATGACGTCACAATTTATAATTCCTACATTAAAAATTATACTTGCAGGAAATTTTACAGGCAATATACACATATAAAGGTTAATTTACCCTCGTAAGTGTACCACCAAATGACATGTAATATAGTCTTAGATCTGAAGACATGAATAGAAATCTTCATTGAAAGCTGCCTTCATCGTGCATCACGTTTTAATCGTCAACAACTTGTATGAGTCTCTTACAAGGTGTTGATATTTTCAGTTACGTATTTTGTATTTAGACTAAGTGCTATGTTGCACTTACTATTTTACCTCCATGTTTTAAATAACGTAAAATGACCACATTGTATAATTTTACATGTCCAGATGATGTTGGCGTAGCCCATTAAATACGATCTTGGCTTTCCACTTTCCAAATACGGTCGGGAGTTCCAATCCTCCCTCGGGCATGGATATTTGTGCCGTCCTTAGTATTAGCTAGTTCATAAGTAGTTTGTACGTTTAGCAACTGGTGACCCTGTAGTTAAGTCCCATAAGCTTTACAAACATTTGAACTTCCAAATACTTCATGATGCCCCACTGAACCAACACCTCAACATGTGGCTCACCCAGGACGGTTGTCTAGAACTATACATTTTGATTAACTAGTGCGTCGGTCTCGAACTCTAATTTATGGTCAATATTGGATAGCTACATGGTGTACCACGGCCTGCAAGGTTTCCGTCAAATACCATGGAAATACGCGTGTGGGGTCATGTCAGAAGCCTAGTCGAAGCTACCGAACTCATATACCTTGACGAACTACGCTTGCGGATTGAAACATCCTTCCAGGATTTACAGGATTCCTTGAACTGCCTGAAAGGACTCGTAACTCACTTCAGAGATGAGTTCAATATCGGATTCAGATGTGTCGACAACATTTCGATCACCTACCTTAACGTTTAGAAATGCCATGCGATCCTTAACACTGATAAACCCAAAAATATCATTTGCTTTATCTCGACTACGGTTGAATTGGAGACCCTTGTTTTCTGGAGCTTCTTCACTAAAGTGGCCTGTGCTTTCCATGTGTGAGTGAGTTGTTGACCATCAATTCTGAAACACCGTATATAATTACATTGTTGGTGTAACTTTCGATGAATCATAGGTATTCTTCATCATCACTGTCATCATCGTCATCTAGCACAGTTTCCACCCAAAGGCTGAGTCTGTTTGGAACCCCCGCCACTTTGTCCTGTCTCTCTCATCTCACTGTGATCCAGTCCTTTCCCTTCTTCTTGGCACAATTCTCCTTTTAACCACCTATCCCTTCGTCTTCCTCTTAGTCGTTTCTTCCACATTTCGTGCATCTTCTCAGGGATCCTCTTCTCCTCCATTCTCTTTAAACGGCCATATCACTGCAGTGTTGATCGTTCTATCTCAGGCTGTAAGGGCTGCTCTCTCACTATTTCCCTGATTTTCTCATTTCTCATTCTCTCTCATCTTGTTACCCCTATTCTGATTCGCAGAAATTTCATTTCCCCTGTTTGTATTCTGCTCGTATCGGTTTTCTTTGTTACCCAGGTTTGCGACGCATATGTCAATATCGGAATATAACAATGTTAGCATAACACACGTTTACATTTCTGTAGTACATACTTCCTCCATCCTAAACTGATAAAACTCCTCAGAAATACTTCTGCCTGTCTGCCACGTTCGGTATTCTCTTTCTTATTTCTCTAGTTTTCCCCAGTTTTCCAAGGTCTTGAGTTTTTCTACCTTTTTTCAGCTGTTCACCACTGTCATTCCCCTCACTGATCTATCCATCTTCCTCATGGGTAATATGACGTTACATTTACGGATGTTCAACTTCTATCCATATTCTCCCACTACTTCTTCCTAAGCATCCAGCTGTTCCTGGATTTTCTCCTCCTTGTTGCCTCAGACCAGGCGTAGGCCACAGCAAAGTTGTGGCGATCCACTATTTCATACCATTGTATCAGAGTTCAAATGTTTGTAGAGCTTATGGGACTTAACTACGGGGTCATCAGTCCGTAAACTTACAAACTACTTATGAAGTAGCTAACACTAAGGACGGCACAAATATCCATGTTCGAGGGGGGATTCGAATCCTCGACCGTAGTGGCCGTGCAGAGCGTGACAGACGCGCCTTTGAGTGCCGGCCGCGGTGGCCGAGGGGACTGAGTCGCTCCAGTCACGGTCTGGACGACCACTACGGTCGGGGGTTCGAATCCCCCCTCGGGCATGGATATTTGTGCCGTCCTTAGTCTTAGCTAGTTCATAAGTAGTTTTTAAGCTTATGGACTGATGACCACATAGTTAAGTCCCATAAGTAGTACGAACATTTGATATTTGAGTACGTCAAAACAACTATATTCCACAATAAACTTTTACGTGATTTGTTCAAAACATAAAAAAATATTCCATTTATCCTGAAACTTGAGTAGATGCTTACTTAACATTGTCCTTTATATTTGGTGTATAATGCGTTACACTTACTGAAAGAAAAAGTCAAGGTTTTAGACAGTCATCCTTGTCTGCGTTAATTTTTGAATAAAATTCGTAGTTGAAAACAACACAGTAACAAGAAGCAACAGGCAGAGAGACGGGATTCTGTGTGAAGTGGAGCGAACTGGTTTTATATTGAAAGTCAAACACTTTGTTACAAGGCTTATAACCTTCAATAGCCCAAAAAGAAAACAATGTTCTTACATTGGCTGAACAATCAACACCGTGCCCTACCATTTCATTTTATCGTGCCCTTTAACTGAGCAGAGCTTTAAAATAAAGACAGTTACAAGAAAAGTGTTAATGGTAATTTTTAAACAACACCTTTGACTGAGCAGAACTTTAAAAAAAGACATTACAAGAAAATTGTAAATGATAATGTTTAAACAACAATATTAACTTATTTTTAATATCTGGAACACGGTACAGTGTACCCAATGCACTTAACGCTTTTACTGTTTATAATCAGGTCATAGAGCTTTCAGTTATTGCCCACTTAGGAAAATGAACATTTCTTTACAGCCATTTACACAGCCAGTTCATCAGCGCTTGCCGTTAACTCGGTTCAACAAAAACTTTACGAGAACATCAGATAAAGATTTTAAAAGCTCATCCAGAAAATTAACTGCTTCTATTCTCATGCAATATTTATTTTGACAGTTAAAGTAGCACATACAAACTAAGCTGACTTAGAATTACTTAACATCTACCCACCCCTTTGACCGGTCATGCTTTCATACTACAGGTACCCCTCGTTACAGGATTGACTTCCAGATCAACAAATGTTGTCCAACTAAGCAGGTAACAGTTCGTGCCTTAGTTCCGGCCAACCAAACGACTCACTCCTTACTGGTGCTGTCCGTATTCTCCCCTCATAGAAAACGTCACAGCAGTTCCAGCAAATGAAATATCACTTGATCGGGGCGAATTCGGGTTTCAAAACTTGCAAGGCGACATACCGTCATTCTACACAGGATGGCCGCCACAGCTTGCCGACGGCTTGCTCAGAACTCACGGAAGTTTCTGTCGATGCATCACACATGAACGTCCCTCTGCTCTTCGCAGCTGTCCAAGACCACCACCGCTCGCTAGGCGTTCTGGTCACCAACTTCCCGCAAGCGCACCGCCATCTCCTCGCCCGCCAGAGAGACTCTTTTGTTTCCTCGCCCGCCTTACACGCCTCTTACCGATTGCACCAAAAAGCTTCGATCAAATAGCCGCAGTCAGTCCAAGGCAAAGGAACACTCAAACGATGTAACATGGTTCAAGAAGCAAACAAGGCCTTTATTCCAAGTGCAACTTTAACGATTTCAGAGTATTTCTTCTGGTGAATTAGAGCCAACAGTTTTTTGGTTCTGCAAAACTTTTGCGAAACGAATTCATTTTGATGATGCTATTTCAAATTCTTAGTACAAGAAACCTTTTGAATATTTTAGCCACATAATATACCGTCCACATCCACTATAAAACGCAGAAGTTCTTAGTTTACTGCACCCAAAGAAGTTAACATTCTAATATTCTTGGATGACACTCGACCCCTTCTCCAAACACGTACCTAAGGAATACAAGACATTGCATAATATGTCAAATAGTGCAGTAACGAATATCGCGCAGGTAGAGACTGATTGAATCAATATGGGAAAACAGAATTATAAGGATTACCTGACATAGTTCGCTCTGGAGGCGATCTAATCGTTTTATAGTTTTCAAAATGACAAGCCAAGATCGCACACTAACAATTTATTAAATGACATGTTATAATATGTGAACAGATGATGGTGACACAGTGAATCGAAACCGGTCGTCATGTAATAAATTGTTAGCGTGCGATCTTGGCTTGTAATTTTGAAAACTATAGAATTATAAAGGTTCAAGGAAGATGATGATAATTGTTCTATGCGATTGTTAATAAGTAAAATAGACTTGTTTGTCGAACAACCACACATTTTGACTGCTGCGAAAAACAATTGTCAATTTTATTCAACAATTTTCCATCTGACCTGTCAGTACTCACAGGATCTACCAAATAAGTATTCGCGATCGACGTGTTGCCAACCCCTTCCGCAGACCATCTAACTTTCTGCAAACACCATTGCTTTCATCTTTTCTTCCCCAATTTTTTCTTTTCTTTTTGTATACTTCTGTCATTGTGTCACTCTTCACCACAATGAAGAGAAGCGGTGACGATTCGCTGCCTTTCTTCCTCAATGTTAAAGGCAGACAGTGTGAAAAAAACACAATATTAAAGGGCACAGCACCTGTCAGAGAAGCAAGTGGTAGCATTCAGGCGACGCGGGTAACAAATGACCGTGCAGGTTGAAGAGCGACCGAAAAGCCGCGCCTGCCCGCGTCCACCGGACCACCCTCGGCGCGTCCAATTTACTGCACAGCCAGGAGGTGGGGCGAGGGAGCGGGCGCCACGCCCCGGTGAGCCGGCTTAGCGTGTAAAACAGCCGCTTAGCTCCTCCCGAAACAAAATAAGGGCGGGCCGGCGCGCGCCATGCATCGCCCCTCAGCGGCTTAATGAAGCTCTGCTATCGCGCGCCACTCCGCCCCGTCCGCTGCCGCGCTCTCGTCACCAGTGTGGCTCGGCGCTGCACTAGACGCCGCGTTCCTTGACCACCCAACACTCACACAGGTATGAATTACGTCACGCAGCTAGATAACATGAGCTGGAAGGAAACATCGCCAAGTTAGAATAAAATCCCACATCGTCCTCAAAATTGAATAATAATAATGTGTGTGTGTATGTATGTGCACAGGACAAACATTATGGGCCGGCCGCGGTGGCCGAGGGGATTGCGGCGCGCCAGTCACGGTCTGCACGGCCACTACAGTCGGGGGTTCGAATTCCCCCTCGGTCATGGATATTTGTGGAGTTCTTAGTATTAGCTAGTTCATAAGTAACGAAACTTCCTGGCAGATTAAGATTGTGTGCCGGAACCGGTACTCGAACCTGGGACCTTTGCCTTTCGCGGGAAAGTGCACTACAAGTTTCACATCAGCGCACACTCCGCTGCAGAGTGAACGTTTCATTCTGGAAACATCACTTAGGCTGTGGCTAAGCCATGTCTTCACCATATCCTTTCTTCCAGCAGTGCTAGTCTTGCAAGTTTCGCAGGAGAATTTCTGTGAAGTTTGGAAAGTAGGAGGCGAGGTACTGGCGGAAGTAAAGTTGTGAGGCGGCATCGTGAATCGTGTCGGGATAGCACAGTCGGTAGTGCGCTTACCCGCGAAAGGCAAAGGTCCCAGGTTCGAGTCCCGGTTCCGGCACACAATTTTAATCTGCCAGGAAGTTTCATATCAGCGCACACTCCGCTGCAGAGTGAAAGTTTCATTCTAGTTCATAAGTAGTTTGTAAGTTAAGGGACTGATGACCCCGTAGTTAAGTCCCATAAGCTCTACAAACATTTGATTTGAGCATTTGAAATATTATAGAATCAGTTACCTAGGTTCTGAAGTACAGCCATCGGCGAAATAAGCAAAAATGGGTCGACGTCTTTCTGTCGGTTATACGGAGTGGAGACAACAACGATATGACAATCGAGATAGTGGTAATAACTGAAAGGCGCTGTAGAGGCAGTTGGTGTTGCCTTACACAAGCAGTTGCATTCAGACGAAGTAGTGAGCAGGTATTGTAATGCAACGTGACTTAACCGAAACTATTGCATGAAGAGCCATAGGAAGGTTCGAAGCGAGTCAGAAGAGATGGCTGCAGCTATTGGACTGTTCCTGGCCGTGATATCAGACAATATAAAGCGTTAAAAGAAAGCTTGGCCGAGGTCGTCCGCGGATATCAGCAAGAGATGACCGTTAAAAGCCCGCTGAATGCAACAGCTCTATCGCATCCTACAGGCAGCAATAGGACGCGCAAACAGTCCAGTCTCGCCTTCGGCGATGTGGTTTCTACGCACGGAGACCTATTGTGTGTGTGTGTCACATTGAAACTACGACACTGCTTACGCTGCATAACATCAGGATTGCAGTTCTAATGAATGGCGCCGGGCTATGATCATGAGTCAAGATTTTGTCTTCAGGTGGACAATCGTCGTTCCCTCATCTGGAGACAACATGAAACACAAAACATTCCTGCTTATGTGCAGGAAACATGGCCATATCATGGTGGTAAACGAATGGTCTGAGCAGGAGTCAGTATTGGCCGACGTACAGACCTCTATATAGCTCAGAATGGCGCTTTGACAGCTCAGATATCAGAAGAGATCCTTCTACATTTTGTTGTGCTCCATGTTGGTGTGATTGGAGATGAGGTTCTTCTCGAAGACGTTAATGCTCGTCCCCACAGAGCTGCACTGGTGGACAACATGCTTGAAGCTGAGGGAACTGAACGAATGGGGTGTCCAGCTGCTTGAAACCCGTTTGAGAATGTCTGGGATGAACTTGTCAGACTCATTGCATTCACAACAGCACCTCCAACAGCGGTTGCAAAACTGGATGTTGCACTTGTGGAAGAGTGGCGAAATATCTCTTACTCTCCATGCCATGTAGATGTTCAACTGTACTGACCGCCCGAGGTGATCACAGACGAAATTAAGAGGACAATGAGAATGAGTTATGTACTATTATGGTACCTCCATGGTGCTTCTCTCGAAGTAAACACTAAGAAAACTTCAAGGAGTAAAGAGCTGAGACAGAAAACATATTTCTGTATCACACACAAAATACAACTGTAGGCAACATCTGCATCATATCTCTACTGATGCCCTAATTGTTTTCAGCAGTATGTTTTCCTATAGACTCCAAAAGGCTAGAGAAGTTTTGATTAAATATTCATGGGGAGATAAGTAACGATCGGATCAAGACATTTACCTAAATGCTTACGACTAATATTTGGAACTTCAGTAGCCCGACAAGTGGAGAAATTGCGAACCGTCACCTTCTGTAACAACGATGGTGCGCTTGGAGCGCTAATGTCTCTCCCGTGTCTATTCGTGATGAATATTTGCGGTGAACTGATAAGTTTATGAATTACGAGATTTTCCAGTAACAATACAACATCTTACATGTGCTCTCTTAGCTGGAGTAGCAGAAACTGTGCAGTTTTTAATAATTATTTTATTGATAAACACATCGTGCGATGACAACTGCATACTGTTGAAGACAATGCAGAAGGCTTACATAAAGCTGGCTAAGAGGTTGCATAGTAGACTCTGATATGAAACATTTAGGGTTCGAATGCACTTTCGGTTGTCATCAGTCCAGAGCCTAGTAGGACGCAGCTCTCCACATTAATCTATCCTGAGCAAGACTCCCTATCTCCCCATAAGAACAGCGACCCACATCTATACGAACCTGCTTCCTGTATTCGTCTCTTGCTGTCCCTCTGGGAAGTTTCCCTTGTTTCATAAAGATGTGTCACACCAATCGATCCCATCTTCTTTTTCCTAATTCTCTTGGGTTCCTCATTAGTTACGTGATTTACCCACCTAATTTTTAGAATCCGTCCGTAGCACCACACTTCAAAACTTCTGTCCTCTTACTGTGTGAACTACTGCATTTATCGTCCATGTCTCACCACTGTACAAGGCAACTCTCCACACAAATGCTTTTAGAAAAAAGACTTTCTAACACTTAAATTAATATTCGATGTTAACATAATTTTTTTTTTCAGAAAAACTTTCTTTCCAATTGCTGTTCTGCATTTCATATCGCTTGTAATGTGGCCATCGTACTTTATTGTACTGCGTAGATTATTGTTTCAATACGTAATTTAATTTCCTCAGCATAGCCTGATTTTGTTAGACTACATTCCAATACCCTTGTTTTTCTCTTGATAATTTTCATCCTTAGTTGCTATAATTTTATTCTTCCTTATCAGCAGATTTCCCTACAGCATAGGTCATCATATGTTATTAGAATAAAACTACAATACTGCAACACACCACTGCATTACTTAAGCATACCCTGTTTACAGAGAAATGTAGGCTACTGGTGGGCAAGAGAGCCATTAATGTTTTCAGATATGTAGGGCTTACTGAAAGATGAAATGTACCTTAATAGTTATAAAGAGAGTCTAGAAAATTTGTTTATGTGCAGGTGCTTTCGTGGGCATTTTCTTATTATTCTAACTCAATTTGAAACTCCGCCCGTTTCGCTATTGTGAGAATTAAAATCAATAGAAACTTCTTTCCATGTCTGTATCTTCTAGGCCATAGTATCTTTATTCATTTTTTTCCATTTCTGTGAAGTCCTTCTATCACCGCAAAACGATTTCAAGAAGAAAATCTTTTCTCGTTGCGAGAAGCTACAGTATAGCTCTTTTTCCTGATTACTATCTTCCTTCTTTACAACATGAAAGCTTCAATAACTAAATTGTGTATCTATTATTACCTGCGGTCAAGACCTAATAATCATGTCGATAACCGATTTTAGTGGTGTTGCCAAGCATCTTCAGTGCTTTGTCAGATCGACACTGAACCAGCTTTGGCGGATCTAGGTTTTGCATTATACAGTAGAGCTGAGACCTGAAAGAGTGTAATGAGCCTTGCGGCTGTCGCGTCGCGTTTAGTGCGCATATTCTTCTGGTATAGACCTTCTCCCAATGCTCCCGACCTCTTTGTTTCTAATTTCTGGCATCTTAGTTTGATGATGGCAACTTGAAGTATTACATTAAAAAAATTTCATTCGATAAATAATTTATTTACGATGCTCATCGCTGACCACAGCTTTCTCTGGCAGCTAATTTCGTTCGTCTTATATTTTTTTATGTTCATCTGACTTTTACGAGCTGCCCAGATCGCATTTGTGCACTTGGTCTTTCATCTTTCTTACCTCATTTAGAACAGTCGCACGTCAGGGACTTCTCCATTATTAATTGCAAGTGTGTGTGAAATCGTTTTTCTTACGAAGTATGATGAAAATATATTTAGTTACGTATAAATCTTTTACTTATTTCAAATGACCCACGTTTAATAATTAATGAAGTGTTTCTATTTTTCCAGCAGTAATCTTGATTATGTAATATTATGCTTGGACCCATTGTTGGACTTGTATCTATAATTTACTAGTTGTACTTCGAGATCTCATTACTTGTAATTTTCACGAATGTGACTTGCTAGTAATGCCTGCAAAGAAATTTTCGGAATCAAACGAAATCCCATCAATTTAAGGAGCCTTTTTTCACGAACGTTAACTTAACATTTTTTTAAATGGTCATTCAGTTAGTACAATGTCCTCCAAGCCAACCAAGCATCATCACACAATGCAGCAAGAGTTTTTACAGCTTCATCTGCTACATCCAGTCAACATAATCATCATGGTAAGAAAGGTCATCGCGGAATCTGCTAGTTTCTTTGTGTAATATTGTGCTCAGGTATTGCTTTCATTCGAAGTTACTACCGTCGCTAAACTTTAAAGTCAGGTTCCGCTTCCTTTTTTGATTCTTCTAATTATAAAGTTACCTAAATGTGTCAGATCCACCAAATTATTTTCTTGTATCATTGTACCGTTAGTGAACTTTAATAGCGGCTACGAACAGTAACTACTACTCCAACATCTGATCGGGAGAAAGAAAACGCAATATTACAAACTCGTTTTCTAATTTCTCCAATTTAGATTGCCTTTCTGTTACGAATTGCCTTCTTTCTTCCTACGATCTATTTTACAGCGCATCCTGTCATTGTTTTGGCTCCAGGGATTTCTCTTGCGCATGCTGTTGGTTACGTTTCCGTTTGCTATCCCAATGGCGCACTTGTCGCTATCTGTGAGCATGTCTTATCGACGTGAATTCCTTTGCGCACGTGAGTTAGTAAGTGTGGCTCCTTGCTACGGAGGGACCAGTTCGGCGGCAGTGAGTAATCTGCAATTTGGTGGTCAGGAGGCTTGGCCAGTCAACAGGGCAGCAGTAGTGAGACGTTCGGCAGTGGGCATTCGGCGAGTGAGCTTGTTGGTCACGTCGATTAAGTGCGAAGAAGCGGATGTCGGGTGGACGACGTGGCTTGTGGGTGCACGTCGGGACTGGGGCCTGATCGTGCCTGGAGGAAACTGCGGCAGCGAGTTTGATGTGAAACGATTGTCTGGTTGCCTCCTGCAATGTACCGGGTCTTTGTTCCTCCACACCTGCCTGCGGCCGTGTTGATTGTGGCCAATAAGCTTTTTCGTTACTCAGAATTGTGTTGACATGACTGACTCTTCGGCCGTGTTGTACACCTACTGTTTTGTGATCTGTTGTTACCCGTTCACATTTGTGCAGAAGCGTGCAAGTTTGTGACTTTGTTAGTGCGCCTGTTTATATTGAATGAACCTTCTTTGAGCAGGTTTCCTGTGCTCCACCTTGCACTGATTGTGAATTATTCGAGCTGTGAGTTCTTGTTTGGTGAAAGTTACCATAGTAAGGTGCTAAGAGGCCAGTTGTACAATTCTTACCACTTGGTTGAACTTGGTCTGAAAGCTTAAAGCAAGTAGTGTGTATTTAGTGTTTGATAAATAATGGGTATTGTGTGACAATTAAAGGAATTAAAGGCACAGGCCAAATTTGTTACCATAGATTTACTAGTGTGTCTACCACCGGTCTCTCAGTTCCGTATTGACATTCTTTAGTGAAATTTGCTGCTGTGTTGTGAACTTTGCAAGATTTGTTATTTTCTTTGCAATTTGTGGGTGCAGTAATGGTATTTGTGTCCTGATGTATCTGTTGCAGATCAGTTACCGGCCCTGGTCGCATACGAATTTGTGAGCAGACATAGTTACATCCGTCTTCAATTCCCGTCACGGGAGAGGGTGTATCTGGGAGTTTTTAACAATTTTTTATTACATGTTCTACTTGGAGTGTATGTTTAATATACTGTCTCCAGCCGTTGGCTACTACTTCGTAATTTGATTCACTGTGGTGTTTAACTGTTGGTGTCACCGGATCCAACCGTTTACCTTGTTGCAAGTGGGAGGAAACTTAGAGCAGGGAGCTGGAACTTTCACCCTGTCAACAAATCCAGACAAATTTAAGATTCGTTCAGAAAGATGGTTAAGATAGGATGATCAATTTCTTACTTTTCACCGAATGTCGATCAAATCTTTCGATTGGCTGTCACTGAAAATTTGCAGTGGTAGAACCTCTGACAATAAAGTTCGTTGAATTTTTTTCTATCGTTAACTTGTTCTTCGAAATAGTCGTCTCCCGTAGCTATCCACCGCTGAGTTCTGCGCTACATGTCCTGGAAACTTTGCACGGAGCTTTCCTTTGGGATGGTGTTCAATAGCTTCTTCAAGTTTCGTTGTATGCCAGTAATAACGTCAAATCTCTATCGTTTTAATGAGTCAAAGGAATAGGAAGAAGCTTGGAGATCCGGCGAATGGTGGATGTTGAACGACCCCCTTTCTTGCCAGGAACGGTTTCACCAGATTGGCTGTTTGTGGGCGAGCGTTGTCGTCAACAAAAAAACAGGAATCTAGTTGATCGTACTGGAGTCGTATCTGCATAGGCATTTTATAAAACGGGACAAAATTTCAACGTAGTTTGCAGCGTTCATCTTCGTTCGCTCAGGTAGAAGTTACATTTGGATAACGCCTCGACTGTCGAAAAAGTCTATGACATTTCTTGACCGTGTGATATCGGAGAACGCCGTTCCATGCTCTGCCGTTTAGTGACGGATCGTACAGGAGACGCCAGGAATCATCCTGGATGCCAATACGATTCACTAAATTGGGTGTTTAAGCTAAATCATGTAACGCCTCTGAACGTGCCTACTTCTCATCGTCAGTTAAGTGATGTAGCACAAGATGACAACAAGTTTCACTCTTCCCTAACTTACGGTTATGAATTTATCTCAGGGATTCACGGTTAATGTGCAGTACATCCGCTATCATGCGCACAGGTAATCGACAATCGTGATTGATGTACTAACTTTTACAATGATTTCATCACTAAAGGCGGTATCCTGTCGTCCGTCACGGGAGTTGTCAGAAACGTTTTTCCGGTCTCCTCAAAAACGGGCGAACCAAAAAATGTTCAAATGTTTGTTAAGCTTATGGGACTTAACTACGGGGTTATCAGTCCCTAAACTTACAAACTACTTATGAACTACTTACAAACTAGGACGGCACAAATATCCATGCCCGAGGGGGGATTCGAACCCCCGACCGTAGTGGCCGTGCTGACCATGACTGCAGCGTCTCAGTCACCTCGGCCACCGCGGCCGGCACGGGCGAACCTCTTGCACACACACTACATAGACAGTCTTACCACGTTACGGATCACGAGGCCTCCCGCATCGGAGGTTCGAATCCTCCCTCGGGCATGGATGTGTGTGTTGTCCTTAGGTTAGCTTAAGTAGTGTGTGAGACTTGAGACTTATGACCCAAGTGGTTTGGTGCCATAGTATTACAAGCACTGGAACATTTGATTTAGACAATCATAACCACGTACACATAAACACGTACCAGCATCCCATATGGTTCTTTAGGTGTGTCGCCAAGCTTAGAACCAAACTATAAATTGTACGTCCTATATTGGAACATTTCTGCGCATTGTGGAATAGGAAACAGGTGGGATTGACGGACGATTTGGAGAATGTTAAGAGAATGGTAGCTAGTTTTGTATTATCGCGATATAGACGGAAGAGTGTCACGAAAATAATGCACGAAATGTGGTGAAAATCATTAAAAGAAAAGCGATATTCGTTATTGTGAGATCTATTTGCGATATTTCAAATGTTCAAATGTTTGTAAATCTATCGAACCAAACTGCATGGTAAACTAACCTAAGGATATCACACACACATCCATGCCTTAGGAAGGACTCGAACCACCGACGGCGAGCAAACGCACGCTCCGCAGCTAGGCGCCTTTGACCGCTCGGCTACTCCGCCACGGCTGCTACATTTCTTTCGCCAACTTTCTTTTCCGAATACGAAAATATTTTGTTGTTAGCACACACCTAAATAGGAAGACATGATCATCATGATACAATAAGAGGAATCAGATCGAAAACAGAAAGATTTAGGTGTTCCTTTTTACCAGCGAGCTATTACAGAACGTATAGAAATGCCATAAAAGCGCTTCAATGTGACTTGCATAGTATCTAAGTAGATGTAGAACATTTGCTCTTTCACTGTCGTGTTCTCAGTACAGAACCATCGCAATAAGCAAGCACTTCGTCCAACAGGTCTGCCACTGAACACACACGATGCTCAGCAAACAACGGTGGGGGAAGGTTGTCAACAACGGCCGCTACGCAGGTGCAGCTTTGTGAGTCGCCTGTGTTGTCCGATCGACCGTTCTGACCTGATTCACCTAAGTTTGTATACCAGTGAATTGATGACAATTTCCGAGTTTAGCGTTTCTATCTTTCTCTGGTATGACAGAATCACTCAGGTTAGGCGTCGGCAGTGTGCACCCGCGAAGGCATTGCATGTGTTTGTACTTGAAAGTGTAAACTGTTTCTCTTGTGACATTCTGAAGACACTATTATTAATGATTTTACATGTAAGTATGCGATGCGAACGGAATTACGAATGATTATTTAAATTAGAATTCTATGAAGTTTTGTAATTAACAAGAAATCTCCTACTTTTTTGCTGACGTCAAATGTGCAGATTTGCTTATCGCATATTTCATTAAATTGAAATATAGCGTTGTCATTCACTGCTCGTTTATACAGGACTGATCTCGTTAGCTTATCTGTACAACATTGACAATCTTGTGGTTTAGCTTAAAATAAAAATTTTCGTGGTGATTTTAATTACACTCTAAACATAATTCTAAAATTACTAAATATTAGCCGGCCGCGGTGGCCGAGGGGACTAAGGCGCTCCAGGCACGGTCCGCACGGCCACTACGGTCGGGGGTTCTAATCCCCCTCCCTCGGGCATGGATATTTGTGCCGTCCTAGTTCGTAAGTAGTTCATAAGTAGTTTGTAAGTTTAGGGACTGATGACCCCGTAGTTAAGTCCCATAAGTTCTACAAACATTTGAACATTTGAACTAAATATTAACTTCCATTCAGAATAATAAACCAGAATCTATGAAAGCATAAGATGCAGATATGTGCATCCGGCGAGGTGGTGAAGCAATTACCGCATATCCGGTGTCACAGTTGTTCGTAATGTAAGACAGCGCGAGATTCAGTCCTTCTCGCAGGACAGATACCTAACCGAGGGCAGCTGGTGGGTGAGCTTTGGAGCACGGCGGTGTTATTGCCGGGACATGTGGAGAACCGGAAACAAGAAAACAGTTTACTTTCCAACCAAATCGGAAGAAAACAAGTGTATGAAGAACATATACACTGAGAGTGAAGAAAATGTCGCGCTCAAGGGTGCGGCTTTTCTAGGGAGATGCTTGTCCATTGAATATTGGTTGAGCTGATCTCTGATAGTTTTCAATAGTGGCATGGGTGTTCAATATTTAGTTTTCGAGAGTGCACTCGTGTTCTCCTGATAATTAATCATCCCAGAAATGGATCAAATTGATCCTAATCCCTCGGTTACGATCACAATTTTAGGGAGGTTTTCCTTGATTGTAAGGCGTATGCCTGAACTGATAATTGGGGCTCCACCAATTGGGAATCTTCTTTGCTCAACTATCAGTTTGTCTGATAGAACCGCGTCTTTTTAAGTGACGAATCTCAAACAGCAGCTCTACTCCTCTGAGTGGAGAATGAAATGAATAAGGATTCTTTTTTCTGTTTTTAAGATTTCGATCTACTGCAGAAATGCGCATGTAAATGAAAATCAGATATTGAATGTCTGTCAATCTATGGGACCAATCTACCTCGTGTTACAAACGACTTATACTAACTTTAACATAAGGCCAAAGTAAAAAATAATAATAAACAAGGAGCATAGAACTATTCAACTATTTCCGCGTGACACAATATTAATCATGCAGACGTATTTCCTTGTGCGTACGAGATCGTAACCTTAACGAATGACTGGTACCACATCATAGCCAACTACCTGAATTGAACAAAATTCTTCGAGATGGTAAACACTATAGTATGAGGAATTTCCAGACGCATAGTAAATCTGTCACTCTACCCAATGCCGTTGCTGGAAGAAAAGCAAAACAGAAATACACATGTTAGAAAAAGAAAGTAGTACACCTGTAAAGAGTTCGTCGATTTCGATCTCATGGCGGCAGACGCCAACTGGGCCTGATATACTGTTAACGGTTTCGACGCCGTCCGCCATGACCTAGCTGTCAGACCACCACGTGTCTGAATGAATGTTTGTAAAGCTTATGGGACTTAACTACGGGGTCATCAGTCCCTAAACTTACAAACTACTTATGAACTAGCTACAACTAAGGACGGCACAAATATCCATGCCCGAGGGGGGATTCGAACCCCCGCCCGTAGTGGCCGTGCAGACCGCGACTGAAGCGCCTCAGTCCTCTCGGCCACCGCGGCCGGCTACCACGTGTCTGTTCTCGTCTATAAGTAATGTTTTCCATCGTAGAGTTTATTGTGATACCAACTTGTGAAGCAAACAAGCGCCATGCTACGGAGATTGGAAAGAACGCAATAGAAATACTGTAGGGAAGGTGAAGCAAAGGTTACATTTCACTAAAAATGTTAAAATGTTTTTTAAGGTCATGGGATTTAACTGCGGGGTCATTAGTCCCTAAACTTACAAAGTACTTATAAACTAACTTATACTAAAGACAACACAAATATCATTGCCCGAGGGATGATATACTTGGTCTACATTCCATTACCGTTGTTAATGTTTATTTTATACTCTCCTTTATCAACAATGGTTCTATCAGATCCTTCGTTATCTGCCACTGATAGTGTTTTGTCCTCCTTGGCCTATCTTTCAGGAAACCATCTCCTCAGGATGCGTGGACAGCTAAAACAGCTATACAGATTAGTAATACAAGTTTTATTTACTAAGGTTTTATTTACTATTGTCGCGGCGTCGTCTTCTTGCTTGATGCTAGCTGCGCTAACTCATAGTAATTACCTAATTCGAAGTCCAGCTCGGAGTGCCCTTTCAGTCGGATGTCGGTCTAGATAAAGCCGCTTGTAGAGGGCGCGCTTCTCTGTTGCTCCCTCCACGAGGCGGGGTGCCGGCGTGTGATTGGCTGCCGGTCATCCTCTGCCTTCTTCACTATCGTTTTCGTCAGTCTGGCGTGTGGCGCTGACTTTACGCCACAACAGGTAGACAATGTCATTCCCCTGCAATAATGAAATAGAATAATTACAATTGTTTTCCACTGATATAAAATATGAGTGTACACATAATTGGCGACGCCTTGAATTGTGATGGAAGTAAATTGATAAAACTGTACTTCCTGATCGATATGAGCATCAGAGAAAACATGGATGTCGAAGACAAGGAGACAAGAAGAAATTATGGGAAGGTTCAGGGGTTTCACTCGTCAGTTGTCAAGGTCACCGAGTAAAAAACGAAATAAGAGTTAAATATCCCATAGATCCTGTATCAATCGTAAGGAAATGGAGCATTCTGTCACTCCGAAATCTCCCTCAAAAGAAACAGCTAAAACGTACTGCTAGTATTTTCTTTTTTGTGTTGAAAATCAACAATATCGCGTGCCACCATGTGACAGAATGTGTACACCTCAGACTGCTCTACAGCGCTGGCATCTCGCGGAGTAATCACACAAATTTTGTCAATATTTAACTAAACCGTTTGTGTCACAGGAGCGATGAAAGAATGAGTATTCTAATGTTCTTCCTCATTTCCGAAGTGTTAGGCGTGTAGACCATCTTTCTGTACAGACAGCTCGCCTTTCGTTTGTGCACCTCGGTGAACACGTGATCAGGCCGTACTGCCCTTCTGTGCGGAAGCCCAGCGAGTCACATTGTTATACCTGCTCCGTCTCAGTTTGGCGAAAGGAGTACAGTCGGTGATCGTGTGTTGTATCGTGCGGTTGTGTGTGCGTAATTACTGCTACTTCACCTGAATATGGATGCTTGGTTACGGACTGGGACTTGCCGTAAGACAAAGCAGTCAAGTGATGAAGGAACTTCCACTTACAGGCAGGCGGTAAGTATGTCAGCACCGAAATAGCAAGGAAGACGAAAATATATTTTCGTAAATACAGTGCTGATATCCTGCAAGTCGGGTTTGTATTCTCTGTCGCTTAGGACAAACCTATGCCTCAGTGTGTGATTTGTTTCGAAACGATATCCAACAAATGCGAATGCATGAAACTGCCTAAAATTGAAAGGCTCTATGAACTAAACATCCTGAATCCGTAGGGAAGTCTCTAGATTTCTTTCAAATCAAGAAAAGAGATTATGGCTAAATCTGCCATGGAGAAGTCTTCGAAACGGAGTACACTGTGTACCAGAATATCTTATGAGCTATCTTTTTTAAATGCAAAGAAGAGGAGGAGAAGAAATTATTATACCCGCAGCATAATAGCATAATTGATAAGCAATGCATTGTTTGACGAAAAATGTACATAAAAAGTAATGAAATTCCGTTATCAAACTCTTCTGTGAAGACAAGAATCACCGAATGTCGGAAAATGTGAATGAATTTGTCATTATTGCTAAGAAACAAAGCGAATGTTTTTCGTTGTAGCTTGATGAGAATACAAATGTTGCGGCCAGGCTAATTTATTACCTTTTAGTCGGTTTGAGTTAAACGGTAGTGTTTGTTGTTGTTGTGGTCTTCAGTCCGGAGACTGTTTTGATGCAGCTCTCCATAATACCCTATCCTGAGCAAGCCTCTTCATCTCCACATAAGAACGGCAACCTACATCTGTCTGAATCTGCTTACTGTATCCGTCTCTTGGTCTTCCCCTGAGATTTTTTCCCCACACACTTCCCTCCAACACTAAATTCACAATTCCTTGATGTCTGAGAATGTGTCCTACCAATCTATCCCTTCGTTTAGTCAATGTATGCCAGAAATTTCTTTTCTCCCCAATTCTGTTCAGTACCTCCTCATTAGTTACGCGATCCACCCACCTAATCTTCAGCATTCTTCTGTAGCACCACATTTCAGAAGCCTCAATCCTCTTCCTGTCCGCACTGTTTATCGTCCATGTATCACTCCCATACAAGGCAACACTCCATACAAATGCCTTCAGAAAGGACTTCCTTAGGCTTAAATCAATATTCGATGTTAACAAATTTCTCTTTTTCAAGAACGCTTTTCTACCCATTGCTATTCTGCATTTGATATCCTCTGTACTGCGACCATCATTTGTTATTTTACTGCCCAAGTAACAAAACTCATCTACCTCCTTTATTGCTTCGTTTCCCAATCTAACTCCTTCAGCATCACCTGATTTTCTTAGACTGCACTCCATTACCCTAGTTCTGCTCTTGTTAATGTTCATCTTATATGCTCCTTTCAGCACGCTGTCCATTCCGTTCAAATGCTCTTCCAGGTCCTTTGCTGTATCTGACAGAATTACTATGTCGTCGGCAAAACGCAATGTTTTTAATTCTTCCCCCTGAACTTTAATTCCTTCACCAAATTTCTCCTTGCTTTCCTTTATGGCTTGCTCAATGTACAAATTGATTAAAAATGGAGAAAGACTGCAACCCTGTCTTACTCCCTTTCCAACCACTGCATCCCTTTCATGCCCTTCAACTCTGACAACCGCTGTCTGGTTTTTGTACAAGTTGTAAATAACCTTACGCTCCCTATATTTTACTCCTGCTTGCTTCAGAACTTGAAAGAGTTTATTCCAATCAACATTGTCAAAAGCCTTCTCCAGATCTACAAAAGCTAGAAATGTAGGTTTGCCTTTTCTTAATCTATCTTCTAGGATAAGCCGTAAAGTGAGTATTGCCTCCCGTGTTCCTACTTTTTTCTTGAACCCAAACTGATGTTCCCCGAGACCGGCTTCTACCAGCTTTTCCATCCTTCTGTATATAATTCGTGTTAATATTTTGCAACCATGACTTATTAAACTGATGGTTCTGTAGTTTTCACACCTGTCTGCACCTGCTTTCTTTGGAATGGGGATTATAACATTTTTCTTAAAGTCTGAGGGTACTTCGCCTGTCTCATACATCTTACACACCAGGTGAAACAGGTTTGTCATGGCTGGTTCTCCCAGAGACTTCAGTAGCTATGAGGGAATATCATCTACTCCAGGGGCCTTGTTTCGACTTAGGTCTTTCAGGGCTTTGTCAAATTCTTCTCTCAGTACAGTATCATCTATTTCATCTTCATCTACATCTTCTTTCCTTCCTACAATATTGTCTCGAAGTTCATTTCCTTTGTAGAGCCCCTGTATATACTCCTTCCACCTTTCAGCTTTCCTTCTTTGCTGAGAACTGGTTTTCCATCAGTGTCCTTGATATTCACAGAGCAGTTTTCCTTATCTCCAAATGTTTCTTTTATTTTCCTGTAGGCTGTATCTATTTTTCCCCTATTTATACATTCTTCTACATCCTTGCATTTGCCTTCTAGCCACTCCTGCTTAGCCATTTTGCACTTCCTGTCAATCTCATTTCTTAGTCGTCTGTACTCCATTTTGCCTGTTTCATTTACTTCATTTTTACATTTTCTCCTTTCATCGATTAAATTTAGTATCTCCTGTGATATCCAAGGATTTTTTGTAGGTCTTACCTTTCTATCTATTTTGTCCTCTGCTACCTTCACTATTTCATCCCTCAATTTTACCCATTACTCCTCTACTTTTTTATTTTCCCCTGTTTCTGTCAATTGTTTCCTAAAGCTCCCTCTGACATTCTTAAGAACCTCTCCTTCCTTCAATTTATCCAGGTCCCATCTCCTTATTTTCCTACCTTTTTGTAGTTTCTTCAGTTTCAGTCTACAGTTCATAACCAACAAGTTATGGTCAGAGTCTATATCTGCCCCTGGGTACATCTTACACTGTAAAACCTGGTTCCGAAATCTATGTCTTACCATTATAAAATCTATCTGGTATCTCCCGGTGTCACCTGGTCTCTTCCACGTATACAACCTTCTTTTGTGATTCTTGAACCAGGTGTTTGTTATAACTAAATTATGTTCTGTGCAAAATTCTACCAGGCGGCTTCCTTTTTCATTCCTTTTGCCCAGACGATATTCACCTACTATCTTTCCTTCTCTTCCTTGTCCTACTACCGAATTCCAGTCTCCCATAACAATTAAGTTTTCCTCTCCCTTAATTGTCTGAATAATTTCCTTTAGCTCCTCATATATTTCTTCGATTTCCTCATCATCGGCAGAGCTAGTTGGCATATAAACCTGTACTACTGTTGTCGGTGTTGGCTTCGTATCTATCTTGACAATGATAGTGCTGGTCATAGCAGTTTACCCGCATTCCTATTTTCTTATTCATTATCAATCCTACTCCTATGATACCCCCAATTGATTTTGTATTTATAATCATGTACTCACCTGACTAGAAATCCTGTTCATCCTGCCACCGAACTTCACTAATCCCCACTATATCTAACTTCAACCTATCCATTTCCCTTTTTAAATTTTCTAATTTTCCTACTCGATTAAGGGATCTAACATTCCATGCTCCGACCCGTAGAATGCCAGTACTGTCTTTCCTGATGATCACATTCTCCTGAGTAGTCCCCGCCCGGAGATCCGAATGGGGGACTATTTTACCTCCGGAATATTTTACCCGAGAGCATGCCATCATGATATGTTCATACAGTAGAGCTGCATGTTCTCGGGAAAGGTAACGGCTGTAGTTTCCCCTTGATTTCAGCCGTTCGCAGTAGCTGGGTGGCAAAGCCACATTAGCTGATGTTACAAGGCCAGCTCAGTCAATCATCCAGACTGTTGCCCCTGTAACTACTGAAAAGGTTGCTGCCCCTCTTCAGGAACCACACGTTTGTCTGGCCTCTCCACAGATACCTCTCCGCTGTGGTTGCACCTACGGTACGGCTATCTGTATCGTTGAGGCACGCAAGCCACCCCACCTCGGCAATGTCTGTGGTTCATGGGAGTGGAAACGGTAGTACAGAAGAAGAAATGTTGTTCTGCGAGACCTTGCCGACAAAAACAACTGGAGATTTTTAAATGTATGGACAGATTCATGAAAGAAAACGATGTAGATTGATCAAAATGTGTAGGTTTGAAACTGATGGGGCATGTGCTATGTCTGGTATTCGTACTGGCTTAGTTGCCAAAGTTAGATCAGTTGCTCCCTTGGTTAAGTGGACACAATGCAGCATACATAGAGAGGCTCTTGCAGTGAAAGGTTTAGCCAAATATATATATATAACTCTGGTCGATGCAGTAAAAATCGGCAATTTAATTAAAGCAAGGCCAAAACATTCGAGACTGTTTAGTGTTTTCTGTGATGAAATAGGTTGTTAACAAATATTCAAATGTCTGTAAATCTATCGGACCAAACTGCGTGGTCATCAGTTCGTAGCTTTCAAACTACTTAAACCTAGGTAAACAAACCTACGGACAAACACACACACACATGCCCCAGGGAGGACTCGAACCTCAATGGCGAGCAACCGCGCGCTCCGCAGCGAGGTGCTTTAGACCGCTCGGCTACTCCACCGCGGCAGGAAATTTACACAAACGGCTTCTACTTCACTCCGAAGTTCGGTGGCTGTCGAGAGGTATTGTCAACATTTCTTGTAATGTGATCGTGCTTTCTCGTCGTTCGTCAGTTCCTATTATCGATCCGGCGTGGATTGCTTACTGGCAATTTGAGGAAGGTGCAAGTGGCTGGCAAGGGGCGCTGGCTGAGACAGGATGTACTCAAAACAGAACACACTTCTATTTTACACAGAAATTCTTCCATAGTGGAAACAAAAGAACTTAACGGTACTTATCTTTTCACAGTCACTGCTGTACCATGAAATCAGTAACAAAACTCAAACTTGGTACAATGTCCTGTTCATGTTGAACTGAACATTCAATAGCAGACAACATCTCCGTGACTTGAGTATATACAATAAAACTTAAAACAGTCTGCAGCGGCCCACATACTAATACAGACAACCTTTCCTGTAGTCCACTCTTCCAGGGCACGTCTACCACACAACTCACTTTTCACTTCACATAGCTTGCTTAGCTAACGTCGGTTGGCTGTGGCGCTGCGAACTTCAGGAGGGCGTGGCGGCCACCTTGCGATCACATTGGGGGCCGCTGGCAGCGACCGTCTCTTACTTCTTCTTCCGTTGTGTGGTGCCAACCTTGCCTTGGTAGTTAGGACACCACAATTTGAGCGTCGTAATGAATTAACGATTTTTCTTATGGATGAAGAGTGTGTTGGAAAATTTACAAGTTCCTAGATACAATGTGTGATCGATGAAACATCGCTGACGCGGTTATCTTCTCTGCTAGACATTTTTGGAACTCTGCAGGGCAAGGACGTTAATAAGGGTTTTTTTTTTTTTTTGCTCAAGACGAAGCTGTGATAATGAAACTTCATCGATGGACTCAAAAAAGGGAACAAGATTGCTTGGACGCATTTCCAGTCTTACATGATTTTCTGGAAACCATCGAAGTCAAGACTGATAAAAGAACAGCTGCAGCCGTGATAGATCACCTCAAATCACTGACCTCTAACCTCAGGTTATTTAAAATTATATATTTTCATAAATATTATCCAAATATTTTGAATGGCCTAGTTCTAAAAATTAATTTTCTTTAAAGAGTAAAATTATTTTAAACTGTTTTCTTTTTCAAACACTATTATTTTTAAAACAAATGATTGAGACATTTACTAACTCAGGGGCTCCCACACAGCGATACGTTCCAGATATTATAGATGGTATGCATACAGCTAAACAAAACAAGTACTGTTAGAAGTAAAACCGTTCCCTTTTGTTAGTTTTTAAAGTAAAATAATAAGGAATTTATTGATAAAAGTGGCATCAGTATTATGTTAACGGGGGGGGGGGGGATGATGCGTAAATAATTAGCTCGTAAAATAATTAGGCAGTTAGTTTGTTAGCAGCCAAAGAGAAGTATATTTACCATTTAATTAACATGATAATGTATGCGTAAATACTGAACTGAAACAATACTATTGTTTGTCATTTTTGGCGCCGCTGACCGGCCAAGCATATGAACAATCGGCACGTAACTTCAGCATAGCAGCAACAATAGCGGCAGCATCAACGCCGGTCGCAGCGGCATGAAAACCGCTCACATTCTCAGTGGCGGCATGCTTATCCATGCCTTTTGAAGGCGCGAGCGCACAGAGAAAAATGAATACTCTGCGCGGTGCCACAATGCGAAATTAGGCCCTGGTTATCAGCACTAACCGAATGACGAACGTTATTACTCCCCATACAGTTCCTCATTCCTGCAGCACTCACCAGCCAACCTTCCGCATCCTACCCTCCCTTTGCAACATCAGGGTTGGTCAAAAAAGTGAACAAGCCCCAGTAGGGCACACCGAAAACTAAGAAAAATTCCAATAGTACCCAGTGTCAGAAATTTTGAGAAACGATGATGACTAGACAATACATTTTCATGTTTCCTTCAGGGTCTACTTTCCAGTCGATTAGAAATCCCTTTGAAGTTGATTACTTTAAAAAATTGAAAATGTCAGCAAGTGAAGAAGGCTTGTTAACTATTATGTGACCAGTCTTTAAAATACAATTATATATTTTTGACGATGTTACAGCGTTCAGTGAATGAAATAAATCGCAATTTTTCGATCTGCTATAGCTTCACTGTACTAGGTTTGTGCGGCGAAAGAAAATTTGTGGCCGGCCGAGATTCGAACCCGGGATCTCATGCTTATTAGGGAGACGCGTTGACCAATCCGCCACCTAGGACACACTAACCAACTGGACTGCAGAGGACTCTTCCCTGCACGTCTCCCACCACACCCAAATCTTCATTCACCATGCTCTATCCTATGCCACAGCCTATTTGTTCTGTAATGCTCGCAGCCACAATACTCTTTTCCCGCATCAGGGAGAACAGACCATGAGGTATCGAGATACAATTAATTGTCAGGAGCCCAGCCTCGGCTTGTATACAATTATATATTTTTGACGGCGCTACAGCGTTCAATGAATGAAATAAATCGGCCGGGCACAAATTTTCATTCGCCGCACTTTGGTATTCCATCTAAACCTAGTAAAGTGAAGCCATAACTGATCGCAAATTGCGATTTATTTCATAGAATCGTTGTTTTTTTTTTTTTTTTTTTTTTTGTTTTTTTTTTTTTTTTTTGTTTTTTTTTTTTAAATAACGCCACCGCTCCCATTCTGGGTACGTGTTCCGAAAGACTAATCAGCAATTGCCAAAATTGTTCTGAAACACTTGAAGGGCTTTTCGACAACCTGTTATTTGAAGCAACCTTTTTAACGTTACTCTTATTAAAAAACCAGAAATAAACTGATGTAGGCTAAAGTTTACTAGTTTTTATCAAAATATTGACTGTCTTGTAATTGACAAACTGTGTCAAAAATCCCGAGTTTTTTTTTATTTATTTATTTTTATTTATTTAGTTGCTGGGCTTTCCAGATGTTTTTATGCAATGGGTGGGCCGCGGAGCTAAAAAGGTTGGGAACCGCTGCCGTAGCGGAATGTAAATGGATAATACTCTTGCTTCCGTTGATGTGTCTCTAAATGTCTGTCGTAGCTAACAGTATTATTCACAATATTATCGAAACAAAGGGGATCATTCCAGTGTCCGGTTCCTGCCACTGAACGGAAAGCGACAAGCGACAAAGACATGGCGTCACAAATGATTTTGCTCTTATGGGAATGAGTATTACTGTTACTGTATCCGAACCATAGTCTTGAAACCCATGAGGGATGTGACGGTTAGTGTACGTTAATAAGGTAGCAGAGGAGACGAGTGTATAGGGCGAGCTCTGCGGTTTAGGGGCAGACTTGCCAGCAGAGAGGAGGAATGCAGTCGGGTGGACCCCTAGCAGAGAACTAAGTTACCAGCCGCCGGCGTGTAAGGTGCGCTCGGCTGGCTCACAACTCTGCGGGACGGCTTGGCGCGTCGTGTGTAGGAGGCTGCGAAAGACGCAAACGGCCCCCGGTGTCCTGTTAGGAGGACGAACTGCCGCGAGGTGGGGCGGTAGCCGACAGCGAGGAGCAACGCTTCATTCCCCCAGAGGGCGTTCAGCACGCCGTAGCCAGAAGACGGCAGCCGGCCGCAATGTCTGCCTAACAGAGGGCAGCTGATGGCCGAGCTCAGGAGCTCGCCTGTGTTGGCGCCGAGATATGTGGAGCAGCGGGCAAGCTGAAACACTGTCTTTTCTAACCTTTTAACTTCCCACGAACACATCGGAAGAAAACAAGACAATTACGTAACATATACATTGTAAACTGGCAATGTCGTGGGAAAGGCGAACCAGAGACTGCGTTTTAATGACAGAACCCTTAAAAGATGCAAAAGAACTACAAAAGAAACAGCATACACTAAGCTTGTCAGTCCATTTTTGGAGTATTGCTGCACAATGTGGGATCCTTATCAGGTGCGTTTGACGGAGGACATCGAAAGTGCCCAGAGAAGGGCAGCTCGTTTCATATTGTCAGGATACAAGGGAGACAGCGTTACGGAAATGATACAGAATCTGGGATGGGAATCATTACAACAACGGCTTTATCGCTTCGGCGTAGGCTACTTACGAAACTCCAATCGCCAACATTCTCAAAATGTTCAAATGTTTGTTTAGTCTATGGGACTTAACTACGAGGTCATCAGTCCCTAAAATCAAATATTTGTAAAGTCTATGGGACTTAACTACAGGGTCATCAGTCCCTAAACTTACAAACTGGCTAACACTAAGGACGGCACAAATATCCATGCCCGAGGGGGGATTCGAACCTCCGACCGTAGTAGCCGTGCAGGCCGTGACTGGAGCGCCTTAGTCCCCTCGGCCACCGCGGCCGGCATCAGTCCCTAAACTTACAAACCAACATTCTCCTCCGAATGTGAAAATATATTATTAACTCCCACTAACATAGGTAGAAATGACCATCAGAATAAAGTACGGGAAATCAGAGCTCGAACGGAGAGATTCAGGTGTTCTTTCTTCTTGCGCCCTATTCGAGAATGGAAAGGGAGATAAACATTATAATGGTGGTTCGATGAACCCTCTGCCAGGCACTTCAATGTGATTTGCAGAGTATCCCATATAGATGTAGATGTAGAATAACGGGTAAGAAGAGATGTAACAAGGGCGGTGATGATAAGCACGGGTTTGACATATGCATAGCCGCGGTGGAGTGGCCGAGCTTACTAAGGCGTCTCGCTTCGGAGGTTCGAGTCCTCCCTCGGGCATGGGTGTGGGTCTTTCTCCTTGGGTTAACTTCAATTAGTGTGGAAAACAGTTTTATTTTGGAAAAAAACAGATTGTATATGTTTTAAAAATGGAAAAAACAGTGCCTCACGCTCATTGCATCTGAATCAACGGTGATACGAATCGGTTGATGGTCTCAGAAGAAATCGAAACCGGCCACCCTGTCAGATAAATTGTATTACATTTCGCAAACGTGACTGTAATTCCCATTTTTAAAATTTAAGTTAGTGTAAGTAGTTTGTAAGCCTAGGGACTGATAACCAGAAAAGTCCCAATGCTTTTTGATCATTAGAACATATGAGTAAATAAGAGACTGAAACTTCCAGGGATACAGAAATTGTATGCCATAGCGAGAGTCGATTACAGGACTTTTCTATTCCTGGAAAAATCTCTCGACTCACCTATCGTGGCACACCACATGAGTCATTCTCACTGTGGATGGACCAACGCGTTCATTTTAGGGAACTAGTTCCCTATATATAAATAGGGGAAAAATAGATACAGCCTACAGGAAAATAAAAGAAACATTTGGAGATAAGAAAAACAGCTCTATGAATATCAAGGACACTGATGGAAAACCAGTTCTCAGCAAAGAAGGGAAAGCTGAAAGGTGGAAAGAATATATAGAGGGGCTCTACAAAGGAAATGAACTTCGAGACAATATTGTAGGAAGGGAAGAGGATGTAGATGAAGATGAAATAAGAGATACTGTACTGAGAGAAGAATTTGACAGAGCCCTGAAAGACCTAAGTCGAAACAAGGCCCCTGGAGTAGATGATATTCCCTCAGAGCTACTGAAGTCTCTGGGAGAACCAGCCATGACAAAATTGTTTCACCTGGTGTGTAAGATGTATGAGACAGGTGAAGTACCCTCAGACTTTAAGAAAAATGTTATAATCCCCATCCCTAAGAAAGCAGGTGCAGACAGGTGTGAAAACTACAGAACCATCAGTTTAATAAGTCATGGTTGCAAAATATTAACGCGAATTATATACAGAAGGATGGAAAAGCTGGTAGAAGCCGACCTCGGGGAAGATCAGTTTGGGTTCAGGAGAAATGTAGGAACACGGGAGGCAATACTCACTTTACGGCTTATCCTAGAAGATAGATTAAGAAAAGGCAAATCTACATTTCTAGCTTTTGTAGATTTGGAGAATGCTTTTGACAATGTTGATTGGAATAAACTCTTTCAAGTTCTGAAGCAAGCAGGAGTAAAATATAGGGAGCGTAAGGTTATTTACAACTTGTACAAAAACCAGACAGCGGTTGTCAGAGTTGAAGGGCATGAAAGGGATACAGTGGTTGGGAAGGGAGTGAGACAGGGTTGTAGCCTTTCTCCAATGTTATTCAATTTTTACATTGAACAAGCTATAAAGGAAAGCAAGGAGAAATTTGGTGAAGGAATTAAAGTTCAGGGGGAAGAATTAAAAACATTGCGTTTTGCCGATGACATAGTAATTCTGTCAGATACAGCAAAGGACCTGGAAGAGCAATTGAATGGAATGGACAGTGTGCTGAAAGGTGCATATAAGATGAACATTAACAAGAGCAAAACTAGGTTAATGGAGTGCAGTCTAAGAAAATCAGGTGATGCTGAAGGAATTAGATCGGGAAACGAAGCAATAAAGGAGGTAGATGAGTTTTGTTACTTGGGCAGTAAAATAACAAATGATGGGCGCAGTACAGAGGATATCAAATGCAGAATGGCAATGGGTAGAAAAGCGTTTTTGAAAAAGAGAAATTTGTTAACATCGAATATTGATTTAGGCCTAAGGAAGTCCTTTCTGAGGGCATTTTTATGGAGTGTTGCCTTGTATGGGAGTGAGACATGGACGATAAACAGTGCGGACAGGAAGAGGATTGAGGCTTTTGAAATATGGTGCTACAGAAGAATGCTGAAGATTAGGTGGGTGGATCGCGTAACTAATGAGTAGGTACTGAACAGAATTGGGGAGAAAAGGAATTTCTGGCATAACTTGACTAAAAGAAGGGATAGATTGGTAGGACACATTCTTAGACATCAAGGAATTGTTAATTTAGCGTTGGAGGGAAGTGTGTGGGGAAAAAATCGCAGGGGAAGACCAAGAGATGGATACAAAGCAGATTCAGACAGATGTAGGTTGTCGTTCTTATGTGGAGATGAAGAGGATTGCTCAGGATAGGGTATTGTGGAGAGCTGCATCAAACCATTCTCCGGACTGAAGACCACAACAACAAACAACAGTTCCCTATTTTCGGGACCGTTCCATTCTACAATTTTTGAGTTGATGCATAGTTGTTGATCAGCCACTGAACTATATTTGATTAAAAAAATAAAAAAATAAAAAATAAAAAAAATAAAAACTATAGCTCCCAAATGAATGGGAGGAATTTGAAATTTTTAAACATTTATCCTTAAATAGGCATTAAGACGTTGCTTTAGAAAATCAAAAACATCTTGAACGGACTTACTCTTGCAGATGCTAAGATACTTTTCATTCCTTCGATATCACGAAGATGTTTTGTTTTTCTGGCGTATCTAGTAAGGTTGTTCAGGGCCCTGCTAAAAATTCGGTTCCTTATTTTATTAATATTACCGTATACGTCGTCCCTTCATCACTTGTCCGGTCGTATGTAAAATGTAAGGTGGAGGGTTCAGACGCTTCCTTCCTGGTACGTACGTTAGCTGCTATATTGATCATTAATTTCGCCACTAGTGTGCATAGCTGATTAGTACATTAGCACATCCATTTGCTTTTCAACCATCACAACGACTACATGCAGTCCTTAGTGACTGTTGCTGCTGTTCCCATTTTATGGTATGACTATCTGTCCACGGCAGATATGTTATTGTATTTTATGTTTTAGCTTTGACATGTAATTTTTAATCCTTTATCCCATACTGTTTGAAGAAGGTGTCCTTTGTGATACCGAAACCTAGGTAACACATTCAATTGTAACTTGCGACTGAGAGTTTTTTTTAATCTAATAATGTTGTAAAAAAAATGGTTTATTGCACATTACGTCTTCAGATATCACTTCACTTTTACTAAGAGAAACTTAACAAGAGAGGGCTCGAAGGAACAACCAAACTTGAAAAATTGCAGTCACATATGTGTCATGTTTCATCTTGCAAGTATTGACAAAGATCTTTCGTTTTGAGTAATCTGTCTTACACAACATATCACGTAATTTATTAAAAGATACGTTAATAACTGTATATGAAATGAAGTAGATGAAACCTACAAATAACCAATTATTACTAAAAGGTCTTAACTTGCAGGAATTACAAAATTTTAAACATGGCTGCAATTCAGCAACGGTGGAACACGATCCAAAAGTCAAAATAGTTTCAGCCGACGAGTTGCATAAAATGGTTGAAATGTATAAACCTTTACCAAGGTTTCGGCAAAAGTAATTCTGCCTTCTTCAGAAGTGTACATAAAGCTCACATTAAAAAAGTTGTTAAATAAAATGTGGCAGACTCGAGCTCACTCATCCTGTGTGTGGACGGGCTCCACAATTTTATGATGTGACATTGTTTTTAAATTTTACTTTTTAATCTATTGACATGGAGTCTGCCACATTTTATTTAACAAATTTTTTTAATGTGAGCTTTAACCCATGGTCATCACGGCTGTTCGGAAAGTATCCTTCTTGTGAAACACGCTGTTTACTACCATGGTGTTACGAGTGATATCGACAAAGGATGTCAAATACATTCCGTGTTTCTAGATTTCCGGAAGGCTTTTGACACTGTACCTCACTTGCGTATTCTTATCAAAAAGCGTGCTTATGGAATATCGTCAGAGTTATTCCATTGGATTCTAGATTTCTTGTCAGAAACGACACAATATGTTGTAATTGACGGGCAGTCATAGAACAGAAGCGTTATCTGGCATTTCCCAGTGTTATAGAGCCCCCACTGTTCCTTGTTATTATAAAGAATTTGGGTGACGATCTGAGATCGTCTCTTAGAGTTTTCGCGGATGATGCTGTCACTAGAAGATCAAAACCAAATGCAAATTTTTTTAGACAAGGTATCTACATAGTATGAAAATTGGTAATTGACCATTAATAATAAGAAGTTTCACGTCATCCATATGACAACTAAAATAAATGCGTTAAACTTCATTTACACGATAAATCAAATCTACAGGCCGTAAATTCCTAAATATCTAGGAGTAACAATTACGAACAACTTAAATTGGAAAGAACGTATACAAAATATTGTAGGAGAGGCGAAACAGAGACTACGTTTCATTGGAAGAACACTTGGAAGATGCAACAATTATACTAAGAAAACACCCGACAAAAAACTTGTGGATTCTGTTACCAAATATTGTTGCGCATTGTGGGATGCACACAATGTGGGACTGACAGATGATTTACATCAAGTTCAAAGAAGTACAGCTTGTTTTCTATAATCGCGAAGTAGTGGAGAGATGATCACGAAAACGTACAAATTATGGTGGAAATCATTAAAAGAAAGGCATTATTCGTTGCGACGATATCTATTTACTAAAATTTTTTCGGTAGTCCGCCCCCGTAGCTCAGCGTTAGCGTCGCTAACTACCAAGCAGGAGGCCCGGGTTCGATTCCCGTTAGGGGACTGGGTGTTGTGTGATGTCCTAATCATAATCATCATCTCATCATTGGCACGTAAGTCGCCCACGCGGCATGGAATATAAAGGCTTTTACTAAGGCAGCCGGACAATCCCGCAAGGGATCTCCCGGCCAAGAAAGTCATACGTTCATTTCCATTTCTTTCGGTAAATTACTCTTCCGAACACTAAAATATCTTGATATCATCAACCTATGTACGGAGACATGATCATCATAATAAAATAAAATAAATCTGATCGAAATCGGAAAAAAGGGGGAGTTCCTGTTCCCGCGAGCTATTAGAGAATGGAACTGTAGAGAAATATCATAAAAGTGGTTCGATGAACTCTATGCCATATTTCAATGTGAACTGCGAAGTATTTATGTAAATGTAGACTCCGCTGAAGACTGCGAATAGTGGAAAAATATACCATGATTTGAGTTTCCAGTGGAAAAATTTGATTTGTCAATATTCCAGAAACGTGTTGTAACAGATTTTGTTTTCTACTCACTGCATAGCTACCCAGCTAGCCCCTATGGGCCACATTATAGTATTCGGACTGTTAACTTGCTGGCAATTAATTATGGAGTCTCCACCTCAAGCTGCTAATTAAAAATGTTAGTTCGTCAGGGATGCCACCTATACCTCTGACGCATATGACCTAAATAACAGCCGCATAATTCCGTAATGTAGACAAATACCGGTTGTTGTTCTTCACAAGTTTGCGGCCGGATTATGTCGATCTGCTGATACGATACTTCGGCGGTCCACATGGCCGCCATCTTGTGCTATGACTGGTGCACAATCAGGCCGGAACTGAGAACACATCAGTTACGGCGGCTTCTTTATACCGCGGGAACAGGCCAGTGCGCATGTGCAAGAAGTGGAAGAACGCCCTCTGGGAAGTGAAGAGTATCGCAGCGCCACCAGCGGTAGAAGTTAGCCAAAGCGAGTAATAGAAAATTAAGAAGGAGCTGGTCGAATACTAGACTGTTGTTGTTCAGTATCAGATAAAATGGGATTCCACGTTTTATTCAATGGAAATCCTTTTTCCCTATTAACAAGATTATCTGATAATCTTATTTCGATCGATTCCCTAAGGACACAGCAGCCTTTTCAGTACTTACAGGGGCAACAGTCTGCATGTTTGACTGAGATGGCCACGTAACGTCAGCTAACATGGCTTTGCCATTGAGTTACTGCGGAAGGCTGAAAGCAAGGCGAAACTAAAGTCGTTACTTTTCCCGCGGACATGCAACTCTTGTGTATGAATATATGATAAAGGCATCTTCTTGGGTAAAATGTTCCGGAGGTAAAATAGTCCCCCATTCGGATCTCCAGGCGGCGATCATTCAGGAGAATGTCCTCATCAAGAAAATCAAAACTGGCATTCTAAGGATCGGAGCGTGGAATGTTCTCAAACTTAATTGCGTAGGTAAATTAGAAAATTTGAAAAGAGAGATGTATAGGTTTGAGTTAGATGTGGTAGGGATTAGTGAAGTTCGGTGGCGGGATGAATAGGATTTCTGGTCAGGGGAGTACAGGGTCTTAAACACGACATCAGTTGGTAGTAACGCAGGAGTAGGTTTCATAATGAATAAAAAAAGAGAAATGCCGGTACGTTGCTATGAACAGCATAGTGAACGCATTATCATATAAAAAAATAGACACAAAATCAACACCGACCACAGTAGTACAAGTTCATATGCAACTAGCTTCGCCGATGAAGAGAAAATGGAAGAAATGTACGAGGATATAAAATAAATTATTCGGAAAATTAAGGGAGACGAAAACTTGATTGTGATGGCGGACTGGAACTCGGTAGTAGGACAAGGAAGAGAAGGAAATGTTGTAGGTGAATATGAACTGGGAAAAAGAAATGAGAGGAGATCGCTTAGTAGAATTTTGTGCAGAGCACAATTTAATGAACACAACTGGTTTAAACATCATTAAAGACGGCTGCATGTGTGGAAGAGACCAGAGGACACTGAACGATTCTAGATTAACTTTGTAAAGGTAAGGAATACATTCATGAACCATTCTTTAAACTGTAAGACATACCCAGGGATAGATATTGACTCTGAACATAACGTATTGGTAATGAACTCTAGGATAAAAATAGACTGCAGAAAGGTTGAAAATTTAAGAGATGGAACCTGGACAAACTAAAGGAACCAGAGGTAGTTGTCGGTTTCGGAGGGAGCATTAGGCAAGGATTGGCTGAAACGGGGGAAGAAATACAGTAGAAGAAGAATGGGTAGCTCTGAGAGAAAGTAGTGAAAGCAGCAGAGGACCATATAGGCACAAGGACAAGGCCTAATAGAAATCCCTGAATAACACTGGATATTCTGGACGTAATTGATGACAGGAGAAAAAATAAAAATACGTCAGGTGGAGCAGGCAAAAGGGACTACAAACGTCTGAAAAATGAGATTGACAAGAAGTGCAGTCTGGCTAAGCAGGAGTGTCTATAGGACAAATGAAGAACCAGAGATGAATGTATAACCATGTAAGAGATAGATACCGCCTAGAGGAAAATAAAATAGGTATTTGGAGACAAGAAAAGCAGCTGTATGATTATCAAGATCTCAGACGAAAAACCATTACGAAGCAAAGAGGAAAAGCTCAAATGTGGAAGAAATATATAGAGGGCCTGAACTAAGGAAAAAAAAACTTCAAGATAGTATTATAGAAATGGAAACTGAAGTGCAGAAATAGAAGATGTGAGGTACGATTATGCGAGAAGAATCTCACAGAGCTGCGAGATTTGAGTCGAAACAAGGCCCCTGGAATGGATGATATTCCGTCTGAACTGCTGATATCATTAGGAGAGCCAATCATGAAAAAATTGTTCCACCTGATATGCAAGATGTATGAAACAGGAGAAATATCCTCCGACTTCAAGAAGAATATAGTAATTCCAATACCAAAATAAGCAAGTGCAGACAAATGTGAAAATTACAGAACTACCAGTTTAATAAGTCATGGTTGCAATTATTTACAGACGAATGGAAAAAAACTTGTGGAATACAACCTTGCAAATGATCAGTTTGGATTTAAAAGAAATGGATGAACACCGGTGGCAATACTCACATTACGATTTATCTTAGAAGATAAACTAGCATTTGTAGATTTGGAGAAAGCTTTTGACAATGTCGACTGGAATAAACACTTTTTAAATTCTGAACAGTGGTAAAATACAGGGAGCGAAGTGTTATATTCAACTTACAAATGTTCATATGTTTGTATAGCTTGTGGGACTTAACTACGGGGTTATCAGTCACTAAACTTACAAACTACTTATGTACTAACTAAGACTAAGGACGACACAAATATCCATGCTCGAGGGGGGATTCGAACCCCCGACCGTAGTGGCCGTGCAGACCGTGACCGAAGCGCCTCAGTGCCCTCGGCCACCGCGGCCGGCTTAATGTTACACAAAAAGGAAACAGCGGTTATTAGAGACCAAGGGCATGAAAGGGACGCAGAGGTTGGGAAGGGAGTAAGACAGAATTATAGTCTTTCCACACTGTTGTTCAATCTGTAAATTGAGCAAACTGTGAAGTTATGCAAGGTGCAATTTGGAGAGGGAATTAAAGTTCAGGGAGAAGAAATAAAAACTTTCGGTTTGACGATGACATAGTAATTCCGTCAGAGACCGCAAAGGATTTGGAAGATCAATTGAATGGAATGGACAGTGTCTTGAAAAGAGTGTATAACAAGAACATCAACTAAAGTAATAATAATAATGATAAAAAAGGTAAAGCAGTCAACAATCCGAAGATTGGTTTGAACACCACAGTGCTTTACTAGGCACGAAATCCGAAGATTGGTTTGAACACCACAGTGCTTTACTAGGCACGGTCCTGTTTGGAGGTGGTATGCCGTTGCCTTCCTCCGACCTTCGAACTGACTTACCCAGCCAGTTATAGGGGGACCAACAGTTTAACGTGGGTTCCGAACCACGGTGCTACTCGGTATTTTTCACATGAGCAATACTGCCAGAGGTGAAAGAAGTGGAAAGTGACAGATAAAAATCGTAGGACCTGGCGGGGATCGAACCCGCGACCTTTGGATTTGTAGTCTGGCACTCTACCACTGTGCAACCGAGGCGCACTAATAATAATGATAATAATAATAATGGAATGTAGCATGAGAAAACAGGCGGTGCTGAAGTAATTAGATTAGGTAATGACACCATAAAGGTAGTAGATGAGTTTTGTTATTTGGGTAGCAACATAACTTCTGATGGCCGATGTAAAGAAGATATAAAATGCAGAATGGCTATGAGAAGCAAAGTGTTTCTGAAGAAGCGAAATTCGTTGACATCCAATATTAATTTAAATGTTAGGAAGTCCTTTCTGAAAGCATTTGTCTGGAATGTGGCATTGTATGGGAGAGAAACGTGGATGATAAGGAGTTCAGACCAAAAGTTGATAGAATCATTTGAAATGTGGTGCTACAGATGAATGATGAAAATTAGGTGGCTAGATCACGTAACTAATGAGGAGGTGCTTAACCGAATTGGGGAGAAAGGCGTTTCTAGAACATCCTAAGAGAAAGGATATATTGGCAGGACACATTCTGAGACATCAAGGAATCGTCAACTTACCATTAGAGGGACGTGTGTGGGGTGAAAACAGTAGAGGGAGACCGACTATGCACATGAAAAGGATGTTCTCTACCGAACTTATTTTCAGATGAAGATACTTGCACAGGATAGAGTAGCTTGGAAAGCTGCATAAAACCAGTCTGCGTACTGAAGAGCACACCAATAACATATAGATATGTTAGAAATGAAAATTACAGCATTTCAAAGGGATGTACTAACAATTAGTACACATTAAAGTAGATGTGAAATGAAATCAAGTGGACATATGTGCCAGACTCCATGTCGTAAATAAAATATTATAACTAAGGTATGCCTGATAAAATTGTAGAGCAACCCACACACTGGTCGAGTGAGCACTGCATACCGGTAGAGTCGTAGGAACACTAGTGACGTGCGAGCGCACTAGGTGGCGCCAAGAGGGCTGATGGGCGTGCGCGCAGACGCGGAAGCCAAAGAATCCGGAGGGGAAAAAAATCTATGTACATGTAACATTGACAGAGACGGAGGAGGTAAATGAAGCCTGGAAAGAACATGAGATTAAACGTGCATGTAGTCTGGAGCTGAGTCATGTGTATGGCACGATGTATTTGCGTGCATACAGGCAATAATTTAAAGAAAAGTTTGAATATATACAGCCCGCGCGGCCAGACGTATGGAGCAGAAAACATAGACTGAGAACTAACAGCACGAAGCATGTGGGAGGGGAGGGGGAGAACATCATGCATCACATAACAGAAAAATTAAAGCCAGTGTACATTCAGAATTCTGAGTACAACAACACCGCGCAGAAACAAATATTGCATCAACAATTGTCAACAAACAGTATTGGTTTGAAGCCTTCTAGGTATTGTCTACTCGCAAGTTGCAGTTGGCCATTAAGCATATTACCATCGTTAATGATGAGGTGTTTGAAAATTTGGTATCCTTCCAATAAATCTAGTTTCCTTTCATTGGTCTCCTATTGTAAAATTATAGTTTCTTCTAACGACCTAGGAATATGATTGGCCATGATAAATGGTTTCGTGAAAGCTGTTAAATATAGTAAATTACTAGTCCGATTCACTGTCATTGCTATCACACAGGATAATCATGTCAGCCCCATACCGAACATAAAACCATTAATTTCACCAAAGTAGTTCAAAAGCAAATGTTCCGAACTCAATTTCCTTGGCCTTAAATTGGATATAGTAAACTACGCTACAACCATTGATATTTACCGTAAGCCAACATACTCAGATATTATTCCTGCTCATTCTGCACATCCACAATCACATAAATTAGCGTTTCTTCATACCGCTATTAATCGGGCTTTCAGTTTTTCAAATGTTTTATAAGCTTATGGGACTTAACTGCGGGGTCATCAGTCCCTACACTTACAACTACTTATGAACTACCTTTTACTAATCACAACACAAACATCTATGCCAGAAGGGGGGGGGGGGGGGATTCGAACCACCGACGGAGAACGGCCTCGCACATCGGAGAAATGCGACTCAATGCGCTTGGCTACTCCATCATGGCAATCGGGCTTACTCAACTCTAACTTACAAAAGGAAGTTAACACAAAAATGTCTATAGGCATCAATAACTGATACGATTCAGATGTAGTCAACGAATCGTTGCTCAAAAGCCCACCGAACAGTTATCAACGTCACATTCTAGCAAAACGCACCTTGATAAAACTGACAGTGAAAATTTCATTCCTATTCCGAGTTTAGGCAACGTATCATACAGATACGCCTATTGCTGAAGAAATACGATAGCAAAGTACCATTTTCTATTAACAACAATTAGGAGAAAAATCTTGTCCATTCACTTAAGACCTTTGTAGACCCTTTTTCCAGAGTCTGGTATATACAAGAAAATATTTAACAACTGTCCTTGTTATTACATAGGACAGACAGGAAGGGCGAGTAATGTGCGGTATAAAGAACATCTGCTAGGGAAGACAGGACGCAATGTGCATAATGCGACCTTTGCCGAGCATTTACTTTGGCCAATCATGTTCCTAGGTCGTTAGCATTATATTTTTACATAAGGAGGCAATGGGAAGGAAACTAGGTTTATGGGAACAATATTAAATTTTCAAACACCTCATCATTAACGATGGTAATATGCTTAATGGCCAACTGCAACTTGCAAGTAGACAATACCTAGAAGGCTTCAAACCAATACTGTTCGTTGACAATTGTTGATGCAATATTTGTTCCTGCGCGGTGTTGTTGTCCTCAGAATTCTCAATGTACACTGGCTTTAATTTTTCTGTTGTGTGATGCATGATGTTCTCCCCCTTCCCTCCCACAGGCTTCGTGCTGTTAGTTCTCAGTTTGTGTTTTCTGCTCCATACGTCTGGCCGCGCGTGCTGTATATATTCAAACTTTTCTCTAAATTATTGCCTGTATGCACAAAAATACATCGTGCCATACACATGACTCAGCTCCAGACTACATGCATGTTTGATCTCATGTGCTTTCCCATCTTTCTTTACCTTATCCGTCTCTGTAAGTGTTACATGCAAATAGTTTTCTTTTCTTCAAATTCTTTCGCGACTGCGCGCACGCCCATCAGCCCTCTTGGCGCCACCTAGTGCGGGCGCACGTCAATAGTGTTGCCACGCCTCTACCAGTACGCAGTGCTCACTCGTCCTGCGTGTGGGGTGCTCCACAATTTTATCATGCAGACATTAGTTTTAAAATTTTCTATTTTATTTGCGACATGGAGTCAGACACATATGGCCATTTAACAACTACTCCAATGTGAGCTAAATGTACGTACATTTTCTTCTAATACTGTAATTTTAATTTCTCACTTATTTTAGAAACTTTATGTATATTCCTATTATCTATATGACTACTCTGTTAATTATATTTTGGTAGGAAAATTATTTATCTGAAACCTGGGTCAAGTTTTATATATATAAACAACTTTAATGCAACTGATTGGGTGAAATATTGTTCACTATTTGGTCGTGTGCCACCGTTGCTGAACTGCAGCAATGTTTAAGGTTTTGAATGTTTAAATTAAAAAAAAAAAAAAAAAAAAAAAAAAAAAAAAACACATACAATGTATCGCTCTGCTTATACTTTTAAATTAAATTACCTAGATTTGAGCAAAGTAATCCTCTGAATCTGGATTGATTATTAACTTACTTCTGTCCTCCCTAGATTGTTTCGAAACCAAACTGTACAATAGAAAATTGGTCAGTTTTGTATAAATGTTACTGTAACACAAAGCGGTCAAGATTTGTACAAAGTTATAGCGTAGATTTCCTACTTTCCATGTCTCTAGGTACGGACAATGAAATAAAATAATTGTTCCTATACAGCAGGTACCTATTGTGTATCTATAATACCAGTGTCTTTCTTTTCGATTTTCTTAGGTTGTATTTAGCTATACTTATCCTTTAGTTTACATTCGGTGACACAATTTACGTACGCACATTATTGTTTCACCGATGTTTAGTGATTCGTAGCATAGTTTAAACGAAACAATCACGAATAAATGAAACGTATTATTTTAAGGGTGCTACATGTTTGCAAGCACAATTAATATTGATAGTTTTACGAAAGTGAGTGGTGTAAGTAATGCGATTTCCCATGCACGTTAATTTGCTGTGAATGAAATATAAACAGAATTATGCGTGATGCACAGTAGGCACACATAAGTAAATGGTGGAAATGTGTTATACAAAGGATAACACTTTGTAAAGTTACTTTTAAACGATATCCTTCGACTGTTCTGTTGAAAGATCGGGCTCCAAGATAAATTACCAAAAACTGCACGTTTATTTTTCGCATATTTATCTTATGTATTAACGTCAAAAGCATCAGTTCCGTTGGATACATAAATGCAGTGTTTTAAAGTATTAATTATTTGTAAACAGCAAACAAAGTTTGTAAATACTTCCTGTTTTAAAAACATATCATAACAGACTTGAGCGTTACAGCCCGCGCATAAATTCGTAACTGAGTTTCTCCCTACTCATCCACTTTGTTGAAAATAATCCGAGCTTTAATTGATCTCGTGAATGTAACGTCGCTGTCTTTTATATTCGAGGGGAGGGAACTGAAATTCCTTTTATTCGCTAGCGCGTGCCTCTTCCCGACAAGCCAGCAGACTTTAATGTAGTTCTTCCAGACATTTTCAGGGAAGTTACTTGGAGGAAAGAAGTGACATAAAAAGAATTTAAGCCTCAGAACTTCCATTAGGTGGTACTTTATGTTAGCCGAGCCCGTAAAAAGAGATTATAAATTTAGAAGGGCCATTTTAAACTAAGGAGGGAAGGAGAGCTCCGAATATGGTAGGATTAGACGGCCTCAAGGCGTTAAGTACACGGTTTCTACTTCGGTCTTACCTCACACCACACAAAACGTATAAAGATTGCGGCAGTTCATAAAATACAATTACTTAAAACATTTAATCGTAGATAAAGCATTCCCTAGTACAGACTTGCATTTATTTCTTTTTTAATATTCCAGTTCACAATAAGCCTGATATAAAATATTTTTATGAACTCTCCAAAATGCCGCAACCAGCAAGTGATATCCTTCTGAATATACGTACTCTTTGTCTGCCAGCAATAAACTTTTAAAAAATATTACATTTAATTTGATGTTTCTTCAGGAGTCAATGTCAACCTAGTGAAATCACCTCTAGAGGTTATTCGTTCGACAGAAGAAGAAATCATGTTGAATTCTACAAATATATATATGTTATTTTCCAAGAGGAATAAAGCATTTTCTTGCCTGAGTGTTTTAAAATAAAGTGAAACGATGATTTTCAGCTCAAGAATAATGATATATTAAGAAAACTCTATGTATTTAACATCCTTACGCTCTAAATTTCCCAAGGGGCTAGAAGTGTAACTTTTTCATTACGGCCAAGAAACGAAATACCACCTTTCAAGTTCGAGGTGTACAACTGCCTCTGTAACGATATTAAGTAAAATTGAGGTCAATTTCTATTAACGACCACAGAAATGCTTCCCTCCCCTATAAGATCCATCCTTATCAAGCTATTCTGGGCGATGATGAATCATAAATGTGTGACACAAGAAATTTCAGCTATATAAGCATATTGATATTACAATACTACGTAAAGTGTCGGATGCTGAAATTATAACCATTATGAAAAGTGAGTCACCGAGTATAGTATACTATACTCGTCATCCACTAGATAGCTAAATGCATGAAATGGCTTTTTAGATAGTTATAATGACTTGTCACAGCTGTCAAAACCTTCCGGGGATGGTTGCAGACACCCAGGAATATCGTGCATTTTAGTTAGAATTTTTAAACCTTCAGGATGCCGAGTATAGTATACTGTACTCGGGGACTCAGGATATTAATGAAATAACCTGAAGCTATGTGATGTGCCAAATAACATTTAAAATTCTAAATGGAAAATAACACGGCATGTTATGAAATGTACCATACAATTCAAGGCGCTGTTGGTAATTGTTCGATCAGAGCACTTCAAGGCATAACTAATTTAGAAAGTGAGGAAAGTAGTATCCACATGAATAATAGCATCTATACTGAAAAGCAGATAATAGAGTAGATGATGGTTCAATATAGAAAAGGTAAAGCGTGACGCGATGGAATGGCCACTCGGTCTAAGGTGTGTTGTAATGGATTGTGCGGCCGCTCTCGTCGCTGCTACCTATGGTGAGCGCAAGATTTCCATATAAGGGCATGAGACAGCCCGAGGATTTTCCGCGAGGGTTAGGCACGGGAAAAGCAAATTGCAAAAATAAAGACAATTTTATGACTGGAGTAAGGATTTCTGAGGTAGACCAGCTAGTACCACGGATCGGCTGTTTGAGTGACATGAACAATCCGGGCTGTCACGTTACAAGTCACTTCTAAACTGTAAGCAAAATAATGTTTGTGGGGCACTGAAAGATGCGGTGTTTCGGTACAAAACCTGATTGTAATGTAAATGTACAATTGACAACAAACGCCATTACTGAACGTATAATTAGTTTGCTCATTACTTGCTAGTTAAACAGAAAGGGAATGCTCATTTATCAAAATTACTGCCTCATCCACCAATTGTGAACAAGGTAGCGACCAGGTAATCCACTGCATCTATCAGAAAACATTTCTGGACTCCCGTTTGATCGCGTTTAGACAAAATAAATAAATGAAAGAGGATATTGGATATACGACGATTTTCCATAATTCCTCACGTAAGGGAGACCGGGGCACGTTGATGTTATTTTATATTTTTGTTAATACTAATTTATTCACTTATTTAACTTTATGAAATTATTGTTAAATATTAGATTGGTCTTTACTGTATCTGGATGGCAATTATTAAGGTTGAAAATATCAGTTAAATTCTTAGAAAAAATTTATTACTGGACATAAATCAAATGGGCAAATCTGCCTCTACCTTGGGGTAAGTTGGCGCAGAGGTTGGGGCACGTTGACTACGTTGGTAAGGATAACTAGGAAATCAAAATAAATCTAATAGTTATCAAGAAATGTACTTTAATGTACATTATATCAAGTTGAACATTGAATTAAATCCTTCATATTGAGGAGTATGACAACAGGACATGTTAACCTTATTATGATTTATAGTGTATTAATACAAATGTCAACTTTAGTCAATGTCCAGCTCCAAGGGATGAGCACTGTCTTAACACTAATGAAATAGTCCACTGATTTAATTTTTCACGTATCTCTGATGACCCCAACGGTTTGTGGACTGAATTCCTTGTTCTTCAGTTGACACTTTCGAAAAGGCACTTTGAATTTTCTTCAGTGTCATCATTATCATAATCTTGCCTTTTTTTGTGTTTTATGCCTCCTGAACTTGATTTGGTTAATTTCATTGTACTATTCCTTGCACTTCCTTTTTGAAAAACGGCTTAACTACGGGGTCATCAGTCCCTAAGCTTACAAACTACTTATGAACTACTTACGAACTAGGACGGCACAAATATCCATGCCCGAGGGGGGATTCGAACCCCCCGACCGTAGTGGCCGTGCAGACCGTGACTGGAGCGCCTCAGTCCCCTCGGCCACCGCGGCCGGCCATCTAATTATTCTTCAGTATTTCTTGAATAGTTTGGTCCAATGGGAAGGGTTGAAATTAAATTTCTGTTTCCTGAGATTCAATTACATGTGCAAACTGACATGGGGCCCGGGTACTTTGAAAATCGCTTCCGTTCAGCAAGTTAGAACGAGCAGCAGTCATATGGTACAGGTAGAGTAAGAAGGATAGCAGGTGATACCAGTAGGTTGTTTGTACCTCACGCTGATTGGCTGATGTATTTGGTGGTCGCCCACCAGGACGCGACCATATTTCAAATAATATTTAACAGACTAAGTGTAGAACACAAGTAAAATTCTATGTAGGGAACTCCTCAATGTTAATCTATGTCACAGTAAAATAAAATGTATAAGAATCAACGGTAAATGAAAAAAATACTAACGAAAAGGCAGATGACGCGGATTGGCCATGTTTTGGTGCCAAAAAAGAGCGAGGAGAGGCCTACGCAGGTCTTGCTGCAGTTAATACGAAGCACTTGAATTCGGAAATATTGTTCGTCTGATTAGGTCGGTCATAGCAGATTTAATGTTTTATTTCATAGTTAATGCAGAGATAAGAAATAGTATAGTTCATTATGTGCTGTTTGCTGATTTTCTGCGGTTATGATTAAGACATTGCTGGTATCCCACCATAACCAGTTCTTTAAGTAGAAGACAAACAGTTCCTGGCTTTCAACCATAATTGAAGCATCGAGAGCTACGACCATCGACGTGCGTGCTGTCTTATGCGCCGGGAAAATTACGGAAGAAGACGACAGGTTGGTGAAATAACAGAACTGACGAATCTACTCATGGCTGTAGCTACAACTAGGCACCTCACGTGATCCGTAGTCTTGTTAAAACCGAGAACTGGATCACGGTGTTCATAGTAATACCAGGAGGTTTTGTTAAAAGAAATTTAAGAAGAGAATTGGTAAGGATGTTCGCCTATGGAGAAAGTAGAGAGAGGTTCAACAGCTAGCCCTCGCAATCCTTGTATCATTTCAAATCAATTTAAAAACCACCACAACTGTCTTTTCATTTTCTTTTACTCGCCGTAACTTTCATGTTTCCAAGCTTGCTGTTTACTAAAAGTAGAGCCTAAGGGAAAGGAAAATGGAACTTACTTATTTTTGACAACAAGGGATTTTCTATGATTTGTTATATTTGTTGCGTTTTCAGGGTCACAAACTACAGTAACGATTTTGCTTAATTTTCTTCATGAAGAATTGCACTATTGTGTTATTTAATAGTTTTTAAAATTTACCTGTACGTACGTAAATATGCTTTCCAAAAATTTGCACTTTTATTTTTAAACAAATTGCCCATTTTCTACTTCAGGGTACATTGTGTAATAAGTATGAATTATTTGAAGTTTTCTGGGAGCACGTGAAACATTTCTAGCTCTTTCATCTGGTATCGGAGGACCATTTAAATGGCGTCTGTACGTGACGTATGTTATAAGCAGCATTCCGTTATTGAATTTCTCACGTCCGAGAAAAAGACTACGATGAAAAATAACAAACGTTTGTGGAAAATCGGTGGCGTACCTGCTGTCGGCAGAATATCTGGGCTCAGAGGGTGAGATAATCAAAAAGCGATTCTGCGGAGATCCATGAATTGAAGCTGTCGGGGACCCCATCCACGACTGTCATACCTGACATGCTGCAGCGAGCTGACATCATTACGACTCGGCAGTTGGCGCTGGACCTGTCAGTTAGCAAAGGAAGTTTGGAGCCAATTATCAGCATTCTTGGATGCCAAAATGTGTGAGCAAGACAATCCAATTAACTTCAGGTCGTCCCTCCTAGTATTTATTTCCAAAAAAATTCTCCATGAAAATACAATTTAGAAAAACCAAAATTCTCCACCGCTGCATCTCAATCCATTGTTTCACAGCACTGCTACACGTCCTCTCTGTCTGATTACTTCATTCTTGCATCTGCGTACCGACTGACAAATCTACTCTACTCCGCGATTTGCAGATAAACTGGCGCGTATCTATACGGAGCACCGATAACCATGTAAATTGTTCTCCTGGCGTGAAAGTGTCTCTGATAAACAAAGCTACTCAAACATATTGTAGACTGTATCGGAAATGCAAAACAATATTTTTCAGCAAAATCCTGACAAAAGCACTCTAACAATTTCAAAAGACGTAAATAATAAATCAAAGATATTCATGATATTAACTGAAACCACGGATACAGTATTATTAGTTATCAGTAACCAATAGGTAGAGCACTTAATTCATTTCAGTATTTAGACCGTGACGTATGATATGACACTTATATGGATGTATTTAAAAAATGTTAGAGCTTGTTTATTGATTGCATTTAAAGGCACAACTAGGATATTACTCGTAAGTGTAAATGTTCAAATGTTTTAAAATTTGAGTGACTGAACTACTTTGGTCATCAGTCGCTAGGCTTACAAACTACTGAAACTAATTTACGGTAAGGACAAAACACACACACACACACACACACACACACACAATACACACATGTCCGAGGGAGGATTCGACCCTCTGATGGCGAGTAGTGCTGCGCTCCGCAGCAAGGCGCCCTAGAGGGCTCGGCAACTCTACCGCGGTGATAAGACAAGGCAAGAAAGTTGGATAGAAATAAACATTTACGAAAAAAAATTTAAGTCTTCACTCAATAACATACACAATAAAGGAGTCAGTAAGAAAGAACAAATACCGAACATAACTAAAAAGACCAATGAAAGAAACAAATTGTAATAGAACACTTTGATAGAATGGTACACAACGTTACCTTCGAAGAGTGTTAAGGAAAGTAGACCAGTAGAAGCTAAAAGAACATGAGGAGATATAGACAGATAGCACGCAGAACTGGTCTAAGGAGTTGACAGGAACGAAACAAGATGTTAAACACCTATAGAAGTCAGAAACGAATTTCCTAAGGACCTGTGAAAGCTACATAGTGATAGACACAATTAACAATGGGTGGATTAGGGAAGAATTATATTGTAAACAATAACGCAAAAGAACAAATTAAAATAGAAGGAGTATGTACTTTTTCCTCCGCTATAAAGACTCGCCAATATAGCAATGGCATATAAACTTTGGGGTGAGAGAAGTGTGGGAAAATAATGGCATGATGAGACTGTAAAAGTCCTTAGACTAACACTTGACTGCCACAATGAAAACTAGAAGAAAACATGATACCAAAAAGAATTATAACTCCCTCTTGATGAAAATCATTTGTCGACAATGAGAAACATTTTACAAGTAGAAGAAATATCTTCTCCCTAGAATGTAATCCCAGATATCTTTGGTTTTCGCAAGTGGACGTCGTTACCCTCGTTCATAAGTGTTTCCTTAACCACAGATGCAAAAGCTTGAGTGACACATTAGAAGCGCCCTATAATGCACGTCGGTGTGGTTAATGACGGCCCGGACACTGAGTGAATACGGTGCCGCAGGGCTAAGCCGCGGGATCATCCGCCACGGTAATTACGCAGTAATGGGCTGTGCAGACCCGGCCATCCGTCGCGCCTACGCAGAAGATAACGCCACCGAGGTCCGACAGTTGTCGCTGTTCTGTCGCGTCGTCTGGCGGCCTGTCTTCACGAAGCCAAGTTAACTCAAAGATGGTCAGTATTTTTGCGCTATTACTACTAGTGATGAATTCAAAGTCCGAAAAGCGTATTGCTAATCAGGTTGTATTTAACCTACAACGCAAGCACAATATCAGCAACGTATGTCACCGTCACGACCACTGGTACATGCCACGACAGTGCATCCAGGAGGCTCTGAAAGTGTTTGTAAATAACGGCAAAGTAGATTTCGGGAAGAAGGAGGTCCTGTATCCCGGAGTAGCAACGAGCACACATTTTCGGTAGGTGAGTCGTTGTGACAACACGGAGACTAAGACAGCAACGTAATCCGATGGATGGCGAAAAAGAATTTAATATTAAGGGCAAGTATTGTTTCTCGTTATCCTCTTACAATGTGATCGTCGGTTAGTTCCGCATATTGGAAAGGCAAAAGACACGATAACTTCAGAGATGCAACGGTCAGGATTCTCTATTTGCCATGCGAGAGAGGGAGGGGCGGGAGTAAGTTCTACCCAAATGTGTAATAAAGGCTATAGTAGTAAAAAGGTATCGGATAAATAGCGTTTCAACAGCATCTCATCACGTTGTCTCCAAAACATAACTCGACCATCGTGGTACTACAGCCGGAATCGTGATTTGCCATTGAAAACAACGTCCTTTCTGCCTACGTCACCGTGATGGTCATTTAGAAGCCTGGTGACATCACCCTCGTTGTGTGTTGAAAAGTTGCCGTATGAACTGCTAAATTGGTTTTGGTCTTCGTTTCGTGTTGGATTGTATTCAACTTCCTCCAGTACGCATTGCAGGTATCTCAACCTTACGGAATTAAATTCCTTAAGTCTTGGAGCTCTCTACCGGCCATAATGCGACAGAAAATTGTTTGAGTTGATGTGAGACACAGCGATTTTCCAGTCATCGGGTATCAATTCTGCTCAGGCATCCTTGTTCTCATTATCTCTTGCCTATCGAAAAAATGTGATCATGATTGCGAAACAACTGTCCCTGTAAACACCACTCGCTTCAATAACAGATCGAGTTTGGAAATATATTGAAGGTTCCTAGACCCTCCCAACAATTCGAGAGTCTGTGTAGCGCTCATGTAGCAGCTGTAATAGCAACTGCGGTAACAGTCAATAATGGTGATATGATTATCTGCACTTCACATGAATGCGAACTTTCAATCATCTGATCTTCTTATAATGAGCGGCAAAGTGATTGCCCGATCCGGTAAATTAAAGTCGAATAGAAGAGCACTGCGGATACAAAATTTCACAAGTGCCAGTGCTCCCGAATCTAACAGTCTGTAAAAAAAAAAAAAAGAACCTGTATAATGAAATACACTACATATCGAGATCTATTGCAATTTAAATTACCTTATCATTTCTTTTGAAACTCATTATTAAAGCATGTAGAAACGAAATGTAAGAACTTAATCACATTATAATTACTGCAAGGGCGAGTATTTCACAACTGTGTTGGTGGCTTATTGGACAGGTCGATGGTTTACGGAAGTAAATGACAATCGTTCAAAACTAACTGGAATCATTTCCAGTTTGTTTAATTTAGATATATGCAGGTAAAATTTTAAATCTTAATTCACTACATGTCGTGTCGCACAAAAGTGCGAGCCATCCTACTTTCGCCGCGCGCCGCCATGCACGCACGGCGCGGCGTTCTTACGACGTAAGCCACGAGCGCCCTCTGAGAGAACTCCGCTCGTGGCCACCACGGAACACCTCGTTCACTTGGGACTGAGATAGGAACCAGTTAACACTTCGGAATCAGATACGCACCAGTGAAGACTTGGCTATCGGATAGGCACTAGGCAGGCCTCTAGCTCAAATATGTAACAGCATTCTGCAGTACTGAGCTATGTAAAAGTTAAGTATTGTATAAATTCTGTGCAATATATATCTCTTACTAATTTACTCTAGTGTTTCTAGTTTCTGCTGTCCCACTGGCTGCTCACCTCCGTACCTGCACAAGTGTGCTACCTTTATTCCTGTGTCGGTCTTCCTACTCGGCCACCGACACCTACGACGGAAACGAGACACAAAAGCGGCGATGAGGCTGGGACACAAAAGTGGCGATGAGGAGCGATAGACGAACCTTGGACCAGCCCGCTTGCAGCAGCCAGACAGCGACAGTCGGAGCACGCAGAAATTGCTCCCGCCCCCCTACCCTTATAATAAGAATTTTGGGGAAAGATATTTTGTTCGGTGTTTTGTGGACTTTTTTGGTGCAGTGCGTCCTCATTTACCTTGCATTTGTGTTTTGTTATAAGTTACTTGTATGCGCAGCGCCTAATCGGTCAGCATGGCCACTATCCCGAACCCAAACTTAATGGAAATTATTCAGTTACAGACTGCGCAAATCACACAACTTCTCCAGACAGTGGCACAGTTGACGGCAACTCAACAACAGCTGTCGCATCAGCAGCCCACACTTGCCGCTGTACCGCTCCCTACGTTCTGCCAGTACAACGAACGTGAGGAAGACTTTGCACAGTTTCAAGAACTCGTCGTGGCTCATCAAATTACAGGTCAGAGAGTGAAGAACCTTTTCTTATCGATTGTGGGCTCCCAGACTTTCGTGTTACTGCAGAAACTTTTCCCCAACGCATCTCCTCGTGATGTAGACTTTGAACAATTAGTAGAGGCACTAAATGCTCATTATGAGAGAAAAGTTCTCGTAGCTGCGGCACAGTACCGATTTTTCAGACTTAAAAAATTACCTGAGCAGTCACACCAGGAATGGATTACGGAATTGAAGGGCTTAACCCGCAAATGTAAATTTATTTGCTCTTGTGGACTTTCTTACAGTGACGTTATGTTGAGGGATGCAATTACTCAGAATATTCAGGACCCCAGAATTAGGGCAGCAATTCTAAAACAGTCTGACCCCTCATTAGAAAGTATATTGCAGCTTCTTGAAGCGCATGATACTTTTGACTTAGCAGACGTAGAAATGCAAAGCCACAGTGTAAATTCAGCGCGCCGTAACGGACGCTTTCCTAGCCATAGTTCTCAGTATAGCACTAGTGATTCTTATAATTCTACCGGCTGTGCTGAACGGACAATGGACAGTAGCCAGTGTAAAAGCGCGATACAAAGGTCGCATCGTCGTCTTTGAAACAGTAATGTGATTAACGGGCGCCAATGCTCTTATCAGAAAAATGTTCGTAAGTCTTGCCCTCAGTGTGTATCTCGCCACAAACGTGCGCATTGCCCTAGTCGCAATGCAACCTGATATCAATGTGGCAAAACAGGACATGTACAGTCTGTGTGTATGAAAATTAACAACTCAAATAATGGTACCATTAGAAACAGTGCTTCGCCGAGTGCACGAACGGTTCATGCTGTCAATGATATAGACGCTGTAGAGTTGAACAGTGCTTTGGTTGGTTCTCAAATGCAAGATAATTTTTCTGTGCCAACGGCAAAACTATGTAGTGCGCCACGTAGCTAGAGCCGACGAGCGCGTAAAAATGTGCAACGGAAAAGGGTTCGGCACAAGCAAAGTGACTGTGTACAGTGCAATCCTTAGTGAACTTAGTGCCTTCTACAACTTCATATTGTAAAAGGGCCCAGTACTGTGTAGCTAGTGACAGTAGATTTGATGTAGCTACTCAAAGTAATTTTAGTGCAGCAGCCTCGCTTTGCGCGGACGCCGATCTGGCAGTAGTGCCATCTAGTGACAGTGGTATTAATCTATGTGCCGAGTCTGCGCCGCTTCCTACACTACGCAGCCTGCGCATGTGCAAGCGCATCAAACAAGCCGTAGTAGACGTTGCCCATATTCGCGCACCTTTCGAGCGCCACAAGCAAAAGCTTTTTGTGACTCTTTTCGTCGACGATAAGACTGTGCAATTTCAGCTTGATATTGGTTCCGCTGTTATATTAATTAATAAAGACAGTTATGAACTGCTGGGTTCGCCAAAATTGTCGCCGTGCCAACAAGTGCTAACAGCTTACACAGGTCAAAATATTCCCGTGCTACGAACGTGTAGCCTGCCTGCCTATTTTCAAGGTGTAACAAAAATAGTTGCTTTTGTAGTTCTACAAGCCAAATCTACACAGAACATTTTTGGACTAGATGCATTTGACTTGTATGGTTTATGAATTCAGAGAGATGTGCTTCAAATTTCGTCAGTAGTGCCTCAGGACAAAATTAATGCATTGTGTGAAAAATATAGTGACTTGTTTTCGCCGGAACTAGGTTGTGCAAAAGACTTCGTGGCACATGTAACTTTAAAAGAATCTGCAGTTCCAAAATTTCGTAAAGCTGGATCAGTGCCTATCGCAATGCGTGGTACAGTTGCCGAAGAACTTAAACGTTGGCAAGATAGTGGGGTGATTTCTCCTGTTTCTGCGAGTCAGTGGGCCTCGCCTTTTGTAATTATACCCAAGCCGTCAGGAAAACTTCGCCTCTGTGCGGACTTCAAATCAACAGTGAACAGTCAAACAATTGTACACTCTTATCCCCTGCCCAAACCTGATGAACTAATGGACAAATTAGGACAGTCTCGCTTCTTTTCTAAGACTGATTTAGCAGAGGCATACATACAGATTCCGCTTGATGACGAGTCAAAAAAGCTTTCGTCATTAATACTCACATGGGCCTTTTTCAATTTCAATGCTTACCCTTTGGCAGTTCTTCCGCCCCCGCTATTTTTCAGCGCTTTTTGGAACAGCTGACAGTGTCTGTACCGTGTTGCTCGAACTATTTAGATGATATTGTGGTATCCGGACGTACAGTTGAAGAACATTTAGCAAACCTGGAGTGCCTTTTCAAAGTTTTGACTGCAGCAGGTCTACGTTGCAATAAAGCAATGTGTTCGTTTTTTTCAGACTGAAATGGAGTACCTAGGCAATGTGATTAATGCCCAAGGAATCCATCCCGTACAGTCACATCTTCGAGCAAGCAAAGACTTGCCTCCTCCTAAGAATGTGCACGAATTACAAGCAGTAATGGGAAAGCTTAACTATTATTTCCGGTTTATTCCCAATGCCTCTCAGATTGCAGCTCGACTGCATCACTTACGTAGGAAAAATGTTCCTTTTGTATGGTCTAAAGATTGCCAAGTTGCCTTTGAGAAATTAAAGTCTGCACTACTCAGTGATGCATGTTTGATTCCCTTTGACCCACAGAAGCCTGTAGTGTTAGCAGTTGATGCCTCGTCGTACGGTCTGGGTGCAGTATTGTCGCATCGTATTGGATGTCACGATCGTCCTATTGCCTTTGCATCCAAGCTACTGACGCCGACGCAACAGAATTACAGTCAGATAGAAAAGGAAGCCTTAGCAATAATTTACGGCGTCACAAAGTTTCATCATTATCTCTATGGCAGAAAATTCTATTTGTTGACTGACCACAAGCCCCTCACGTCGTTGTTCTCACCCACAAAGCCAATTCCGCCACGAACTGCACAAAAGCTTCAGAGATGGTCCTTAATACTGTCTAATTATCAGTATGAGATTTTGTACCGACCTACCACTAAACACGCCAACGCGGACACACCCTCCCGACTTCCGGTTGGCCAGGATGTGTCATTTGATTCTTCAGAAATGGCATGTTGTCAAATAGACTCCAGAGATGCTTTCGATGTCGCAGATTTCCCGTTGAACTCTCGTCGGATTGCACAGGAAACAGATGCGGATGCAGACCTAAGTGTGGTAGCACGTTTTGCTCGCTCTGGGTGGCCTTCCAGAGCCAAAGACATTGAGCGGCCTCTGGTTCGACGTTATTTTTCACAACGTCATGCATTATCTTTAAGTCAGGGTGAACTGTTGTTACATACCGACAACGACCAAACAAGAGTGATTGTTCCTCGTTCCCTGCAACGGGAAGTGTTACGCCTCCTGCATCAAGGACATTGGGGTATTGTTAGGACAAAGCAATTGGCCAGACGTCAATGTACTTGGGTTGGTATGGACGCTCAGATAGAGAGCATGACGTCACAGTGTACTGTTTGTGCGGAGCATCAGGCGGCTCCTCCGCAACGTTTCTCAGACTGGCCACGCCCCAAGGGACAATGGCAACGTTTACATATTGATTTTGCTGGACCTTTCTGGAATACGCACTGGTTAATTGTTGTAGACGCTTTCAGCAAGTTTCCTTTCGCGATTGTCATGAATTCAACGACAGCGTCTAGTACAATCAGTTCCTTAACATCAGTGTTTTGCATCGAAGGTTTACCTGAAACTGTCGTCAGTGACAATGGATCTCAGTTAGTGCGGAATTTCAACATTTTTGTTGTGTGAATGGCATTCAGCATATCACCACCGCACCTTTTCACCCTCAGTCCAATGGTGAAGCAGAACGTTTCGTTCGAACATTCAAGTCTCAAATGGTGAAGATGAAAGGTCAGCACTCCAGGCAGCAAGCTCTTCAAATTTTCCTGTCTACGTATCGGTGCATGCCACGTGACGGCCCGTCTCCTGCCGAGCTGCTACACGGCCGCCGTCACCGCACTCTCCTTCACCTGCTGCAGCCTCCCACGCACCGAGTCGTTTCGTATGGCGCTACGCGTTTTCAGGTTTCTACGCCGGTGCTGTACAGGGTGTTTGCTGGCAACAAGAAGACATGGTTACCAGGCATCATTCAGCGCGTGCTCGGTCGCAATATGTATGTTGTACGTTCTTCCACAGGGTCGGAGCTGCAGCGTCACGCAAACCAATTGCGCCTGCACAAGCCGCGCGATCCTGTCTCGGGTTTCTTGATTCCAGACTCCGTTCGCCGCCAGGGAGCACACCCACATCGCTCGCCGACGAGCCCAGCGTCCCCGGACTATGAGATTGTACCCATGGAGGTGGACGCGCCTCCTACGCAGTCCGCCTCTCCGCCTCCGTCGCCGCCGCAGATGACAGCGTCACCAAGAAGGACTCTGGGACCGTGCGTGCCCCCGCCGTCTGGGCCACGCACCTCAGAAGAAGATGACCTGCTCCCGCTGGGCGGAGGGGTGCGCCCTTCCCCTCGTTTTGGCGGGTTTTCCGGGGGATCGCAAGGCGGATGCCGGGGCGCGGACGGCGTCTCGATCCCAGCCTCAGCTACGACGCCCGTCCCATCAGTAACGCCCCCGGCAAGGCCCTCCTCCCAGTGCCGTCGTCGTTCCCCTCAGCCCTACGCCACGACGGCGCGGCGGTTTGGGGAGGGGGGGAGGAGTGTGGTGTCGCACAAGTCCAAAGTGCGCGCAACCTACTTTCGCCGCGCGCCGCCATGCACGGACGGCGCGGCGTTCTCACGACGTCAGCCACGAGCGCCCTCTGAGAGAACTCCGCTCGTGGCCACCACGGAACGACATCGTTCACTTGGGACTGAGATAGGAACCAGTTAACACTTCGAAATCAGATAGGCACCAGTGAAGACTTGGCTATCGGATAGGCACTAGGCAGGCCTCTAGCTCAACTATGTATCAGCATTCTGCAGTACTGAGCTATGTAAAAGTTAAGTATTGTATAAATTCTGTGCAATATATATCTCTTACTAATTTACTCTAGTGTTTCTAGTTTCTGCTGTCCCACTGGCTGCTCACCTCCGTACCTGCACAGGCGTGCTACCTTTATTCCTGTGTCGGTCTTCCTGCTCGGCCACCGACACCTACGACGGAAACGAGACACAAAATCTGCGACGAGGCTGGGACACAAAACTACAACTAAAGCAGCTATAAGCATTTGTTGATTTCACATACATTCAAGAGATTCCCTTTGCAATAGTCTAATGTTGAAACAAGCCAATCGTCTGTGTAAAAATAGGTATTGTGGTTCTATATTTTGTAATTACTTCGATCTCCATCTGGTATCTAGGGTTTCTAGCAAACAAAAACCCATCAGCTGATAGACATACTTTTAAAGTAAGGGAGGTTAGTGTTTAGCCTCCGGTGGACAGCTTGGTCATTACAGGCCGAGTATACGCCATGAACGTATTAAGAATGGGGAACGATATCAGCCGTTAAAACGTAAATCAGGATGGCCGGATGAAGGTTTGAAACGCCAATCTTCCAAATGCTAGTCAAGTGTGCTACCTCGCATGGAGTGCTTTGTCCATCGAAGTCTGTTCTGTTTCCATGTCATCGGTACAAAGACTAACTATGAGCATTAGAGACACACAATTTACAAGTCAATGGCAAAAGTAAAAAGAATGCACTGCACACTACAGGTAACTGAGGTAAATCAGGTATTGTAAACTGAAACTATGTCGTGTTTGTGATGTTTCTCTGGTCTCAATCATACCTTACGTAACTACCATTATACAAAAGTTACATCTTTTATACAATTGGACCTGTCCAGAGTAGGAGCATAAGCCGGCCGCGGCGTCCGAGGAGACTGAGGCGCTCCAGTCACGATCTGCACTGCCACTACGGTCGGGGGTTCGAATCCCCCCTCGGGCATGGATATTTGTGCCGTCCTAGTTCGTAAGTAGTTCATAAGTAGTTTGTAAGTTTAGGGACTGATGACCCCGTAGTTAAGTCCCATAAGCTTAACAAACATTTGAACATTTTAGGAGCATAAAACGGTAATGCAGACAAATGCTACAATGAATATGGTTTAGAAAATGGTATTTCTGTATAAAAATGGGTACCTTAGAAACCACAATCCCTAAATCGGGTGGGGAAGCTAGAAAATTTAAAAAGGGAAACGGGTAGGTTGAAGTTAGATATAGTGGGGATTAGTGAAGTTCGGTGGCAGGATGAACAGGATTTCTGGTCAGGTGAGTATAGGATTATAAATACAAAATCAGTTGGGGGTATCACAGGAGTAGGACTAATAATGAATAAGAAAATAGGAATGCGGGTAAACTACTATGACCAGCACAGTGATCGCATTATCATTGTCAAGATAGATACGAAGCCAACACCGACAACAGTAGTACAGGTTTATATGCCAACTAGCTCTGCCGATGATGAGGAGATCGAAGAAATATATGAGGAGCTAAAGGAAATTATTCAGACAGTTAAGGGAGAGGAAAACCTAATTGTAATGGGAGACTGGAATTCGGTAGTAGGAAAAGGAAGAGAAGGAAAAATAGTAGGTGAATATGGACTGGGCAGAAGGAATGAAAGAGGAAGTCGCCTTGTAGAATTTTGCACGGAACGTAATTTAATCATAACAAACACGTGGTTTAAGAATCACAAAAGAAGGTTGTATACTTGGAAGAGACCAGGAGACACCGGAAGATATCAGATAGATTTTATAATGGTAAAACATAGATTCAGGAACCAGGTTATAAACTGCAAGACATACCCAGGGGCAGATATAGACTCTGACCATAACTTGTTAGTCATGAACTGTAGGCTGAAACTGAAAAAACTGCAGAAAGGTAGGAAAATAAGGAGATGGGACCTAGATAAATTGAAGGAACGGGAAGTTCTGGTGAATTTCAGAGCAACAATTGACAGAAACAGGGGAAATAAAACAGTAGAAGTGCAATGGGTAGCATTGAGAGATGAAATAGTGAAGGCAGCAGAGGACAAAATAGGTAGAAAGGCAAGACCTACAAAAAAAAAAAAAAAAAAAAAAAAAAAAAAAACCCTTGGATAACACAGGAAATACTAAATTTAATTGATGATAGGAGAAAATATAAAAATGCAGTAAATGAAACAGGCAAAATGCAGTACAGATGACTAAGAAATGAGATTGACCGGAAGTGCAAGATGTTTGTTTGTTAAGCTTAAGGGACTTAACTGCGGGGTCATCAGTCCCTAAACTTACAAACTACTTATGACCTACTTACGAACTAGGACGGCACAAATATTCATGCCCGAGGGGGGATTCGAACCCCCGACCCTAGTGGCCGTACAGACCGTTTCTGAAGCGCCTCAGTCCCCTTGGCCACCGCGGCCGGCAGTGCAAAATGGCTAAACAGGAGTGGCTAGAAGCCAAATGCAAATCTGTAGAAGAATGTATAAAAAGGGGAAAAGTTAGATACCGCCTACAGGAAAATCAAAGAGACATTTGGGGACAAGAAAAGTAATTCTACGAATATCAAGATTTCAGATCGGAAACTAGTTCTCAGCAAAGAAGGGAAGGCTGAAAGGTGGAAAGAGTACATAGAGCAGCTCTACAAAGGAAATGAACTTAGAGACGATGTTGTAGGAAGGGAAGAGGAAATAGATCGAGATAAAATAGGAGATATTATACTGAGAGATGAATTTGACAGAGCCCTGAAAGACCTAGGTCGGAACAAGGCCCCAGGAGTAGATGACATACCCTCAGACCTACTACAGTCTCTGGGAGAGCCAGCCATGACAAAACTATTTGAACTGGTGTGTAGGATGTATGAGACAGGCGAAATACCCTCAGACTTTAAGAAAAATGTAATAATCCCCATTCCAAAGAAATCAGGTGCAGACAGGTGTGAAAATTACAGAACCATCAGTTTGATAATTCATGGTTGCAAAATTTTAACACGAATTATCTACAGGAGAATGGAAAAGCTGGTAGAAGCTGACCTCGGGGAAGATCAGTTTGGATTCAGGAGGAACGTAGGAACCCGGGAGGCAATACTTACCTTACGTCTTATCTTAGAAGATAGATTAAGGAAAGGCAAACCTACATTTTCAGCCTTTGTAGATTTGGAGAAAGCGTTTGACAATGTTTACTGGACTACACTCTTTCAAATTCTGAAGTCAGCAGGGGTAAAATACAGGGAAAGGAGAGTTATCTACAACTTGTACAAAAACCAGACCGCAGTTATTAGATTCGAAGGGCATGAAAGGGAAGCATCAGTTGGGAAGGGAGTAAGACAGGGTTGTAGCCTTTCTCCGATGCTATTCAATTTCTACATTGAGCAGGCAGTGAAGGAAAGCAAGGAAAATTTTGGAATAGGGATTAAGGTTCAGGGGAAGGAAACAAAAACATTGCGTTTTGCTGATGACATTGTGATTCTGTCAGTGACAGCGAACGACCTGGAGGAGCAATTGAATGGAATGGACAGTGTGTTGGAGAGAGCGTATAAAATGAACATTAAGAAGAGCAAAACAAAAATAATGTAATGCGGTCTTAAAAAATCAGGCGATGCTGAAGGAATTAGATTAGGTAACGAAACAATGAAGGTGGTAGATGAGTTTTGTTACTTGGGTAGTAAAATAACATGCGATGGCCGCAGTAGAGGATATAAAATTCAGAATGGCAATGGGAAGAAAAGCATTTTTGAAAAAGAGAAATTTGTTAACATCGAATATTAATTTAAGGGTAAGGAAGTCTTTTCTGAAGGCATTTGTGTGGAGTGTTGCCTTGTACGGAAGTGAAACATGGACGATAAGCAGTGCGAACAGGAAGAGAATAGAGGCTTTTGAAATGTGGTGTTACAGAAGAATGCTGAAGATTAGGTGGGTAGATCACATAACTAATGAAGAGGTACTGAACAGAATTGACGAGAAAAGGAATTTTTGGCATACCCTAAATAAAAGAAGGGATCGCTTGGTAGGACACATTCTTAGACATCGAGGAATCGTAAAATTAGCATTGGAGGGATGTGTGTGGGGTAAAAATCACAGAGGGAGGCCAAGAGACACGTATAGTGAGCAGATTCAAGTGGATGTGGGTTACCGTTCTTATGAGGAGATGAAAAGGCTTGCTCAGGATAGAGTAGGGTGGAGAGCTGCATCAAACCATTCTCCGGACTGAAGACCATAACAACAACAACAGCGTATGAGTTAGTTGTATACTTTTGTATTCCAGTTATTGTTTGATAGACTAACTTCTTGATGCATTTCTCACGTTGACGTTAGTAACGTATCGCACAATTCGACAGTGCGTCTTTACAGTCTCTGTCTGTTTTGTTGAAATAGGGGTGTGAATGCTGAGGACAGATTTGAGCTGGGTAGGTGCCACTCCATACCCGACGGTATTTGCTTCAGTTACGCAGTTGGAGGCTGCAGTCGATGGTACCGCTGTAGTGGGCAGCTCGTGAGAATCAAGCAAGTCCAGCACGTCCGATATGTCCACTGAACAGCTTTCGGCTGCGGAAAGCCCTGTTACTACTTGTGGTAAGGTTGTCAGCTTCAGTGGTAGGTCCCATCAGTACTTTGCAGACATTGAGCGGCTACTCAGTGTACCAACTGAGACACTTGCCCGCGAGAAAATGTTCCTGAGGCAGATAGTGAGCCGGCAGCAATGGCCGAGTGGTCTGCGGTGCACCAGTCACGGTCTGCACGGCCAATACGGTCGGGGGTTCGAATCCCCCTTCGGGCATGGATGTTTGCGTCGTCTTTAGTGTATGGTAGTTCATAAGTAGTTCGTAAGTTTAGAGACTGATGACCCCACAGTTAAGACCCTTAAGCTTAAAAAACATTTTTGACCCATTGCAAATTGTGACACTATCTCTGAGGACACCTCTCAGTCTGCATATCGGGACACTGAAGAAGTATGGGAGTACCTGAGAGCTCAAATGGTAGGACGGTAGTGGGGTGGTCGATTTGGATCGTAAGAGGGCCTCCCCCATTTCGGGTGGCTACCTGAGGTAGTAACAGCTGTCAGTATTACATGCGAGATGAAGGAAAAGCTCACAATCTGGAGCATAGTTGACAAGACCGACTATTGACCTTAGGCGCAGGATGGATAAGAGGGTTTATATCAGAGGCTCAGAATGGTGGAATTCCGAAATATAGGTCAGGCTTCCACTACACTCAGGACGCACCCGCAGGGATAGGGGAAGTTGTGTAGTGTGGACGACGGTTTTTCAGGTGGGAGGCTTTCTGGAACAGATCAAAAAGGTTTCCGTTCGTAAGGGTATAGGTCCCCTATAGGACATCGCATATGTAGGCAACATCGAACAGTTGTAACAGCTACTTGTGGGAGCTTTTTTCATGACAGTGGGTGAAAGATGTTACATGGCTACATTTGCTACGGTATTTTGTTATTTTCGTCTGTATATATGATCTCTGTAGTAGACGTGTCTGTAACATAAATATCTGTGATTTCTAGGTGTTTACCCATTACTGTGGTAAGCGTAATGTTATGAGATAAGCTCGTTGGTTATTACGGCCAAAGATTCTATGTGATCTCGGTTCGTGTGGTACAAGGACGTTAAAATAAAGGGAGATGGTGTTATCTATGCCGAGCACATACGAAACTTGAAGCCTGTCTACCGTCTAGGCGAGTCGTAGGATTCTACTTCTCCGTTAAACCTATGAGTTAAGTCGTCCCTCTTACTATAAATACATCGAACTGACAGTCACTGCAAAGTATGTAGATTCAAACAACATATTTTCTTAAATAAAAACTAATAAATAGTCGTCATAAGACTAATAAAACCAATTTCCTCTCATTTCACACTATGAATGTCACGAGAAAACCGCCATACTTTTATTCCTGTTTTATGCGACGTAAAACATCAGCTCTATAGGACGAAACCCTACCCACTACTCAACAATATGGCGGAGGAAGGCATCACTTTTTCAGCGTCTCCCTGTATTCTAACCTCATTGTTGTGGTAAGTCTGGTCTTTGTGGTCGACAACTGTAAGGTACGTTGTAGTCTGTGGGTAGCTGTATTTATCCCGTGTTAGTTTGGTCAGGATATTAATAAAGTTAACTACAAAATTTTTCTTTGACATGAGTTCGTTGATTTAAAATGTCATCTTGGTGTTGTGTCATTTGTATATTTCCTTCAGTCTCTTCAAGAATATTCATTACTAGACGTTTAGGAAGTAGGTGTAATATTTTCATTGACACATCCATTCAGCCTGCGCTGTGATTATCTCTTTTAAGGAAGCTGAAAAATGTAGATGGCTTATTATCACTTATTTTCTTGTTACCCATTCTTCTACGAGAGGTTGTCGCATGCGTGTGCCTGAAGTGAAGGACTCGGCACTTCGATGTTGTTGTTTTTTTTTTTTTTTTTTTTTTTTTCTATTTACTCTAAGATTCAAATGTGGTGCAGGTACAACAGCTACAAGTAACATCCCAGATTTGGTTGAACGAGTATTTTTAAGTTACCCTACCTATTCATCCAATGAATCTCTACCCGGTATCTGCCTAACATACCATTAAATTCTTGTGGTCATTTCATTCAACTCACTTTGCATGAGAGTAATTGTTCTCGGTGATTTATTTCGTCACTACATACAGGTAATAGAGACTGATTCTTTCTTTGCATTCACATTACTGAACGTTTTATATATTTTGGGAACCAGTTGCAAATATCTATAGCAAGCGTTGATACAGCGCAAGTCCTTCTGCATTGCGCTGCAAATTTCCAGCGTCATGACGTCCTTTTATACCAGAGACTTATCCACAAAAAGCTTAATTCAACTCCATATGTTCCTTTCCAAAATCTTTTTGAGAAAATCATCGGTATTCAAACACTCGTTTGGGGAATAGCACAAATAACTCTCACATAGAGACTGATCGCTAGAAACCCTTCAGTGCAGTCACTCAGTACGTAGCTTTGCACTTTTTAACCATCAGCTGTTGCAGCGATCTTTTCAGTGATGTCTATCTTTAGTGACCTGATGTTCAGATGATTTATTTGTATCATATTATTTAGTACATGAAAAACGACGTGACAAGTGGTTTTACTGTGTTAGGTGCATCATTGAGATGCTAAGTAAAAGTTTGGCTTCAGTCAGTAGCAAGCCAGAGCGTGAATCGGACAGTCAAAAGTGTCACGATCCCCCTTCAAATTGTCCTCCGCAGTCGGGGATGAAACTTTGGGTTTCCAAGATAAATCCAAAAGATCACGGCATAATAGCCCGGAATTTTTTAGTAATTTTGATCTATCCGGCCGTGGAAGTTTACATTGTACAATAAGTAAAAGTGTGTAGCTTAGAGATAAGGCGAATTATTAACTGAGTTTACTTAGTAATAATTATAGCCTGATATGGATTTTTAAATATTTTACATTAATAATAAAGGCTGATGAAGATAAAGTTCTTGAGCATCCCTGCTCGCTAAAGGTAATTAATGTACGATGAAAGCACTTATCCTATAGTCAATGACGTCCTAAGGAGGGTGCAGACCGACATGGGCCTGTGGGCTTTGGAGAGGGGGGGGGGGGGGGCTCAAAATACCTATATGGCACGAGCTTTTTTTTTTCGCTCTTGGATTCTGGGGCCTCCAAATCTTGAAAATTTTACACATGTATTTCCAAGTGGAAGGGTGGGGGGCTCATTTCGTTTCGTCCCCGCCCCGGGCCTCCGACATCCTTAGCCCGCCACTGCCCAGAGTACCACATTTTCAAACCACTCAGGAAGAATTTTATCCTCTTTATATATATCTGTTATAGACTGAAAAAGTAAACAAAGAATTTTATATGAAGGGCAATCACAGTTAAAATACTGATAAATAATTAATGGTAGGATGTGGATTTGAACCACCGTCCTCCAGAAAGTCCGTCCAGTGTGTTACTACTGTGCTACCGAGCTCGGTAAATTGAGTACTAGTGCGAATGTAAATAAAACAACGTCTAAATTTAATCAGTATTTACACTAGGACCTACAATCTTACAAATATCCACCTATACATCAATGACTCCATGCAGAATTAATGACGACGTATTGTACAGGTTGTAGATATGATGATGATGATGAAAAAACAGCAAAGAGTATCATGAAAGTAACACAGAAAGGGAAATTCTGTTTTAATAGTAATTACTTTACAAGAATACTAACTAAACTGATATAAATTGAAGAGAACTTGGTCTTAAATGTGCAAAAACAAAAATCATGTTTGCACGTACCGGTAAGAGCTGGAAAAAGCATTAGATCCTTTTGTAAATCCTAATATTGCTTTATGTAACACGCATTGAAAGTTCCAGAAACAATATGAAAGGGTGCTCACTCATGCTTACGTTCTGATCTGCTTCTGTGATAGAAATGACACACGATAGAAATGGACAGTGAGAGGTAAGTGGAGATGGTCAGAGAGGGAAGGGAAGCGAAGTTGGACGGAGACAAGGTATGAATACAGGCAGAAGCAATAGGAGGAGGACGGGGATAAGTAGGAGGAGGAGGAGGGGGGGGGTAGTTAGAGGAGTAGAAGTACGCAATGTACAGATAGAGGGGATGGTTAGTACCTGGGCAAAAGTAGAAGACTATTCATTTTCTTTTTCTGACATTAATTTCACTTAGCCGTACAAACGTAAATCGAGGAATTAATTTATTTTTGTATTATCTCTGTGCGTATAAGTTTGCAAGAATTTTTCCATTTACTTTGTCATTAATTAATATAGCAAAGTGTGTCAATGCGAAGCGTAGCGGAGTTTATCTAGTAATTGTTATAATACGTATTGTTTTCAGTAAAATGTGTATGATCAGCATTACTCAAACCCATCCGTCATTGTAATCTCGTCATTACCGCAGCTGGTGTTCTACGTAAATCTGTCATATCGTTTGAGATAAATATCCATGCATGCATTTCATCTGTGCTTTTCATGTATAAGCAGCTACAGCCGCAGCAGATGGGTCTGTTTCACGCCAATCATCAGCTTATACTCACTGGGAACGAAATCTCAGACAGTCAGGAAGACTTGCGCATGGGCGTCATGAAATGTAATCACATCTGCAGACTGAGATTGAAAAGAGAGAGACAGAGGGGGAGTGGAGAAAGAAAGAGAGACAGAGCCATAAAATATAGAAGCTTTGAGAAGTTACCCATTTGCAGCCAGTGAGCAGTGTGGTAGCCCTGCAGAGTTCATCACCGGCCACGTGGACTGTATCATTAGATCTGAGGATGGCCTATAAGAACTCGAACCGGTCAAATAAAAGATTTTTACCATTTACGATGAAGAATGTTTCTAGAAAATTAACAAGGAAGATCGCTGTTTACTCCTAGGACAGTGATGTCCAAATTATGAGGAAGTGACTGATTTATAGAGAATAACAATGCTTAACATGAGGCAGGATGCTGACTTATCTTTTGAAGATGGATTACGGAATAGTAAATCTACATTTATAGCTTTTGTAGATTTGGAAAAACCTTTGGACAATGTTGACTGGAATACAGTTTTTCAAATTCTGAAGTCAGTAGGGGAAAATATAAAGAACGGTAGTACAACTTGTACAAAGACCAAATAGCAGTTATTAGAGAAGGGACGCTCTGGTTGGGAAGGAAGTAAGACAGGTTTATAAACTTTGTCTAATGTTATTCAATCTATCAAGCAAGCTGTGAAAGAAAGCAAAGACAAATTTGGAGAAGGCATTAAAGTTCAGGCTGAAGAAACAAAAACATTCCGTTTCATCTATGGCTTTGTAATTCTGTCAGAGACAGCAAAGGAGTAGGAGCATTTGAACGGAATGGACAACGTCTTGAAAGGAGCGTATAGCATGAACATTAACGAGAGCGAATCAAGGCTAATGGAAGGCAGTCTAAGGAAATCAGGCGATGCTGAATTAGATTAGTTAAAGAACATTAACTTGAGCGCAGGGAAGTCCTTTCTGAAGGCATTTGTGTTGAGCGTTGTCTTGTACGGGAGTGAAACATACAAATTTCAGACAAGAAAAAATAGAGGCTTTTGGAATGTGGTGCTATAGAAGAATGCTAAAGATTAGATCGCGTAACTAATTAAGAGGTACTGAACAGAATTGGGGAGAAAAGGGATTTTTGGCATACCTTGTATAAAAGAAGGTATCGATTCGTAGGACGCATTCTTAGACATCAAGGAATCCTAAATTTAGGGGGAATTATGTGGTACAAAAATCTCAGAGAGACGCCAGGAGAAGAATACAGTAAGTATTTTCTAATGGATGTGGGTTGTCGTTCTTATGAGGAAATGAGTTTTGCTCAGGATTGAGGAGGGTGGAAAGCTGCATCGAACTAGTCTCCGGACTAACTACCACAACATCAACGTTTCAACGACAACTTATTGCTGTCAGCTACCAAATTTTGATTATAATTTTTCTGTCAATCGTACGGAGGTGTAGTCTCAGTATAATATCGGCAGTTTATACGTTTCAGTGCCAATCCAGATAACTCCGGCAGTCATAAGATGTACGGAAAATGTATGCTGCTTCTATCAAGTACAATGGCGTTGTCTCTGTGTCTACTATATTGACTAATGCCAACGTTATTAGTTAAGAAACCTTTGTTTTCAAACTATTCGACGCCATCGAATGGCCGAGAGGTCTAAGGCATGTTGCTGCGGAACTCGCGGTTGCTCCCCGTCCTCCATACGTGTGTGTGTGTGTGTGTGTGTTGTCATTAGGTTACTTTAAGTTGAAGTAGTTTGTTAGTCTAGGGACTGATAATTACAGTAGTTATGTACCAAACATATACAAACATTTGAACACCTGATTTCAAAGATTCCTTAGCGACCGTCCGCCCATAAAAACACAAATATGGAGAAGTTCTGCCTCTTATTATTAAACACATAAAACTGAGAATAGGTTATAGTTATCATGTAGCGTTACAAGTTCTGCTTGCACATTCCCTGAATTTTTCAGTCATTTTGCAGCACAGTAATTCTTTCGGAGTGCTAATAGTCGATACTGTAACTATCGTGTGGCATTTCCAACAGGCTGTGTTGAGCGTCCGGGATTTGGTCCTCACGGCTCTCGAGAGATAAGAGAACACTGAAAGGGTTAGTTCAAGAAAATTGGATGTCCGATTGCTTAAGATAAAAGAGCCGTTCTCCGCGCCCGACTTTGATGATACTAATTTTCTCCTTGGCCACAGTCTCGAGGCTTTCCCCGCAGGCAATCGCCGCTCCTCTTTCTGGAAATGAGGCGTCGAGATTCGCTGTGATTTCTGTGGGGAAGTCGGTAACTGGTTTTCCTAACTGCTACTTCTTCCGATTATGCACGTCTCGCTAGAAAACTTGTAGTGTGAATCTTGTGCACTTCATTCATGTACAAATAGACTTAAGTATTCAAGGCTACAAAGCAACTGTGATGTAGCCTTAGAACAGTTTTTGGAGATTTAAACATATAAATATTCCTTGTCACGATGTTCGTTCGTTATGAAGATCGAAACTACTCAACAGATCTGAAAGAAATTTCGAAGAAGTTTTGTGATTTGGTTCTACCTAATAGACAGGATAGTTGACATTTCGATTTAGGGTATCCGGAGGTAGTCAAATTAAAAAAATTGCTATCAGCAATTAATTAGAACATTCCTCTTTAATGCAAACCTTGAATTATAGTTCTACTCGTCCTAGAAGTGGAGTTATTAACACTTTTTCCCGCGCCTGCACAGAAAATTGGCGGGACCGCTGAAAGTATCTAACACCCCCTGGAGATTCCTGCTGCAAATATAATGCCAAAAAGTACTATTAACAAAAGCATGGGTTGTCATCAGCTGTGATAAACATAATAAAATCAATTTTTTATGACTTAGCACAGCCAGAATTGTTATAAAAATGTTTACATGAAAAAACGCAGAATCCTAATGAGAGCGTAAACAATTTGGACACTTAGTCCTAAACGAGTGATTGTAGGCATAAAAACACTACACTTTGGCATTTATGATGCAATAGCAACCTACAACCAAGGAAAAAGTATTAAGTGTGAAGTATTGAAGGCAATAGGGGCACTAAGAAATATTGCCAGAGAGAGGGAGCAGGAAGAAGAGAAAGGAATATGAAATATGATGGAACAACAGCCAGAAGAGATGACCAAAACGGAAGCCTTTGGAGAATGAAGAAGAAGACCCTTATAATCCATCATATAGTGCAGGAATGTATTGAAAAATTTTGATAGCCATTTCCCGCGAATTAGAATTTTCGGAATGTAAGGAACATTTTCTCAAAATCCACTCAAACTGGGGAGATGAAATTTTTATACAGCACTCCTAGTGCTAAAACTTAAATTGTAACACAAGCATTTAGCAATATGTTCAGTAGTTTCATTTCAATTTTATTAAATAAGTCATTTTTTGTAAAAAAGTTGGGTCATTAATAAAAACAATGTTGAAAGGAAACTAAAAAACATACTCCAACATCCCTCCATCATAACTGCAATACTATCTCAATAAAAATGTTGAATAAATTTCAAATTTTTCGGCTTGGTAGATTGTTCATAACTGTTTCTCAAACTTTGTCATTTTAACACGGACAGCATAGGCATCTCCCGCTCCCCTTAATAAACCCAACTGGAGATGTTTTTTACATGAAGTCTGGGCTAGGCAAGCAGGACAATTATCAGTTGTAGAGCAAAGATCACGGTACCGAAACTCGTTGGAAACACGAATTTTTCCACTTTCAGGTTTAATCTATCCTTCACCTATCAACCACGTGAGGAGTCGCCAAAAACTGTACGTGCTTAGGATTCGACGTTGAACTCTGGGGTAGATGTGATGTGGAGAATGTTAGGCGCCCAAGTTGCGTCCAATCCGAAGACTTGCACCAAGTAACCGAGACACACGAAATTATTTTCATAATCGATTTACGACGTTTGTTTGAGCTAATTTAGAATTATTGGTACACAATTCCTTCCAAATTACTGAAAGCATAGCCCCACATATAAACTACCAAGAAAGCTGCACGTTGGGTCAAAATAGTAAAATACTAATTTGTTTGTATCGGAGCGGGACATCCAATAATATACCCTCGCCCTACCTCCACCCAACCCAATGCGTGGGAGGCGGGGAGCATCCTTGAAATATTCAATGAGAGCCGCAGGTTTTTGTCGCAGATTACGATTGAACGGAGAAGAACTACATAAGTTTCGTCTTAAAAAAATTCTGTTTCGTAAAAGATGGCCCCGTAATTAGCCGTATCGAAATCAGTCCAGAACTGTAATTTACAACAAGCAGCTCGATGTCCATTTAATACGCAATGGAACGGTGGACGCCAGCTCCATGTTTCGACCGTAGCACAAGTCAATACTGTATAGCTTTCAATAAACTGTACTCACAACACTGTATACCTCCAACATAATCGATCTGGGGACTATCTGATGCTCCTGTGTGTCCAGGGCTCGCAGAAAATGTTCCCCTGCTTTTTCAGATAAAGTAAATGTTCAAATGTCGCATCATTAACGCAGAGACCATTCTGAAAATGACTGTACACAGGATATAAGCATCTGTGGAAATTCCAGCGTCAGCGTTACGTATGCAGTCGATCACGGTTTCACGGCCTGTTGGCATTTGCCTGCACACCTTATATTTTAAATACCCAATCGTCAAATCGGGTGAGAAAGTAGGCCAGGTAATAGGAGCTCTGCCGATTACCGACCATTGTATACATCTCTTAATATATTGCGTCCTCACCTGTGTAATGCGCTGGGAATCCAGTTCTACAGTCACCTTACTAGTGTCACCTTACTGGACGGACGGTCTACTATAAACTATCTACTTCGTTTGGAAACAGCAATCAGACAGGCCTCCTCACAATGTCAACACCCTTATTGCTGTTTTCTTTGATTTACGTTAGGCATTTGACACCGCTTGGCATCATCATATTTTATGTACCCTTAATGACAGGGGCCTACGAGGCTCCCTAGCGATTTTTATCAGTCACTTTTTATTCAAATGTTCAAATGTTGGTAGAGATTATGGGACTTAACTACGGGGTCATCAGTCTCTAAACTTACAAACTACTTATGAACTAGCTAATACTAAGGACAGCACAAATATCCATGCCTGAGGGGGGATTCGAACCCCGACCGTAGTGGCCGTGCAGACCGTGATTGGCGAGCCACAGACCGCTTGGCCACCGCGGCCGGCTCACTTATTATCCCATAACATATTCCGAGTAAGGGTCGGCTCTTCGTTCAGCTTTCCGCGGTTCGAGGAGAACGGTATTCCTCAGGGTTCTGTTTTAAGTGTTTTCCTAATCGCCATAATGGGCTGGTGAGCCCTGTTGGACCACTTGTCACTCCTGTGCTGTGTGTCGACGACTTCAGCTCTTAGGTACTATTCAGCGGGCTTCCACATGAGCCGTCTCGCTTGGATTTCAGTACTCCCCTTCTAAGATGAGGGTAATGCATTTTTGTCGTCATACTATAGTCCACCTGGATACAGAAATACAGAACTCTTCTTGCGTACTCAGCGCCTGGATGTTGTGGCACGGTACCGTTTCTTGGGCCACCTTTTTTTTTTTTTTTTTTTTTTTTTTTTTTTTTTTTTTTTTTTTTTTTTTTTACAAAAAGCTGACTTAGCTGCCCCATATATGTTAGCTGAAGGTAAGCTGCATGCGCAAGCGTAATGCTCTCCTATTCCTAGCGCACTCATCCTGGGGTACAGATCGTTCAACACTCCTACATGTACACCACTCTGATTCAGTTCTGATTAGTTTACAGGTGCCAGATTTATGGGTCGGCAGCACCTTCTACCTGAAATTAATAGACCCAGTCCAGCACTGTGGTGTCCTCTTGGCTACGGGTACCTTCCAGACCAGCCCTTTTGATAGTCTCCTTGCTGAAGCGGGAATCCCCCTTTCTTTACGCAGTATCAGCTTTTGGCGTCTTATGCCATTGGACCATTGCCTGGTAATCCCACATATAATGTTCTTTTTGAGATCGATGGTTTTAGGAATCCTGATACTCGCCCTCGAGTGGGTTTACCAGTCCGATTGCAGATCGCTTCCATCTGTAGGGACTACAATCTCCCTTCCCTTGACTGTATATGCCTTGCTATTGCGCGCGCACCCCCTTGGATGGTGCCCCGGCCACAAACCCGATTTTATCCCTACCAAGGTCCAAATGCTTCAGCCTCCCCCATAATCGTGTGGCGTTTGTTGCTCACGGTACTTCCAGAACTTTAGGGAGCCACGATTTTCTGCACTAAATGATCGAAATCTGCTGGTCATAAATAATATGCATTACATCTAACATTGGTATGGAATGCCAATCGCTGCCAGAATCATGCAGTGTGATTACGACAGAACTAACGACTCTTTGTAGGGCACTTCATTTTATCAAAAAGGTAGGCCTGGACCAATGGCGAACTAAGGCTGTCGGATGCCCGGGGAGGCGGGAAAACATTCCACATTTCCACTTGGAAATACACGTATTACTATTAAAGAGTGATAAGTAACTTTTGCGGTTTGGAGGCCCCCAGGAAGTGAGGCACGGGAGAGGCTAAATCAATGCTTTCCTGACTTGGAGGCCCCACAGGACGAGAGGCTTGGGGCGTTCCATCCCTTCCTCCCTTTGTCCGACAATGCCCTGGACCGTGTTTTAATCTGTTCAGACTCAAGGAGCAGCCTGCAGGCCACAGACCGAAGCTTCTCCTCCCAGCCTTTGGTCTATGGTATACACGATCTTCTCGTTGACCTTCGTCATACCGCCTGCTTCGTTGTTGTTCTCTGGGTGTCAAGTCATGTGGGTATACTAGTAATGAAGAGACTGACCAGTCAGCTAGAGTAGCCGTAACTTACAGCTACTTCTCCGAGAACGGATTTGTGGGTGCAGATTAGATCGCTGCCCATACAGGACTGGAACAGCAAGTGGCAGGCTACCCACTTCGAATAAACTCCGCTCCATCAACCACAGCAGTTTGCAGTTCTTCCTCAGGCCCTTTTCGCAGGGAATCCACTGTCCTTTGCCGTCTCCGCATCAGACAGTCTAGGCTCAACCAAGTTGTTTTTTTTTTTTTTTTTTTTTTTTTTTTTTCTTTCTATTTTGCGCAGTGAGCGTCTCCCACATTGTGGTTGTGGAGCCAAACAATCTGTGGCCCACGTCCTAGTGGAATGTCCGCTTCTGACACTGGACTCGCATTAGGAAGGATGGTGGTTCAAATCCACTTGCGGCCATCCAGATTTAGGTTTTCCGTGATTTCCCTAAATCACTCCAGGCAAATGACGGGATGGTTCCTTTCAAAGGGCACGGCCGATTTCCTCCCACATCCTTCCCCTAAAATCCGAGCGTAAGCTCCAATGACCACGCTGTCGACGGGACGGTAAACCCCTGAGCTTCCTTCCTGACGCTTGCAAAGGATGGGTGGGTTTGCGGCTCTTTCTGCGAGCAGCAGAGTTTGGAGCTCTCTCTCTCTCCCTTCTTTACCTTGTTTTTATCATAGTTCTTCAATTTTTAGGCCTCCGCTTTAATGTGTTGTACAGTCTATGGGACTTAACTACGGGGTCATCAGTCCCTAAACTTACAAACTACTTATGAACTACTTACGAACTAGGACGGCACAAATATCCATGCCCGAGGGGGGATTCGAACCCCCGACCGTAGTGGCCGTGCAGACCGTGACTGGAGCGCCTTCGTCTCCTCGGCCACCGCGGCCGGCTCGCTTTAAGAGCATACACTGTTCACCATTACGTGTTCGTCGTTAATGAATGGGTGTTATAGAGCTTCAGTGAAGTGCATTGTAAAATTCAGCATTTTCTGTTAATTTTATTTTGTTGGAATAATTTATTTTAACCCCATTTTAGTTCTTCCATTTTACTACTGGAATGTCCCTAGTCGGACCGCATTCTTTCTTGCATTCCATTAAGAGGTCATAGAACTGTTAACCTAGCTGTTTGGTCCCTTCTTCCCATCAACCAACCAACCAACCAACCAATAAGTCTAACAGGACATTAGAATATACCTGATAAGTTGAAATTTGGGGTGGGGGGGGGGAAGAAGGGCAGGTTGCAGAGGCAATTATTGCTTTATTTTAAACAAATCGAGCAATAAGTTATTACCAAAGGTGCACTTAAATAATGCCCCTTAAAATGATACTAAAAAGACAACGAATTTGATTAAGGACAAGCCCGCGAGAACGTTTAAACTGGTTGTCGGTATCCTTAAGAAACCACAAATACACCATTTAAAATAAGACAATTGAAAGGATTTTCTGAGGTAATGAGGGTCCAACTAATTAGATAACGTTAAAAAGTTAATTTGGGCAAGTAGCCAAGAACTGGCAGAGATATGCTTGATCATTAATGCTCCGATTCTAAATTTAACAAATACAACGAGTTATCAGAGCAATTGGCTGATGTTACCCGAGGCGGTAATAACACCAAATAACCAACCATACTGAACATTAAATTTAAAGAGACATCAGGTTCTATTACAAAATTCAGTTCATCATAAGGTTATTAACAATAACGTGCAATTAGAAAAGTCCATGAATATAACGGCTAAACTAAGGGCAAACTTATTAACTAACAGTACACGACAACAGTTAAACCGGTTGCCCTAACTCTTTTGGTGGCACCGCAGGTGAACAATTTAAAATAAGGCACAATTTAAAACTTGAAAGACTGGAGCTCCGATCAGTCAAATGGCATACGCAGATTAACACAGTCATACAGCCAAGAATACAGAAACAATAGGTTTGACAGGTTTAAAATTTGCAAATATTTTTCGAACAGGAATGATAGCAATAGGTAAACATACGTCGGTTAACGACCACAGCTCCGAACAGACGGAAATAAAAGGAAGGAATAATCTGTAATCAGGAGGTAAAGTGCACAAATACATCCACGGGCGGCAGTAACTCCTCGTGGAAGGAATAGGCCCTACCAATTTAGAACGCTTGCTCCCCGGGAAGGACAACGGAAGAACAAACTGCCACACGGTAAACATTGACCCCAGACGCACATAGGAATGTAATTAACGCAAAAGTCATGAAGATTAGTACAGACCCGTCGGTAATGGAAATGCAAATTTCATGATCAACCATACATATAACAGACATTAAACCAACGTAACTACTGGGGTTCGATTAAAAGGACTGGTCAGTCCGACGAAGACACAAATGCCACGATCAAATCAACAAGGGGAAGATGGAAGAAACGGAACACTCGACATCAAAACTGAATCGTCAAGGAATCGTCAACTTAGAAGGAAATGTGTGGGGTAAAAATCGTAGAGGGAGTTCGAGGGACGAATACAGTAAGCAGATTCAAAAGGATGTAGGTTGCCGAACGTATTCTCAGATTAAGAGACTTGCTCAGGACAGGGTAGCGTGGACAGCTGCATCAAACCAGTCTGCGGACTGAAGACCCGGTTATGGTCCTATCCCAGCACAAATTCTCATCCATGGACGCTTCATAGGACATCCACACCTCTTACAGTGGAGTTGTAAAACTTGTCTTCTTGGCTACGGTGAATAAACGTTTTTCGATGTTGGGAGAGGTGTTGTTATTGTGATCTTCAGTCCGGAAACTGTTTTGATGCAGCTCTTCACTATCCTGAGCAAGCCTCTTCGTCTCCTCATGAGTACGCCAACCTACAACCATTTCAATTTGCTTACTATATTCATCTCTTGGTCTCCATCTGCGATTTGTACCCCAAAAACTTCTCTCCGACGCTACATTACAATTCCTTTATGCCTAATAATGTATCCTACCAATCGATACCATCTTTTAGTGAAGGTATGCCAGAAATTACTTTTCTTCCGAGTTCAGTTCAGAACGTCCTCATTAGTTGCGCGATCCACCCACCTAATCTTCAGCATTCTTCTGTAGCACCACATTTCAAAGCCTCTATCCTCTTCCTGTTTTCACTGTTTATCGCCCATGTTTCACTCCCATACAAGGCAACACTCCACACATATGCCTTTAGAAAGGAATTCCTTATGCTTAAATTAATATTAGATGTTAACAAATTACCTTTTCTTCCCATTGCCATTCTGAATTTTATATCCGTGTATTGCTGCCATTATATGTTATTTTACTGCCCAAGTACCAAAACTCATTTACCGCCTTTATTGATTAGTTACCTAATTTAATTCCTTCAGCATCACCTGATTTACTAAGACTGTATTCCATTACCCTCCTTTTGCTCTTGTTAATGTTCATGTTATATTCACCTTTTAACACACTTTACATTCCGTTAAATTGCTTCTCCCGGTCCTTTGCGGTCTCTGACAGAACTACAATGTCAACAGCAAAACGCAAGGTTTTTATTTCTTCGCCCTGAACTTTAATCCCTATTCCAATTTTTCCTTGCTTTCCTTTACAGCTTGCTTAATGTACAAATTGAATAACATTGGGAAAAGGCTACAAACCTGTATTACGTCCTTCCCAAATTCTGTACTCATTGCATGCTCTTCAACTCTGATAACTGCTGTCTGGGTTTTGTACAAGTTATAAATAACCTTCCGTTCCCTATATTTTACTCCTGCAGATTTCAGAATTTGCAACAGTTTATTCCGACCAACATAGTCAAAAGGCTTCTCCAAATCAACAAAAGCTTAAAATGTAGGTTTGCCTTTCCTTAATCTATCTTCTAAGATAAGTCGTAAAGTGAGTACTGCCTCCCGTGTTCCTACGTTCCTCCTGAGTCCAAACTTATCTTCCCCGAGGTCAGCCTCTATCAGTTTTTCAATTCTCCTGTAGATAATTCGTGTTAAAATTTTACACCATGACTTTTCAAACTGATGTAGTTTTCACACCAACTTGCACCTGATTTCGTTGTAATGGGGATTATTACATTTTTCTTAAAGTCTGAGGGTATTTCCCCTGTCTCATACATTTTACGCACGAGGTGAAATAGTTTTGTCATGGCTGGGTCTGCCAGAGACTTCAGTAGTTCAGAGGGAATGTCATCCACTCCAAGGGCCTTGTTTCGACTTAGGTTTTGCAATGCTCTGTCTAATTCTTCTCTCAGTATAGTATCTCCTATTTCATCTTTATCCACTTCCTCTTCCTTTCCTACAATGTTGTGTCTAAGTTCATTTCCTTTGTACAGCCCCTCTATATACTCTTTCCACCTTCCAGCTTTCCCTTCTTTGCTGAGAACTGGTAATGATGAAATTCCGTTCCGTGCAAAATTCTACCTGGCGATTTCCTCTATCGTTACTTTTCCCCAGTTCATATTCACCTATTATTTTTGCCTCCACTTCCTTTTCCTACTACCGAATTCCAGTCTCCCATCACAATTATGTTTTCCTCTACCTTAATTGTCTGAATAATTTCCTTTACCTCCTCATACATTTCTTCGATCTCTCTTCTTCGGCAGAGCTAGTGGGCATATAAACTTGTACTACTGTGGTCAGCGGTGGCTTTGTATCTATCTTGACTTTGATAATGCCATCACTGCGCTTCTCATAGTAGTTTAACCGCATTCCTATTTTCTTATTCATTATCAGATCTACTCCTGTAAAACCCCCAACGTGATATAATCATGTACTCCCTGACCAGAAATCCTGTTCCTCTTTCCAACGAGCTTCACTAATCCCCGCTATATCTGACTTCATCCTATCCATTTCCCTTTTTAAATTTTCTAACATATACGCGATTAAGGGATCTAACATTCCACGCTCCGATCCGTAGGACGCTAGTGTTGTCTTTCCCGATGATTCCATCCACCTGAGTAGTCCCCGGCAAGATATCCTAACGGGGGACTATTTTACCTCCGGAATATTTAGCTCGAGACAATGCCATCATCATATATTCATACAGTAGAGCTGCATGTCCTCGGGAAAAGTAACGGCTGTAGTTTCCCCTTGCTTTCAGCCGTTCGAAGTAGCTGTGTGGCAAAGCCACATTAGCTGATGTTACAAGGCCAGCTCAGTCAGACTGTTGCCCAGTAACTACTGAAAAGGCTGCCGCCCCTCTTCAGCAACCACACGTTTGTCTTGCCTCTCCACAGAAACCCCTCCGTTCTGGTTGTACCTGCGGTACGGCTATTTGTATCGCTGAGGCATGCCACCCCACCCAACACGGTCTAGATACAAGGCCTCACAACAAACCCGTGTCACGTCATACCGTTTGGCTGCTCTCGCAAGCTCACTGGCTGGCCAGTGGGGCACAGCCCACTGCCTCGTAGCGCCATCGATTGATCTTGTGATGGCCGCCTGTCGGTGTGACGCGACACGGGTTTGTTGTGAGGCTTTGTATCTAGACAGTGTTGCCCCACCTCGACAATGTCTGTGGTTCGTGGGAGTATATGTGGTAATACTTGGTGTAATCCTCACAGGACGTGGGGCTGACTGGAGCTAATGTTGGTCAGCTCGTCGGAGAGACCATCTGGTAGTCGAGTGCAGCCAGTTGGCACGCTTCCCCGTCAGTTTGCGCAGCGGTCTGCGGCGGCTGATTGCGAAGGCGCGCACAGTGTGGTGTGGTGTGACGTCAGCCGCCCCGGCACTGAGCGGTGGGCGGGGCCGAACGAGCTCGGTCCCTCGCGCTCCTGCGCTGCGCTGCGGCCAATTCCGGGCGGTCGCAATCAGCGCGGCTGCTGCCGCCGTGAATGCAGAGCGCGACCGCGCGCGCGGCGGCGGTTACGCCGGCATCACCTGCGCCATTCCACCGGCGTCCGCGCCGTAATGGGAGCTGCTAAATGAATTCCACGGGCCGCTGGCCGTATGTGAGAACGTCATACGAGTAGGTTTACACTCGTTATAAAACTTTGGCGACAAAAGTCATGGATTATACACAGATTAACATACAAAGTCGCGCCAGTGTTGTGAAAGTTGTTACCAACTGATTGTTGCAACTACATTAGCAATCTTAGTGTTGCGTAAGCCGCCGTTACTTTAAAGCTTCTTTATATGATAGTGAATATAAATGCACTCCAAGTCACAGTTGCTTGTTGATAAATGTTTTACTTTTTCAATATATCATATGTAATGCACAACCAGTTTCAACGAGCTGTGCCGTCATTCTCAAGTGCTCCACAATATCGAAATTGCCGGCCGCGGTGGCCGAGGTGACTGAGGCGCTCCAGTCACGGTCAGCACGGCCACTACGGTCAGGGGTTCGAATCCCCCCTCGGGCATGGATATTTGTGCCGTCCTAGTTCGTAAGTAGTTCATAAGTAGTTTGTAAGTTTAGGGACTGATGACCCCGTAGTTAAGTCCCGTAAGCTTAACAAACATTTGAACATTTTTTTGAATATCGAAATTTCTACAGAAATTCAAAGTTAAAGCAAAAATAAAAAATGAGATACATTGAGATCTCTTCCGCGAACGCCGATTTCTGTTCCCGACTGCCAGTTCGAACAGACCGAGCGTTTGACACCTCGCCGGTATATTGCTTCCATGTGGAGCCGGTCGTGGACGTGGCTCTTGCCGTCCTCCCGTTGGACGCCAACACAGTCCAAACGGCAGCTCTAAAAGATCTAAAGGTGCGAGTCCGAACACGGCGACAGCGACCCGCCGCGACTGCCGACAACGACAGCGACGCCTCTGCCTGCTGTCGACCCGTTTCGGAACACAGCGGCAGGCGAGCAGCGCGGTCGCCGGTGAGAGGCGAGGTGTCCGCCGACTGCCGAAAACACGAAAGCTGGTAATGCCTTTATGTAAAAGTACAGCCGCCGATGGAAACTACAGGCAGTTGATTTTTAAAAAAAAAAAAAAAAAAAAAAAAAAAAAAAAAAAAAAAAAAAAAAAAAAAAAAAAAAAGTTTAGTGACGAATTTATTCAGGAGCTGCTGTGATTTAAATAACAGACAGTTCAACTTCGTACTGAGTTCTATTTCGGATGACACAAAACCACAGTGTCTAAGAACTGCAATAACTGAAGAAGAAAAATTACATTTTACAATGAAGTACGCATAAACTCGTGCATTACTTACAATCTGCTCAACATCTGGTACGCAATTCTGTACCAGCGATATGGATGTTGAAGGTGTGTTATTATCTCTTGATTGTTGATTTGTGTAGCACTGTGGACCCATCATTTTGTAATCAGAACCAATGCGCCTATTATCTTTCTTTCTATTCTCCTTTATATATTGGAAATAAACTCAGAAACTGCACTGGTATGTCCAGAAAATAATTCAATATCATCATATTTGCGTCGCATAAAGGCCTTTAGTAACTTTTGCCTCTTTTCATCCCTTTCCTTTCACACTTTTAATATTGTACCATAGTTTTATTCCGTTTTCTTTTTTGTCTTGGTACATAAAATTAATCGATTGTCACCTCTCGTGTAACATGAAGTAAATAAACCTGTCCTGACCGTATTTTACACAAAAGGCTTTATTACTGAACATAATCATTTTTAAGAACACCATTTATGTAATTATGTCTTTATTCTTTTGAACATAAACCACCGTTTGTATTTAGTTTTAACTTTAATAGTTAAGTATTGACGAAACTGCACTAAGTCGCTACAAAAATAAAGCAAAACGCGTTACAAGATATTAATGACAACTCTTCTTCCCTGTTACAAACAACAAATGTAAGTTTCAATCCGATCTGTAGAAGAGACAAGGCACTGATGTCTTCTGCTTTTAGTTATATTCAATGCAATTATGTCTCAATACATTAAAACGAACAAAATCTGAATTTACAATTTCCTGAGGATCTATCCCTAAGTGCTTCAGTGGTGATAAACAACGTTGCTTGTGGTGGCCATTTCAGAAGCAGCTGAATACTAAGTATTTTCACAGTAATATTCTTAAAGAAAACGCCTTTTGCTACTTCAAGTAGTAAAAGACGTTTTCTTTAAAAACACTACAGTGAAAATACATAGTTACAAACTACACACATGATTCCATTCGTTGATAAATAACAAGTTTCGTGCACTTACTAGTCCTGTTTAACTACTGTGCTGTAGCTTTCCAGATATCTTTTACTTAAAACATTTCTGTACTCCTTATTTCCTGCGTCAAATATTACAGGATATGTTGCTACTGTATTTACGGACCTTTTCGTCACAATTAAAACGTTCAAATATTTGTAGATCTTATGAGACTTAACTATGGGGTCATCAGTCCCTAAACTTACAAACTACTTATGAACTAGCTTATAATAAAGACGGCACAAACAGTCATGCCCGAGGGGCGATTCGAACCCCCGACCGTAGTGGCCGCGCAGACCGTGACTGGCGCGCCTCAGTCCCCTCGGCCGATCCACCGCGGCTCGTCAGACTCTGTAGAAATCATTTCCATGGGGTGTTGTCATAAAACCGGTCTTCGGCGGGGGGGTCGGGTCGGCGACTGCGATACCACTGGTTCGGGACCGGATTGTCGCCGGTCGCCACCGCGTTACGCATTGCAGACAATGGGGACCAGTGGTGCCGCCTGTCGCGGGTCAGCGACGACTGCCGCTTGCCGCCAGGTTCGGAATCACACCTTAACACTGCAAACCCTCCGCCGCCAAATCAGTGCAGGTCGGCCGGACGTCGCCGTAGCATCCGCGATCCGGCAATCTAGCTTTTCCAGGAACACAGGCACAGGCTTTTCATACGCAGTGGAGTCATCTTAGTGCATAGTAACTCGGACATTGCGTGGCGGTTATCCCTAAGGCGTTGCAACGTCGTGTTCTCGACCTACTCCACGCCGGTCATTGGAGAATCGTCCTCATTGAACAGGTAGCACCTCTGCGCCAGTATGTTCCTTGGTCTGATGGAGCTACTCCTTAGGATCATGAGGACTCTGCGGGGCCTTTTCATGGATCCTAATGGCTCATTCTGATAAACTCTGCATCGTGGTTCACATATGTATGGCGGCCACCACATCGGCCGCGGCAATCAAAGTTCTTCGACGCATGTTTGACATTAAGGGGCTTCCAAATGCGATAGTTTCATCTACATCTACATAGATACTCTGCAAATCACATTTAAGTGCCTGGCAGAGGGTTCATTAACCACTTTCATAACTTTTCTCTACCGTTCCATTCTCTAATAGCGCGCGGGAAGAAAGAACACCTAAATCGTTCCGTTTTCGATCTGATTTCTCTTATTTTATTGGGATGGTCATGTCTCCCTAAGTAGGTGGGTGCTAGCAAAATATTTTCACATTCAGAACTAAAAGTCGGTGATTGAAACTTCGCAAACAGATCACGCCACAATGAATAACGTCTTTCTTTTAATGATTTCCACCCCAATTCATGCAACATTTCCGTGACGCTTTCCCCCCCGTAACGTCATAAAACGAGCTGCCCTTCTCTGAACCTTCTCAATATCATCCGTCAGTCCCACCTGGTGAGGGTTCCACAAGGGGCAACAGTACTCCAAGAGAGGACGCACAAGTGTGATGTAGGCAGTCTCTTTGTCGGAGCTGGTGCATCTTCTAAGCGTTCTGCCAATGAAACGTAACCTTTGGTTCGCCTTCCCCACAATATTTTCTATGTGTTCTCTCCAGTCAAAGTTGTTCGTAATTGTAACTCCTAGGTATTTGGTAGAATTTACGACCTTAAGGTTTGACTGATTTATCGCGTAATTGAAGTTCAGCGGATTTCTTTTAGTGGTCATGTGTATTACTTCACACTTTTCTTTATTTAGTGCCAATTGCCAATTTTCGCACCAAGTAGAAATTTTGTCTAAATCGCTTTGCAGTTGCTTTTGATCCTCTGTTGACTTCACTGACCGATAAACGACAGCATCATCCGCGAACAGTCTAAGGGAGCTATTCAGATTGTTCCCTAAATCGTTTATAAACACAAGGAAGAGTAGGGGACCTATAACGCTTCCCTGTGGAACGCCAGATATCACTTCTGTTTTACTCGATGACTTACCGTCAATTACAACGAACTGTGTCCTTTCTGATAGGAAATCGTGAATCCAATCACACAATTGGGGAGATATTCCATAAGCACGCAATTTCATTAGAAGCCGCTTGTGGGGTACAGTATCAAAAGCCTTCCGGAAATCCAGAAATATGGAATCGATTTGAGATCCCTTGTCGATGGCACACTTCATGTGAATAAAGGGCAAGCTGTGTTTCGCAAGAGCTATACTTTCTGAATCCGTGCTGACTATTGGTTAATAGGTCGTTCTCTTCGAGGTAGTACATAATATTCGAACAAAGTATATGTTCCAAAATCCTACTGCAAATCGACGTCAATGAGATAGGCATGTAATTTTGGGGATCATTCCTATTGCCTTTCTTGAATATTGGAGTAACTTGGGCAACTTTCCAGTCTTTGGGTACGGATCTTTCGCTGAGTGATCGGTTTTAAATTATAGCTAAGTACGGAGCTATTGCATCAGCATACTCTGAGAGGAATCTAGTTGGTATACAATCTGGCCCGGAAGATTTATTTTTGTTTAGTGACATAAGTTGTTTTACTACTCCAGGAACATCTACTTCTAAGTTTCGCATGCTGGCAGCTGTTCTTGGATTGAATACTGAAGTGTTCACTTCGTCTTCTTTGGTGAAAGAATTTCGGAAAGCTGTGTTTAGTAATTCTGCCTTAGCAGCACTGTCGTCGGTAGTATTACCATTGCTATCGCGTAGTGAAGGTATTGTGTTTTGCCGCTAGTGTAATTCACATATGACCAGAATTTCTTTGGATTTTCTGCAAGATTACGAGACAGGATTTCGTTGTGGAAACAATATAAGATTCTCGCATTGAAGTCCGCGCTAGGTTGCGAGTTTCAGTAAAAGATTGCCAGTCTTGCGGATTCTGTGTCTTTTTAAATTTTGCATGCGGTTTTCTTTGTTTCTGCAACAGTGATCTGACCTGTTTTGTGTACCACGGGGGGTCAGCCCCCTCTTTTATTACTTTATTTGGTATAAATCTCTCGATTGCTACAGATATTATGTCTTTGAAAGTAAGCCACAACTGATCTACGTTCGCATTTTTAGTTTTGAAGGACTGGAGACTATCACTCAGGAAAGCGTGAAGCGAATTTTTATCTGCTTTATTGAATAGATATATTTTTCGTTTATTTTTGGTGCATTGGGGAATTTCGATATTCAGTCTCGCTACTACACTCGACGTTCGTTAATCCCTGTATCTGTTTTGATGCTCTTTACTATCTCGGGATTATTTGTTGCTAGGAGATCAAGAGTATTTTCGCAACCACGTACTATTTTAGTGGGTTCATGAACTAACTGTTCGAAGTAGTTTTCAGAAAAAGCATTCAGAACTAGTTCGGACAATGTTTTATATTTGCCCCCGGTTTTCCCGGTTTTGAATACGTAATTATGCCAACATATCGAGGGTAAATTAAAGTCGCCACCGATTATAACAGTATGCTTCGGATACCTATTTGAAATATGATTCAAGCTTTCTTTGAACATTTCTGCAACGGCGTCGTCTGAGTCAGGGGGCCGATGAAAAGATCCAATTATTAATTTATTTCGGTGGTCAGGTATAACCTCTACCCACACCAATTCACAGGAAGTATCTGCCTCAATTTCGCTGCAGGATAAACCGTTTGTAACATCAATAAACACTCCACCCTTGTTTTATTTATTCTATCCTTTCTGAAGACCATTTGGCCCTTTGAAAAAATTTCGGCCGAATTTATCTCAGGCGTCAGCCAGCTTTCAGAACCTATAACGGTTTGTGCCTCAGTACTTTCTATCAGCGCTTGGAGCTCTGGAATTTTCCCAACACAGCTACGACAATTTACAACTGTTACACCAATGGTTTTTATGTCTACTTTCTTCCCGTGTCTGACCTGCCCCCTTTGAGACTGAAACCCATTTTGCGTATTCCCGAGGCCATCTAACCTAAAAAACCGCCCAGTCCACGCCACACAGCCCCCGCTACCCGTGTAGCCGCATCCTGAGTATAGTGGACTCCTGACCTATTTAGCGGAACCCAAAAACCCACCACCCTTTGGCGCAAGTCGAGGAATCTGCAGCCCACACGGTCGCAGAACCGCCTGAGCCTCTGATTCAGACCCTCCACTCGGCTCTGAACCAAAGGTCCGCAGTCAGTCCTGTCGACAATGCTGCAGATGGTGAGCTCCGCTTTCATCTTGCAAGCAAGACTGGCAGTCTTAACCACTTCTGATAGCCGCTCAAAACCAGAGAGGATCTCTTCCGATCCAAAGCGACACACATCATTGGTCCCGACATGAGCCACCACCTGCAGCTGGCTGCACCCTGTGCTCTTCATGGCATCCGGAAGGAGCCGTTCCACATCCGGAATGACTCCCCCCGGTATGCACACGGAGTGCACATTGGAATTCTTCCCCTCCCTGGTAGCCATTTTCCTAAGGGGCTCCATTACCCGCCTAACGTTGGAGCTCCCAACTACCAACAAACCCACCATCTGTGAGTGCCCGGATCTTGAAGGCAGAGGGGCGAGTACAGGACAAGCGACACCATCCGCATCAGGAACATCCCCTGCTACAGACAGCGCCTCGAATCTGTTGGCAAGACTAACCGGGGAGGCCTCCACTTCGGTCCCCCGGGAAGTCTTACGCCGCCTGACACGCGCTGAGGGAACCTCCCAATCCACCACGGATTGGGGGGCTACCTCCTCGCGGGCAGTGAGCGGGCTGGCCACAGCCGCAGGCCTATCGGTGGGCACAACAGACGCACAGGGCTTCTGCTGTACCCCCGCGAGCGGCCCGCAACAGCGGCGCCCACCCACCGCAGACTCAAGCGTTGCCAGCGAAGCCAACGCCGCCTGAAGCTGCGAGCGAAGAGTCGCCAACTCTGCCTCCATCCGTTCACAGCAGTCACAGTTCCTAGCCATTCTAAAAACCTTTGTTTCTTCCAAGTAAGTACGTCAGAGGGCACAGTAGTTTGATAAACAGTGAGCTTTGCAAAGTATAAACCTAACGCTTAACTGTTTATTAACGGCGAGTCTGAAAAATATATACGCGAGCTAATAAATCAAAAATTCAGTAACTGAACAGACAAATAAACGCGATTCTTAATAAACAAACACGCGAGCACACTAAAGTATATAGAGCTGCAAGAGAAACCACACACGAAATGTAAATAAGTCGCTTCTATCAAGAAGCCGGTTACCGTAAAATCTAGAGCCGCTGCTGGTCACGTGTGCACTGGCCGCCGGTCACTGAGCAACTGAAGTGTAGGACTACCAACCGCGAGTACGATCAAAAGAAAACAGAAGAAGTGAGTGGCGGATTTACACTGCGGATGAATACACTGAACTGACTAGTTGAACGCGAATCTAAGTAAATATACAATATCCAATAATGGCCACCAGTTCACTTCACCCGAGTTTAAGTGATTTTGTTCCACCAATGGGATTTCTCTCGTCCATACCGCCACATTCCATCCAATGTCTAACGGTCAGGTGAAACATTTCGTACGAACGTTCAATACCCAACTCGATAAACTGCTGTGCAATTACCAGATGGAAGAAGCCGTGCTCATGTTTCTGGCGTCGTACAGAGCCGCCCCGCATGCCGGCAGGAGTCCAGTGAATTCATGGGCGACCGATTCGCTGTCCCTTATCTGTTGTTGTTCCAGAGACTTTCCGGTCTTCCACCCTTCTTGCGACGCACACTTTTCTCGTCGGCCAGGCGGTCTGGGCGCGGGTGTTCTCCTATCAGCGGGCTCGCTGGGCAACTTCTGTCATCACTAAATTCTGCGGTCGGGCGAAGGAATCACTGCTATGGGTCCACCGCCCGCCGGCACCTCAGCTAGCTCCGTCCCCGACTGGTGAACGAAGCATACCAGGGAGAGCCGCCAGTGCCTACCGCCGACCACCCCGTGGCGGGTCCTCCGCCGCCGCCTACTCTGTCGGCCGCTCCGGTGGCCCCTATTGCGGTGCCGCACCCACCTCAAGGATATCGACCAGGATGTACCCATCGCCATGGACGTTTGTGGTGCTGTGCACACTTTTGTAGTGGGGAGGAATGCTTTGGCAGCACCTATGTAGTGTTCCCGCACAACAGGCAGCCAAGGCGGGCTGCTTAGATTTCCTTCGCAGGCAAAAATAGTAAACTTCAACAACCACCTTTTGCGCTGTATTGTGACACTACTTTACGGTTAGACATGTGACGGTGCCCCGCCAATGATAGCGAAGTAATCTGGAGTGGCCTTACGGCCGGCCGCAGTGACCAAGCGGTCTGTGGCGTGCAAGACACGGTCTGCAGGGTCGCTGCGTTCGGGGGTTCGAATCCTCCTCTCGGGCGTGGATGTTTTTGCCCAGTATAAGCTAGTTCAGAAGCAGTATGTAAGTTTAGGGACTGATAACCCCGTAGTTAAGAACATTTGAGTAGCCCTACGCCGATGTCGGCTTTATAACCACACCGACGGTGTGTTGACGGCCAGAGTATAGCCAGCTGCCGGCCGCGCCTACGCCGGATCCAGCTTAACCGGCACTCAGCGTGGACCATAGTTTTCGTGTCGTCCGTAAGTGACTGGTTATCTTTTCCTTTGCGCTCACTGTTTTCGTTTGATGTTGTACGCCCAGAAGCCTTTTTGTTTAATAAACAGTTTATCATTTTCATCAGTTATCGTCTTTCCTGCAGATTGCAGGGCTTTACAGTACGTTCAACCTCTCACGGTAATCTATAATATCGAGTGTAAGAGGGCATGGACGATGGGGACACAATAGCTGTAGTATGCGACTTCTGGAAGTCTGAGACGGACGGGATGTGTGCGCAGGTAGCCAAGTGGTTGAGACGACCACTTTCGATTTCATGCCCAGCTCACATTTTAATTTGTCGCCACTGTATAATTTCAATGCGCCAGTGCAGATGAAGTTAATCATTTCGTTCCTAAACCTTCCTCCTTCCACACATTAATAAGTAATTTGCAAATGGAATATGGCTGCGCACTAGGACTGGTATCTGTTCTTTCGGACTTGTCTGAAAGAGCAGACACCACACCAATTTGTAATAAATAAAAAATATAAGTAATAAATACAAGGGACACTTTGCCTCGAACGCTCAGAACCGGACGAAACGATGATTGGATTAACAGGCAATTACAAACAGGGCAGCGGTATACGTCATTAACATGCGAAACCTTCCATTGTACCTCAAGTTATATTTTAACGGAGAGAAACGAAGTAAGTGAATATCAATACCATGAGAAGGAAATTATATGTAACATGCAGCTCCAAAATCTCCCTACTTAAAGTACTTAAATTAGTGCAAAGCATCCATATGCCAGATTCAAATAGTGAACTGTATATCCATACCTCCTTGCACCATCGAATTGCGATATAACATACCCTTTTGTAATTGCGGCAGTCTGTTTCTTTCGAAACGAGTACTTACTTCCCGTTTCCTAGACACACAATTTCTAATTGATGTGCAATCTGATTGACTTTTTATCAACTTATAGCGCTTCAGTAGATTACTATAGGAATTGAACCGACTATTGTAAGAGTCCTCATAACTGTTCTCTAGTACGCTGTCATAAATATCCTCATAAATGTTCTCTAGAACGCTGTCATCAATATCTTATAATAAACTTTACCTTATTTTTTGTGTGGCGAGGATTCGTAATCACTGGTCGTAAAAATTCTTACTTGACTGTTCCTATTGCTCTTAACATGAATTTCGTGTACTGCTTGAAGAGCCACCTTTAGTTTCAGGTTCCTCCTCTCCTAAAAATGATGTAGATCTATCCATCGTAACCTGTATTTCTGTGTCGTCGCTATTATATTTCTGCATCACCATGTTAAGTAGCATAGCTGCGAATTCCTGGTTGCGTGTTGGGGCGGTTGCGATAGACCTTCGACTTCAGTCACCCGAAAGAAAACAAGCGGATGGGCAGATAAATGTGCGGGCCAGTTGAGATGCCAGATAAAAAAAGCCTTCCATAAAACGTTTGCCTATATATATATATATATATATGAAAAATTTCCGCTCTTTATGCAGTGGCACCGTCTTGTTGAAACCAGGTATCATGTAATTGTATATCCTCTAAAGAGGATTGGACAAACTCTTGCAGCAAAGTAACGATGCCAGTTCACAGTTATAGTACAACGGTTTTCCTGGACAACGTAAGGGCCAATTTTGCACGCTCGTGATTTCGCGCACTGCATAATGACGCGATCTGAGTCTGGGATCTCTGTTAAATTTTCGGGTTCGCGTCGTTCCAGTACCACAAAATTTTCTTTGGCTTACATAAAGCAGTGCTGACAATAGCTCGACCTCCCACATTTCATGCAGATAAAAATTCATTATGAATCTACTGTAGAGAACGTCTTGATGTTCCAAGAGTAAGTGCAAGTTTTTGAGCTGAGAGATCGGAGATTTCAGTACTGCTGCTGTAACTCGTTCGGCATTCTTCGGAACGCTTCTCAGGTGATCTTTCTACAGATGACATATCATTTGTCGCTCTGCATGAATCTAGCAAAATTAATACTGATTGCTGTCCACGAACATGTCCGTGTGGAGGTACATAAAATCACAAACGAAATGCACGCTATATTGCAATGAAGGAGTGGGATTTTAAGAAATACACTTCACCATAGAATGAGCGTTCCTTAAGTGGGCACTGCATTGTCGCAAATGAACTACAGTTAAACAGAAAGTTCCTGTCGTTTGCTATAACCAAGGCCACTCCCCACTCTTTTCTTCTTTTCGACGAACAGTGCCACAATGACGTGAATTAAAAAAAAAAAAAAAATTTACGACTCTAGATCCAATATATCGGGAGGCCTAAATAAGCGTAAAATAAATGTACAAAAATCACTTATTTATTGATATAATCTTATTTGTGAGCAAATACTTTTGAATATGTGGCTATTTGAAGGTTACTCAGATGAAGGGAAGAGAATATAAATGCAGGAGACAGATAAAATCCTTTCGCTCACGCAGCTGGAGCACTGATTACTGCGTCTTGGAGTCCATAAGACAAACTCATGGTTTTTTATAGATAAAGATTCTATTACACCCGCTACAATTTCATTGTATATTAAGAACAACAAGCTACTAAAGAAAATAAGACCTGATCTTTCGCATAAAGACGTCGCTACAATTCCTGTGAAAGCTGTGAGTGTGGAATATGATATGGAATGCAATTCCTACATTATTTAATTTATTAAATCAGGTACTAAAGTTGTAGCTTAAGGCGAAACCTCACGGAGGCGATAATAAAACATTAAAAGCAGTAAAATCGCTTTCCCGGCATATCAGAAACGAATTCTACAGTTGTTTCTACATATGAACAACAAACGGAAGAATCTTCAAGCAATTCGCTCTTAGGGATAAATTAATTACACTGAAAAGTATAAGCATTTATAAGAAAGACGAAAGAAGTGTGAAGATATCCGAATCAGTCACCTCCATGCCCAATTGTTCCTTGTTAAAGAAAGTGTTTGTCATACAAGAACATATCGTGAACGGAAGTTTTCTCTGACGTTTATATTCTCTTCCTTTAACCTGCAATTAGTCACAAATTCAATAGCATTTGCTCATGACTAAGCTGTCGCTTACAATAAATCAGTTAAACTCTACTGCTTTTATATTTATTTGGGGAATATTTATGTCTCTCGATATTTAAACGGGTGGAAAGCAATAAATTTATTTCTATAATTCACGTTGTGGTCGCACTGTTGGTCGAAAAGAATGGAAAGTGGGCGTGGTTTATAGCTACCGACGGGAAGCTTCTGTTCAGTTGTAGTTCATTTGCGATAATGCAGTGCACACATGAGGAGCGCTCAGTTTATGATGAAGTATAATTTTTGAGATCCCAGTACAGCGCTCTTTTCGTTTGTGATTTGCTGCACTTCTACGCGGTCGTGTTCCTAGACGGCAATTTCAGGAGGTTACCTTCACTGTATTCTTCGTAATGAACAGAATTTTTATCCGTATGAAATATCGGCAATACAGAAATGGTGCGGGTATATGTAACCGCCAATAGACGCTATTCAGAAAATCTTCGGGTCTGCCCAACGGGTGATTCTGTAAAGTTCGGTAAGGATGTCATCAACATATTTATTCATTTCCAGAACAGAACGCAAGTATTATATATATATATATATATATATATATATATATATATATATATATATATATATTGGGAGGAGGGGTGGCCAGATTAACGTTAAGATAATTTTAAGTGCACACCCAATGGTAGTTTGTGTTTTGCTGCTCGTATTCACGGGATAATTTGCGCTAAGCCTCTTTTATTTTACCGCGATCAAGATTTAATGTTGCTGACATTAAAGTATACAGATAAAGCCATTTTTCTTTATATTCATTATTATATGCCCGCAGACTCAACTGTAGTTTTAAGAAACCTCGCGAAAGTGACGCTAACTCTTCATGCGCAACACTTCAGTAATAGAACAATTGAATGTTCAGTAATAGAACAATTGAATGGTAAAAATGGAGGGGGAGGAGTGATCAGATTAATATAAAGATAGGATAAGTAATTTAAAGTGCACACCAAATAGAATGATAAAAATGGAGCACTTACAATTTAAAACGCTGTTATTTCCAATTTACCGGAAGAAACAGTAAAATACAAATCAATCGACACATTAATGGGCGGAAAGTCGTTAATTACTTGACTTAATTTTGCAACTGACTGCCACTACTCGGAATGCCATCTCACGTACTAATATCAAGGATTGTACCATCGTTGATATTCATTCGCAAATATACCACATCGGAACCACATCGACCATCAAAGTATTAAGACGATATTTAATCGAGGTAACGGCCATCATTCAAAGGTGAAGACGTACTGCTTTGAAACATTCCGAGTATCCCCAGCAATTTATAGATCGAATTCAAGCAGTTCCACATCCCTTTGCTATTACCACCAAAAACCAATGCCGCTCATTGACTGTTGTTGGCTTCAATTGGGAACACTCATGGTTTTCATACGGCCAATTACGTGTGGCTTGCCCCCAATTTGGTACATCAAAAACATCGTATGCTTTTACTCCAAATAGACAAATAATAATCATAGTCTGTCCGCTGGCCTTAGGATGAATTAATACAAAAGATGTAATTAACCATTTGTCTTAGAAAAGGTTTATTTTCTTTTTTCTTTTTTTTCTTTGTGCGTGTCAAGGCACAGCACCAATAGATATTTCGACTAAAACTTTGTCACACGATTTTCTCCGTCCATCTACCAGATGTCATGTATGTAATTACTCAGTGAGAGTAACGTATTGCATGGACTCGCGTGACAGACCAAGCTAACCACCCGAATACACGCAGTATGCATTATTTTCATTTTCTGGCTTTATGACGGGAAAGATTAGCCGTCTCCATAACCAACAAAAGACCGAGTCGGTATTCAAACCCCATACAAAATTGTGACAGCTGATGAGACCTGTGAAAGATGATGTAAACATTAGGATGCCAGCTGTATACAAACCTCGTTTGCGTGTGGACAGTTTTACATCGGGCAGATAGTGCGTAATATTGAACAGCACTGGGTTGAGCACGAAAGATGTTTTCGCTTACGTTATGACGAGAAATCATCAAATGCGGAGAACGCTCTGTATAACAAACATTGCAATCCGTTCGACAACACTTCAATAACGACAAGAACAAATATTTTCTTGAATAGCGTAGTAATAGAGATTATATAAATCAAAATATGTGCTATATACGGAGACACCGCGACCACCATTGACGTCACAGATATCTGCGCCACTATCTATGAACGGCAGCAGCAATGATTCGACAATGACCACTTAACAATGGCAAATGAGATCTCTGCTGAAAGCTTGTGGATTTCAAATCGCCTGACGCGGCTGGTAGCCCAAGAGAATTTTATTACCCAATACGTGTATATAGGGAATGGCCATGAGATCAAAATCTAATTTCTCTTGCATACGAACTAATACGTTTTACTCAATGTCGAAATTAATCCCTGTAATGAGAGTGAGACAATTAAAACTGTTTTAGGAATATTTTGAAAAATAACAATCGGCTTAAAAAAGTATGTAATGTGACACATTACCCTCGAAGAGAGCCATCCATTAACTCAAAGTTCAACCCCCACCAGCTACACCGTTCCGGGGGCGGAAGGGGGTCCGTGACTTTGAAAACTGAAATGGTGTAAGCATTCTTATTGCAGTTTTTGCAGTTTTTGATTCTACCATGTATGAAACATTTTTATTTTTCATGATACATGCCACACTAATAGCCAAGATTAAAAATGAATTGAAAATTTATAAAAACCGCAATATATCGGATAAATAGACATCGAACTCTTTCACCAGGATTAACACTTCCAGTTTCAGCAGACAGTTGGACAATATTTCGAGAAGTAATTGCAGGAGGAACATTCCTATCATGGAAGAGATTGGCATACTATTGACGACTTTATAAACATTTCTATGAACCTCACAGTACGAAGAAACACTATCTAGTATATCTGCAAACCGTTAACTTCGTAGAACAATTGCGTTCAGTGCGAATCATTGAAGTGCAATGAACAGTCTGAGAGCAGGATCAGTCTGTGCTTCATTCGATTGTGGGAGATGTCACGTGAGAGGGTCATCAAAGGTAACAGACACTGTACTGCGGTTTTCCTAATCTGATGTGTCTTTGGTTGAGGCATTACCGAGGTGAGCTACGTTTATCACAACTTTTTAAAATTCGATTTATACATTTACAAATATTCAGAAAAAACTCTTTTAAATGCCTCATTCTGTATATTATACAAATGTTTGTTTGTGTGTGTGTGGGGGGGGGGGGGGGGGGGTAGGTATATTTGTTCCCTAACTGATCCAAAACTACCAGAGCGATTTCAACCAAACTTCCAATACATCTTCCTTACAATTAGAAAACGACCGCTGTCGAATTCAGAACCTCCTACAAAAGCATACGACGTCATAAATAATTAATGTGGCGAGGAACAACCAAATCGTCAGACTTAGCTTAATCAGTGTACCACTTGTGAGTGAGAACACGTATCGATTTCAGACAAACATTACACATAATTTATCTTCCTGAAAATCCCAGTAATAAGATGAAAGGAACGAAGTTTATCGTTTACTACGACTCCGCAAGCCATGCAGTAAAATTGTGGCTTTCAATTTCCCCTTATTGTTCATTTCTCTGACGCTACTAACTGTATGTGCAAGACATGTTATGACAGTATTCACACACAGCAGTAAATCTACCTCCGAAATTATATCATAGTATGGTACAGTACATGGTTCATGAACTGTGTGGTCATCACAAGTTCTTCTAATATTTTTCTTCTCACACTGTTTTCTGTTTGTTTTTATTTATTTATTTATTTATTTATTTTTTATTTATTTATTTATTTATTTATTTATTTTTTTTTTTTTTTTTGATTTTCAGTGCTAACACACAGATAACAAAGCGTGAAACAAATGCAAAGATAATGTGAAACATTTGATAACCGTAGGAGGTTTCTCAGTAATGTGTAATTCTGTCTTAATGTCCTCTGCCACCAGATGACGTTTCAATGCTGACAGCAATGCTACGGCGCCTCTCCTAAGGGCTTGACTACATCAGGTCGTCCTTAGATGACTGGAAAGCTGAGGCTCGCTCAGGTTCCTCCTAATTTAGCTAGGTAAGAAGTGATGAAATGGTTCCAGTGTCGTGCACTCAAGTTCTCAACAAAGCACTGCTGCCCTTTTTATGGGTTGGACTGCGTCCACTGGAAATGGTTTAGCCACGTGGTGGCTATTTACAGCCATTTATGCACTTCATGGTCCTAGTTTTTGCTGCAACTGTTACTGATGACAATCCACCATGTTACCAGGCCATTATCGTTGGCGATTCTTTTGATGGACACACTGAATGATTCAAGGTAATTATTGTCAGCGATTCATTTGATGGACACGCCGGATGATTCAAGGGAATGATTTCTCCACCCCACCAAGACTTATGGATCGTAATAATGAGTTCAATTCATGCAGAAAATACTGCAGTGGTAACTACTTTTGTAATTACGGACGGCTATAGTGGACGGGAGAGCTCATACCTGCACGGAACATTAGACTCGATGGGCACATGCCACATGGTACAGTTAGACAGACAGAAGAAGGTTCGACGCTATGTTACTTCTGTTATCACAGTGTTCATGAATTACCACCTACGCTCTTATGGTCAAATGTTGGGCTTAGAAGCCCTATGTGGTATACAAAACAATTCACGATATCCTCGATAGAGCACCTGCTCCAAAAGCAAAAGTTAGCTGCAAAGATTCACGAAACGAGATGGCCTTCATACAGTTGTAAAAATTAGGAGTTCGTGCTGTTACCCGACGCATTTCGCTTTTATCTACACCAACACAGGATAATAAAAAGACTGGAAACATTAAAAACACATTAGCATGGCTGAGACAGTGTTCGAAAACTATGTCAATTAAAACCTGCTTTCACTCATCTCGCAATGGATAAACTCGGTCCTTGTATTGTGGTGTTCAAATTAATAGGTACGAATCATCTGAATCATCTGTGAGAGTAGAATCAAGTCTTTGTTCAAAAGTAATCTCTAGAGGCCAGAGCTATCCCACCGTTTAATGCGCCGAAGCATTTCCTATTCCGAGAATTCCTGTGTGACAAAAAACAGTTCCTATTGTGTGCTCACTGGAATACGTTGGTCATGTCTTTAAGTAACACGGATAGAAGCTCTCAAGCCCTTTCCGTTGCAATTTCTACAGGTATCAACATCGGGAGGACGGTGCGCTGTAGTTGTCGCCATTTAGTAGCGCGTACACCCAAGAGCAGCCTCCTTTGGCCATCCACGACGGTCTCGTAGTGCATCGTGCAACGACTAGTGCGACGATCGTGATAGTGCTGTCGCTACATTTACGCCGTCAAATTCGAGCGCAGCTGAAACGATATGTAGCGTAACCCAGTGATAGTTACATTTCATTTATGATCTCTCTGACGACTGATCTTCATTCTCTTAGTGTGGAAATCATTATACTAACGACTCATCCTGCAGCCAGTTTTTCTCGTCCAACGGATACGTACATTGAGCAACTATCATTTATTAAAAATTGTGACAGGGCTACTTTTAAAACATGTGCCTTATTTTGCATGTATTTTTCAACAGAGGGTCGCGATTTCCATCGTCTGTAGCTTCCCTAATTGTCCCATACTTTAATCATCTGCTAGCCAACGAAACACCTGCTGAAGAGACGGAGTCCATTGCTTGGGACAGATGATCTGCGGGTGAGTGATCTCTTAGGGTACACTATTAGACAGTACTTTTTTAAAGCAATTATTCTATCTTTTTTTAATTAAGACTGCTGAAGCGAGAAACTGCAGCAATCGTTCCTTCTGTCAACATCCATAGGCTACAATACCGTCAGGGGGGAGTTTAGAAACGTTTGAACCCCACAGGACAGGGATGTAATACAACAAGTGAGGAAGCACAATAATCTTTATAAGTTAAAAACTTAATAAATAACTCCTGAAATTTACTTTATTGTCATGAGTTGTGATATATTTTTTATTAATAGGGACTAAGTAGCATCGTAGGCAAACCTAGCACCAATTAACTGTTTCTCGTCTACAAGAAGCGAAATTGACAGTTGGCTAAACAACGGAAATTTGCACTGAAAGCTGAAATCCCGACAAGAGATTGGAGGAATTGGCGAAAAAAGAAGAATTTTGCACCGAGAATGCAATTTGCCACCATGGGGCGTTCACAACAATAGTTCCAAAAGTAGCCGACCCATCGTAATTCTCTAAGGGGTTGGTGGAGAACACAGGTTGAGGAGCGTATAAAGGCAGCCTTCCCATCGCGGTGGAAATGACACCCTGCCGTCGACTGCTCACAGGAGCACTTGGCAGCACGGTAAGAGTTGGGATGATCACTCCTACCTGCTGGTATCATTCCGCTCATTTTGTCTGCGATTAATCGCCATGGCTTTCACGCACCCCGTGCAAGGTGAGGACACTGGTGACAAAACTAATATTTGCAATCCGACGAAAAGCAGGAAGAAACGGACCAGTTCACAGATCTGCATCCTACTTTTTTTATCAGAGTGTTCTTTGTCTGAAATAGACCGAAACCGGAAAGTAAATAAAGCAAGAAACCTGCGGCCTGGACTATTTTTATTCTGAAATTAATAACTTTGTTTTTCATCCCAAAAGAAATCTGTTGGCTCTGCAAGTCAGAGTTTCAGTTGCTAGAAGATTTAATTCAGCGGTGCGTATCTGGCGGGCCGACGCATTTTTGCGAGGTCGACCTGGCGGGCGCTGGCACGCAGGTATAATTTTCGCTCTGCTGTTCCACAGGCCGGAGCGCTCGTCCACCTGCTGCAGCCATTACGGCTAGCGGCCGGCCAGTGTGGCGCGGACGTAATGAGTTTAGCTGCCGCTGCCGCTGCCGGGGCCGTTGGCCTTGCCGTTGCCGTTAACGTGGCCACGTCCTCTCCGGTCCTGTGATTACGGGGCCGGATCTGGTCAACCCTCACAACCACAGGCGAATCTCCACTCCTGGCATAATATCCAATCGAAGCTGACTCGTTTAAAACAGCGGCGGTAGGGTGCGAATGTCGGCGCCACGACAATCCTCTTTAAAACCGATCTAATATAGGGTGAAACCTTTTCGCCGTATTTATTTGCAGCCGGCATATCCACACATCAAAAAACGTGTTGGAACACCACGTCTCCAGCGGTTCAAGAATATACAAATTCGAAAAGATATACACAAAGACCACATATCAATTCTCCTTATTGCTCATGAAAAGAAAAATCGACAATTTGTGCGACAGTAACCTAGTCATTCTGAGATTGTGTTCCAAATTGAAGCCCACTCAAATACCGCCATTACGAGGTAAGATGGCCTCTTGCACTGATACATGCTTGCATTCCTCATAGCACACTGTTGACTGGATCAGTATTTTCCAAACTTTTCGAATATGTTATCCCCTTCCACGTGAAGATATTCAGACGACCTCTCCCCCTCGTCACGAACCGACAACTAAGCTATGTCAAAAGAAACAAATTTAATCTTCTTTCCTTTGCTTCAGCTTTCCTTTAAATTGTGGAAGGAGGCATTTTATGTATATTTTCCGGAACGGAACAGTTCGTCCGTGGAGTAGCCGAGCAGTCTAAGGCGTCTGGTTGCGGAGCGCGCGGTTGCTCGCCGTCGGAGGTTCGAGTCCTTCCTGGGTCATGTGTGTATGTGTGTGTGTGGGTTGTCCTTAGTTTACCTTAGTTTAAGTAGTTGGTAAGCTACGGACTGATGACCACGGCGTTTGGTCCGATAGATTTACAAACAAACAAAACACTTCGTCTTATTTTTACATAATTTTCAGCACAGTTAAGTACGCCGGCCGCGGTGGCCGAGGGTACAGAGGCGCGCCAGTCACGGTCTGCGCGGCCACTACGGCCGAGGGTTCGAATCCCCCCTCGGGCATGGATATTTGTGCCGTCCTTAGTATTAGCTACTTCACAAGTAGTTTGTAAGTTTAGGGACTGATGACCCGTACTTAAGTCCCATAAGCTATACAAACATTTGAACATTTGAACTGTTAAGTACGTTGCTTAACGACTGCTTCGAATTTCAGTTAAGACTCAGAAGTGAATTGTGCTCATTAAGAAAGGTCCCACTGTATAGGCAATTTGTAAGGAAGTGTATCTTTTTTTTTAATTTTTTAGAATTACTTATTGTACCAAGTGCTTTTACCTTTCCACTGGTTCCTGAAGACCGCATAATTTGCTCTTATTCTTTATTAACACTCTGTATTGTACGGTAGGATCTATTCAATTAAAAATGAATATTACACTTTCTGACATTACATAAGTTTCACTTAGTCATACGCCTAGTTATTTACGGTGCGGGTACTTTCTCATATGACGGCGACTCGTGTCAATGACTTCCTTACCCGATGTGGGTCATACCCACAGATTGAAAAACATTGCACTAGGTCATCAAGGGACTGTTCGACCAGATTGACCTACATCTAAATTAGGTGTTGATATATCACAAGTAAACCTACGGAACTGCCACTCCGGTTTTTCTGAAATATGATTATTGGAGGTAACACATCCAAAACTAGGAGACACTTTTTAAGTGGTGAAACAGTCACTCCAAAATGAAAACTAAAATTTGTGAGAACGTAGAGACTAGTGAAGCGACTATAATGACTTTTGTTATGTAATTATCTTCCGAAAAAAGACGAAAATCGGTCTAGGTATATTAAACGGGGAGTGAAAAAAAGAGGACCAACTACCCCTGAAAGTGACTAATTTTTTCTACAAAAGTATTTTTGATTTAAGTGAAGTAGGATCTAATAAAACTTCAAAGGTGAAGCTAATTAAGAAAAACGTTTTGTATAAATATTTTTGGGATAAATAACCCTTATATTGCCGACCTGGTTTGTCCATGAAACACCTTGGGAATTTATTATTTCTGAACGATACCATCTCGTCAACATATGGTTATTTAAAGTCGCTGAATCCGAATCTGTGATGATATTCTCAGAATTCAGTAGGGGAGTGGATGATCCAGCGTAGCGGTAGAAATCTCGAAAAAATGCATTAATAGGCACCAACTCGACAAGCGACATTCAAAATATTGAAAAATCCACTTTCGTAATAATAGTGAATGAATAATGTTTATTGATTTTAATCGCAGGCGTCAGCGTTGCCTGTGATATAATGCGTGGCGGTATTATTTCTCCTCTTCCCGCTGCTTGACTAGGGCGAGTCCCCTAATCTGGCAGTGCCATCTCCACGAGCAACGTTAACGCCGGTGGTCGAAGTCATGTATTATTTCCTTTTATACGCTATTATTTCAAAAATAGTTTTTAAAGTATATTAAAAGTCTCATGTCAGGCTACTGTCTACTAAGGCACGTTTTCGAGGTTTTGGCCGCTGTGCTGGATAAAAAAATAAAGAATACTGATATTCTAGTTTCAGATTCAGTGATTATAAATAACGATTTGGGGGACTGATGACCTCCGTAGTTTTGTCTCCCTAAAACATCCAAACAACAACAACAAATAACGATATATTGTGGAGATGAAGCACTTCAAAACTTTACATTCACGAGGTCTTTCATGGGCAGTATAACGGTTGTCTACCCCATATATATACAAAAATAACATGTTTCTTAATTAGACTTTTAATAGATCCCTGTTCAATGAAACTCAAACTAATTTTTGTAGCAAAAAATTGATCTCTTTCGGGGTAATTTGGCCCCTAGCCTTCATTAACCCGCTAGTATACCTAGCCCAATTTTCCTCTTATCAAAGGGTACTTTATTAACAAAAATAATTAAAATAGCCTCACTAATGTCGAAGTACAGCAATTTTTTTTTTTCATTTTAGCCCCCATTTTTGGAGGGACCGTTGCTCCCCTAAAATTGGTTATACCGCTGCTAAAACATACGTATCCCGTAGTCTTTCATGTACTACAACATATATATTCAGAAACTTAGGAGTGTGGTGATACTTCCGTAAGTTTACTTGTCAGACTGGCTGGTGGATTGTCTCGTCCAGAAACAGCCCTTTTTCAATGTATCCCAGGCATGTTCGATAGCGTTCATGTCTAATCTTGCGGTATCCTTATGATGATTAGATTAGATTAGATTAGATTAGATTAGATTAATACTTGTTCCTTGAATCATGTATACGACATTTCGTAATGATGTGGAACGTGTCAGTTTAGTAAATTTTGTCTATACTTGACAATCTATATTTTAAGAATTTCTTTTGTTTTTTTGTTTTGTTTTTGTTTTTTTTATTTTTTATTTTTTTATTTTTTTAAGTTTTATCTAAAAATTCATCTATATTGTAGAAGGAGTTGCCATTCAGAAATTCCTTTAATTTCTTTTTAAATACTAGTTGGCTATCTGTCAGACTTTTGATGCTACTTGGTAAGTGACCAAAGACTTTTGAGCCAAAGTTAGATTTAACCTTGAATAGTGAATATCATCCTTTCTCCTAGTGTTATAGCTATGCACCCTGCTATTACTTTTGAATTGGGTCGGATTGTTAATAACAAATTTCATGAGTGAATATATATATTGTGAAGCTACAGTGAGTATCCCTAGATCCCAAAATAAATGTCTGCAGGATGCACATGGGTGGGTTCCAGCAATTATTCTGATTACACGCTTTTGTGCAATGAATACTTTTTTACTCAATGTTGAATTACCCCAGAATATGATCCCATATGAAAGAAGTGAATGAAAATAGGCGTAGTAAGCTAATTTACTGAGATTTATATCACCAAATTTTGCAATGACTCTGATAGCATAAGTAGCTGAACTCAAACGTTTCAGGAGATCTTCAATATGTTTCTTCCAATTCAGTCCCTCGTTAATGCAAACACCTAAAAATTTTGAATATTCTACCTTAGCTACAGATTTGTGTTCAAAGTCTAAATTTATTAATGGTGTCATGCCATTTACTGTATGAAACTGTATATACTGGGTTTTATCAAAGTTTAATGAGAGTCCATTTGTAGAGAACCACTTAATGACTTTCTGGAAGATATCATTTACAATTTCATCAGTTAATTCCTGTTTGTCAGGTGTGATAGCTATACTTGTATGAATTTTCGATTATCGATCTACGAGCAGGATGTACGCAAAAATTGTGGTCCGTTAAGACGAACCACTCCCTAAATGTTCAAGTATTAAAAGTTTGTTTAGCTTACGGGGGTCACCAGTCCTTAAACTTACAAACTACTTATGACCTACCTTACTTACAAGACGACACAAACATCCATGTTCGAGGGGGATTTGAACCCCTGACCGTAGCGGCGATGCAGACTGTGACTGGCGCGCCGCAGACCGATCGGCCACTGCGGCCGGAGAATCACTCACTAAAATGGTGTCATTATGGTCCCATTATAAGTAGACGGATTTCACCCCTGTACATATAGACGTTCGTTTGCCATTTAAGACCACCAGAGGCGTCTCTGCCCCCACATAATGCCACCCCAAAACATCAGCGCGACACCGAGTCCAAATTCATTTCCGATTATTATCTGTTTGAAGGCAGATGCGAGTCTCATCTATGAACTGTACGTGATGGCAATTCTGACGAGTGGATTAGCATGCTGTTGGGTCCACTTGAATAGCATTGCATAGCGTCTAGGTTTCAAAAACGGACTTCACCATGGACGTCATGTGACTACTTCCAGCTAAGTCAAACCCGAAGTCTTGGGCACGTTTACGTTCCTCTCACAGTTCATTCAAGATGAAATTCCCAAGGAGAGGTCATCAGCTGCTTTCGGCGGACAGAGCGAGGCAAGTGATGGACATTTTCTGTATCTCTGTACCTACTACACGTCCGAACAGCGAACCTTTGGTTTACTCATTGACGTCTCGAGTCATCCCATAATGAGTGGACCTCCAGACGCAATGTAAGAATGCGTACACGATTAAACTTCCGAACTGTCCTTCTAGGAATGGCAGAACTACACCCATGGGTACTGATATCCCAAGAACGTTGATTCATGTCGAAGGCTCTGGATGGCTAAATCATTCTCTGGAATTGACCAGAAGTTTCCTTAACCAACCGTGAAAAATTGTGGCCCTGTGCCACATAAACATCCACGGTTAATTGAACGTGAATGGCTGCGAGACTCCAAAAAGGCGTACATAACCATTTCCATTCATGGACGACTGCATCTGGGGGACAGTCAACTGCATGCAAAGGATCTTGTTGATAACATTGGTATATGGATTCGTGGGATCTGTCGACATTCGAACCATACTACCTGCTTATAACGATTAAATTCGGGAGTCATAAGAACAAGCCACAGTTTTTCATTTGCTTGTGCTCCAAACCAAATGTACAACTAACCAAAAGATACATTATAGGCAATGTCGTGTTATTGAGAGAGCCCCTATTATTAATATTTACACATTTTACACATTCGTTAGTTATATTTTGTATATTCTTGCAAGAAATGAGAGAATGGAAAGGATATCAAACATAACAACACAAACAAGGAAAAAGAATACAAAAGCGACATCTATTACATCAATGACATATTTAACAATAGGAAAAATAACGTGCTAGGTTTCGAGACCTAATCCATCCAGAAAACTTCTATGAAGGTGAACAGTGTATGTTGCGTGCGTTGTCGTGGAGTAGGCGTGTAGGTTTGATTGGTTATTGCTCATTAAACATGACATCTCGTTGATAAAGCAAACACCTAACCCTGCACCCTAATTTTCATACCTGCAGATTGATTTTAATATCTAACAAGTTATTTATATGCACATTTATCCTTGTCATGGACCACCACTATATTTTATATAAAAACACAGAAAAATTAGCTTATTCTAACCGTGGAATGGCGACAAGTTACGGTCTCAAAATGATATATAATTCAGAAAAAAATACCGTGAATCTCTATTAATTACATAAAACTAAAGTCTATGTAAGCTGACAATTTCCCATTATTTATACACATGATAATATAACCCACCAATATAAGTGAGAGGGTATTAATGAGGAAAAACAATCACAAATCAAATGATTATATTATACGAAACAGAGAAAAAGCAAAGTTTGTTACCAGTTGTCACTGTCAACATATATAAAGATCGAACACTAATCATCTTAAAAGCACAAAACATGAATTAATTGACCACCTGATACAAAATTACATAAACAACACTGAATATAACTGGCTATATCTATAGATACAGTATAATAGAGGTCATGAATGCAACTAGTTGCAACTGAAACAAGTATCGGATTAGAAAACGATTACTGACGAGTATAATCAGTCTCCTATCAGGGGTCGTGGTTGCGCAAGCAATGTACTAAACCCAATTAGGAGTCATGCAGAAATTCGCAGCAGCACCAGCGTCGTTGGTAGTCACCAGGCTCAGCGGCGGGCGGCGCTGAACGTTAAGTATAACTGCGCCAAAGCCACGGAATAGCGATATTAACATCAACTGTGTGCGCTTGAGGAAGCGACAAACGATAAACAAATAACCCTGTCTACAGAAAGCTAACACGGAGACTAACTGTGGTCTCAGACGGCGATGCCACACAACAGCTAAAGTTCAAACTATGGTACCAACAGACCAACACTGAAAAAATAATCAAAGTTTCCGACCAGAGTGGTGGAAAATTCAAGTCCAAATTCAACAATTAGAAAATTTCGCGACACGACGGCGGGTTAGCACCAAGCCGTAAGACCTTCCCGGTTGCAGGTCTTCATAAGAGTGCCTCAATTTTTCGCCCTCTCCTCCGTTCCTCGCAAAAACTCGATGGTCGCGAGGACAGCCACCTATGCTCAACGCTCAGGCCAATCGGGATCATCCTCAAAACAATCAAACCGACGGCCTGGGAGCTACCAACTGCCTTCCAAAATGAAAACATGTAATCAGCCAATGGTGCGCTTTGCTACCGACTGGAGGCACATTCCTCCCTCAACCAACCGGAGTACCCAAGCTTGGTCACCTAGTCCAGTCAGCTACATTCTTAGAAAATCAGCAAAAATAATCAGGGCACTGTTTTTTACAGCTATCCACCGCACCCCCCTCCCCCCTCCGCATCTGTGTGAGATGCACATTGTTTTCCTTCCTCACCCACCCTGGTAGTCCCTGCAGTATAACTGTCAAAATTCTAGGTATTCCGTCAAATTAAGAGACAGGAGATACCGAGTTCCCTTGAAGATCAAACGAAATAACCGCCTCAGCTGCTGCTGCATTCCGGTAAACCGCAGGCGCCAGACCCGTAGCAGGCAGACAGACACAAACACCCATTGTAAAGTTCCTGCTGGCGGACCAGGCAGGTAACAAGCGCACCGCGGCATACGGCTACTGGCCCGACCGGACGTCGGTAGAGGAACTCTCCCAACCCTCCTTTGAAGAAAACCGCGGACTGAAGGCTGACCGCCCGTACCTCGCCCCGGAGTTACGGTAACGTGCACGGCGTTCCTTCCGCTCACAGCCAAGTTTCGTCAGCAAGCCAGGCAGGAGGATGAATGAAATGCAGTTTCTACACGACATGAATTTAACACAATAAAGCTCTTCCTTTACACCCATTCCCCCTATCAGAGGTTAAAAGGCCAGGCAATAAGAAGATACAAAAGCAAAAAAATTAAATACTGATAGATAGAATGATATACAATTAAGTATAAAACATAACAATAGAGAGAGGACACACAGGAAGTCAGAAAAATAACCAACACCTATCAAAGGCGTGAATGTACCAAAAAGTGTTAAAAAATATCAAAAGTATTACACACATACCTACTCCCATAATATATAGATTGCATTGAATAATAACGTTACGTATCTTCTGTATAATTCATGATTGTAATACATATCCACTGTTCAAAACGATTAGGGGATCACTTGAGCTGTCGAGGTTATAAAACATTATGTCATCATCAGAATAAAGAAAAATAGTTCGACGTTTTTCCGTCAGTTCTACGTGTAGAGACAATAACACTTCAGCAACCGAGATAGTGTTAATAACATAAAGTTGTTTGGTCTTGATTTGTGTTAACTCTACGAAACGAATTTCACAAGCAGTTGGGTTCAGATAGTGTAGTCAGCAGTTAGTGCAATGCAACAGCAACGTGACTTACCTGAAGCTATGTCATGGAGACTGATAGGAATGTTGGAAGTGGGACGGTTACAGAAGGAGATGGCTGCGCCTACTGGAGTGTCCCAAAATGTGATGTCCAGGACCTTCTACATCTACATCTACATACATACTCTCAATTCACCGTAAGGTGCGTGGCGGAGGGTACACTGTACCACTACTAGGCATTTCCTTTCCTATTCCACTCCCAAATTGAACGAGGAAAAAAAGAATGCCTATATGCCTCCGTACGAGCCCTAATTTCCCTTATCTTGTCTTTTTGATCTTTACACGAAATGTAAGTAGGCGGCAGCAAGATCGTACTACACTCAGCTTCAAATTCCGGCCCTCTAAACTTACTTAACAGAATTCACGAAAAGAACGTCGTCTTTCTTCCAGCGATCCCCAACTGAGTTGCCGGAGCATTTCCGTGACACTCGCGCATTGGTCGAACCTACCGGTAACAAATCTAGCTGCTCGCCTCTGAACCGCCTCTATGTCTTCCTTCAAACCGATCTGCTGCGGGTCCCAAATACTTGAGCAATACTCAAGACGTGGTCGTACAAGCGTTTTATACGCGGTCTCCTTTACAGGTGAAGTACATCTTCCCAAAATTCTCTCAATAAACCGAAGTCGGCTGTCTGCCTTACTCACAACTGTCCTTACATTCTCGTTCCATTTCATATCGCTCTGCAATGTTACGCCTAGATATTTGAACGACGCGACCGCATCAAGAAGCTCACTACTGATGCTGTATTCGAACATTATAGGATTGTTTTTTTCTACTCATGCGCATCACCTTACATTTTTCTACATTGAGAGCTAGCTGCCATTCTTCGCACCAACTAGAAATTTTGTCTAAGTCAACCTGTATGCTATTACAGTCAGTTACAGACGACACCCTCCCATACACCACAGCATCATCAGCAAACAGCCGCAAATTACAACTTACTCTGTCCATCAAATCAATTATATAGATAGAAAATAATAGCGGTCCTATCACACGCCCCTGGGGCACGCCTGACGATACACTCGTCTCTGATGAACACTCGCCGTCGAGAACAACGTACTGCGTTCTATTACTTAGGAAGTCTTCCAGCCAGTCAGAAATCTGTGAACCTATTCCATAAGCTCGTATCTTCGTTATCAATCGAGGATACCGAAAAACACAATCCGCCTGTTGCCCTTCGTCCATGGCTCGCAAGATGTCATGTGAGAAAAGGGCAAGCTAAGTTTCACATGAACGATGTTTCCGAAACCCGTGCTGATTCATGGAAAGAAGCTTTTCCGTTTCAAGGAAATTTACTATATTCGAACTGAGAATATGCTCCAAAATTCTACATGAAACCGATGTCAACGATATTGACCTGTAATTGTATGGGTCAGTTCTCTTTCCTTTCTTATACACGGGAGCCACCTGCGCTTTTTTCCAATCACTAGGAACTTTGCGCTGAATTAAAGATTTGGTATAAATGCAAGATAAGTAGGGGGCCAATGCCGCAGAACAGTCTTTGTAAAGCCGAACTGGTATTCCATCCGGACCAGCAGACTTTTTCGTATTTAGCTCTCTCAGCTGCTTCTCTATACCGGAAATACCTATTGCTATGTCCCCCATTTCGGAATTAGTACGTTGATCAAATGATGGTATACTTGTGCGGTCCTCCTGCGTGAAAGATTTCTTAAAGGTTAAATGTAGAACTTCGGCTTTCCGTTTGCTTTCTTCTATTACTGCCCCGGAATGATCAACTAGTGACTGGACAGTGGGCTTTGACCCGCTTATCGATTTTATATAGGACCAGAATTTTTGCGGGTTCTCGGAAAGATCTTTTGCTAAGGTATGGCTGTGATAATTATTGTATGCTTCACGCATCGATCTTTTTATAGACGCACGAATCTCTACTAACTTTTGCCTGTCATCATTTGCGTGTTCTTTTTTGAATCGAGAGTGCAAAAGCCTTTGCTTTCTCAGCAGCTTTCTAACATTATTATTATACCACGGTGGATCTTTTCCATCCTTAATCGTCTTTAATGGCACATATTTCTCTAACCCTTTATTAACAATGCACTTAAATTTAGTCCACAATTCCTCTACATCCATAGTCCCGGAATTAAACGATGCCCATTCATTTTCTAAGTGCGATCGTAACATTTGCTTGTCGGCTTTTCCCAACAAAAACAGGCTCCTAGCCTTCTTGATTGGTTTATGAACTTTGGTCACCATCGACGCTATGACGATATCATGATCACTAATTCGTGTCTCTACACAGACATCGTTAATAAGGTCAGGCCTGTTTGTGGCTATAAGGTCTAGAATATTTCCATTGCGCGTGGGTTGCCGGTTTAACTGCTCAAGAAAGTTTTCGGAGAATGTGTCCAAAAGTAGCTCGCAAGACTGCTTGTCTGTACCGCCTGAAATGTAACTAGCGAGGTCCCAATCTATACTCTTAAGGTTGAAGTCACCTCCGACTAATATTACATATCCCGGATACCTATGCACTACCTGGTGTAGACTTTCCTTGAATGATTCTAAAACTGCTACAGCAGCACTGGGGGGCCGGTAAAAACACCCAACTCTTAACTTTACTTCTTTTAGACCTGTTATGCGTGCCCAGATAACTTCACAGTTACTTTCAACCTCGATCTCAGTAGAAACAATATCTTTGTCCACGGCGATGAACACTCCTCCTCCAGTTGTATCAGATCTATCTTTCCGATATACATTCCACGCTTCGCTAAATATTTCTGAACTTGCCACATCATCATTTAGCCAGCTTTCGGTGCCTAAAACTATCTGAGCGCAATAACTTCCATGCAGCGCTGCAAATTTGGGAACTTTGTTTCTAATACTCTGTAAGTTCGCGGCTAATATTTTGATGTTCGAATTTTTGTTCCGAACGTGGCCTGAATTCGCTGTTTGAATGCTGACAGGCGAGTGCTTATCAGAGTCAGCGCCTAGCCTAAAAAACCCCCATGTGCACTCCACAAGTACTCTGCTACCCGAGTAGCCGCTTCCTTAGTGTAGTGCACCCCTGATCTATCTAGGGGCACCCTACAATTCCCCACCCGATAACGCAGATCCAGAAATCTGCAGCCATGACTGTCACAGAGTCACAGAGTTGATGCGATTTCAGTCAACGAGAACCGTTACAAAAAGGCAAGGCCAAAATCTTCCATCAAGAAAGGATGACCGATACTCCTGTTAACAGCCCATCGAAACAGGAGGCTGATTGTAACTCAGATGCAACGAAGCCTCCAGGCAGCAAAAGAACGCACATTATTAACATAAGCAGTCTAGATCACCTTAGAGAAAGTAGCCTGTACGCACCGAGCCATATGGTGTTTGACCCATTAAAACCACGATACCGTTTATTTCGCAGAAACTGGAAGGAGGATGGTCAGGTTGGAGTTGTAACGTAACGATGGGTTCTGATCAAAAATGAGTCATGATTCAGTGTTCAGACGGACAATGGTCGTTCCCTTATCTGGAAGGAACGTGGAACACAGGTCAATCCTCCTTATGTTCTGGAAACATCGCAATATTGTGGTAGTGGACGAATGGCGTGGGTAGCGGTCAGTATTGGTGGACTTAAGGACATACATGTCTTCCGGAATGGGTCTGAGTGCTCAGAGGTCCCTACGCTGGTGCCACAGGAGATGGGTTTGTTCTGGTAGACGATAATGCACGTTTTCGCTGAGTTTCAGTGATAGACAACATGCTCCAAGCTGAACTGAACGAATGGAGTGGCCAGCTTGTTCAGCTAACCTTATTGAGGGTGTCTCGGATGCACTTGGCAGAAGCAGCCAGAACAGCACATCCCACAACGGCTGTAGAGATGGATATCGCACTCATGAGGGAGTGGCCAAATATCCCTCACGAGCTGATCTCATACTGTACGTGTCACTTAGGTGGACAACTGTACTAGCCGACCGAAGTAATCACACACCATATTAGAGGACAACTAGAATGACTTTCCCACTATTATGGAAACACCATATTGCCACTCTCCAAGGACACGACCTGTAGACCTGAAATGAAGATTTGAGACAGCAAAATATCACACTGTATGATATACGAAATACAATGATAACCAATATATTAATCAATTACGTTAACACATATATATTGTGTATAATTTCTCACCTGATCCGGTAATTGTTTTGAGCAGTGTTGTAAAGTCCCGTAAAAAGAAACAATAATTTATCTCGATTGCAAACAGAAACAGGAAATACTGAAAAGCCGGCCGCGGTGGCCGAGGAGACTGAGGCGCTTCAGTCACGGTCTGCACGGCCACTACGGTCGGGGGTTCGAATCCCCTCTCGGGCATGGATATTTGTGCCGTCCTTAGTTGTAAGTAGTTCATAAGTAGTTTGTAAGTTTAGGGACTGATGACCCCGTAGTTAAGTCCCATAGACTCTACAAACATTTGAACATTTTGAAATTCTGAAACCCTTTTTTGTAGGCAATCTTTTCGTCCTAAATATTATTTTCATACGTATTTTCGTGTGGAATTTTATCACACAGATAATGGCACAATTATAATTTTAGTCAAATCATGTAAGTGTGAACTGTTGAACTCGTGATGCATACGAGACTTCATACGTGACTTCAATTGGCGTCTTTTTCGATGGTAGATTGCTAAGATTTGGAGATAAGTAACAGTTTTCTGGTGGAGGTGACCGAGTCAGAAACACGATAAGTTGAGTACTTTATGGTAAGGAAGAAGTGTGGGAGGAGTGGTAAAAGGTACAGTCAGCCACACAGCAGTTGGATAAGTATTTTTGGAAACATTTTCGTTTCACTATGTTTGGGTCAACAGCACTCTTATTTAAATTTATGAATAAAGAACAGTCTAGAGTGACGCACTGGAAGGCGCCCAACTAACAGCCAGCTGCATTCCTAAAGATGGTCTAAATAAGACCGAACTAGTTGAATGAAATAAATTATTGCACTCTATACTGTTCTTTATTCATAAAGTTGGATAAGTGTTAGAATTATTGCGTGTACTGTTGCACTTAAGAATATTTCCGTTGCGGTATTTACTTCATTACTGCCAGGAAGTGTTGAAATTAAATGTTTACCATAGTGGTGTGGAATTGATAGCTTTGAACACATTTTGTTGTTTTCCAGCTAGTGTACTTGGTTTTATGGTGTGCTGTTGTGTAGCTGTTGCGACTTTGGATACTCGTCATGGTACGAAGTCATTAGAATGAATAAAGCTGCTCAACCTCTGCTCCCAAATGAACAGGTAGACTTACCTAAGAATCTTCTCTGGCTTCTGTTTGTTATTTGAGGGATAAAAAATGATAGCAATAGGGGAAGACAACAGATCAGCTCTCCGACTGACAAAATGTTGCTGCAAGACAAGATAAGGAAGGAAGAAATCTTGGAGTTTGACGTCCCGTCCACACCGTGTTCATTAGAGAGGGAGCTTAAGCTCGGATTTTTGGGTAAGGATGGGGGAAGGAAATCGGCCGTGCCCTTCGAAATGAACAAAATGTTCAAATGTTTGTAGAGCTTATGCAACTTACTACGACGTCATCAGTCCCTAAACTTACAAACTACTTGTGATCTAGCTTATACTAAAGACGGCACAAACATCCATACCCGAGGGGGGATGGGACCCCCGACAGGAAACGACCTCACGCATCGTAGCATAGCGCCTCAATGCGCTCGGTAGCTCCACCGTGGCCCGAAAGGAACCATCCCGGCATTTGGCTTGAGGGATTTCGGGAAATCACGGACAAGATAAAAATAAGATATTGGAGAAAATAATGGTTCTATTAACCCGTACAGCCCTTAATGAGGTGTTGCTACCCAATCCCTTGGCGTATGGACGTGGTTTCACCATGGTATTGCCAATCGTTGAAGACACTCACCATGTCTCTTTTCGAACACTCGACAAGTTTTGCAGTTTGGAAATCGTGCCAAACCTCCGGGCCTTTACAATCTGCCCTCGGTGAAACTCAGGTACATCGCGTACCTTTTCCATTCTGCACATAGACAACACGGTTCTTGATCATGCAGACTAGCAGTCATTCCCAGTCAGTTGACGCTGCTGTCATCTGTATATGGATGGTAGCTAGGTGGTCACTGTATTCGGGCTGATCATGGCAAAGAGGAGAGATTAGTGAAACATTTTTCCGAATTTATAGTTGTCAGAGTTAATTAGCAGTCTTACTATGACAAAGAGGAGAGATTAGTGAAATATTTTCCTGAATTTAAAGTTGTTAGAGTTAATTAGCAATATTACTTTCGATTTATAAAGTAATGTGATCCTTTATCTATTCAGAAAGATTACTGAGCTAATCAACGAGTCTATTAAAGTTTAGAATACGCCTACTGGAGATGAGAACACTCAGCCTCCCCCCTCGCTATGAGCCCGTTATCGGGATAGGCTTTTTTCTATTGCTTTTGTTAAGCTATTCCGTGACGAAAATTTACCGCTCTCCGGAAACTGCGTTCCTTTAATCAAATTAAATCTGAGAACCGTACTGCTTCGTTCGCTGGAAATGAACTAATCACCATTTCACGCTCGGCGGTCTTTCTCAAACTTGGCGCTAAGGAGTCCTATATCTCCAGACGCCCACATTCAGATGGCTCGCATCAAATTTGAGCGGGGAACAGAATGGAATTCATCAGCTTTAGACAGTCGCCAAGTCGAACATCTATAAAGAAAGATAAGGGTCCCGCCCTGCCTGCAGAAACGCGTCTTCTCGCGAGGACTCCCCACCCTACACCACCCCGCCCCGCCCCTAACCCCGTGCACTTCCCTCCCAGCTACGAGGCGACGCCCTCGGCCCGACCACCTCTCGTAGCCTCCGTGGCGCCGGGAGCTGAAGTTTCAATAAGGACGGGAGTTTGCAGCGCCGAGGAAGCCGAAAGGAATATTTAAAGTGAGTTGGAGCAGAAACGCCGCCAAGTGGCTGCAAGTCTCGGAAGTTGGCGGCCTCTCACGTGAAATTGCTCTGGGCTGCACGGTTACTCCTGGGCACCAGTTATCGGGATATAGAATTACAAGTGCCGAGTGCGGAAGCGCCGGGCTGCGCGGAGCGTGGCGACCGAGTTGCCTCGCGGCTCTGTGAGGCCGGCTTCTAGAGGGGCTGAAGCTGCTGCCATCTTTCTCACCCAAACGAGCCTGCCTGTCGTACTTACTGTAATCTCCCCTGATATATGTAGAGACGACAGCTGCGACATCTCTGTATGTGGCTGCTGAATGTTGCCTCTGCATTGGGAGCACTACGTCCACGATTGATTAAAACGACACTGCCATTGTCGAACTATGTAACGTAGGTTGTCAGGTGTGAACTATGTCCTTGGTTAGGATATATATATATATATATATATATATGGAAATTTTACTGATCAGCTATGATGTGATCATATTTTCAAACATATAATAAATATTCCTACTCGATTGCAATGTATCAGTTGTACCAAGCAAACAAAAATGTACTTGAAAAACTGCGGAATTTAACTATTCTGTTTCTCCTCCAAAATAGTGAAAAGAGGAATGTTCTTAAATGAAAGACGATCTGCTTAAAATCAATTTATTATAATTAAACATACAAAAATAAATTAGATGACATTTCCTATCATGTAAAACAGATAATGGTATTCAAACAATTTTTTTATAAATGTTAAAATATTGAGTCACAAAAATGACTGGCTGAGTCAAAGGTCGGAGGTTTTGCAAAACAGAATGCTATTAGATTGGCTACACAGGGGGTTGAAATTATCGTTAGCCCTAAGCTCCCCAAAGTAAATAGGCAGATATCGAAAGAATAAAATAAGGGACCGAATCCAACAAGTCTGATTCATATAACCCTCCAGCAAGTGCGTCACCTTACCCACAAAGATGATCATTGTCGGCAGCGTCTCAGGCTCGCAGTCAGCAGGCGGTGGGAGCGGATGAGCTGAAATTTTTATCCGACCGTAATTGCTGCGACCTGTTAAGCAGGGTCGACATGTAACTTAACATAGCGTCGGCGTCGCTAGGCAGTTGTTGTGCGATTCTATCATGCTAGTAGACTAATCAATAATTTGCATAGGTGACACAAAGGCCACTTGGCACAAATCGATCAGTCACTTGTGTAATAACATCTGTAAACAATGCCCCATTCGCAAAGGCGCGAATGTTCAAATAGAGACTTCTAGCAGAACGAAAACTAAACTGTGGCCGCTCACAGCGTAACCACAGGACAATTTAACGTCCGCGAAGTAAACACAAGTTCTACAAGGTCCGAATCTTCGGAATCACACACAAGTCTAACCAGAGGACGTTTAAGACGTTGTCCTCCCGGCGAATATAAACGGTGTATTCCGTGTTTCCCGCGGTCCGTACACTTCGGACGCTCAAACAGGAAACTAGCGAGGACCGTACATTTCGGACGCTCAGACTCGAGACTGTCCCTCCTCGCGCTCTGCCGCAGCCCACGCGCGAAAAGACGCACCAATATCTGCTAATGGCTAATTGTGAAACCAATCGGATGGCGTAGCGCCGTTGACAAATTGTTTAGCTGTCATTCTAAAATAATTTGTCGAATCAGGACGCGTTCTCTGCGGCTGCCAAGAGGCTCCGCCCATGCCACCAACGCTTCCCGCGGATTTCGCCGTTCCCAAGGTGAATGCTCTGCAAGGAATTTCACCTTGCTCCTAGCTACGGTCACACGACCAAAAATGTTAACGTTGTGCTATATATACAGCCGCTGGAGCGAAACCCCTGGGGCGCCAGACAGGCAGAAAGCTTTCCTCTTAACCTAACCATTTGTCACACTAACTGGGTTCAAACTCTGCTGCTTTCAAGGAAGTTTTTTAGATAACGCCTAAGGGCAATACGTCTACATAAACAGCCCGGGTCCCAGAGCACTCTGCTATTGTTTGTATCCGGCAAATTCCTCTCTTGCGAAATGCCGAATGACTAAAAAGGCAGTCCCCGCTATCGCCCACCGTAAACTGTGGGCCAGCATTGTGTAAAGCTTCCCACACACTCTAAAAAAATTCTGCCAGGTATACTTCACCGCCTGTAGCGTCGGCGCAAAACAGGCCAAGCCAGCCCCTCTCGTCCTTCCCCGAAGGCGAGCGAAAGTTAGTGGGAGGGGTAGACCTCCAGGAGCGTCTCTGCACTGTGTGGCCTGACTGTGCCCAATACGTAAAACCACTTTTTAGCAGCCAAGCTTCGCCAATAAACATTAAAATCAAGAAATTGTCATATAAACATAGAATGTACTACAATCCCAGGAACCCATCACCCTTGATGTGTCCCCAAAGGCACAGAAATCAAAATAAATAAAAATCTACAAAGAAAAAGAGAAAGGTACAGTAACTCAAAGTTAGTAGGAAAAATAGACTAATTACAGACCCCGTCTCACAACTAAACCTACGGGGAACCAAAAAACGAAGTGCCTAGCTGCGATATTACAATTTAACTTAGACCGGTATTACACTATCATATTATTGGAAAATATTGGACGTGGTGAAATGGGAATGGAGTCAAATATTTCATCAAATCTAAGTCCTCGTCTTCTGTTTCAAATGTCTGTAAATCTATCGGACCAAACTGCGTGGTCATCAGTCCGTAACTTACAAACTACTTAAACCTAGGTAAACTAACCTACGGACAAACACACACACCCATGCCCCAGGGAGGACTCGAACCTCCACGGCGAACAGCCGCGCGCTCCCCAGCAAGATGCTTTAGACCGCTCGCCTAGTCCACCGCGGATTCTGTTTCCTGCAGTGAGAAATGTGAATACGTGGGGACTTTTGCCACTTTTTCCAAACTGTATGGACCTAGGCACGGATTTAAGATATACGATGCAGGGACGATGATGAATTGATTTTTTTTTTTTTTTTTTTTTTTTTTTTTTAGGCTGCTATTATGGTCGACCAAAGCTGTTAATTTGTTATATATATATTAAAAATTGAGACTAAAATTGAGATATCGTTTTCATGCGTCTCCAGTGGAAAATAAATGTAAATAGTATGGCATTTGCAAAACAAGTTTTGCATTTCGCTTCGTCTTTTGGCGCCTTCTGTAGGAAACCCAAACTTGTGTTCTGCTGTACATGGGACAGAAATTAATAGCAGCAAGCTTCTGAAAATGAATTGCAATTATGTACACGTATATATTTTGCTTCAAAATATGAACAATTCTTTTTCTTTACGGAATGGGTTTGGTCTGTAGGGGCTTTCTTGTTTTCAAACAGCCGGGTTCACAGTATATGACTGAAATGTTTTGTGTATTTTCCAGAGAAAAGCCACGATATGCCGAGAATGAACGTTTTTCGTCAACGGATGTGACGGGGGCGAGCTTCACCTTCGGTACATTTTGGACAGGAATGGAGCATGTAGAGGAACTGGATTTTTTTGCAAAGACCCTACAGGCCGGTGTCTATCTGGAAAACCTGTTGAATTTTCCCCGTTCTTTTTCTCCCAATTCACCTGCGCTTCATTGATATTCCACTTCCTCCAGAGAGGAAATATTCTCGTAGATAGGTCTACCTGAGCCTTATCATTTGCAATTGTCACCATAAATGTGCAGTTGTAAGCTCGCTGAAATGAGAGATCTTCGTTTTGTATTGAATCTGTCAAAGCCATTTGAATATAGCATCTGCGTTGACAAAGTGTGCAGTTATTTGTTCCTCAGTTTTTGGCCTTTGCTTTGAACAATTCAAATAATCTCTGGGTGGCGTATCTGGGTATAACCTACCAACAATCAGCTTTTGAACGTGTTATAGTTTCATCTACAGAAATCCGTACACAAGACTCTGAAATACCTTACCGGTTTCTTCGCAGTACGTCCGTACAAGCTGAATCAACGATAATTGCAGACAGCGTTAACGCTGGGTCACAAACCAATAGCAGCACATTTTTTTTTAAAAATCAACTTCAGCGTTGCTACCTAAGCAAGTCTACTTAAATGGGAAGAAATAATTGCCTTTTGGGATTTTAAAACTAAAAAAGTAAAAATAGGCGTTAACGTAGAAATAAGTTATGTGCTATAAAATACGCTGTTTCAGTTTTAATTAGTCATGAAACGCCAAAGTACAAATGTATTTGCACCTAAGAACTCCGAAAAAGAATAGGTTTTAACCAAAGGCTCCGCGATCTTGTGATAACCAGTTTCGGTTCTCTAACGAGACATCTTCAGAACATAAGAAGTTTGAGAAGGTTACAATTGTCATCACACAAATAAAACACTGTTCAGAAATTTATGCTCATATTTTCATAAATATGTCAATTTACTTCACATGACTTGACCTTCTTAACGTTCAAAAATTAATTTATCATTTAATGACATGAAAATGTGATTTAAAGCTATATTGGCAGAAATGTTTTAAGTGTACGATGTTTTCTATTAGTCAGCCGAAACCAAATATCACATAAAGAAAGTAAAATTGTCTTGGAGGTTTCATCCGTGCGATATTAAACTTTTTTTTTTTTTTTTTTTTTTTTTATACCAAACCCCTGGCTCAGACGATTCTATTGCATATATGTTCAAAGAAAGGTTGGATCAGATTCCAAAATTGTACCCGAAACATACAACTTAATTAGTGACGACGTAAACGTAGTCTCCATATGTTGGTAAAATTACATTTTCAAAACCGGTGGCAGTCATGAAACATCGTTCAAAATTGTGCTAAACTTCTTAGAAATCAATCATCTGGAACAAATAAAAAGCATCAAAACAGATACAGGGATTAGAAAACAATAGTTGTCGTAGTGAGAATGACTATCGGATTACCCAATTCCACCAAAATTAGACGAAAAAGGTATTTATTCAAAAATGGCAAATAAAAATTCGTTTGATTCTATCCTGATTGAGAATCTACAGTATTTCGAAACTAACAATGTGGGTGAAGATCACTAGTGGCTTACATTCAAAGAAATAGTATCGACATCTACTGGCAGATTTAAATCAAACAAGTTAAAAATGGGGGAACTGATAAACCTTGATACACAAAACAGGTTACATCAGTCTTGCAAACCAAATAAAAAAGCACGCCAAATTTAAACAGACACAAAATCCCTACGACTAGCAATGCTATACAGAAACTCGAAGTTTAGTTCGAACTCCAATGCGAGAAGTTTGTAACAGTTCTCACAACGAATTCTAAGAAATTCAGGTCATGTATCATGTATACTAGCGGCAGAAAAGAATCATTACCTTCACTACGCGATTGCAACGATGATACTATAACGACATTTCTGCTAAACCAGAATTGCTAAACACAGCTTCCGAAATTACTGAGTGATAAAAAGTCAGTACAAACTTCAGAACTTAATAAATCATGGAATAATGTAGATAGAAAGATAAAAATGACACACATGCTTGGTATGACATGGGGTTTTATTAGAACCAGAAAAAAATAATAGTAATAAAAAAATTCAAAAAATGTCCGACAGATAACGCGTGATTCTGGTTTTGTAACTGCTACCGTGACGGGTGAAAGGTATGCCGATATGTTACGGAATCCCATCCTACCCAGCCTGGCTGATAAACACCTGCTGGAACGTATGAGTTTTATGCAGGATGGCGCTCCACCCCATATTGCTAGATGCGTGAAAGAATTCTTGCGCGCGTCATCTGGTGATAATCGTGTTCTCAGCCGCCACTTTCGTCATGCTTGACCTCCCAGGTCCCGAGACCTCAGTCCGTGCCATTATTGGCTTTGGGATTAGCAGAAGTCGCAAGTGTATCGTGATCGACCGACATCTCTAGGGATGCTGAAAGACATCATCCGACGCCAATGCCTATCCATAACTCCGGACATGCTTTGCAGTGCTATTCTCAACATTATTCTTCAATTACAGCTATTGGTGAGGAATGATGGTGAATATATTTATCAATTCTGATCAGATAAGGGGGCATCTGTCGGACATTTTTTTAAGTTTTTTTCTATTTTATTTTCTTGCTTTCTGTTTTTTCCTTTCTTTTTCTTCTAATAAAACACCATGCCATTCCAAGCATGTGTGTCAATTTTTACCTCTCTATCTACATTATTCCGTGATTTATTCAGTTTTCATATTTATACTGACTTTTTGATCACCCGGTATTTCACCAAAGAAGACGAATCAAATACTTTTGAATTCGAACAGCTGCCAGCATGCCTAATTATGTAGATATTCCTGGAGTATTAAACCAAATGACAGCAAAATTAAGAACCCCTGTCGCGGTTGTACACCAATTAGTTCCTTTCAGAGCATGATATTGCAATAGCCCCATACCTAGGTATAATAAACAACCAGCCGCTCAGTGGAAGACTGTGTATTTGTACAAATTTCAAGATAGGCAATAGGAGTGACCTGCAAAAGTAACTGATGTCGGTTTGCAGCAGTATTTTAGAACACATAATTTCTGAAACACTATGAACTACCTCGAAGAGAAGACCGCTTGACCCAACACGGAATCAGAAAAATCGTTCTTGTGAGAAACAGCGAGTCATCTAGTCACATGCCGACAGCATGTAAATCTATGCGGGAGCTTGTCGAAAAAAACCACAGCCTGTCCCTAATGCCAATTCGCTGTAAACGTTAGTTACTTGGTATTAAATTGTTCATTGTTCGAAGGGGATGTCACAACGTCAGGATGAATAGGGCGACTAATGTTGGTTTATTAGAGCTTCCGATAAACATTTCGTGACAATAATTCCGTAATCGAGAGGAAGAAGCCTGTCTCGCTTCAAAATGTCACCACCCTGGAAACCTCAAAGCAATAGAGTATTCCCGATGGTGGCGTAATTAAAAACGGGTGCGACCTACATCAATAGGCGAAGTAGTGCGCTCTGGGTGTACTAGAGTGAAAATCCGTGACGGTAGTAGTCTTTTCGGGGACGACACTGTTATGCATCAGATACACATTGCCAACACTTTGGGTCAGATATTCAAAAGAGGTAAACCTTCCAAGCTCTACCTCTGTTACTATCTCATAGAAAGGTTCAAATAAATGGCCTAGGTATACAGACAAGCAAGGCCTATGACGATCGACTAAACGTGTTCTGGAAAGGACTATGTTCTCAGTGCCTCGCAGATAATCCAGTACTTTCTATTAGCGCTTAGAGCTACGACAATTATAATTGTTAGATCTATGGTTTTTAGATCTGTTTTCGTCCTATTTTTGGGCTGTACCCTTCGAGTTTGAAAGCCTTCCTGTGTGTCCCCGAGGGCCTCTAACTTTATAAACGGCCCAGTTCACGCCACACAGGAACCGGTACCCATGTGGCTGTAGTTGACTCCTGACCTATTCAGTAAATCCGGAAACCTAACACCGAATGGCACAAGTCGAGGAAGGTGCAGCGCACATGGTCGAAGAACCGGCTGAGTCTCTGATTCAGACCCTCCACTCGGCTCTGTACCAGGAGTTCACACTCGGTCCTGTCAACTATGGTGTAGATGGTGAGCTCTGCTTTCATCTTGCAAGTAAGCCTGGCAGTGTTTACCACTTCAAACAGCCGTTCAAAACCTGAGACCGTATGTTCAGATCCGAAGCGATACACTTGGTACTGATGTGGGCCACCACCTGGTTGGCTGCACCCAGTACCCTGCATGGCATCTTGAAGGACCCGTTCCGCATCTGGAATGACTCCACCTGGTATGCACACGGAGTGCACGTCGGCCTTCTTTCCCTCCTTGGCAGTCATCTCTCCTACGCGACCACGGTTGAGGTGTCTGCCACACTGCGAACAGTATCAGGGCATGTCGCTGCCTCAGGCTGATCGGTGGACATGTCGGACATCCATTCGGTTCCCACGACCGGCGTGGGAGTCTGTTAGTGCAAAAACAAGTCACATCCCCACCAAGGAAATGGCACCGGAGGCAGCGCTGAAACATGATTCGCTAGAGGACTCGGGGAAGTGGCAAGCCACAAATTAGATTTGTTCTAATGCTTGTAGAGCTTATGGGACTTAACTGCGGGATCATCAATCCCTAAACTTACAAACTACTTATGAACCAACTTATACTAAAGACGACACAAATATCCATGTCCGAGGGGGGATTCGAACCCCCGACCGTAGCGGCTTTGCAAGACTGTGACTGGCGCACCGCAGACCGCTCGGCCACTGATGCCGGCAAATAAGATTTGTTGAACATAGCAGTGGCCAGTAGGAATTTGTTAGGTACCAAAAAGTGAGGAGAAATAGTGCGCCCACACTCGCCTTTAAAGCCCCCGGTTTATCGATCTAGAGGAAAGTTCTCAGACGGGCGCCGAATCAGTGTCGTTCACCACCAGCCTCGGGTAAGTTCCACGACAGTCTGTTTATCGCAAGGAGTGAGTCTATCATGAAATGCTGCTAGGAAGGGTATCTGTATTAGGATCTTTCCCAGGAAACGTAAAAACTTACTTGTATTGTAGCAACGGAAGTATAATTTCGATTTTCTAAATTATTAGCCTTAGTGTAGTAGTTATAGTACTGGGAATGCAATAAATATACTTCCATTTATTTATGAGTTCCCCCTAAAAGTCAGGATCAAGTATCCTCTCGAATCCAGAAGTCCGGATCTCTCGTAGATGCCTATTACTTGCCTTTCTGTAGTCACTCCTTTCCGCTCGGGACAAGCAGGCCGCGCGGGAGTAGCCGAGCGGTCTGGAGCGCTATGTTACGGATCGTGCGGCATCCCGCGTCGGAGGTTCGAATCCTCCATCAGGCATGGATGTGTGTGTTATCCTTAGGTTATTTTACCTTAGTTTAATTAGTTTGAAAGTCTAGGGACTGATGTCCAACGTAGTTTGGACCCATAGAATTACAAACATTTGAACATTTTTGAACATTTGGACTAGCAGGCTTACCAACAACCCCTTTTCCTCTCTCTCCTGTGTTAGGATACCACGAAGAACGCATTACACTCCACTAGCACCCGCTACATGAGACCCATCCTGTTAGACGGCTTATTTGAAATCTGGTGAGCGTGATATCCTAGTTGAGTCATATGATAAATAGCTTCCTGCTACCTATGTCTGGTGAAGATACAGATAAATTAAAATTAGAGTGAGATTCGGACTGACAAAAATGATAACCACAATCTACGTTCCAATTACTATTCGTGACTGAAGCTAGCGAGGGAAGTCAACGTACCCTCCGCCACATACCATATGGTGTTCTGCGGAAAGTCGATGCTGATGCCAAAGAAGCTCACTTATTAAGTATAATCTAGGATTGAATAGGCTTAACGATTTGAAGATGTGAGTAAACGAACGATGATGCTCCATTCATTCGAGCCTGCAGTGTTCTCCCCGAAAATTAGTTCAGTATTTCCTTACGATTGCAACAAAGAAAGACTCAAAGTACTACTACTGCTAACATCAGGCAAAGTGATGTTTGACAAATGTGTTCAACACGGCCTTTAACATCTTACACTTTACTCGCTCTCGACGCTATAAATTCATGGCCATTCATCAGGTACTCGCATGAATCATTTGTGGCATTAATTGATTCCTGGCCTCGGCTTTCACGCGCGTTTACAGTTATTTTTAGCCCCAGGAAGCCAAAGTAATCACCCAGAGAGCGTGGGGTGGGTAGATGGGATAATGAAAAAACGGTGAGTAGTGGAAAAAGTGCTGACGTCACTGTCGAAGAGGACTGTTGGTGGCCGTATTAATTTGCGTGCGGATTTCGCAGCTGTCATTCCACATTGTGATAATTACGGGAATGAAATTACTCTCTGTCGGAAGAGCCAGGTGATAAATGTACAAACGCCAGAGATTCCAAACAAATGCGACACCCACACACAGTTTGGTGAAGCCCCAAAATTTCGCACTCATTTAGACGCTAAACATTCTCGCCTGTATGTTACTCATTGATGAATCCCAATTTTGTGATTTGTAAAGGTAGAGATTAATTATGTTGATTATAAACGCCCCAGAGTCAAAACCCAGCACTTTTAGTAGAGCTGGGGTTTATAAAATACAATGTGGGTCCTGTAACTGTTTTTAAATCGGGCAAACAGGAAGAGAGATCCGTATAATATTCCGTGAACACAAGTTTGCCAGTGCTTTGGGCGAATGCATTACACCTATCACAACTTCTTGCCTTTGGATCTCTCAACTGTTGTGCTTATGTAAATTACTATAAATATATTTTTTTACTTTGTAAAGTTTAGATTGCCTTTTGCTCTTGTTTACTTTGTCATTACAAATATTACGTAACGATTACGTGTGTGCCGTGTGTTGCCCTCTACCGTTACCTTCTTGAGACAAGCTGGCATTAAACCACTTGCATTTATCTACAGATTAATGCCCTAGTTTTTACTGATTTCTATAATGTAATGTATGTAATATAAACCTTAGTTTTACCTGTTCACTTTAAAATATCAGCTTTTAACACTTGTAACAGGTAACATCTGGTGATGATAGGCACATCCCGAAACGCGTAAGAAATATAAGGAAAACAAAGAGTCCACTTCTTCTTTTCTGCAACCCAACAGCCTTTCTAACGTCATTTTTATATATAAATGCTTTGTATAACCTGCCCTTCGCTACGTCGGTCAGGAACAACTGATCATCTAAATTTGTTTACTTCTCATGTTAAAGTGATAATTTTCATATATATCATGAATTAATCCCGGCGTACAAATAATTATTATTTAATTCTACGGGTATGCAGCCGTGCAAGTGGATCGAACGACAACCACCGATACTGCGAAAGCACACCCTGCAATTTGCAAGGTCACTGCTGAGAAGAAGCATCGTGGATGAACATTTAATGGTCAGTTTATAATTAAAACTAGCAAGATACAATAGAACGAACGAGTAAACAATAGAGACATCATACAACGAATGATGATAAATGTCGATGGTAAATACAGTGGTTGGACAAAATAATATGAACAACATCCATAATAGTACATCGGTGTACAATTTACAACCGCAGTCGTGGACGTTACTTAGCAGTATTATTATTCGCATATTGGCCCAATAGAAGCATGTGAGGTGTAATCATTGGATGTCGCCTTTGAGAGTTAAACTTCCTTTCTGCGTACATATTTTGTTTCATCTTGTCGGGCTGAAGTCTCTTTCTTTCATGAGACCACTATGCTCTATTTCGTATCCCTCTGACCAGTTCTCCTAACAAATATCTTTAGTCTGAATGTCTTACCATCTGCAACCCGGAGTTATTAAGGGTACTTTAAGGTAATCAAAACTAGACACGAGTCTTGAGGGTTTTCTGCGATCTTCATACGAATAATATTCTTAAATATCAAGACGGGAAAGAAGGCTTAAAAAAAAAAAAAAAAAAAAAAAAAAAAAAAAAAAAAAAAAAAAAAAAAAGAAGAAAAGCCTTTTCGACAGATTTTTGTAAAATGTTTTAATATGTAACCATATTACAAAACAAATTTTCAATAAATAATTTAAATATTTACTTAAAATAATTAAAATATATTCAGAACCCAATGTTATCTTATTTATACTCTTTCTAAGTGCTCTTATAGTATGACTTAATGTGTCGCAATTGTAACTGATATTTTATACTTTGACTACTATTTTACATCTTGACTTTAAAATGATTTCGTATGTCAATAGTCACTTATAGAGAGTAATTTTAGCGAAAATGTATCAACCAATTAGATCAATAGAAACACATTACATAAGTCGTCAGGAGGCTACTGTATTTTAGTAACGACTGTGAACACTCGTTCATCACACTACATGTTACTCTGTAACTTCATAGAATTGGTATGTTTTTCATAATGTTTTTTGCCATTATCTTTTTGGATTTTATACGTCGTAAATAGTCGCTTACAATCAATTGTAAAATTTGTTGTCAGATCTGAAGATGGGGAGCTGACCAAAACCGATTATATTATAGGAAAGAAAAGGTATCTGAAAACGGATATTCAAGAATTTTTAAGATAATCCTTAATCACAGAAACCCCGTTAAATTGGTTCAGTTTTGCCCTTACTTCTGTTTTCTTACAATACTACTATTTGATTTGTCAATCTAGTTGTATCTTTCTTTTAATGTGAGCATAAAATTTAAATCTCCGTTCTCAAAAAGTATTCGAATGTTTGTAAACGTTTTGACCAAACTGCTATGGTAATCAATCCCTCGACATGCAAACAACTTTAACTTACAACACAGACACACACAGACACACACACACGCGTGTCTCAGGGAGGAATCGAACCTCCGACTGGAATGGTCAACCAATCCACAGCATGACCACGGGGCCGTTCTGCGAGGCTTCATGATTTTCACATGTCATCATGTATGTCTCAGTTTTCCTCTACATCATTATGACGTTTCAGCTTATAAGTTTCGGCATGAGTAATTTTGAAACACAATATTTTGAATTTTTCAATGTCTCTTTTTGTATTTGAATTAAAGTATCTGCTCAAAAAAAAAAAAAAAAAAAAAAAAAAAAAAAAAAAAAAAAAAAAAAAAAAAAAAATCACGTTTGATTACAGTGCTGTGATGGCCAAGTATACTGAATTTAGAAAGTAATATTTTATTACTAATAATGTTTTCGGCTAATATGAATGCACTTGCCGTTTTTTGAGCGCGAAATTTGTTTGCAGGTTTTTCCAAACCCTTTCCTTCTATGATTTCCCCAAGTATTTAAACTAAGAAAATCTTGTAAATTTTCCATACTTTGTGTTCAACAACTTTGGTGCTTGCAGTGTATCATACGTCTTGTTATAAAACGGTCAACACAAATGATCGATGAAATGCGTTATCTGTGAGACATCATGAGGCCAACTCAGTGGTGCTTAAATGAAATGAAATATTTGTAAATCTGTGGGACCAAACTACTGTGGTTCTCGGTCCCAGGCTTGAAAACTACTTAAACTAAATGCAATCTTAGGCTTTCGCGTCCTTCATCACTGTCAATAAATTTTTCTTGTGTAATACCGCGTCGTTGTTTTTATAAAAATCTACCGACGTTTCGGCTACTATTTGCCAGAGGCTTCATCAAGGTCTGTGCTAAATGTGAAATAACTTGTGACTTATATAATTGTGCTAACAGCGGTTTGAGGAAGGGGGAGAGGGATGTTTGTGTTTCTTTATTGGTTTTTATATTATTCAAAATATGTTCTAATGTTTGTCAAGCTTATGGGACTTAACTGCGGGTTCACCAGTCCCTAAACTTACAAACTACTTATCAACTACCTTATACTACGGACGGCACAAATATCCATGCCCGAGGGGGGATTCGAACCCCCGAACGTAGTGGCCGTGCAGATCGTGACTGGATCGCCTCAGTCCCGCGGCCGGCTTTTATATTATTACGCGCCATTAGTGGAAAAGGCGTCAACGATTGGTGGTTCCAGGACACGTTTTTCCTGTAATTGGAGGTTGCATTCTTCCCTCTTATTGGTGAAAAAGGGCGTCTTCGATTGGCTTTGGCATTGGAACTTGCTGTGGGCGGGATGGACATGAGGGAACTGGCAGGAGTTGTGGCGTGCCGTTTTTTGCCAGTCGCCTGACGCAGACGGCGGCGGGCCGGTGCTCTACGTGTGCGCGGCCGCTGTGATCTCCAGGCAAGACCACCTAGAAGACAAGGCCTCACAAATGCCGTGCCTACGTCACGCCTAAGGGCCGCGAACGCCAGCTTACTGGCCGCCCTCTAAGCGGCGGTGGGCGTGACCCAGCGGCCTTTAGGTGTGACGTAGGCACGGCCAGTTGTGAGGCCTTGTCTTCTCTTCTAGGTGGTATTGCTCCAGGGCGCCTTAGTGAGTCGTTCTGCGCGCCGTCCCGTCTCGTAGTGTTGCAACTGTTAGCAGCCAGGACGCCGGAAGTTCAAATGTTCAAATGTTTGTAAATCTATCAAACCAAACTGCGTGCTCATCAGTCCGTAGCTTACAAACTACTCTTAAACTAACCTAAGGACAATACACACACCCATGCCCCAGGGAGGACTCGAACCTCCGACGGCGAGCAACCGCGCGTTCCGCAGCGAGGCGCCGTAGAACGCTCGGCTACTCCATCTTCCCTGTTCATGTTGGCGGGGCGCTTAGCTACCTGTATAGCTTGATGTCTGCGCGAATATGAAAAGAGTTATACACGCCGACACCACATCCGCAACGCTCACATCTGCATCCGCTGTACTTTATCCGCAATTTCGTTATTTGCAGTATTTAAAACCATGGTAGGTAATGATATAATTATTGTTAGAGTGTCATTTCTGCGACAATTTAACTACTTTTTACTTCTCGAATCACGTTAACTGTTCTATACATAATCCCCCCCAAAAAAGGCTCTTTCAATCAGAGAAAAATTGGCGCTCCTGACACACACAGTAGCGCTTTTGAGCCCGTATGGTAGGAGCACTACGTCAGTTTTTTAATACAGTCATAATCTTAAATTCAGTGGTTAAAACTGATCGGCATTGAGGAGATTTTACTGTATTTACGGTTCTTTCGGAGTTTTACAAAAGGGACACTTCATTTTTCATGTATCAGCGCACAAGAGTTCATGTGACACAAAGCAAAGCATGGCATTTCAAGCGTTAAAACTTCTGTCTACTGCTGACTGGTAACTGTCAGCGAAAAGAAACAATGTCGCCTTCAGCTACGGCCAGCCTATGCAGTCTAACATTGCCTAAATACGTTACTGTCCCTGTTTCCTGCTAAACCACTAGAACAATTTTAACGAAATTTGGTGGAAGTATTCCTTTCTTGAGATAACAATGGATGTATGGGTTCTGGAGATCTGACGTCATAAACAATTGTATGGTTAAAAAACTGCACGGAAACTGATTTTGCATTAAAAGACCAACATTCTCTTTCGAAATCGAATATATTTGATTCCTCCCATCTAGATAGGGAGACATGATCGTAATAATAAGAGAAATCAGGTAGAAAACGGAAACATATAGTTGTTTCTTTAGCCTGTGTGGTATTAGAAAATGGAAAGGTAGAGAAATATCACGAAAGGAGTTTCATGATCTGTCTGCCATGGACTTCAATGTAATCTTCCGGGTAGGCCCCTAATAATTTAGATGTAATGATCACCTCCGTCACGGCAAAGATAGTCAACTGCATAATTGTGTGCCGGAACCGGGACTCTAACCTGGAACCTTTGCCTTTCGCGGGCAAGCGCCGCGCCGCGCCC